>JAWNOS010000596.1:16647500-18030000 GCA_035045845.1 Drosophila buzzatii | reverse complement strand
TGCCTGCTAAAAATCCCAAAATATAAATAATTAAAAAGAAAATGTTGCTGGCAAATCAAGCGAGCAGCAGAAACCAGTCGAAAAAAATACGACAACAACTTGGCAACTGGCAACGGGCTGAGACGATTCTCTGTAATTATGTAGCCCCAGCCCGAGCCCAACCCAAGCACCATTCGCTCTTGCTGTGGTTTTCACAAATGCATAATGCTGATTACGGGCAATAATTTTATGAATTTATGTAAACGTTCGCAGTGGCAGCCGAAGAGGTGTGTGCCTCTCTCTGATAAGCAGGATAACTCACATGTACACATATGACTATCTCTCTCTCTCTCTCTCTCTCTCTCTGTGTGTGGCTATAAACTCTTTAAATGTCCTGCTATCTGCAGTCAAGTTTAACATAAGAGTCTATTTCTCCCACAAGTGCCATAAATTTGACAAGGAATTGCCAACATTTTATAACATTTGCCTTAACTTTCTTTTTTATTTTTTCTGTTTCTATTTTTAGTTAGTTTTATGTCAAGTTCCCTATAATCTGATGCCCTGATACCTCTTCTTGAGTATTTGTGAGGAGAATGAGAAAACTTTTCATGCGCCAAAATTATGTGAAAGTAATAAAGAACAAAAAAGTTTAATATTATTATTTTTTAAAATAGTTGTTTTATATTTGTTGTATTATTTACTTTGTTTTATTTATTTTTTTTTTTTTAAACATGTTAAATGTATTTTATGTTTTTTATTTTATTTATTTTATTTATTGTATGCATTTATTTTGCAACAAACTATTATTATTAATTATTATTTTTTTTATTATTTATTTATTTTTTTTTTTTATTTCTCAATCAAATTTTTTCGTTTGATTTAATTTTTTTGTGTATTTATTCATTATTATTTTTTTTATTATTTATTTAATTATTATTTATTTTTTAATTTTCTATCAATTTTTTTTAAATTTAATTTTTTGTGCATTTATTATTTTTTTTACTTTTCATTTAAATTTGAAAAAAATTTTAATTAAATCTTTTTTTTTTAATGTTTTCTTTGCCATATTTTTTATTTTTATTTATTTATTTTTATTTGTTTTATGTATTTTACTTATTGCATGTATTTATTTTAAATTTTCTATTACATTTTAAAAATTATTTGTTATTATTATTTTTTTTTTTTAATTTATGTAATTTTTTGTATTGTTTAATATTTCTATCAAATTTACAAAATTACGTATTCTGTTTTATTTATTTTATTTTATTTTATTTTATTTTTGTATGTATTTATTATTTTTATTTTTTATTTTATTATTAAAAAAAACTTAAATTAATATATATTTTTGAAAATATTTTTTGCTATTTGTTTGTCGTTTTATTTATTTTATTTAGTTTACTTATTGCATGTATTTATTTTAAATGTTCTATTAAACCTTTAAAATTATTGTTTTTTATTTTTATTATTATTATTATTTTTTTTTATTTATTTAGTATTTTTTTATTTTATTTTATTTATCAATTTTGGATATTAAATATTTTCCTATTCATTCATGCTGTGTGATTTAATTATTTATTTTATTTTTATTTTTTTTTTTATTTATTTTATTTTTTTTTACTTTTCTATCAAATATGCAAAATTATATTTGCATGTTTTTCATTCTCATTCATAGTGACTTTGCGCAATGTGTGGCTGCCAAGCCGTTTCGCTGCCATTGAAGTTAGAGCCTTCAAATATGAGTCCTTCGCCAACTGTTACTCAACTGCTGTTGGATCGTGAACGAGCGTCGAGCGAGCAACGTGCAGTCGCGTGCAATGCACTTTGCTTTTCCCTTGAAGTGTGTAAAATTTCGTCGAGCTGTGTTTTGTGTTTGATGTCCTGGACCTGATAGTTCAGATATTTGTTGTCGTTTATATTTGTAAAATAAAAATTTTTTCAAAATTATTTGTTTAACTGTTTTAGAATGTCTGATGACTTTCTGACGTTCCTGAAATTCAGCATGCATTGCTTTAAGTATATCTATATATACTTTGTGTGTATTCACCTGTTGGAGCATCTGGTGCAAAGTCAGGAGGGCGAATCCAATTGAGGATGAGCGCAGTCCGAGCAGCTCGAGCAGCATTGGCGGTGCGCAATGGAGCCGGTCTAGGCCATGCTGCCCGCTCCACGGTGGTTCCCACACATCTCAGAGAGTCGCAAGAGCCCAAAGCCAGAAAAAATCTGCGGCTCAAGTTAAACAATTGAATATTAAACTGAACTAATGAGAGAGCAATGCAATTCTTGGCGTTATTATTATTATTATTATTATTAGTGTTTCTGTTGTATATACATATACATAGATTTTATGTTGCGGTTGCGCTAGCTGCGGAGGTGCTTGCGCTTATTGGAATTTTCACATATTCTCTTCACTTAATTGATGAAGTCGACTTCTAGGCTCACTTGGCTTGGGCTCAGGTGGACGCAGAAGCCACTCAATGAACTAAGCGAGCGAGCGCAAATAATTTTGTTCACTTGATCGAGAGTGTGCGCTATTGAGAGGTATTGGCGCTTTTGTTTCTACAGTGCAGGAAGTACGAGTAGGCCACTAGCCAGAAATAAAGGCTAAACACTGCAAAGGCGGGAAGAGAGATGAGAGAGAGAAAGAGAGAGGTAGAGGGAGAGTGTGATGTGAGTTGAGAGAGTTGCATGCCAGATCAGTTCAGATACTCGCGTATGTTTACAACGTGAATGATCAGTGCTGATATCGCATTTTGCGAGCTTAGGATCCAGCCATAGGCCGAGATGAGAAAAAACGTCAATTTGAACACATCCGTCGTTAGATAAACCAATATCAGCAGCGATACTTGCTGTAAATCATCAAATATATATAAATATATATGTATGCATATATCATATATATACATTTGTTGTGTTGGCATTTCAATGAGCTTACGGCGGCAGCGCTGAACAAGAGCATCAGACAGCCAAAAAAATGGGATACGTAGATGAATGGCCTCAGGGAATTCATGAATGCGTCTGTGGAACTGTGCACATTTAATGAGGATCGTTCGTGCTGTAGAATTGCATTTGTGCTTCGCTTACCATGGCCCAAATCAATGTACACCGCTTGCAAGCAAATGTCTAAGAATACAAGCAGAAAGCAGCCCAAACGTAGATGGATGCAGTAACAGCATTTGGACACTTGAAATTTCATATTGAGCCGACAGCCAACTCCCAGCTAACTAAATTTTACATCTATTTACACTCGAATAGATACCGTATACCCACACACACACACACACACACACACACACACACACACACACGCACACGCACATACACAATCAGCCGCGCTAATTCCCTGGCCAATTGGCGCGCCAGTTGCTCGTTTGCATATTTCGAACTTTACGCTGGTTGCTTATAAAAATTCAACACTGGCTGCTAAAAATATGACGCCCGCTGCCCTCCACTCCACCCACTGGCCGTTACAAACTTCCCCAGTCGATATTAAAAATGATAAAGTTTTATTTGGTCTGCTTCGTGCGCAGCGTTTGAAAGAGTGAAAGAGAGAAAAAAAAACTTGTCTAGAGAAACCTGCAAAATCCCAACAACAAATCAAATCGAATGCTGTATGCTCTATGCAAAATGCTGTATATAATGTATATCGTCTGCATGGGCTCAGAATTCAAATTTTAGTATATAATATATAACAATATTTAATATTTAATATATTTCATATTTAATAATGCTAAAATAAAAATATTTTTCTATTCAACTTTTTTTTTGTCTACGTTGATATACATCTACCAGGAGAATATAAGAGAGACAAAACTATAGCAAACGTAGAAAATACCAAAAAAAAAATACTTTTATGTACTTTTTGATGATTTTTTTTTTGTTTTTTGTTTTTTTATTATTTGTAATAATTATTATTATATAGTAACATAAAAATTCTAAGTTATAGCCAATCATTTTTTAATAATTTATTTTAATTTATGATTTTTTTAAATTGATTTTTTTAATTTAATTAATTATTTATTTAATTTACTTATTTATTTATTATTATTTATTTTTTTATCTATCTCAATCGTTTTCTGCCAAAAGAATTTATTTAATTTAATGATTTATTTATTATTATTTATTTTTTTATCTATCTCAATCGTTATCTGCTAAAAGAATATTAGACAGACAAAAATATGAAAACGTAAAAAATACCAAAAACACAAATATGTGTTTTTAATTAATAATTAATAATTTATATATAAATACTAAATATCTGGTATTTTTCACTTTCACTTTTCACTTTTGCATATTTTATTGTATTTTTGCCCATTTCCATCTACCGATCGAGAAAAATACCAAAAATACAATTATCAATATATATACTTTTGGTATTTCTTGTACTTTCGATCTGTTTCTATATGTCTAGTATTTTTTTAGTATTTTCATCATTAACTTTGAGTAAACAGAGCACGCATATGCGTATGCATCTCTTGGCCGTTTCTCTATATCTTTCACTCACACTTTACAAAATATTTCAAGCAAAATGCAAAGCTATCGAAATTGATATCCTTTGCTCACACTCTCCACTGCTGACTCGGCAAATGAGTTGAGATGAGATGAGACAGAATTGCATTCGACTGCCAATGAGAATATTTTGATAAACAATGATTTCATTATTGGACAATATTTAAGCAATAAATTAATGTTTAAATAAATAAATATGTGCGAAAAAAGTGGCAAATTTATAAGTATATATATTTATATGCGCATTTATGTATTTATTTGTATATAAATAAATTTAATTGAAAGCAGGCAAAATTATGTCGAAAGGGATGCGAAAGGCAAATGTAATAATTAAATTGCATTTGTGTCTGCGGCCGTTGTCCTTCAACAAAATGGCGGCGGTGTGTGCTCTGTGTGTGTATGTGTGTGTGTGTGTGTGTGTGTGTTGTAAAAATATTTATGTGACCGCCGCACAGTCATTGGTTTTGGCCATTTTTTTATGCCGCTGAAAGGGCGCCTTCACACAACCGCACAATTTACAATATTATTGCTAGCGCCTGCTCTCTCTCTCACTCTGTCTCTCTCTCTCTCTGACTCTGTCTCTCGCTCTTTCTTCAGTCTTCAGTCTGTCACTGTTGCTCTTGTGCTGCTATATTTATGCATGGCAGTGCTTAAATTTATTTATCATTCAATTAAATATTTAAAATACCAAAAAATGCTTTCACCACTGTCCACACACACACACACACACACACACACACACCTTTAATATTGAAATTGAAATCATAAATAAATGAGCAAATTTGCATTGTTGTTGTTGTTGTTGTTCTTCTGGCTTCCATTGTGCGAGTGCGAACGGGTTTATTTGCTTTTGGCCGAGGCGCCACGCGGCGTATGCGTAACACGAGTGTGTGCGTGTGTGTACTCGCTACATTTTACTGTTATTATAACATTCGCTCTGTTTTTTCTCTTCTTTTTTTATACATATATAATTTTTTTCTCTGTTTGTTTGTTTGCTGTTCACGCAGTGTTTGTAAAATTAATTGACATTTTATTTGTTAATTAATTGTTATAGCCGTTGGTCGGCCAACACAAATGGCCAAACGTCCAAATGGTCAAATGGTCAAATGGCCAAATGGCTTTTCATTATTGTTATTACAAATGCCGCGGCCATTATTATTTGCTCGTTATGTGTGTAGGTGGAAAGGTGTGTGTGTGTGTGTGTGTGGCGCAATTTAATGCATTTGTAATTTAGTTGTAGTTTTAATTGCAAAAATTGTTAATTTTCTAATAATTTATTTATTTACATGACGCAAATTGCAACAAAGCTGTATGATTGGCTAAGCCAAGAAATGAGTGAGTGGGAGTGGGCCAAAGTGGACTCACATAGGCAAGGGATAGGCTATGGATAACGTACAGTTAGTGAGAAGTCCATATAACATCATGAGAAGCTACTAAGAGTTGTATATATTTTGTGAATATCAGTTGCATCCAATTGCATCTTCCATATATATGTATTTACACTACATTTTATTACAATTTAATTACGGCATATCTCATCTCTCTTTATAAGCTGCCCGCACTTCGCATTCGTTCGGTGTTTTTGCGACTCTCTTGCTCTCATTTGTCATTGGTTCGATTTTTCGTGACTCTGCCTAACTACTTTGACTACCTACGTCATGCCATTTCAAGTGATCGAGCGTATATTAACAGAAGCAAATACACACACACACACACTCGAATACAAGTGGACACTAGCTTTCTCTCGCTTTAACTCATTCGCGCGCTGAGGCTCCATGGAGAGCTCTGACAGGTACGTCAGCGTAAGCGAAGGCGCCAAGCAAGAGAACTGAATAGAAAATACATACATACATATTTACAATACAATGCATATAAATACACCCAACGGTAAAAATGCCATTTCGCATGTTTTTAGTTTTGTATTGCGCAGCACACAATTGCACATACTAATAAAATGTACATACGTATACAGTATAGGCAATTGGCTCACAGGTTTCTCTCTCTCTCCGTCTATCTTCTATGCTGCTGTAAAGCTCACAACAAAGAACATATGTAAGTATGAAAGTATGTATACATATTTTCGATATTCAAGAGAAGAAGTCGAAAAAATGCACTGTATCAATTAAACTTTGAGCCACTGTACATATTTACGTATTTCGTTGCTGCTCTATCATTGTCTTTGCTCTTTGCACTTTTGCAATGTTCTTCGATTTTATCGTGATTGGCTCCTAATGTTGCGGTAGTTTTAGAGAGAGTGTGAGAGTTTGACTAGTGTTGTTGTAGAGATGCTAGCCGTTTGAGTATGCGTTTTAGGCAAGCGCAGCTTATTAATAAGAGGAAAAGAGACAAAGCAAGCTGTTACCGAACACAGTGCTTAGCGTTGCTGTGTGTGAGCGAGACAGCTAGCTAGGCAAAGGATTATTATGAGTGAGAGTATGTTAACAGTGGGCGAAGAGAAGGCGAAAGTGGATTCTGTAAAATAACGTAATTAAATTAGAATGGCAGCCAATCGAAAGCCGTCATATTTATGCATGCAAAAAAACAGACACAGCTGCAGCTATGTACATATATCAGAAATATTTTCTTAAACATTTTTACTTTTATATATTCACTTATTCTTCTAGATATATGTTATATACACATTGTCTGCTCCGCCCAAGCAAATTCAATAGCTTTAAGAGATATATCAGTTGCTTCTCAACAATGTAACAATAGCTGATGGCCATATCTATGAGGCTTAGTCCAAATGGAGAAAATGCCGAAATGAAACTGCAGTTGCTGAAATGAAATATTTTATATATACGTATATATATATATAAACATATCTACATATATATAGGTATATTTATAAGGGCCGCAGTTATCCTGAGCAGCAGCAGCAGTGGCAGCAGTCAGCGAGGACTCATCAATTTTTACAACTTTAAATACCAGCAGGAAGTAACTTAAAAACGAGCTTGACTGCGTCTCTGCCTTCGCCTGCTCCACGTCCACATGCTCATCTGCATGAGTTCTGCAAGCAGCCACGCCTTCGCCGCATCAACCACTGCCAACGCCGCCGCCGCCGCCTCCCATTTCGAATGCGTTCGAGAACGGCGAAAGGCAATAAGAAAAAGTCATAACAAAATTTTACGACAACTTTGGCGGCGTTTTCATTTGGAGCTCGCCGTATATATGTGTATCTCTCTATATATAAATATATATACATATATATGCTATTTGCTGAGGTCCTGGCCGGGCAGCAGCTACGCGGTGGGGCATGGATGCTGCGGCGGTTGCTTCGCTGGTTGCCCATTGTCGGTTGAGGTGAGCTGCAAAATGCAAAACAAAAGAAAATTACCAGCCGAAGCGGAGCACAGACAAAATATTCTAATGGGCTGCCATCCCGCTGCTAGGGCTAGGGCTAAGGCTGTCGACTGGCGGGGGCAGGGCCAGGTGCTGGCTGTGGGCATATAATAATCATCTATATTCATGGATTAGGATTCAATTTTTATGCCACACGCAAAAGCTGTAGCAGCAGCAACAAAAAAAAAAACACGAAGCGACAACAACAATGAGGGTTAAATTGAAAATAAAGCGACGAAGCGACTTTGCCCAAACGATGCCAAATATGAAATTATAAAGACTCCAAAAAAAAAGAGAGACAGAGTAAGAGAGTGAGAGAGAGCAGGAGAGAAAAAAAGAAAAAAACAAAAAATGATTCAAAAATTTATGCAAGAAAATATTACCAAAGAGCTAATAATTTTCTCCCGCCTTTCAAGGTGGCAAAAGCGCTGCGTGAGGCGCGCTTTGTCTGTATTTGTGTGCGTGTGTGTGTGTGTGTGTGTGTGTGTGTGTGTGTGTGTGTGTGTGTCGTTAACTGCGCTGAGCTGAGCCAACGGCGAACATTGCGGGCTTCTATTAATGAATAATATCGCGGCTAAGGCATCGGCATTGGCATCGGCATCGGCATCGGCATCGGAGGATTCGCAGCTTGGATCTGTAGGAGGAGGAGGAGTGTGGGTAGTAGTAAGAGTGGGAGTGAGAGTGGGAGTGGGAGTGGAAGTGCGAGTGGGAGCAGGAACTGTAGCTGGAGCTGGAGTTGTGGCACGCCACAGGGGTTAATAAGTAATCTGCATTTTTTGACATTTATTTATGTCTTCAAATATGTGCGGCCTGCCCTCAGCCGTTGCGTAACTCGGGGGCGGCAACAGCAACAACAACAACAACAAGAGAAACAACAAAGAACAACGTCGAGAAATATAACAGCTGTTAAAAGTGTCATTAGAGGAAATATACTCGCATCTCTATACGCTGCTCTGTCATTATCCTTGCCAGCATTATCCTTGCAGCACATGTAGCTAGTGGCAACAGCGTCAAAGTCTTGTCCAAGAGCTGAGAGCCACTCGAAGCTATAATCTTTAATTGCAATTCACACACAGACACACACACATGTAATTGTTACACTCACTCTTATTAGATTCTCTCACTCACTCTCTCACTCTCACTCTCTCACTCTTATTAGTCTTTAAGCAAAGTCCATTCGCTCTTACCTTAGCTCTTTCAGCTGTAGACAAATACCAACTGCACTCTGTGCGCTGCTTTGTCTATAAGACAAAGAATCTCTTCTATCTTTACATTATCTATTATCTGTTATCTTTTATCTATTATCTATTATCTATTACATTATGACTGACATCACAGCAGACTCAATTATGTTATTCTTTTCACACATTCTGCAACAGCAACTGAGTTGAATTAGTTCTCAGCTATAATTACATTGAATATATTACAGATTTTAACAGATTTTTCTTTCTCAATTTAAAGACTGTTTATATATGAAGAACATCAAATGTAATTTGAAATTGTCCAAATTAACTAATTAATCTACTATAAAAAAATTAAATATTAACAATAGTAATAATAATAACAAATATTCTTCCAAATTAACTAAAATAAAATATAAAAAACAAAAACTAATTTAAAATTATTTAGTGAATATATATTATAGAATTTTAATTATTATTATAGCAAAAAAATCTATAGGTAAAGAAAAATATTATTCAAAATTAACTAAAATAAAATATAACAAACAAAAACTAATTTAATTTAGTAATAAATATAATGAATATATTATAGATTAAATAATAAAAAAATCTGTAAATAAAGAAAAAATATTATTCAAAATTAACTGAAATAAAATATTAAATTCAAAAATAAATTGATAATTAAAGCACTTTGGAATATTTGTATATTTCGGATCGATATTTTTATTTTATTTCTTTATTAATTTGTATAACCGATAATTATATTTATTTTTGTTTAATAATTCTTGTAGCAAGCCTGCTGTAATGCATCATCTCTGATATAATGTATCATCTCTAGTAAAGAGAACGAAAGAGAACCAAAATATTGTTTTACCGTTATTGGTTTCTATGCCTTTCCTTCATGCGTATTTGTCTCTTGCGAGCCCAACAGATCTTTCTGTTCTGCGTTGTCTCGGCCGACAATGCAACAGAGCGAGATAACAATAACTTATAGTAAATTGTATTAGTATTGAGCGTGGGATGTGTCCACTTTGATTTAGTAAAGAGGAAGAGAAGTGACGCGCATAAATGGCGCATTAACGTTGAGAACTCAAAAGAAGAAGGTTGCCTTATGTCCGGCTTGAGAAAACGCTAGGCTAAAGAAACAATATTGGAACTGGACGAGAACGGAACTCCGACATATATATATGTATATATTTGATCAGAAAAGTATTGTCTGCCAGGAATATATGCTTTACTATCCTAATATATAGAGAATTACCCAATTTTGGCTACATGCTAGCAATACCATTATATTATAGTATATTTATCGATATCTTTACGCCTTAGCTCTCTTAATGACAGAAACTTAACAGATCAAAGCCTGAAATCAAGTCACTTTTCAATTATATTAATAGCTTAAGCTGACTGCTATGGCACATGAGCCAATGCAAAAATATGACAAAAGCTGCATGCTATGAAACTTAAACTATTAAATGAATCTTGATCATTGCAAGCCAAAGCCAAGGCACAGTCATGCATATGACTAGGAAATAGATATAATTGATCAATAATCATTCAGAGCTCATAAATGGCAAAAGCTGAGTGTTATGAAACTCGAGCTTAGAATTGATGCTAATTGTTCGTAAATTGATAGAGCTTATTCAATCGATAGGAAATTTTTGAGAACTGCAAAGAGAAATTCTGCTGAATGCGAGCTGAGTCGTTGAGTGGCTGTGGCCTGAATGCGCCTCTATCTGTGTGTGTGTGTGTGTGGGTGTGTGTGTCTCCAGTGTGGCCACTACGTGCCGCACAAATCTATATTTACGATTATGTAAGTTTATGATGCGCCTTCGACATTTAAGTGTCATTCAGCGTTCGGCTGTAAACGCGACTCTTTGACGACTCTGCGAGCCCCAAGCATGGGCGCTGACTATTCCGAGTGCCCCAAGGCAAGTGGGGATGGAGTGAATGGTGCTGAATGCCTGCTTGACAGATGCCCTGCAAAATGGTCACACACGCAATGCACGCACAAGAAGGGAAGAAGAAGAAGTCCATTCAAGCCACAATCATTGCCCTGGCGAAAGTGAAATTGTCATAAAAAGTGAAAGGCAACTGGGGAATGGAACTTGTGCGCCCAACTCTAGTTTCAGCTACAGCTTCGGTTCTGACATCAGTCCACCCACCACGCACCACCCACCACGCCCCCTTTGGCTTGCTCGATTCACATGTCAAAGGTAATTTGGGCGCACTTTTTGTGCCCGCCTCGTTTTATGAGTGAATTAAAATAGTGTGTGTGCCACGCCCACGCCCACACACACAGGAGCACTCACACAGTCGCATGTAATTACTTAGTTTATTATATTGTAAGTGCGAGTATCAACTCGCTACGAGCTGGCGCTTGTCTCCAGCTCCTGGCACGCAGCGGCCGTGGCTAGTGGACATGCCACCCCACCCCTTACCCACCTCCTCTACAGTCACAGCCCGGATGCCCCTTTTTATAGTTTTGGCAAATCGTAAAAACTTTTACAGCATTTACATGCTACGCAGCAGCAGCATTAGGAGTAGCTCTGCCTCGGCGTCATGCGTCAGGGTTGTCGCCGCAAAAGTTTGCGCCACAGTTGTGCTCTCTATTTGTCTTTGAAGCAGCTGCAGTGGCTGCTTTTTCAATTACACAGCAGTCGGCCCCCAATCCCTTTTGCCTACTCCGGCCACGCCCCCATTGAGACGCACTTAAGTCGCCTGACCAAAAAATCATTAACTATTTTAATTTCAGTTTGCAAATTCCATGCAATTTAAATGCGACAACCGGCCAATGGCAAGGGCGTGCCAGTCCAGTCCAACTGACCCACCACCCCCGCACCACCACTCTCCCCCACTCTCTCCCTCACTCTCTCCATCTCTGTCGCTCACTTGTCTATGCGACTTGGCTTCGTCCTGTGTGCGCACTTTGCCCAAACGCTGAGCAAATACAATTAAAGCGTCTAAGAAAAAAGCCAATAATTAAAAATGCACAAAACCAAAAGTGAACACCGAAAAACTCCCACTTCAGCCAGGCCACCCACCTGACACCCCTGCCCCGCATCGTCGTCCCGCCGCTGCTCAAAGCTGAGCAAAGCTCAGAAAAGCAGCCAGCTTAAGGCCAGCTCTTTGGCTAAACACCAAAAAAAAAAGGCTAAAAAACAAGAGGAACAAAAAACGAGAAACCTTTCGAGATGTGTGTGTTGAAGCTGTGCCTGAGAGTTGTGGGTGTAGTGTGCCATGGAGCATTCTCTTAAGTGGCTCAAAGCTCTTCCAGACACATGCAACGTTTTCAATTACTCGCATGCTACGGCTCATAAATAAACCATGGAGAACGAAAATCAAAGATGCCTGGCAAATACAATACGAGAGCGAAATGAGTAGAGCAAGACTTGACTGAGCGACTGTGACGCGTCTATGACTCTGAAAAAGTCTTCTAAAATATCCAAAATTATTGAAATAGTTAATTATGAAGATCTTTATCTCCGAATAGTCACAATATACGAGAGTCTGCTTAAAAGAATATAACGTAATACAGTCAGACGAAGACAGAAACCAAACTAAACTCTCTTGTTCTGCTGTCTATTTCTGAGTAGAATGAGAGAAGTGAGTCGAACAACTGTCATATGCGAGCTATGCCCAGGAGTAGAGCTAAAGTGCATGCATGAGAAGCACATAGAAGAGTCAATTTTACAGCTAGCTCTGCATGCCTTCAAGCTAAGCGAGTCATATATTGACTGGAGTGTATATAAATATATATATCCCTACACAGCTACTATATAGCATATCGAAGGCTAACGCTCACTTTCTATTCAACTACAATCAATTGGCTCTTGGCATTCGCTTCAGCTCGTTTCGTTTTGCGGTCTTTAAGGAATTCACTTAATGTGCGCTCGCACCAAATGCATAATAAGTAAATCAGAAGAAATGTCGTTAGGCTTAGGAATGTCATCCGCTTAACGACTATTTTATGCTCCCCGTTAACCCTTGAGTGTTATCTAATCAAATGTAGCCATCGAAGGGCTAAAAAAGCCAACAACAACAACAAAAACCGGCGACGTTTTGGGCAAAGTTTATGTCTGGCGGACAGCGCAGTGGACACAAACAGGAAGAGAGAGAGAGAGAGAGAGAGAGAGAGAGGTTGGAATCGGAGTTGGAGTAAGCTGCAGACACGGAGATGGCATATTTTCCGCGCAGTTACTTGCGTTAATTTCTGAAAAGCAACTGAGTAGCCGAGTCGCCAAAAAAAAAGGAGGAAAAGGAGAAAAAGGTCACTGCCATCATCAGCGTTGCCAGCGGTTTCCGTTGCTGTTTCACGCGTTTTTTTCCATTTCATTTCATTTTATTTTATTTACTCAGCGCATTTTTGTTGTAACCATTGCCAAAGGTAGTTCCCTTTGCGTATACAAATATTTGCTTTTATAAATTTAACTATGCTGCGGCAAATGCGAGAGCATATTGTGTGCATGCTACGCTTGATCAAAGCAATTCACATCAAATTGAGTTTAATATAAGTTTTTAATGAAATATATTCGAAATATAAAATATTCAAATTAATAAAAAATATTAATATATAATAATAAAAAATTTAATAATAATAGAAAATAATAAAATAATAATAATAATAAATAAATAATTGAAAAGACACTTTAAAGCAAAAGTTTTCTTCCTATCGCTATTAAATGCAAACAATTTTTTAACTCAGCTAAAAATCCAATACGAAATACAGAATATTAAAATTTAAAAAATATATATGAAAAAAATAAAATAAAATAACATAAATTAATAATATAAAAGAATTAATAAATTAATTTAATAAATAAATAGGAAGCAAATATTTCCTGTTTATATAAACAATTTTATAACTCAATTAAAAAACAAATACGAAATACAAAATATTCAAATTAAAAAAATATATATATCTATATATATATATATATATATATATATATATATATATATATAATATATGTATATGTAATATAAAAATAAATGAATAAAAGAAAAAAATTAATAATAATAATTAATAAAAGAATTCATAAATTAACTTAATAAATAAATACTTATCAAATTTTTGCATCCTAAGAATTTTAAACAATTTTAAAACTCAGCTCAAAATCAAATACGAAATACAAAATAATCAAACCTATAAAAAAATATAAATAAAAAATAAATAATAAAATATAATAAAAAATTAATAAATTAATTTAATAATTAAATAAGTAGCCAATTTTTCCTATAATGTATATAAACAATTTTCAAACTCAGCTCAAAATCAAATACGAAATACAAAATATTCATACTTAAAAATATATTTAAAAAACAATAATAATAAAAAATTTAATAAATTAATTTAATAAATTATTTTTTATACCCTGAACCCATTTAAATTGGCAATTCAGGGTATAATGGTTTTGTTAAAAGTATGTAACAGGCAGAAGGAGACGTTGCAGATTCCACAAAGTATATATATTCTTGATCAGCATAAAAAAATAAATTGATTGAGTTGATTGAAGGGTTCAGGGTATCTTGTAGTCGAGCCGTATCGACTAGAGCCTTCTTACTTGTTTTATATATATATATATATTTTTTTTTAATTTTTCTACTTCCCAAATATTCTATATAAACAATCTATATCTAACTAAAATATTCTAAAATCTCAGCCTCATGTATTTCCCATTTCTATACAATTTGTTACATTTTCTATATCGTAATATTTTATATAAGCAATCAATATACAAAGTATTCCAAAGGCCAGCTCAATTTATTTATTATACCATTTTTTTCATTTTTTATTTCGTGACATTTTATATACAAAGTATTAGAAAATACACTTAAATATTAATTTAATTTTTATAAAATTTTTAAACTCTTCAGATTTTCAGATATTTCATAAAAACATAATTTGCTTTTTTATTTTTTATTTTAATTTTTTTTTAGTATTTGTTTCTCAGCTAAATATCAATTTAATTTTATATATAAATAATTTTAAATAAAGAACTAATAAATAATTTTAATTTAATTTAATATGTAATTAATAATAATATTTTTTTGAATGTTAGACATTATTACATTTCATTGTCAGCTATTTCTTATAAGCAAATATAGCTAAATATTAATTAAATATTTGAAAAATTGTTTACAATTTCTATTTTCAATTATTGCTTACAAGTAATTGCTGGGTATTTGTTAGTCTGGCATGCCACACACATGCACTGCTGCCAGCTTGTATATTCGGCTGTTATTTTTATGTTGCATACTTTGGCGGGCTGTCTCTCAAATGGCATGGGCGTACAGGCGCCACGCCCCCAAAACTAAACACACTGAACGAAGCGCGCACCCAAAGCAATAATTTAAAATTTTAATTTTTTTTCTGCTGTTGTTTTGTTGTTGTTCTTCTTCTTCTTCCACTTGTAGTTGTTTTTGCCGTTGCTGCCTTTTACCGGATCGCTTAATCGGATAATACGAGAATTTTTGTAATCGAAGTTTTGCCAAGTCCCCGTCACAGGACAACAATCCTGGCTCGCTGCTACACGCTGCTGGTGTACATGACTTGAGTCAATATATGCAGTATTTTATGAAAAGCTAACCCCTTTGTTGGTTTTTCCTTTTTCTTTTTTCTCTCCCGCTGCTGTTGTTGTTGTTGTTGTTGTTGTTGCTTGGGTAGCTTCGCATTTGCATGACGACAAGCGGCCGCGACCCTTCGATGCGGCGCATCGTGTCTTTTGTTTTAATGTCAGCTCGGTCGGGCGTCGGCGTCGCTGCTCAATTGTCTAACATTATCTGATTTAGCGTTTAATACTTAACCCTTGCCAGGCCCAACCCCCAACCGCTGCAGCTCCTGCCTAGATACAGGATACGCCGTCGACACACGCGTTGCCATTAACCAGGCGAATAAAGTAGAAGGCAACAAAAAAATACGACAGCAACAACAACAAATGAAAAAAGCTAAAACCTGAAAAAGCAGGCGCAAGGATAACGAATTAAAAAATTAAAAATCGAAAAGCAACGACAACGACAAGGACAAGGACGACAAAAGGTAAAAATGCGAAAGGGGTGAAACGTGATTAGGCGTGTGGATGGTTAGCGCTGTGGTGGTGGTGCTGACGGTAGTTGGGGTTGGGGTTGGGGTTGGGGTTGCCTGACTGCCTGATGCTCTGCCGCTGATTAGGCAGCGCCCCAGGGCCAATGGGGGAAAGGGGCACAGCAGCAGCAGTAGCAGCAGCAACAACGCCGGCATAATTAAAACTCCCAACGTCGCGTAATAAATGCCAAGGCAGGCACGGCCAATAAATACCAACAACAACAACAAGCGCGACGACAACAACAACGGCAATAAGAAGCTGCAGATGAAGCAGCCATTATACAACCCTTTCATCAGGCTCCAACTTTCAGCTGGCAGAGAGAAAAGAAACAATCGAATTTTAATCAATTCGCGCAACGCTTCACCAAATCCATATCCGGGCAACGATGCGTTCTTTCAAGCAGATCCACATCTTCAGCTTTCACTTGAGCTCATCGCCCCGGATGTTTGCAGCAACTGCTCGAGGGGGCGTGGGCAGCACCGCACGTTGGCCAGCTTAATTATTTTATGCATCCAAGCGCACAGCCGGCAAACCTCTCGAATGGGGCAAATTCATGTAAATTAAGGACGTGCGGAAAAACTGCCCAAGATCTTCATCAACTGATGCGGAATGGATCTTAGAGAAAAGATGTGGCTCAGCGAGTGGCTCTATTGATGGGGAGTCTAATGAGCCAAGTTGCAAAGGTCTTAAAGAATTATTATCAAAGATCTTTCTTTCTGCTCTTTCTGTGTTGAAGTTCGCGCTTTGCAGTTATATACTACGTGTATTGCTATGAGAGAGATCATTTCTTCTTTTCAAACTGTGCCAATTTGTTCATATGTATATAAATCCAAGAGAGATCTTTCCTTCTTATTGAGAGTTCTCTAGAACAATTAGTTGGCTTTGTTGTGGGATTGGCTCTCTAGAGAACTCTCAATAAGAAGGAAAGATCTCTCTTGGATTTATATATGCTTTTTGCTTAAGTTCTATGTAAAGTCCTATGAGCAAGGTAAGATTATTCTTTTTATTTTCTAATGTATTTTATAGGCAACTCTGAATCAAGAAATATTTATTATTGTATATAATATAATGTAATATAATATAATATAATATAATATAATATAATATAATATATAATGTAACTATGAATGAATATTCAATATTAAAGGTTCTACAAATAATTTAGCATCCTTCAAGACAACATTACTTCATTAGGGCTATTCATTGATAGTTTAATGGAACATTATGCAGGTGCACTCTTACAACCAAAGATGTTTCAATATTGTTTCATATTCTATTACTTGAATACTTTATAGCAGTTTCCACTGTGAGACATTGAGAAATCAAAGCCACAGTGAGTTCTTCTTCGAATCCTCTACTAGCTCATACTCCATTTTGATTCAAAATATCTAAAACTGCTCTCCATTCGTAAAGCTCCTTATACAAACGTTGAAGCAGAGACTAGAGAGAAATATAAATTAATATAAAAAAAGAAATATATATAGAATATTAAGAAAAAATAATAAAAAAATTATTTTAAAATTGTTTATAGTGAAAATTTTAGATTTTGTATTGACACATATTGATCCCCCCAGTTGGTGCTCAGCTAATCAGCTTTGATTGCATATTCGATTCTTGCTTGAAACATAAAATATTTAAATGCACATTACAAATTCAACAATTTCTTGGATAATCAGTTATATAAATACAAATTAAATAAATAAAAAACAAAAGTAAATATCAGATATCCAAGCCTCCCTCGCTTAGGAGCTCAGTAGCAGCTGCTCTCCTGCACCGCTTACTTTTCCTTCTGTTTTACCACAGCTCCTATATAGTATATATATTAGGCATATCGCCCATTAAGAGCGACCCAGCGTTATCCACTGCGTCGCTGATGGCACTGTCAGTGCTGACAGCCGCGCCACCTGCCCCCATTGTGCAGGGCACGACTGTGTCGCCTCCTTTGTCAGCTGTCAGCGCTGTTTGGCTGCGATTGGGGCTGGGCCCGGGGCCAGCAGCTGCTTGTAGGGGGAGCGGGGGGGTTTGGTTCTTTTCATTTGTCACTATTGCTCGCTGTGCACCTGGCTGGGGCCGTCATGTGGCATTGTTTTGGCAATTTCTATTCATTGCAACTCATCAGTTCTGTGGCTCTGGCTGCTGCTGCTTCTGCTGCTTCTTCCTATTTCAATTGGTAGTTGCATCTTTTTTATTTTAGCCAGAAAGGAGTGAGTGAGTGAGAGAGTGCGAGTCATTGCGGCTCATCATCTTTCGGCCCCTACATTGTATCTTCATTCTAACCATCTTCACTTCCGTTTCCTTTGCCATGTCCATTGCCAATCCCATTCGCTGTCGTATACACGTTTTTGTTTATATTCGCATTCTGTTCTCTGCTCGTTTCTCCTCGCTTCTCCTCGCTCCCCGCGCTCGCTTGCTGTTATTTATAATTTTCGTTTATTTGCATTCGCATCCAATTTGTTTGTTCGTTCCAGCGAGTCAGCTACCTGCCTGCCTACCTACCTGCTGTTGCCTCGGCATTTTTTATTACGCTCCCAGCTGCATCAGCAGCAGCCATCACCTTGGCACCCTGCTGCACCGCCCAGCCACCCTACGAACCTACCAACCGAGTCCAAGTCAAACTTGGCGCCACATTCAAACATTTTCACGGCGTTTGGACTACAAGTTGTAATACCTGCACCCATTCGAGTGGAGACATAGATTAGTTAGTTAGATAAGTCCTTATCTCTCTTTATCTCTAACTCTCTAGTTTTCTACCTCTCTCTCTATCTCTGTGATCTCTCCATCTCAGTGTTAATAAATCTTTAAATCTCTATGTAGATCTCTGTATCTCTATCTATTTATCTTTCTCTCTCCCTCCCTCTCTCTCTCTCTCTCTCTCTCTCTCTTTCTCCCCCTCTCTCTCTCTCTCTCTTTCTATATTTCCTTCCTTTCTTCTATCTATCTCTATCTCTATCTCTATCTCTCTCCCTCTCTCTATCTCTATCTCTATCTCTATCTCTATCTCTATCTCTATCTCTATCTCTATCTCTATCTCTATCTCTATCTCTATCTCTACCTCTATCTCTATCTCTATCTCTATCTCTATCTCTATCTCTATCTCTATCTCTATCTCTATCTCTATCTCTATCTCTATCTCTATCTCTATCTCTATCTCTACCTCTACCTCTATCTCTCTCCCTCTCTCAATCTCTACCTCTATCTCTCGCCCTCTCTCTATCTCTATCTCTATCTCAGTACAGGTATTATCTTGGTCGGGCTGTCCTTGCTAGCTTTGACCTGCTAGCTTCAACCATTTTACGCCATTATCAACGTCATCATTGCTGTTGGCATCTTCTGCCCAAGCCCGGCCCTGGCCCCGGACTGAGGCTGGGGCTAGTCGCTCGTCCACGACTGCTATTGTTGGGGCTTGGCATCATCAGCTCACCTTTGCCAGTTAGCCCATTGTTGTATCTGTGTGCATATCCTGCTCGCTTTCTCCTTCGCTGTATCTATCTGTATCCTAACTGCCCTTCTGCCTGCCACCTGCCTGCCTGCCTGCCTGCCTGCCTGTCATGGCATATTATTGGTGTGCGGAAAATGTTTGCGTAATTGCAATGTTGACATTCGTATTTTTCGCTCACTTGCTAGAAGGACCAGCTAGGAGATTACCCACCCCTCGCTCTCCCTCCTGAAACCTTGTCATTCCCTTACCTCCGCCATCTCGCCCTGTTGACTGCTTTCATTTCGGCTGTCATTTGCGCTGGATGGCTGCCACATGGAACACACAAATCCAAGTGCATCTATTAGCCGCATCTTAACGCCCAACAACACGCTGCCTTCGGCCAAATAGTCCAACGGTTCCAGCACGGATACCGGATGCCACGTCCAATGTAAAATCGTTGCCAGAGTGAGACATCACTGTGAGCCTGACGACTCCTCCGCCTATCTATTGCCTTGTTGACTTGCACCCCAGTCGTGACATTGCTAAAGCTTCGACAACTTGTCAAATTACCTTAAGCAAGCCGCCGGGCAGGCACCCTCAACCCCACCTCTTGCTCCCTGTCTCACTCTCCCTCTCTGCATCTCAGTTCACGTGCTTGTCAATATTTAAAATTGAAAAATACGCGACCCGCACCCCCATCCAGGTACTATGAGTATTTCATATCATTTCAATATCATTGATGTAAAAATGTTCCGCGCTCTGTTAATGTGCGCAAAACAAAAACAAGACGCGGAGAAAAGCGCTCGCGAGTCAATGAAAAGCTAAGAAACACAAATAGAATAAGGAATGCAGTCTGAACGAATTGTAAATACTCTGACATTGAGCATGAGCGAAAAGGAGATGCTGGCATTGGAATTGTAAAATCTGTGGTAGAGGTGCCGGTAGCGGTAGAGGCTTCTCTTCTTGGTAGTTCAGTCTTAAGAAACGGTAGAGAATCATATTAGGGAGGATTTCCCTGAGATTAATCGAGCCTCACTGAATCTGTTTCTTCCTCTTAAAGTCAGCTATGATTCTAGAAGTACTCATATGATATCAACGGTAAGCGAAGTCGCAAGGACTCTTGCAAGGCGTCGCGGTCTACCGGTGCTGGGGTAGGGCATAGCATCAATGGTGACAGAGACTGTGACTGGCGCAGCAACAGCGACTGCGACAGCGACATCCAGGACAATCGCAAGACACCCTCCGGTACGGTAAGTTAGCGACTCACCGGGGGTTACCATTACCGACAGCCATTCATCCATCCATCCGCCATCCGCCATCCGCCAGCCCGTCTGTCCGTTGATTTGCCCATCCATACCATGCCATTCAGGCATTCAGTCGTCTATCTGTCGTATGTATATTTCATATGCCCTTATGCCATGTCGACGTGAATGTCGCGTCGTCTTTGCATTTCTCAATGTACTCGAAAACGATTTATTAAAAATATCTTTGGCACGGCATCGAGGCAAAACAACAAGCAAGCTTATTAAAAATTTATTACCAAGCTTAAAAAATGTTACCCCAGTCGCTTGCCGCTCAATTCCAGCTACGCTTCTTGCCTACCCTGACGCCCGCCTCCTGCTGTCGCCTCCTGCCTCATGGCCGCGGGCGCACCTTTCATGAGGATGAGAACGCGAAGATGGCGTTGCCTGCTCGATGGCAAATGCGCCTGGGGCGCAGATATTGAAAGGTATTTTGGCTGATTTGTTTGAGTTGGAAATTTAATTTATAACTGTAAATGTATTTCCCGACGTCCGTGGGGCAGGGCAGGCAGCGACTACAAAACCTGAAAAACTGCGAGCAAGGGTAGAGCCAAAGCAACTTCAATGCTCGACGCAACGAAATTAACAGCATCCCGAGTGTCACTTACAATATGCTTGGCTTGTATTTGAATTGTAATTGGGGATATTTAATCAAGCCCCGCCCCCGACTAGAGCCGTTTCAATAACTAGCTTATGCGAATTAGTAGAGCTTGAGTCGCGTGCTAGATTAGGCCAATCGAGAGCAGAGCTGAGGAAGAGTTGACAATTTGCATGAGAGAACGAAAAGATCGTATATAGATAGGAAATATATTGATATAGATTATTTGGGAGAAAGACTAGAATAAGAGAATTGAGCTACCCCTAAACTGATGCTTAAAGAACTAGAATCCTAAGGCTCTCTCTCTGCTTAAAGGACTTCCATGAGAATCAGCTTATATGTATTATCGGTATGGACAGCTCAGATAGCAATGCGATGCGGCACAGCTGTATCGCACACTAAGTGATATATCAGACGAGTGGCTGGCCCCTGTTAGCGCTGGTCATCATCATCATTAGTAATGACGGAACTACCCAGCCCAACCCCTGGGCAAATGCTGTTGCCCAAGTTCGCAACGGTAACCGCAAAAAGCCCAAGAGTCGACGGACGGCTCAGAGCCAAATGACAAATGATCAAGTGTCACACATGGAATTTAAAGTAGCTGCAGCTGTGTAAGTTCGTGTGTGTGTGTGTGTGTGAGACAGGTATATATATATATATGTGCTCATACTTATTAGTTGTGTTGGCCCTGGGCGCTAGGCAGCCAAGGGTTGACGCTGCCTGTCGCATTATTTGATAACTAAAACTCATCAGCGTGCTCGTCATCATTTTTATTATTTAGCTGAAATGATGAAATGAGAGGCCGTGCAGGCTTAAGAGAGATAGGTAGGACGAAGAGAGGGAGGGGGGGTAGAGCTGTGCCTTTTTCAACGGCAGTTGCACATGTGGTTGAGCCTTAGCCCAAGGAAGAAGCTGTAAGGCAGCAGCCAAAGCATTTTTCAATATTTGACAACAGGCTGCAGCTGTGTGCGTGTGTGTGTGTGTGTGTGAAAAATGGCAACTTTGACAGCTTGACACTTCAGCATTCAGGCAGGCCAACCCACAATCCCCAAAAACCTACCATCTCCCACGCCCTAAGAGATTCACATATGCAGCTCAGCATCGGGAATATTTTAATTTAAATGTTGCCCAAGCCGACTAATAACAAAGCCTTGTGCCTGTGTGCGTGTGTGTGTGTGCTCATCTAATAAAAATGTTAACTCCAACTCCAGTTCACTTATTCGTCTCAGCCCAAGGCGCAGCTCGCTGGCATTTGGCACAGTTTTTGGTTTTGGAATTCCTGACGTTCTTTTTTTCTGCCAGCTGATTGGCCGCTGCTTCTGCTGGCGTTGACTTTGACGTCGTCATCGTCCTTGTTGGCGGCGCTAACGTGGCTGCTATTTTGACAGCTGAACGTCACATTTGACAGCTGAACAATTTGTCACTGCTCGAGCTGCTGGAGCCAAGGCTTAAAACGTTCCTCCACATGTTTTAATTGCCCCTGTTCGAATGCCCAGAGCGGGGTTGTGTCTGGGGGGAAGGGCCAGTTCTAGAGAGTTGAGCAAATGCGAGTTGAATGCTTAAAAGGGTTAAGGTGAAGTTGAAAAACTTCAAAGAGTTTGACATTTATATTTAGATAACTGTAAAGATTGTCTTATGTATGCTTACAAAGATGACGGTTATGAGTGGGAGAGGGAGGGAGAAGTGTATTAAGAGAATTTTGTTAGAAGAAGAAGCATGAATGAGATAAACAAGTGAATTTTGACTATATAAGTTATATGAAATAGATATATTATTTGGATTTTCATAAAGTTAACAGGAAGTGTGGAGCAATCGCAGTTAGAGCTGAGCAGAAAACTTTACTTCAAAGAGACATGCAAAGATCTTCGTATGAAAGGGCGTACGTAGTCTTTTATTCCCTACAAAGAGATGAAAATGAAAGAGTTTCATTTAGAGCAACAGATAGAAGAGGCAATGGAAGAGCACAAGAGATCGATAAGGCATTTGCATTGGATAGAAGAGACAATGAAAGAAGGGATCGATAAGGCATTGGATTGACAAGCAGAATAGATTACCCACGCAGATCAGAAACCCTTAAAGAGATCAGAAACCCTTAAAGAGATCAGAAACCCTTAAAGAGATCAGAAACCCTTGAAAGACACTGTCTAAGAATGCTAAAACAGAAGAAAGAACCTTTCTATATCTTCTCTTGCGAAGCAAGGAAAAAACAGGAGAGTGAGAATATTTCCTATTCTCTCTGCCATACTCAGATCTTGGGAAATCTCTAAAGTCGATCAGCTTTTTGGATCAGAAAGTAATTGTATAAGAAGTTTCTTAGTTTGAAATCTTCACAGTTTTAGCTACTTAGCCTAGCCCACTATCCTATACCATACAGCTTCAATCATGGCCTCGATGAACTAACTGAACTTGTTTCGTTTTGAAATGCTGTGAGCTTAGCTCACACATAAAACACATTTGACAGCTCAGTTCGGTTGTTAACTGGGCTAACCAACTGTGCTGAGTCACTGAGCAGCAGCAGCAGCAGCAGCAGCAGCAGTTCACATCTAATTGACAGTCCTTATGTCAGCAGCTGCCCCAGCTATCTCTCTCTCACTCTCTCTTGGTCTCTCTCTTGCTCTCTGTCTTGTCTGTCTGTCTTCCTATATATTGCACTTTATCTCTGGCTGCTTGGCCAACAAACGTTGTCACCTTCATCTTTTATATTTCAACTGCCTTTTCTTTCCCTCTCCCTCTCTCTCTCTCTCTCTCTCTCTCTCTGTCTCTCTTGTTGCTGTTGTTGTTGTGTAGCGCCTTATATCAACTCATTAATTTCTATTTCTGTTTGTCTTGGGCATGAGTGCAATGTGCGCGTGTGCCCTGTCTCCACGGTTTGCCCCTTGAGCGCCTGCTACATATCTGAAATTATACTTTGTCCTTTCTATAACAATAATTATTATTTCTTGCTTCAAGCAGCAACAGCAGCTACAACAACAATTGCACTTGCAGCAACACAACGCAATGCAACGCAACGCAACAAACAGAGCGTCTCTGCCCGGTTCGGTGGCCGATGGGGTGTCTGGGTTAAGGGTTGGGCAATGTAGGCTCTAGGGTTGGCTTGGGCGCTGGTAGAGCCAGCAAACACTTAAAAATGCTAAATAAAACATATTCCACTTAGAGCGCTGGCACTGCCATCAGCCAGCATTGGTTCTCAGAGTTCAGCCAGCGCAGGGACCTGTCGGAGGCTGAGATGGGGTTGGGGTTGGGCTCGGGCTTGGGCTGCTTTAGGTGCCAGCTCACAGGTGCCGCTTGTTAAGAAATCAGGCACAGAGAGAGGGCCAAAGCGACAGAAGGCTGGCCATATTTGCAATTCATATACAGCAGACGTCACACACACACTCGCACATTGCATGCATGTAAAAAAAAAAATAATAATTTGCAAAAGTAGCGTCGTGTGACAATTGCTGGGCTTGGGCTGGGGCTGGGGCTAGGGCTAGGGCTTGGGTGGGGTTCGGCTTCACACTCACACACACACACACACACAGCCATGGACATGGCTCAGTCGCCAGTTTTTGAGTCTCGGCGTCTCGCTGCTTTGCGTGCCCAACTACTTTTGTTGTTCGTGTTGCTGCTGCTGCTGCTGCTGCAGTTGCTATTTGAATTTTGAGGACATTGTGATGAGGCTTTAGTTTGCAAATCTCTTGCACACACTACAACAACGACAATAACACATATCAAAAGATGTGCATCGCATGCCCCTCTTACACCTGCCCTTACCCCTGCCCCTTCCCGCACTTCTCCGCACTCATAAAGCATGGAAGAACAACACATAAACAAACGTCAACGAGCGACGGCTACATCAACGCCAACTGCGACGCCGACTGCGACAGCAGCTGAGCTGCTGACTTCGATGCCTCCACGCTCCATGGCCACCTTCCCTCCCCCCACACCTCACACATTCATTGCGACGCAGCAGCAGACTTTTGTTCTATATAATCTATAGATCGAAATTATTAAGTACTTGTGCACATATACCATATCTATGAGTGTGTTTTGGGAAGACAAACTATACAACTATATATCAAATAAATAGCTAAATACCAAGATGAGCCGAAGGAGTGACAACATTTACATGTTCTGTATAATATTATATGAAATTAATAAAATAAAATATTATAGAAAAATTTACATACCTGAAACTTTTCTTATTAACATCCATTTTCATTAAAACTCAAATGGGAGTATTCAGATGGCCGGCACTATATAAGCTGTCATGATCGAGCCGATGCTTCGTGAGAACGAACTTAGATAATAGAGAGAGAAACGAAACGAATGAATGAAGTCTCTTCATAAATATAAATCTCTTACAAAGCTAGTCCAGTGGAACGATTACCGTACTTAAATTGCAATATTCGACATAGCACAGACGGCAGCTTACTATACTATATTTACTATATTTCCAATCTAATATTTATTAATTAATATTTCTAATTCTATTATATTTTAAATTCAATTATTACTAATGAGAATATGTAGATATATGCGTGTATCAAGATTCATTTGGGAACATGCTTGAAATCGCATTTAATATATTGCTCATTATATTGTTAGCATAGAGAGAGAGTGATGCAAAGGAATATATAGATAAGCAAATAAGGAGAATGAAATAGAGATAGATAGAGAGCTCAGCTCTAATGAGAGTGAGATAGAGATAGATAGAGAGCTCAGCTCTAATGAGAGTGAGATAGAGATAGCTCTCTTTAATGAGCTCAAATAATGAGAGTGAAATAGAGATTGATAGAGAACTATCTCTATTTTACTCTCATTATTTGCTTATCTATCTATTCTTAGGCATCTCTGTCTCTCTCCCCCTTCCTTTGTCTCTGTCTCTCTCTAAGTTTTCGCTCAACTCGTTCATTTAATCTGTCTCTCTTCCTCTCTCTTCTTCGCTTACACATTTATCTCTCTGTCTCTCTCCCTTACTCCCTCTGTAACCTTTTGTTCTCTCTAATATTGGGTTAGTCTCACTTCTTTCCTTCCTTTTATCTCAATGTGTCTCAACCCCATATCTCTCTGTCTTGCTGTTTCGCTTTCTCTATTTCTTTAGCTTTCTCTCTTGTAATCCCTTTCACAATCTTTCTCGTTCTCTGCAGATCTATATTCTCTTTGTCTTAGTTTCTATTTCTGTCTCATTTGTCTTACAAATTTGCTCTCTAACAACTTCGTTTTTCTCTCTCTCACTCTCTCTCTCTCTCTTGATCCCATCCCCGCTCTCTTTCTTTCTCTATCACTTTGTCTTTCTCACAGACATTCGCTCCCTCAGCCTCTTCGTATCAATCTCTCGCTCTCTGCTTCTGTTTCTCTCTCTCTCTCTCTTTCTCTCTCTCGCTCTCTCTCTCTCTTTCTCTTCCTCTCTCACGATCCTTTCCTCGCTCTTCTTCCTTTCTCTATCACTTTGTCTTTCTCACAATCATTCCCTCACTCAGCCTCTTCGTATCAATCTCTCGCTCTCTGCTTCTGTTTCTCTCTCTCTCTCTCTCTATCTCTCTCTTTCTGTTTCTCTCTCACTCTTTCTCTCTCTGTTCTTCTACTCATATTAGCTTCTGTCTTTGCTCTTCTGCTGCATTTCTTTTATATTAATTTCTCACTTGCTGCAAGCACACGAAATGAGGTGCAGATTTCGTAGGCAGACAGAGGCTAAAATTTGCAGGTGTCGCCTACACACAGCCAGCCATCGGGCACACACCTGCAGTTGCTTGAATATGTCTCCTACTCTCTCTCTCTCTCTCTCTCTCTCTCTCGCTCTCTCTCGCTCTCTCTCGTTCGCTATGCCTGTCGACTTGCCTCTGTTGCTGAAGTGCGCTTATGGCTGTCGTGACGCCCATAACATTGTCATCAACATTAGTTTTGCAATGCGGAGGCGCAGCCGCTAGATGGCGCTCTTATGCGCCCAACTACAGATTGTTGTTGTTGTTGCTGCTGTTGTTGTTGTTGTTGTTGCTGTTGACATCGTCACAAAAATTGGTGCAAAATGCTTCAGTTTGTATTTCTCTTTTCTTTCTTTTTTTTTATTTTTTATATATATTTTTGCTTATGCAGCACACACACACACACACAGAGGTGCACATCAATGTATCTGTTGTGCTTAAGATAAATATCTCCTCGTGTGTGTGTGTGTGCATTCGTTGCATTTGCCTTTGTCAACGCTGCACGGCAACAAATTTATTGGTAGCGCTCCCAAAACTAGGCTATAGTTAAGCAACACACACACACACACACACACACACACTCGCACACACTCGCACACAGTCATAATTAAGCGTTGACTATTTGTAATTTTTAATAAGACAGCACCACAAAGCAAGCCACGCCTCTCGCCCTGCTCGCCCTGCTCACAACCTACTGTCATCAGGCTATGCCGTCAAGAGGAAGGCGTGGCAGGGGGCAGGGGGCGTAGCGCCTGGCTTTGGGATGCTGCACTGACAAAACAATATAAAATAAGCATGAATAATTAGAATATGTTAAGTGTTTTGGGGCCAGGCGCACACTCGACATATGCAGGTGTGCATGCGTGTATCTCTCTCTCTCTCTCTCACACTCTGTGTGTGTGTGTGTGTGCGCCCGCATATTGTATATTTATATACAGTCAGTCAGTCAGTCAAGTTGGGCGCATACAAAAGCCACGCCCACACAATACACGTTTGTCGTCCCTCGCAGCAGCAGCAGCAGCAGCAGCGACTCGAGTGCCCACCTGACTTTTTGTCATTCAAATGAAAACTGTACGTCGTATTACACACACACACACACACACACAGCTATGCTGCACACATATGCATATATATATAGTCATGCTCATCATCGCCTTGCATCAGCAACAGCATCATCAGCATCGTTGTAGTAGTCATCAACAGCACTCACACACACACACACACTCACACACACACACACAGCTAGACACACACCTGGGCACACAGCTACACCTGCTCTGATTGCTTTGTTCAGCATTTTTCCAACAATTTCTCTGTCGCTGCATCTTTTTGCATTGCATACACTTAGGCGCGACTTTTCACTTGTATTTGTATGCGTGCCTTCCTCGTTGTTTTCTTCTTCATTTTCTTGCTGCTTGATGTTGCTGCTGCTTGTTGTTGCTGTTGTTGTTGCTGTTGCCTGGCATAGAAAAATTTACAATGCAATTGAGTATGCAAATATTGCCTACTTGTCATGTAGACAAATACGACGCCCCCTTACACACACACACACACACACACACGCTCTCTTGTTTGATGCCTGTCTCATCTTGCATATGCATATGTGTGTGCTGCAGGTGTGCGTGTGTGTGTGTGCTACTGCACATTTGTTATTGTTGGCTGGCGTCTTCATTGTTGTTGCAATTTTCAAAATTAAAATAACAATATGGCAGACACCGGCCGGATCATTTAGCCAAGCACAACTGTACCTCACTGACTGCAGCGGCCAAATGAGGTCTCTGCACTCCTGTGCTTCGGCATCTTAAACTAAATGTCTAGCCATCTAGCCTAGTGCTGGCCCGAATGATCAAATGCTTGAAAAGCTACACAAAATAATCAATTGCTTTTCCTGAAATGATCATTGAATTGAAAATGGAATACAACGAATTTTTACGAGAAGAAACAATGCCATAAATATGTCCTGCATCGTAATTGCATTAAAAATTAATAAAAATGCAAATAATAAAAAAAAAAAAAAAAAAATAATAATGATAAAATTTGTAATATAAATAATAATAATAATATTAATAAAAATTTTAAAAATAATAAAAATACAAAATATAAATAAAATAATAATAATAATAAAAATTAAAAAAAAAATAATAATAATAATAAATATAAATAAAAATAATAATATTAATAAATATAAAAATTATAATAATACAATGCCATAAATACATATGTGCGTACATATGTATATATATCCTATATAATAAATAATAAAAATTAATAATAATAATTAAAAATTAGGAAAAAAAATAATTTTAATAAAATTTATACATACAATAATATTATTAATAATTTTAACATCATTTATTATTTATAATCTTAATAATAATAATACAATTCTGTAAATATATATGTATTATATATATTATATGTATTATATATATATATATGTAAATATATATATATTAAAAATAAAATATATCAGGAAAAGTAAAAATAATATTTAAAAAAAAAATAGTTAGAAAGAGTAATAAAAAAATAAATAAATAATGATAAAATAGATATTAAAAGTAATAATAATAATAATAATAATAATAATAATAATAATACAATGCCAGATAAATATTATATATACTCATATCATATATCAAAACCACTTGAAAAATAAATAAAATAAAAAATAAATTAAAAAAAAAAAACAGTAAGAGAAAAGTAGTAATAAAAATAATAATAATAATAAATAATGATACAATTTTAATTAAGCTAATAATTAATACAAATAATACCTAAAATTTAACCGAAAAATGTGAGTATTCATTTTTTAACATGCCCCATCGATTAATTACGATTAATAATCGCTTACCTTAAATTAATAATAATAAATAAAAATCGATCAAATATATTTTTCCCTTACCATCATTACATTAGCTCTACCTTCTCTAAACTTCTTAAGCCAACTCATCGCAACTGCTTCCCATCTTATTAATCTCCTTCGCCTCATGCGCTTGTTCCGCCTGACATTCATAGGCAATTTTTTCTCTTCTTTATTTTTTTATTATTTATTACAAATTTCTTGCTATTAAAAATGTAGGGAAATGCATTGTAAGTACCAGCAGAAACACATGCGAGAGTTGGGGCAACGAAACTTTGCCCCAAGTAAATCATTTTCAGCCTTCACACGGCTGGAACAATGGGCATATATTTTGGAGTATGTGGAGTCGTCGTTTATGTATTTCTTTTTGCCATTCGAAAATGTCGAGAAATTAATGGCACTCGGCAAAATTTATGGACGCTGTGATATTTGTATATGTTACTTACGGCTGGAGAAACTTTTATTTTGCCAGGAATGGGGAGCAGGAAAAGGAGGAGGAGGAGAAGGAATAGAGGGAGGAGCAGGAGGTTAATGCCGAAATCACATGTCAATTGGCAAGCGAGGTTAGCTAGTGACTTAAAGGTGAGATAGATGTGGATATGGAGCAAGTTGAGGCTGAGCGTTTGTATGAGAAGTAATACGCTGGACATTCATATGCCCAAGACAAAATAAAGAGAAGTCTTAGATATTAAATTGACGTGGCTGAGCAGCCAGTAGACAACAATTATTAGATACGCATTTCAACATGAAATTGATGAATTGATTACAATTTAGATTTAGTTATTAGCGAGCACAACTCTCGCATACATCTCAATACATACACAAAAGACTTTTTGCTTTATAAGCATCAATCAGAGTGAAACGAAGGAAAAGACTTTGCCTGACTCTTTACCTCATTCAACTCAGTCAGACAGAGAGGCACGAGACTAACTTAAACGATTGCTAGCCGATCGCGAATGAACTCGTTAACGAAGTGATGCAATCGTTTGCTCTCTGAGTTTTTTTTTCGCAAAGTCTGAGTAAAATACATTTATATGCAGACATCGAGAAACAATCAAGAGTTATTCAAGTAAAAGACGTCGCTCATCTGAACGACGCTCTTCAAAGCACAAGCTGTTGCTACTCAATCATCAGCTCAGCATTATGATATTTAAACTCAATAATTTAATGGATGCTCAGTGAAAGTAATATCAGCATCTGATAGAAGCAGATCTCAAGGTTACTAAAATTGGAGACAAAATGCAAGAAGCGGCCAAAAAGTATCAAGAGAGATGAAATGCCTATACAAGTAGAGACTAGGTACTGCAGCTCAAAGTTCTCTCGGTCATCGCATTTGTGCGAGGAGAAGACTTGAACGTTAAGGCCTGCTGGATCGTGTCTTGACCTGAACATCTTCCCATACATAAGACTTACCTGTACCTTGTATCCCTGAAATATCTAGTATGTATCCTACGTTAAAATTAATAATAATAAATAAATAAAATAATAAAAATAAATAATAATAAATATTTAATAAAAATATAAATAAATAAAAAAAAAAGTGTAGCAAAGATCACTGCAGAGATCGTCAAATAAAAAAATTTTAAAAAATAAATAAAAAATGGAAATGCCAAAAAAATTTTACAAATACCTTAAGAATTCACTCAAGCTGTTATCTATGTGACTTTCAAGGAGCATATTTTATAAAATAATTAAAATAATTTGTATTTCCTTTAAAAATAATCTACTCGCAAGTCAAATAGACTTTTGCTTGAGCTGATGCATTGAGCGCTTTTGCCACTCCTAATAGGAGAGCCTGCAAAGGAAGTTGTATAAAGGTTTTTACAGCTTCTTCAGTTGTTCATGTATGGAAACTCAATTAAATTATTAGATAATAAATCACAGCTGGACTGCGTAGCTCTCTGAGCTAAGGCGATGCGAGAGAGCTTGCAATGCCTTACAAAAGAATGATTTCTCTTTGGCAATTCGATTCACTTGTCTCTCAGCATAATCTATTTAACGTTGCTCTTGAAGTGCAGTATGTATCAAGTGTAGAGCACAGGTAAACAGCGTTCCATACATATCTTTCAAGCACTCCCACTCCCTCATCTTAGCTCAATCTTTCAAGCCAATGGCATGAAACCCTTTCTCTCTCTCTCTCTCTCTCTCGAGTTGCTCTCAATTGTTGTTGTTTTTTTTTTATAACTCTGGCAGTAAATTCAATTAACAAAATGTGTGCAGAGGCAATGCAATTTATTTGGACTCGTAATAAAAATTAATAACGAAAACGTGTCCGGCCGCTCGTAGGTCGCATCAGTCGACCCACTAATATGACTAAGCAGAAAGAAAGTTGCAGGAGGAGAGAATAACAAAACACAACAAGAAAAAAGAGTAACAACAACAACAACAAAAAAACGGAAGAAAAATTGTGGAAATTGTGAAAATTGTGGGTGCGTTTAGTGCACGGCTAAGCATATATAGTCTCTATCCAATAAAAATCAAACAAATTATGCTAACAAACGGGATTTCATAGCTGCTTTTATGTGCTGTCGCTGTCTCTATAGCTGTCCTGGTGATTTGCTCAATAACCCTTGTAATATAAACGGGGCAACCCCACGACCCAGGGCGGGAGAGCGAGTCCCGTGAGGGAATGGACATGAAGTCCACCCATACATGACATGACTTTCACTTGGCAGCAGTCCATCTGTCGGCCAGGCTCCACGCAAAAAGGACATGACTTGAAAATCACTTAATCTACTCGCTGCTGTGAGAAAAAAGCAAACAAACAAGCCGGCAAACAAACGGGCGGCGTGCAAACAAGGCCAAGGCAGAGGCAAAGGCAAAGGCAGAGGCAGAGGCAAAGGCAAAGAAAATGCAAAGAGCGTTATCGAAACTGTAACCGAAACCCTTTCGACTGCCCGCCGAGACCCACGCCCAGTGCATACTTAAGGGCGCGTCCGGTTAACCCCAAAAGGTTGGGCCAACTACTATTTGCTATAGCCAGGACATCCGCACAAATCAACAAACCATGACAACGGCATATTTCACATATGAGACGAACCACAGCAAGCAAAAAAAAAAAGAAGTGGAAAAAACTGAAGCAAAAAACTGAGGGCAGCCGCCGCTCAAAATTATTGCAAATCACTAAAACCAACAACAAGAACTTGGCCAAAACTGAGCAAACAAACAACTCCTGAACAACCACCACAGCGCATCCTTGCCAAAGGATTCGCTGGCGACGTAATTGAATTCAATCAAAATTGTTTGGTCCATCAAACAGACAATTACAAGCGATACATTCTGCCAATACCTAGAGCAAGAGCAACCCCTCGCAATTGTTGTTATTCTTTCTTCTCTCTCTCTCTCTCTCTCTCTTGAGCATTTCATAAAGTTGTCAGTCGAATCGCTGCGCCCCCAGCCCCTGGCCACGACATATGGAGCGGCGGAACACACACGTAGACAAGCAATTTGTCAATCGCTCGATTTGATGAGCTTAGAACATTTTGGCAAATGCGATTTATCGTATCGCATCCTGGCTGACGAATGGCAGTGGCAACTGGAGGGTGGGATATCCTCATAAGGGATCCCTGAAAGAGTTAAGCTCTGCTGAGCGCAATGAGTGTGCACTATAGATACATATATATGTATATGTATATATATATATAATGCCATTGACTGAATAAGATATCAAATTTGTCTTTTCATATTTTTGTGTTGCATGAGAAACGTTTTTAATTTAGGCCTATTGAACCTCTGTGAATAGGTTTTGATGAAAAGAGAGGCTGAGTGAGAGAGGGTGGCTGATAGAGAGGCAGAGTGAGAGAGGGTGGCTTAGAGAGGGGGAGGCAGAGCGTGATAGAAACAAGGCAGCTTGGCTTGTGTGCAGATGGCAGATGAGCTCAAAGTTTCTCATAGATCTTGACTAAAGCTCAGTTAGCTAATCGAACTCTGTATAGAGCTGGGCTTGACGCTGCTTGAGAGAGCATTAGTTAAGATTGGAGGTAAGCTTAAATCTTCAGGTATATCAAAAGAACAGTTTAATTGACAATTAACATGTTCAATAAGTATTATGGATCTAAATTTGGTCTATAGCCAACATCAAGATTTCAAGAAAGTTTAAATCTATATAAAAGTATATATACTTAAAGAAAAGCTCAGTTGACTCAACATTCCAAGTATTGTCTCAGTTTTCAATACAAAGATACTCTAGTCTCCAGTATTTGAATAAAGTTTTTTCCAAATTTGGCGGGATGGGTGAGAATTTATCCAAAATCTAACAAAAACTGAAGTCAAATTCAATTATTATCTATATAATGTGCAGAACACTTCAAGATTTTAAGATGAATGAGATATCATTGTACAACTGTTTATCGATAAATGTTTTAAATCGATAAGTATGAAAGGGAAAAGTTATCGATTTGCTGAAACAAACTCGTATAACTCGTGCAATAAACAGACTAATTCTATGTACATAAATGTGTTGTTAAAGTACTAAATCTGACTGTACCGTTTCTTCACTTGTTAAACCAAATAAAAAAAAATATAAAAAAGAAATAAATAAAAAAAAATAAACAGACCTACAAAAAAAGTCTCTAGCTCTTATAGTTTCTGAGATAGACGCGTTCATGCATACGGCCGACTCAGTTTGTCGCCTTGACCAAGAATATATATACTTTATTAGGTCTGCCACGCCTGCTTCTGCCCGTTACATAGTTTAATGGGTTCAGAGTATAATAATAAAGATCAAGCTTACGCTAAGACTCAAGTCGAAGTATTTGAAGTCTCCCACAGCTCGATATTATAAAGTTATAATTGCTCTGAATACTTAAATGAATGTAAGACAATTGCTATAAAGCAAGTTAGAGCTGTAAGTAGAGCTTTACTAAATATCAGCTGACTGATCGAGCTATTGCATTCTGCATACAAGTATCAAATGGATTAGTAAAAAGTCCGAGTCAAGAACACTTTTCATAATCTCAGTTTCCATGGCATCCATTACAATGTATGCAAAAGGCTTTCATTAAAAACTTCTCTAATCTTGGCAGCTCAATAATTTTTTTTTATTTATTAAGAATCTTGCAAAATGTAATTTGTATCGAATTGAAACGTTGTCCTCGACTCTTTGTATTGGCCATAAAAATTGGTTTTGTCTAAGCTCTTCAGATATCTTGAGCTTCCGCCCCATGCTTTCACTCCAGTTACTATGCTCTTCTGGGCCTTGCTTTTTTGCCAAATCACTTGACCAATTTGTCAAGTGGCACTTAAGCGTGTGTGCGTCTGCCGCCGCCGCCGCGCGCCCCTCAGAGAAGCCCACAGCCCGTCGTAGTCCCCGGCCTAGCCAGATGCTCAGCTGGGCAACGACGAGTAGTTGGGATCGAGGGGTGGCTTCGTGTAGTAGTCCTGTTTTGCGGTGGTCTTTTGCGACTTTGCCATTATCCTTGTTACAATTTGCATGCATTGTGGTGGGGCATTTATTTATCCCATTCTAGTTCCCATCCATTCGACTGGAGCCATTCATCCACATATCGCTTCATGCTCGTGTTTATCTGCCGCTGCTCCTTGGCCCAGTGATAAAAAAAGTCACTTGTCATTTCTTTGCAACCCTGCCCAGCTATTTACTTTCCTTTTCTCTAGCTTTTTTTTATGATTTTATTAGCTGCAAAAACAAGCAATTTTGTTACAATGTTTATTGGTTATAGTGTTGCCCCGGGCTCCGAAGGGTTCGCAACTGGGCCTCGGCTCTGGCTCTGGCTCGTGTCTGCTTTGATGTGCCCTTAAAAATCATAAGCGTGAGTTATGCTTTATGCTTCTTATGAGTGACGGCGGCCAAGGGGTTGCTCGACCTCAATCCTCCCTCGCCCAATCACCTCAGCCTCTGCCTGCCTCAAATATGACTTTGCATGCGCATATGACTATAGATATGGCCATAGATATGGGCCTTTTCCTAGCCAGAGGCAAATTGCGTCAGCGATTTGGCTTGATTTGTGTGATTTCATTTGATTTGATTTGATTGTGTGTAATGCTATATGTACATATGTAAGCAGAGAGCGGCTGATTGAGTGGACTACGTGGGTGGAGGTTTAGAGTTTGGGGGTAGCGGGTTTCACATATTGAACTGGACCAGGCTACAGCTTGAGGCGTGTGTGAGCTGTTGGAGCATAAGGTTCAAATCAAGTTCTATTTGTAAAGAGTTGAAGACTTGGTTGTAAATAATGCGGAACTAGAGCTGACAGCAATTAGGCTAGGATCTGTCTGCGATGCGAGTTGGAACTGTTATGGAACTATATGTGATGGATCAGGCTTTAAATAGCCTAAGATCCTATTTCGATGTTTCAATTAGGTGAAGTTCCTTGTTCGATGCGAATGTTAGATCAACGATGAATTAAGCTCAGTTACGGAAGGAAAAGACAGTAATCTAATGCTTTACGGCTAGAGGCTTTGGTAGGCTCTTTGTTAGTGTCTATAGGTAGAGTCAATAGGTAAAAGCTAATGTTATAAGTAGAGTCTAGTCTACAGAATGCACAAAGATAATATAAGAAGTAAGTTAATATTATAAGCAGAAACAGACTTCAAAATCTTTATTGCTTCATTTCAGTAGGCGAATCGGTGTAAGGTTCTCTGAGGTCATCAAAGAGCAGCCGGAAAGACTAAGAGGCCAAGTAAATAACTCAAACTCTATGCTGAAAACATATTTCTTATAAGAAGACTCTACTCTGTAGATATTGAGTACAATGTAAAGTAAGAGCTTCTGGGCTTAGACCGCAGGTAAAGTCTATAGGCAGAGTCATAAGGTAGAGCTCTTGAGTGGAGTCTATAGCAAATGCTTCGCGGCTTAGACCGTAGGTAAAGTCTATAGGCAGAGTCAAAAGGTAGAGTCATGAGATGGAGTCTATAAGTTGGAGTCTACAAGTAAAAAACTATAGAGTCTATTGGAATAGTCAGGTATAATCTATAGCGAAAGGAAAAGCGTACATCACATCATTTCTAAAAAGAACCCGTAATCTAAAGCTAGAACCCTATGATATATCTCTAAGCAATATCTTTAGCTAAGCGTAGTCTTGGCCCACTCTGATATTGTCGATTGCTTTTAATATAAGAACTCAGCTCTCATTATATTGATTGAGTTCATCAATATCTTCGACGTTGCATTCATTTAACCGGAAGCAAATCGGACCCAAATACGCTGTAGTCTTTAATGAGCATTCGGCTAAGGAACGTAGACATCTTCATTTCAATTGTTGTCTGCCCACATTACGCCTACCCCCGCACTTCGGCAGCCGGCGTCACGAGACGCGTTTGCTTTTAATTGCACGAAAAACAAACCCATTCCCTTCCCACAGCGAAGGACGAGCGGCAGCAGGAGCAGTGCTGACCATTTCATTAACTGGGCGCAGTCCGAACGAAAACGCTGTGGCGATTAGTTCACAGCCATAACACACCGACCAGGCGGCCCCCAACTGCCCATCTATGGGCATGTCCACCCGCTGGGGACCAAAACTAAACTATAAAATTTTATGAGTTTCTACAGGCCAGCACACACACACACACACACACACACACACACACACACACACATACGCACACGCTCAATTGGTTTCAGCTTTTTTCCATGTTTGCAGGTAGTTTAAGCTTTGCTCCCCCTCGGCCAGCTCCCCGCCGGCCTCGTCGTTCGCCAAATTGCGCAAAATGTTAACAAGCAATTGAGCAGACAAACAAACAACTGTTGAAGAGGCGGCACAGGGGGCGTGGCTGGCATAAGGTGGCAGCTGTCGAATGTGGCCGTAGCCAACAACGACGACGACGGCGACGACGACGACGACGATTGCCAGCCGTCTGCAATTGGAGCCCGTGCGTTGATTAGTTTAACGCGGCAAACGTTGCGGAAAGTTGCGACGGCTGCTCATTAAATCGAACCGCGCCGCCTTTTGGCTTATTAGTTCCAATGTGTCCTGCGTCCTGCGTCGTGCGTCCTGCGCCCTTTCGGTTAGCCCAATCTCCGGCTGCTGCTGCGGCGCTATAAAATGCCTTTTTATATCGAGCTGCTGTCGTGCACGGCTTTTACGACCTGTAAACGTCCGATCAACATAAACGCAAACGCAAACGCAAACGAGCCAGCCAGCAAAGGTGCTTTAATATTTTCTAGTCTTACTTTCTTATGCATCTACTTAGACGGCACTTTGCTTAACATTTAATGCGCTCAACTCAGCAGCTCAAAGTGTCAATTTGAAGTTATGAGAATCGCATACAGAGGCAATACGAACAAGTATGTTGTATAGTTAGAAAGTTTGCTTATGAGATAATTTCATAGAGTTGAATTCACATTTAATGTATGGGGGAATTGGGGAATTCCATTTCACAATCTGAGAATCACATATAGAGGCTGTAATGTATCATACGCAAGTTTGCTTTTGCTCATTAGATTATTTCATATATCTTTCCATTTCAATTTAATATTTCAGCATTCATTTGGCATTCAGAGAGAAAGCGCACTGAAATTTTTAATTTCTAGAGATTCGCAAACAAAGACGATGTCTTATAGCAATATAATATCAATATAATTTCATATGTGTATCTTTGAGTGACATGAAAAGGGCGAGAATGAGAGAATGAACTTAAAATCAAGTTCTGCAACTATGAGAATTGCATAGAGCGGCAGTAGATATTATTGATTTTTAAAGGTCGATTAACTTCATCTCATATAGAGTTGAGTTTATCTTAATCTATGTAGCATCTGGATTAAGAGAAAACAAATTTGAGCCATCAAATTCAAGTCAGGTTTCTGAGAATCACACGGAGTGAAAATTGCAATATGAATAGTGGATTAATCACTCTTGTCTCTCTCTTCAATCTCTCTCGCTTTCTGTCTCTTTCTCTCTCTCTCTCTCTCTTCTCCCTCAGACTTGCAACATGCTGAGAACGGCATGAAAAAGTAATGGCAATACGTTGTGAAGACTCACAATTTTTGTAGTTATTAGTTTGTAGTATAAGTTAATCTTTAATTCTTGTATAGTATTAGTCTATAAGTTAATAAATAGTTTATAAGTATACTTCATACACTTGTACATAATTATAGGACAGGGTAGCGAGAGATCGGCGAACGGCGACATATCATAACGCAGCAACGGACGGACAAGCAGACAAACGCAACAACCAAACGAACGGGACGAAAGACAAGACAGACAATTCTAACGGCGATCGCGGTACAGGCTGCATTATTCGCCAAATAATGCACCTAGCAACAGCATCAACGACAACACAGACCTAACAACAGCATCAACGACAACACAGACCTAACGAACAGCATAGCAACGGCGATAGACAGAGAGCGCAACAATAAGAGAGCATAGCAGCGCTCAAAGCTAAGCGGCGGCCACGATAATGCGAGCAGCGCAACAATAAGAGAGCATGGCAGCGCTCAAAGCTAAGCGGCGGCCACGATAATGCGAGCAGCGCAACAGTAAGAGAGCACGGCAGCGCTCAAAGCTAAGCGGCGGCCACGATAATGCGAGCAGCGCAACAGTAAGAGAGCATAGCCACCCGATCAAGAAGACACAGCACGTGCCGAGCCGAAAGTTCTCACGCTACAAAGCGTAGGCACGCGCTGACGCTCGGCCGGGCAGAGGTGAGAGCTCATGCGCACCTAATGCACGCAGCTGAGCATACAGACACGCGCAGAACGAAGGCGTGAGAAAGCAGCGACAGCGCGCAGCCGCCCACGCAGTGAGGAGATGCACCAGCGTAGCATTCAGAAACGCAGCATGCAGATCACTCTGGCTACGGCATCGGCGGGCAACAGACCTACAAGAATAACTGCGGAAGGAATCACCAAGGGAACAGACTGGTAAATACCGACGGACAGTAGACACGCGGACAGGAGACACGACGAGGTAGCATAGCTGGGGCGCGAGTTAAGTATAGAGATACCAGAGAAGGTAGAGAATCGCATAAGTGAAATAATAAAGTGTTACAAGTGAAATCAAGAGTTTTGTGTTGCTGTGAAATAAAGAAAGGCTAGACTGCGAACTTCGCGACTCGCCGGTAATACGCAGTGATACCCTGTATTCGACATCGAGCGGTATACGCAGTTGTCGGAGCAGGGCAGCGCTCTGTATTTTATACGCAGTGATACTCTGCATTCGACATCGCGCGGTATACGCAGTTGTCGGATCAGAGAAGAACTTTGTATTAGCCGGATCACGAATTCGCTCACTCCACGACCCGCCGGCAATACGTAGTGATACTCTGCATTCGACATCGCGCGGTATACGCAGTTGTCGGATCAGAGAAGAACTCTGTATTATCCGGATCACCAATTCGCCCAATCCACGACCCGCCGGTAATACGCAGTGATACCCGGTATTCGACATCGAGCGGTATACGCAGTTGTCGGAGCAGGGTAGAACTCTGTACTATCCGGATCACAACTTCGCCCAATCCACGACCCACCGGCAATACGCAGCGATACCCTGTATTCGGCATCGAGCGGTATACGCAGTTGTCGGAGCAGGGCGGCGCTCTGTATTTTATACGCAGTGATACCCTGCATTCTACATCAAGCGGTATACGCGGTTGTCGAATCAGGGCAGAGCTCTGTGTCCACCCGACTTACGAATTCGTCAATGCGATGACTCGCCGTGAGGCCCTGCTATCGCACGATAAATTCTGCGCCTAGAGACACCTCTCACTCCGTAGTCCCGACTTTTACAAATTTTCTTGTGAGAGGACCTGGCCAGACTGAGATCTATACCCCGGCCAATAGAGCTTCTTTACAAGTGGCGCCCGAGCAGGGACTCGGGATTTAGGAGAGTAGATTCTTTTCTTGGATTAAAGACCCGTTAGAGAAAGAGTCAGGTCAGGCAGTAGCGGAAACCGTAGCACCAGAGCGGTAGGAAGAAAAAAAAAAAAAAAGAAAAAAAAAAAAAAAAAAAAAAAAAACCCACGCGCGCCGGCCGAAGCTGGAGAGAACACGTGGCCTCAGAATTCTCAGCAATCGTGCGACTCACGAGTAAACGGCTGAGAAGAACAAAGTAGTGGAGAGAGAACGCATCTAACGGGTCCGACGGGCTAGCCGAAGCCCAGTGGGACTGCGTTCGGGAAATAGTGGCGAAGTGCCGAAGAAGCCGGCGATATAAAGCGAGTTCGGCGTGACGGAAGGGCACTTGTTCACCAACTCTAAGGGAGCGCACATCAAAGCAACAGCACTGGAGACTCGTCATCATTTTTAAATACCGACGTGGGACATTTAAATCGTTATTACGCATCAACGTGGGATATTTCATCGTTTTATATACCAGCGTGGACATTTAATTATTTATTTTTTTTTACACATCAGCGTGGGTTATTTCGTCGTTTTGTATACCGGCGGACATTTCATCGTTCTGAGATATTTCATCGTTTTACATATCGGCGGGAGTTATTTCATCGTTTTGTATACCGGCGAGGGACATTTAGTCATTTCTACAGCAGCGTGGGTTATGTCATCGTTGTGTATGCCGGCGGACATTTCATCGTTCTGAGGTATTTCATCGTTTTACATATCGGCGTGAGTTAATCCATCGTTTTGTACACCGGCGAGGGACATTTAGTCATTTTATACATCAGCGTGGGATATTTCATCTTTTCGTATTCCGGCGGGGCATTTCATCGTTCTACATATCGGCGTGCGGTATTTCATCGTTTTTACATATCGGCGTGGGAATTTCATCGTTTTGTATACCGGTAAGGGACATTTGATCATTTTACACATCAGCGTGGGATATTTCATCGTTTCATATACCGGCGAGGCATTTCATCGTTCTACACATCGGCGTGGAGTATTTCATCGTTTTTTTACATATCGGCGTGAGATATTTCATCGTTTTGCATACTGGCGCGGGGCATTTCATCGTTTGGGGATATTTCATCGTGGATCAACAGCAGAGGATAACTTAACGCGCAATCATAGCATCGTGGGATATTGCAACGTACCGGTGAAGAGTATTTTAACGTCGTGGGACACTTCAACGCGACAGCGCGGGATATCACTACGTACGTAACGGTAGGTCATCACATCAACACATGATGACAGGGAATACGACCTGGGTCAGCTACCGGAGGAAGGCGGAATTGGAGGCAATTCTCAGCGAATTGGGGTTGGAACCACACGGCGTGGTGGATGAACTGCGGCGCCGACTAACGGCATATATCAATAGGGACGACCACAGCGAGGAGGTACAGCGGCGCCTGGACCAGTGGGCCGAAGTGTATGGTAACCGACCATCTCCGGACTCGCGACCACCCAGTCCCAATCCGACCAAGGATGAGAGACTTGGGGAGACGGAGCCGGCACGACCTACTGGATCCACCCAATTGCTGGTTCCCCCACCAGAAAGCGCGCGGTGGAGGCCGATAGTGCCCCCTATAGCCGCACCAGCGGAAGGACATGCAGGAGCAAGTCTGGCAGAAGGACCCGTAGGCCGACAGGCCGTTCAGCTCAGGAAATGGGGCGTGTTCTTCAACGGTAAAACCGACCCCCTGAGGTTTATCGAACAATTGGAGGAACGAGCCGTGGCATATCAGGTGGACGTCAGTCACTTGCCGAGGGCAATGCCCGAACTATTGATTGAGAGGGCCGAGGACTGGCTCAGGGGAAGCGGGCTGCAAGGCGCGACGTGGGAGGCCTTTAAACACGACTTTTTGCAGTTTTTCCTGCCGCCTCGCTACTTTAAGCGCTTGGGAGACGAGATCCGCGCACGGATGCAACGCGTCGGCGAACCATTTCAGGATTACCTCATCGCGTTGCGGATAATGATGCAAAGGGCAGGGCTGCCGGAAGGAGAGCAGTTGGACAGAGCGTATGATAACATGTTGCCTGCCTATCAGCTCTATATGAAGCGGGACGAGTGTGGGACGATCTCGGAACTGACCCGGTTAGCAGTCACGTACGAGGAACTACGGGGTCGGGAGGACCAACGAGAGCCGACCAAGAGGGGACCTCAGACGGCTAACCCGTCCGGAGGACATGTGAACCCATTCAGAAGCACTCCAAGCTCCGCCCAACCGTCGGCGGGAAATCAAGCCATAAACCGGTCGGTAACCAACGGGGACGAGTCACGGGTGGACGTAAGAAGAGCATGCCGGCGATGTGGAGAATTGGGGCATTTCCAACGGGATTGTCACCAGGCTCAGGTATTATTTTGCTGGGACTGCGGCCGAAGAGGGATTAGAACGCGAGACTGTTGTTGGTACCCACAGTCGGGAAACGACACACGCCTCCGCCCACCCAGGGATACGGCCGAGGCGAATCCAACAACATCCCCAACGCGACAAGCCTGATGTCTATACAGGCCGGACGAGTTGTTGCGTCGGTGCTGGTCGCCGGACGGCCACTGGCCGGTACCATCGACACAGGCGCAACGAGGAGCTTCATCGGACGGAACACAGTCGAGAAGCTGAGGTTGACGGACACCTCGAGTGGCACCCGGACGCGGGTCGCGTTGGCCGATGGAACTTCGCGAGAGGTTGACCGGACCATCGCCGTTGAAATCAAGCTGGGAGCACGGACCGTCACCATTCCCCTCCTGGTCTTACCCACCATGGTAGACGAGTTGATCTTGGGTATGGATTATCTAGGGGCTATCCAGACCACTGTCCACTGCGGAGATTACTGGGTGGACATAGGAACAGAGGCGCAGGCGACGACACCATCGATTCATCGAGGAGTCATACTTCCTTCCAATCCAGCGGAGGAGAGACCGGAGGGCACTCCAGCATCTGCGGCGCAGGAGCAGACGGAGACTCTAGGACACACAGCCGCACGTTCAGGTCCAATGACGTCGCGGCAGAGGCGAACGGTCACGTTCGCGGACGACGACCCAGCAACTGAGACACCGGAGGCGGAGAAGCAAGGACGGAGCCAGGATCGACCCCAACCACAGGTGGTAGATATCAGCGAGAGGAGCAACCCGGATACAGGCGCAGAAGAGGGGAATCAGGCCACGGACAATCCAAAGGTCGTAGAGTTTCTTACAGAAGAACTCTGTAAGTTCTATGATCTTAAGGGTACAACAACGATCACCGAGCACAGGATCACGATGAAGGACGACAGGCCTATAAAGCAGAGGTACTACCCGAAGAACCCGGCCATGCAGCGGATTATTAATGACCAGGTGGACGAACTCTTAGCTCAAGGTTGTATCGAACCTTCCAGAAGTCCACACAGCGCACCACTAGTGCTGGTGCGGAAGAAGAACAACCAGTGGCGAATGTGCGTGGATTATCGCCAGCTAAACGAACGTTCCATCCCGGACGCGTATCCTCTTCCGAGAATGACGCACATATTGGAGAGGTTGCGGCGCGCGAAGTATATATCAACATTGGACCTGAAGAACGGTTATTGGCAGATCCCGATGGCCAAGGAGAGTCGGGAATGTACGGCATTCACGGTACCCGGGCGGGGTCTGTTCCAGTGGAAGGTGATGCCATTCGGATTACACTCTGCGCCGGCCACGTTCCAACGCGCGCTGGATAGTATCATCGGGCCGGAAATGGAACCGCACGCGTTCGCCTACCTGGACGACATTGTGGTAATAGCTGAGACCCTCGAGGAGCATATGCGAATCTTGCGAGAGGTGTTCCGCCGCCTACGAGAGGCCAACCTTAGGCTGAACCCCGACAAATGCTCGTTCTTCCAAAGAAAGATCACTTACCTGGGGCATATGATTAGTGATCAGGGGATTCACACCGACCCGGACAAGATAGTTGCGGTACAGAACCTGAAACCACCCACGACCGTGAAGGAGCTGCGACAGTGCATCGGGCTAGCATCATGGTATCGGCGGTTCGTTCCGAACTTCGCCGATATCGTGCAGCCCATGTCCGCACTCCTGAAGAAAGGCCAGAGATGGGAATGGACGGCCCTACAACAGAGAGCGTTCGAGGAGTTGAAACGCCGACTGACGGAAGCGCCGGTATTGGCATGCCCGGATTTTACCAAGCGATTCACGCTGCAGACGGATGCAAGTGACCATGGTTTGGGGGCGGTACTCACTCAGGAGGAGGAGGGTAAGGAGCGTGTAGTGGCGTATGCCAGTCGACGGCTGACTAAGCCAGAGAGTAACTACACGACCACCGAAAAGGAGTGCTTGGCAATAGTGTGGGCGGTGCGCAAGCTGCGGTGTTACCTCGAAGGGTACGAGTTCACCGTGGTGACGGACCACCTGGCGCTCAAATGGTTAAACTCCATCGAAAACCCGTCGGGTAGGATAGCCAGGTGGGCCTTGGAGCTCCAACAGTATCGCTTCGATGTGCAGTATCGCCGAGGGAAACAGAATGTGGTCGCAGACGCTCTGTCCCGGCAGCCTGAAGCAGTGCTCAGCTCCGCCAAGGAGGAAGCTCCCAACTGCCGTTGGTGGACTCGGATGATGGAACAGGTCAGGAGCAACCCGGATCAACACCCAGATTACCTGATCGCCAACGGCCAACTGTACCGGCAAGTGGGTGGACGATCCCCGGACGAAGAACATACTCCCTGGAAGCTGTGCGTCCCGAGAGGTGCCAGGGCTAGGGTCCTGCATGAGTGCCATGACCAGCCGACAGCGGGCCACCTTGGGATTCGGAAGACCACAACACGGATAGCACAGCGATACTACTGGCCGGGATACATTCGAGACGTGGTCAAGCACGTGCGTCACTGCTCTACCTGCCAAATGTACAAAGTGAGCCAAAGGCAGACGGCGGGCAAGATGTTAACACGTCAGGTGGAGGAACCGTTCCACACCATCTGTGCCGACTTCGTGGGGCCACTGCCACGGTCAAAATCGGGACATACGATGCTGCTGGTGATACTCGACCACTTCAGCAAATGGGTCGAATTGGTCCCGCTGCGAAGAGCGACTTCTGCCACATTGGAGCAAGCATTGCGGGAACGAGTCCTCAGTCGTTTCGGGGCTCCGAGAGTCCTAGTATGCGACAATGGGACCCAGTTTACCAGTGGGGCGTTCAAGGATTTCGCCCAGCGGGCTGGAATCCAGCTACAACATACAGCGCCGTACAGCCCAAACCAAAACCCAACGGAACGTGCCAACAGGACGGTAAAAACGATGATTGCCCAATATCTAGGCACCCGACAAGATGTCTGGGACGCCTTATTACCGGAGTTCACCCTGGCCATCAACACGAGCGTATCGGACACAACCGGATTCAGTCCAGCGTTCTTGGTACAGGGTCGGGAACCCAGATTACCGGGGGCACTCTACGAGGAAGTCACGCCGGGGACGGGCAAACGGGCAGCAACAGCGGAGGAGAAAGCACAGCAGATGAGGGACTTGTTCAGGATAGCCCAGGACAACGCCAGGAATGCGACGGCGGAGCAAAGCCGCCATTACAACTTGCGGAGGCGAGAGTGGCGACCCGCCTTGGGCGCCTTGGTCTTAGTGCGCACCCATTTCCTCAGTAGGGCCGCTGATGGATTCGCCGCCAAGCTGGGCCCGCGGTACGATGGGCCGTTCAAGGTGGTGAAGATAGTGACGTCCAATATCGTGCGATTACAGAGGGTTGGAGGACGTCAACGGCGGACAGCAAACGTCGCAGACCTGAAGGAGTATCACGATCCAAGCTCAGATGAGGAGGGCCACCAGGGAGAAGGGTAGTTGTAACTTTAGTAATAACAAAATATTGTATTAAGCTAAGTAGAGGGTTTAGCTCGCGCCACAGAGGTAGGGGACGGCAGAACCGGACAGAATAAGAAATCGGGGGTTCTTATCTAATCTTAAACTAATCTTTCCTTACCAACGGCAGCAAAATGGATCGGACGGGAGAACACCCTACCGACCCTCCGCAACCACGCCGAAGCCGCCACCGGGACGGAGATCGCTGGGCGGAGCTGCTCTCCCAGGAGGAGGAACGCGCCGCCAGGAGAGCACGACAGGCGGAGGAGGCCCGCAGGGCAGCGGAAAGCAGAAGACGACGGCTGGCCACCCATATCACGCAACAATGGGTGAGCTACCACCAGCGGCACTACCCCGTCGTGTCCAACGAAAGGCAACGAGCCCGGGCGGAAGCGCAGAGGGCGAGAGCCGCGCCGTTCGCGCCAGGTAGCGGTATCCGGCTGGCCGGGGAAGAGCGAGGAGACGTATTTCCCGGGTACTGCCGACCAGACGACCCTCGCCTGGAGGGGCTGTACAACACCTTAGCCAGCGGAGCCCCAGCCCCGGTGGTGGAGAGGGTATGCCGAGTAGCAGAGATCGGGCCGGACCCCCCGAGGAGCACCGCCGACGAGGAGACCCCCTCACCGCCGGAAGATGATCCCACGGAAGAGAGCCCCTCCTCCAGTTCCTGTACTCCACCACCCTTCATCGGTGTCACCCCTGAGTACACCATATCCGACGACAGCCGAAGCGGGGAGGCGACCAGGACGCCGGAAACGGAAGCTGAGGCAGGAGAAGACCCGGAGGAGAGCCCAGCTCACCTACCCCAGACCATCCTTCCGGATGCCGGCAGCCGCTGGGGGGAGGGGGCACATGGCCGACGGCGACAACGCCACGAGACGGAGCAGGCGGGCGAGGAGCCACAACCCCATGCACCATCCGTGTCGAGGGGCACCCCGGAGCCAGGAACGGTACAGGGCGAGGATACGGAGGGGGCGACGCCACCGGCCGAACGCTGGGTTTCTCCACCCGCGGGCTGGCATACCAGCGAGGAATGGCTACCCCTTGAGGTGGTCACCCACGTCAGCAGGGAGTTGGAAACCCCGGTATCCAAACGGACGCGCTATACGCGTCAGTTCGGCAACCGACACTATCGCATCCAGCGCAGCAAGGGAGGGTTGCCCCTGATCCAGCGAATTACTCGGGAGTAGAGGACGCCGACCACCCATGGAGTCTCCCCATCGTAACAAAGGGGGGGGTGTGAAGACTCACAATTTTTGTAGTTATTAGTTTGTAGTATAAGTTAATCTTTAATTCTTGTATAGTATTAGTCTATAAGTTAATAAATAGTTTATAAGTATACTTCATACACTTGTACATAATTATAGGACAGGGTAGCGAGAGATCGGCGAACGGCGACATATCATAACGCAGCAACGGACGGACAAGCAGACAAACGCAACAACCAAACGAACGGGACGAAAGACAAGACAGACAATTCTAACGGCGATCGCGGTACAGGCTGCATTATTCGCCAAATAATGCACCTAGCAACAGCATCAACGACAACACAGACCTAACAACAGCATCAACGACAACACAGACCTAACGAACAGCATAGCAACGGCGATAGACAGAGAGCGCAACAATAAGAGAGCATAGCAGCGCTCAAAGCTAAGCGGCGGCCACGATAATGCGAGCAGCGCAACAATAAGAGAGCATGGCAGCGCTCAAAGCTAAGCGGCGGCCACGATAATGCGAGCAGCGCAACAGTAAGAGAGCACGGCAGCGCTCAAAGCTAAGCGGCGGCCACGATAATGCGAGCAGCGCAACAGTAAGAGAGCATAGCCACCCGATCAAGAAGACACAGCACGTGCCGAGCCGAAAGTTCTCACGCTACAAAGCGTAGGCACGCGCTGACGCTCGGCCGGGCAGAGGTGAGAGCTCATGCGCACCTAATGCACGCAGCTGAGCATACAGACACGCGCAGAACGAAGGCGTGAGAAAGCAGCGACAGCGCGCAGCCGCCCACGCAGTGAGGAGATGCACCAGCGTAGCATTCAGAAACGCAGCATGCAGATCACTCTGGCTACGGCATCGGCGGGCAACAGACCTACAAGAATAACTGCGGAAGGAATCACCAAGGGAACAGACTGGTAAATACCGACGGACAGTAGACACGCGGACAGGAGACACGACGAGGTAGCATAGCTGGGGCGCGAGTTAAGTATAGAGATACCAGAGAAGGTAGAGAATCGCATAAGTGAAATAATAAAGTGTTACAAGTGAAATCAAGAGTTTTGTGTTGCTGTGAAATAAAGAAAGGCTAGACTGCGAACTTCGCGACTCGCCGGTAATACGCAGTGATACCCTGTATTCGACATCGAGCGGTATACGCAGTTGTCGGAGCAGGGCAGCGCTCTGTATTTTATACGCAGTGATACTCTGCATTCGACATCGCGCGGTATACGCAGTTGTCGGATCAGAGAAGAACTTTGTATTAGCCGGATCACGAATTCGCTCACTCCACGACCCGCCGGCAATACGTAGTGATACTCTGCATTCGACATCGCGCGGTATACGCAGTTGTCGGATCAGAGAAGAACTCTGTATTATCCGGATCACCAATTCGCCCAATCCACGACCCGCCGGTAATACGCAGTGATACCCGGTATTCGACATCGAGCGGTATACGCAGTTGTCGGAGCAGGGTAGAACTCTGTACTATCCGGATCACAACTTCGCCCAATCCACGACCCACCGGCAATACGCAGCGATACCCTGTATTCGGCATCGAGCGGTATACGCAGTTGTCGGAGCAGGGCGGCGCTCTGTATTTTATACGCAGTGATACCCTGCATTCTACATCAAGCGGTATACGCGGTTGTCGAATCAGGGCAGAGCTCTGTGTCCACCCGACTTACGAATTCGTCAATGCGATGACTCGCCGTGAGGCCCTGCTATCGCACGATAAATTCTGCGCCTAGAGACACCTCTCACTCCGTAGTCCCGACTTTTACAAATTTTCTTGTGAGAGGACCTGGCCAGACTGAGATCTATACCCCGGCCAATAGAGCTTCTTTACAACGTAGACATGTAGACATGTAGACGATATTATGTATTCCCATTTTACCTAACTCTCTCTAGGTCTCTCTCTCTCTCTCTCTTTTAACTTCTTTCTCTCTGTCTCTTTCTTTTCTCTTCTCTGTCTTTCTCTATCTCTCTTCACTCTCTCTCTATCTCTCTCTCTCTATCTCTCTCTCTCTCTTTTATCTTCTTTCTCTCTGTCTCTTTCTTTTCTCTTTCTTTTCTCTTCTCTGTCTATCTCTATCTCTCTTCACTCACTCTCTCTATCTCCATCTCTCTCTCTCTGATATGCTGAGAATCGCATAGAAAGGCAATGATAGTATGCAGACAAGTAGAAGAGATGACACACTCTCTCTTTCTCCCTCTTTCTTTCTGTCTCCATCTCTTCACTCTCTCTATCTCTCTAGACATGCTGAGAGTCGCATAGAAAGGCAATGATAGTATGCAGACATGTAGAAGATATTACACATAATCTCTTTACCCCTCTCTCTCTCTTTCTCTTTTCTTTTTCTTCTCTCTCGCTCTCCCTCCCACTTCTCTCCCTCTCCAGCCATGCTGAGATTCACATAGAAAGGCAATGAGATACTTTTGCTGTTGTCATGCATCAACTTTTCAATTACTTGGCCTTCTCCCTGGTCACCTCTCGACGCTGGTAAGCATTATATTCCGTAAACTTAATTTATGTTAAACTTCCTTTTCTGGCATATGCTTCAATACATATGACGCTCTCTGCCTCTGCCGCTGCCGCTGCCTCTCTCCTGGCGCCTGCCGTAAGGCCCAGAGTCAGCCCCGCGAGCCCGAAAGCTCCATTGTCAATATTGACTCGTTGCGTGGAAATCGCGCAACTTTTTGTGCCTGCGGCATAATAACTGTCAAAAATCTTTCAAATTTTAATCAACTTTATTTTTAGCTCTGCTATTTGCTCTGGCACACGTCGAGCCCCAATGCTGCCTCCTACCCAGCTTCATCCCCCTTTTGGTTCACGTGCGTGAAAAGTTTACAGTCTTCTGGCTTTTTTCTTTTCTGCTTTTTTTTTGTCTTAGCCAAACAAATATGAACATAACTGTAAATGTGTGACAGCGCCGCCCGCCTGCCAAATCTGTCTGTTTGCCTATGCAAGCCGGGAAAGTATTAAAGACGCATTTAATTAAGTCGAAATTGTTGGCAAAGTGATGCGGGCGAAGCCCCCAAATGTGGCCAAGGCGGAAGCCAAAGAAAGCCCAGGAACCAAGCCAAGAGCTGAGAGAGCCGAGCGCTGAGCGCCGAGAGCTGAAAGTTGGCTCTTATTTTACAGATTTTCAATTTAATCATAAGAAAGTTCGCTTACATTTCGAATATTTATATTTGCACTGGAACTGACAAAGAGAGAGAGAGAGAGAGAGAGGGAGAGAGGGAGAGGAAGAGGGAGAGAGAGATAAATTATTTTATACACTCGTCAAGCTTGAAGAGTTGCGGATAGTTGAAATACGAATGACTGAATGTGCAGAAAGAGTTGATGGCAACGCGAATTGCAATCAATTAAGAGGTATATATATTCCAGTAATATATACTCCAATAACACAGAAGTAAATTAAGAGATTTTGTATTAAAACTTTAAGTGCGTTAATCGAATTTTAGGCACTACATGTTAACTTTATTTTATTTTATTTTATTTAATTTTTTTTTTTTAATTTTTATTTTGTAATTTTGTTAACTTTATTTTATTTTATTTAATTATTATTATTATTTTTTTTTTTTTAATTTTTATTTTGTAATTTTTATTGATAAAGGACATGCATGTAATCAATCTAGATGCATTTTTATTTAATTATTATTATTATATTTTTCAAATTTATTTATTTATTTATTTCATTATTTATTTTATTTATTTTATTTTATTTTATTTATTTATTTATTTATTTTTTTTTTTACTTTTTATTGAGATTTCTGCAATCTAGATAAATTCTCAGAGGTGCTTCTGCACTCATCGAACGTTGCTTTTTATACAATAAAGCCAATGAAAATGGTGAAATGGAAAATGGATATGATTTTTTTTTATGAAGATGTATATAATAGACAAGCGTGGGAGACCCTCTTAAGTATATTTATATAAAATTAACATTTATATGTCGTAGCGTTAAAATTATTGTTCTGGCCTGGTTATAAGTTTGCCTAACAACGAGTTCTCGGAGGCGCCCACCTCTATTACCAAAACGTCTTTCTTTCTCAACCAACGCTGATTGACTCCCCTTTTTAATCTCACCTGTCAAACTGCCTCTTAATTGCATATTCTCGTTCATCAATATTAGTGCAATTCTGTGCGAAGGACACAAGTAGCCCTCTCGCTCTCGCTCTCACTCTGCGACATCCGAGACCACGTTCAGCCAAAGCTATGGTTGCCTCTTTCCTAATGACAATACATCCTTTAATTGTCACTCAAATGCTAACTCATTCGATTAGCGCTAGTTATCAGTCTCTCTTTAATACTACTGCAACTGTCAATCACAACATAATAACTAACACAAAGTTATAATATCACACCGATACGGCATATATAAGAATAGTTATTCAAATGATAGCCCAGCCACTGTCGCTGCTTGCATTTGTATGTGAATGTGCATAAAAAATAAGCTGAGAACGAGTGGAATATCAGCTCTCAGCTTTGTGCAGGGTATGTCATAGTGATAGAACAGTCTCGACTAGCGTACTCGTACTCATTTGTCATTTCTCACTCATACTTCTACTCATTTCTTATTAACTGCGAGCGCTGACCGAGCTTGATCAAGCCGTTGCGTCGTGAGAGGGAATACCTACATAAATATATCGAGTTGAGAGCATGAGGTGAGCGAATAAACGAAATCTCTACAAATATTAAGCTCATATTATCAAATTAAAATACTACGCGCCTAAAAAAAACCCTCAAAAATAATATTATACAGTGATAATACAAATCATATTCTATAATTATAATAATATGTATATTTTTTAATATAATGAAATTTATATATATTTTTTTTTAAATCCTAATATGTGTGAAAGTTCATTGTTGATTCAAATATTCATTAAAATTAAAAAAAATAATAATAATAATAATAATAATAATAAAAATAATTATATATATAATAAAATAAAATATATGAATAAATAATATAATAATAATATTTATTAATATTACATATAGTTAATGTATAGACTACGCCATTATTACAAAATATTAATTTTAGCACAACATTTTCTGCTATAAAAAAACATGCAGTATACAATATATGTATATTCGCTTTTTCGGCTTGTGCATGTTTATTCATGCTGGATTATCTTTAGTCTGGGGCAGGTACAACCTACGCTTAGCTGATTTTTAATTTCTCTATTACTTTGCCCACTCTCCTTCTCACGCCGCCCACTCTCTCTCTCGCACAGCTCAGCTGTCAAAGCTGTCAAATGGCAAACGCCTATCTACAAAAAAAAAAAAAAAAGCAGAAAGAAAAAGCCAAGCTGCGCCCACTCCACCTGATTTGCCCCACCTGCGAGTCGCGTGTTGTTTGTCAGAAAATTTAACGCGTAAGTGGAAAAGCATAAAAACAGCAACAAAGGGCGCAGCGCATTTCCAGGAAGAAAACGCCAAAAAAAAAAATAAACAACAAAAAATGCTGTTAAAATTATCAAAGAAAATTTGTAAAACCACCCGAGCGACCATTGATAAGGCGAACGCGAAACGCAAACCGAATCCGCATCCGCATCCGATGCAAATCGGCCAAGCAGCAGCAGCAGCAAGCGCCGCACCACCCGGGCCAAACGAGACGTGTAAATGGACCTTGGCTGCCCGTTGACTGACTGACTTAGCGCTGAGCCACCCAACCACCCAACCACCCCACACCACCACACCCACTCTCATCACTCAAATGCAAAATGGCGATTATTCATAAATCATTAAACACCATTTGGCGATGCGCTGCGACGGGGGTTGGGCGAAGTGGCTGGGTGGGGCTCGGGTGGTGCGTGTCGCGGTCGCTGCTGCTGCCTTTTAAATTTTTATCGCTTGCCCAACAAACGCGGGCGAAGAAAAATTCCTAATGAGCCAAAAGAAAAGCCAGCCAAAAAAAGTTAAAAAACTTCGGAAAAAATCAAAGGCCTTTGCTGACCGGGAAATGGAACGGGCAGAGGGGAGAGCAGGGTGGATGGCAGTGGGGTGGGGGTAGGTAAATTTCGTGGGCTCTTTAACAAGGCAGCAAGGCAGCAGGCATACGGCCATATCTTCAGCATTTGCTAGTGCCGCACCCACACCCAGCAGCATTGAGGACCGCCCCTGCCCCCGCCACCGGTTCATGAAGACATTAAAAATTTTGTTTGATACTTTGGCCGGCTGGGCCGCTGTTCTGGTCGTTTGATTTCCGCTTCCGTTTGCCGTTGAGATTAAAAAACATTTTTCGTGCGTTTTTTCCCTCGTTTTATTTTTTATTTTTTTCTGGCTCGACGGCGATGTCTGCTGCCGTCGACTATCTGCGTATCTGTGAGATACATTAAATTAAAAATTCATCTTTAATCAAAAATTATTGTTGCCATGCGCAACTCACAGAGATTGGTGCAGAGGCGCCGAGGGGAGGGGGCGTGGCACAGACCGCAGCTTAGCATAGTTGACAATATATCAAGTTTTTTTTTTTTTCCTGAAGGTGTGTGGTCGAGGGGGGCGTGGCCATATTGTAAGTGCTCGTAGTTAGACGTTGAGCTGAAGGCAGTTGCATTTGCTGGAAGAAGCAGATGAAAGAAGTACCTGAAAAAGAGAAGATGTTGAAAGGTATGAATTGGGGATTGGATTTGGGATCTAGTTTACAAAGGTGAATAGTCTAATATTTGTTGGTAGTATTCAAAGTTAGTGGAATAATCTAAAATTAATGTTTGTTAAAAAGAAAAAATATATATAAAAAATACGTAAAGAAATATGCATATAAAAAATTATTATATAAATATTTATACACATATAATATTTAAAACTCTTTTAAGATTTTGAACAATTTTTTTTAGATAATGTGTAGAAAAAATAATAATTAAAAAATTAAAATTAAAAAAAAAAATAAATAAAATATTTGTTACAATTAATTTTATTGAGATTTATTTTTAAGATTTTCATTGATAAATAAATATTTCAAAATTGACTGAGCTGCAAAAATTTTTCTCTCTCATTTCTCTTAACATATACGCTTATTTCCTTACGCATCGATTTACTAAATAATATATATAAAATAATAAATAAACACTTCCATTAATTCACAATATTTTTCCTCATATTCCATGCCAGCTATGGCTTTTCCAGCACTCTGACAACTGCTGCGAATATTTTTTAGCAAGAGTTGCTTAAAAGTCTTCGCTCAACATCCTTTGAATTCATTCGGAAGCGCCTTACAGTGCATTCATTACTCCATCTCAACATCTTCACAATCCTTCAACAATAGAAAATTATATTTATATTTGATAAAGATTCTGTCTTTGAGAGCCAACTTGCTCTTATCCGTGCTCTCAAATTTACCCATGGGAAATCCTTATCGAATTTCCCAAAAATTTTATTGTTTGTCATTTTGCCTTAAACTTCCAGTTTAACTCGTTTGAATACAAAAATACTTCCCAACTACCTAGCAGCGGCCCATTCCACAATTCCTCCCGCCCCACTGCATACACATACATGCAGAGGCCTGTCAATTTTTTGTTGTTCTTTTTTATGCAAAGGCGTCTTAAGCGTCGGTTATCAAATCCAAGCAAATCAAGCGCAGGCAGACATGCCGTCTCCCTCACTCTCGCGCTCGCCCATTCGCCGCTCAGCCCACGCCGACAACAATGGCAACAGTGACAAGTAAACGGTATTAAAGTCAAGTAATAACAACAACAAGGCGCGCAAGCACATGCCTCACGCACACGCACACGCACACACAAGACCATTTGCCTATCAGAAAGTTTTGATCTTTGATTGTGTGACTCGGCTTTTTAACTAATTTGCGCCACCTTCCAGCAACAAACACACTCGCACACACACATACATATGCGTTCACTTCTACTCTCACTCACACTCCGCACTCTCAGTTTGTCTTCCACTCACTCACACCTCTGGCTTCACTTACACACACGCTACTTCATCTCTCCATCTCTTTTGCCCCGCCTGCTTAGCTTGACAAAACGCGCAAAAACCGCATGCAAAACGCGTCACATGCAGTCGCTGGGGAATTAACGGCTCACAAGCCAACACACACACACACACGCTGTTAAATATTTTGCATACGTTTACATTCGCCCCTCTATTGCTTTTATTTGCGCAATATTTTGCTGATAATAACAAATTCGCGAATATGTTTATCTGCGTTTTCATTGCCGCCGTCTTTGCTACGTCAACTTCGCCGCACCTCGCCGCGCTTCGCCTTGCCTTGCATTGCCTTGCTCAGTTTTTTTCGTTCGCCTCCCTTCGTTTTTTTTTCGTGTGATTCTTTGTCTTGGCAAACACTTCTTGTAACTGCCTTTGCTGCTGTTGATATGAAGCTTTCGAGCTTCCGATTTGCCGTTGCTTTTATTTCTGTTTTGTTGTTGTTGTTGTTCTTGTTTTTTTTTTATTCGCTTCTTTTCTTTTTGTCATTTGCCCGCGTGCCGCTAATTCCATTTGAGATGTAACGAAAACGAAAATGACATCAATTTATTTGTTGTGTATTTTCATTGCTGTTGCTCTTGCCTCCTCTCGCTATCACTCTATCTCTCTCTCGCTCACTCTTCATGCTTGGAGTGTGACAAGGAATTTGCATGGCTTGACTTACGCGTCATTTAGGGTTAGATTAATATCAGAAGAAGAAGAAAAAGAAGAAGAGGATAAAAAAATAAATAATGAAAATAATAAGAAAACGCATTAATTCAGCATGTTGAAATAAATATAAGAAACTATGTGGAATCTTGTTTTTTACATATGTATATACATATATATATACATATGTATATACTTTATACACATAAAATTTCAGTTATATACATACATACTATGGAGCTATACTATATTCTGGCTGAAAAACACTTAAGAGATCAACTTCATCATCTGCCATGCTGCGGCCGAGCGCGAGTTAAAAATGCAAACAATAACAACAATTACACCCAAAGGATCAGTTGAAAAGTCAATCAACTGCTGGGAGACCTGGCCGAACGCAATGGAATGGCATGGAATGGCACGACGGAACGGTGTGGGAACTTGTTGAAACGGACGAAACAGCAACCGCAAAGTAACCACAAAAAAGCAAACAACAACAACAACAACAACAACGGCAACAACGATGCACAAGAGAGAGCTCACTGGGCGACCACACAGGACGCGCCCACCCACCCCCAGGCAGGCCGCTGCGCAACCTTTTCGGGCCAAATATTTGTGTGTGTTTGTATTTTATTTTTATTTATTTTGTATTTTTTGTTATTTACAAAAACCATAAATCAATTGGACACGCCACACACACACGCATATATACAAATGCAAATCTATTTTTAAATGCGAAATAATACGAATCCAGGCGAAAGGAAGATAGAGATTGCCGCGGAACGGGACGGTGTGCGAGCGAGATGGCGCTAACCCCCGCGGCCATGCGTTGAAAATTGTGCGCTGCGAAACAAACAGAAAAGGGGCAAAAATACCGCAAAAAAAATATATAAGCGACGTACGGCGAAAAGGTCGAAGCCAAATAACAGACAGAGCGCGCGAGAGATACTGTAGGAGAGAGAGAGAGAGCAGTAGAGGGAGAGAGCCAAAAGCAGCGGCTAACGGACAAAGGCCACGCGGGAAAAGCCGCTGATACGACATGTGGGAAAAGTCGAAAAGTGTAAAAGTCAGCGCCGGCGAGTCGAAGAGCAAAACAGACAAGAGCATGAGATAGAGCGAGAGAGGGAGGAAAGGCGAGACAAAGTCGATGAAGAAGATGCGCCTCCGTCGACCGCCCGCTGGCAATAAAGAAAAAAATAACCAAAAAAAAAAAAAAAGACACGAACAATAAAAATTCAACATTTTGCATGCCCAAAAGCAAAGCGAACGGGTTGCGTCTCCCCCTCTCTAAGGGGTAGAAAGACGCAAAAAAAAAAAAGAAAACCAAACTGACATACTTTAAAGGCAAATGCCAAGGAGTGGAAAGTGGGATTCGGTCTAGCAAGAAAACGGCAGCCCAGCGGGCAAATACAGATTTGAATGCGGATAGAGGCAGCCCGAATGTCCGTGCCGATTGGATGGGGGCAGTTCGACATTAGTTTTGATAGACTCGCACGCATGTCTATGAAATCCTTTGCCAACAAATCAGGCAAGCACAAATGCCAACAGGGGGGAGAGAGGTACACACAAATCTGATTACCGTTTGACGGCCGTGCCGCATTTCTTATGTGGTTTTGTTGTGTTTGCATGTCTTTTGGCAAAGTGGCAGGCTTATGGGCTTAGATGAGCAAAAGGTATGCGAGCAGCTGGCGGCACACTTTGCATATCAACTCAGAGTGGCCAAAGCGTGTGTGTGTGTGTGTAGTGTATTTACAGTTATGCCGATATATGACCAAGAGCGAAGGCAGTGTGAGCATTGCATTTGTGTGTGTGCGAGCGAGACGCACAGTGACTGCACTTGCCGAACTCCTATTGAGTATTGAGTTGAACTAAAGCGAATTTAGCATAAAGAGAACTGCTCACACACGCACACACACACATGCCTACGTATGCATGTGCTTAACGCTGACTGGCTGTCATCGAATATGCAACGGTGTATGTGTGTCACTGCATTAATCCACAGACACTGCAGACAGGGCATATTGATTTTGAAAGAAAGTAGGTGCTGCAAGAAAATATTTATAAATTTATATATTCTAAATAGAATGACAAACTAAATCGATCGAGCTCATTATTATTTTATATTGTATATATTAGTATTAGCATTAGAAACTATTTGACATAGGCTTAGCCGAAACTAGTGTAGGGTGCATAAAATAAACTATTTGCGCTTTATCAAAAGAATTTTTCACGCCCCGTTGACAAAACGAAACGTGGCGAAAAAAAAGAAATGTATATGTATAAAAATGAAATGGAGAACTGAAGAAATGGAGCATGAAAAGCAGGCGGACAGGTAGCCAAAGCCAGCAAAAGGAAGCGCACCACAAAGATGACGATGATGAAGAGCAACGGAAACTGTGGAACTACAACTGCAAGCAGCAGCAGCAGCAGCAGAGGCAGCAGCAGTAAAAGAAGCGCCGCCAACTGCAAAAACGCATGACGGAAACATGTTTGGTGAGCGTATGGGCCCAAGTGGGTGTGCGAGTGCGAGGGGGAGGGGCATAGTGACAAAAAATAGATGGTGCGCACTTATTCAAATTAACATAAATCAAAAGAATTTGCTGCGCATAAAATATGAGCGCGCGACAGAGACGGCTAGCTAACACGTTGAGCATTGGACGCTGAGTGAGCAGAGCAGAGCAGAGCAGAGCAGAGCAGTCAGCAGTTGACTGAAAGTGACGTTAAACTAACTGTAAAAAGCAATGCGACTTACTACTCAGCTGCTTTAGCTGTGCATTTGATTGTAGTCGGAGCATGGATTGGGCATAGATTTGCAGTAAATAGGCATTGGACATGCTTAAGTGAATGAACAACACTGGCTACTCCTTGCAGCTTTAAATCTAATTTTCAATATTTTTACAACTTAATATATTTTTTTTCTATTTCTATTACTTCCCTAAAGTTAAGTCTTTTTTCTTTGCCTCTAGTCTCGCTTTTTCAAGCGCTTACCCGTTACGGCATCGTAGATCTTATGGAATTCATCGGAAGCTGCGCTGCGTATGCAAAAGTCCTTGCTCAAATGTAGCGTTATTCCTCTTACCCTCTCTCTCTCCCACTCTCTCCCACTCTCTCTCTCTCTGTGTCTGTGTGAATAACGTGAACATTTTTGCGATTTTTCATCATTTTTTACGTTGGTTTTTTTTTTGTTCACACCTTTCGTCGCGACGTTTTCGCATCATTTGCTCCGTTGTGGAGCATTTCCATTTCCATTGCCACTTCCGCTTCCGTTGATTTGTTGGGGTTGGGTGGCGCAGGGCGTGGCAGGAAGTGGCTGCTTAAAAACGTCGCACGCAGCTAAAAAGGAGTTGAACAGCAGCGCCTCCGCTGACTGCTGCACATAATTTGTAACGATTTCGCAGCCGCAGATGTAGTTGCTAGCACACGGCCCCTGTCACTTCTAGCCCATCGTCTTACTTGCACCACCCTCCTCTTGGTCCATTCAAATGCCAATAGATGGCGCTTGACAGCGAGTTTGACGCGTGCATTTGGCCCAAATTGCTCGAGTTTAAAATAAAGCCCGCAAGCACTAGCAAGCCCATCCCCCTCAGCTTCCATAACCCCGATCCCAATGCTGCGCCCCACCCTTTCGTCTTGGTTTATCACGCTTCTTCTTCATTCGTATTTCGTTCATTTTTATTTTGTATATATGCGAATATAAATGAAATTTTTGTTGTTTGGACGTGACACATTTAGTTTGGATATATGACGATAGTCGTCGTCAGTCGTCAGTTGTCGAGTCGCCGAGTCGCCAGCTCGACAATCGTTAGACAGGCGCGCATTTGCTCGTTAAGCACGGGCGCAAGAGCTTGGGGCGTGCACTGAAGGATATGAAGTCAAGACGTAAGACATCAAATAGCAAAGCGTAATTTCAGTTTCAACTGTTTGAGAGACCTTAGACCGGCTGACCTACAAGGACCTCATATCTGTCTCTATTGTGTCGATATTGCTGGAGATATCAATATGAAAATCACATGTTCCTTTGCGTAATGCCTCTACTCAACAAGACACTCAAACGATATATTCATCGTAACCCCTCTAAAATATTCCTATTGACTCTTCTTGTCACATTTCGCATTTGTAGCCGCTGCTGGTCTATTGAAACCTCTTATTGGATTACATTTGTGTTCCGATTAGATTCTTCCAATCGATTTCTATTTTCTTCTTCTCTTTTTCATATCTCTTACTGCCTTTATATACGCTTCTCATCATGCTTCTATGTTCATACTCTATGTTCCTTTCTATTCCATTCCGTTCTTATCTGCTCCTCTCATTTATAAGTACTGCCTTTCTATACGCTTCTCATAATATGAAGCTTAGATGTTTGTAATACCGTTCTATTCGATTCTCATCAATTCTTCTCGCTCGCTCTCATTTATAACAATCGATCTTCTATACGCTTCTCATACTAGTCGATTCTCATCAACTCTTATCTCCTCCTCTCATTTCGAGCTTCTGCCTTTCTATGAGCTTCTCATAAACTGCCTTTCTATGCGTACGTCATAATATAATGTGTATAAATAATTTCCTTATATTCTCTTATATTCTCTTATATTCTCTTATATCCTCTCTCATTCACAACTTTTGCCTTCTATGACTTTTCCCATACGTATATATTTATATGCCCTTCTATTCGATTCCCATCAGCTCTTATCTGCTCTCATTTGCAACTATTGCCTTTCTATGCACTTCTCATTACAATTACCACTGCTTGTAAGTAAATAGCACCGCTCTATGCGATTCTCATGCATTTATTTATATGAAAACTCTACAAAAAACTTATCAAAATTCAACTAAATCTAACCCCTCCCCGCCTTCTTCACCCTGAGCAACTGTTACACCTTTCGACTAGGCTTTTGGCTGGCTATGCCTGCCACCTAACTTGGGATTGTTTGCTCGCCCCCTGCAATCCGCTAATGTGTCATAAATCACATGTACTCAATGTCAGCTCAATGAACTGCAAGCGCCACAGTTGGAGTTACAGCCAGAACGTTTCCCCTTTCTCCGCACTCCTTTACAGAGATATGACAAGCATAGAGCCCCTGCTCTAAGTACACATACATCTATGGCACACTGTAAAGCTCGACAGAATTTCAGATGCCAGTTGGCAGTTCGTAGCGGCAGCAGCAGATGCAAAAGCGAAGCTGGCGTCGCGTTATTTCTGGAATTTCTTGAGTACATTTCGATGATAAGCAGCAGGCAGAGCAAGCACATGTGGAGCTGCAGAGAGCGGTTGGGGGACGCTGCTTGAGAGTTTTCTTAACAATTTGTCATGCATGGAACGCCAAATATGCCGAAAGGAGAAAAATGTATTAAAGGCAGCCGCCCAACAGTCGAAGATGTAGAAATGCGAGAAATGCGCAAATAAATCATTTCTTTTGCGTGCCTTTTTTTTCCTCCACAAGCACTCAGTAGGAGTGTGAGTGGGTGGGTGGTTGTGAGTGGGCGTAGATAGCGAAAGGGGGCTGACTGTGTCTGAAGTAGTTTTTTCTTCTTCTTCTTCTTTTGGTTTAGCGGGCTCATGAAATATTTTCACGTGTTTCGCACAAATGTCAAATACAGTCAAGGAGTGAAAGGGGAGTGGGGAGTGGGGAAGCGGCAGGGTAGATGTTTATAAACATAAATCAAAAATTGCATTCACACACACACACACACACACACACAGCTGGCACTCGAGAATGTATTGAAATGTAACGCATTTATTTTCATTTCGAGCGCTGCCCGCAAAAGTATGCTATGCAAAAAGGCGCAGCGGCGCATGGGTGTGTGTGTGTGTGTGTGTGCGTCACTAATGTGACAGTCAGCAGCCCTTTAAGCCGCTGCTGTCGAGCCATAAGCACTTTATTGGATCATCAGACTTATTTTGATATGAGGCCAAATATAAAAATAAACAAAAAAAAAAAAGAAAGAGAAGCAAGTGAATCGCATTCACTGTCTATGTGTGTGTGTGTGTGTATGTGTGTGAGTGTGTGGCAGGCATTGACATTTTGCAAGCGCACAGGCTCATAAATTCTTGTCAGGCAAAGACGCAGCAAAGAACTCGCTCTCCGGCTCTCAGTCGAGCATTGTCAACTTTGGCTCAAGCTATTTTCATTTGTGTAACATTTTTGCATACTTTGACGCACGTTTGTGCCTGTGTGTGTGAGTGAGTGTGTGTGAGTGCCTCTGTCGACTACATTTTGACAAATCTACTTAGGCATTTTCTTTGGTTTTGCTTTGTTTATTTATGTTTATTTGTGATTTATTTCGATAACATAATAAATATCATGCATGTCTACGTGCCGCAGCTACAGACTGTCTCTCTCGCTCTATCCTATCTCCCTCTCTCTCTCTATGCGTGTTGGTGTGCCTTGCATTATCTTCAGTTGAAGTTCACTTAGCATTGAATGATATGGCATCTGCTTAGATAGAAGAAATATTTATTAATGCATTTTCCGCTGCTGTTGAATTGGATTTGTCAGCAGCGTAGAGTGGGAAAGAGAGCGAGAGTGAGAGTGAAAGAGATGGAGAGTGATATGTTTATAATAAGTATAGATTCTGTTATCACATACTTTATGTGATTTATAAATTATATTATTTATAAATTTATATGTTTGAGCATTTTAGCTATATAGATTTGGCGTTGAGTCATGAAATCGGACTTTGTTTTTGTTTTTTTTTTTTTTTAAATAAAAAAAAAATAAAAAAATAAAAAAAAAATATTAAATTAATTATTTTTGTTAGAAAGTTAAGGCATTATAGATTTCAGTAAAAATTGTAAAATCTTAAAATATGTAATATACTGCTCTAGAAAAAAACACATTGAAATAAATGAAAACCCTTGTCCGATTTGGCGTTGCAGCCACTGTATATGAAAAATTGAGCATTAGGTATAGAGCATTGTTAGCAGGTAAAATTTGACTTTGATAGACATAATGAATGCCTTAAGGCCTTTAAAGTTCAATATGTGTGTGTAAAGTCAGAGAAGACATGTAAAAGCAGTTGGAAAGTAGAAAGCAAAGCTCTTAAATTAATAAAGACCAAGATCATATTATTCAAACTCTATCGGCAAGACCAACCGAAAAGAATTCATACTCACTCGCTCTCACTCGCTTTCTCTCACTCTCACTCGCTTTCTCTCGCTCTCACTCGATCTCGCTGTAAGCAAGACATTTCGTATCTTTCCATTTTGGTCTTCGGCTGAGCGCCTAGAGTTGAACTATTCGAGTGACGCGCGTTTAACGAACATCGTTTAGCGCTACGATTGACTTTCGCACAATGAGAGTGAGCAGAGAGTCAGCAAAGAGTCTATGCAAACGATCTTCTCAATCACACACACAAATGCACACACTCAATTGACGAATGCAATTGATGTGCTTAGCGAACAGAACTCTCCCAGGTTTTACGCTTCATTCAGCTCAGCCAAACGCTCGTGGAACAATCAGAGCGAAGCAAAACAAAAAAACGAAACGATGGCGAGCCGATTACCAATGAACTCGTTGATGAGCCGATATCGATTGTCGATTGTTCTCCGAGTCTTCTCTGAGAGTGTGAGTAGAAAATACTTATTTGCATAGATCGAGAAACGATAAGCTATAGAAACGATGAGAAGAGATAAACTTAGTTAGTCAACATATGAAACTTTCCAAGTGCATATAAATTTAGTAAACAATCAAATTAGATATGGTAAATTTGGTATATATTAAATACATATCGACTCATTTCCGCGAAAGTATCGTAAATTTTACAGGAGAAGAAGCTAAAAAAAAAATAGTTTTCTCAGCTTAAAATGATTAAATCAAAGCTGAATTCTCACGGCTCAAAATGCTCTCAACTTGATTAATTATTGAGCTTGGAAAGTTCTTAGCTCCACACAAGAATAATTTTGTATGGACATTCGATAATTTCGCGCGAACAGTAAAATCTATACTAACATACGATTAAATTGAAACTAATTTATTTTCAAAACTAAAGCTTTTTCAGTTACAATCTTCAAATTCATTTTCCAACAGTTCTGCATCAAAATCTCAATTTAAAAAAAAAAAAAATGTACAACAATTTGAAATGTCCTAGATATACTATACTTGCCTTTGTTCCGATTTTTAATTGATTGCTAAACTTGAGGTTATCTTTTTTTCGATTTCCCATTTCGCATTTAATTTCATAACATTTGCGCTAGGCTACGCCCATCTGCACCACAGCCGCCTCCTGCCTGAGAGTCGCCCCTCTGGGCAGCTGTCAAAATCAAATTATGGCGAATTTCCCATTAGTTTTAATGGAGGTGCTCGGCTATCAAAGCGCTGCAGGTGAAATGCGCCGCCAACAGCATTTCGATAGACAATTTTCTTTCTTTCTCTCCCCCTCTCCAGCTCTCCCGCTCACCCGCTCTCCCTCACTCGCTCAAACACTCTTGCTGTAGTGCCCGGTTTTATGTAGCAGCGTTTCATTTTTTTTCTCTACGTTCTTTCTCATTTTCCATTTATTTATTTTATATTATTTCCCTCTCTTTTCGTTCATTTTTATTTTGTGTGTTTTTTTTTTATTCAGCGCCCGCCGGCTGGACGAACCAAAGCAGGAAATATCTTTGGCCAGCCGCAGCCTCCGTCTCAGCCTCCTTATATAGATGACAACGCCTCATCGCGCAATTTGTTTACCTTACATTTTGTTGGCTGCCTGCTCTCACATTTTCTTTTGCTTTTCCTCAATTTTTTCCTTTCTCTATCTATCTCTCTCTCTCTCTTTTTCTCTCTCATGAACATGAATTTGGAAATTGGTACATTAGTGTTGCCCACTTAACAAGTTTAAGGGGCCCTCGAGTTTCCAGCCAAGGACACCCTTACGACTCACTCACACCCACCCAGCATGCCCGCCTGCCTCATACTGCTCCCATCCCTCACCCAAGCGCCCCCTTTGCTGGTGGCGCCGCCGCGTTGCGTATTAAAATTAGTGATTAATTTTTACGCTCAAAATATGCAAATGTGTTGCATTGATGAATACATTCACTGACTGCGCGAGGCGTACAGGTCGCTGGGAGGGGTGGGCGTGGCATGTCGAGGCGTCAGTTCATTTTCTACTTCATTGCCAAAGTTCGAGGTTCGAGGCGGTCCGCTGGGATTCGAGCGTCGAGTCTTCGCTTGCTCAAGGAAATGAAAAATTTTTATGTCATATTTTTATTTAATTTTTTTTTTTTTTACATATTTTTTTTTCTTTATTTTTCTGCTTTTTTTCCATCCTCTTCTTGTTGAGGCGGCCAGCGGCTGAAATTGATTATGGATGAACGCCGTGGCAGAAGTCGTGCGGCGCGTCGCATCGCGTCGCAATTAACATTATTTTTAATTCCGAGCTGCCCACTTTCGAGGCGCGCTAATGAAGCATGCAAATCGCCGAATCAGGACGAAAAGCGGAAACGGAAATGGGAGCAGGAGATGGCCACTGAGAGAGAGTGGGGGAGTGGGGGAGTGAGAGAGTGAGGGAAGCTTGATAAGTTGCGCTCGTTGCGAGCGCTTAACTTAATTTTCTCTATTAGTGTCGAATTTTTAATCTATCTTCTCTCTCCCTCTCTCTCTGCTGGCTCTGCTTCGCCAATTGATATGCAAATCGCAGCAGCAGAAAAAAAGAAAGAAACAGTAAATTTTTATGTACATAAAAAGTGAAACGAAATGCGGAAAATTCCAGTGCCCACTTTTCCATTTCCTTGCAAATTAATGTGCTATGCATCATTTAGTAAATAATTGTTGTTTTCTTATTTTGACATCTTCATACCCATTGCCAATGGCGTCACAAGGTATATTGATTGTAGTTGAAGTGTTTGCCAAGGCAGCAGGAGGCGCGTATTTGAGCTCATGGATTAGGGAGCCGGCAATGTTTTTCCGCTCTACGGCTCATCAGTTCAAATGTGAGTCGGAATGTCTGAATGTCTGCTCGTCCGTGCGTTTATCCCTCCGTTCATATATCCGTCCGCTCGTTTATCCATTCATTAGTTTTCCGTCCGTCTATTATCCCCTCTATCCCTCCTCTTTGAGCGTCCGTTTATCCGTCTGTTCACTTGTCCGTCTCTCTGGCCGTCATATGAGCCGTCTATTGGTCCGGTTGTTGATCGTTCTTCCAACTTCTCTATTCATCAGTCCAATTGTCTTCCGTCTTCCGCCTAGGTGCCCATTGATCATTCCTTTGCCTTTTTCCATCAGTCGTTCCATCATTCGGCCTTCAATCCTTGCGTCTATCGTCTATTCACCCAACCATCCATCCATCCATACATCCATACATCCCATCCGTCTATGCATCCATCCACCGTCCATCCACCCATTCATCTATCAATCGTTCATTCATTTATTCGTCCAACAATCTGTTCATCTATCCATTCATCCATCCATTCATCCGCCTATCAATTCGTTCATCCATACATCTCTCCGGCTGTCCTTCCAAGTGCTCATCCAATCATCCATTCAAATATTCATCCAACCATCCATCTAACGATCCATCCAACCATCATCTATCCATTCGTCCAGCAAGCTATTCATTCATTCGTCCATCCGTCCATCCATCTGTCTGCCTATCCGCGTTTGTCCATCCATCCTTCCATGCATGCATTCCATCCATCAATCCATCCTTCCATCCTTTCATCCATCCATCCATCCATCCGTCATTCGGCCTGTCTTTCTTCCCGCTTGTCCATCCTTCCATTCGATTCCATCAAACCGTTCATCCATATATCCGTCCATCTGTTTGTTTATCCGCATTTGTCCTTCCATCCATTCCCTTCGTTCATCCACTCCTTCCATTCCATTCCATCCATAGCCTAGAAACTTGAATAGATTATAGTTTTCAGCACAAACTTTGCCGCGTTTCAGTTGCTGCCAAATATCTCTAAAGTGCATCTACGCTTTTCTTCTATTTCCTTTACATTTTTCTCTTTCTCTTTTCTTTTTTTACCCAGAACTGTTTCCAAGGCATCCTTTAGGAATCGCTTTGCCTGGCGCCTAGGTGCCAGCAGCAGCAGCAACAACTGTTGTTGATGCCCCGCCTCCTTACGGCTTTGCCCTTTCTACATTAAGAAATTAAAATCTGCGATAGAAAAATGCCAGGGAGAACGGTTTGCCATGCGAGGCGCACGCAAATGCAGTGGAAAAGGCGCGGTAGAGGAGGTAGGAGGACGACGCTGTTGCGGAAGTGGGACGTACGACTGTGAATGTGGGCGTGATTGGAGAGGCGGGATGCGGGGAGATGTGGGAATGACTGTTGTTGGATAGCAATGGAGAATTGCTGCACATGTGGCGCGCTCTCAACGCGAATGTTTTGTTATTTTTGTAGAAGTTTTGTAATTGCGGAAACGGCAACTGCTTCAGTTTTTAGCTACACACTCGAGCCCAGAGACTTGGCGACTCCGGCATATCTGTGAGGACTACGCCGGAGTCTGTTGCTCAAGTGTTCAATATAAGAGAGAGTGGGCGGGGGAGAGGGGGAGGGAGTGGATGAGACGGAGGTGCGCTGGCTTCTGCAGGCAGCCAAACTTGCAAAACTTGAAGTTATGGACGCGTAAATTGAAAATACACAAGAACACGAGCCCACACGCCAGTTATACATATATATTATATATATACACGATATGCATATATATATATTTATATCCGTGTGTGTGCAGATCCAACTCTCACACATGGCAGACAAATAGCTGGCGCATGTAGCGCGCTCTGCTTCACATTATTGAAACTATAAATTTCTAGAAGCAATCTTTTGTGGCCAGACTAGCTAAAGGGAATCGTAAGGGGAAGAAGCTGGCGCGAGCAGGCGGGGGTGGGGGCGTGTTGCACACAGCAAACACAGTGGCGAGCGAGTCACACGTCGCTACAGGACCAAGGACCAAGGACCAACAGGCGCGCTAGTTTATATTTGTTGTGTTTGCATTGTAGTTTTAAGCAGCGCCTCCTTTGACTAGCTCCCGCCTCCTGCCAGCCCTGCTCCTTGCTTGCCGCCGTTGCGTCGATGTTGTGGTCGAAAAGTTTTCTCATTTCGCGTAGCAGCGTGGCAGTTACATTTCCACGATTCCTCATTTCCCGCTTGCTCTTGCCACAGTCTCTCGGCAGTTGCGCTGGCCTGGGGCTGGGCGAGACGTGCAGAGGGTGCAGAAATTCCAAGAGCTTTGTTTCTTCAGGTGCTACATCCAATTAGCATAAAGTAACTTATCGATTAATCAATTATATAAATTTATCGATTAAGTAAATATAATAATTGGAGTACTTTAACTTCATTTTAATATTTGCGTGAAAGTATCGAAATTAATATATTGTCAAGTGCAGAGTATCTCTAGGCCCTAGCTTAGACTTGTATAATGATATTATTATAATCAGAGTAATGAAGGTATATATAAGAGCTCTAAAATCAAGTATTTCCATAACAGTTGCCCTTCTACTTGATTCTCAAATTATTGTAGAGTCAAAGAGGTGTTGCTGACTGTCCACTTCTCTGTGTTCTTTTGATGGAACTAAGAAGAAGAACAATGAGAGCTGTTGAAGAAAGTTTCATATCACTTGCCTTTCTATTTGATTCTCATGGATTCCAGCACACGATGCAAATTTTCATTAATGCTTTTTAGAATTTTCCTTTTTAATAGATTAATTTCTTTTTATTATGTTTTTAATAATTTTTTTTAAATCATTGTTTTAAATCTATTTTAATTTAGAAATATAAATAAATTTAAAAAGATTTAAAACAATTATTAAAATAAGTTATTATATTTTTATTATTATTATTATATGTATAAAATGATTTATTTTAGAAAAAAAAATTAGAGTTATTTATTTAACATTTATTTAAATTATTTTTAAAAGACTTTTTATTATTATTATTATTATTATTATTATTATTATTATTATTATTATTATTTGTTATTATTATTATTATTATTATTATTATTGTTTTTTTTTTTAATTATGTTTTTCCTAATTTATTTTAATAAATGTTTTACATTTATTTTTATTTATTTATATTTTTATATGTATAAAATGATTTATTTAATTTAAAAAAAAATTATAATTATTTATTTAACATTTATTTAAAAAATGAAATAATGCAAAAATGTTTTAAATTAAAATAAATTTATTATTATTATGTCAAACTCGAAAAAAAAATACTTGAAAAAAAAAAAAACAACGTATTAATTAATCATAATAAATGAGGAAAACAGGTTTTTCCATGTCTTTTTTGCACATTTAATGTGGACAGGGCATAACGCAGTCGTATACACATGTGATTCATACGATTCCCGTATCTCAGTCATTCCTATTCATTGCAAGCGCACCTCAGCTGCTTATCAAATATATCAAATAACCTGAGTCGTTTACATGTGCTTAAGAATGGTCCAAACGCAATTTCGATATCATCTTGAGACAGAGACATAGACAGAGAGAGAGAGAGAGAGAGAGAGAGAGAGAGGTAGAGGGAGAGAGCATGTTTGTATAGTGTATTAGCGCATCAAAGAAATTGATAATCTCTTAATAAGCAGCAGCCAAGACGGTCGAGCAAACAACGTGAAGCACAAATCCTTGCGACTCGAGTCCTTTCATATTGCTAGCCAGCAGCAGCAGCAAGCCCAAAAGCTAACAAACAGACTGAACTTCAAAGTGCCCACAGCTGGACACGTGGACGGACACGGCGACAGCAAATATCTCACATAAGCAGCTCGAAGGGGACGGGGCGCGTAAGTGGGGCTGTGCAGTTTGACACGCACACAAATCACTTGATTCAATCATCTTGAAAATTGATAACATGCCATTTACAAATGACATCGACCACGCTCCCAAAAAAAAAACAGCTAGCCATAGAACAGCAGAAGAAAAAAACTTCTTCGGCCGCCCCGAAGTATGCAACAAATTATTTATGGCCAGCAAAAGAGCAGCCAAGAAAAAGAAGCTCGACAAAAAGAGGAAAAGAAATCAAAATTAGGACACGTGCCACAAGTTGACCAAACACCACAGCCAAACAATGTGCCACCCTAATTGCGGCCTGTGGGCGTGGCGGTGGCGGTGGCAGCAACAGAAATAAGTTGAGGGGTTCAAAGTGCGAGCGAAAGTTGCAGCAAAAAGTGAAAGTGAAACTAAAACGCTTCCACCACACAGCGGCACGCACAGTCACACACACACACACACACACACACACACACTTTCAGAATTCCCGACTCTCATTTGTGATGCCCTGCACGCTGTGCTCCTTCCCCTCAATTTGAACTCATTTTTTTCATTTTTTCTCGTTTTCCTTTTATTTTTTTTTGAACGAAATCGGTCCGGCTCAATTGGACAATTGATTTGAACGCATTTGCGTGTTTGCCCCAAATAACTGCAAATTATTTAGAGTTCGTGTTCGCTCATAGCCAGTCCCCATTGTACCATCAGCATTGTCGTCCATGGCCATCGCCCATCAGCCAATTGCTGTGGCTCTCTCGCTGCCAAACAATATGGAATCGAGTTAAGTGATTCACTACGTGCGCCTCTATTGTTCAGAGCTATTGGGAATAGCTGGAAATGGGAATGGGTCTTACTGACTGCAGAATACTCTGTTGTCAGTTGAAAGAGCAATGAGAGCTGTGTAGGGCAGACTGAAGCAACGCTCGGCATGTATTGATGCACTATGAATTATTGCTGAGCACAAGCGATCTTACTGACTGCACAATGCTCTGTTCTGCTGAGAGAGTGAGAGAGAGCTAAGACAGGAATGGAAACTGTTGAAGCAAGTTTCATAGACAGGCAGACAAAGAGACGTTAGGCAGTATATATATATGTCGTGTCTTCATCTATATTTACAACCGAATTCGTCGTTCTTTTGCGCATGACGCTGGCACTTTGTGTATTTCTCTCTAATTGCTCAACTCTCGAACTTTACTCAGTTCTGGCAGCCTCACTCATTCACATTTTCCAACACTACGAACATGGCTCACACTTAGCAATTATGGTCACCTTAATACCCATCCACAGCATGTAACTATCGATATTGCCAATCGTTGCCTTGTCAACTGCTGTGGACAAGATCGAAGGATGTGGTCTCCTGATTGCCTTCGGTTGAGCCTCCTAAGAGTTGGGTGTCTAGTGAGCGTTTAAGCTAGCCGATTTCTGTGATATATATTAAATTAGTGTCGGCTGCTATCGACTGCATAATACTCCTTTTTTTTTTTTTGTGGCTGTTGGACGTTAGGCATACGCTCATCGAAATTCAATTAAAGTCACACATTTTCCAGGTTTATTTTCAATCTTATCAATGTGGGTATAGCTTTGTATATTAAAACACATATTGATGTATGTATATACATGTCTAATATGTAAAATGAATCTAGCATTAAGTTGAGCCTGTTTGCCTAAGGACTTCAAATAAATATTTGAAAGCTAAAGTCCTTGCATCAAAATTCTCTTTGAAACTAATTACAGAAAGAGCATATAGACATTTCTCCAGAAAAGTCGACTTTTTGTGGTATTCGACTGTTTCTTTAAAACTCACACATTTTAGTGCTAATCAAGGCCTAAGAGATGAAGTATTTGTCAAAATAAAAAGTGATTTGCCAACCAAACCAAAGAAACGCTACACAAAGTAAACTCTTCTGTAGAGGTGTCCATATATTATTTACTAATATTCAAATGCTCTTCATAGATTATTGTTTTCTGTGAAAGAGTTTATTGCTTTCACATAAAATTAGCAGGCTTCAGGTCTATAATAAGCTTATGGCCAAATAACTAATTAATAAAAGTCCCATATTCATGTTTTCTTCATTATAGGCAAAGTCTTCGAGTTGTTTATTCAATTCTCTCCCTTCTCTAGCTATTGGTCTTACATGACATAACCGAACCCCTCCACAGTCCATAAGCTTCGATTCGGCTATTGGTTTTATAACAGCAAGCAATCTACAGGCTCGTAGCATTTCCCAAGCTATACTTTATATATGTGTATATATATTTTTCTTTTGAAGCTACATATGTCGTCAGCTGACATCACTGAGCTCAGCTTGCAATCGAATCTCTCAGTTACTCAGCTTGCTCAACTTATGGCTAAGCCTTCGGGCTCGCTGCTCGATTGCAGTTCAACTAAAAAGTTCAAAGTTAAATTAGCACTTATATTGAGCAATCGAAATGCTAGAAACATGCTAGAAACGAAACGAAAATCCATGAGCTAAATCAGCAAACAAATGGTTCATTATACGCAAACAGAGGCTGAGGTCCAACAAAAAGACTTGAGCAAACTTTAATTAAGAGCCTCAGACCGCCTCGCCCCACGCTCTATGCCCTGTACGAAGCGTTGAACAAACAAACGCAGAACAAACACAGCCCAACAACAATTGCCTTGGGTCAGCCAAATGGTGGGGCGTAGTGGGGCGTGGGCTGGGAAAAAGAAAGAAACAGAAACTGACCAAAAGTCAGCAACACTTAAGCAAAATGTCAAATACACAAATAACAAAACGAAAATGCCCTCCGGGGTGCATTTGCTTGACTCGAATGAATAGTTTCAGTCAAACTGAAAATGGCCAAAAAAGGTCGAACTCCCAACTAAACCGGAAGACCCCAACAACAACAACAACAACAACAGGAGCAACAACAATGGCAACTGCAGCCCGAGTATCGATAGTTTTGGCAGCAAAGTTTGAAAATAGGAAAATGAAAAGAAAAAAAACAAGTGCAAAACAAAAACAACGTGACAATAACAAGCACAAATGGACGCTTCTGCTGATGACAATGGCAACCTAGGCAGCTCTGCCTTCGCCCCCCCCTGCCCACGCATTGGTAACCCATCCACGTCCAGGACAAAGGCAAATTCTTTAGACGCTGCCAGACGTCGTCCGTTCGCCTGTCCGCTTGACATCCGGCATAAATGTCAAACGCCAACTTTGACCACAGAATACATGTTGGGTCAATACAAAATGTGTGACTGACCAGCGTCGTAGGGCTATGCCATGGGGTGGCAGGGCCTGCAGAGCGCCAGCAGTTGGAGCTACCAGTAAACCAAATATATTCATAGCCAGCCTGATATCAATTGAGTTGAGGAGAGACGCCACTCGCTAGCAGTTCGCCCCACTGCTCACTTAACGCTTGCCCCTGTTTTATTTCACAATTAAAATGTTTAATGCCTGCAGAGCAGTTGGGTCGACTAGCGCATACCCTGCGGCATCGCAGTGAAAAGATATTTAATAAAGACTAATTTGTTGAACTAGAAAATGGCTTAGCTTTCCTTTATGAACTTCCTTTAGACTACTCTAGAGCTGCTCTTGAGTTTCCTTAAGGAGCCAAAGAATATACTTGAAACATTTTTATAATCTCTATTTAAGTAATATGTAAAGTCAACTATATCAATTATTTTTAAGAAATATATTTTATATATTATTTTTAAGCTACTAACTACTTACATTATGTAATTTGATAGATCATATAAAAGAAAAATATTTTTTTTTATTTATTTATTTATTTCTTTTTGTTACCTAACACTGAAATGTAGAATCAGTTCTATAAAGAAACAAAATGGTTATAATAATAATATAAAACCTTACTAAAAATATTAAAAAAAAAAAAAAACTTAAAAAAAAAACAAGTAATAAATAAAAAAAAAAAAAAAAAAAAAAATACAACATACAACATAAAAATAAATAAAAATACTAAAAAAATGTATATATAAATAATTTAAAAATATATATAAATATTGAAAACCAACGTATGAAGTACTTAAGTATTAGTAAAACGTTTATATATATTTTTGAAATATCTGAAAAACTATATATAACTTATTTAAATATTTTGAATCAACAAATTATTATTATTATTATTATAAATATTTGTACAAATTATTAATTTAATTTTTAAAAATTATTAAATTATTAATATAAATAAAAATACATTGTTGAATTTTTGGTATATTTATATTTCTTAAATATACATGTGTATTAAATGTTATATTTTATTATATGAAAAATATACATAAAATCTTGATTTATTTATATATATTTATTTATATAGATATATTTCAAAGCATTATACATGTATATATAAAATGTTTATGTTTTATTGTATGAATAACATATATAAATAAATTATTCAAATATTTTAAAATTGTAAATATATTATTGAAATATTTTTATACATTCTTGTAATTAAAAATACAATAATTTTAACATATTTATATAGTAATTTTATATATATTCTTTTTATAATTTTTTTGATAATTTTAATAATTTTAACATATAATTTATATAATAAATATTTGTATATATGTTTTATTATATTTTTTATAATTTTAACACATTTATATAATATTTTTATATATATTCTTTTTATTTTAATTTTAACATATTTATATAATTTATTTAAATATATAAATTCAACCCTCAAAAGCACAATGATTGAGTTACATGATAATTCAACTTTCATCTTGAGCAGGAGTTCATATAATTATTTCCAATAAGAGACTCGTCTGTGAATGTGCCTCTGTCTGTGTGTGTGTGTGCCTGTGTGTGTCTGTGTCTGCTAATGGCACTAATATGCTGACATTTGTGGCAGTGCAGAAATGACCGCTGCCGCAGTTGGGCCCAGCCGCTCAACTGTTTACCCTGGACAACAAGGAAATCCAGCCAAGTGCGTCGTTTAATTACAAAACGAACAACGCATAAAAACCGACACGCAGAAGGCGCAGACGAGGGGCGTGTGTGTGTGTGTGTGTGTGAGGGTGTGGGTGTGGCATCTAGAACCGCATCTGGCCAAAAAGCCAGAAGCAAGCCACAGGCTGGCGCAGACATGCGGCGCTCGCATTGACAGTGTCAACACTGCCGAAAACGTTACCAACACTGGCCATTGTCTAACGGGACTCATCTCGGACATCTCTGCCCAGCCGCTGTTGCCGTCGCATTTGACATTTGCAATATTTGACATTCAAGTAAAAGCATAAATTTGCGTTTAATGAAAGCCAAAGGCAGAAAGCAACGCACTCTCCGAACTCAGATTTCGAGTGAGGCACGCGTCTGTTCGTGCCACATGACGCGATATCCATAGACACACACACACACACACACGCACAACGACAGCCACTATATGGTCATTAGGTCTTACGCCAGATGGCGCCAACAAAAGCAAACCACAAAAGCGGAGTCTATTGAGCGGCCATTGAACATGAGGTCCCGAAACGTGTTGCTCTCCAAAATTGGAAATCCCTTTGAACTTCGAGCTCCATTATCTAACTGCGAACATAATGCCTGCAGCCAGATATTCATAATTTATTTAATTTACAGTTTCTTTCAATATGTTGGCACAACTTGCGCTCTGTCGTGGGCGCACAGAGCTCGTAATTAAAAACTTAAAATCTAAGCTACAAAACAAATAAAATGCAATTAGCATGATTTGAATTGGCTAAGTAGCTAAGTACAGTGAACACTCGCTGAAGTTGGAAATGTGGAAATACTGTAAAGTGTAGGAAAGTTAGTTGCAGGAATTTAAAGGTGAATGTGGCGGCTCGAGCGAGAGCGAGATATAGAGAGAGACAGGGAGAGAGAGGGATTTAGTGAGAGAGATAGAGAGATAGAGAGAGAGAGAGAGGGAGAGGGAGAGATAGAGAGTGAGATAGCTGAGTTATTGAAATGGTATAGAAAATAGAAACGAAATGAAGAAATGAAGCTATGAGAAATAAAGAGAGAGAGAGAGAGATGGAGCGTAAGTGAATGATAGAGAATATGAATGACTGTGAGAGATAGAGAATGAGATTGTTAGAAAGAGAGAGAGAGAGAGAGTGAGAGATATAGAAAGTTAGATAGTGAGGGAGAGCTGAGTGATTTAAGAAAGAAAGGGAATGAGAAATAGAAACGAAACAAAATAATAAGGCAATGAGAAGAAGAGAGGGCGTGAGAGAGAGAGAGAGATCGATAGAAAAATACATAGTAAAAATGTGTATATATGTATAAATATATAGATTAGTAGATATGCAGGTAGTAAGCAGCATGATAGGCAATCAAATAGATTGATGAATATATACATACACATAGATATATATAATATATATATATCTAATATAAAGGCCACTGATATTTGTACATATGTTTAGTTGTTATTAGACATATTCAATATAAGAGCTGAAAGATATTTTATTTATTTTTATCAGTGTTCATTTGATCATTTCTCGATGTCTGCTATTAAGTGTCTTTCACTCACACTCAGAGAAGAGTCTCAGAGAGCAAGCGATTGCATCCACGACTTCATTGGCAATCGGCTAGCAATCGTTTAATTTAGTTTTGCTGCGCTCTGATTGCATCACGAACATTTCGATGAGCTGAATGATGCGAAAAGTCATTTGGGTATGTATGGGAGAGTTCTGTTCACTAAGCACATCAATTGTATTTATAAGTAGAGCGTTTGCACATGTGTGTGTGATTGAGCAGATCGTTTGCATAGACTTTTTGCTGACTCTGCTCACTGACTAACTCTCATTGCACGAACGTCAATCGTAATACTCCCTACACGAGGTTCGGGAAAAGAGCGTCACACGAATAGATCAACTCAAGGCGCTCTACTGAAAAGCAAAATGAAAATACCCGAAGACACTTGCTCAGAGCGAGATCGAAGGTAAGGGAATTTGCTCGGCTGATCTCGCAAGCAGATAGTAAATTATGAAATTTTTAAGTGTTATATGCAAGCTATGAATCATATACAACACTCTTCATTCATTCATTCACTCTTCGCCTCTTGTAAATCTTCATGAATACTCAAACTAAATAGAAATTGAATTAGGCTTTCTCATATTTCATCCAAATGTTATCGGGTCGACATTAAGAGCGGAGTAACTATTGACTCTATTCTTCTTATTATCATTATTATTATTTTTTTTTTATCAGCCCTAAAGCAAACAAATCGATAGTTTTAGTCTAGCAAGATATCGATAAATAGAATAGTTCCCTTTTTTGCATCGAATGAAGAGCATTAGCTAAATAAAAACATTTCCCAACAGTCAAAAACAACTCAAAGTCCCATTTAGTCAATTTTCACTGTACTTGCTCTAAGTGCAAGTGCAGCGCGTGGCTTGGGTTTAGTTTTTGCCGCTGAAATTTGGCATTCCCAGCAGCAATGGGCAGGTGGAGCTGGAGGGCGAGCGCCTGAAGAAGACGTGTGCTAGACAACACACACACACACACACACACATGCATATATACTATATATATAGATATATATACATATATATTGTCTTTTGTTTATCTTACAGAACGCACAAACGACGACGACAATGCGACGTGGTTGCCAGAGCCACTCAAAGCTGGAGCTGCAATTGCGACTGGGTACGCGGGCAGCCCAGGCCAGGCAGACTTGACTGCCACGCCCACAGTTTTGCGAACAGGTTGGCGCTGGGAATGAGCTATAACTACCCATATACATACATACACACATATATATATATATGTGTGTATATATATAGACAACAACAGCAAAGTGCAATTATCGCAAATACCTTAAGGTTTACATCGGCAATGTGGAAGTTGGTAGTTGGAAGGTGGCGAAAGGGCTGAATGTATGTTGCTACTGCTGGGCCACAGGTGTGCCATATGTGTGTGTGTGTGAGTATGTGTGTGTGTGTGTGCCATGCCGTTTGTCTGTTGCTCTGCCTTTCTGTTTACCCAAGTGCTTTGTATTGAAGTGCATTTTGGCATGTAATTTGTAGTTCTTTGCTATTTGATTTTTGAGCACTGTGCTTAAGCCCCCAAGCCTCGCAGACAACTCTCTCAGTCTCCCACTCTCTCTCACTCACTCTATGGCTCTGGCTGCCTCTGTCTGTGAACAGCCAAAGCCTGTTTTATCACTGCGATGTCTCGACTCTGATTTAAAATCGTTTAACGAACTTGTGCGCTGCGTTGATTACCTGATTTGCTGCGCCTTGGCCAGCGAAGTATATATAAATATATATATCTGACAGATCGAGCTGTTATATTATAGATATTGCTCAAACAGTCAGATATATAGATATCTAAGCTGTTGGGAATCGTAAATGTATTACGCGTAATTAGCTGATTTTTGCTGTTGATCAAATCCTGTTGAACTACTCAGCAGTTGCCCATGGGGTATGCACAACTAGTAGATGACTGTATGAGTGTGTGGAGGAGAGAAGAGCGCTAGGCAGTGGGGCTTTATAAATATAGCTAAAATTCTATATTGAAAAAGCTAAATAGCTGCTTCAATTCAGTTTAATTGTAATCTCTTTACAGGGTATCAGAGCATACAATAAGAATGACTTTCTTTATTGTTTATTATATTAATAAATTATTATAATGCAAGTAGAAGGTCCGAGGGCCACTTCTATTCCATTTTCATTTATAGCCAACTAGAGGGTATCTCCTGGTCAACCACTTTGTCTATAGCAGTCTGCATATACCAACGATACTAATAGAAACTAGAAATTCATGTTTAGATCTAAGATCCAAGGCATCAGTGATCAGGCAGGGTATCTCTTAGTCGATCACTTTTTATATAGCTATCTTCAACACCAACCATACAAATAGACACTGCAAATTCATGCTCTGTCTATGATCCGATTGATTAGAAATCACTTTTGTTCCATTTTCAGTCATTTAAGGAGTATCTCTAAGTCGATCACTTGTCTGAAGGAATACTGAGCATTCTAGTAGAAACTCTAAATTCATGCTCTATGATCCGAGACATCAGAGATCACTTCTATTCCAATTTCATTGACAGTCACTTACAGGGTATCTCCAAGTCGATCATTTTTTCAATAGCGTTTACCAATCAGACATATAGAAACTAAAAGTTCACTCTCAATCTGAGATCCGAGGCATCAGAGATCTCTTCTAATCCAACTAAGTCTATTACAGAGTATCTCTTAGTCGATCACTTGTCTTTTACACCCAAATCATACCTGCACAGAACGCATCACAAGCACGTTCAAAGGCACAAACAAACAGCAGCTGGGCAGCGAGCCTTTCGATCTCTCTCAAATGAAGCTGATCGAGCCAAAGCGGACAGGCGCAGAGGCAAGGGTGAAAGGGGGCAGGAGGGGTCGCTGTTAGTCCAGTGGAGCTGCCTTTGATGTTCGATAATTGCAAATTCCATGTGCATGTTTCAGTTTGCATCAAATCGTCGTGCAATGATCGGATTTAAATCAGCGACTGTAGCGCAACTAAATTGATCTTTTATCGCTTCAACGACGCTGAACAGGAGCCAGGGGGGCAGCGGCCAGCAGGAGCTGGGAGGGGGGACAATTCTGATGTGAGGCTGATGTGGTAGCCGGCGCGTAAAAGCTTACAAAATACGACAACGCACAGAAGCGCATAACTTAGTTGCAGACACTGCAGCTAGAAGGGACGGGTTTCACGCGCTGGGATTAAATCGGAAGTTATGCGAGTGTCCAAATGCGGGCCTTGATTGGTGCTGCGGGTGATGAGGTGCAAAAAAAAAAAAAAAAAAAAAAGAAGAGAGGAAAAGTTGTTACCGTATCGAATGCGGATTAAAATCAGCTAAACAAGTTGCCAGACAGTTTGCCAAAGAGATCAGATCATCAGTTCGGCCAGCAAACGATCTGCCGCACAGCCCATTCACAACGTATCAATTAAATGTGCTAAAGGCAAAGGCAAAGGCAAAGGCAAAGGCAAAGGCAATGGCTAAGGCAAAGGCAAAAGGATGCTCGAGTGCCAAACAATTTCGTTTTTCTTATTCTCTTTGGCAATCAGCGACATTTGAAGTGGCGGCTAGAAAAAGACTGAACAAATCGTCTCAAAAATGAAAAGGATTAAACAAATAAATCACTTGGCTCTGTTTTCAGGACATCTTTTTTTTTTTGGGAATAAAAATAGAAAAAGGGTTACCCACACCAATTAATGAGCTAAAAATTGTGCTGCATTCATTCAATTGTAAATGAAGCCCATCGCACCGCCCCAGCCAGCGGCAACTGCAGCAAAAGGCTGACCGAAATTAATGAAGATATTTGCCGTTCTCGCTGAGGGTTTTTGGCTGGCAGCTGGGCTGGAGCAGGCGGGTGACGGCGCCTTTTTGGGTTGGTTTGATGAAAAAAAATCATTTGATTTTTAATTACGCTGATTTTTTTCCTTTTTTATTTTTTTTTGCTTTCTAATACTGCAGAAGTGAAACAGCTGGGCAGAGCAAACACCTTGGAAATTAATACACGAGTGTCGAGCAGTGCCCGCAGCTGCAAATGATTCGAAGATGCAAACTCTGATGAGGAAGTGAGAGAGAGAGAGAGAGAGAGGAGGAGCAGTTGGATTGGGGAGGTAAACTGAGCCAAGTGACTCGCCTGTCGGCTCTCAGTTGGCCACTTGAGCCACTTGCCAAGTGAGGGGAGCCACGGCAACTGGCCCTGACACGCACGAAAGGGTTTCAACTTAATTAAACCGTTTCTTTTTTTCCCCCCTTTTTTTTAAGGTTTTCTCTCTTTACTGTTTTTTTTTTCCTTCGCTTGGTCGGGCTCTCTTCACTTTTTGGCCGCCTCTTGACGGCAACTGGCAGCTAACTGGCAACTGTCATCGCATCGGCCGCGCCGAAAAGTGGGCACAAATTGACATCTAAAGTGCTTAAAATTTTCTTTAATTAAGTGTGACAAACTGTGGGCAAAACAAGAAACTGAGCACAACCCTCGACGGACGTTGCGAAGCACTGACAGGCCGTGCCTTTAACACATTTATGAATAACTAAGAGTGTGCTGAGTATTTGTTGGCCATGGCGGGCAAGGAATCAATAAGGCAATCCTGATATACTATATTGATAGATTGTTAGATAGAGGATAGATAGTTAGATAGATAGATAGATAGATAGATAGATAGATAGATAGATAGATCGATAGAGAGATAGATAGAGAGATAGATAGATGGATATATAGATAGACAGATAGATATATAGATAGGTAGATAGATAGATAAATAGATAGATAGATAGATAGATAGATAGATAGATAGATAGATAGATAGATACTTGAACCTGCTATTGATTATCGATGCCTATTATCATTATCTGCCAACTATCGATTTCTATGTTATCGATATATCTCTGAGTGTTTGTTTTGCAGAGGTTCGGCTCTAAAAAGCCAAATGATATTCGTATCAAAATATCGTAAATCTTTTATCTTTTATCGATATATAATCGAACATGACTTATAATCGTTAAATTCATTATCAATCAGCTATTATTTGTAACACAATCAATAAGCAATGATTGTCCATATGAAAATATCTTCATACTATGAATAATAGGAATATCTGTAGCAAATCTCACATTGCGATGCTACTCGCTTCTGTAGTTAGCCTCCCCTATCGATATATAGCCGAATAACTTTCCATATTGTTATTTTCACTATCTACTCTAAAAACTTTGCCCCTGCTCTTACCCAGCCTGATTCGTGCTCTCAACTGATGCGCCTGTTCTGTTCCCTTCGCTCGATTTCTGACTCATCTGACTTTGCGCTGTGCTGCCCACGCGCCTCTGGCTCAATGGAAGTCATTTGGAGCTCGTAAATAAGCAAAGTGCTGCATTAATAGTTGCTGATTAAGCAGCGCCTACGAGAAATTAAAATTAAGTAATTTAGCTCAACGACTTTGCCGACTGCGCGTAGGTGGTCAACCTCCAAGCCAGAATCAGAATTCGAATACGAGTGCGAATGCGAATGCGAATGCGAACTGAAACCTGTTTGCTGTGGCGCGCAATTTTCGGTAATGGATCAAAGCAAATGCATTAAGATTAAATGAAATGCTTGGCAATGCCATTTGCACCTTTGAATCAGGTAAAAGAAATTTAGCTGAATTAAATTTAGATTTCAAGTTGTAATTTGTTAATTAAGATATTGATAAGAGATGTTTGGTTGAACATGAATAACTAACTATATGATTGAAAAACTCTATTTTTGTTGCTTAATAAATTTAATAATTTTAATTAATAATTAAATTTAGTTTAATATTATTTTTATTTATTTTATTATTTGTTTTACTTTAGTATAAGTTTTTAGTATATATGTAATTATTTCATCTATTGGGCAACAAATTAGTTTGCTTTGCATTTGACTTTTAACTTTCTTTAGCTGGGAAGGCTTGCAACTCTTGATATATAAAGAATATATATACGCTGCTTATCATCGGCTTACCGTATCCTTCTTCTTCTTCTTTATATATATTTTTTTCGAGCTATAATGCTACAATTGTATTACTATTATTATATTGTTTATTCTCTTTTAAATGAAAATTAAAGATGGGAAAAATATTATTTATTTGTTCTCTAAATTAAAAACTTTTTTAAAAGAGCATTCAGAGACAGATAAAACATTCAGATAAAACAGACGAGGCAAGTCCCAGGAAGAAAGATTTACATATGTGAATCTCTATAAATATTTCGATAGATTTTAACTAGAATCTTTTCTAAGAAGAAACATATAGACAAAGAGACTTTTGAGTTTATACCCATTAAGTTTCATGCTAGATATACTAAACGCTCATAGTTACCCTAGGCATATACCCCCTCTATATTAGGAGAAACACTTTCTTCTTAGCCAATAAAGTGCAGCTGCTTCCAAGTGGACTTGGCTCATCATATCGGATTTAGCTCTGCAAAAGTGCTGGACTCAATTAGCTGGGCTGGAAATCAAATGGCAAATGGTTGACATAAACTGGCATAAATAATAATCAATTTGAAATCAAATTGTTTGTTGGCTTTGAAAGGGACTTGGAGCGTGGTGGGAGCAGGAGCAGGAGCAGGAGCAGGAGCAGGAACAGGAGGAGGAGGGCATCAACAAGAACGTCGACGACGATGTCTTGCCAAAAATCAGAATTGATGATTATTGCTTTTTGACAGAGATTTGCCAGCGAAGGCGACAATAAAAACAACAATGCGAAGGAGGCTCAGTTCCTTTTATGGCCAAACTTGGCAAGGATGTGTGAGTGTGTGCGAGTGTGTGCGAGTGTGTGTGTATTAGTATCAATAAAATAGCCACAGAAGCTGGACCAGGCAAAAATATTTATGTGCATGTTATAGTAAGTGCAAAATAATAGCCGCCTGGGACGGGGTTGGCCGACGACGGGGCAGGACAGCAGCAGGACATGCTCTGGACTCTGGCCGGCAATACGCATTGAATCGAAGGCAAAGACAACGCCAAGGGCCAAAGGGCATTTAACACGCGCTGCCTGGACGACAGGCGGTTGCTTCTAGTAGTAAAAATGCTTCAACAATTACCAGGGCGTATTGCATGTGCGTGTGTGTGAAAGAGAGAGGGAGAGCGTATGTGTGAGTCGAGCAACGGGCAATAATGCACTCGACACTTTTATTTCTTTTTCATTAGCCAAAAAGCGACAACGACAACAACAACGCCAAATGCGTTCAACCACCGCCCACACACACACACACACACACACACACACTCAGTCTCTCTCCTTCTCTTTCCCTCTCTCACACTGTCATCGAAGACAAACGCCTTTTGCTTTTACTTCGTGACCTTCACATGTGTGGGATGTGCGCCGCTGCCATAAGAGAAATTGTAGAGAACTGATTGAGCGGGAATAACAACAGCTGAGTCTGGCTGATTTCCAGCTAAAGCTAGACTTGACTGAAGTAAAGGAGAGTTTAATGATTCGGGCTAGCTGAAATCAATAAGCGCCTTAGCAAATATGTGAATATGTGAAATGAAAAGAAAGCAAGATTGAGATGTAGTGGGAGACAAGAACTTTGAGCTAGATTGATTCTCATAGTTTCATTGATTTGCTGCTGCAGACAGGTGACTATGTCTCTATGGATATTGGCAAGGATTTATTATTGCTTTATAGATGACTAAGTAATAAATAAGAATATAATATAATACAACTGCAGAAAATAAAGCTTATGGCACATGTATTATATTATATACTTGGATCTTGGGTATTGTCAACACAAATTGAGTTCGAATTACAAATCTCAAACAGCATAGCTTTTATAGATTATAAATTAGAGATCTATAATTCCATACTAATGTATTCAAATTTCAAGTCTCTCGCCGAAATGCTTCATACGAACAAATTGACAGAGAGGCAACAGACGAACAGACGCACAGCAAGGCAGATATATTCGAAAACCAATCAACTCATTTTACTTTGAGAATTAGTATAATTAAATTTAAAGTTCCTACAGATCATTGCAATGCATTGTAATACAGTTATAGCTCTAAGCAGCTGAACGATTCAACGCTCTCACTGAAGTAACTAAATAATATCAGCAAAATTTTTGAAGGAATTTTGTAGGCAGACAATGCTCAAAACTAGTCTACTCGATTTATGCTATAGTGCTAAGGAGTCGCTCTGCATTGCCAAAATGGCGATCGATAGTTTTGCTTTATAGGAATAAAAAAATATAGAAAAATAAAATAAAATATTTTTGAGGCTAGCAAAAAATACTGAGTTAGTGTCAAGATATATTTATCTTAGAAATCAAGAGAATGTGTTGAAAAACTGTGAAATCGTATCGATACTTTAAAAAGGCATGCAGCCCATAGCTCATAGCTTTTAGCTCAAAGCTCATAGCTCATAGTTCGATTCGCTGCCATGATAAAGCCTAACTTCGCAGTCTCACTGCACAGCTTTCGGCAAAGCAAACGTTGATCTCATTTCGCATACATTGGCAAAGTTTTCCATTTCTATATAATTTTCTCTCAGTGTATTCGCATAACCCCAGCACAAAGCACAATTCACAAATCGCAACGTCTTGGCTCTTGCTTTTCCCACATACAGCTGCTACAGACACTCACACACACTCACACACACACACACTCACACATGTCGCTGGCTCTTTCCATTCTCTTTATTTTATTATTGTTTATGTGTAGAGGAAAACTGCTTCAATATGGAGGTGGCACTGAGACTGGCTGTGGCTCTACGAAGGCAGCTTTCCATTTCAGCTTTTCTCTCCTATTCTTGTTGTTTTCTTATTTTTTCTCTCTCTCTCTCTCTTGGTAAAAATCTATAAATTTTCGTATTTACAGCATTGATGCTACCCGGTTATGTTTTGCGCCAGCTACATTGCCCCATGCAACATTTTATTTGTTTGCAATCGTTATGGAGGGTGAGGGCAATGGGCGGAGGAGTGTGGCGCAAATTGCTGGGGCTGTCATCATTTCTAATATTATAGCGGAACTGCAGATAGGCGTCTGCTACAATAACCCTAGTTTATTGTATAATAATGTTGGAACTCAGATTCGCATGTGTGTGTGTGTGTGAGTGTGCGTGTCGACTGGGGCCAATAGTTTGCAATTAGCGCTGGGCGCCATAAAAAGGACAATCAACATAAAAATAATCGAGAAAAATTCTTCGCCTCGCAATTCTAATGCAATTCAAGTAATTTGCTGAAATTTCGCAATTATTGTTGTCATATATATGTATATATATATACTGCCGTCTCTCTCTTCATCAGAAACTAACTGATTAGCTGCTCTGTTTTTTATTTTTTTTTTTTCATTTCAGGGTCGGGGCGGGGCAGGCATTGCTGCGGGGCAACATTGCAAATGCTAAGTGTAAAATTTAATTGAACACACACACACACACACACACACACACACACACACACACACACACACACACACACACACACACACACACACTAACACACGCACATGCACTGACAACTTGCGGACCTAATCAAGCCGAACCCAATGCCCGCCCACACCTCAGCCGCTGTCCCTGCCTCTTTACAGCAACTGCGCACATTTCCCACCGCAAAAAGAAAGGAAAATACGACAGCAAAATAAAAAACAAAAAAACGCCGAAAATCTATTAAAAAATGCCAGCAAAAGTAGCCAAAAAAAAAGAGGAAAAAAAATGTGTTTCGTGTGCGCGTTGTAACGTACAAATTATGTAAACAAAGTGGTTGGAGGGTGGTGCACGGTGGTGGGCGTTGGGCGGGCTCTCGAGTAGATGTAGGCAAGAAATTATGAACCTTCGGGGCATGAGGCTCGAGGTCGGGCCGGAGCAGCAGATGAAAAATGCGACCCTAGGCAATATTTACAATTAAAAAATTAACGTAAAACAGAAAAGAAAATGATGCCAGGCAGCGGGCACCGTGACGAGTGTGGGGGAGTGGGGGGAGGGGGATGGTGATGGAGCCAGCCCCTGGCCAGAAAACTGTGAAAAAGCCCTAAAATCAATACGAGAAAAAAACTGATAAAAACATGAGAAAAGTATGAATGTGGTTCGAGGGATTTTCCGCGAAGCCTAATGGAAATTGTATTTATCTCGTTTGAAGTTCTTCTGTGTTTTTTTTTTTTTTTCGTGCAGACTCGTAAAAGCCACCAACAACCACCACTACCACCAACACCACCACCACAGCCGTCACCGTCGACCAACACCATTCAGATGCGCCCAACCGCCCATCCACCTCGCCGTCCTCCTGCTGCCTCCTGCCCTTCGACACTTGGCCTCACCTTGCCCACGCCCCACGCCTCCTCTCATTGTGAGCCCGTTGGGCAGCCTTAAGCGTTTTTTATAAATTAACAACAACAAGAACAACAACAACAACAACAACGAGATGTTGTTGAACAAGTAGAAGAAGAAGCTAAGCACAAAAAATTATCAGAAAAACGAAATGAATATTTTTTCGGTAATTTTTGTATTTTTTTTTTTTTTTGCGTGTGTATTTTTGTTCGTTGTATATCATTTGCATTGAATACCCTATATGAAGGAAATTAATTTAAGAAATATAAATGCAAGTAAATATAATATTAATATACCACAAAATATTAGTGAATACATATTTTATTTATTCAATTTAAAAAAATATATATATATATTATTAATTTATTTTGAATTTTTTTTTAGTATTTTTATTTTTAATTTTTAATTCTAACTAATTTGATATATTTTAGGAATTTTTTGCATATTAATAAATTAAAGAATAATTTGCAATAAAATATCCATTTTCGATTTTTCTTAAATTAATTTATTTTTTTTATTAAACATTTTTAAAAATATGTATACTATAATATTTTTATTTTATTTAATTCTAACTATTTTATTATATATATTTTGTATTATTAAATATTTAAATAATTTGCAATAAAATATACTTTTTGAAATTATTTTAAATTGATTTATAATATTTTATTAATTAACATTTTTTTTTAAATTCATATATATAAACAATATATCTTATTCTTATTTATCTTTTTTTTTTAAATTAAAATTAATTTGTATTTTTTATTTATTTTATATTCATAAATATTTGAATAATTAGCAAAAAAATATCCCTTTTGAAATTATTTGAATTTTATTTATTTAATTATTCTAAATATTTTCATACTAATTCTTATTATTTTTAAGTTTAATGAAAATACTAAAATAATTATTATTATTATTAATTATATTAAAATATTTATCTATAAAAATAACAAATTAAATAAAATATATTTTTAATCAAAATAGTTCGAACAAATTACATCTCTTTACTTTGCTCTCAAATGAGATGGCTTAAAAATACAAATTTCTATTCTAATATGCTTGAAGATAAACAAAATATATTTGATTGCAATTAAAGGGTATTTCATATTTGTTCGACTCTGAAACAAGTTTATTTTATGTGATTATGCCTAACGAAAAATATGGATAAAAAATGTGTTTAAAAATTGTTCATAGGTAATTCGTTGGGAGGGTTCTGGACACCTTTTCGTGTTTCATCGAATGAATGGTTTCGCTTGTTGGTGGTGCTGTATACGTGGTGGTTGGGCGTTGCACTTCTGGTGGTGTCTTTCGATCTTGGCTGCTGGGCTAATTTAGGCGTTAAAGCGTTCTGTCTATGGCAACTGGATTGGGAGTTGGCCAGGCACAGATAAGCTGTAAAGTGAACAGTTGGCTAAAAGCACGAGAGATCACTGGGGGCTGGGTTGAGTGACAGCAAAGGTTTTGCGCTTTTTTATGAGCAGGTGTTAGAGCAAAATATCAAGGTGTGTGTGAGCACTGGACAAAGCGATAAATACATTCATTTCCAAGTAAACTAAAAATTTGAAAGAATAATTGCGAAATGACAACAAAAGCTCAATTGTATTAAAGTGATATTCCAATTATATTCGACTCAAATGAATGTTTCAAATGTTGCCAATAAACATTTTGATATGCTTCATAATTTGCCAAGGCAGCAAGCTAGACAGTGTGTGTGCGAGTGTGCGTGTGTGTGTGTGTGTGTGTGTGTGTGTGTTTGTTTGCATTCACACTCAACTGGCACACGTAGCAGCAACGTGCGTTGTTTTGCCAATTGCTTTGATGATGGGAAAACTTTTTCGATAATACTCAAAAATAAGTGCGAAAATTGCCAAATATGCGAAACGGACAACACACACACACACACACAGACTCACACACAACACACAGACACGTACATAGAGATAGTTGCAATTGTTTACATTTTATTGTTGCAACACTTTCTGCACGATTTTACTGCTTCAATTCAAGCGTCGCTTGTGTGTATGTGTGCGCGTGTGTGTGTGTGTGTGTGTGTGTGTTTGATGTTTATTACATTTGTGCCAACAATTAACCATTTAGCGCTTGCATCAGCTGCTGCTGCTGCTGCTGTCGTTGTTCGCCTAACGGAATGTCAATTATTATTTGATTTATTTTATTTTATTTTTGTATATTTTATTTACAATTTTAATATAAATACAAATTAATATTATATAAATATAAATTACAAATATAAAATCAACTATGAATATGCATTTATTCGAGAATATATTTATGTATATATATGTATTTAAGCAATGCATGAATATGTCTGCAACTATTCTGATTTCTGCACATTGCAATGCCAGCTGTAGGCAATGAACTAAAACAGATTTTCGATCTAGCTATATTTGCTGCAATCAATCTGAAATACTTCAAAAAGGATTGCATTTACCTCCTTTTCCTTAAGTTTTGTTACAAGAATATATGTTAATAGAACTCTAAGTATATAGGATCATACATTTTATTAATTGTTATCTTTAGTATTGACAAAAAAATAAATTTAAATAAATAAAATAGGTAAATCCAATTCACTTTAAACTATTTCACATTTATTGCAGTTTTGACCCACTCGGTTAAAAAGAGTTGCTAAGCTAAAGCACCAAGTTATTAAATTTATAATTATATAACCATAAAATCTTCTGTTTCCCGTTTCTCAATGTCTGCTTTTAAGTGTCTTTCCCTCACACTCAGGGAAGAGTCTCAGAGAGCAATCGATTGCATTTCACGATTTCATTGGCAATCGGCTCGCAATCGTTTAATTTAGTTTTGCTTCGCACTGATTGCTTCGCGAAGATTTCGATGAGCTGAATGAAGCGACAAGTCATTTGGGTATGTATGGGAGTGTTCTACTCGCTAAGCACATCAATTGCATTCATATATAGAGCGTATGTATTTGTGTGTGTAATAGAGAGGAGCGATTGCATGGACTCCATGAGTTATCGGCTCACTTACTCATTGTACGAACGTCAATCGTATCGTTCCTTAAACGATGTTCGGGTAAAGAGCGCCACACGAATAGATCAACTCAAGGCCCCAACTAGCTGCTATCTTTAGTGTCAGCTTAATCTAGTTTTACATAAATATTTATAACAAAAGATCTAAACTTGGAAAAATATGCATACATATACACATATTAATATTGCTATTTTTTTTTACAGTTTATTATTATTATTATATTATTCTATTTCTATTACTGTTTTATTTTAATTTTTTATTTATAAATACATTATTGAATATGGGAAGAAGCCTTTTGCTTAAAGCGATTGTCAGTGAGTACGATTATGCAGTTGAGACCTTGAGAGTGCACATACTATACACATAATACGTATATTATCTATAATATTTGTCAACATTTTCATATTCATTTCTCAAGTATGCCTAAAGCTTTGGGTCTGCAAAATTTAGCTTTCTTTTTGGCTGGCTGCTTAGCTCCCATATTAAAGTGCCTCAGCTGTGCGCGCTTTGAATCAATAGACAATAAAATCTCACATATTACACACACTACACACACACACACGCACACTCATACTCAGACTACTCACACACATTGGCAATCCTTTCGATTTCATATTTTCCACGACTTTCTTAAATGTTCTCATCCGCTTCCGTCTGCCACCCTCAAGCCGTAGCCCAGCCCCCGCCCACGCACCCTTCGGCTGTCTAGAGCGTAAGACAAGCGGCATTTGCATATAGGAAAATTTCCCTGCCAGTGCTGTCAAATTTTATGATAGCGCCAAACATAACTCATTGACAGCTTTGCATTTTCACACAGGCCGCCACAGCGCCGCTCCGCCCCCTCAGCGCCACGGGGTGCTGCCCATTGTTGTCTTTTGCTCTCGTTGCTCTCGTTGTTCTCGTTGTTGTTGCTGCTGCTGCTTCTGCATATTGCACAAAGTTATGAGCCGCAAATGATAAACTGCGACAGCGTCATGGCAGCTGCCTTGGAGCTGGGGCACTATTGATTTTTACTCTTATTTCTATTTTGAATTTTTCTATTCATGTTTTTTTTTCCAAATGAATTTTCCTACTGATTCGTCAGCGCTCATCAGCGCGCGGGGCAGTCAGCGCGTTTATTTTGTCATCAAGCTAATTAATTAATTAGAAACAACAACAACAACGGCAACAGTTGGTGTGAAAGGCGACAGGACACACCTCGAAAACGAACAAAAAAGTCAGGTAAGGTAAGGTAAGCAGAGGTAACGCGACTTTGGTGCGTTTGGTGTGTGGCAGCGCAATAAAAAAATGGTCCCCAGTCTAATTAGATAGTTGACAATTGCTGCCCTTGTTGCTATTGTTGCTGTTGTTGCTGTTGTTGCTGTTGTTGCTGTTGTTGCTTAATGTAATTCATCAAATGTCAAAGCCAACGCTGACATCCGACTGCACCTTTGGGCGTGTTAAGTTCCGTCTGGCTCTGGTCAGCCATAGGCCTGCCATTCGCATTCTAAACTTAACCAATTTTGAAGGACATCGATTGCCGTAGATATTCGCCAAAAGAAATAAAAGTTGCACAACAAAAAATTAGATACATAAACATAAAAGTGTAAATTAGCACTGAAATCGTATTATATATAAATGCAGAGACCGCAAATAAGAGTCATGAATTTTTATAAATTGCAGCATAAAAAAATAAAAATAAAAATAAACTAGAAAAGAATCATGTTATTTTATTACGGCAAATAAAAAAAAAAATTATAAACTTTTATATGCAATTTTGAATTTAACTTTTTTTCAAATTATTAATATTAATTTGCATGATAAAAATAAAAAATAAATATTACACATTAATTATTATACTATATTAACCAAAATCAAAACTTTAATTTTCAATTTTTATTAGGAACCATAACGATTATAACTTTTATAAAAAGAAAGAAAAATATATTAGAAATAATAATTATTTTTTGAGTTATTAAAATTAATTTATATGTTAAAAATCAAAAATAATTATTACACTACAATTTTAATATGAAATTCAAATCATAACTTTTATTTTCAATTTTTATAATAATAATTAAAAATAAAACCTTTGACCTAATTGAATTAAAATTGAATTAAAATATCTTTTAATACAAGGGAAATATATCATATATAGATATAATACGTTTTAGATTATATATAATATGTTTGCAATTATGTTACAAATTAGAAAATAAGAAAATAAAAATTGAATTTAATTATTTTTTTATTATTTTATTATTATTATTTTTTTTAACAAAGAGCTAGATCCTATATATATGATCTACGCAGGAATACCTTGCAGATGATATATAAAATAATATGTATAAGTGTACATGAGCATGCATATATAATTAACTGCCTAGATCTACTATCAGCGGGTATATCATATAAATTTCGAGTATTACATAATGAAAGAAGTAAAAGTTAAAGTTTTTGAAGTATGTTCTTAAGCACAAAAATATTTTCTTCAGATTTATCGAAAGTATATAAACTAAGGGTCTTTACATATTCATTTTCTGGCTAATTTCTCAAGCTTATATTTATTTATTGTTATTTATTATATTTATATGTATATCAATTTAGTTCAATCAGTTTTTTTTTTACTATCATTTACTGTCTGTGATGCGAAATCTGTTCCCAGTGCTTGGCAAAGCACTTGATGGCTATAAAGCGATAGGAAATGCTTCTACTCTCGATTCGAGACGTTTTCTATATGGCTTATATCCTTTATCGTCTGTTTATAGGGAAAACATATTTTCATATTTCCGGCTTTTGTCGCCAATTCGTTTTTATTGCCATCGCATCTTCCTTTTCCTCTTCTTTTTTTATAGATGTTTATAGTTTTTTATGCCGCGACGGCGCATAAATTTCAGCCGCAGACATTCACAATAAAAGGGTAGTTCGATTTCAGAGGATGTGCGAGAGAAGCTGATTTGGAGGGAGACAGGAGGCAGGAGGCAAACAGGCTGAGGAGCAGGAGCCGGAATGGAGTTTGCTTATTTCGTTCAACGGCATTTTGTCAATTTTAGTATTAGCGCGTGCGCCTAAAAATATGCAATAACAATTGTCATGCATGCAAATGACTTCATTTGCTCGGCTCGCGAAATTTTGTCATTGCCACGCCCCGGCCCCCACCCGCCTGACGCTAGCCCCACAGAAGGGGCACTTTGCATGATTGAATTGAGTTATTGGCAAGCTCGCCGCCCTCTGTGCCCAGCCCCTTTGCCCTCACAGTTTGGCTGATTTCCATTCGCTTCCAGCATGTGGTTAGATGAATTAGAATTTTTTGTTCTTTGCCCAACTCAGTGAGTGGAGCAGGAGCAGAAGGAGCAGAAGCATTTTATGTATGCAGATTGCGTGGCGCACGTAAATTCATTTAATAGTGTTCTTAGCAATGGCAAATATCATGGCAGCGCACGACATGAGTAGTCAATAACTTAAAGTGCAATTGACCCCAATACCAAAAACCAATAAAAGCCACAAGATCACAATATAAAACATTGTGAAGAGTCCCAGACGCATGACTCATTCGCACGCTGAATGGGATAAAGTTGTGAAAATTTTGAAAAAAAAATTTCAATTCATATATATGACTGATAATATTATCTTTGACTGAAAAGTTCGTAGCATATCATAGAAAATAGCCAAATTCATATGACAAATAATATATATTCTAGTTGAACTATAGAACTCATAGAGCTATACGAAGAATTATTGGGCTGTTAGGGTAGAAGTATATGTTCTAGTTGAACTGTAGTTCTTATAGAGGTATCTAGGTATCTAGGTATCACTCTCTGTCAACGTATCTTAGTTATATATCTTTCAGTTATGCTCATTTCGTATTATTTCATTTGTATATTTACTTATATGAATATAGAGTCAGCAAAGGAAGCATCTATTGCGAGTTACTTAAATGATTAACAGATAAGACAGATATAGTACATAGTATAGAGTAAAGAACTATAATTCCTTTCAGTCCAAAGACTTCCAATACCCTCTGCTAGACATTGGACAAATCTACTAATACATATTTGTTTAAGCGCCTGGAGTTAACTGGAATCAGACATAGGTCTATGTATGTATATGCAAATATTCGTAACTATCAGATCGGCATTTGCGTTCGGGACCCTAGTTTCCGGCCACAACTATCGTACGATTGTGGGCCAGAGTTTAACCCTTAATTTGGCCAGGCAATGGGATTGCTGGGAGGCAGTTGTGGTAGGGTTGGGGTAGGTGTAGTAGTGGTAGTAGCGTGGCTATCTGGGCCGTTTAATCGCGCTTCATTCATCATCCAAATCGAGCATTGCGTTTTGGCGGCACGGCGCGACGCCCGATGCGAGCTATCGATAAGGCGGCTGGGCCCAAGTGGGGCGAAGTTCACAAACTCAACTTAATGGCAATTTTATCGATAATGTTCGTGCTGAATTTTCGATTTTGTTTGCTTGCATGTCGGGCCGCGAATTATGAGCGATCGACACGCCAACAACTACCAAGCAATTGTGCAAATCTATCCAGAACTGGGAGTTGGGCGTCAGAATCGAAATCGAGGTTGGAGCTGGAGTTGGAACCGTGTTACGCTCGTCGTCGTTCGAACTCTGTCATCAAACCAGCACACTTGTGCTTGGCTTCGTAGTTTAGCATACAATGTGTTTGTGGGTTTTTCAATATACCCTCTATAATATGTGGGAATGTTGAAGAAAAGGTCGTATCAGCTATAATATGGGATATTCATAATATAAATATTTGGTAATTATTTTTTAGAATTTTTACAACTATTTTTATTATTACTTTAGGATTTGTTTTATCTGTAATATAGCATTTTCCAGGCAATATTATCTATTGAGGTTAAAAATAAATTCTAATTTTTACTTTTAAATGATTTGTATCTTAGCTTAGAACAGAAATATCTTTATCTATGAAGAGCATGAGCTCTGAGAGCTTATGGAATATTTGAAAACAGCCAAAAACAAAACTCGTTTCAAGTATTCCATAAAATCACAGGATATCTTGTAGTAAATCAATAGTTAATAATTCATATGGTTGACAGCTTTTGGCTTTAGTTTTCTGTTTTTGGTTTTTGTTTTTTGGGTTTGGGTTTGGGGGACTTTGGTTTATGTTTTTCTGCTTTGGTTGCAGCGCAAATTATGAGCACGCGAATATCGAACGGTTCCTGCTGCTGGTGGGCGGCATATTCTGGGCCTGTGGGCGTGCCCGCCCTATCAATTAGAACTGGCTAGCGAACATCTTGATAAGAGTGCGGCCCTACAGCGATACGAGCAATTGGTATGCGAGCGACTTGTGTAAATAAATAAAAATAAAGTGCCAACAACGAAATGCGCTTCGAATGGTCATTAAAACTGCGCGTCCAGGGCCTAAAAGCATGCACTGCTAATTGCCACATAAATAACCAGTCGAATCACCAGCCAAGCACCATCCGAAATCTGGGATTGTCCGAACGCAATGCGGCGAAATTGGTAAACAAAGCAAAGGGCATTATAATTTATCGAGCATAGATTATCGATAAGCAAGCAAACATATGATTAAGGACAGTCAAATAAACAAAGCAAAAAATTATGGAGGGCAGAAGGAGAAAGCGGAGAAAGAGGTGAAGAGAAGGGGGAAGAAAAAAATAGAAGAGAAGCGAAGAAATGCGCACCGGAGAGAATAGAGGAGAAGACTGAAGAGAGCTGAAGAGAATAGAAATGAACAGATGAAAAGAAACGAATAGAGAAGAGAGCAGAATACAGTGCATGAAAACAGAGGTCAAGAGAAGAGATTAGAACATAATAGAACGGAAGAGAGCAGAACAGAAGAGAGTCAAAAGAAGAAAGAAAAATGGAAAGACAGAAGAAAAAAACAGAAAACAACAGATGAACAGAGAAGAGAAGAGAACAGAATAGAACAGAAAAGAACTGATGAAAAAAGAGAAGAGAGCAGAAGACAATACAAGAAAACAGAAGATAAGGCAAGATAAGAGAACATACCAGAAAAAAAATACCAGAAGAGAACACAAAGTGAAAACAGAAGAGAGTAGAAGAAAACAGAAGAGAACAGAAGAGCTAGCCAGCTATATCTAAACACAACTGTACTTTAGGCTGCCTTTAGGTAGATAAGGCCTCGTCTGGACTTACGCAATATAGCAAATGGGAAGAATATGAGCACAATATACGATAAGGTCTATAGTTGTTGTGCTTAGTTTCCTCTGTGTCTGTGTGTGGTGCAGAGCAACGCATTAAGTTCAATTTCAGCTACTAGATCAGAATTTATGACATTGACGAAACGATAAAAATGTCGACAGTAGCCGGCACACACATAAATGTGCATTACGGAAGTGAAAGAGAGAGAGAGGGGGAGAGAGAGAGAGAGAGAGAGAGAGCGAGAGCGAGAATGGGAAGGATATGGAGTTGGAGCTGGAGATGGAGACGTTTGCCGGAACTGGAACTCGCAAATAGCAGAGGTGGAGAGTTGACGGTAGAGCATGGGGGTAGAGGGTAGCGAAACGGGGGTAGAGCAATATAACTGACCAGGCAGCATGAAAATGAAATGCGACGCTCAAACTCACGTCAGCGAAAGCGAAAGCGAAAGCCTAAAACTATTAATTTCATCGTAGTAGAAAAGCACGGAACGGTCATCAGACAAGGCTGGCCAGAGCCGGACTGGACTGTCCGCCCTTTGGCCAGGGAGAAATCTATATTTACGATTATTGAAGTTTATGACGAAACGTTTTCGTATCATTTTGCGTCGCCTCATAAATGTTAAACGAGAGACTGACAGCGGTCTCACGGCTGGACCATCTACAATCACATAGGGTTGAGAATTTCATAAATGCTTTTGCACGCAAGCTGCTAATAATGCCAGACGGACGGCCGCACAGCCGGACAGCCGGACGGATGGGCGCATGGACGGGCAGCCTGACAGACAAACTGGACCGGACAGATACATCGTATTTGTGAGTGCTATGTTGTATACATGGTATACACATCTAAAATACAAAAAAAAAAAAAAAATAATTTTTTACCAAACCAAAAATAAACTTTTCTTTATACACATGTATGTCGTAGCACAGGTGCCTGGCCAGGGCTTTGGTTACGGATTTGGGTTCGGTTTCAGTTTCGGTTTCGGTTTCGGTTTTGGCTTCTTATTTGGTCTTGTTTTTGGTTTTCTTTTTTTGTTTGGGGGTTGCTGCTCTATGCTGTATGGCCGCAAAAGTGCAATACGCTCGTAAAACCAATGGCCAAATAGCCAAACGAGAAATGTCTAAGTAAAAATGTTGTGTAATTACGTTGCGTTACGCACAGATAGAGATACAGATGGTAATGAAAATAGAGTGGGGAAAATGGTCAAGCGGTTGGAGTTGGACTTTATGATAGTCGACAGCATACACCCCGACATCTCTGTCCTCCACGCCTCCTGCTCCATACAAAAAAGGCAAAAATCGTAGTGCGACTTGGACCACAGTTAGTTGGAAAAATCATAATTAGGCTTCGGTTTGCTTCCTTTTTCCATGTACACGTGTGTGTGTGTGTGCCTTTTATTGTTTTAATGAGCAGGCTAGTGCAATTTTAGGCCAGGGTTGCCTTTACTACAACTGTCAAACTTGCCTTCCATAACAGTTATAGCAGGCTGTGCACTTTGTATCAATTGATCTAAACGAATTTCATTTAGGGACTTTAGCTAGTTTTCACAATTCTCAGTAATTCTGTGCAAACATATTTAAAAATTATAAAGTAAGTTACAACTTTTTAAAGGGTGAGTGTTAAAGTCTTTTAAAGGTGCAAACAAATTGCATACATATTGTATACTCAGAGCCCATTGAAAGTGGGCAAGACACCATCACCATATATACTTTTTGTTCAGTGCAGCGAATTGTGTTGATTTAGCCACTAACTAAACAAGACACACAAGACACAAGACACAGGCAGACTGGACAACTAAAGAAACCATTGTCAAAGCACAAAATGCATTAGGAACTACACAACTTCGATTTCGTCTCTGTCATTTTAGGCTCGCGCTGTGCTCGCATTTCTCTGTGCTCTTCCTTGCTTACTCGCTGCTTTTCTTTGACTCTTAAGTATAGAAGCTTACAAAAAATAAGAAACAAAACATTTTTTTTTATAAAATATTTGTCCATTTTATTAGCGAGTTTGCTGCTAACTTTAATGGCAGCAGTTTTACATGAAAATACTTAAATTGTTTCTATATAGCATATTCATATTAGTATTCAAGCATTTGCATACCCTGAACCCAATAAAAATGGGTATTCAGGGCATAATGGTATTGAGAAAATGTATGTAACAGGCAGAAGGAGACGTGGCAGACCCCATAGAGTATATATAATCTTGATCAGCATAAAAAAATAAGTTGATTGAGCCCTGTCCGTCTGTCCATCCGTCCGTCCAAAAAGCTAGAGTGCTGAAATTTCACATGAATACTCACTCGTATGTTAGTTAAGCAGTACGAGCTTATTTTGTTTTTTATAACTCATCCCATTTCCAAATAATCGATTAAAATCTAAAGTTCATTTACTTTTATAACGTTTTTTGAGCATAACTTCTATACCGTTTCAGCTAGAGAGCTAGAGACTTCCCATTTATATATTTAGATAAATATTATCGATTCAGATTTTGGATGCCACGCGCCTTCGCTCTCAATGTGAAAAAAACGCATTTAAAATACTGGAGAGTTGCAATTCGGCCAATAGACAATAAATATATATATAATATAAATATATTCTGAAAGTTTCATGAAGATCGTCCATCTAGAAATGGAGTTATAAGCGTTCAAAGTATAGCCCAACCCACCCCAAGCCACGGCAGCAACTGCGCGGTTAGCAGAGAGCGTGGTAACGTTGGCAAAGAAGAAGAGTATTAGCTTTGCGGCATTCAGGGCTAGAACTAGTTTCGTTGTTAAAAGTATCGATAACTATTAGCGTTTCAGTGTAATCGACTTAAAAGTTTCTCAAAATCAGTTATAAAGTGATATCCTGCATATCCTACATCTCTTGAACGAGCGTCTCCAAATTTTGCACACCGAGTTACGTTTTTGTTAAAAGTATTTAAGAGGCAGAAGGAGACGTAGCAGACCCCATAAAGTATATGTATTCTTGATTAGGGTAACGAGAAAAGTTGATATAGCCATGTCCGTCTGTACGTCCGTTTGTATGTATGAACGCGTCGAGATCCGAAGATATAAGAACTAGAGAAATCATTCTTTTGTGTTAGACTCGTTTATTAGTTTGTTTCAGAAATTCGATAGATTTTATATTTCCAGCTATAAAATTATATCTCATCATTATATTATTATATTATATTATTATATCTTCATCTTTAGAGAGTTCATTCTTTTTGTGTTAGGTTCGATATTACACGCGCAGTACGAGTTTGATTCAGAAATTCGATAACTTGTATATATGCAAAGTTATATATAAACGAATTTATCAAGAACCAGTTATAAAATTCTAGCTAATTCATCTTTTGAGTTAGGGTCTCCAAGTCTTCTGCATATATATAGATAATAATTTAATACAATTTCGGTTTTTGTCCCCGCCCACACCCCCAAATGTGTAAAAAATGTATTTCAAATACCAGAGACATACTGTTTGGTTTGTCAGGATCATAATCTAAGCATTTGCATACGATTGTCCGTCTAGAAAAGAGAAGTTTAGAATCAGAGAAGTTATGGCAGCAAAACCCAAGCAGCCGAGCAAGAGAGGCAGCGAGACAGCAAGACGCTTGCAATGCTTACACACATACAGGCGTAGATCAGCGTATGTGTGTGTGCTCTTGTTTTTGCGTGTATAGTTTCTTACGCGTAGAGAATCGAAACGAAGCATGCTTGGAGCAGCATGCTTCGAGCAGTCTCGACTACAGCTTTCTTACTTGTTTTCTCTTTCGTTTTGCTTCGATCTCAGTTGCTGGGAAAATTACGTCAAGCAAGTTTAGCTACGTTCACATGTCAGTTCATATTGTAGCATTCAATAAAAATCGCACACGTCGATAGACAAAATAAATATAGGTAATACAAATTTTTGTTAACGAAAAATTAATAAATTGTATAATTTTTGCAGAGCAATTTATATAGAATACATTTGTAATTTGAGGAGGTTTCAATAAAATTCATATAATACGAAATCTGGAATTACCGTAAGTATTGCACAGCAAATTGAACTTTGATGATTTCTTTGGGTTCCTTTAGCTTATGCTAAAATGTCACGCATGACTTCACGCAACGGTGCAACCAATCTTAAATCCAAAACACGCGCCATTCCGCGCGCTGGACTCATTAATCTGGGCAATACTTGCTACATGAACTGTGCTCTTCAAGCACTCTCGATGACCCCTGAGTAAGTGCAGTGCATTCCCCAGATAGGCGCAACTTAACCTCGTCATTGCCTTGACTTGCAGCTTTACCCGTCAGCTTTTGCTATTGGATTGCACGTCGAAGACAGTTACGCAGATGCAGCGCTTGATTGGACTATTGCACTTTGCATCGGTGCCGAGGTCAGTAATGCTTGCCACAAGCGACGCGATGTTTCCGATCGGCACACAGCATGATTGTTCGGAGTATTTGGGCTATTTGCTATGTCTGTTGCATAAGAAGGAGAAGAGCATGGGCTTGATGTTGGCTCCTGAAGATCGAAGGAAGTCAGCTAACTGGACTGTGTCCTTAGAGCGTCTGTTGCCCTTTAGCAATCAGATATCGATTGCAGATCGATCATTTGCAGGTCAAATGACCAATGTATACAGATGCCTCACATGCTTCTATGAGAGTCGTATTCCGAGCAGCTTCCGTGAGCTGCAGCTCTCGTTTCCCGAAGTGAGGAAGAAGAATTTAAATGTACAGACTCTGCTGGATGTCAATGGAATGTCGCAAATTCTGGACGGAGCTAACAAATACGCGTGCGTTCGTTGCGCCGGTCACCGTAAGGGCGAACATCTTGTAAAACTCACAGAAGGTCCACGCAATATCATAATTACCATCAAGCGATTCGATTACAATAGAGAGACTCAAGAGCGTACTAAAATAATGAAACAGATCTATCACAACGATATGGTGAGTGGAATGATGGAAATGGAAATGAGGGAGTGAGAGAGGGAGTGAGAGAGGGAGTGAGAGAGGGAGTGAGAGAGGGAGTGAGAGAGGGAGTGAGAGAGGGAGTGAGACATAGGGAAGGAGGGTAGCAATTGTCAGAGGCAAGAAAGTAAAGGGCAGAGACGAGAACGTATAGAGCAGAGAGATGGGAAAAGATGAAATAGCAGAGAGGAGAAAGATGATAAGAGAAGGAAGACTAGAGATAACAGGGACAGGGATAAGATAGGAGAGTGAGGGAAAAACAGGAAGAATGGAAAAAAAAACAGAGAAATCAGAATACAGAAGAGAATGGAGAGAGTTGAAAGAAGAATAAGAAACCCTCACGTTCATTGAAGAAAAAGAAATATGAGAAGAAGGTCTGAGAAAGGATGGAGAAGCAGTAAGAGTATATGAGGAGAAAATATTAAAGAAAAGTTAAATCTTATTTAGGACAGTATTTGGGGAGATTATGAGATTAGCCTTAGAAAACCATCGTTTAGTATAGAATTCATTCACATCACAATTTGATTCATTGAGGCCAGGGGGCCTGTCGCTAGGTTAAATCTGCTTAGAATACGCCATATTCAGTCATATGAAACTAACCCGCCTCACGCACTTTTATAGATCACAATCAATCAATACGACAAAGAGACGCTTCTGCACTCAGCAACTCTTCACTACAAATTGTATGCAGTCATTGTACATGTCGGTTATTCGCTGGACTCGGGACATTACTATATACTGGCTCGGGATGAGAACAACAAGTGGCTGAAATTCAACGACTCCAAAGTGACTTACGTGAAGAGCTGCGATGTGCGCCACTTAAGAGGCTCACGCGCGGCTAACGTGCTGATTTATCGCTTGACTGGAAAATCGATTATCCGCCCTGAAGGAGGGCCATCGGTTGTGCTGCCAATACCTCCTGTGCGCCAGCTAAAGCTGGAAGAACTACCGGCCAAGATTCGTAATTACGTCAAGCGTAATATGGAAAAAAAATAAGCGACTTTTCGGTAGCACAGAAACAAACAAAATAATTAATAATATATACGTATATATATATTCTAATGTTAATATCGATTATAATATCTATATAAATAAATATATATATCCTTTACGGATGCGTTTGCATTCATATTCCCTTTCGCATTCTCTGCCTACAGGTTTATTAACAGTCAGCCACCTCCCATCCACATGGACAAGCGTAACAAGCCAGATAACATTTAAGCGAAATCGCTTTAAAATCAATTAACCGTAAAATCACTTGGCTATTTGCAACAACAGTCTAGTCCGAGTCCGAGTCCGAGTCCGAGTCGCGAGTCCTGCCGTACATTTGTTGCCCTCGGACATCGATGCGATGCCCGCCAAACAATCAAATGTGGTGGCAATAACATTAGCTGTATCTCCCCCCCAACACACACACACCGACACGTCTCCTCTCCCTCCCCGGTCAGTCTATAAACGTGGCATGCGTTTGCATATGTGTCCGTATGCATGCAGACGAGCAAACAATCTGCCATGGATCCCCAACGACCAACTCCCGCACAATCGTAGGCTGCTGCCGCTGCAATGGACGTGCTGCCAGGTATTAACCTCCATTTAATGTTTAACAAAGCCGCGTTACATGTGCATGGGGCGCAGCAGCAAGAGTAAGAGCTGAAAAAAAAAGTGAAATATATATTTAAAAAGCAACAACAACGACGACGGCGACAAGGCTATTATGCCACGCCCACTCTCAACAGGCAGTCGCCAAACATTTCGATTAACATACGCAAACACACACACAGCTGACCAGCGACTGGCCTGGCCGGTGGGTGTGGCACTTAGGGTGGTTGGGCATAAAAAAAAAAAAAATAACATAACGTGCACGGGCAGCAAATTGAATTGCCGGCAAACAAGGCCGAGTCCTGCAGGAAGCTGAAGCATTAAAAAAACAAAAAATAAAATCACAATCGGAGTCGCAAGCAAAGCGAAGCGACCGATGGCCGTGTGATGATGGCACAGACGAGCATCAAGCCTCACATCGTCATCAAAATCGTTTTAAACAAAACGGACTAATTAAGCGCACGTTGTAGTCCACGTTCACGTTCGAGCAGCTCCACGCTCGACTCAGCAAAATGACTTGTTGGAACTAACAAACTTAATCAGAGACGGAAAGGAGCTGCTAACATAGACGGATGGATGGATGCCTAGAACTCACTTCTTGGTGTGCTGAAATTTTGTAGTGCATGTTTTAGGATGAATGAAGAAGCATGAATCAACCTTAAGAACTATGAGCAGAGCATTGTTGTCTTTTAATAAAGTATTTCAACTCAATAATAGCTATAAAGCTGGTATTTCTTTACTTTTGTTTGACTTAAGCAATTTGTAGATGTCATTGAAATAAATGTATTAAATGACAGACGGAGCTGTTGAATAGGTTTCTGAGTGAGTAGCTGAAACTAAAATGCTGCGAAATTTGTAAGGAATTTCTTAAACTCGAATGAATCGGAAGGAAACCAGCCAAACCACTGTAGAATCCGGTTATATCGACGCTCAAGAGACCAACGATTTTACGTCATTATACACGGAGGACGCTATAAGCGGAGACCCATTCACATTAGTTTGTATGAGGAGTAAACAAGACATTGCATTTTCGTCGTAATAACAGGAAGGTCGCTGTAAGCGGAGTCGTTATAAGCGAATGTCATGCAGAATTCATGCAGAATTGTTAAAGATTAATATAAAAAATTAGATATATACAAATTAAACACATTTAATAGTTTTGTCTTGCTCTTCCTTAATTTTCTAAGCTTTATTACTGGAACACTTTAAAGGTTTTCCTTGCGTCAAATGATTTGAAGATTTGATTAAGTAAAAGACCAAAAAGCATTTGTTGTGGATTAACTATGGTTATTAAATCTATGCGATTTATAAACATAAATATGCGACATCTATACATATGTGTAGACGAGTCTATGTCTCTATATAAATATTCATTTCAATTGAGCTGGTGCTGCTCCAAGCACAGACCTTATGAATGGAGAGTGAGAGAGAAAAGTAACAAGAATAACGAAATCTCTTTTTGAGTAGACAGAACAGTTCGGGTAGTTAAGGCGCTTTGATGTATATGTGTCAGTTGTCCACTCACACACACACACACACTCAGACACTCCCACTCATACAGTTTCTCCTCTATATGGAAACATTTTTGGTGTATCGCCGCGTAAATCCGTCTTTGAATAATGATGCCGTTGATAGCTGGGATTATAACCCAGGCGCAAGCAACGAAATCATCTCTCTGTCTGCTTCTCTCTCTCTTTCTCCCTCTCTCTTTCTCTCTCTCGCTTGTGTCACACATGTGTGTGTGCAGTCAGGCTGGCCATTTATTTATTATGCCACAATATTCAATGACCCTTAATGGCATTTCGTAATAAAAATATTGGATTAGTTTGTTAGTTTTGGTCGCTCGCGCTCTCTGGCATATCAACCACCGTCGAGGGGCCCATCGTAGCGCCCATCAGCCACCCACCCACTGGACACTTTATCAACTGGCCCGGCATTACGTATTCCATTAAACGCCTAATGAGCCCATTGTGCGGCGTGTCTGGGGTCATCAGGGGCCAGTCTCTGGCTAGCTCTGGGAGGGGCGTGCCAGGCGCCCAGGTACTTAGACTTAGTTAGTACTGATCAAAGCGACGATGCGTGCATACATATGTACATGTGCCACGCCCCAAAACAGCAATGACTACCATACAAACAATCAATTCTCGCAGATACATCAAAAAAACTGAAATTTATTTGAATATATTAAATGAATGACAATTTGGCTGGAATTTGGATGAAGTTTAGATAGAATATGATATTAAAAATAATATTTATTACATTAAAACAGTAATCTATAGAAATAATTGTCTTTAAGAGAAGTAAAAACAAATATACTGAGTGCATTAAAAATCACGTTAGAACTAATTTTGATTTACTATATAAATCAATAAAAAAAAAGCCAAATTTTAAAACAAAATTGATATCATTCCAATTGGAGTATTCATTGAAGAGATATATATTTTTTTAATTAAAAAAAAAAAAAATAAAACTCGTTTGAGACTATATCCAAATATAATGTACAACAGTCCAAATAGATAGTCAACGAGAATCTGTAGAGTAAAGCATAATGAAGAAGACGAAGAGACGTAAAAAGATTTTTCATTTGATTTTATTTCATAAATTATTATCTTGCTTACTAAAGTCTCAAATATAATATAAAAATAAAACTCTACTAGCTCTCTCTCTCCCTCTCTATTCTACTAACTCTACTAACTTAAAATAAAACAATTGAATTTATAGTTGAATTAAGGTTAAGTCGTAATCTATTTGCAGATGACATGAAATATAAGCAAAAAATTTGATTGAAGACTCGACGTGGCTAGGGCATGTCAGGCTAGGCGAGGCTGGTAAAAAGCTAGAGATTGTAATACGCTTAGCTGTGGTTACTCTCATATGCATGTAGCATATTAAAATAGCAAAACAGCAAATGCCCCGGCACGTAATCGGCATCGGAATCGGAGATTGGAGCTGGAGCCAGGAGCCAGGAGCCAGGAGCCGGTGCCCGGCACACGGTAGCCGGATAGCCGAATAGACGAGTAGTTAGGTTTGGGTAGCTCAGGACCCTTAGACTTGCATGCATGTGACATAATAAATATTAATGACAACTGACCGACAGCCTTGCCATAGATGATCCCTGCCCAGTGGGTGGGCTGGGGGATGAGGGCGACTGGAGTGGAATGGAGTGGGGTGAACGTATGTTGTGTAGGTGGCCGTTGGGTTGACGTTGACACACATTCGACATGTGACAGATAAATTATGGCAATTGGATGAATGCCACCACACCTCTCTGCAAACAGGCCCCTGGCCAACATCATGCAATTTTGCTTTCGCTATGAGATCATTTTTCATTTTCATTTCCTCTCTCGCTCGCTCTCACTCTCTATCTCGTTTGTTTGTTTGTTTTTCTTGGTGCGTTGAAGGTTGTGACATATGTGCGCTCAGAACTAATGGCAGTCAAGTTTACCATAACCAAAGGACACATCAGCCAGCACACACACGCACACACACACACACACACACACACACACACGCTCGGGCCATATCCTTAATAGTTTTCAGTTCGCAAATGATACGGTTAGTGGACTAATGACTGGATGCCACCAGGCTGAAATAAATTACAATAATCATTTATTGTTCAATAAGCCCAAAATGAAGGCAGAAGTGGGTGTACCTAAGAGTGTGTATGACTGTGTGTGTGTGTGTCTGAGTGAGTGTGAGTGCTCTGTTCAGGCATGCATACAAATGTGTAATAAAAATAATGACAGCATCTCTGGCAGCCAGCTAAGAGATCAGTTTATCACATTCATCAAGTGAATAACGAATGAAGAAAGTAAAAAAAAAAAAGTTGTTAAGCAATATATTCACATTTATATTTATATTTATATTTATATTTATATTTATATTTATATTTATATTTATATTTATATTTATATTTAAATTTATATTTATATTTATATTTATATTTATATTTATATTTATAGTTATATTTATATTTATATATTATTTCTTATATTTATATATATTTCTTTTTCTTTTTTTTTTCTCTAAACTAAATTATTAAATAATATAAATTTTAATTAAATTTTTTAATAATATTGTTTTTATAATTAATTATAAATTTTTTTATTTTTGTTATATTTAATTTTCAAAATATAGAGTCATTATGATTTGTTATCAATTTGTTGCCTTATTGATTCTCTTCCCTATCCCACAATATCTTATTTCCTCTCTATATAGTTAACATTTTATTTTCCTAGCTAATATGCAGCAATAAAACAAACAAATTTTTCCATATATATGTATATATATATATATATAGAGAGAGAGAGAGAGAGAGTGGGAGGATTGCCGCTATCAATAGCTATTTATGCCTTAAAGTTGGCCACAATATTTACCGCTGTAATAGCGGAATACGGTTACCAATAATGAAACGCAATACAAAAGCTGCCAAGGATTATTTACAAGCGAGGAGCTTAAAGCGAAAACCAATTCAAAAGACCGAAAGAAACCAAACAAACAATAACAACAGCAGCAACCAAACAACGAACAACAAACGAGACGAGCTGCCCCACCCGACGCCTCGGTCTGCAGCAATCCAAAGCAACCCACACCTCACCCCAAATGGTGGTCGCTGTGCCAGGGGTCTCTAAGTAATACGCGTGCATAAAAGAATCAAAAATCTAGATTTTGATTTGAGATATACTACTATGGACTATAGAGACAGACGGGCAGCTTGTTAAGTTTGGCTGCCAGGCCTGGGGATTGGGCACTCTGGATACTCTGGGTACTCCGGGTACTGTGGATACTCTGGGGTCAGGGCACAGTGCTGTTTGTCCTGTGGGGATGTGTATCAGTAGCTGCTACAGCTGTAGCAGCGGCACGGGCCATAAGTCAAGTGGCGCTTAATGCTTGCGCAGCGGCGCGCGTTTTGCCCGCGACTAAAATCGCGCGCAGACTGCGCTGCTGCTGCTAGGCCTCGACTTTACGCTTTTCGGCTCACTTTGGCGGTTTTTTATTTCTTATGGATTCCACTTCAATGAATTGAAAAATTGCCTTGAACAAATTTGATGCTGCTTTGCATTTTGCTGTCTCCTGTCGTTGTTTTGTTTTGTTTTTTTTCGGTTTCATTCAACTCGGGAGGGCTTCCCTGGGTGTTCAGGGGGTAATTTGTGGGGTGGACCGACCGGGGCAGCCCCAAACAACGACTGTTTTCCAAACATGACATTTGACATTTGATAATGTCATTTGCCGCGTAATTGTTTTTTGATTTGATGCCCCGTTTTGCCATTTGCCATTTGCCATTTCAATGTTATCATTTCGCTGTTGTTGGATTCCTTTTTTCCTATTCTCTTTTCTTTATCTGCCACTTTGGTATTTCCGTGAAGGAGTCAAAGGAATCACAGCTGCTGATGCACCCCACGCCATGTAATACAAATTGATTTGACTAGACTACAGATTTCGCGTTTATTTCACGAAATTAATTCGTTATACAAAATCAAATATGAACTCATCTAAGAGCTGCATATAAATATTTGTAGAAATGATTCGCAGGGAAATTGAATGCCCTTTTTGGTTTATTTAAATACTTGCATAACGTATGCATACAAAGACATTTTAACATTTATAATTTAATTATGATTTCACTAATAATTCCAATTGCATGAAACTATAGAATCAATTTGAATGCGGGCAGATATTAGACGAATTTTTTAAACAAAATAACGGATAATTCATTTTAGCGATCGCCTGAAAAGATGAAATGGAAAAAATAAAAATACATTAATAACAAGTGAGAACGTTTCAGTCGGGTGTCGTAAACAAAGCGTTCGTTAATCGAGAGTCTACTGTATTACGTATTTGGGAGTCTAGCTAATGCCAGATGAATGATTTCTGTCTTGACCTCGCTACTGTATTCATGGTCACACCTGAACGTTCTTGATCGCAAACATCCATGCGAACAGACTGCATATCGTTGCCGTTGCCGTTGCTGTTGCCTGGGCCAGTCGAGGGCTTTGCCCATGAAGGTGGCGACGCAGTTGACCTTGAGCCTAAGTTTGATACGTGACGAGGTGGCAGGAAGAAATGGCAGCAGCAGCAGCACTCACCTATGTCCTGAACATAATTGAAGCGACGGCCATCGAAGGGTGGTGCATTCAAGTCATTGCCATTGACAGAAACTATGGGCGACATTCCCATATTCCCATCAGCATTCTGGCCCTGCACGAATGATAATGGAGTGATGGGCGAAACAAAGGTACGATCTACAGAGTAAGCTGCATTATAAACTAAAATAAGTAAATCAAGATTAACATAACTGATCAGAGCTGAAATGCATATAGCCTAGATATATTGTTAGCAATACTTACCTGGCATACCCTGCAGTGGACTAATCGGGGTGAGTTGTTGTGGTTGTTGCTGCTGTTGTTGTTGTCGTTGTTGCTGTTGCTGTTGATAAGCGGACATCGATGAGCACAAATCGGTTGGCGACGGCGATGGCGTCAATGAAGAGCGCAATGAATCTGGATGCACCGACATGGACATGGCCGTGGAGCCGGCGCGTGCCTGACCCGAAGTGCTGGGCAGCAGATTAAGAAAGTTGTTGGCGTGCAGCTCTGGGGGCAGCAATGTAAACGGACTTGCGTCAGGGGTGCAAGGACGCGTGTCCTGCTGGGCCTCAATGTTGGCCATGCCATTGCCATACCAGCCAGACTGTGGCTGTGCCAGTGGCTTGACCTGCTGCATATTGGTATTGTTCTCACTGATGGCCAGCGAGGCCAAAGCATTGGCCAGCACCTCGTCATCAGCGTCAGGGTCCATGCCGCGCTCTGGAATGGAGCAATGAGGGAGGTCAGGCTTTAAACCAAACTACTTCGCAGTAAGCAATTGCCAATTACCATAAGTGATCATCTGCATCTGTTCCTCAGTGTCCGGGCGCTTACGCTTGCCTGCCAGCGATGCCATGTAGGTGCCGTGATTATCTTCGCGTATGCGATTCGCACGATACTTTTCAATGTGCTCCATGCCGAATTCACAGTCCAAGTCTATTTCAATGGCCAACAGCTCCGCTTCCTTTCCCGCTTTTTCTGCAATTGAATATTCAGAGAAAAAAAAAATAAATAAAAAATAAAATGAAAATAAAGTTACCCGTCTCAGGCAAATGTATAATAGTATATGATTTCTCACTGTGTAAGCGTTTGGCTCCCTTCTCTCGCTTCGAGTGTTTGACAGCCTTCTCAGTGATTGGATTGACTTTGGTTTTTGGCAGAGTGCCAGTTGAAGTATTGACGGTTTTAATTGGCTCATTCGTCAACGGATCCAGCTCGGTGATTGTCAGCTTCGTCGAGTTTACGGGCATCGGCGGAGCGCCAGTCTCGGCCAGACTCATGCAGCGCTGCAGCTGCAGCATCATATTGTCGACTAGCGTAAAAATGTCTGTAATGGAGGAGAAATGTTTGATATGGAGCAGCTGCTGCGCAATTGAGCTGGACTTACAGAGGGCACGACGCTCGCGGGTCTTGGCCATGCGCTTGGGATAGTAAAAGGGTGCATCGTAGCCGAGTCCGGTGCGCTTTGGCGGCGAACACTTGGCCCCCTTGATATCATCCACCAAGGGGCGACAAATGCGTCGCTGATTGCAGATGCAGCGCGGCGGCGGCAACGGCGGCAACGGCGGCACCACGTCCTTTCCAGTGTCGGCTTGCTCGTTCAGCTCACCAATGGCCAACAGCTCGGACGGCACAGCCACAGCACGTTCCGGAACGGCTTCAGTGCGATTATCCTCTTCGGGCACAGGTGTTGAGTGCCTGGCCGGTGGCTCAGTCACCACCACGCGTTGAGGCTCATTGGGACGCTCCTGTTGCTGAGCCACAATGTCCAGCAGCACCTGCTGCTCCTCGAACAGCTCGTAGAGGTCATGCTCCAGGCGATAGATTAGATACTGATCGGACATGGGATCCTCGGGTGTATTCGGGCGCTCCGAATGCGGCATATCGATGCTCAAACAGTTCGTATCGAATTCAAATTCAAATTGCAGTCTCAGGCGCAGCTACCCCTAGAATAGAACAGCGAGCAGCTGGGCACGCCCAGAACAGAAAGAGAGTTTGGTTACCTATTGGTTATTGGCTATTGGCTATTAGCTATCGATACGCTATGTCATTTCGAGCAGGCGCAGTAGCCACGCAGCACTTCTGTCGGTGCCAGAGCGGGATGCCAGACACAGAGCACACACACACACACACACACGCGAACAGGAAAAAAAAAGCTAAAAAGACGTCGAAAGAGAAAGAGAATGAGAGAATGCAAAGCGTAGCATGAAATTGGCAGCCGTTTGGCTTGATGAGGAGCTCGAACAGAGCAGAGTGGGCCGCAGTCAACAAGGGCCGGGCCGGGCTGAGCTGCCTGGCACTTCCGGCTCCTGCTGCTCCTACTCCTGCTGCTGCTGCCAGCCAAAATGCACAACGTTCGCCGTAAATTGCGCTACATTTTTATATAGTTTTCGCCCGGAGGCAGCCAGACGGTGTCAATTTTGGACAACAATCGCTGGGCGGGCAAGGCACGGCCCACAGATGACCAGTAACAAAAATATAAATGGAAGAGCAAAACGAAAGTAGATGCCGAATTCATGGCCCTAGAAACTAACTAGAAGGCAGTGATAGTTAAAAAGATACCCTGTAAATTATGTTTCTATAGTCTGAAATTATTTCTAATATTGTTCAATTCTTATTATGTATTGGAATACAAATATAAATGTTATATAAATATGTAATATATGTAATTTATATAAAAATTAAAATTATTTAAGGTTTTAAGGATTTTCTGTGCACCTCAAGATCACGCTTGACATGCTAAGTCAAGGCAACAAGCAATTTTAAAAATTAGAAATATATTATTTAATATTATCTTTCAGTACACCAGCGAGGCTCATTTGAAGAGTTGCGTTTTCAGCTATTCGCCAAGTGAGAGAATAGAGAGAAAACAGAATTTATTCAACTATTGCAACAATTAATATGCTTGCTCGAAATGTGTTCTAATGAACGTATTAAAAATATAATACATATATTATATTTAAAAATTTATTTCAATAAAATGATGAAGGGTATCAAAAAATATATAAATAAAAAAATAAAAAAAATTAGATCTAGAGATATCAAAAATATATAAATAAATATAAAAAAAAAAATTGATTTAGAGATATCAAAAATAATTTTATATATAATTATATAATAACTATATAAAACGTATAACTTAAACATACATTTTTTATTTTATATAATAATATATATATTTTTTTTAATAAATGTAAAAAAAAGAAAATATATATTAAAAATCTTTATATTATTGATTGTATAACTTGAATATATGTATATATAATTTTATTTATTTTTTATTTATTTATTTATTATTATTATTTTTTTTTAAGTTGTCTTATTTTAAAAACATATTTAAGCTATACAATACAAGTTTGAATGGTAAATAAATCTCCAGAATAAATAAATCCTATGAATCTTCTATAAATGAACTTTAAAATATAAACAAAATATTGCAAACTAAAAATAAATATTTAATAAATTATGGAAAATTATTATATACCCAAAATCTTTCTAGGTATACCTATATAAAATTGCATCTATATAGATATATCCATAATTGCATCCGCATAAATATTCGCACATGTTTGTTAATATCGAAAACCTCTGGCAAAAATAAAATACGAGTCGTCAGTTTGCTTTAAATTGCAACTCCAACTGCGTATTCGGTTTGGGTTAAGAGCTATTCGCGTGTGTTCACTCACCCCTGGACGACCCGACTAATAACTAACGCCACCTCTTGTCGCTGCTCGCCGCCTCCTCCCCCCGCACCGCCCCAGCCAGCAGCAAAGCAGCCCTCAGCTCCTATCAAACCCTACAAAGTTAGTTTACGGCCAAAGTTCAACGGGAAAAAATCCAACATAAAACTCATAAAAAATTGCAAAAAAAAAATTAAATAAAAGAAAAAATGAAATGAACGAGAGGAGTAAAAAAATTGGCCAAAAGCTAGTCACAAAAAAGTCACAACGTGTGAGAATCGTGAAAATGCTGTAAAACAAAAATATATATATATATATGGAATATATATGCATGTGTATGTGTGTGAGTGTGTGTGCATAAAAAACTGAATGCAGACGAAAAAAAATTGGTTTGTAACGCAATTCTTTTCTCTCTCTCTCTCCCACTTTTCTCCATACATTTTTTTTTCGTGCTTCGCTTTTCATTTGGCGTTGGCAGCCATTAGAGCAAAAATCAGCAGCATCAGCGGGCGCCAGTGGGTGGGGCTGCTTGCAGTGTTGGTTAAAGGTTAGTTATTGTTGTTGTTGTTGTTGTTGTTGTTGCTGCAGTTGTTGCCACACATGTGGAAATTGTGCGCGTTTTGCAGTTTTTTAATTGACCAACAAATTTATTTGATTCGTTAGCGAGCGACGCGGCGCTTTCTTTCCCTCTTTTAGCTCGCTTTATATATTTATATATGATATGCACATATACAGAGTCTATATCATATAGAAACTGACATTAAACAGTGCTATTCTGAACTAAACTTAAAGCCAGCCAAAGTTGCTTTAACTAAATCTCTAAATCTCCCTCTCTCTCACTCTCAGCTAGCCAATTGAAATTCAAAGCCAACAAGGCACGCTCGCCTGGCCTGGGGCTGGGGCTTGTTGTCTTGCTGTTGCTTCTAAGGATTACATATTGGTAAACAACCGATTACAACAACGGCAATAACAACAACAGGGGCAACTTATTGTGCTGCAAATTTGTTTGCCCAATGGTCGCCCCCAAGCACATTTTTAGGGCGGCATTCGGGTGGGTGTGGCTGTTTGATTTGATTGTTGACTTTATTGGTCAAGCGGTCGCTCAGTGCTGTCCTCTGTCGTTGTTGTTCTTCATGTTGTTTGTTGTTATACTTTGTGCCTGGGCTTGAGCTTGGGCTTGGGCTTCTGCTTGTATTGTTTTAACGATATTTAATCTATGATTAGAATCGTTTTTGGTCAGTAAAATCAATTAAACGCTACACTTGACTTAATTTATTGTCGCGCTCGATGAGCATAAAAGACAAGTAGCCGCCAGTCAAGTGTTGGCCAGATACCCTGTTACCAACTGGTAGCTGGGGTATATGTGTGCATTACTTGACATATTTTGTTCTGGTATTTCTTATTATATATCAGGTTTAGCTATATAGCAAGCAGCACATGTGCCTTTCATTTGCAATTCATAAATAAACTGATCTATAGCTGTATCGATTTCATAAGCTCCTCGTATCATTTAGCCTTATTCGAGGGTGTTCGCACAGCAATCAGTAAACTCAGTCTTTTTGCGGCTTTCGTATTTGTTAAGAGGTCGTCTAGCAAGTGAATACCAAAAATGCGATGCAAAATGATATCATATGAACTGAAATGGTCGTAAAATCAAATTGGCCTCTCGCTCCAGTCCAGTCGAATGCCAATAAAAATACGACAACAAATCTGAACACACTCAAAGCGCTTTGTCGGTGTCCGTTCGCTGGCTTGTTTTCTGGTCTCGGCTATCTTTATAGCTCGATCTCGTTCGCCGACCGATGTCGATGACGATGACCGACGACGCAGAAGATAATTGTTTAGCTTGGCCAGCGGGCGGCGAACGGACCGACATATATATTGTCAAAAAAAAAAAAAAGACCAAAAATAAATAAATAAATAAATATAAAAAAAAAACTGAGGCAAAGGCAAAGCATAATTAAATGAAATAAAATAATAAAGTATTTAAAACTCTGGCATTAGATGATCTTAGCTTCGAATTCGCATGAGGAATTTGTGTAAGAAAAAAGAGAAGCCAATGAAAAATATGAGTGCTTTGTATAGAGTAAGCTTTTATATGGATAAAGCATATAAGAGCTGAATAAATTATTCCTACTTCTGCAAGCTACTCAAAAAACATTAGGACAAATCCAATTCGAATCGCTCTTACGAAGCTACAACATGCAAATGACCTTAGCTAGACGTACACTGCGAGAAAAAAGGTATGCTGCTACAAGGGTTGGCATTAAGTATTCTGTTTAATGATGCAATTGGAATTTGATGACTCGGAAAACTGGCTGCGGCTGCTGCTACTGCTGCTGCTGCTGCTGATGGAACGCAATCAATGCGTTGTCACTTTTGGGCTAACAGGACTTCGAATCGAATCTGGAGGCTGGAGGCAGAGAGTACGCTGTCCGCCGTGCTTTATCCGCTGTGTCAACAGCAGCGGGTCCAGGTAAATTGCAACCAATAATAATGAATAATTGAAAATCCAATCAAACACCAAATGAAAACGGAGGCCAACGCTGCCATTGCCATTGCCATGGCCATTGCCATATTCATATCCCATATCGCCCACAACAAACGCCCAAACGCCCAAGCACCCAGCCACCCATCAATTCGCGCACCACCCCGTTAGCCACATTTTGACAAGGCCGGCTGGCAGCGACTGGTGTTGATTTTGCCGGCTTTATCGAAGGACATTAGCAAACAGTCGTTGGATTCGGTGAAAATGCAATCAAAAGTGTGGGCCAACAGACAAGCAAAACAACAACAGCAGCAGCGAACACAGAGCAACAACGAGAAACCAAAGCGACCTGCATAGATGACACCCCAGGGACATGGCCAAAGTCAATGAATGGTAATAGGTGTCGACATGGCGTTAGGGCGTGGCGGCCATACTCACACACTCTCTCTCACACACACGCACACACATGTTGTTTGGGGCTTTATTGGTGTTGTTCTTGCTGATTGCCACTTTCGGCCATGGATCGAATATGCTCCGGCAGCCAAGCAGTTAGCACAGCGTTTCAGCCAAGCTCTCTGGCCTCGCAACAGAGTTGAGCTTCAGGTATTCGGGCAACATGCATTAATTGCCAACTAAATTGACTTGGACTGCTCGGACGGCTGCTGCTGCATTGATTCCATTTCGAGGCGCTTCACTCGATTCATGTGTGGCTGTGTGCCAAACCACTTTACAAATTAATTGCGTTGCCTAGATTGCATAGCTGATATCAATTAGAGTTGTAAATCTAGAAGTTATTAGTTTCGAAAGATGCCGACAAGGAACTGAGCAAATGAAATCAAAAACGAATCAATTATGTTTTACTTCTATAATATGAAGAGGGCCAAGATTGCAATAAAATTATAAATGATTTACATATTTAGCCTTTTTAGCCTATTTTTTAATTTGAATAAAATAAAGATGCAGCGACTAAGCTCTGTCGTCTGCCTGCTGCAAAAAATGATTATAAGCTTTCACTCACATTTTCAATAGGAAAACGTGATCAGAGCGTGAAAAGCAGTAAGAACTATGTGCAAGATTTCAAGTTCCTGCAGATGAAGCAGGCTAGATAAGCTTGACTCTAGATTCAGCTCACAAATATCTTATTCTTCATGAATTGAGCTACGTCTACTGCTTGCCTACGATAATCAGCTTAAGCAAATTAATTTTGCAATGCACATTATAAATAAATAAACAAAAATTAATAATGTTCAGCACAATATTTCAATAAGAATTTACCTAAAAAAATATTTCAATTCATAAATTAAAAACTGAAATATGCATTCATGTAGTTAAACATCTCTACTTGTATATTATTTTTATTTATTTATAATGAAACTTTATTTCTAATTATTTTTGCTCCATTAAATCTCCATTTCTTAATAATATTTTCATTTAAATTTCATTTACCGAATTCCTAGCGAAATTGTAACTGAGAATTGTTAATTGCATTGGCGCGTGCTCCGCTTTTTTGTTTGTTCAGCGCAAATAAGTTAAATATTTTTATTGGGCTACGTTAGCAAACAAACAAATGCTGCGTATTGGAAATGCCACAAGGCGATCTGTTGCCACAATGTGCCAGCTCTATACTCTCTCTCTCTCTCTCTCCCTCACTCTCTCTCTTTCTTTACTGCCTACTGCCACATGGCACATTTGGCTGCAACCCTCCGCATCGAAGCCGCAAACGCATTGCAAATTGTCGCTTGCGGCGTTGGCAAGACAAAAGTTTATATTTGCCTTTTTGCAACACTGATATGGCAAATACACACACACACACACACACACACACGCACACATACATTCGTGTCTATATTAAATTTTGATATAATTACACGCAAATATGCCGCTAACGTTGAAATTGAGTGGAATCCGAGTTGTGTGCGAGTATTTTGTGTGTGTTCGTCTCTCTCTCTCTCTCTTAAACTCTCCCTCTCTCTCTCTCCCTCTCTCTCTCTCCCTCTCTCTCTCTCACTGTGTGTGCCTGTCGAATGTTGTTCAATTAACGTGGCACAGTGTTTTTGTTTTTGTTGTCTGTTAGTAGTATCGAGAACCCTTCACAACACACACTGAAATGGGACCGCAAGCGTTTTGCCCACTGCTGCCAAAATGTTCAACTGCAATTCGTATGAACAGCGGCAGCGCAACAGCCGCCAACATGTTGCACAAATATAAACATAAATCAATTAACAATTCCCGACGAACGACGAACAGCAGGGCAGAGCTGAGCTGCGCTGCGCTGCGCTGAGCTGGCTGTGCACTTTTTGGCCCATCGCCTGCGGCGCTCGTTGCCGAAATCGACAATTTGCGACAGCTGCCGCGTTGTCTGTGTAAATTGCGCGTTGCCTACTTTTAGGCGAGCGCTGAAATGCCCAAATGTGTTGGCAGCGTGAGAGTGTCTGATGGTTGATTGTGTGTGTGTGTGTGTGTGTGTGTGTGGGTGAGTGAGTGTATTTGCGTGTATGTGTATTACCTTGTCACAAAATTGCAAATCAAATGAAAAGCTTGCCTTTCCAAAAACAAAGTTTCTTCTCAGTTCTTGATGCTTGCTTTGGGCAACAATTGGGATTTTTCAAGTCTAATATACAGTTGGTATTTCTATGAAATTGTTATTTTGTAATAATTGCTTAAAGTGGAAATACGCAAATTTTATTTATTATTGAATGTAAATAAAATTTGTGTATTTTTATTTAATTTAAATTAATTTAAAGCAATTAATTAAATTGTTAAAATTTTTATTAACTTTTATTATTCTTTATTATTTAATATGTTTTTATTTTTATTTTTAATATTAACTTTTTGTTTATTATTTTTAATTTATTTTTGTAAAATTCGTTTGTTATATATGCAATTATTAAAAAATACTGAAAAATTTAAATTCTTTAATAAAATTATTATTATTATTTAACTATTATTATAATTTGTTTTATTTTTTATTATTGTTATTATTTGATAATTATTTTTTTTATTTATTAATATATTTTTTTTTAATTTTTTATTTATTTTGTAATCATTTTTAGAAATTAATTTTGTTTTTCGCAATTTTTTTTACATGTTTTTTTTTTTATGTTACGTATTTTTTACTTTAAAAATATGGGTTTTTTTTTAAATTTTATTTTTTATTTTTAAAATTTTATTTTTTATTTTTTAATTTTTTTTTATTTTTTAATTTTTTATTTTTATTTTTTAATTTTTTTTTATTTTTTTACTTTTTTATTTTTTATCTATTATTATTTTTTAATTTATTTTTTATTATTTATTTTTATTTTTATTTTTTTTACTTATTCGTTTTTAATTATTCGTTTGTTATTAATTTTATGTTATATATATTCTTTTATTACTGTTTTTATTTATTTATTAATCTTTAGCTATTTTCTATATCCATTCTATTTCCATTCTATTTCTAATATCCAATATATAATAACCAATATTGCATTCAAAGAAAATAGAAGATGTACTGCTGCATTAAATCGATTCTATTTCATTCCAGAGAACCCATTCCACTGATTAGAGCTCGAATCAGACAGAATACAACTCTCAATGCCATTCCATTCCATTCCATTCCAGAGAACCCAGAGCTCGAATAAGATAGAAGACAACTCTCAACAGATAAATGAGCTAGCAATTATAGCAAATACAAATGGGAACTATATTGAAATACTGTGCTTATACGTGCTTTTTTAATATTCTATCTATACACCTAATTTTATCGATATAGTTTTTACTACAAAAAGGCAATGGCAGTTGGTAACATTATCTGGCCAACAGTTTCTCATTTCAAAATTAATTTTGTTTTAATAGAATTTGATGTTTGCAACGCTTGATTTCTGTTAAACAGCAGAAGAAGAGTGCAAAAAGAAAAAAAGAGAGTGAAAAACAGTTTTGGCTGCTTGTCAATTATTCAGTTGAATGGCTTTCCAAGGGGCAGGGGCTACGCATATTTTATGTGGTCTGAATCGCATAAAGTCAATGGCGGCCCATGGCCATTAAACGCAAAAGGAGTGAGAGAGGAGTATACACATACATGCATATTTATATATATATATAGATATATATACATATAGAGGGAGACAGTTGGGCGATATAGCACACATGCCCATAATGGCACAGCCCGTAAAAGAGTCGAGCCAAACCGAACCGAACCGAACCAAACAGAACAGAACAGAACAGAGCAGAAACTGAAAAACTTGTTTCATAAATTTTCTATTCAAAATGTAATTAAACCCTTTCGCTGGTGCTGCTGCTACTGCTGCTGATGCTCTGTTCATCTAATTACAACAAAAAGGCATCCTCGAGCACTCAAATATAAACCCCCCGGCACCAACCCATCCGGCCACGACGACTTTGACTCGAAGCAAAAGGCTCCCGGATAGTACGTGATATATGGCAGCGGAACGGGCCGGGCAGCTAAGCGAGCAGGTCGGGGCAATATACTCGATAATTGCAAACGAAATGGCAAAGGCGACACACACACACAGCAGCAGCAGCAGCAGCAGCAACAGAGAGCATAGCAAATGGCAGCCAGGATGAGATGCTTCGGTCTCGCCTATTTCCATAAATATCTTCGGAGTCATTAAATTTCACACATGTTGGCGGCGGCAAACGCTATATTGTTTTAATTTTAATTTTAAAATTATTGTCATTAATTGATTTTTGATACAAAACCCCATAAAAACCCCCACTTGGAGAGCCATAAATCTGCATGCGCGTGTGTATGTGTGTGTGTGTGGAAATTTACAGTCAGCTCAGCTGAGAGGGTGGCCGCTGAGAGGCGAGGCCAAAGGCGTGCCATCTTTTTCAACAGTGGCGTTAAGTGCGAGAAAAAACAACAACAACAACGACAACTACAAGAGCAACAGGAATAGTAACAAATAATTAGTGACTCCGAAAAATGCAAAGGGTTACCGACGCCTAGGCAATTTGAATGGTTGGGTTACGTGGTGGGTTTCATTGAACGTGAGGCAAATGGAATCGAGCTATCCGTCTCCCTCTCTCCCTCTCTCTCGCACTCTGTTTCTCTGTGTGTGCTACTGCACTTTACGGTTTTTGTGTGATTATTGAGACCATTATTTTTGTTTAATTACGTTACGGGCGTTAATGTGCGGATAGCACCAGTAGCAGCAACAGCAGCGAGAGCTTGGGCACTGAATTCAACTCCCAGAACCTGGTCGCACATTAATTTCATTTTATATTTATATTCAACAACAATAACAACAGACAGAAATTTTTTAATTTCCAATATATGCTTTTTGCATAAGTGCTTTCAGGGGGTTGGCATTTGTCTATTTGGGGTTGACTTCAATATGGCATTAGATGTTGGAAATGAGAGAGTTTGCGGGCATGGATATCTAAATAGTTGAATAGAGCAGAGCTCTATTGAGAAACTTAACGGAGATCCAGGAATTAGTTGGAGTTTATGAAAATTTAAAGCAAAATTCTAGCAAATTAAATCAAATATTTTTTGTTCATATCAAATATAATATATATTTCCAGCAATCATAGCAGATATTTAAAGCCAAGAAAGCCAAGCTATATATTATGGCCTAGCTATTCGAAAAATCAGCCTCAGACATCAACTGTAAGCCAGGCACACAACAAGGGCCTACGGAAGGCCCATTTGAGCGAGCTTGACTTGGCTGGGCTTACCAGGGTAATCCCAAGAAGTAGGCAACGCTATTTTATTTACTTTTTTTTTATTTTTATCTGGCTTCTTTTTTTTTTTGCTTTCGACAAATTTGTGACACGTTTGCGACACGTTTGCCATGTCGATTTTTCTTAAGCAAAACGTTTGTCGTGCGCCCAACTCATATATATTTTATAACTGTAGACGAGAACGTTTCAGCAGGTGGAGGAGTACGCAGAGGTAGAGCAGGAGCAGTAGCAGGAGGAGGAGGAGCTGGGACACTGTGACGTTGACTGCGATACATATCAGGCAGGCCTGGGCATGGGGTGTGGGAAGTTAGAATTTGACGTTGGGGGTGCATATGCATACCTGTGCCAATTCCACATGGGCCATAGGACATAGGGTGGTGCTGCTGCTGGTCCGGGTGGCGGTGGCGGTGGCGGTGGTTGAAAGATAGCCGTCATAGCTGTTGACTCATACGCAAATTTTTACTCATATGCCTTAGCTCTCATTGTTGTTGTTGTTGTTGTTGTTAATGGTTTGATGGGTTTAAAGTCGTGTGGAGGGTGCGTCAATGTATCGCCAGCCCCTGCCCCTGCCCCTGGCCCCGTCCCTGCCCGCGCCTCTAGCCAGCGGATAGATACTGGCACACTCGTATGCTCATAAACTCGTATGTTTTGCATATGGACGCACGCCTGGGCGGGCATTGGATGGCAGCACCACCCAACCACTTGGCTGTATCTTATAGCTTTAATAACTTTAGTGCTGCTACGTGCCATTGATCCTTGACGTGTGTGTGTGTGTGTGTGTGCGTGTGTGTGTGTGTGTGTGTTCGTTACTCTCATATGCAAAGCTACACATACATATAAATTTATGTTCAGCTGCGTGTTTGAGTAAAGTGTGTAGCTTTGTCATGCGACAGACAAATCTCTGGCATGAAGAAATGCGATAAGAGCCATGAGCTAGTATAGGTATAGCTGCGACACTAGATTTAGAAGAGATGTGTTGCCAAGCATCAGCAGCACAAGCACTCATGCCATTGCGATAACAAGCCATGATCTAGACAATTTGCAGGACAAAAGAAATAGTTCCAAGCTATGCAGAATTTATAGAGTTTTTACAATGAATCTATATTAGCTGAACAATGTATCAAATATTTTATGATGTAATATAATATATAATAGAATACATATATGTACATATAATATATTTGCAAAGCGTATCTATCTCTGCTTTTTAGATTCCTAACTTTTTGAATCTAAAATTTGTTCATTATAAATGTTGCTCAAATGCAAATTAACATTGATTTAGCAAATATTTTTTAAATCTTAGTAAATATATTCTTTAAAAAAAGTTAATTCAAGCTGATAAATATTAATATAACAAATATTTTATAAACAACAGAAGTATCTATATATATGAATATAGCATTTAAGTAAACATCATATATGTATATCTTATATGAAAATTTATTATAAGGGCATTTATCAAGTAAAGTCTTATAAATCGCTTGGATTATAATGCAAATAGAGAATCTTTTAGCTTCTGATTAGCATTGTAACTTATGCGTTTTCAATATAATTACAAAAATCCAAGGGGTCGGACATGCCCATATGCAATTCAAATTCTTTCAGAATCAACTAAATTTCTTCGAGATAAATAAATTATTAATTAACAGCAAATTAAATTCCATAAGAATAAATCTGAACTTCAAAATCAATTTAGTCTTCATAGTATTAATTTGTTTCGCCTATTAAGTAAGCTTTGGTAATTCGCCTTGCCGCAATTCGCCGCAGTAGAAGCGGCTGCTGCGCTGTATTCGAATTCGCCCATGTTTTTGTTGCCGATTCGCCCCTAAGCAATTCGCCTCTGCTCCTGTTGTCTGTTTGTTGCTTTATCGCTTCTTTTATTTGGCGCGTTTTTGATGGGCCCATTCGTACGCCCACTTCTTTGGTATTTATTTATTTATTTATTTTCTTTTCTTTGCATTTTTTCTTCTGTGCTTTTATTTTATGCATAAATTTCATTTTCTGCTCTACGCTTATTGTTCATTCCTTTGCATTTTGTGTAGCTTTTCTTCACTTTCATTTCATATATATTTACGAGCATGTATGTGTGTGTGTGTGTGTGTGTGTGTGTTATTAATCTTCGTGGGAGTTATTGCCATTTTCTCGTTGCTCTTGAAATTATTTGTAATTTTTTTGTTGTCAGCAGGAAGCCGCAGCAATTGGAGCCCCTCCGCACATCTATCCACGCCCATCTTCCACCATCCCCAATGTTCCAGTGGGTGGCTGGAGCCCCCTTCGCACTGCTATGATTTGCGTTCATTTGTGTATGAAATTAAAATCACACCCATGAGATGCATTCAGTTTGCTTTTTCTTGTTTCTTTTTTGTCTGCTGATCATGGTTGGAGACCTGCATTTGGCAGCTGATGAATACATCAGCTAGACATTTTAGTTATTTTTTTGCTTCTCATATTCTATTTGGAGGGTTTCTTTTGCTTCCATTTGTGTGTGAAATGGTCACCCTGTGGGCAATGGAATTCCGCATTCGCGTCCGGCAACTGTAAATTGAGTTGTTGCCCTTTTGTCGAAGCGAACGATGCCGGCCAAACTTTGCCCGCCGCCTAATTCATTCATGAAATCCGTTGGAACAGCCTCCACCAACAGCAGCACAAACACCTCCATCTGCTGCCTATCCTCTCCCCTCTGCTTCTACTTCTTCTTCGACTGCTGCTTAGCATACAATTGCCACATTAACTTGCCAGCCCCCAAAGATAAATCGCGCAGCTAGCTGCAAAATAGTTACTGTTGCTGCTGCTATTGCTGTTGCTATTGCTGTTGCTGTTGTTGTTGTTGCAACTATTTCGCACTAAAGCCTGCAGCACAACACACACCAAAATCGGGACAAGTTTGGAGGAAATGCTTTTTTGCAAAGTGCATTTGAGGCCTCAAGCCACAGCAACAACAATCAGACCAAGCTGCAATAGCTAAAAGCTGCACTTCGAATGCCCTGAACAGAGCAGCAAAGCGAATAACAGAGAGTTTATAGAAACATATTGAAAAGGTTTTTATGGAAAACATAAATTGCCAGATTAACAAAATATAACATTAATTATTAATAATTAATTTATAAGAACTTGTTTCGCATTTTTAATACTTCAACATATTTAGGAACTTTTCTATATTTGTTTTAAATCAAGTGTATTTAAGTAATAAAATTTAAAAATATATATATTTAAAGCAAAAATTTAAGCGTGAATGTAGTTCACATGAAAATTAAAAAATTTGTTGATTTGAAAATTTTTTAAATTAATTTATATGAAATTTTATATTATTTTAAACCAAGCGCTTGACACTGGAATTAATTGAGTTTGAGTAAGAAATTCATTTTAAATTGCAATTAAATTTTAAATAAATATATTAAGCAATAATTCATCATTTCAAGCAATTTCATTAATTTTAAGCAACATTTTGAACTAAAGTTCATTATGGTTGGAAGTTGTATGGATTAATTTCAGAGCTTTAATCAAAAACAAAATTCAATCAAATTAAATCAATAAATTAACACAAATAATGGAGACTGCAACAAGTTCAGTTCAGCTGTGCTCATTTATTTATTAATATTTTTTTTTTATAAAATTTAATTAAATAATTTCAAGCAATAGGGACTGAAACTTGGAATGGAACAAGTTCAGTTCAGTTAAAGACAATTATTAATCTATTAATATATTTTATTTTATACAATTTAATTAAGGAATTCATTAAATATTAATTTATAAATTTTTATAAAATAAGTTCAGAATAGTCTCCCTATTATTATTTAATTATTTAAACAATTTTAATAAATTCGAATGTTTTGTTATTATTTCATATTCATTTACTCTGCAAAAACATGGCATATCATAGCATTGCATTCACTTTACAGTCAACTAACTGCTATTGAGAGTGTAGCGTAGTTACTGTATATCCGGCAAAAGTAACAGCAACAACAACAACAACAACAACAATGGCACAGCTACAGAAATGCAGCAGTAGAAGCATTTTTAATGTGTTTGCGCTTTAGCCAAAAGTTGGCGTTGGGCCCATTTTTCTTGGGCTTGTTAGAGTCGACTGCTCTCAAGATTCGAAATACTTTGCCAAAAGGTTCGTCGGGCAGCCAAGTGCAAGAGCAGACGCCCGAACAGACAACAAGTTGTTGTTGTTGCTGCTGTTGTTGCTGTAGCAGTTGTAGTTGTTGTTTATGATACGTCAGTTGTTGCAATTGTTTGAAGAAGTTGTAAGAAATAGGCTTGCCAACGTTGTGGCCGAGGCGAAGGCTGCGGGCAGCCAAAAACCACCAGACAAATGAGCAGCCTGAGCAACTGCACAGTGGTGCAAAAGCGCTCAAAGAGACAACAGTGAAGCTATTAGAGCTGGCCAACAGGCAGCAAAGCCATTTGCTGGACAGTGTGTGGGCCGGCCGAAATGAAGTAGTTAAAAATGCGCTAAAAAGTCGTAGCATCTATTTAACCGAAAAATGCATTGACTCCGGCCAGTTCGGCTCGGCGCACAGTTGGCACATGCAAATGCAGGAAGTGGCAATTGCACCGTTGCACCGTTGCATCGTTGCAACCCGGCCTTCTCAAGCCCACTGAGCCGAGCGCTTGATGAATTAGACACAGCCTCGTGGGCAATGTGGACAGCGGACAGCGGACAGCGGACAGCGGACAGCGGCATAGCTCATTTTTCGCCTGCTGCGAGTGAGAGACAATTCATTTATTAAACTGCACTTAACATCAACACCACATCATCATTAATATTATTGTGTTTGTGTGTGCCAGTGCCAGGCGTGGACGAGACCGTGGACACATGCAAGCAACACGACCTCTAATCGCCAGAGCCATTCGCAAATTCATCTGAAGCGTCTGTGACAGGCGATTTTACAACCTGAAGCATGCTCATCAGCGAGGCTAGCTGATTCGCGCTGAGCAACTAGCCAATCAAAGCTTATCAATAATTTGATAGTGCTGCGTTTAGCGCCTCTCTCCGAGATTCTCATGAGGTTATCTTATTCGATTTGAATATAAATGAACTATTTCTAAATCGATTTGACTCATTCCAGCTTGATCGGACATCAGCAACTTCGTTCTATAAATACATAAGTTCTTAAATTCATAGGAAAAGGAACAGTGAAAATAGATTTTTGATTGCTTTGCTTTGATTTTAAATTACTTTTAGCTCAGAGCTAAAGCTTTAGACGCCAAAATGTGAGAGCCAAAATCGAAAAACTTAAGCCAAATCCCGCGCGCCAATGTCAAGAACTCATGTTCAAATGTCAAACTCAACCGACAAACCGTTAATTAGCAAATCAAAGATATGCCAAGGCATGACCAGAGCTGGCTGGCGTTGAGGCTGGATCTGTGGCCTGAGCCACTGACAGGCACAGCCACAGCCACAGCAGAAATCCGACAGTTGCGTACATTCGAAAAAGATCAATGAGAATTGTGAAAGAAGCTGAAGAAATACAGAAATACAGCAGACGGGCGAGCAATTAAAAGACCCGCGCGAGAGCTGCTGCGACGAGCCAAAACCAAAACCAAAACGTTTAAAGCGCCCAAAGCACGTCAAGTTGTCAGTGCGGATGGATGTGGACGCACTGGAGGATGGCGATGAGAATGGCAGCATCAGGGCACACACGTCCACTCCACAGCGAGAACATGCCCAGAGAGATCCAATCCGCTGCCAAGATGCGTGCATCCACACGCTCACAGAGGCAGCTCAATTCAGTCGTACTCAATCATAAGAGCCAACAACTATTCTCTCCCTCTCTCTCTCTCTCGCTCTCCCTTTCTCTGTCTGTCTCTAATACTGCGCATCTCTAAGCGGTTCTAACGCGCAGGCGCAGCTGTCGGATTTGCATTACCGCGCCGACTTGCCTTGAAATTATGTGAAATTGATCAATTTCAACGCTCTGTGATCCACACGAGTCTTGGCTGCTCTTGGTCTCTGGTCCTGGTCGTGGCCCCGTCTCCGTCCCAGTCTCACTCCCAACCCGTTCATTTAATGTAAAATGTCAATCAAAAATTGCATATACACAAATAAATGGAAAACACGTTGAGAATTTAATTAGAAATGTTGCGATTCTAGCGCTCCGTCTAGCTTTCGGCCTGGGAAAATGCAAAATATTTAGCTCAAAGCGATAGAAGCGAAATGATTGGTCAATTGAAGCCATGGGAAATCAGTTAGCTTTGATAGATTATTAAATTAAAATTTGAGTGAAAACCTAATACGAAGAAGACACATCAATTGTTATTAAAGTATCAATGAGTATTTGTGCCAGAATCTCCGGCTGCTTTCATCATTTCTCTCTGGACAACTTTCAAAATTCTATCGTAATGCTGAATCAATTGGTATTCGCAATGATGAACTTGATGATGCCAAAGATATTAGCAATAACTGTGACAATGACAATGGCAATGGCAATGAGAATGAGAATGAATTCTCATTCAACGGCAATGACAATGAACAATACAATGAAGAAGACAATGCAAAAGACAATGATAATGGCAATTGTAATGAGTAAATACTATTGCTAATGATAATAAGAACAAAAACAATCGAGACATCAAGCAATTCCTGAGCAAGAAACTGCGATAAGTTTCGAGTAAATTGTGAGTGTGTTTGAGTGTGGCAGCGGTGAGAGAACTTATGAAGACATAACTCATATCCTAATGATTATAAATATGTTGGCTTGTGTGTTGACATGTGTGTTATTAAAGTTTTAGCTCTATTCACTGGAAAGTGTAAAACAAGGTAACAGCCGAACACCAAAACGCTCTGAAACGGTGAGAAAATGCTCGGACCACCAAATTATGGCGCTGTCCAGTTGGAGTTGGTGTTGGTGTTGGAGTTGGAGTTGATGTTGGAAGTTGGAAGTTGTGTGTATTTTGTAGTTGTTGCTGTTATTGTTAATTGTTGTTATTCCGCTTTTTATAGCACTTCCAATTCGAGGGGAACTGCAAGCGGCATCAAATTAGAAATTCAAGTCCAGGCAACGTCGGCCAACATCAAACATAGCGATTGACAGCCACACAAAACTCCGAGAGCGCAGTTTTGTGTATTAATTTGTCAACCGATTTGACATTGCAAAAAAAATAAAAAATAAATCGAAACGAACAAGGAACAAGAAAACGATAATGAAAATGAGAGCTGAACGGCGAGCTAACGAATTTCTTGTATATTTTTGATTGAATTTAAAGAAATTTTCAAGAAACAAATTTCTCAAATTCCACGAAGTAATGCAAATTATTTTATTTCTTTTTTACTCAACTAACAATAATGCAGATGATATGGAGTATCTACTCTATAATTGATATACTAGCCAAGCTGATATCGATCATCGATAGACGAGACGAAATATGCTTATGTTGATATCGTTAATCGTTAATGAATGTTGCTTGTTTTAAAGATGGTTTTATTTTTATTTATTTATTTAAAAATTTATATTTGCCATTTTTTTATAATTATATATATTTATATTATTTTTTTTTATTTTTATTATTTATTATTATTTTTATTTTATTTTTATTTTTTATTTATTTATTTTTAGTATAATTTGTAAGTCAAATAATTGTTTCGAGAGAAAATATTAGTTTTCTTTGCTTAAGAAATTAATTAATTATTCAAACAAATATCGCCATAATATTTAGGGCACATAGGAATAGTTGATCTAGTTCAGGAAGCGAACCGGTTCGCCATAAGCAATATGTCTATGCCTATAATAATATCTCTGCAATATCTATGCCTATTATGACACACGTGAAACATATTTATATTATGACAAATTTGTAATATGTGACTGATAAACCTTGGCCCAAGGCTGGAATGGGGCTTTAATGGGGCCCCCAGTTAATTTAGTTATATGCATGCACACAGCTGTGTCTGTGTGTGTGTGTGTGTGTGTGCACATATCTATAACATTATTTTTTAATATGCTTAATTTCTTTGAATTTCATAATTACACGGCTTTGACCGCTCAACGACTTTGTCTTCGTTTTATTTTTTTTGGATTTATTTTTGTTTTTGGGCCGTCTTCAGTTATGGCCAGTGGCATGTGTGTACACAGGTAAATATACAGGTAAATACTTGCTGCTCGCTCCCGGCCGCCTTGACTCAGCCAGTAGCTGAGATAACTGTGTATTACTTTTTTTGTCGCCATTCTCAGTGGTTTTCTTGAATGAAGTGGCTTTCAGCGGCTGGACGGCCGGGCAACTGGGCAACTGGTCAACTGTTCAACTGGTTTGGGCTTTTTAGCGCTTGGCTTAATTAATTACGAGTATTGTTGTATAATTTGTAGTTGTTCAAGCATAATTCACAAGAAGAAGCTCATGAATGGCTCGCTTTACACATTTCCGGTACAGTTGCCCACAAAAGTCACAGCCCATGGGCCGCGGCCCGCCCAGTCAGCTGAAAGCAAAAATGAGAAATAAAAAAAAGGGCGTTGTGGGCAATGTCAATCAATTGGTTGGCTGGTTCCTTGGGCCAGGGCCTGGGCCTGGGCCTGGGTTGGCTACACAGCCAGCTCTGGCCCAAGCAAAAATGGCAGCTGACTGACAGACAGATCGAAAATGCTGCCACAGCAGCCAGCAGCCAGCAGCGCCAGCAACAACAAACTGAAATTGTGGCGGGGACTGGTCGAGACTTGCAACTTGACAGGCGGTGGCATGGCTCTTGGCACGGCCACGACTTGCAGCCAGCCAAATCGATCGAACTGCCTTCATTAAACAGTGCCAAGACAGTGCTGTCTCTCTCTCTCTCTCTCTCTCTCACACACACTCGCCTGCGCTCTAGTCTACTTGGCAGCTATCTCTGTCTGGCTTTAATAACTCCTTTCCTGCCACAAGTTCCAAATCGAGATCACGGCTGCTGCTGCTGCTGCTGCTTCGATCAGGCAGCAACCAAATGGACGAGCTCCACTAATTTCCATGTTGGCCACAATTTGACTTCTGTTCATTGCTGCTGCTGCTGCTGTTGTTGTTGTTGTTGGCCACATTTTGCAAATTTGCGCGCCGTGATTGCGGCCCCAGCTTCAGCTTCAGCTTCAGTTTCAGCCACAGCTTCGAATGCGACTGGCACGCAATTTGCGCTAAGAGCAGAGCAGACCAAAGCGAGCAGCACAAAGCCAAGCTGAGCAGAGGAATGTACAAAAAAACAAAACAAAAACAAAAACGAAAAAGAAAAAACAGATTCAAGACACATCTGCAACAAATTGGAAGCCAATAATCAAATGTCAGTCAGTGAGTTCTGTTCGCAGTGTGTCAGCTCGCCTCAAAGTCATTCGCGAGCCGGCCTGGCCAGCCACGTTCTGAATCGGAGCCTCATTATTCAAACTTGGCTCGCAAGAGCCATCTCCCCTCTTGCCAGCTGGCCTCTTCACCACGCCTCAGCTGTCTGACTTTTTTTTTGCAATCTCTGTGTTATTTTTTCTGGTTTTTTTTTTTATTTGCGTTGAATTCTTGCGGCGTGTCCGATCTGCATGTCTATTAATTTAAAAGTTTTCGATTTTGATTTCATTTCATTTTGGCATTTGGCATTTTGCCTTCACGCTTTGCTGCTTCTTGACGGCTGCTGTATGAACGGGGGGCGTGCCCGGGGGCAGATGGGTAAATGTATTATGGAATTAGCTTGATTTAGCTTTTGACTCTTAATTGTGCCCAATGTCGATCGCTTCAGCGTTGCGATTCTTAGTATTCAGCTAATTAACAGCTGTTCACAGAGCTATGTTGTCTTCATGTGAATTGCATGAGTTGAGTTAAACCTATATTCAAACTAAATCTAATGTTATCGATATTACAAATAAAATTACTATTCTCTACAAATCTCCTTCTCAAGTCAGACTTCGCAAATATTCAATATTCAAGTGAAACTCAGCTACGTAGATAAAGCCGAGTCAGCCTTCGTAACTCCTACATCGATGCTCTCTATCAACGAATCGATATTCCGCTTCTCAGTAAACTTGAGCATACTTCGCGGAACAACTGTAATCACAATATGTTGATCTTAACCAGAAGCTCGTCAACTTCTACAGAAGTGCTGAGACTCGCTCAATGACTCGAACACAAAGAAACAAAAAAGTGTTGTCAATTCTCGTTTGTACACAATAAATTTGTTGTGGCATTGGCATCGCCGTCATCGGCGTTGGCAGCATTTTTGATTGGTTCCCCATTACGCGCGCTTCTCGAATAATTAACAATAAAAAATTTCGAACACATTTTGACACAATTTTAATAGTCAATAAAAGTTTGAGGGGAGCGCTCCGTGAACAGGAGCGCCGTCAAGAGTGCCACCAACAACAACAACAACAACAATCAAATTGATGTTGTTAAGAGCGACAATGTTAATGTGGCCATTGTTCGAGTTTTTTCTCTCCCTCTCTCTCTCTCTCTCTCTCTCTCTCTCTCTTTCTCTCTCTGTTGTTGACAAATCGATAAACAGCTCAATTAGCATTTTTGATCTTAAAACGCTCCAAGTGCCGCAACGCCCAACCCAACCCAGCCCGAGCCCTTCTCTGCCACTTTCCCCGCTCGACAGAATCAAGAAAGAAAAAAAAACAACAACAAAAACAGAAGCGAATCGCTTGAGCTTGAGTTCATGGTAAATGGTAATCATAAATAAAAGCATAAAAAATTGAGTTCAATAATAAATTTGTATGCTTGCCTCGTAACGCCGCACAATTATGCAAAATGAGCTGTCAAACTTGGCAATTGACAGTTACAAGTTCGAAAATGGAAATTAAAAACTTTTCAACTTGACTTCCAAATGGCGACTGCATGAATGAGCCTAAAGCTGGGGCATGGGAATTGTAGCGACAACAATAGCAATAACAGCAACAATATTGCACGCTTGTTAGCCATGAGAGACAGCTGCATAGCCAGGCTAATGGATGACTTCAGCCTCTCGCTGTCTGAGCTGCATGAGCAGCACACATTAATCGACGCAGCGAGACTATTGAAACAGCTATTTAATATGAAATTAAAAATGAAGTCTCTATTTACTTCCTTATTTCTTGCCATCGAGCAATGCTGCTAATTGGCATTAGCTCAATCTACTTATCTAGCTCGCTCTTGTTCTCTTTCTGTCGAACGCGAACAGCACTTGAAATACTCCAATCAAATTCATATACATGTATATCTCTCTTTACAGTTGATGTTCTATTCCACTTATTCTTTGCTCTGCATCTAGCTATACCCGGAACCAACTGAAAATGGGAAATTAGAGTATACTGTTTCTTTTTTATGACTTTGTATATGATATTTATCCTCCCTCTCTCGCTCTCTCTCTCTTCTCACTGCTTGAATAACTTTTAATGTTTCACTCTAGCCAAATCTAGCTCCTAAATCGATTCTCTTATTCCCAATCAACAAATCTGCAGAATACTTTAAAGAGACGCCTTCTATGCCATAATAAAACTCTTGCACTCAAATACACTACGAGGCTCTGTAGGCCAGATTCTCTTAGGCTTCATTCACTATAGACCTCCCTTTTAATATATATTTTATATTTGAAATATATATTTTATTGCTTTTACATGTTTTTTACCAATATACTTTGCACAATTCATTGAACACTATCATATTTGCTGCAGTTCCACTCCCAGTCGTATCTAACTTATTCCAAGTGGAAAGGCGACATCAATATGTTATCCTTCTCTTTCTCCTCCTTCTGCTTCTTCAATATGTTATCCTTCTCCTCCATCTTCTTCAATATGTTATCTTCTCCTTCTCCTTCTCCTTCTTCTAACTTTCCTTTTCCTTCTCCTTCTTCTAATTTTCCTTTTCCTTCTCCTTCTCCTTCTCCTTTTCCTGCACCTTCTCCTTCTTCTTCTCCTTTTCCTGCACCTTCTCCTTCCCCTTCTTCTTCTTCTTCTTCTCCTTTTCCTGCACCTTCTCCTTCTCCTTTACCTGCGCCTTCTCCTTCTCCTCCTTCTCTTTCTTTTTCTCCTTGTCCTTCTCCTTCTTCCTCTACTTGTTCCGTATCTTTAGTTTTGGTGTCCTCGCCAATGGGCGGCGGAATAAAATCATCGGCTGGCTCTTTCAACTCCTCCTCCGACTCTCCCTTCATGATCTTCTGATAGCTTTCCACACTGGGAGTCTCTGCGCCCTTGAGAGCAGATACAGCAGTTGTAGCCGTATTGAGACTGGCCAGGAAATCATTAATGGATGTGAAACGCATGCCACTGCGACGCGAAGCATTGAGACGTTCCATTTCCGAATCGCTGCTGGAGCTGCCTGAGCTTACGAACGGCTTACAAGCCATGCTGCACAATTCCTTCTCAGTACTGTTATCCATTATTTTATTATTGTCTTCAGAAAAATCACTAAATATATTTTTGAATTATATTTAGTGAACCGTTACGACGACACCTGACTTTGTCCTTCAATATGTATAAATATTTTTCGACTTTACAGTATCAAAGCACGACGACTCTGGCCTTTGAAATTTGGCTGCCCAAATACAAAATACAAAAAAAACAATAATAATAATAATAATAATAATATAAAAATAATTATAATAATAATAATTGCAAAATATTATTTTTATTCTGACTTCCTTAACCGTACAGACGCTCGAATAGTTGAATGACATAAAAGGCTTGTGCCGAGGCAAATTCACATCGATCGCTGGCATTTCATCACTGGCTATCTGAGATGCCCCACAAACTTAAACTAGGTGCCTAGATATAAATACACATATGTAAAGAAATATTTGAATTCATAGTGACATAAAAATCTTGGCTATAAATGTATAATGTTGCTGTGGAATGGAATGGAGTCTGGCGGGGTGGAGTGGAAGTTCAAGTTGAAGAGTTATTTCAATAATTCAATCACGTGTTATCGAATAATTGAATAAGTCATCGTGTCGAGCGACACAAATTTAATTTCAATACGCAGAACGTTTAACGTTTAACGAACGGGCGACAGCGTCAAAGACATTGCCGATTGGGGCAGGAGGAGGCATTAAGCGAGCGTCGGCAGGGGCAGCGAGGGGAACCCAAAGACTCAGAGATACGTAGACGGAACCGCTCTGGCAGCCAGGCAAAAGGCAGAGACAGAGAGATAGAGAGAGAGAGAGAGAGAGAGAGAGAGAGAGAGAGAGAGAGAGAGACACAGAGACAGAGGCAGTCAGGCAGGCAGGCAACGTGAGTGATTGTCGCAAAAGCTCAAAGGCAACGACTACAACTCTTCGAATTGTACTGATTTTTATTTATTTTATGTTTGAACCGAAACGCTTATGGAATTCCAAATGAAATACGTACTGCGCCCCGCACTAATGGGGGGGCCGTCGCACTAGCGGAGCACCAGATACAATATAGACCAGTTATTCGTTTAGACCCCGCCAATTGGCAATTGGTGTGGGAAAAAGTATTCGTTTCTTCTTCTCACACACACACAATTGCTAACGGGCGTGGCAAATTTCCATTTGCCCATTTGCATGTCCAACTTCAACTTCAGCTTGTTGCGATCCCGATCGAATTTTAAATATTGCCCACACTACATACATATGTACATACATCGTCTACCTTGAACTTCAAAAAAGTCTCCGTCCATTGATAAATCGCCCATGACACTAGCCCCTGCAGTAGCCCAGAAAATAATAACAACTTGTATTACCATTTGATACTCTACAAAAGTAAAAGTGCGTGCGAGTGTGTGGGAGTATGTGTGTGTCTGTGTGCGTGCGTGACAGAAGAAGGTCAGCTACGACACTCGAAATGAAGTGCAAGGAAAGTGAAAAGAAAAGCCATTTGGACTTCCTCAAAGTTAAAATTGAGTTAAAATAAAATAATATCGATATGTAATAAAAATGGTATTCATAGTTTAAATTAATTTATATTTATAATTTTCTTGACAACTTTTTATTGTTATAAATATTGACAAAAATTATTAAGTAAAGAAAATAAAATTAATTAAATAAATAGTATAAAAATAATAATAAAACATAAATAAATACAATTGTTAAAATATTCAATAAAATATATATAACAACTATTAAAAAATTAATTATAAAATTAAAAAAATGTTAAAATATTAATTAAAATATATTTAAAAATTTTTAAAAAATTAATTATAAAATTAATAAAATAGAAAAAAATATAAAATAAAAATTGAGTATAATATTTTTAAGAAAAAAAAATATATATAAAATAAAACATACAATTTAATTTAATAATAAATGTAAAAAAATAATAATACAAAATATTTATAAAAAAAAATATATAAAAAACGGAAAATAGTGCGGGTGAAATCCAAGCTCTAATCATCCTTATTACTGCGATGTCATACTACAAAAAATAACTCAAAATATCTAAAAATAAAATCGGCCAGCTTTTAATAAATGTCCGACAGACAGCAATGGGAACATCCTCACGTAAACTGGGTCGAGAACTGACCTACAGGACACGTTGGGGAATGCAAGCAGTCAATCGACTAATCGACCAATTAATCGGCCAATCGGCCGAATGGACAGACAGTTCGTCTGCCTGTCAGTCTGTTGAATTCGATAGATTTTTGACATACTCGTGTGTTCGATGAGCTCGTTGAACTTGGAGTTTCTCATTCACACGCTGCTGTCCGTGGGAGAAAAATGTGAGTGTTGATCTTCTTTCTCTTGTGCCTGGTTGTTGCTGTTTTTGTTTGGTTTTTTGAGGGCCAAAATTTGCACTGATTGGCCTCGGTTAGCTGCTTAAACAAATCAATACGAAAACGATGCAAATGGCAAAAAGCATGTCAACAATGCTGGCGAGTAATTGGCAGAGTGCTGGCCAGACAATCAACCAAAAGGAGCAGCAGGAGCTGGCCCTGATGACGTGCACTGTGATGTTGATGATTGCATTTTGAATCTGCGCGGCCAAGAGAGCCAAAGAGAGCATGAGCGAGAGAGAGAGAGGAAGCATGTGTGCGAGCGAGTGTGATAGCGATCATCGTCTCTGTTGCCGCCAAAGTGCAGCTAAACATCTGGAGCAGCAGCAATGGCAAATCGCCGCCCAACTGTCCAACTGTCCCAAGCAGGTGATCAGTGATCTTTGCCGACTCGCCCAGCGCTCAATTGTGGCTGTGGCTGTGGCAGAGGCAGCGGGCCAAGGGGGGCGAGCATGCGCAGTTGGCTTTGATCTGTCACCGCTTGACCGCTTACCGCTTACCAATCGAATCACGGCTGGCGCGCGAGCACCAGCAGATAAAATTATTGAAATTACATTGGCAAGACGCCGCAACGTCGATCAGCGACAACAGCTGCGATCTGTTCGCAGTGCTCCACAGTTTCAGAGTTTCAGAGTTTCAGAGAACATTCAGCGATCTCTTTGAGCTAACGCGACACGATCGCTAACACTTTGGCTGAGAGAAAGATCCGGATCCGCCTGAGCCATGGACTCAGCCTGAGCCTGAGCGGCAATAATTATCGCTTTTAGTTTCAACTTGGCCTGTCAATGTAATTCCAAAAATGTCGTCAGTGTCGCGTTGTACTTGTGTAGTAGCTCATCAGGGCCATGGCCCAGGCACCCAGAGTTGGAATCCAGCTTTTGATCGGTACTGTGATTCGATTTTCTGCCGCTTTAGTCGCCTGCCTGAACCGTCTGCCTGGCCGTCTCGTCTCTCCCTCCCTGCCCTGGCTGTGCTTCTCACTCGTTTTTAAAATGTAATCATCATTAAAATATTTATGGGCCTTCTCTCGCTCTAACCAACACCAGCAAGAGCAACAACACCCAGGCATATGGCCAGGCTTGGGTCAACGCAATCCGCAGTCAGTTAGTTGGGACAAAACGGTGGACGGCTTGTAATGACCATACATAGCAATTGGTTCTCACGTTCGCCGAAGAAGCGCTGCCAATTTGGCGTCATCGTTGTCACAGTCGACCGACTTGCAGTTGCTAGTTGGAATCGGGAAGCATACTCAGAGCGTCAGCGTCAGCAGTCAGAGTTGTCTTTTGTCACCTGTGCTGTGCGCTACGAATTAACAGAACGTAACCAGACAAGTAGCTGCGCGATCACAGATCATTGACCACAGATCAAGCAATCAAATCAACTCAGTGCAGGGAGTGCAGTGAGAACGAGAGCTAAACTGAATTAATCCAAATAGCAGGCGAATCTTTTTGCTTCTCATTGATATTAAGACGTGATGATGTCAGGATGAAAGCAAGATGAAAGCTCATTGCTATATTATCATAAATATCTCTTGCTCTTGCCTTAACTAGAATCTGATGAGCTTTACAAGCACATTAATGTTTAATGAACTAACATCTGCACTTATGTGCACATTAATCGAAAGCTTTCTGCTTCCACATGTGTTTTTAAGCACATTAATGCTTTAGCATCACTAAATGTGTCAATTAAGCAAATGCATGAAATAGAAACAGCTTTTGAATCAATTCTGCTTTCAATTTACATTAAGACTTTTTATTTAATGGGAGCAACATTTAAGTGCTTTTAATTACAAATGACACAGCTCTGCATTACAGTAGAATGATGATTAATAACTAGAACTAGAATTTCTGATTGATAGCAGATGAGTACTTCACATGAAAGTCTAACAACTGCAAGAGAGACAAAGGCAGATGGAGGGAGAGCGAGCGTATAAAACAGCTAATTGACATTATTCAATTAAGCTACATTTAATCAATAGATGCATATTTCACACGATCCACACAGTCGACCACCCCTGGTGAGTGGTTCTACCTTCTGGCCAATGTGCTGACGGCTTTCGTGGCATGTTCAAATGACGACGCTTCGATTTGACTGCTCAACGGGCCGTTTCACTGTCATTACCATGGCCAATGGCATTGAGCATTGGCTGGGTATATAGTCGAAGTCAAAGTCAAAGTCGTCTGCCTCCTGGCTGCCTGGCTGCCTGACTGAGTGACTGACTTGACTGACTGACTTGTCATGTGTGGCATATGTAGCCTCAAATGCGCGGCTGTGGCAGCTGTTGCCGTTTATCAATTATGACAAATCTTTGCGCATGCGTGGCCAGCGTCGCAGCTATTTTTATAAACTTTTCTAAAGTGTTTGCCCTGCCATACGAGCGTATGTATGTGTATGTGTATGCGTGTGTGTATGCTTCGAACTGCCCTCGCTCCGACCAAGTTGTGGTCGTCTAGCTTGCGCCTTGCTATCCCCCTGGCGTTCGTGTTTCATTTTAATTTGTAATTATTTCTTGAGCGTTTTTGCTCGTCTGGTGCCCCTGCTGCTGCTGCTGCTGCTGCTGCTGCTGCTTCTTCTTCTACCACTACCACTACACATAATGTTTATTATCATCTTGTATAATTTCAAACGATTCGTATATACATTCGCATATACATACATATATTGCTGTGGCTCTGCGCACTTTGTTGCTTTTTTCGAACTTCATTTGCGCTTCGGTTCGGTGACAAATAAATTAAGTAGCTGAGCAAAAAGCTGCCTGGCGGCTTTGGCCATCATTACAACAACAACAACAACAACAACAATGATAATAATAGCAACAACAACAACAACTATAACAACTAGCTGCAATTAAGAGAAGTTGTCGTCGTTTCACTGAAACTGTCATTGTGGCTGGCTCTGCGCGAGGCGAGTCAAGTTGAGTCGAGTCGGGGCGAGTTGGGCGAGGCGAGGCGAGTCGCTCGGCTCGGTAACAACGCCCCTTTTTTTAAGATTTATTAAATGTTCGGTGATTGGAAGCAGTCAACGCAGACCGAGCCCCAACGCGGGGCAATTACTCATAATGGCGACCAATGTAAGTACGGCGCAAGATTGCCGAAGTGAAGCCTAAGCAACGATCTGGCAACGCTTAGCAATTGTTGAATTTCAGTGGATGCATGAATGAATTAGGTGGAAGAGCAAATAAAATGTATGTATGTATATATGTTGAATTAAATTTGAACTCGTGTTACTTCCAAACCATTTCAAAACATTTGTCAAAGCAGAGAAAAAGAGGAAGAAGCTGTATTCAAGTTAGATGAGTTGCCAAAATCAAAAACAAGCGCTACCAAAAATCATATCACAGATAATAAGATTGATCATACATGATGCAGGAGATTTGATTGAGCGAAAGTATCAGAAGCTAATCAAAAAACTTGTCTAAGAACTTCAAGCTTTAAATATGACAAAATCACAGCTTAAACTTAAGCTTATTTATTATTATTAGAATACCTCGCGAAATATATAGTAAACTATTTATTAAACTTAGCTATATTTTCTCTATGATGACATCTTATTTAATTCTAAATTTGTATACTCTAGCATATTCTTGTTAAAATATAAAATAAAATTAAGTCTGTATATAGATTTTTTTTAATTAAAAATATAAATAATATTACACAGAAAATTTTCAAAATATTTGGCATAATTCTTAAAGATTTAATATTTTTAATAATAATAATATAATCCTTATAACGTTAGAGATAACAAACATTAGATATGAAATGGATTAATTTATTACATTTATACTTTACTTTTAATACTTTTCCTTTTTTGAATATAATTTATTTATTATTTTGTATATTTTATCTATATAAAAAAATATATTTTTATATTTTCTCTATAAATATTTTATATATTTTTTTCTTTCTATATTTTCTCTCATTTTATTTCTTAATAACAAAGATATTTTCCTTAAATTACATTATTTATTTATTTATTAATTTATTTCATTTATTTATTATTTTTTTTTTGTACTTTTTCTATCTGAATGTAATTTATTTATTTTATTTATTTATATTTGATCTACATAATATAATTTTTTCTATATTTTTCCCAACTTTAAATATTTTATGTTATTTATTTATTTTCTCTCGTTTTATTTTATTTTTCTCTATTTTGAAATAAAATAAAATATTGGTTTGTTATATAAATTTTTTCTATCTATAAATATTTTATATATATTGTTTTCTGTATTTTCTCTCATTCTATTTCTATATTTATTTGAAATATATTTTCCCTACATTGAATGTAATTTATTAATTTTGTATACTTTCTCTATCTTGAATGTAATTTATTAATAGTTTTTTTTTTTTAATATATATATATATATATTTTAAATACAATAAAATATTTGTTCGTTTTCTAAATTTGCTCTATTAATTTGTTTCCCATGTTTTCTCTCACTCTAAGTATTATATAAATTATGTATTTATTAGCCATACTTTCAGCAAGCTCTAGTTTAATTGAGTATGACTTGAAATTTGCGCAAAATGTCTCGTTAAAATACAATTGTTCGCTTGAAATTAAGAGAGAACTACATATTAGCTGGCTGCTGCCATCTTCCGCCCATTCAGCCAGGTTGCCAGAGAGAGCCCACCTTGCCGCATGACCCACCTGAATTGGAAGTCGAACAACGAGCGATCAGATGCTGCCCACACTCGGCCAGACAGCCGCAGCCACTCAATCAGCAGTTGCTCTGCCAACTTGAAGCCAAATCAGCTGCTACTGTGCAGAGCCACCGCCGTGTGGTTGAGCACTGGTGGTGTTGTTGGTGGTTGGGCTGCGGCTGCTGTTGCTTCAATGGCTTCAAGGTGCATCAGTCGCAGCTCGAGTCGTTTATTAATTTGGCATATGACAAATTATGCGTTGGCCAGCAATTAGAACTGAAATCAACAGACAACTGTGTGAGGCTTCAGTCGTCTTGGCCTGGCCCTGACTCTGACTCTGACTCGGACTCTGACTCTGAGCCATGTACATTTAGCGCTGATTTAACAAAATTTTCTGCAAGACACGTACAAAAGCTTCGATCTGCCAGGGCCCCGGACTGTAGCCAGAGCTGAAGAGGGGGTCAGGATTTGAAGGACGAGGTGCATCAACAGACGACAAGTGGCACTTCGGCGCATTAAGAAAATCTGTACAATTGTCACTTTGGCAGGCCAGCAAGCCAGCAAGCCGAAGAGCAGGGAACTGGACTCGAAGTTGGAGTCGGCAGTCGGTAGTCGGGAGTCGGGAGTCGGGAGTCAGTCGTTGGTCGTCGAGTAGAATTATAACGCCAACGTTGACCAACAGGCAGTCGGTTAGCCAAATGCAATTTCACTGCACAACGAGGATTATAAATCCTCTGCTTGGTTACTTTTCATTTAAGCAGCGGCAGTCAGGAAAAAAATAAATACATATATATATAAATGTTTTTTTATATATATGTATATGCTATCTGGCAGATATTTATTTGAAATTTGTCCAGTCATCGGCATTATTTAATGAGTTGCCAACAGGTTGCTGGGGCCGGGCCAGGCGAATCCAACCAGAAAATCAGCAGCCGCAGCCGTTCTGCTTCAGTTTCAGCTGCGATGTGCTGAGTCAGCGCCGCAAACAGAAGCCAACAGGCGCAGTCGGCGCATCAGTCAGCCAGTACGCCAGTTTACATCCACATCCACAGCCACATCCAGGTCCATGGCCAGTTCCAACCTACGCCTGCTGCTTCCTTGTGAGCCTGCGCCTGCCAGAAGTGTCATGTAAATGCAACTTGTTGGGCGCTGCCATCGCCACCGTCGACGTCGCTGCACTTGACATTGCTTTTGCCTCTGTCTCTGCCGCTGCTGCTGCTGCCTCTGCCGCGTCGCAACGTGTAATGTCAATTTGACAGACAAACTGTCGACCGTTTGAAGCATATTCAGCTACTGTCTACTGTTGCCCATCCACCGATTATGATTTGTTTGATTATGAGATACTCTACAATGCAAAAGCCAAGGCATTTTCATTTTACCAAAGATCTGATCGTATTCATGTGCTTGCATTGGATGAGCTTAAGTTCTCGTTTAACAGCCAAAACTTGCAATATTTGCAGGGAAATGCTACGAGTTTTTCATTTGAGCTTTGAGCTGAGATTTGATCAAGGAATTTTATAGAATATTTCTTTATGTATCAAATTCTTTAACATATTATATTATCTCTTAAATATATTTTCTTTACACCAAATTATATTAGTTTTCGAGTAAGTCTTCTTCTTATTGAATTAAAAATAATATAAAATCTGTCGAATAAGTTTTCTAAATAATGAAAAAAAGAAGAGAAAACTTATTCAAAAGATAAAATATTTTTTGAATTAGTTTTCTCTTCTGCAATAATTTCGTAAGCTTTTCTAATTTTATATACGAATTTAAAAATATAATATGTAAATAAATATTTTTTAAAAATATGAATCCATTAATTTATGTATTATATGTAAATAAACATAAACAAAATTGTTTAATGCGTAAAATTATGTAATAAATATGTAAATATTCATACAAAATAAAAATACAAAAATCTTTTTAAATCATTTTAATTTAAAATATTTAAAAAAAAATCATTTTAAATTCGTAAAATTAGAGCAAATATTTAGTAATTTAAGTAACTCAAATCAATTAAATTTAATAATAGCAACAAATAAATAATTCAATAAAAACCGCATAGCAAAAACACCAATAATTATTTTTAGTATAACTTAAGCTCTTAACGAAAAAAAAAAATTAAACTAAGCTAGCTTTTAAAGCCATTTAAATCTTTCAGAATTCTAAACGTTTTAGTTAGCGCCGCGAGCTGTTTTTTTTTTCTGCCGCTGGCCGAATCGAAAGCCGTTGAAGGCATGTGCTGAAATCAAATGCCGAATGGAATCTGGAGGCTGGCTGGCTGGGATGGATGGATCTCGGGTCTCGGGTACCTCTACTGGCTGGCTGGCTGGCTGGCTGGCTGGCTGCCACAGCTACTTCAACTTGAGGCGCAGACAAAGTGCTACTTCACATGCTTAGAGGCACGCAGATTACACTTGTATACACACACTCGGGCAATGCACACGATATAGTACATACCTATACAAACACACACACATACACACACATATATATATATATATACATATATATAAATACAAACAAGTATAGATGTGTGTGTGTGTGTGTATGGGTTGCCTGGCGTTGGCATCCACAGCATTCAATAAAGAATTTTTGCGATTTTTATCTTGCGCGCGCCTTGCCGCGTCACCCGACACACAAAAATACTATACACAGATACAGATACGAAATACGAATATAAATACAAGCCAAACGATGTTAGTGTACGCGCTGCCCCTTTGCTTAATACTCATAATTGATTAAAAAGAAAATTTCCATGGCATTTATGCGTACCACGCCACTCACACACAATGTGGAGTTGTTGACAGCCCCCAAGAAGGAAGATGCGGAGAGCTCGGGCGATGGCTCTGGCTCTGCCTGTGCTTGCGGCTGTGGCTATGGCTCTTTGGCTCTGGAGACTGGAGTTTGTTCTTTGGAAGTAGTTGTCGAAATGTTTTTATTTGTTATCGATTAATCGCTTGAATCAACAGCCAGCAGTCAGTTGTACAGTGGCAGTTGTCTGTCTCCCTCTCTCACACTCTGTTTTGTTGTATCTTACAGATACGCATTCACAATCTGAAATGTTCATATGGGCATATGGGTATCTGTATCTGTGTATCTGTATCTGTATCTGTATCTTTTGCATGTCGACCTCTCTGACTGGAAATGTTGCTGTGTAATTGTTTTGAAGTTTGCCTCAAAGATTGGTAGCAACAGCAGGCCAACTGCCTGTCAGCTCAGCCAGACTCTCGACTCCGGATTCCCAACTCTTGGCTCTCATCAACAAACGTGGCTCTCAGCCGGCAGCCGGCAGCCGGCAGCCAGCAGCCAGCAGCCGGCAAAAGGCAACGAAATTCTGCATCAGACTAAACTCAAGATTTGCGCTGCTGTCAAATTCTGATTGATCGATTGTTTGCACACGTTTTTATGAGCTTTCTTCTGCAGCGCATTTATTGAGTATTTTATTAATTTCAACTGATCGATGAGCCATTGCCTGGTGGCAGTTGCCCCACAGCTTATGCCACTGCTGCTCAGCAATTATCCACGGACCTGTGCTACAGTTCACTCGGCAGTGGGTGGGTTCCGCGTGCGATTGAAAGCGTGTCGAAAGCGACAAGTACGCCGCCCCACATGAATGACACAACAAGGTCATACAAATAAGCAACGGGACTGCAACATACTTTCAATAGAAGCTGTGATTATACCCTAGAATATGATCAAGTTCGATCTACTATTGCTCGCTCTCTTTCTCTCTGACATTCAAAGCTTGTCAAGTCAATAAAGACTATAAATAAATATAAATAAATGTATGTACATTTAAATATATATTTATATAAATAAAGATATTTCTGTAATATCATATATTTTCTTTTGATATTTCTGGGAATATGAAACTTGCCCGACAGATAGCATATTTATAAACACACATCAATATTTGAGTGAAAAACTAAGCGATTGCAGCTTGCAGACACACACAGTTTTCCGCTCATTTGATTCTCAATTTGCTTCTCGAAAAACACGCTTCCATGGAATAGAACTAGAGTTTCTTCGTTTAATGATATGTGACTTCCTAGCATCTGAAACTCTGTTTATCAATTGGCACTCTGCTGCTGCTAGCTTTATTATTTTTTTATTTTTTGGATCTGCTCTTCTGCGAACTGATTGATTTCGATTGTGGACATATTCTACGAAGCTTGGCTACCAGTTGACAGCGTTTTGTAAGCCGACCCCCACTTGTCTCACGTGTCGATGGGCGCACAGATAACGGATGAGCTGCAGGCCCCGCTTGCTCTCGCTCTCGCTCTCGTCATGCTGTGGACAGTGGGGCACAGCGTTTGGAATTAGATCGAATTATGTTGGGTCTGCTGTAGTTTGAAGCTTCCGAAACGACATAAAATACAATAGTATTTACTGTGGAGTCTCGTTTTTTTTTTTTTTTTTGTCGGTGTCAGTGTCTCCCGCTAAAAAACGAAAAAAAACGCGGAAAAACGTATTAAATACAAATTTCCTGGTAATAAAACAGAGACACAGCCGCAGATGGGCCCGGCATGGACAGGGGGCAGCCAAGGGGCTACCAAATAAAGAAATAAATCTTTACGCCCGAAAAAAAAATGACCAACAGGCCAGACAGAGATGGCACTAGAGTGGGAATTAAACAGATCTTACATCGAGTGACTAACTGCTGTGCCCATCGACAACCGAAGGCTTCAGATGATGCTGCTGCTGCTGCTGCTGTTGCAGTTGTTGTAGCGCGATTTGTGCCTTTTGCCTTTATTGTTATTTTTGTGTATTTCTTGTATCAGCGTGTAAATCTCGCTCACACACACACAGTCCGCCAGATGAAATACGGAGCTCAGCATCTCGCTCTCTCTCTCTCTCACTCCCTCTCCCTCTCTCACTGTCTGAGCGGCCCAACTGAGCTCAGCTCGACAGAATTTTTATTGGAAATCTGTACGTAGAAGTAGTCATCATCATCATCATTATCATTATCATCATCAACAGCAGCAGCAGCATGATCAGCATGATTATGATTATCGTGATTATCATTGTCTTTAACAGCAGCCACAGCCGAGGCTTGTTCCTTGTATTTGGTTTTTGATTATTTTATTTATACTTTACTTTTTACTTTATTTTTTTTTTTTTTGTTTTTTTTCGTTTCTGTTTCAGATGCATATCTCAAAGCGCGTTGGCAATAAAAATATATATGAGCTGTTGATGACTGCATATAAAAATGATTCGAAACAGGCACAAAAGTACAAAGAACAACAGAAAAAGAAAAGAAACGAAAAAGAAACCCTCGAGTGCTGTGATATACAGATGTATGTCGAGTCTCTGACAGCGCCGCAACTGCAACTCGACTCTCTGCAGCAGCATCCCAGATCCTGACAAGCGCCATAAAATGCAGTAATCTGTTGTCTTCAGTAATGCATCTATATATGTACATACATATATCTACATACATATATATACATCATAATATATGAAAGCCAACAGGCAATCAAAGTCAGACTAACAATAGCAGAGCTATCATATTAAACGATTAAGATCTAAATTGTTTAAAAATATTATTACATTTTGTAAACTCCCAAAAATCAGGCTAAACATAGTATATTTCAATTACGTTTGACAATTTGAAGCTTTAAGATTTTTTTTTTTAATTTGAATGATATTTTATATGAATTCAGAACAGCTTTGATCGAGTGAGAGTGAAAAATAAAAAATTAATAGCTATTTATAAGAAATGAAATAATTATAATTATATTAAAATAATTATAAGAAATAAAATATTTATATTTATATTAAAATAATTATATTATAATATTAAAATTTATAAGAAATAAAATATTTATATTTATTATTAAAAAATATTTAATATTTATAATAATCAAATATTTATATATATAAAATGAAATCAAGTATAAATTTAAAGCTGTAAATTTGACGAGAAAATAATTTCATGAAAATAAATAATAAATAATATAATTTTTAATTTTAATTTAATAAAAATTAAAATATAATTTTTAATTTAATAAAAATTTGAATATAATTTTTAGTTTATTAAAAATTGTAATATAATTCTTAATTTAATAAAAATTGTATTTTAATAAAAATTTGAAAATAATTTTTAATTTAATAAAAGTTTGAATATAATTTTTAATTTAATAAAAATTTGAATATAATTTTTAATTTGAAAATAAAATAAATATAATTTGTATATACATTGTACATTATATTTTAAAAAATCATTTTAATTCTTTTTTTTTCTAAAATATATAACGCCTTTCTAAAACAAAAACAAAATTTTGTAATTTCAGTCGGTAATTTTTTTTTAATATAAAAAAAAAAATCGAATAAACCAATTTTGACAAAAGAAAAATTTTATAAAAATCAAGTGAAAACTTTATTTATATTCAGTATATGGTGGCAAACTCAATGTTATATTTTTGTATATATTTGGAGATTTTTATTTGAATATCTCAATATTTGGCTGTATATCTAGGGCTCTACTGGAGGCTTTTACACACCGATGCAGACTCTGCTATAGACGCATGAGACACTTGTGAAGATAAATGAAGCCCATCTGTCTATTTACAATGTCAGCTTAGGCTATGATTTGATGGTCAATTGGAGCGCCAATTGGCATTGGCAATTGGTAGGTGAATGGAGTAGAATGCATTTAATTGCTATAATTTTTCAATTGTAACAAGAGACAACAACAAAGCAACGACACAAAAGGCAAATTGTGAATTGGGATTGTCAATGTGAATGTGCAGGCGAATGCAACGAGCCATTTAGCCAGGTGGGTGACTGAGCATGTGTGTGTGAAGATTTCCTGAAATCAAATCTAGCAAATCAAACCGAAAACCAAAAACCAAAAACCAAAAACCTAAACACCAAACTAACCCCAGCCGATGGGCAAACTGATGCGCATCGATGTCAGCTAAAACTAAACTAAATGCCAGCACTTTAGACTGCTTTGCGTAGGACGTGTGGCCCAGAAGGGCTAGAGGGCTAGACGGTGGGCAGGCGTTCGATGGGCGTGTTGGCGCATTGGAGCTGTTTGGTTGGGGAGGGGCTGGGTCGCACAGGCGCCGGAGCGTGCCATCAATATGGCAAACGACGACAAACGCAAATTTAGAAACGACTGAGTGACTTGCTCAACGCGACGGCATTGAACAGAAGCCGCCGCAGTCGAAGTCGTAGCTGAAGCCTTAGCTCAGCATTTAGCTGCCCCAGCTACAGATACAGAGCCGCAGCTATATAGATACAAATACAGAAGCAGCTACAGCTGCAGACACAGATATGGCAAGTAAAAGTGAACTAGTTGAGCATGCCAGACTATCAGATACTCATTGCTATAGATTTCGGTAATTGCACATAAGCAAATGAAAATTGATGTTTATGTATCATATAGAGAAATGAATCGAACAATCGATATTTATCGATTTACCGATATATGGTAATCACATATATTTGTTTTTCCTCTCTCTAGCATACCCTATGCTTAGTTTGTAATTAGTACAGGGTATCTATACATGCTTATAAATGGGTCGGCCTTGCTGCTGTTGCTCAGCCAGCGCTTGGTAGCTGGCATCTGGGTGTACAATTACCTTAACGCATCGACAATTATACGAATGGTTGGCCGCCCCACAAAACGGAGCAGAGCCGACGAGCTGGAGATGAGCATGAGGCAAGGCGGAGACGCAGGCAGCGATAGCGACAGCGGCCAACCCATCAGGTGCGATATGCGATACGCAGTCGGGCGGCCGAGACAATTGCGCCACGACGTTGCGACTGGGCGCCCAAGAAGATTGTCAGTCAGTCAGTCAGTCAGTCAGACGGTAAGTCGCTCAGTTCAGTTCAGTTCGGTTCAGTTTTTCAATTGTTGCCGCTGCCTCCAGCAAGAACAACAAAACGAGAAGGAAGGCCAACAGCAGCAGCAGCACAAAAAACCCATAACAAAACGCCCCAAAAACACTTTGGCCTGCTGGGCACGGGACATGTGCGCGAGTGTGCGTGTGTGTGTGGGTGGGTGTGCATGTGCATGTGTGCATGTGTGCATGTGTATGTGCCATATGTAATTTGGGGGCGTCGTGGAAGGTATTGACACCGTCAACAAAGACTGCGACAACGACAACAACGATAATGTTGTTGCTGAAGACGTTGGCAACGCGGCCGCATCTGATTGCCTTGCGGTTTTAATTGTAACGCACAGTGGTGCAAAGCATGCGAAGTGTGCGAGAAGTGAAATGTGCAGAAATATATCGTACTGAATGAATGATGAGATGATTTGATTATTTTGTATAAGATATAGCATTGTCTAAGGTAGCAACAGAATTGGAAATGAACTCATCATTTGGAAACATAAGTACATACAGAATATAGATAGATATAGATATAGCACATGCACATATGTGTAATAAAGCTAATTATAGCTAAGCTATAAGTTCTTTACTAAAAACTCGAAATACTTTTTCAAAACAATTTTATTTGGCTTTAATTTAAGAGCGGGGATAATAGACAAATTTTGAATAGAAATATTTTAAGACTTTATGGAAAAATCAAAATAAATTAATAATTTTTAGTAATTTAAAATTTAATGATTTTATTTTAATACTTGTAGTACTTAGCATTTTTTTTATTATTATTATTATTTTTTTTTTCTTTTTTATAATTTTATGGCTATCACATACAGCTCAATAGAAACTGTTGAAGTGAAATCATGCAACATCCCATTATTAATTATATTCATATTGCCATAAATTTCATAATACCTACACCACTATGCTCTCTACTCACACACTTACTTACTCTCCCTCTCCCTCTCTCTCTATCCTTCTATCTCTTAGCTGCCTCGCTCGCGCCATGATTTGCGCGGTCTTGCAGCTTTCTTAGCAGGGCTTCACTTTATCAGGCGGCGACCAACTGATTGACACAGCCCAGCCAGTTGGGCTTCAGGCACAACACACACACACCCACACACACACATAAACATATGTGCATGTGTGTGTTCAGATTGGATTAAATTGTATTGAAAAGTTTTAGAACGCCCAACTCAAAGGCAGAGCGTCGCTGGCCAGGGGTTGAGCTCTGCTGAGGCAGGGGGTGTCATGGTGTGCGTGTGTGTGGCAAAGGATGCAGGCTCTATTTACTTTTTAATTGGCAAAATTAATGCAATGCATTGAAATGAAGCCCATCGAAGCAAATGGATGCGTCATGGCGAGTGGGTGGAGGACTTGGCAGGCAGCTCAGGCCAAAATTGAAACAGAAGCCGGGAGCTGTTTGGTGGCTCTCGGTGGCTCAGTGGTTCCAGTGGCTCAGCTTACTGGCTGGCATGCCAACGGCACTTCCACGCACTGAGTTGTTGATATTACTCTTCACTTTGTTTTTGTTGTTGTTGTTTTATTTTATTTTTCTGTTTTGTTGGTGCTTTTGTTATTATTTGTTGCTGTTGTTCTTGTCTTTTTTTGTTTTTTTGTTTTTGTAATTCTTAGAAATTCAATTTTCAACTTAAAACCGCCGCCAGGCGACGCCCGACAACTGTTGCCTGCCGCTGCCCCACTAGCCAGCTGGCGGTCCCAGTTCGGGTGCTCCGCTGCTCTACAAGTGATTAAGTGAAAACAACAACAACAACAACAACAAGAGCAGCAGCAGCAGCAATAATGAGAAGAGGAAGAAGAGCAGCGCGGCAGCAACCCCAGAGCACATGCAAAAAAAAAAAAAAAAAAGAGAGAATTATAAGAAACCAAGAACTTGGCGGCTTCACGGTTTTGATCCATTCGCATAATATAATGATGATCATGACGATCATGAGCAGCGAACGCTGGCATTGGCATTGCGCCCCCGCTCGCCCGCTGCAGCCATGCGACCCATCTCTACCAGTCAGCCAGTCAGTCACACATATTGAAATAATTATTATCTGCATTTCGAGATCAACACGCCAAACGGAGCCGAACCAGTCCCGGACGATGGCAGTTCCAACTCCAACTCCAACTCCAACTCCAGCTTCGACTTCGACTGCGGCCTCAATTTGAAGGCCATAAAAAATCAACGCATATTGCACACTGTCAAAGGCATCAACCAGGGCATACTCCTACAGCCCCACTCTCTCTCTCTCTCTGCTTGAGATTACTTGTTGGAGTTTGAGCATGAGCCACCCAGCAGAGCAGACAATGCACAGCTCATTAGCAGCCAGGCAGGCCCTTGGCCTCAACTATAGTCCTGAAGTCCTCTGCACACACTCTCTCTCTCTCTCTCTCTCTCTCGCCTAGAGCCTGGCATAAAGAAGGCACAAGTGATAATCCTTTGACAAAGGCTGCGTCAGGGTCCCTCCAAAAAACTTGCGAGATTTCGCGCATTTCGGCACACGCAATAAAGGCGAAGAAAGCAGCAGCCCTACAACAACAACAACAAGGTGAGCCAAAGCTGCGTTTTAGACGTGAGGCAGAGCCTCTGGTTAAATGCTGAACATAATTCCCCCAGGAGTTGCAAAGGCATGACAACAATCAGATTGCCAGGCTCGACTCTCTGCTGCCTGCGTCTACGCCTCCTCCTCATCCTCCTCCTCCTGCAACGTCGTCTCAGCCAGCGTGTAATGCGACGTGTTTGCCTCAATTCGAGCATATGAAAACGGTTTATTTTGCTCGATTAAGTCGCCCGCTTTTGAAATGCGAGTGCCATGCAAAAAGCAAAAAGCAGGAAAAAAAAAGAAGAAATATTAAAAAGAAAACGAGCCCAGCCCAAAATACAAAAAAAGGCGAAATCAAAAAGAGATTTGCGGGGGCGAGATTTGTCGCACAGGAAGCTGGCGAGCGACAGGAAGCAATAAAAAATCCAAATTTGATGCCAACTATTGAAAACCGTTTGCCTGCCAATTTCCTTTGAGCCGAGGCGCTGACAATAGATTAACCATTTAAGCTGTGCGAATGAGACCGTGCGACAAAAGCCGCATCGAGAGGGAGCATAAGGGAGAAACGGAGAGAGTGAGAGAGAGGGAGCAACGCAGTGAGTGAAGGGGGAGAGAGAGAGAGAGAGAGAGAGGGAACATGAGGTAGACGGAGCGACAGAGGCAGAGAGATAGCTGAGAAAATAGCGTAAAGCATGCAGCGTTAGGCTTAGTGACAAAATACCTAAATACCTCAACAATAGCGTATATTTTGATTCATACATCTTATAAATATCCTTAGTGCTCTATTGATAGCAGCTGAAAGACTGTGAAACCAATTTTCACACAATATCTTTTAGACTATGTATAACATACATAGCTTCAATACTGCTCGATCATCAAGTTCTCATCCCAAACTCCTTGCTGATCTCTTAAGAACATAAACAAATGATTGATCATCGAAGATATAAAGCCTTAGATTGCATGAAAACAATAAACTGAAAGACTTTATGCAAACGCAATAAACTTTTTATACAATACTTAAAACTATCGATATATCGATACATAACCAATGCACTCCAGATCGAGTTTTCCAACTCATTTCAGTTCGTAAATTCTTTTTTTGCATGCGATCAACATTCCTTTCTCTTTGGCTCTCACGCATCGGGCACTTTGGGCTGGCAGATTCCAAAAATTCGATAACATTCGAGAGCCGTAAAACTCACGGAGCTACCCAGCTGCCGGCGATCAATTGCAGTTACGAGCGTAACAAGTCGTAAAACTTTCACCGATAAACCGATTAGCATCAATGGACGCTGCTGGACGCTCTGAATTTCACTCAATGGACCACAAATCGAACTTCCCAAAATGGCAATAAAATTACAGCCAAGTAGTGCTGCAGGTAGTGTTGCGCATGGCTCGACAGTAGCTGGCCCATAGTTTTACGAGCATCATAAACTGAACGGAAAGGTTTCAATTACGCCCTGGGCCTGAGACCAGGCGATAGATAGCATCTATTTGGCAACTACGTCCAGTCCAGACAACAGTAGCCGAGCATAAAAACCATTTCATTTGCGCACATAAAATCATGTTTTATCTACAGACTTTTCCCAATCTTGATGACTTTATTAGTTGTCATTCGAAATATGAAAATGCATAGAGAGAGAGAGACAGAGAGAGAGAGAGAGAGAGAGAGAGAGAGAGAGACAGAGAGATCAATTAAGTGATATTTGCTTTTACCTGGTGCAGCTCAGCTCCACATGCTGACTATAGGATTCGAGTATCTAACTAGTTGGCTATTATGAAATTCTATATATACTAACTATATATCATATATTACAAAATCAAAGAATATATCTTGAACTCTTTTTCAACACAAGCACAAATTTTCAGAGTAAGAATTAAGTTAATCAGCAAAAATTTCACTGATTTAATTTAGCATATTTTTTATTAGTAAAATGTTTGTATTTATTTTTAAAATATTATTTATTTTATTTTAATTATTTTATTTTAATTTTTATTAACTTAAATAAACATATTTTTTTGTTGGTAAATTTTTTTATTATTATTTAATTTATTTTAATTATTTTATTATTTAATTTATTTTAATTTTTTTATTATTTATTTTATTTTTATTATTTATTATTTATTATTTTATTTATTTTTTATTATCTATTATTAATAGTAGCAAAATTTCAATCAGATTTTATTATTATTATTTATTATCTATTTTATTTATTTATGGTAGCAAATATTTAAATTAGTTTTATACAAAATGCCTAAATTTTTTTCAAAATTTTTTTACAAATGAAATTTGCATCTTAAAAATCAGAAAATAGTTTTTTGTTTACTCGAACTGTTTCGATTTGTGGCATGCACCAAGTGGGACTCCATAATGCGTGCCGCCGCCGCCCACATAGACAAGCAGCCTAAGCGAGAGAGAGAGGGAGAGGGAGAGTGAGGGAGGGAGAGGGAGGGAGGGAGAGAGAGAGCGAGAGAGCACATGGCAGCGACTAACGCCCCATGTTCCAAGGCGACAATATTTATAACCCTGTGTGGCGCGTCTCAATTCATTTGGCTTTATATATGATTATAGCAACGGGTCTACACGGGCACCGAGTACTTCGTCTCTATCTTTGGACTTTGTTACAGACTCTAGCTGGGACTGGGACTGCGACTGGGACTGGGACTGGGACTGTGCCTAAGTGTCTGCCACCTACGTAAGCGTATAATTCGTTTAGCGTCAGCAGCAGCAACAACAACACAGAACTTAATCAGTCACTTTAACACCAAGAGCAGTTGCCACAGTTGCTACAGTTGCCACTTACAACGCACTGTTGCAACTCCAAATGCGTGAGCGTTAAGAACCAAAGATCGGGCATACGTTGATCGCCTGGCGGCGGTGGCGGCGGCGGCGGCTGCTGCTCCTCCGACTCCAGCTACGACTCTGGCGCTGGCGCTGTCATGGTCGATATTGCGTTGACACCAAATTTGCATTAAAATGCAATTGCCGCCAGTTGCAGTCGCTGGCTGGCGGCGGGGTAGCTGCATCGTAATGCATCTTTAGTGTCTATTGAGTGGTGCATTAGTCATATAGCCAGACACAACAGTCACAGAGTGTGAGAGAGAGAGAGAGAGAGAGTGAGGGTGTGTGTGTGTGTGTGTGTGGAGACAAGAAGCATATCAATTAAAGCGCAAAAATAGCTGCGAAAGCACTCCAAAAAAGCACTTTGATCTTGCCAACTTTACGATCGCTGGAAGCAGATATTTCTCTCTCTCTCTCTCTCTCTCCTTTCTCTCTCTATATATGTATGTGTATTTCCATATTGCGACTCGCAGGTCGGACATTCCCCAATTAAAAATAGTTTTGACACTTCGCGAGTTGCGACAATTTTCTTGATGCGCCGCCCGAGGCAATAAATTAATTACAAAATTGCCAGCTCGGGCGGCTGCTGCTGCGCATTTAATGGCCATGGCTAAAAATCAAATGTGTTGGCATGTGGGCGTGGGCCAGAACAGGCGTATGGCCAACAAGCTTTGCAGCTCTTCATTTTGGCATCAACTCGAACTCGCTAAATATATATACATATGTGTGTGTGTGTGTGTGTGTGTGAGTGTGGGTGTCACGTTGACAACAACAACGAAATGAAATTCCAAGGAAAAGGGCACTTGATGATATTGCAGTCGCCTTTCTCTCCCTCTCTCTCTCTCTCTCTCACTCTGTGCGAGGCGCTACCTGCTATTGCTCTTGATCTATGCGCAGCTCTTCAGCGGAATAGAGTCTAGTGTTTGCTAGCCTGTTGTTGGTAGACAAGCTCAGCTCGAACGCCCCCAGTGCAGCAGCCGCAGCAGCTTTCAATTATTCACACATCATCGAAGGAGCGAGCATCGTATGCAGGTGCAGATGCGGGGGCTGCTCCTCGCTGGGGGCTCGGGGCTCGGGGCTCAGGCAGGTGATGTGAAATTAAAAACGAATGCTGCCAACTTGAAAGCAGTCACAGAACTGCATCTCAGCATTATTTATGCCCGTTTCTGCGTATTGTTTCGTTCATGTCAAATTATTGACCCGCGCCAAGCGCTTTGAAATGTTTATGCATTTTCATGACCGAGATGAGCAATTGATAAGTTCTCCCGGCTTGAAGTTATGAATATGCAAACGCCTCGGACAGACACAGGCAGGCAACAACAAACGGCAGCCAACGGCCACCGCCCGCTGTGCGAGAGCCTGTGAAGTGGCCAATAGTAGAGTTTGGGCCACGTTTACACGTTGCTCGAATACGAGCTTAGCCAAGCCAGACATATGTAAGCTGGCAGCTGGCATTAGCGTTGTCTTCAACAGACATTTCTTTCGATATTCCAGTTCTATTACTTTTATTCAAATAAATATTCTATATTAAGAGTGCAGCATTCAGCAATGGCTGATCACGCTTTAAGCGTGCAGCGTGTAAGCTCGTGTAATCATTGTAACGAGCTGCGCATCATCATCAGCAGCATAAACTCGAAGCAGGCAGAACTGACTGTCTTGGTGTGTGAAGCATCCAACTGTGCTGGCTGGCAGGCTGGCCATTTGTTTGTTATCAGTTACAAGCGATCAATACAGCAGCAATCAATATGGTCAATAAAGTTCGGCCCAGTCGCTGACTGCTGACTGGGTGCCTCACGCGCTAGGGAGTCACTGGAAGTTGGCTGGAAGCTGCAGGCCGGAGACAGCAAACAGACGCAGCTCGCTGCTGTGGCACTTGGCTCGATACAAGGCAGCGTGATGTACACAGTTGAAACTTAAGAAGCCCAACTCACAGCTCACAGTTCACAGCTTGCTTGCCAAGCGCGAGGGAGGTGGAGGAGTGTAGGGGAGTGTAGGGGAGAGGGCGGCAGCAGAAGGAACGATTGGGGCTGGTCGTCAGTGGGCCCATGTTGTCACTGTTGTTGTCGCTTGATCGCAAATTTGCCTTGGCAAGCTTGACAACTTGCAACGAGACAAGCAGCAAGCAGCAGCAGCAGCAGCAGCAGGGGCAACAGGGGCAGCGGAGGGGGCAATACCCAGCCGGCACCTTAAAATAATGTTACAAACTTTTTGGCATGTAGCCCAAGTACGGTGCTCCAAGATCGGACAGAGCCCTGTATGCGATTCAATTCGCCAGGCGATGCGATGCGATGCGACTCCACTTTATTCGACTGGCTGCAGCCAACAGCGAAAGAGTCAACAAATTGGAGATCACGGTTTTCATGTACTACATGCAAATTCATTGCTACTGTTGCTCTCTGGCCAGCCACAGGCACAGTCAGAGTCAGAGTCGAAGCCAGTCTCAGTCACAGGTCTGGTCTCTGTTTGGGCCTGCCTGGCTACTGTGTGTATCTGTATCTGTATCTGTATCCATAACCATAAAGCCAGGCTGCAGCCGGAAGAGCGCAACTTAAATAAACAATCGCAACAACTACTAGCTGCTGCTGCTGCTGCTGCTGTTGCCGAGGTCCAAACAAACAGACAGCCAGCCAGTCAGCCAGACAATCCGCGAACGAACCAACTCAAGTCATTCACAAAAGCAACAAGATACCATATAATACCCTGCACAATTAGCAGTCGAGCATTCCAAACAGTTTAAATAACAATCAATAATTTAATAATATTATTTAATAATCAAATCAATCAAAACAAACCAATTTAAATAACAATTAATAATAATAATAAATAAAAAAAATATTAATAATAATATTTACCTATTTTCAAGTATCTGCTTTAAGCTATTATCCAATCTAATGAAGCTTCTTCAATTTACAGCTGTGCTATCAATTGAATTCAGACGCTTTATCATATGATATGCACTGCAATATGGCACAAATGTGGCACAAATAAATAAAAAAGAAGAAGAAAACCTTTCACAGACTTCAGTAAAATTCATAGAGAGAAATTCTAGACGTATCCATTACTAATTGAACTTTAACAACACTTGCTTCACTTCAATTGCCGAATCCTTTTCAATCATCTTTAACACTTATTTCCCCTTCAAATATCGATAACTCTTGCACAATACTTATGTCCTTTCAAAGTATCGATAACTTTCTTCAAATGTCAACAATTACAATTTATAATTCTCATTGCCATTGAAGTCTCCTCTTGTCTCTGCCAAGCGATGGACTCGCTTGGTATTAGGCGTCAGACTTTATGCTAAATAGTAGCTAAACTGTTTGATCAGCTTGTCCGACTATCGAGTATTCGTCGCCTTTTTGGGTGCTCCGAGCAGCACATTTAGCCACTGGCAACAGGAAACCAGCAAAAGCCGCCAGTTCGAGCTACTCCCAGCCGTTGCTGTCGCTCTGAACGCAGCGCACGTGGCTAAATTGGCTGACAGGGGGCAAGACGAAGTGACTGGGATTGCAATTGCTATAGGGACTCGGGACTCGGGACTCGGATTCGAATTCAGCTTGTAAGACTAGGCACGGCCTGGCGTTGCAACAGCATCATGACGATGCACACACACACACACGCAGACTTTGGCGCCATTCAGCTGGCATGTTACATTGACAGCACTACCAACACACTCACATGCATGCACACATACATTGACATGCATAAGAAAATATAAAATTCCCGTCTCAATTTTTCTATACAAACTTTTTGTTTATCTCGAGTAACTGAATTTCAAAGCGCATCGCATATCAATGAATATGCAGAGCCGCTATAATGTGAGCATAAATAATGCTTCGATTTCATTGATTTGAATTACCAAATGCTCAGAGACATTTTCTATTTGAAGGTTATGTCTGGCTGCCGTCAACGACAAAGCAAAGAGTCGAATTTCTCAAGATATAATTACATCAATTAAATCAATGCAAATATTATTATAAAAGTTAGATTAACTTACTTGTAGTAATTGCAATTCTAGTCTGATCAAATTTCAAATCACCACTTTCACTTTCACTTATTAGTTTTATTTTTTATTCAATTTTATTTATTTATTTAATCTTTTTTTTTTTTTTTGTATGTTCTACTCCGGCAGAGAACCTCTCAAAGCTCTTATTGTTTGCCAACTGCGACAATTTCAGTTCGATTTGCTATGTCCATAAATTGAGGCATAATCGATTGCAGCGCTGCCCACTTGCAATTGTTATCGCAGCTGATTGATAGTGCGTTTCCACCTGGCGTGCGGGACTACCTCTCATGCGAATAACAAACTGTGACTGTGACTGCAAAGCGTGATTTAATCTAATGGAACGAGACATTAGCTTAATATATCTATGATTTCACTAATTATTATCAAATTATATTGAATATGTATATAATTATTTAATGTATTGATTTTATTTTATTCTATTATATTATTAATTATATTTATTTGATTTATTCATTTTAATTCATTTGTTTTACTCGGCATATTTTTATTGCTCACATTTATTGTATTTCAAGTAAACTCAATAAGAATAGAGAATTTATTTGCACTTTCAAATTGGTCACAGTATAAGAATTAAATTAAAAATAGTTTCCCATTATTGCTTGAAAATAATGCCGCATTCTTGACGTCACAAAGTGCGAGTCGAGTAACGCATTGGCGCTATCTTCTCTATGCAATACAATCAAAGTCGCATGTATCGAGTCTGTAAACAAATCGAAAAGCTCAAAGTGCCGTCAATAGTTCAAGTGAAAGAGTTTCGGTTGTGATTGCAACGAAATCGGTGAGTAATCTGCATAAGGCTGGCAAATACTATTGCTACTGTGCATATATTTCTGTCAACTCGCTGGCAATGGGCTAACAATTTTGTGTGCCATTAATTTGCGGCATGTAAGGCCATAAATTCCAGTTGCTGCCACTGAGAAGAGCCCGGCCCGGAAACGCGGCTCGAGAAATTTGTACCGAAAAATTCAACAACAAAAAATGTGAAGAACGAAGAGGGGGGGAAAAAAAGCAACACAAACATTTCCTGTGGGTTGCAGGTAGCGCTTTCCTCTTGAGATTGGCCTTAAAAATTATTTATATTTATTTTTTATATTTTTGTTGTTAGAAAATCAAACAATTAACCTCGAACTTGCGCCTTGTTGCTGCCGCGCTTACAACATGTTTGAGACATAAAAATTTCCAATTAATTTTTGTTTTTGGTTTTTCGGTTTGTATATTTTTTTTTTTTTTTTAGTGGCGACGTCTACAAACTTCCACGGAACGCCAGCAGAGACAGAAACCAAAAAACGAAAACAAAAACAAAATTGTCACAGCCGCCGTTTACAAATAATTTTTGTTTCTTTCGGCTCTTTGGGGTTTTCAATGGAAACGAAACTCATAAAACATGGCCAACAAGCCGGTCAAGCGGCCGCCACACAAAATACAATAAAAATCCACTCACACACACACACGCACACATGCGCTAAATGTTGGCCAGGCCCCGCTTACCGATCCAGCCCCACGCCCCACCCTTGAATCGCTTAGGCAACTTCAAACGGGAGCAATTAAAAATTGCTACGTTTTTTTTTTTTTTTGTCCTCTCTTTTATTTTATTTATTTTCGTTTCATAAAATTTGATGAAACACTTGACTAGTCGATGCTCTAAACTTATCTTGCTCTACCCCTTGCTTCTTTGCAGGCGACAAGCTGCAGCTGGCGGAGTGGAATGAGATGCGCAGCAGCCCACAGTTGATCAGGATAAACAGCTAGAGGCTGTAGCTCAGCTTAGCTGGAGGAGCATCAAGTTGGATTAGAATAGCTTTCAAATTTAGTTAAGTCGAATCAATGAATGAATCATGATTCAATTAAGGTATGTAGTTTAATCTGAATCATCATGATCATGATCATGATTCATGCTGCACTTCGATTGTTGCCTAAACAATATTTGGATAATCCCACATATGCACATATATTCGATGATCAGACTACCTCTACCTCTCGCTCTCTCTCTCTCTCTCTCTCTTTCTCTGTCAATTGCCAGAAAACTCTACACACATCTTGGGCAACTAAGTATATTCGCATTGTCCCTTAATGCAGATAGTTTAATAATTGTTCAATAATTGTGTGTACGGCCCCGTTCGTATATGACATGTTGCATGTGCCACATGTGTCCGCACATTCGAGCCCTCGGCCCAATAATAAAAGTTCATTAGGGACGCTTCAGAGCATCTAATTTCGGAGGGTTGTTTCGGCTCGAGCTGGTCGCCGCCTGCTTGGCTTTATTGCTAATAAATATTGGCTCATAAATTCATAATTAATATTTGTGGCAAGGCAAGACGGCGAGAGCAGATTTCCATCTGCTGAAGCTAACGTTTTTGCAGCCTTTAGCAACCAGAAGCACACACATGTATATAATTTGGGCAAATATTTTAATTGTTTTATTTTTACAGTCGACAAATGTTGATTGCCATTTGCAGAGGCAGTGACAGTGCCACGCCCATGCGCCGGCACCTGCACGACCAGAATCCTTTGGCCCCATTTCGCTGTCGTTGCGTATGATAAAGTTTTATCGCTTGGAAATTTTTCAATTTTCTCCAAAAAGGAGTGCAGAAGCGGCTGCTTTGCATGGCCAGATAATGATGATGATGATGCCAAGCATAATGATGACAATGATAATGATGAGCACGAGCATGAGCATGTTTGGTAAGTGCAGCGCATGCTGCATGCAAAGACATGATGCCCCTTATTAAGGATAACAACCCGCAACAGGACACGGGCTGGGGCACAAGTGCGGCACCCCCATGCGGCGGGCACTAAAAAAAGGACATGTTCCACTTGAAAAATAACAATTTCATTCAATTTTTGATCATTTGCCACCAGAAATGGCAAATCAAAAAGCTATAAAAACCAACAACGACAAAGGCCCAGCGACCAGCCAGCACAACGACAACGACAAGGACAAGGACCCAAAAAATGTTTGCGCCCTGGCCAGGAGTTGATTCTTAAGCGGTTCGGGGGCGGTTTTTGTTGCCTCTTTTGCTGCTACTTCATTTTTTCTTCTTCTCTTTTTTTTAGCTTTGCTTCCTCTGAGGCAAGGGCCGCTTGTTGGCTTTAAAATTGAAATGACACACGCACCGAGCTCACCCACACCCGCACACCCACACACACACACATAGCTAGCCAGGCAGCCTCATCCAGTCGACTTGCATGTGATTGAGTCCTCGGTCAGCAGGCGACTGTTCCAAATCCTGCACGCAAAATTTATGTTGCATAAAATTTTTCAATGAATTTTATACCAGGAATTTGACTTGGTTTTACATTTGGCCGTCGCTTTGCCACGGCAATGTCTTCAATTTTTAGATGACTTTTGTCTACGCACGTGGCATATGGAGCGTAAACCATTCGCATTCGCATCCAGATTGAGTTTGCCACCACCACCACCACCAGCAGCAGCAGCAGCAGGAGCCCAGCGGTGGGACAGTGTCATCGCAGCAACCACCAACATCAGCCGTATCGAAATGTAAGCCAAATACACAGGTCATTCAGCATTGAGTCTTAAGGTTTGAGTTGACTGACTGCGGTCTCTGCCACAATGTTGCATGTTGCAGCCACTGTCAGTTGTAATTACGTTTTGGACTACCACTGGGTGGGTGATCTGTGGGTGCTGGTTGCTGGGTGGTTGTCTCGTTATTATGTATAAATTTAAACATGCTTTAAATATTTTTATTTCGTCACAGATTATTATTTGAGAGCTATTAAGGTAGCTTTTCAATAAGTTGAAATATTATAGAAATATATTATTATTTCTCTAAGCTCAAAAATCATATTAAGACTGAATTGTAAATAATATTACTAGATAAAATATATATAGCAAATATATAGCAAAAATCACACACTGATCAGTTAATAAATATAATATTTAAAATTGAATTAAAAAATCATATAAAATATTTTATTTTTAGTATATTCAGCAAGCAAAAATCATATTGAATTATAATGATCAGTGAATAAATTAATATTTTTTATTAATATTTGTTGGCGTGTGGTGATAGAGTTTATTAACATAGATCAGTATGTACTTAACAGCTATGTATATCTATAGCGTTGCCATATAGGAGCTAGAATTGCCATATCAACAATATTATACATATGTATGTTTATTATTATTATTGATATTATTTGTTGAGTATATTAATCAAGACATGCCTTAAATTGAAACAGAGTGATTTGAATAAATATTTCTTCATCATTTCTAGAAACTGTTTTGCTGAAAATCAATGCTGCAGCTGAATGAATATCAACAATCGACTCGCAGTGCTGGCAAAAGCACTTCAAGAGGCATGAACATTAAAGCATTCGAGGCGAGTCCCACGCAGGCAGCAATTGGCAGAGAGCTGGCAAAACGTAGGCCAGAGTCATGGCAACTTTGAGGATCGTTTTCTTAAATTAATGCTTACAAAATGCAAACAGCAGCAGAAGCAGCGAGAGGCAGAGGCAACGGCTGAGGCTGAGAGCCTTGAGAGCCTGGACATGAAAATGCAAAATCTAAACACTTGATTGTTGTCAATACGCAACAAGCGATGCGCGCAGTGCCATGCGAGGCTGTGGAGGGGCAGGGCGCAGGCGCTAAGACACGACGCGATCTGTGTACCATGTACCAGGATGGGGCACTTGGGGGATTACGTACAATTATTGCATTTTGCTGTTAAACAATGCGAAGGTGTTGCGAGGCAGGTAACGCCGCCCGGGGGGCATGTAACGAATTTGTCGCTGTCTGTCGCTGTTTAGCTGCGGCCAGCGAGGTGTGAACAACAGCGGACGCTAAATTTAGACGAGGGAACGGAGCGGAGCACACGCAGCAGCAGCAGCAACAACAGCATCACCAGCAGAAGCAGCAGCAGCAGCAGCAGCAGCATCAGCAGACTCAAAAGGTGCACATTCGGGCTAAATAAATCAAAAATTTGGCTGCTATGCGGATGGGACCACCAGCGTCTGATAAACAACAACACAAAAGAGTAAAAAAATACAACAACAAAAAAACCACAACAGACAGAAATGTGGCAAGAGCAGGGGCCGAGGCAGAGGCAGAGACCGAGTCAGAGGCATGCAACCTGCTGCGCATTTTGACTGCTGTGTTAAACGCCTCGACTACTAGGCCTAGAGCCCCCGCCCTGTAATTTGATGAGGCCAGTTGAATCGAGTTCTTGAGCTCGTAACTCATGTGCGCGCTCGTTGGCTACTTGCAACACGTTGTGGCATTGCTATCGATATCAAATCGATTTGCCTGAGTTTTCCAACTAATTTGTTGCTCTCGCATTCTAATGGGCAGGTAAAGCAGCTCATTAGGCTCAAGAGCGGCTGAGATTCTGTCTATGCCCTTTTTGGCCAAGAGCAGCGAGAGAGAGAGAGAAAAGTGAAAGTGCCGCCCGGCATGCAGCGTTTACAGTTGTTTGGCCAGACAGACGCAGCGATCCTGTGTAGATCCGGAGAGTAGAAATGGGTATGAAAGGCGGCCCATCCATAAATCCATGCCCGAATAAGAAAACACAGAAAAAGAAAACCTTCGAGGAGTCGACGCAGTTCTTTCTCTTTGTTTTGACTTATTACAAGCGATTTGTCAACATTGGACATGGCCAGCAGTGGCCTATCTATCCATCTAACTGCCATCTAGTATATACGAATTCTATGAAAATAATCATCGAATCACTGCACACAATGCTCTGTTCTCTTCTGCTCTTCCAATAAGTCGCAGTCGTGGAGCTACGAACGTGACCCAGTACATATTGTATCTTACCCTTTCCTCATCTTTTTTTTTGTTTGTATTTTTGTTACCTCATTTTTACAAGTTCTTGAATTTGTTGCATCTGGTTGATCATTGGGGAGCATCTGAAATTAATCGATTGCCATTGATTATGAGATTTACTTTGGTTGTATTATGAATTGTCTTACATTGATATCTATTTACTAGAATATGTATTATTCGCTGGGAGAAATATTTGATGTCAGAGAAGAAAATCATTGTTAAAAGGAATGTTTTAGAATAATTATTTTTATTATTATTTTTTATATGACAACCACAGATTGTAGTATTAAAATTCATATTAATATCGAATATAATTCATTTATTATATATATATAAATATAAGACATTTACATATAATCAATTTACAATCCATATCTAATCTGTTATCTCTACAGTTATATGGATTATATTTTTATTATAAATATTAAATCTTCAAAAATTATGCCAAATATTTAGATTTACTGTGTAATATTATCTCAATTTTATTTTTGATTTGAAAAAAAATAGGCTCGAGTCCTATAGAAGTCAATTTTAATACCTTAAACGGAACGATGTAGAAAATATGCAAAATGAATAGAGTTCATGAAGGCTGAAGGACGCTATTCTGATACTTTTAGTATTCGGTTTGCTGGGATATAATATATAGATTAAATATTGAATATTTGGTATTATAACTACGTATAGTAGATATTCGTATAGTATAGTACAGCTTATCCATCCTGGCATATTTCAGTCGATCTTGCTCGAGCTTATTTCAATCTCTTCAATACAAATCCTCTGCTTGATCATTTGTAAATTCCATCTGTTTCTTGATTTATATGTTCTCAAGATGAGTTTTCAATATGAATAACATAATTCCTTCTATATTGAATATAGCCCAAGTCTGCAGTTGATTAGTTTTGATCTAGTGCCTTCTAGTTGATTCTCAACTTGTGCTCTCAATATTGGCGCCTGTTGTTTTTTGTTTTTGTTTTTTTCTTGTTCTTCTTTTTTTTTATTATTATTTTCTGGCCTTTTGTCGATATTGTAGTGCCGAATCGGATTGCGCTGGCTGAGGCTTTCACTGCTGCTTACTCATTTTATTGCCCTGGGCCAAATAAACAAATTACTTGCCGCGTTCTGTTTGATTTCTTTTGAACGGGCCCCGAATATTTACCACAGCCTCAATAAATTCTGCAGCGCTGCATGCAGCGGCGTTCATTGAAAACGCTGCGCGCGCCTCTTGTTTAGACAACAATTTTCATTGTTGACTTTACTTATTATGTTAATGAGAGAGCCAACGAGCCAACGAGCCAACGAGCCCAACGAGACCATCCAAATGCTGCTCTCGATCTGGGTCTGGGTCTGGGTCTGTGTCTTCGTTGTCGTCGTCGTCTTCGTCAGTGTCTGTGCACCCAGCGATCGTGCCGTGGGACGAGGGGCGTGGCTGCATGGGTGCGGGTGCGGGTGCTGTTGACGGTGCCGGTGCCGGTGCTGGAGCTGGAGCTGGTGCGATAGAGCAATGTGCCTGACGCGTGGCGACGCGCCTGTTGACATTCTGTTTGACATTATTGACACACAAGTCAACGAGCGGGCGGCGACAACAGGAACGGGGCCAATCAACTGTGGCCGCGGCGATGCTTGCCTAGAGATAGGGCCGTCGTAGCAGCCAGCTTTCGACAGGCAGCGCCTGGCCAATTAGCTGCGAAAGTTCCAACAAATTTGAATGCGATGCGATATTAAGATCTTCAATAAGTTTATGACGAAACTCGAAATAAACAAACGATGGCATAACGAGCGGATGCCCAGAAATGCTGCACTGCGAAATACCCTGTAAAAGAAAATATCAATATTTATTTGAAGTTAAACATAAAAACAAAATAAATAGAAAGACAATTATATACGAATTAAATTAAAAGTTATATAAAACATAAATGCTGCACTACGAAATACCCTGTAAGAGTATACATAATTAATTAAAATTAAATTTATTTTAGTTGCATGAAAAAATGTTAAGTATTTAAGAACGAAACTAAAAACTGTATAAAACATGTATGCAGCACTACGAAATACCCTGTAAAAGTAAAGAAATGCATAGATATTAAAATTCAATTTGTTTCACTTGCTTGGAATAAGCAAAAGTATATACAAATGAAAGTGAACAGTATACATACATATGTAAGATAAATGCTGCACCACAAAATACCCTGTAAAAGTAAACGCAAATATATATAGCTAATAAGATTTGCTTTTATAGTAATTAATAGTCAAGTGTATATAGAAAGTAAGAGGGATTATTTATGAAAGCTTTTTGATGCCTTTGGCATACCCCTTATCACTCACGCTATCGACACGGGGTATACAAATTTATATACTTATATACTACAGGCGGCTTGGATTCTTCTGGAGCTGCTTTCGAGCCGTAGCTTATCTGCAATTTGGCGATCGTAACAGTTTTGACAAATCACACACGCACACACTCGCACAGCAGCAGTATATGCTGAGTGACAGAGATGCCGCTATTGTTGAGGCGATTGGCCAGTGCGAAGGCTCGGTGGGCAACAGGTAGAGGGAGGGGTACCTGGCCGAGCCACAGTGTCGGTCGCTTTGAGCTTTATTTTGATTTTAATCTAAAACACACAAATCGTTCATTCTGCCCGCCGCTGCCTGATGCCTTTGACGAGCTGCTTCGACGGCGACTGTGCACAGTGGGGCAAAAGCGTAAGACGCAAAGCGCCCCCAACTCCCCCCTCATCCGCAGCTCTTGTATGGCCATGGTGGCAGGACCCAGCCCTTGCACACTGAATGACATTTTTATGATGCTGACGCGCGTTGCTCAACACGAGCCGAGCCACAACAAACCGCCGACAACAACAACAACAACAACAACAACTGCAGCTGAGCGTGTTTTGCATGCATAAATAGCTCTGGCTGCGAAAGAAGCTGAAACCAAAGAGCAGGGGAACCAGCGTGCATGAGCGGAGCTCCAACGTGTTGCAGCAGGGCAGGCTCACCTAGAAGAGAGAAGGTGGCGGAGGCGAGCTTGGCTAAGGGGCTTGGTTGATTGAGTTGACAGATTTGCTTACTTGTTTACAGAAAAAGAGAGGGGCAGAACAAAAAAGAAAAAAAAACAACTTATTAATATTATATATAATAATATTTATGTGCGTGCAGTTTAATTGGTTGTCAGAATACCTGACAACTTGAACTGGAACTTGAACTGGTGCCAGCATACATACATAGCTGCCTCTTATCAGAATTGCTGTGAGGGTGACATGCAGAGCTGGAACTGGAACGGGAACGGGAACGGGAACGGGAACGGGAAGGGGAACTATGGAACTGGAGTCAGACTGGAGTGCCAGAGTGAAGCTGGAACCAGAGTCTGTAAAAATGTTTGTTATCAAAAATGAATCACTTATTGGAGCTGGAACTTGAGCTGGAACCAGAGTCTGTAAAAGTGTTTGTTATCAAAAATGAATCACTTATTGGAGCTGGAACTTGAGCTGGAACCAGAGTCTGTAAAAGTGTTATCAAAAAAGAAATAACTGGAACTAGAACTGGAACTGGAACTGGAGTTAGCTAAAGTGCGAAACTGGAACTGCAAGTGGAATAAATTAAGTGGAACTTGAACTGAAAAAGGAACTTTAATTGGAACTGAAGCTAACATTGGTGCTGGAACTGGAATCTGAACTAGCAGCGGAACTGATATTTTAGGCAATCTCATAAGAGGAAAGAACGCATTCACTATTTAAAGGAGCATATGAATATGCTTGAAGCTGGAATTGGATCTCGAGCTAAAGCTGGAACTGAAACTGGAACTAGAACTTACTCCTAAGATTACGCATTGAAAAAATGCAGATTCGGTTTAGCATTGTGAGTTCGTGTGACTGGAACGCTCATCTATGCTATCGATTCTCTATAGTTCACAAGCTGTGCGACTGCCTTACATTAAATTGAGGCTGGCATTCATAGTTGGGTTGTGAACCACATAGATATACGTGTACGTATATAAATCGTAGCGTCTACGCGCGCTCACAATTGATTTGTCACAAGAATTTGAATTTGCATTGGCCCATTGAACTGGTCAGAGATTTGGCATAGTCAAATCAATCAAAAGGCCACAACGTGGATGCATTTCGCTTGGGCCATTGCAACGGTCTTGCCCAGTGCATTAAGCCCGAGGCAAATCGAATCGCAGCTCAAAGCTGAAACTCACTCAAAGTCAAAGCAAACAGTTTTGCGATCGTGTCACGTACGTGGAATTGGGCTGGCTTTGGCAAGGTGCCGTTGAAGATCAGCGACAGCGACAGCGACAGCGTCATCGACATTGGACGATGACGAACGTTTACTAGAACGAATTTGGTTAATTTTTATTGTGATTTCCTAGAACCGAACGAACGGGCAGAAATCCCTCGCTCACTCGCTCGCCCCTACACCCGCTCGCCCGCTCGCTCGGCCCAAGCAAATCAGGTAAATCACGAAAAAGTGTCGGCGGACACGCGCCTCTAAAAAGCCAGCGAACGTTCCAATCGAATCGAAATGCAAATTATGCAATGCCGCCACGTTCTCTCCTGCGCTCCCCAGACCTCAGACTGGGACTAGCGCATGGCGACTGGCACTGATCCTCAGTCGGTCTTTGCTCTTGTCTCGAGTCGCGAGTCACTGAGTCTCTGAGTCTCAGAGTCTCTGGCTATTGTCGACTCTGCTCTGCAGTTAATTTTTAACGACGCAAGATTTGTGCATTCAGGCGCTACAAATTGTTTATTGTAGGCCCCATGGCCCCGAAAATGTGCACAAGCAATGCCCTTAGTCCCGCCAGTGCAGCACTCATCTCCAAATCAAATTTGCTCTGGTCAGTCCTCAGCCAATGCTCGCTGTCGGTTTTGTAAGCTCTGGTGTTTGGGCCACATTCAATCACGTGGCAGTGTCACACAGCTCATCTCAGCTGAGTGTGCGACTTACAGTTACACGCCTCACGCCTAGGGCAAACCCTCAAATTACAGGCTATCCACGGATAAATATATCTTATACTAACATTATGATTATATGGAAATGAGATGATGCCTAACGGTTTCATAAAGACATACGGAAGTATTTAAGCTGGATTTATTAAAAAGCTCCCAAGATAGAGATCACTTTGATGAGATGATGCCTTAATGATGATGTATTTAAGCTCGATTTCAGTGACAGAGATCACTTTGATCATTTATCTCCATATATATATCTATATATCTGTAAATCTATCATTATAAAAATAGAGAAATCTTGAACAATAGCTGACATTTTCCATCAAGAAATCGTCGGTTCCTGTTCCGGTTTTAGCCTTGGCTAACGATCGCTGATCAAGCTGCCACATTGCATGGCATTTATAAGCCTTTTTAATGCTGCGCACAATTTGTCGAAATTAATTGAGTTATCGGCTAATAAGCCATTGGGCCCAAAAGACGACGCGTTGCCATCATTAATAATTCTCAAAGCGTTTTGCCACCCCAAAAATAGCCAGCCAGCCAGCCAGTCAGCCAAGCAGGCAACATCTACATCCACATCCACATCCACGCGCACTGGGGGAGTCCCAGTCTGGCGTGGCGATCGGCGCATTGAACAGATCAATTATCGTCCGGCTGGCTGCCCCTGGCTCTTGCTGATGCTAATGCGAGATGCGAGATGCCTTTCTCATTGGGGCGCATAATCAGGAAGGCGAACGGGAACAGCAGCGACAGCAAAGCAAAGCAAAGCTATATAATTTTTGTTGGTTTGGTTTTCGTTTTCCTTTACTTTTTCGGATAAATCACGCAAAGGCTGAGCACAAATAATCTATCACCTGTCAGCACCTGTCATTCAAGCGTCGCAGTTGCGATTGGCAGACCAAGCAGCGCACTCACACACACGCATGCATGCAACGACCACATGAGGCACGCTTGCGTTTGCGTTTGCGTTCATTTCATTTCTTGCTCCGGCAGCAGAGCCAGCCAGGCAGCCCGGACCGAACGGACCGGGCAACCAGCAAGCAGCTACCAGCCAACCGGCCGGGCAGCCAGCCATCCATCCATCCATCCAGCGAGCCAGCCAGCCAGCCAGCCAGCCAGCCATCCAGGCGTCTGCCATCGAGCCATCGAGGCAGCAGCAGTTGCCTCAAGTGTCAGTTTGACATCATTAATCATGCGATTAGTTAAGTGGGTGTTCGTTTATATGAATTTCTCACACAGCATCCTCCACGTTTGCTACTTATGTAAAATCAGTTCCGAGCTGTTTAATTTGACGTTTGAACGCATGATTGCATTTTCAATTTGACAACTACGCACAGCACAGCACGCACATTGCCCCATTGCCCCTTGCCCCCTACACAGGCAGCTGCCCCTCTCTCTCTCTCTCACTCGGCTCTCACTCTATATCTCTCACCTCCTGCCGTGTGGGCCTTGGCTATTGGAACTTCCTCTGCTGCTGCTGCTGCTGCTGCTGTTGCTGTCAAAATAATCACACGTACAATTAGCATGACGACAAGCTCATCAATTTGTATGGGCAGCGTGCTCGATGCAGAGCCAGAGTGAAAGAGAAAGAGAGAGAGAAGGAGAGCGAGATGGATGAGGTATGACAGAGCAAGGGACACAGGTATATGTAGGCAGCATTGGAATTCGAAATATGCCTCGAGATTTAAATGCTAATAATATATCTAATTGGAAATTAGCTCTGCTTGCAGTTATCCCAAATTGAGCTGAAGAGAGACCTTATGCTATATCATTTGCTTCTACTCAATATTATATATATTTGCAATAAGTAAGAGTGAAAATAGAAATGATATGTATATGCAATATATATTTTTCGTACGGGTCAAATGCCTTGACATTTTCATGCTAATATTTAAGCTAAGAGAGAAATATCTATTCAGCTATTAATTATGTGATTGACTAAATAATATATTGAGATTAAAATTTATATAAAATATTATGAATATAAAAAAAAATTATTTTAGGAATTTACAAAATAAATATTGTGCTCTAATTAATTTTTTAGGTTTTCTGTCAATAGAAAAATATTGAGATAAAAATATATAAAAAATATTACGAATATAAAAATCATATTTTACGAATTCATGAAATATATATTAAGCTCTACTTAATTTTAAATTTGTTGTACATTTCACAGAAAAATATTGAGATAAAAATATTTATAAACTACTCTGAATATATAAAAACGGATATTGTCTATAGGAACTGCTGGAGTTCCTTTGCCATCCTCAGCGAATAGGAAAAACAATTGAGTGTATTGGCAAATAGTGCCCCGCTAGTCGGTCGTATCAGACTGGCATCTGATGTCAGTTTGATGCTGTCGGGCCATTCATTCATTTTAGTCTGGTGTCCGGCGCGCTATGCAAACAACTTCGAACTGCAACATTCGGTGGCTGGTCGCACATCAATTTTGCGCATCGTCATCTAACGTGTGGACCACCAGCCAAGCCCCAGCAACACCTACAACGACACTTCATAGACAACGATGAATGCCCCACAGTCAGCGTCAGCGTCAGAGTTGAAGTTGGAGTTGGAGTTGCAGTTGGAGGCTGACCGTGAACAGCAGTTCCAGCCACAGCTACAGCTTTAGCTCTAACTTCAGCTACAGCTTCAAGCTGCGGCCCCGAGTATCAAGTGTGTAATTAATGTTTTATTAATACAAGCGACAAGCGATCGCTGCTAGCGACTGGAAGGGATTGGGATTGGTCACGGGACGCAGACTGGCTGGCAGGTAGGCCCCGTGGTGAGTGGAGTTGAAGCTCAGGTAACGACATTCGCGTAGCTAAGATGAACAGCAGTCGAATTGCAATCGATGCAGCAGCACCAGCACCAGCGGCAGCGGCAGCTCCAAGTCCCGGCAAGATTCATATGCACAAAGCCCATAAAATATGTGGCCAAGCTTTTTGCATGCCACCAGAGAGAGAGAAGGCGAGCGAGAGAGATAGTGAGAGAGAGAAGCTGGGCTCAGTTTCGTGCGCTTAAATGAATTACCAGATTAATGGACAGCATAAATCACATTATCGCTTCGGCTTGTGGCCCCAAAACACACGCAGGCTGCATCTAGAAGCGGGATTGAGGATGCGACCGAGGCCGAGGCCGAGGCGAGACGAGGCCATGGCTGGGGCGGCCTTTGTGGGCGGCCGCTCTGTGCTGTTTTGTGGTCTGTGGTGTCTCTGTGCCCGGTTAATGATGCTGGATGCTGGTTGCCGGTTGCTGGAATGGCATGGGGCAAAATTTATTGAACCATTGCCTAAAAGTCCATACACGGCCAAGGCTCAGCTTTGCAAGCTGATTCACTCAATAAAAAATAAATGCCAGACAGAGAGCAACACATAGAAAGGGATAGAGCAATACAAACACAGTGGGACAAAGAGCGAGGTAGAGTGTGAGAGAGTGAGAGAGGGTGAGGGCGAGGGGAACTGAGATCGGTACAAAGACAAATCACACCTTCTGCATTTGTTGAACAAAATAAATCTCGTAATGAGTTACGATAAGACGACGATTTCGACAGCTAAACAAATCACCTGCAATTGATCTTATGTACGCAAATCGCAATGGGAGCAGGAGACGGGCAACGAGCGGGATCTGGTGTTGTGTTGGGGAGTCGAGCGATCGCGTTGTGCATAATGCGCTTTAAGAGGAATGCCTGCGATTCCGAATACTGGAGCAGCAGCGTAGACTGTGGACGGCCTGGTGTGGTGTGGACAATCAACAACCAAACATGACATTTATTGACTACACTGCCTGAAAGTATAAATTACGAATGAGTGGACGACGCAACGATCGTGCCTGAGTGAGATATGGCAATGTTGGCCAGTTTAAGCCAGTTCGATGCTAACGCCCCAGGACATTGGCCCACTCTACGCATATGTGGAACTGTTTAGCCGATCGCACACGCATTGACTCTCTCCTTCTCTAGTTATAGTTCGCTGTCGCTGTCTCTGTCTGACGATCGGGTCGACAAGTAGCTAGTAGTTCGGCTGGCAAATGGGGGACCAACCACAGCGATGGCCGTGCGTGCCGTTTCTTAGTAGTCGAACATAGTGGATTGTGATAATGATCATGACAGTCTATATAGGCGCTCGAATACTGCCAAATGAAATTTGTCTCGAAACACACACGCATACGCGCACAGTACGACCTCTTGCTGTGTTTTTATACCTTGGGTAAAATCAAAACCAGTGGCTAAATTGCAATAATAAGCCACCTTTATAAATCGGCCAGAGAGTCACCACTACAACAGCTACAACAACAACGAGCAAACAACGAGTTGCTATGGCTTCTTTTTTTGCGCCAGGTTATGCGACTATTTGTCTATTGCCAGCCAGCGGATCAGTCGGCGGGGCAGCGCGGTGGCCTCACTGCGATGGATTCGTTCGCTGCTCTCTGCAATGCGAGAAACGCCCTCAGTAGGTGGGCGATGGCAACGGCAACACCGACTACCGATTATAGTCACACTCCGTTCGAACGCCAGCAGACGAGCAGAGGCATCGAGCGGGGCCCAATTTAGGGCGTCTTAAATGATCTTAATCTTAGAGCTAGACTATTGAGTACTGCAGAGAGATTGAGTGAACTCCAAAAGATACGCAAGGAAAATAAAAATGTTCACATTTTATATTTTTATTTAATATATTTGTTTTTTATATTTTTTATTTTCAATAACAATTTTTTGAATAGTATTTTTTATTTATAATTTAAAAATTTTATTTTTGATTAATCATTTACATTTTTATATTAATCACATTTACTACAACTTTAAAATTAAATTTCAATCAATATAAAAATATTATTTTTAAATTCATTCAAATAAAATTATTTTATTTTTATATTATTTTCATGTCATTTATTGTAATATTTGTTTTTAGATTAATTTTTATTTAAAAAATTTTAGAATCATTTATTTGTAATATTTTTGTCTAATTCATTTGTTGTATATATATTAATTTTAATTTTTAAAATTATTTTTGGTCTTTAAATAACTTGACTAGCATTTATTTGTAATGTTTATTTATCTAATTAATTTTTTGTAATTAAATTATTTCTATGCAATTGGTTTTTGAATGAATTTTTTGTATTTATTTTTTAAATTTCAAATTACATTTGAAAAAACCTTTTTATTCTATACCATTTATTTTAAAATTATGCTTTACATTTTTAATTTATAATGTTTTAAACTTATTATTACATATTAATCATTATTATTATTTGTGTATTATTTATTTAAATAATTAATAATTAATTATTTATTATAATTTTTTTAATTTTATTTTACCCCTTGGCGCCCTTTAACTGCGCCTGCTTGTAGCGCTCCTGTTGCCAGCTACTAGACGTTGCGCTCGCACTATAAATTTTTGACAGTTTGAAAAAATTGCGATTCATTGTGACCCCTATTGTGTTCCGTGTGGCTGGCACTGCCACTGATCAGCGATCATAGAGCTGCCTGGCTGCCTGTGACTGAGCCTACTGTCTAGAGGCTGGAGTCCGGGGTCCGCGCGTTGTGTAACACGAGCCAAGCAGAGCCACAGAACCCATACACATAATGGCACTCTGGTGGGCCTAGAGCACGACGGCGACTTTGTTGGCTTTTGGCTGGCTAAAAGGTAAGCGGAGCCATTGTCGTTGTCGTTGTTGTTGTTCAATAGAATTGTTTGCCAAGAATTATGCTTTATTGATGATGATAATGATGTCCTTGTGGCCGGCTTCTGACCACACCGAACATCACATTCTTGTGTAAGCGTTCAAAATTCCGGGAATGCAACGCACGCCACAGCCAAAGCTCACTCCAACTCTTCACCTCCCCCTGTCTCCCGCTCTCTCTCTCTCTCTCTCTTTCTGTATCTGTCTGTATGGCTGGTGGTGTCGCATAATAAAAATGCCATAAGTCAATATCAGGAGCTCGGGATAAGCACGGGCGCTGGCTGACTCCATATGTGTGTAACTCGGGCCCGAGCCCAGGCCCTGGCTCGCGACACTTTGTTAATGAGCCCCCAGCCCCCTTTCAGGCGGAGCAGGGCATTCATTGTCTTGCAAGGGTCAACTTTATGTGTTCGACATCGGCAGCTGCACTCGACTCGATGATAATGTGCCAATGCGAACGCTTCATTTTGATATGATTAATTAATGCAAAGATCGTTGCTCTAGCAGCGGGATCCGGGGGCACCGATCGACCCTGTGTGTGTGTAATGTTTGCTCAGCAGTTAGTTTTAATTGAATGTGACATTTCAATAAATTGATAAACCCCGCTGCATTGCCACTGCCACTGTCTCCTGTCTGATCTCTTGGCCAGCGATCATTAATGGCTCGTCTGCGATCTCGTGCCGTACTCCACAGCTTGCTCCAACTCCATCTGCTTTTGGTGTTAATATGATCAACGGCAGCTCATCAGCATCTCAGCTTTGCTTCGGTTCGTTTTCAATTATCGTTTTTTGTCTTTCACGTCACTCGCCCTCCCTCTCTCTCTCTGTCTGTCTCCCTCTCTCGTCTACCGCTTTTTATTGCCAATGAGTGGCACTGATCATCGGCGATCGCATGGCAAAAGAGCGTGTGAATATGATTATGATTGTGAGTCCGAGTTCGAGTCTGAGTCTGCGTCTGTGTCCGAGCGTATTTCAATTGCAGAGACAACAGCATTTTAGTTAATTGAAAATGCTGGCTTTTTATTTTTCCATCATTTTAATTTCCTATAGACGTCAAGCAGATGCATGTAAAACAATTTGAATGATCCGTCGATCAATTAAATGAGCATGAAAGATGCTGACAACAATCATCGGGGCATTAGGAAAAGCTATTAAAGCTCAAATTATAAATTAAGGCTACCCTACTTAATGCTAATTATAGCACTTGCATTGATCATTAGATGATTCGTTAGAACTGATACAGATGAAATGATCAATGGTGACTTGTGTTTCCTAATAGTACTTAAATATGTATCTACATATATAGATTTATCATTCTGATCATAGTTTATATTATTATTATATCTAATATATATCCCTTTGCAATTATCATCTCTTTTCAGTCTCTTGGCATTGCATTGCAAGTGTATGGGGAAACTGAGAGACAAAAATAGTATACGAATAGAGATCGGGTCAGATCTAATGCGCTAGATACTATCAAGGTGGTCTCTCAAGCTGGCACCGGGTGCATTGTGGTGTGTCGTGTCGGCTGCAATTTTTATGATTTTTGTTCATTTTTATATGTTTATTTGTTGCCCAGTTCTGTGTGTATGTGTGTGTGTTCTGTGTGTGCGAGCGAGAGGGCGCTAGAGGGGTCAAAGAGAACAGTGAGAGAGTGAGAGAGTGAGAGAGAGAGAGAGAGCGCGTATGAGTGAGAGCCCATCATTAACCCATTAAACTTCCGATTTGCCGACAGCGATAAACGATGCCGTCGGCGGCGTCTTCGAGCGTTGCTATTCCTCTACTTCTTATACGACTATGTGTGTGAGTGTGTGTGTGTGTGTGTTCTTTTTTAGAGTTTGTTTTTCGGTATTTTTTTTTTTTTTTTAATGACATATCGTAAAGATTTGTTAAAAGCCGTCGCAAAGATCTTTGAAATGCGCTATGCTTCCTGCGCCCATGAGCTAATTTTGTTGATGCGTGAAAATGTAACGATAGAAACAGAGATCAGACAGAGAGGGAAAGAAAGAAAGAGAGAGAGAGAGAGAGAGAGAGAGAGAGAGCTAAGCTAAGAAAATGCTCCCTTGTAATTGAATTGGAAGTGGGCCACCCAACTGGCCAAGTCAAATTGAGCAAATATAATTTCGCTATAAATTATGGGTCGCAAAATGGAAAAACCTCAAAATATTGAAACGTGTTCGAATTGTAGAGGCCACATCGCTGCATCGCCGCTGGCTCACCCCAGAGCAATGCGCTGGGAGGGCCACCTTTTGGCTTAAACCGCAAAAATGCCAACGAATGTAATCAATTTTTTGTTATGGCCACGACTTTTGCGGCATTTTGCTCGCGTTTTTGATTGAAAATTGTAAATAAATTGTATAAACGTCATCAACTCGCAAAATGCAAATATTCAGAGCTCCACAGAGCCACAGATCGACAGAGCCAGTGAATCCATGGCTACGTCCAGCTACGTCTCTGATGCTCCAAGCCAGGCTCAATTGAGCAATTTGCGAGAGACGACGACGCATAATTGTGCCACGTTCGCGCTGAATGATTTGCTCAAAGGTGGGGCTGGACGTCTTTTGGGCAACTGCTGCTGCCTCAGTTCGGAAGCCGCTGAGAGACCGCAGAATATCGTGATTATGGCAAGCGGCACTGTTGATTATATTTACTTATGTTTATTATTATTATATATACACACAAACACACACATAGATACATATATATAGTAAGTATTAGTGGGTTCATTATGTTTATCATTTGGACTCTTTTTCTTGAGCTGGGGCCGGCGCCAGACCTCATAATAATTTACCGAGCTACCGGTCTTGCGGGGTCTCGGGCTTTGGATGTTAGGTGTTGGCTGTTGGACCAGCTCAAAGATCGTTCCACTTTGCCTGCTTTCCGGCCAGCTCAATTTGCTAGCTGCTCCAGATGTTATATTAAATATAAACCATGAAAAAAACCCACACATACTCGCATACACTTTGGCCATTTGCTAACTACTTTTTATGGTGGAAAGGTGAAAAGTTGTTAGTCATATTAATTGTTTTGGGGGAAAGCTTAAACAATATTAAATTTTCAACTTTGAACTGAAATTTCTCTGGGATTAGCTAGAATTGCTGGCTTTAGAAAATGTTTATGTGTAAATATTTTGAAAAGAAAAAACAAAACATATTGCAATTTTATGCTTATCTAACACAAAGTTCAGTAAAAAGAGAAGAGTAATAAAAGTAAGTAATGAATATAGAAAATTACATAGAAATAACTAAGGTATCTGCAATGTGCATGAATTGAGATATAATGAATGATATCGAAAGGAGAGGAAAGAGCAGGCTGGGAGAGGATTAGAGAAAAAAGTATTAAGAAAGAGATGGAAATTGAGCAGAAAAGAAGACTGGAATCAAATTGGGATAAAGATAGTTATGGAATGCAAAAGCTACTTAGAAGGGAACTGAAAGAGAAAGATAGTAGGAGAGAGCAAGAGAGAGAGAGAGAGAGAGAGAGAGAGAGACAATGAGTAAAAGGACAACAACGAGTGGGAGAGATGGGAGAGGGATCTATAAAGAGAAAGAGAGAGGAATTGATTCTGAGATCGACTGATGGACAAAGAGTAAGAGAGAGATAGAGAGAGGTAAAGAGTGTTAAAGAGAAAAAGAGTAAGAGGGAGACAACGAGTGAGAGAAATGGGAGAGGGATCGATAAAGAGAAAGAGAGAGGAGTGATAAAGAGATCGACAGATGGACAAAGAGAGAGAGAAAGGTCTAGAACTGAATGAATTCAATATGATAAATCCTATTAATAAATATAAATATTTATAACTAAGTAAAATTTTCAAGCTAACATACAACATTCATCAATTATTAATTTGTATACCGAAACTGAAATCATCTAAATGAGAAAGTACGAAAATTATTGCAAATTTAGTTGAACAAACAAAGTCCATAGTTACGCTCGCTTACAACTAGGCCACAGACTAGGTCGACCCCTTTTTTGCTCGAGACCCTAGGCATATATTAAGCTGCCGCAACAATCAGCGATCGGGCAGCACTATCTCTGTTTCAGAGGCGCCATTGAGTGTACGTTTAATGTGATTTTTTACACAAAAGTCGTTGCGATTGGCGATCGGCTGATCGTTTGCCGGTTAACACCCCAAACCCAACAATGGCGTAAAAAAGTAAACAAAACGCGAATGAAAATTAAATTAAAATGCTGAAAAATGGAAAATGGAAATGAAAATGGAAAAGGTAACAGGTAACAGGTAACAGGCAGGTGACGCTGACGATGACGGAAAGGAAACCGTCACATGCGAAAACAAAAGACGTCGCGAGGCTGTTACGTTGAGCGATCATCAACAAGCGACGGGAACGGAACACATAAGCTCTACATGGGTGTAAGTAGATATTATGAAGGTATGGATGTGTGTATGTGTATGTGTTATATATGCACATATAGAGCATGCTCATTGTATGCCTGTGTGCGTGTGTGTGTGTTTGTGTTGAGTGTGGAGTCAAGTGTGGTAAGGCCTTTTTGCAGAGCTTCAGTAGTTCCCTCATTTGATGTTGTCTATTGTGTGGGACCTTCCCCTATGCGTCTCCTCGCACACACACACACACACACACACAGTTGCATGTATGCAGTTGCTGTCTCTGTTTAGCTAAAGGGGGCATTGCGTTGATAGCTCGTATGTAACAGGAGACATGCTCTACTGAACATGAGGTTCGATTAAATGTTAATGTTGGTTAACTTTGGGGTTTTTCTTTGGCTTGTGTTTTTGGTTTATATATGTATATATATATATTTTTTTTATTTTATATTTTTTTTTGTTTTCTCTGTCACTACCTGTCTCTGTCCCTCTCTCTGGCTGCCTTTGTGAGTGTGCATCTATTTAACTACCAAAACTTGTCTACGTTCACACATAAAAATCGCATACATATCGAAAGGGGGTCTGCTTCATTTTGTTGTTGTTTATTTTGGGCGGCTGAAGGGCAGGCGGGGGTGTGAGCTGCTTGCTGCTTGGTTGGCTGGAGCGCTCAAACGTAATGAACGACGCATCTTCTTCTACCGCATCGGCGGGAGGAAGAGAACGAGCGAGAGCGAGCGAGGGAGTTGGCCTGCCTTCCCTCTCTCTCTCTCTCTCTCTCTCTCTGCGTCACTTTGGCGCATTGCGTAGCGCGCACTGCGCAGTCGTGGCGCTGCCTCTCGCTATTGCCATCTCGCTCTGCCGCCCACGCACACGCGCCTGCGAATGCTTTTCGGCTGCACTTTTGGCTGTTGCCGTTGCCGTTGCCGTTGTCGTTGCCGTTGCTGCTGGCAGGTGTTTGGGAGCTCGTCTCGTTTTTGAACTTAAAGTCAAGTAGTCATTGTTGTTGTTGTTGTTGTTGCTGTTGCTGTTGCTGTTTGTCTTTTGCACTTCACTTCACTTGAATTTTGCATCGCTTGGATGCTTCTTCGCTCAGCTCAGAGCAGCTTGACTCGGCTTGAGTTGGGCTCAGTTCAACTTGGTTTGCTTTGGGGTTTTCGTTGTTTATTTGAGGGGAGATGGATCTGGTCGTAAATTTCTTTAGGCCTCAGTTGCTGTTGTTGTTGGTGCCTATTAAAGTGCGATTTGTTTAATGATTTTCTACAACTCGCTGTATAAATTTTCCATTTGAAATTACCTACATGCGAGACGAAAAACCAAACCGAGAAACTGAGCAACTGAGCAATTGTTGCCGGCCCAGACAGACGCTTCAGTTGAGTTTTAGGAGTTTTGGAAATGCGCATGAAAATTAAGTGTTTTATTATGCAAAAACAAACCAACAACAACAACAACAACTACTACAACAATATCAAATACAATACGCTGATTGCGCCTTGAGACCCGCAATGTAAAGATCCCCCGCACCACGCACCCCGCACAGCTGCCCTATTAGCCAACCCTTGACTGAGTTACGCTTTTGGCTTATGTTTGAACTTTTGCTGCGCTTTAAATTCCACTTGGTCGCCGCTTCACTTTAGTTAGTTGGTAATATTAGCGGCTTTAATTAATGGTCCACTTGGCTGGTCTGCTCTAGCAGCTAGATATGTGTGTGTGTGTGTATTAAGCAATGAACTGATTTGCATTGAGCTTACCTCCAGCAGCGGCATGGGAAATTAGTTGAACTGAAACTAAGCTTATTACCAACTATTGCTGGGAACGAGCCAACAAGTAATAGCCATACTTTGTAGTAAATCTCTTCTGGCTTTTTGTTCGATAAAGAGCAAGAGATTGAGAGAGAGAGAGAGCGAGAGAGATAGACAGGGGTATAGTCCCACATATATTATATATACGTATATTCTATTGGACTCTCACCATGTTTATCCTTTACATATATGTATGTATATTTGAGAGTCTGCAAGATGGGGCACAATTATTAATCAAATCAAAATTATCATATAACTATTTTTGCAATTGTAAAATAAACGAAGACAGAACTCAAATCGATAAGTCATGAATCTCCTCACTCCACATAATGTTTGAAGGAAAAATTTTATGTTCGTATTTTCTTTCATTTCCAGATCACCCGATGCCACTTATGTCTTTGAATGCCACGTCAATCAACCTCAGACTTTTGAAGCATTTAGGGAGAATATTCTCAAGGAATACGAGAATCTTTCTACTCGAAGTTTTGGCAAGTTTGATTGGAAATGCCATAGAGTGTGTGTTCGTATGATGATCAATTTTTATATTGAAAAAAAAAAAAGATTATTAATTAAATTAAAACTAAATTTTATATTTATTAAAAATTAATAATAAAAGTATTAAAAATGAATGATAAAAATATTATTAAATGATAAATTATATAAAAAATAAATAAATAAATAATAAAAAATTTGATTTATAATTTCCATGTAATACATTAACAATAAAAATAATAACGTATTATAATAATATTATTTATAATATATAATTTGCATTTAATACATTAATATTAAAAATTTATAATAATTTAATTTATATTAAATAATATCCATTTAATACATTAATAATAAAAGTAATAAAAATGTATAAAAATATTATTTATATTATATAGTTTTCCTTTAATACATTAACAGTAAAAATAATAAAAAATTTATAATAAATATTATTTATATTATATAATATTCACTTAATACATTTAAATATATTACATAAAGTCTTGGTATTCCAATAAAAAGTAATTTATTATGCTGAATATAAGTTTTCTAGAAGAAAATCAAACCCAACTCTATAATCTATTCTAGTATATATAAGGTATGTAGTCTTATAATTTGTGTATTAACTATTAAATTATTAATTTTATTAAATTTAACTAACTAACAGCTTTCTTTTGCTAGACTAAAAAATCGAAAGTTGTTCGCTTAGGCTAAACAAATGATTTATCAATTTGCCAGCTCTTTCTATAAATGGCTTAAAATGGCCATATATCAGCCGGCTATAATCAGTCAATGGCCCAAAGACGGCCCACTAGTGCTTGTAAAGAGCCAAGCCAATTGCAGCTATTTACCACACACATTACACGATGCGAGCAAGCGCCAATCTATAAGGCCAAAGTCGACGACGACGACGACGACGACAAGAGAGACTATATAGCAATTGTTTGTATGTATATTGCATGTCTATATAGGCTAGCGATACTAGACGATGGCGCTAGCCTTAAGAGGTGGCAATCAAAGAGAACAACAACAACAACTAATAATAATTCAAATTGTAACACATGCGACGCGACGTCTTGGGCTGATACTCTTAGAGCAGAGCGAAGGAGATGGCCTCAGTGGCTGGCTGAGCTTGTTGAGGTAGGGGAGTTGCAGGGGAGTTCTTAGACTAGTTTAGCTAGGTCTTCCATTGCTTCTTCTTCTTGTTCTTCCTCTTGAATTTCTTCTTGTGGTGGTTCAAGCAAGCGGCGTCATAATTTTTTGCCGCTGATTTATGCCCGAAGGCATAATGACTGGAAGCAATGGAGTATGCATTACATACAGAAGTCCATTGCAATGCGGATTGAGAATAGGGAATGAAGAATGCGAAATGAAGACTGGTAGTTGGCGGATTGATGAAGATGGAGATGGGAAATGCTAGGAAATGGAAGTGGGAGGATGGGAACGGAGATGGAGCTGCAATTGGAGTTGGAGTTGCTGGTGGGGCGGTCTTCAGTTATTGGGGTTTGGCCATACATCAAGGGAGCCGTAGACGCGAACGGCGATTCGCGTGATAGAACAATGTAAAAATTATGAACGCTTCAAATATGGGCAAAAAACATTGCTACCGCCTCGAAATGCATGCATACATATGCATGCATGTGGCACGGTCAGCAAAATAATTGATAAAACACTGATCCAATAGCATAGCATATAGCAGTTGAAGCAGCTAATCCTACTTTGTGGCATAAATTACATATGGCCCTCCTTTTGGCCAAACGCGATTAGCTTGGCGATAGTCTGCTTTGAGACGAGGCTCACCAACCCTCCGGATTTGGTTCAGTGGTTCGCTTTAATGGCCACAAGCAGAACTCAACGCCAGTCCAGCCGGCGAGAGCAACATTCTGCCTGAGAATTTAATTTAGTTTTATGAAATGTATTAATTTCAGACAGCTTTGTATTTGCGGATCTTTTGATAGTGAAATTTATGAAAATGTATTATTTTATTGTATATAAATATATATATTTTTTATTATTTATTTCTTTTTAAATTATTATTAATTATTTTTTAAACTTTAATATCTCAATAACTCTTAGAAGCATTAAAAACATTTTTATAGATTTTATTTTCATTAGAGTGTGGTTCATGAACATTGTCAAGTCTATACATTAGATCTATGTATATAGATTTAAATTTATGTATATAAATTAAGAGAATTCAACTTAAAAACTCTGGAATCCGCAGCTTATACAGTAACTTAACTGTTGCATACTAATGCTTATGCACCAAAACTTCAAGAAATATACCTTTTTCTATAAACCTTATTTTTTAGCTGTAGATATAGCTTTTTCCTTTTAGCTAAACCCCCAATGATCATACATATAGACGATTAATTTTTAAATGAGAATATATATATAATTTAACATTTCATGTTTCTATGAGAGTTTTTGTTTTAAGAGCCACGCTGTAAAAAGAAAAAAAAAAAACAGTAAAGGTTTAACATATTCTAAATTAAGTTTCCAATCTCGATAAAAAAACATAAATAAATAAATATAATAAAATAAATAAATTATTTATAATTTATATAAAATATATAAAATTGTCCGTTTAATTTCATGTGCATAACTAAAAAATAAAAGAAATAAATATTAAAAATTAATATATACATAATTTTAATAATTTTTAAAATATTAAAACATATTTACATTACTTTATATTATAATTAATATATATATATATATATATTTATATATATTTATATATCTAATTTATATCGTAATTGCTCACATTTTCTAGCTTTCACTTTAATTGCTTGTTAATTGATTGATCTGTTCACAAATTATGAATTTCCAATGAAATATCGATAATCCTACAGCCTTGATCGATAACGATAAATGCTCGTTTCGAATAGCGCTTTAGTGCAGCATTTGTGAAATCTTTTTAGCGCTCTCCGCACAGCCCACAAATTGTTCTCTCTGCTCGCCCGGCCGCTGTCGTCTTCTTTGTCCGCATTTTAAAAAGAAGTCGAGCTAAAAGACAACCAATGGAAAGCAACTTCCGAAACGCGGCCAGAACAATGGGTCATAGATCAAGTTTTAATGTGGACGCCAACATCGTTTGTACCGTACAATGAACTTTCAATACGAGTTGCTAACTGCTCCCAAAAAAAAAAAAAAAAACAGAAAGAAAAAGAAATACCAACAACAGCAACAGCAAAATAAAAGCGTCACCATTCACATTTTCACCATATACACGAACACATATACATATGTATATATATATATGTATATAGTATATAGAGTTATAGTTGACTTTTGGCAACATTAGCCAATTTTTGATATACACATTCGCCATTCTCCAATGATACCACAACTCTTATGGCTACTATATGTCTCTGAGTGTGTATATCTCGTCTTCTTCCTCTTCATTTTTTGTTTTTAATAATTTCTTATTGTTGTTCGCGCTGCTTTTATGGCGACGTCGACTGCGCGTCTTTTGATTGGTTCAACCTGAGAGTTTTTTTTATTTCATTTTTCTTGTTGTTGTTGTTTTTTTTTTAACGAGCTCTGATTTCGTGCTGTTGTTGCTGTTGTTGCCACGTTTATCGTCACCGCGATCAGCGAGTGGGGCTGAGCCGTCAGTTGGCTATAATAATTTTTTTATGGCTTCTTTATAATAATTCACCTATACGTTGACGGAACGCAATTAGCTTGCCTAGTTTCCATAGATTCATAGAAGAGCCAGCTCCAGTGCGTGGTCGTCGTCGTCGTGGACGCCGCCTCAAAATGGCACAAAAAACAGACACCAAAAAAGCAACAACAACAACACAGCCAAGCAGCGAAGCAACCAACCCAGTCAACAACAAAGCTGAGAACAACGTGACTTCGATGCTCAGCGCTAGATTAGCTATAGCATTCCTCGTATATCATCCGGCTGGGCTAGCCAAGGGGGCGGCAGGGAGCAGATCTTAGTTAGTCAGGAGTCCAAAGATGGCGAAACGTAACAAAAATCATATTTCTCTAAGGATGTCGAGCAGTTGCGCAAAGCGCTGATCTGTCAGCTCGATAGCCATGCCACGCAACTAATGAAGATCTTCAGCTGGCCATGGGAAACATTTGATCAGACGAAATGAAAAACCTGCACATCACGAATGCCCACTTGAAGAGGTTGATATAGAGGTAGCTGTAGAGGTAGAGAGCTACCAAAACAACCCAATTCCCTAGCAGCTGCCGCGCTATGACTTTATTCGCTAGACCTCGACGATCGCATTTAAATGTGCAGCGATCGACGAAGCGATCGATGATTCGATTGATGCAACAGCGACCCTCGCATAACTTCCTAATTACATTACACGACCGCAGTCCGGGAGTTCGGGAGTCGGCCGTCGGAGGTCAGGAGCTGCTGACAATCGCACCTGTAGCTGCAGCGCGCGCGCGCCTCATTACAAGCGGCGGGGGAGGGGTACAAGAGTGAACTCATTGTGGCTTTGGCGGTGGCGTTGGCGGTGGCGGCTACGCTGGCATTTTAATTGAAATTGTTTGTGTTTTTGGCGTTTGTTGCGCTTGATTGATTTAGAGTGAGCCTAGCTGAGGACCCGCAGCAAATAGCGCCCCTAACAACCACTAAAAGACACACAGGGAGAGAGAAAGAGAGAGAGAGAGAGAGCGAGAGAGAGCGTGGTGACTGCCTGTACACCTGCCTGCCCGCTGGCTGACTTCTGGTTGAGCTAACTGACAGTCGCGTAATGAAATTCCGAGCGGCGTGCGGCATGCAATGCAATGCGATCCGCTGGCCTTTTATCCCTCACCCTGATGACCCTCACCCTCACTTGTTAGTTCCCATTTCCCAGTTCCCAGTTCCAAGTTCCCCGTTTGCCGGTTGCCGAGTGAACGATCTTGTCCGTTGATCTTTTTGGTGCATTGGCTAAGTTAATTGGTTGTAAAACAATTTTTCGAATTAACATAAAAATGTTTCATTGGAAAAAATATTGCAGACACAATTAACATTTACGCGATGCCAGAGCGAGTGCGACTGCTGCAACTGCAACGGCAACTTCGACTGCAAATGCAGCGACGGCTACTGCGGCTGCCAGTTTCAATATGCGGGCACTTAGCTGATCCGCGCTAGGGCTAGGGAAAGAATGTGTGTAAGGGTCGCGAGGTGGGCACTTAGTTCGATTTAGACTAGACCTCTCTACGCTGTGCAACAAGTTAGACACATTGAGTTGTCAATTAACTTCCGTATGCCATTATAGATATTATGATGTTGTAGATGGTTTGTTCAAGTATAGCTAACTCTAGATGTTTGGCTCGATGAGTAGCAAATAAAAAGTCTCAGAGAGCTCATTCCAAGCTCAGTTCCCAGAATGAGATGAGTTGTTCTTATACCCTGAACCCATTGATAAAAGGGAATTCAGGTTGGATTTGTGAAAATGTATGTAACAGGCAGAAGAAGACGTCGCTGACCCCATAAAGCATAGATATTATTGATCACAAAAAAAAAGTTGATATAGCCCTGTCCGTCCGTCCGTCGAGATTTCGGAAACTACATAAGCTAAAGAGCTGACATTTCACATGAATACTCGTTGTTAGTTAAGCAGTACGAGTTTATTTAGTTTTTTTTTTCGACATTCCATTTTCTTATTATCGATAAAAATCGAAAATTCGTTTAGTTTTTTTAAAGTTTTTTGAGCATAACTTCTACTTCTTCAAATTTGTATATTTAGATAGATATTATGGAGGTGCAGATTTTGTCCCTTCATTCCCAATTCGAAAAAAAAAAACGCATTTAATACAGACTAGTTCTGTGTACACTTCATTCAAGTATATAGTATATATATGTCAATTGCACTTTTGATAAATTAGATATACAATATTTAAATCTTTAACAGCGTTAGAGAAATATCTCAAGGGCGCTTGGCAGCCATTTGCACCAATGAACTTCTTTATATATATACGACCTTTATTAAATTTCGTACCTTTAACTCGAGCCTAATGCAATTGCTGTCAAGCTCTATACATACGTATATCAGATCAGTTCCAGCACAGCAACAATTTCACATCAGAGCAAATAGACTCCCATAGACAAATTCCCCTGCGATATATTGACGTTCTCATTGTTATCGTTATCGGATTCGTCACATCGCTAATGTGTGATATGCAATGTACCGCAACTGACAGCTACAAAACAACAAGAAAGCCAACACCAAACACCAAAAAAAAAGAGAAAAAACCCAACCAGGCGGACAATTGAATTGTTTTGGTTGCATGTGCCCGCAACAGTCGCAACACCCGCAACAGCCGCAACACCATTCAACCGTACAGTGTCCGCGACCCGCGGCCAACAGAATGCAAATTGAATGAAATGCTAATGGAAACGAGTGCGAGTATATGAGTACATTGAGTGCAGGCTGCGCACAGACGCGCGACCCGCGCAAATAAAGACAATGAAGGCAACTTTTATTGGTTCCATTCGATGATCAGACGTTCAGCTGAGGGCCAAAGCGCGTCCGGTGTGCCAGTCGCCAGTCGTCAGTCGTCAGTCGTCGATTGTCTGTGTGTTTGTTGTTGGTCTGTTTGCGGCGTACTTAGTGACACCATTAACGCCGCCTCAACATGGCCCGGATCGGCTACCAGCCCCAGCCAGCTACCAAACAACAACAACAACACCAACACACATTCACATCCGGCGCATGCGCAGATGTCGACAGACCTGGGTCCCTGCCTTAGCCACGATCGTTCCCCAGTTTGATTGATTCTGTTTCAATGTAGCGCCTTTCTCTTGCCGCAGCCCGTTTTATTGTTGGCCGCTTGAATTTTTATTGCAATCGGTGTGAAATTTCACACCGCAATGCTTAAATGATTTCGAACACCCTTTCAAGTCTCTTTTTTTTTTCAATTTTATGTTATATATATTTCTTCTCTTTGGCTCGCCAGTAAAACAGATCGCAAATGATATTTGTAATGAGCAAAGGAAAATCTTGAAATCTTGGATTAGTTAAATATTAAATTAAATAAGCTAATACTAATTTGCTTTAAGATATGCCCTGCTTTCATTAGAGATCAATAGCTAAAAATATATCATGATTTATCCCAGAAAGAATATCAATCCCTGCAGAATTTAAGCCAATTGAGATTTAGCTTTCTCAGAAATGCTGTAGTGTCAGTTCAGATCCATTTATCGATCGATGATCATCGTCGATCATCTCTATTTAGCTAGACGAATCAACCAGATCGAGCTGCAGTGGATCCTCGCCTAACGAACAAGATGCTGCAACGTATTGTGTTCGTTAAACGAGGGTCCACTGTAGGTAATTCTTATAGCACTCTCTTAATCCTTTTTTGTTGACTTACATGAGTCATAACTTCAAAATTTATTAAGGTGTCTGCGAAAAAGTTACAGGACAAAGGACGAACTCCGAATGTGTGGAGTACGTCCGCAAGCAGAAATGAATTAACTACTTAATAACAACTATCTCCATAGGACGCTGCGACGACCGCGTGGGCTGCGTGCATTGCGTGCATTCTCCTTGTTCATGAATGCAAGCGTCAAATTGCGCTTGGCCGGTGATAGGCCCGAACGTGAGGTGGGCCGCATGCCCTCAAGGCTGCCCAGGCTGCTGTCGACAATGACGCGACGTCGACGACGATGGGGCCGCAGCTTATGCTTCGGCTTGAAAACGGGCGGACGGTTGCGTTGAGGCTCCGGCTCTGGCACGAATCGGCGATGCAGCGATGGCTGCGCCAGCTCCAGCAGCCGTGCACTGATCTTGTAGGGTCGCCTCGATTTGGGCTTTGGACTTTGATTCTCTGGCGATCGAATGTTGCTCAGGCTGCCAGCTTCCAAGCGCTCTGGATCATCGATCGCCTCTTCCCGCTCCAGATCCTTGGCCATGCGTGCCTGCGAACGCTTCATACGCAAGCGCCGACAGCTGTTCGCTGTCATCACTGGCCTAGACTTGGTCGCCAGTGTGGATTTATTAGTTTTTGACTTGGTTTTCGATTTTGTGGTCGCTGGATTTGGTCGATAGACGGCACCGGCATTACTTTGGAACTTGTATGCCAGGCGCCAAGGCTTGTTATCACACTTCTTGGCCGCCGAGCTCTTGGTGCGGCTGATGCCGCCGGCGCTGAGGCGCTTCGTCTTCCTCTTAGTCTTTTCCTCCGGTACAGCAGTGGCACAGTTTACGCTCTTCGATTTCGCCAGCTTGATACTCTTGGCCTTCTTCAGGATGCCCGGCTTCTTGGGTGGTGTGGGCGCACTGGAGATGGGTTGGGTGGGGCTGGGTGGCTCGGTCTTTGCCTTCTTGGGCGACTCCTTCATGACCACCGTCGATGGGCGCACAGCGTTGCCAGCACGCATCCGAGGCTGTGATGGTGCCAGGCTCAATTTTGCCGGCTGCAGCACCTGACGGGATTTTTTATTCTTTACAATCGTCATTTTGGGTTTGGTTAGTTTCGTGAGTTTCGTTAGTTTCGTGGCATTCTTGCCCACGGATTTCTTCTGAACAAGCACAGCGATCTTTTGCTTTTTCTGGAGTTTGTTCAATGCCTTGGGCATGCTCAGCGTAGCCGGACGACCGCTTGGCTGTTTTTTTAATAGCAATTGGTTGTTGGATTGCGTCACTGGGCGGCGTTTGATCGGCTCCTTTTTCTTAGTGTTGGTATTCGACTTGGACATTTGGACTACGATCTCGGTCGGCTGGCCGCGTTGTCGCAAATGATTCTGATCGATGATGACGCCAGTGAGACTCTTCTCCTTCTTGCCATCCACGTTCATCTTATAGGTTAGAGATCTCGAGCCGGATGGAGAGCGTGGCTGCGGTTTCTTGGAGCGGCTGCGTTTCGCCTGCAACATATCGTCGAATGCCTCCTTCGAGTGGGTTATCTGCTTGGTCATATCGATGCGCTCCGGCTTCACATAGAACATGTGTCCATTGTAGTCACCCACATGGCCCTGGCCATGGCATTCCGAAATGACGCGGGCCACAACCTTTTTCATTTCCGTTCGATTCAAGTTCAGCTGATTGGCCAGATTCTTGGCTAGCGCCTTGAGAGCGCCACCAGTGCCGGCCATTTGAGATGAGTTCCATATATTCGTGTTCATTTTTCAAAGCACCTTTTCAATTTGGCTATCTGTGCGCAATGTGAGAGCTCCAAAAGGTTAAATTTACGTTCGGTCCCGAAAAGTGCGTGAAGAATACAATTAGTAATTTTTATCTATTTTTTTTTTTTTTTTTTGGTGTGGCATAATAAACTCAAAATAAATATGTATAAATCCAACAAAAATTGTTAGGCAGCAATATAAAAATATGTACAGAATGCAAGGCCTACTCTGCTAGTGAGCCTAAGACGCGCGATGAAGCGACGTTTAGCTGGACTCGATAGAAAATGCAAAGCAACTAAGATGAAACAAATAAATCAATCGAATAGGCAGAAAGTACATATATATCGATAATAGATATATTGAAAAGAAATAATCTAGAAATTGTAAATGTATATTAATGAAATAAATGAAAAATATAAATATTAATATATTTCTCAGGCCAGGCCTATTCAGGATATTCATGGCTGGAAAATGTCCCCCTCTGCTGCTGCTCGTCTGCACTCAGCTGCCTCGACTGTTGCAGCTGCGCAGTAGCCACGTGCGACTGCATTACTCTTATCAATGGGCCCATGGCTAAAGGAACTCGTAATAGTTAGCGAGGGCCAAAAGAAAACTACTTACAAACGAGCCCAAAGCAGACAGACAGGCAAACAAAAACAACACACTCGCACACACTCACAGACACATGCACAGTCGATTGGTCATGTTGAAGAAAAGTTATAAATGATTTCATTATAGCATTGCAAGGGTCATCAGCATTCGGGGTCTCATCAGCCTGTCGCAGTGTCTGGGCCAGGGGCCTGCACTTGTCCAGTGCACCTGCACAACCTGTGGCACCTTGTCCAGGCAGGTGAAGGCGCAGAGCATGCAGCACGCTCGCTCGCCTTTTTAGGGGTGGGAAAAATGATTTACGCAATGAGCGGGACAGCGCCTCAGCTCTCTCCTTGGCTCTGCTCGTTGATGTCGTGGCAGTGGCACCCTTTATATAAGACTTAGTTCAATATATTCCAGCTATCTATAGACCACCGCTCTCTCACTCTCGCCTGAAATTGCCTTCTCTTTCACGCATGCAAGAGTCGTTTGGGCCACTTAACTGTAATTAGGGCTTTTCAATATTATTAATGATGATGGTCGCTGCTCGGAACGTCGCTGAATATGTGGGAAATGCATTGCGAATTGATGACGACCCCGACGCGTTGCAGACAACCGACAAGCAGCAGCAGCAGCAGCAACAACAACAACAACAACAACCGACAATGGACAATGGACATTGAACAACGGACGGCGGACAGGCGGACAAACAACGCAATGAATATAAAATGCTAAATGCAAAATGCAAACACGCAAACCGAAAGCGCAACAATTTTCGAACTGCAATTTTTGCTCGCTCTATTTGACTTTTGTTTGTTGTTGCATTTGCTGGTGGTGGTGGTGTAGCTGCTGCTGCTGCCGGTGGTGGTGGTGGTGGTAGTTTGTGGTCAACCATCCAACCATACGTTTTTAGCGTTATCAGTGCAAAATAATCTTTCAATCAGCCCTATGCAGCGACGTCGTCATCGTCATCATCATCATCATCCTCACAGTTCGTGTTGTTGTTGTCATTCAACGAAGCATGACTGCAATTGTTGCAGCGCAGCAGCAACAACAGGATGAGTAGCAACAGCTAAATACATGAGTATGTGTGTGTGTGTGTGTGTGTGTGTGCAACACATCAGCAGAATAATAACTGCAACAATTATAATAACAATAGAACTCTTGACTGCTCGATTGGCTTCATCTCACACAACTTCATCCTTTTCTATTTATCATTGGAGCCTAATAATAGGTTTCAGATGAGCAACACATTCGATAAGACATATTATACTATTCTCACAGGCATTGTCCGGAAATCATATATCTTTATATATAGGACATATATATATATATATATATATATATATATAGAAAATATTGCTGCTTTGTATTGCATTGAGATTCTATAACATAAAAAAATATATATTAAAAAGTAGACATTTTTTCTTTCTATATTCTGATTAAATTTTATTCCAGATTTTCATTTATAAATGTTTGGCTATTTAAACCGATGACACGAATTTAATTTCATTTTATTTTTATTTAAATTTTATTTATATTTAAAATCGAGTCCCAAGACTTCTATTAGGTCTATTGATTGCAAATTATTATTTTTATCATTTTACCACTTAATTATTTGTATTTATTTTTTAATCATATTTATAAATTCATATATTCAATAATCAATTCAAATATCTTCATCTTCTTTATGTTAAATAAATATATTTATATAAATATAATAAATATAATTATATTAATAAATATAAATATAAACAAATTTATTAAATTTCAGCCTATTTTCACTATCATTTATATTTATATAAAAAATATATATTCACTTTAATATTCAATAATGAACTCTAATATCCTGACCTATAAAATATCTTAATTGCTTGATTATTTACAGATTATTATTATATTTTTTATTTTTTTTTTATTGTTAATTTATATGTGTATTATAAAAATTGCAACAACAAAAAAAAAAAAATATATATATATATATATATATATATATATATATATATATATATATATATATATATATATTAAATAATTCTTAAAAATATTCCAACTTTTAATATCTGTTCGCTATTATTTATATACACTTATAATTAATATTTTTATTCATTCGTTCAATAAAAAACTCTAAAACCTTCAGTTGTAAGATCTCTTCATATTATGCACTTTTTTAGTTGCTTTTCTTCTTCTTATAAAAGGAAATATAATTCATATAATTAATTATAAAATAATTTTAAGATTTCAAAATTCGTGTACTATTTTTTATATTCAGCTATAACTCATATATATGCTTATATTAAACCATATATTCCATAAAGAAGTCAACTATCATCAGCTAGAAAATCTCTTCAATTTCTGCTTCTCTAAAATTATCTTAAAATTAAATTATTTATATAAGCTATATTTATTTTATAAATTTACACATATTTATATATATAAATATTTCTGAAAATTCTATATTAATCCATTATTATGCTTATTTATCGTAATATACATAATTTCAGCTCAATATTTAATATCCCAACTCTAATATCTTTGGCGGAAAAATCTCTTCACTTTATGCTAATTTATATCCCATAAATTCTCTTGCCAAAAAGCCTGTTGAACAATTTAACAAAGGAGAATCGCATGCAATGTGCTGCGCAATGTTGTCAATACCAATATGCCTTCGTTGATAGCTTCGCTACCCAATGTGCCCCTTGCGGCAACAACATTTCTTCATGCATGCAACGAAACAACAGCGTTAAAACCACGGAGAGTCAAAAGTCAGGGCAAAAAAAAAAAGGAGAAGGAACACAAACCGAACCAAACAAGTGGAAAGCCAACAAAAAATTGAAGAAAAAAAAGAAGATATATATATATATAATAAAGAAACTGAAACAAGCTCATAATTTAGCTCGGTAAAGTTTTGCGCCTTTTGTTCGGCTGCTTTCACTACAAGTTATTGAAAATCGCGCAAGGGTTGCGCCCCGGCCAAAGCGTCGAAAGGGTTCGAAATTGAAAAAGAAAGCGCACGTCAGGTGGGCCGCCGCGTTCAGAAGGGATGAAGGGTTGACGGGGTGAAGTGGGTGGCCAGGCCCGGCAAGGGCGCAGGATGGCGTCTCATTTGTGCCGGGGTGTGGGTGATTTAGTGTTAAATAAAAACTTTTAAATTGCCATTTGATCGTTTGTTTAGCGACAATAATGTCGTCGTTGTCGTTGTCGTCCTCGTCGTCGTCGTCGTCGTTGTCATCGCTGTGCAGCAGCGACCCAAAGGCCTTTGCGTCGCCTGCTCTTCAATTTTGAGTCAGTGACAGGTTTTTAGGTCGGCTCACAGTTCGCCTGCAAGTCGGCTGCGCCGTGACAATGACATTGTTTCGCCTGACAGTTGTAGCAAATTTATTGAAAAGGTGTTCCTTCGTATTCAGTCCTCTCTCCCCCCTCTCTCTCCCTCTCTCTCTCTCTCTCACTCGCTTGTGCGCGCTTCCTTACAAAAATTGTCAAAAATTTATTGATATGTTGAAATTGCTCCCCCATAAACGAAATGGAAGAAGAAAAAAAAAAACACATACTGACAGCTCAATTTTTTCATCGAGTCTTTTTTTTCGCATACCTCGTTGTTGTTGTTGTATTTTGTTCATCTGACTTCCTTTTGGCTCATTGTAGTAAATTTGACAGCAATTGTTTTGTTTGACAGCTTGTCGTCTCGGCAAAATGATGATGTCAATATGCAAAGCAGCCAAAGCCAGATACAGAGCCAGCGACAGCGACAGCGACAGCGCCAGAGCCAGAGCCAGTCCGTTCCATGGCCCAGAGAGCGTGGCCAACACAAATTTGCATTCGGCACAAAGGGGGCGAACACTTTCAGATGAGTTATTGAAGCGTTACCCACTGCTGCCAGTTGACGAGCTAGTTTTGACATGTGCGACAGAGAAGCGGATTGCTCCAAAGGTTCTTGAACTGATCCAAATAGATAGCGCCAAGATATATGATAGTTGAATGCAATCTATAAGCATCTACATCTACATCATTTCGAATAAAGTCTAAGATCTCAATATATTAAATATATTTTAATTCATTCAGTCCATGTCTACCTACTTCTACTAGAAGCGAATGAGAGGCTTAAGTAACAAAATTTCTATTCCAATTACTACTACGATAACTACAAATACTTTAACTATTACTGCTACTATTGATACCAATATATTAATTTCTAATGCTACTACTATTTCTACTATAACCATTACTATTACTATTTCTACTATAACCATTACTACTACTATTACTACTTCTAATACTATTACTTCAATTCCTATTATTATTTTATTATTATTGTATTAGTACTACTACTTCTACTACTACTACTACTACTACTACTACTATTACTATTACTATTACTGCTACTACTACTACTACTACTACTATTACTATTACTATTACTGCTACTACTACTACTACTACTACTACTACTATTACTATTACTATTACTGCTACTACTACTACTACTACTATTATTATTACTTCTACTACTATTACTGCTACTACTACTACTAATACTACTATTACTATTACTACTACTATTATTATTACTTCTACTACTATTACTGCTACTTCTACTACTAATACTACTATTACTACTACTATTACCATTACTAGTACTATTATTATTTCTGTTACTACTACTACTATTTATTTATTTTTTTTGCAACTACTACTTTTACTATTACTACTATGTATATTATATTAATACTACAACTACCATTATTATTTATGATATATAATTCTCGAAATCTATTGTCAGCATTAACATTCAATTGACGGATCTGTCAGCTGCAAGGCAAATACACAACAGAACACATATGCGACCCACTCTGCAGCAGCTGGCTCTGGTGGCAGTAGCAAGACTGATCACGCAACATACAATCCACATATGCAATCCACAATGCAATTTGCCATTGAACTTTGCAGGCATAACATCAGGTAACTTCAATTTGCTCGTAGATCTGAGCCCAAGCCTAACGACAACGCAATAACAGCCACCATTTTTTAATTTTTATGTATGTGCTGAGTTTTGATTGTTATCCACACACACACACAGACATGTGAAGAGTTGGAGTCAGGCGCTGAGCCACAGCGATATTTTTTATGAGACTGTTTCATTTTTCGCTTAATCGCACTAGAAAATCTCTAGAAATGGTAGGAGCTGGCGAGCAAGAGAGTGAGACAGAGCGCGATAGAGAGAGAAAGAATAATAAAACAGAAAAAAACTTTTAAAAAAGCTAAAAAAGAAGAAAAAAATTGCCGAGCGTTCAACTTGAAAATATGCCAAAAGACAATTGGTCGTCGGCTCTTGGCTGTCGGTCGCAGCGTTAAGGGCATGGTCGAGGCCTAGGCCCAGGCCCAGGCCCAGAGCCAGAGCCAGGCCGGGGTCTATTCACTGTCTCAGTTTTAAAACTCAGCCTTAGTTCTAGTTCCAGTTCGAGTCGCAGTCGCAGTCGCAGTCTCAGTCGCCAGAGTCTTTAAGTTTTCTTCAATGTTTAGCGAAGCGTGAATATTATTAGAGAGCGGAGGCGCAGACGAAAGCCAAAAGCAGCAGCATTTATTAATAATTACCGCATAGCATTCGACAATCAAGAGCGAAAGAGAGAGAGATACGTAAAGAAAGAGAGTTAAAGACATCGAGTGGAACTGGGAGAGCTAGAAGTGGGCCCAGAGTACATACTCTTAGTAAGAAATTTATTTGTTATTTATCTTTTTGGCATTATGCATGAATAACAATAAAAATATAAGTGAATGCTGTTGTTGTTGCTGCTGCTGCTGCTGCTGGCATAAATAGTTAGTCAGAAATGCGGCAGCATAAAGCGTCATAAAAATTATAGCAAGCCATTCGCTTGTTGCCAGGTTCTCAGGTGGCAGCCAGCAGCCAGCAGAAGCTGCAGCAGCCTCGGCTTTGGCTTTGGCTACGACTACAACTCCGACTCCATTCTGGAATGGCAGGAAGGGGGTCTCTGGGAGTTCAGTCAATAGATTTAGATCACTTTTAGTAGAAACGCTGGGCACAAAGAGCCATAAAAATAATGAGCCCAGCACGATGATGGCGACAATCATGAGTAAATAAAGCAAAAAAAAGCAAAGGAAACAGAGATACAATAATAGCAGCAGAGAGCCCAGAACTAAAGACGGAATTATATCAAGCTATTGTAAGCTAATATTTAAGTAGCTAAAGGCCAAAGTGAATACAGATGAAATACAAATGCGGATTACTAATCTGATCATTAACATATATAATGAGATATATAGAAGATAGAAGGATATAGATATGATATAGATATAGATATAGATATAGATATAGATATAGATATAGATATAGATATAGATATAGATATAGATATAGATATAGATATAGATATAGATATAGATATAGATATAGATATAGATATAGATATAGATATAGATATAGATATAGATATAGATATAGATATAGATATAGATATAGATATAGATATAGATATAGATATAGATATAGATATAGATATAGATATAGATATAGATATAGATATAGATATAGATATAGATATAGATATAGATATAGATATAGATATAGATATAGATATAGATATAGATATAGATATAGATATAGATATAGATATAGATATAGATATAGATATAGATATAGATATAGATATAGATATAGATATAGATATAGATATAGATATAGATATAGATATAGATATAGATATAGATATAGATATAGATATAGATATAGATATAGATATAGATATAGATATAGATATAGATATAGATATAGATATAGATATAGATATAGATATAGATATAGATATAGATATAGATATAGATATAGATATAGATATAGATATAGATATAGATATAGATATAGATATAGATATAGATATAGATATATTTAATGATGCTGTGCCTCAGTTGCAATCTTGTTTGCTCTTCTGGATGCTTCAGCTTGTGCCTTTTGGACATTTGACAGCCTCCATTATCAACATGTAAACAGAATGTTTTTTTGGAATTTGTTTGATTGCGATTGTTGTTGAGCGTTCTTTAAGATATTTGTTATTTGGTCTAGTGGTCGGGAGGGCAACTTACCAACTATTTAAACGAAATCACAATTTATTCTCGGAAATCAACCTCATTGCTTTGGCATGCACTGGCACTAGCCCTGACAGTGACTGAGACTGAGGCTGAGTCTACGCCTAGCAACCGTAGCAACTGGCCGCCCCTACTCCCCCACAGAGAGCCGTGGTATGCGTTGCTTTTCGTGGACAATGCTATCTTATCGTCAGAGCCCACATCAAAGCCAGAAATCTTTAAGAACACAACACAAAACACATATACAAATACGCAGACCGGAGACACCCCCGCTAGCCGCTTCCCGTTTTCCAACTGCCTCCCCCTCCTCCCCATGAACATACGCGCTCTGTAGTGCACGCAAGCCTCGTCTGATAAAGTTCAAACAAAAGATTTGAGAACAACAACAGCAGCAACAACAACACTCGCTTATCAAATTGAACATGTGTACTTGCTTAGTCCATGCGTCTGTGGATCTTCTAAGGGATCTTATTGTTGTTCAGAATATAACTATTTGATATTTGCATAAGATCAACAGGTGCTCAGTCGCTTCAGCTATGCGGCAACGTCAGCATCTAAAGCTGTCACCATTTGCTCAATTCCGACAGAGATGCGGATATGTATATCTATGTTGATATGGGTATAGATATTTATATTTCTGAATCTTCATATTTTATAGTGAACTCTCTTTGTGATACTCACTTGCCATCAAATCATCAAATCATCATTAACTTCAACTTACGATCCACATTGAATGTGTGGCTTAAGAATTAAGAAATAAATACTGAATGTGCATAAGTATATTACATATATTATAATACTATCGATCTACAGTCCACATTCTTATTCGATTGCATAGGTTCCGCATGTGTTCCACAACAGGAAAGTCTTGCCATTCTCAAGCGCAGCAGTCGCTTTTTAAGTTCTTCATTGAGCTCATCATTACGTTCCACATGGCATCCACAGCGCATAAATCGCATGTATACCAAAACTGGGGAAAATAAATATACAAAACTTGTAGGGAAGTTGATTTCTTACAGCTCTGCTGCATTTGAGAAATTTCAATAATTGAGCCTCATTAAAACTACTCGGTAATAGCAGTCGAATAATGTTAAGAAGCACACACATAAAGAGTCAACACTTCCGATTATGAAATTTCGTTTGACAAAATGCCAGAAAAGTGTCGTTACAGCGATTGTTATTGTTATTGTTGCTGTTGCTGTTGCTGTTGCTGTTGCTGTTGCAAACAACGGTAATCATAACATGGAAATACGTACTGGTATCTATAATGTAATTACTGGCAGATCGAGGTGACTGCGGTAAAATTAACTGAACAACGTTGTTGAATTCATGCTGTTGGAAAATCAGGTAAAAAAAAAAGAAGAAATATTAAAAAGAAATACCAAAAGCGCTGCGATCGCTGCGACAGCCGAAAGAAACGTCTACAAAAGTCGCTGGCTGGCGAAGTCGACGATGGCGACGACTCATTAAAACAATTTTAAAAAATAATACAAAATAATTACAATAAATTATGATTACGCTTGACAGTGACAGTGGCCACGAATGCTGATGATGGCTGTTGCCACAGTGCCTGGAAGTGTGTAGTTGGGCATGGCAACACCAGCAACACCAACACCAACACCGGCAACACCAACACCAGCAACAACAGCAACTGGGAAAGATACTTAGGCGACGTCGTCTCGGTGTGGAGCGTCATCGTCGCCGTCGTCGTCGTCGTCGTCGTCGTCATTGTGCAGGTGCAAGTGAGCCGCGGCGTCACTGGCTAGTGACGATGAGCACAAAACAGTAACAACAACAGCAACAACAACAACAACAACAACAACAACAGCAGCAGCAGCAGCAGCAACAACTACGACAACGACACCCAAGAATCGCTCAACTGTGGCCAAAAAGTTCGTTGTTCATTTGTGCGCTGCTTTGGCTTCATCTACTTCTACAGCAACTGCTGCTGCTGGTGGTGCTTCTTCTTCTTCATCTAGTACTTGAGCGCTGTTTCACATTCACAATTTAATTCAATTCAATTTGGCCACAAAAATAATTACGACCTGTCCAGGCCGACGCGCAGCGTGTGAGCCAATGCGATGCGGCTAACTGCTTCTAAAGCGCCATCCAACGGCGTTGACATGTACTACTCACATTTACCCCTGTGTGTGTGCGTGTCTCTGTGCTGGCTGTTGTAGGCGTTCTGATTGAAAACAAATCACATCAAGCAAAGGCCTTTTACAATCGCAGACGAAAAATAAAGGGAATTTATCAAAAGGTCATCAAAATCCAATCGACACGCCAGACACAACAACAACAACAACAAGAACAATAACTATTATATGGGAACAGGAATGGATCATCATGCATCGAGCTGCAGTTCCATGGATTAGCATGGCAATCCGTCAGTTGACTCTGTCGAATCTTGTCAAATGCATGCGACATAAAAATCTTTGTCGAATCGTTAAAAATGCATCATCATCAATTTTTGATGCATATTTAATGTATGTACACATACGCGCGCTGACTGGTGTTGCCCATCAGCAAATGGGGCATGTGGCCGGTGTTGGCGCTCCACATTAACTGCAAAGTGCGACATAAAAATTGATTTAGACGGCGCGTCGGCAAATGCCAAAGCAAATAGATGTTGCTGATATACATGTGTGTGTGTGCCATGTATGTATAGAATCAAATCATCTTTGGTATGGCGCATTATAGCTCAATTAGGGGCGTTAAGTTGCCACGCAGGAGGTGGAGGATTAGGAGCAGGAGGTGGGGGAGTAGCAGCAGCACAAGCAGCAGGAGCAGGGGCAGCGGCAATATCACACAGGTTGAAGAAGCACAGGATATCCTGCACACGGCTCTTGTCGGCACACGCCCAGCACTAAGGCCGATTAGCATCCTGGTTAGCCGCAAAGCAAAAGGAAAACAATCGGAAAATAGAGAAAAATGGTACAGGTAACGCGCAACGTGCAACAAGTGCGTGCGAAAATTCACATGTCAACATGAAAATGCTTGTGGCAAGCGCGACCGCAGATAAGAAGCCAGCGTGTCCGCCCTTCCCGGAAAGGTCCTTGTCGGCTGCCTTTTGCGGCCCGAAATTTGTATTTGATGAGCAGTTGCAACTTCTTGTTACAAATTTCCAGAGATACTCGCTCGGCAATTGAATGTTGACTATTTACCTGAACGCTCGCTCAGTCAGTGCGAGCAGCGGGGTGGGGGCGGGGGGCCGCAGGGGGTGGTGCGCACACTTGGTATTTCCGGCTCATGCCCAATAAAAGCCAAGTCAGGCTAACTTTCATAAATTAGTCATTGAACTCAGCCAGCCAGCCAGGCAGCTAGCTGGTGAAATAGCAACAATAAACTAAATGCGAGCAACACTATAAACAACAACAACAACAACGAGCAGACATTACTAATTTTTTTTGTTATAGTGTGAACCTCGCACTAAAGCTTAAAACAATATACGCACAGGGTACTGCGAGATCTACATAATCATAATAGTCTCGAATTTACGCTTTAATAACTTTTTGGCTATGCGCTACACGCTTTTGTTCACGGCATATTGCAGGCGACTGAGCCAAAAGAGTATTTTGGTGAAATTTTCAATACTTACATATATAAATATGCAATTCGATTCAAATTTATTTAATTTTATTTTATTTAATTTTTAAAAATTTTATTTACTTTAAAATTCAATTTTTTTAAATTAAAAATATATTAAAGTTTAAATAGTTTTTTATTTTGTTCTTTTTTTTTTAACTTGATTTATACTTCAGATTTTGCAAGTCTTAATTTCTTTTTTTCTTTTTTATCAATTTTTTTCTTTTACAAAAAAATATATGCCAAAAAAAAAAAAAACAAATATTTAAAAATTTTTTATGAATTTCTTAAAATATTTAATATATGTTTATATATTATATATATTATATAATTTTAAAAGGCTCTCAAATAATTTATATTTTTGTATATATATCAGAAATTGATTTAATATATATTTTATTTTCATTTATATTTTTGTTTTCTTTTTTTTAGTTATTAATTTTGACTTAATATATATTTTATTTTCATTTATTTTTTTTTTAGTTATTAATTTTATTATATTTATTTATTAATTTAAAATTTAATATCAAAATTTGCATACATTTTAATTAATTGATTTTTATTTTATAATATTAAAAAAAATATATTTAAAAAAAATGTATTGTTAGATATATTTAAATACATATGTATATATAATATTTTTTTTAGCGTTTGTAACAGTTTTAAATAAATAATCATATAAAGCTTTATAAAATATTTCATAATATTTATTTTAAATTATTTTAAAACAGATCAAATTTTAATAAATTATAAATCATTTTTATCTATTAAAAATATATATATATATTAACTTTTTTTTAGCTAATATCTCTCAAATAAATGCCTTTACTAACTACACGTAACTAAAATTTATAAGCTTATTACAAATAAAAATATCTAACTAAAATATTTTTTTATTACACTTATCTGACTATCTAAGCGGCTTTTATTTCAAAATCATGTCTGCTGATGTACAAAAAAGGTTTAATTTATGCAAAAAAAGAGAGAATAGTAATAATCAAAAACCGAAAACAAAAACAAAACAAAAAATTCATATAAAAAACCTAATATGAATAAGCAACTTGGCATTATAAATGCTTCAAAAGAAATTTGGGTTATGGGCTGCGGGTGGAAACGCGGCCCGGCCAAGAGCCATTTCCCCATGTGTTTCCCATGAACCACGCTAATTAGCCAAATACAAAAACCCACAGAAAAAAAGAAATAAAATAAAACAGCTAAAATAACTCGCGTACACCTAAATCTAACAATGAGCATAACATTTCAAATTTCAAATTTCAAATTCCAAATTTTTATGTTTATTTATATGTATATATGTTTACATACATACATATATGTATATATATTTAGATATAGAGATATGTATATGAATTTTTGTTAATTTAAATTAGGCGCATTCGTCCAGAAAACGAAATTCCAAAATGGCGCACAGTCTGAAGCAGGTGGAATGCGGCATTTGAGTCAAGTCTACATAGATAAGACCCAAAAACCCAAGACTCGTGCGCACTTAATGCGTGCCCGGGACGCACTATTTAGAGAGGAGCCTCAGGTGTGGGGGCGGGGGTGTTGTTAGCAGAGCCCTACGCGCTTCGCTGACTGACTGACTGACTGCCTGACTGCCTGACTGGCTGGCTGAGTCAGCTTATCCGACTTCGAGGCAACTGTACGACGACTGCGTTCGGCATATTTAAATTTTAAGCCAAACTCAGTTCCAGCCCAAGTAAAACCGAACTGAACTGAACTGAACTGAGCTGAGCTGAGCTGTGCTGTGCTGTGATCCATGACCATGATGCGCTGGTGCCAAGGCGCTGCTGTTGCGGCGTTTGTAGACGCTGGCGCCATTTTTGATAGTCGCGTTTATGATTTGCCAAAAAAAAAAAAAAAAAAAAAAAAAAATCTACAACTTTCTAAAGAGCGCGGCAGCAGAAAGCCAAAAGCCAAAGATCGAGTTCAAGCAAAACGCTAAGAAATTCGCAAAGTCATTTGCATGCGCAGGCGCTGCCAGATCACAAATATGTAAGAAAAAAACAGTATGGCAACTATACAAGACTTTTTTGAACTTGGAAAACCAAGAAACTTTCCAAATTGCTGAGGCTCAAAATTAAAAGTACAAAAAAATATTAAAACAATTTGCAAAGGACATGACAAAACTCTATGTCTGAGTTGCCTGTTAAGCTCCCCACTTTAGCTTAAAGATTTATATATATATATAGATATACATTTCGATTTGGTTTCATTATCATATGACACTTGGCAACTGCCTGACTGCTATTGCAGTTGGGGCGCGCAGATTTCATTTGTCTAAAAATACATATATGATCGCATATAAATTATAATTGAAAATATCCATATACGTGTGTGTACTTGTGCATGCAATCTCTGCGACAACAACAACGACTGATAAATAAAAATCTGCTACTGCCGCCGTCGCTGCTGTCATCAGCCCCCGGTCAGCGGAGAGTGAATGCTGCCCTGGTCTCTCTCTCTCTCTCTCTCTCTCCCTCTCTCTGTCGTCCCGGATCTCTGTCGCTGTCTTGGGCTGGATCTGTGGCTGGTTGGCTGATGACTTGATTTGAAATTTGAAATGATATTTTAAGAAACTAATGCAGCTATAGCTCGACGACATAGCGCTGCACATTGCTCTCTGCCTCTGCAGTGTGCGGCAGCTCCTTCCTCCCAGATCGAGCTGCCTCCTCGTAGGCATGTTAAATGTCATTTAATAGTTGACAGTTGCACTTGCTGCTCGTTGTTGTTGTTGTGATTATTGCAGTTCATTTTTTGTGTTCTTTTTTTTTTGCCGTATATCTAGAAAAATTTATGTGTAGGTGGTTTTAAATTTATGTCGTCGTTGTCGCCGACACCGAAACAACTCGCGAAAAATTCTTTAGAATCTGTTTCGTTTTTCTTTAATAAAACTACATTTTATTGCTTATACAAATAAAACGACAAAAATATGGAGAATTGCATATATATCATGATAATGATGCTGAGATAATGACGTTGCAGCTAGACTTATAATAAAGCTGATCACATGACTTATTGATGACATCCTGTCCAATTCTAGATTATTCGATATAACTGTAACTGAACAGGAAATTGCCCAATATAAGATAAACCAGTATGCGAAAATAAAGACAAATTAAATCATGTATATAACATCTATCTATTCAGATCCTAGCCTTGAGTGGAACATCTTAACATTTGTAAGTATTTGTCGACGAAAAATATAAATAAATTATTAAAATCAAAAGTCAATTGTGCGATGCAGCCGAGGGATTGATTGATTATAGATCGAGATATGTTGTTGCTTGCCAGACGTTTGCTCATCAGTTCTTCTTCTTCTTTCGCTTAGCTGTGAACTAAACGGTTAGCATAGCTAAAGCACAGTTAAAATATATGCTGATCGTTCGATATACCATTTGTGAGCTGCTAGTTAGTCTTGGCCTTGCCGTTGATTACCTCCTGCTTCAGTTCCAGATAGCTCTCCAGTACGACATCGTTTTTGCGCTTCTCGGTGTTCAGCTCCCAGGACAGACGCACCAGCTCATTGGCCAGCTGCTCTGGGTCGTTGGTCAGTTGGAGCACCTCCTCGGTGCTGGAGCAATTGCGAAGCGATTGGCGCATATTATTGGCTGGCATGGGCTGCTTGAACGGCAGCTTCGGCTCCTGGGCATAGTTGGTGGGCTTGATGATCAGCTGTTTGAGCATCTGGGCGTACTCCTGATGGCGCAGCTTGCGCTGATCCAGCTCATTGATCCGGGAGCGTACATTCTCCAGCTCGACCATGCGCTGCACTGGCTCCGGTGACTCCAGCTTGGTGTCGCTCTCAACGGCCTGGGCAAGTTGAGCGGCCGCCGAGATCTTTGTTGGTCTCTCGCCGTCGTCGTCACTGTCGCTATTGTGGTCATTGTACTGGCGTATGGGAAAGCGTAAGGATAGCAGTAAGGCCGTACGAATGGGCTGCATCCATGGCTGTGATAACTTAACCAAAGAAATCATCGCGAAACTCGAAATTTTAAAATTTTGCACTTGCGCTCCAAATAAAACAAACTAAAATTACATAAAATTTCGTGCAGACGAAAAAATTAAATACAAACACAGAAAAAAAAAATCTTAGAGAATACTTGAAAAAACTATGAAATGTTTATTACCTAAATGTAGGAACGAAACTGACTGTGTTTTCAGTCTGTGCTTAAAAATGTATACTTTTGCTTTTCCATGGCCAGCTGAGAGAAAACCCAAAGTGAAAAGTCAACTAGATTGAACAAATATGAATCAGAGCTGGAGAACATGTGTTCATGTCTTGATGTCTTGAAAAGTAAAAAGTTTTATATGAAATATAAAGATTTTATGATTAATATCAGCTCTGATAGCTAATAAGAGCAGATTGAATAATTTTCTATATATATGAGGATACAGTTGGAATAATGTAAATAAATATATATAATAATATTTTATTATAATATTTATTTATTTATATATTTACATAAAAATATCTAAATAATAATAAGACCTGATAAAGAAATTATGTTTCTTGATCTGCGTCTGTAAACACATTTTTGATAAATGCCTGATTGACCGGATTGCAAGTAATAGCCTTTATAGAATCGTGAAGAGTTTTATATTAAAAAAAAAAATCAATAACAAACAATTACAAGCAGCGACTAAATAAAATTAATAAGTTTAAGATTAGGCCACACAAAACTCACACAACACCATATCAAGCCCCACCTCACCCAACTATGCTCCAATTGCCTTACAGCAGATCCAAATATTATACACATCCTCGAAGACTGTCCCGCAACCTCTCTTCTAAAAATCAAAATCTTCAAAAACGTATGCCCCATATCGATGATTGCAAACCCAACCCCAAAAAGACATTTCTAAAGTAATTAAGTTCCCCAAAGAATCCAACACATATCACCTCATATAACAATAAATGTAAAACTTCAAGCCGAAGGCCTCAGTGGCCAGTGCTATAGCTTTTAGTAAGCTTTAATTTAACATTAATTCTAGCTGATATAAATAAATAAATAACAATCAACTTGTACAAAATTGTTAAGAGTTGTTATAGCTAAGCTGTTTTTTTTTTCTTCATAAAATTGATAAGATGCCAAAACTTTGCTTATTTTTTAAATATTTTTTTTTTTATTTTTTTTTTATTTATTAATTTATTTTTTTTATATATTTTATATACTATAATTCCTTTATATGCTCGCTTGTTTTTTTTTTTTTAATTTATTAGAAGCCAAAACTTATTTTTTTAAATATATATATTTTTTTATCTATTTATTTTTTTTTATTTTATATACTATAATTCATTTATGCTCGCTTGTTTTTTTTTATATTTGATATACTAGTTTATTTATTATTATTTTTTTTATATTTCATATATAATTCATTTAGACTCTGCTATTCTTTTTATATACATATATACGTGTTTTTTTTTTACATATTATAAAAAATCAATAACATATAATTATTTTAAACTCGACCAAAATGAAGCACATAAATTAACTAAATGACATATCTAAGCTTGTTTTTGTAAATTTCATTTATATGTAATTAATTTACGCTCTCTTTGATACAATTGAAGAGCATCCACAAAATTAGTATATTATCGATCATTATATAGACTTTCAGCCATATGGGCCAAACGGCGGAGTTAGTCGTGCCCGCTGGCAAAGCACGCCATATGAACATTATTCCAACAGCCCCCCCCATGCCGCAGCGATCCTACACATTATTCATCGCACAGCAAGTGGAGGGGGTGTTGAGGCAGCGACAGAGGCAGCGGCAGGGCAAGGGAGTCGAATCAAGTCTGAGCCTGAACAACTTCATCAGGCTGCAGCACAATTTCGCTATTTTCACATATTCGATGAAAAATTATTTATACGTTTTTGTTTCTATTTTTTTGTGCTTTGCATAAATGGGAATGGGCAGTCCCATTGGCTGGCAGGCTGGGCTGCCAATTCGTTTTAACAGCCAGAAATCGTCGTCACTCGCCTCGTCGTCATTTTGATTGATTTGAATGTTACGTTGAGTGCGCGACGCTGGCAGCGCAGCTCGCAATGTGACTGATGATTGATGGACTTAAGACCAAGTCACAGTTGCTCCCCTCTCAACCCTCGGCGCCCAGCTCAATGCACCCTGTTTCGGTGGGCAGCCAGCGTGACCCTCGAACTCTCTTTTGCCAAGGTGCCAACACACAAAAAAAAATCGAAAAAAAACCAAGAAAAAAAATGATATAGAAAATGTTATGAAAGCCAGGCAGAAAAAAAAATTCTTTGCTATATTATTATTAGGAGCGACTAATTCAACTAAGAACCAAAAAAAAGCGAAAAAAAAAAAAAAAAATCGAAACAAAAAAAATGTAATTTCCAGAACCTGACAGGCGTATGTCAAGTTCGACGACATGCAAAATTTTAATAACAAAAAAGAAAGCAGCAAAAAATGTTTGAGGAAACGATTTTTTCCTAAGCCAAGCAGAAGTGAGTATGGATTCAACTCAGAGAAAGTGACAATGGAGGACAGCTATGAGTATATATGCCTTATTTAATAGTTAATACGAAAAGTTGTATACGAAATCTGAGCATGTAGGACTCGCAGCTAACACTGAGTAAATAGGAACTCAAGAAAAGGTATGCAGGAAGCTAAGAAATATAAGACTTTCGAGCTATATCACAGCAATTGAAGACCCCATCCAACGCCTATGTGGCATACGGTATTATGAATCAAGTCGAGTGCAACCTACGCAGCTATAAAGTGGCAAGTGAATGCAAGCTGCAAGTTTTGTTATACTTTTAGCTGCTCGAGCTGGAACCCTTGCGGCTTTTGACAGCTGAACATCAAGGCAAGCACAGGACGGGCCAAGTTGCAATCTAAAGCCAAAGCCAAAGCCATAGCCATAGCTATAGCCATAGCTAAAGCCAAAGCCAAAACACGAGCCGGGCCCACAATCGCTGCCTCGCTACCAAGTTGACCCAGTGAACTTTCTCGCGCTCTCGCAGCCTCGGTCAGAGTCAGAGTCGCTGGCTAAGTAAATTTTATATTTTCCAAAAGCATTTTTCCATGTGTGGGAGCGTAAGTCTTGCACTCACACAAATGCCGGATGTGGTTGCGTAGAGACGTGGCTCCCAGCTACCTTAGGCATAGCCCTCGCCCCACTCCAGCCCAGGCCGTTACCCCCCCAAGCATGCAACTTTCTGTTTGCTCAGCAGCGACAGCACTAAAATAATAACAATAATAGTATAAAATACTAAGTAAAAATGCCCACTTCCGAGTGCCCCAGCTGAGGCCCCAGCTCAAACTCGATGTCGGTATCAACTACCGGGTATCCACTGTAGCACATCATTACTCCATTTCTAGCACAATTAAAAATAAGCGTCAGCTCTGCCCCGATATGATATGGCATATTCAGCTAGACATGGCATGAAGTTGACTAGAATATCCAAATGCCTTCAGATTGCCTTTAGTGAATGTCTTTAGCTTTTCTGATACTCTGCTAAGAGCTGCTGCTATTGTGAGCAATTCTTTGGGCTTGGATGAGTTTAATGCTGAAATAGAATAGATGAATGGCTGCTTTATGCAGATATAGGTAGATTTATACATTTATTTATATAAAGTCAGCTCATTCGTATAACTATATTGTACAGGTAAGCCTATCTAACTAACTATGATTATTGAAGTTCTTTACTTTTATCGAGAACCGAGCCTAATCAAGTTTCATATAATAAAATTAATCATATATTGGATACATCTTGGGCATACATTTAGTTCTAAATAAATGCTTTGTTGTTTAGTTCATTATCAATTATCTAGTCAACTATATATTGAGTAGAACACGGGCATAGCTAAAAACGTAACAATCTAGTGGCTTTATAACAACATATTCTCTTGAATACTATAATAGAATCTACAATCTGCAAACTATCTAACGCTTTATGTACTTTAAATTGTGTATATTATATCATAAAGAAATTTTTTATATTTACAATTTATTATATATTTATATATATCTTTAGAATAATAATAAAATAATATTTTCTAACTAAAATATAAAATATATAAATTTTGTATATTTACAATTCAATTTATATTATCTTATATATATCTTTAGAATCTAAATAATATTTTCTAACTACAATTCTATAAGTTTCATGCATTCCTGAAGTATAGCCATATGAGAAAATCAAAAGTTCAGAGCTTCAAATATGCCGTATATCCCAAATATAGAGAATACATCTCTTGCTTATAGCACAATTCAATAATCTCTAAATCATTATATTATATTTTTAATTTAATTATCAATATCAATATTAAATTATATATTTAACATCACGCATATTTCCCTTACACATTATATGTGCTCGTATATCCCCAAAGATTAGATCTCTGTATAGAAAGCACGTCATTTATATGTCTCTCACTTTCTAAAGAGCATTTGAGATTCGCCGTCTACTTCGCTCACTTAGTTAGTTATTCTTGGAGTCTTTTCCATGCTTTTTCAATTTATTTCAAGTTATTTATTTATTTGTTTGTTGCCCTTGTAATTTTCATGTATTTAACTAGTTTTTCACTTTTTCCCGTATTGTTGTTCTTTCTTTTGGGTTTTTTCCTTGTAGCTTTTGCGTCTGTTTAATGTCAACTTCCGGAGCACAGATCTGTAATCTGTTCAATATATATATATGTGCATGGGAGAGGTTAGGAGCGAAGAGAATGATTCAATATGTGTGGCATGTAATTACTTTTCACTGGGAACTGAGGCTTGTTTTTCTTATTTTATACTTTTGTATTGTGCGCGTAATTCGTGGGTCGCTTAACTGACAATTTTTGTTTAGTTTTTTTTTTGTTTTCTTCTCAATTTTTTTGTTTTGTGGGGAAACACTTAAAGAAACGCTGACACGCAATGCAGCCAACTTCAAGTTGCAGCCACACACACACACACACACTCACGAACACACGCCCCCCGCCCAGGCAGTCAGCCAGACAGACAAAAAAAAAATAATAGTAAGAAAAAAAAATTATATATATAAACTTATGTAAGCAAAGCTTTGACTAGCAGCTGACGACAATGCCAACTCCTTACGGTCTATAAAAGGATTCAATATAGAAATTAATGCAGACCGTTCAGATATGCAAAATAATAAAAGGAAACGAAAGGAAAAACGCCAAATGAATTACGATAAGCTGCAGGCAGCAACAGTCATAAACAACAACAATAACAACTACAACAACAACAGTAGCAGCCATATCAAAGACGCCAGTCGGATAGGGCCAAGGGGCAAGCGCCAAAGAAAACCCGCTAAAGGGGGCGAAAAATTGCACCAAAATTAATAAGGAAAAAAATGCAAAGACGCGAGACGTAAGAACATCTTAGACAATGTACAAAAGTGAGGGCAATAGCAGCTACTAAATGCGCTACAGAAAGTAGTATTAGAAAATTCATTGAAATTAGTATTGTCATGAGTATTAATATTAGTATTTATCTTGCTATTGGCATTGGTATTGATATTAATATTAGTATTATTACTAGTATTCGTATTCATATTAGTATGAGTATTAGTAGCAGTTGAGCTACGCTCTCATAACCCTTCTCTTCTCTGTTCACTGCTCAAATGCCTTGCTCTTTGCATTGCAGCGCCGCAGCCAATGGGTAAAAGTAAAAAATTATTGAAAGTTTATGAAAATAAAAAATACAAAAATATAAAAACAGAAACAACAACACGAGGCAGCAACAATAAAAAGAATTACAGTAAATGGTTGCCGGTGTTTGGCTGCGGCCGCAGTTTTTAACAACAGCAAACGCCAAAGCAGCGGGATGTTGGCTGGGGCTCGCTGGCAGGAGGTTGAGGACGGCGTCAACATTGTTGGGCGGCATGTGGCAGCCTTTGATTTTCGTAATGTCTTGAGGAAAAGCAAAGCAACAACAAAAACCAGAAAAAAAAAGGAAAGAGGAAAAAAAGGATACAAAAATTTTATTGTTACACCAGAAAAATAACAACAGCTTGCAGAAGCACAGCCTGGGACTGGGACTGGAACTGGGACTGGGGCAAGGGCAGGCGACGGCCGCGATGACGGCTGCAGGGCGTCGCATTTTGGCTACGTTTCCGTTTCCGCCAAAAGTCGAAGTCGAAGTCGAAGTCGAGGCATATCGAAGGCGATTACCCAGCGCAAAGTCAAAGGCGTAAGCAACAAGAAGAACCGAACGGCAAAAAAAAGAAACTGAAAGAAAAACTGTATATAAACCAAACCGAACCCCTACCCATCCCCCCCCCCCCCTCCCCAACCCTTTCCCCATCTCAACCCGAAACGCGAACCGGTTAACAGCCAAAGGGAAATTATAATAATTTTTGCGTGCTGGACAGTAGCAGCTGCCGTTAGTCCAAGCCGGGGGGCGGGGCATTGCCTTGTTTAAAAATTTACAAAAAAAAAGAAGCAAATGCCGTAAAAAGTCGCTGTTTACTTTTTTTTTTAATAATGCAAAACGGCGACAAAGAAAAATTACCAAGCCAAAGAAATCGAAGCAGGCGAAACGTTAAAATTGAACAGTGCAGAGTGGGCGTGCGTGTGTGTTAGAGTGAGAGAGAGTGAAAAAGAGCTCTCGCTCTCTCAGCTAGAGCAAAAAGGGTGCACAGGGTAAATGCAAACAAAGCAAACAATTTCTATTTCATGTCTACCTGTCTCTTTCACTCCATCTTTGCCTTTACTGTGCGCTTTCTTTGCCTTGTGGCTGACCAGGGCATCTGGTCCTGGAGCGGAAGGGTAGGGGTTGGGCGTCGGCCATGGGCTGCTGCTACAATTTACAATTTTTATTACCCAATTTCTGCGAGTCAAATTAAAAATTAATTATATACACGACAGCCACAACAACAACAGCAAAAGCAAACAGTAAGCAAAAAAAAAAACAAAAATCTTTTGATTTTTTTGACGACTTTTTGTTCCATTGCTGCTGCTGATGTTGTTGTTGTTGTTGTTGTTGTTGTCGTTATTATTATAGTCGTTCGAAATAATTCAATTAAATGACGCCACACGCAGAGGTCGGGAAGAGAGCGGTGCGGTATGGCTTTCGGGTTTTAGCTCAGCTTCCCTTGTCCAAGGAGTCGAGGCGGGGGCTGGCATTGCGCTTAGCGGCAGCCCAAGGGGGAGGGAGGTTAGTAGACTTGATGATATTGTTAGCTGCCAGTTGAAATATACGACGCAATTAAAAACTTCCTGATTAAAACGCAAAACAAACAGAACTGAACCGTATGGAATTATGTCGAATATATGCACACACACGCACACACACACACACACACAGCCTGTATACATACATACGATCATTTTGAAAGGCAAGATCACAAAATTTCAATTAAGATCAGTCCAAGCACGACTTGACTCGGCCAGCTGGATGAGTAAGTGAATGTGAATTCGACTTTATTTGAATTGAATTTATGATGCAATTTAAATGTGCCTAACCCCACCTCTCATGCCCCTACTTAACGGAAACAAATATATATATGTGTATATATGTGTATAAGAGAAACGAAAATAAGCTCGACTTATTGCAATCAAAATCTCGCATTCCTGCCAGGGAAATTCCACAGCAATTTATGCCGACTGATCAGATCAGCAATGAAATGATATATACACATGCCTACATACATGCATATATGTACTATATTTTGATATTATCGGATGATCTGTTAAATACGACTAGTTGAAGCTTGCGCTACTCAAGCGTAGCTCAGCTAAGATATGTGCTTAGGCTTATGATATAATGAACAGCTATCGATCTAGAATATCATGAACTAATAAAAGAATAATCGAACGATCTTAAGAACAGTAATCGATAGTTATCGATTAACATAATTATGACATTATTATCAGATAATAATCAAATTATTTATCTAAGCGAATTGGGTATGCAATATAAAGGACATATCGATAATTATTGATTTATTAATGTATATCGATAAGTATATACTTATGTCTTATCTGTATATTTCATTTATATCTTCTTTTGATAATTATAGATAACGATTATCGATTTATATTAGCGCACATCAGTCGTTATCTAATTCTATTAGCTAATATCGATAATTATCGATATTTATTAAATATCACTAGAAATGGCTATCGCTTTATACAAGCTTCTCTGCTGCTAGAAATACCCAATTGATCCGGTTTCTCTGGCAAGAGCACAAGTATTATCACTTTCTAGCCATGCCAAAGCAATAAATGGATCAAACAATGATTCGATTACATTCCAACAAAATTTTAATTCGCATACACTAAAAATTCTGTTTGCTTGAATCAAAGCGGGCAATTAATTATTATAAAACCAGTCAACGCTGCAAATAAAAAGAACTTATATAACGGATTAAATTTAAAACAGGTAATTGAACCAGGTACTTCCTTCCACCTATTAAGTCTGGCCACTCGCATAGGGAAAGGCAGATGTTTAGAAAGCTCTGCCGCTGTTAGTACATATTTATCTGCCTGAAATTTATAGTGAGCTTAGTTATAATGCACATACGATAAGCTGTGACATCTCCTTTACCCCCCAGCTCAACTCCATGTCTATGTGTGTGTGTGAAACTAAAGCAAGTCTTAAAATTAATCATTACCAAGTAATGCAATAATAATAAAATATTATTATTAACAACCAGTTTTCAGTTATTATTATGATTACTGTTTTGTTAGCTGTCAACTTTGGAGTTGCTGCTGTTGTTGTTGTTGTTGTTGTTGTTTATTTGGTTGGTTGTTTCTTTCTTTCCCTGTGCGCCTGAGATTTGAACTAAACCGTAGAGTCCAAAAAAATACAGTGTCTAGCGAAAGTTTTCGCATAGCTGCGGGCAGCTAATTGAAATGTGGCAGATGTTTTTTGTTAGAATATGCCCTGACTTGAGCTGAGATAATTTATTTAATTTAAGATAAGATTTGCATGAAGAAATTTTTTAAATAATTTTATAATATTATTAATAGCTTTTTCTATAATAATATCTTTATCTCAAGTAATTTGAACCTGGTTATGTGATTTTAATATCTGATTTTAATAAGATTTTATTTTTATTTATTTTCTTATTTTCAGAGTTATCCAGAGCATTTTCGACTATTCGCATGCTTTTCATATTGAGTGTATTAAGTGCGCTTAGCTGCTTTAGCTTTGACTTGGTCGTTGTCGTTGTCGACAGTTTATGACAACAATTAAGTAATTTTTTAAATACTCTCCGAGCTGGCTGACTGACTAACGCTTGGCAACATGAAATAAAGCAAATACGGCCGCTAAATATGAATCTTATGTGCACGTCTATATGCCAGCACACACACACAGTCAGAGTGGGTATATATAAGTATGTACTTACCTGTCTTATTACTCAACCAATGCAAGACGAGACAACGGCGAGAAAGAGAAACAGAGAGAGCGAGAGAGAGAGAGACGCACAACAACAATACATGCAATAAAACTGCCAAAAATATACGTTAATTACCTTTAAAGGTTTTTCAAATTAAACTCGTTAAATTATTAATGTTGTGTGTTGAAGCGAGACGGCTATAGGCGAGCAACAACAGCCAGAGACATGGCGCTGGCAATGCGGAGGGGGGCTGCGCAGGGGGATCGACTCTATAGGGTCTGCGCGCATATATAACGTGTGAAGTTAATTAAATCTCAGTACACGTTTATTACAAAATATTATATTTGTTCACACGGACCAAGAGACCAAAACTATGTACTTATGAAAACCTTTATAAAACAAACCAAAAAGAAAACGAGAAAAAACTTATTTTTTATGACATTTGTCAGATTTTTGGATTAACGAACATGCGAGATATGATCAGAGATTGTGTAAATGCAATTTATCGCTTTAGACTCGTTTTTCAATGCTCTCAGGGAGTTAACTGTACCATCATAGAAATTACAGTAAAAGCTCGATGCGCTGGATTCTTAATGTTGAACAGAATTGCAGCATCGAATTCAGTTCGATATTTCTATAGTTGAGTCTGTAGATAGAGAATAAAAAGTAGAGGCTTGGCCTTTACGCTTTCCTAAATCATAATCAAAACAGTTTTTTATTTGAGTTATCGATAACTTTTTCTGTACACAAATAAGCAATAGTTCACTATTAATTAAGCTATCGATAAAATATGATATACGCACATTACAGTCTATAACTAAATATTAATAAATATAAATTAATAATAAATAAAATATTTATTAAATAAAATATTTATTAATTAGAGACTGTAATATGTGTAAATTTTCATAGATAAATTTAGATTGTAATTACTTGAAGCTATCGATAACTTAAGTAAAACATTTACAAATGTTTTCTAATAACTTAAACTCAGACAAGATTTATTTAAAATAATTTCTAAACTCTCTTCAAATCACATTTAGAGCTTAGCAGAGAATTTTTAACCTATCGATAAAATTTTTTTTATATTTTCAATTTTAATTTACATTGTTTTTAAATATTTTATATATATTTATTTTTTTTTTATCATTTTTTTTTTTTTTTTTTAGGTACAACATATACCTATGATTTCTAAAAACTTAAATACTCTCTTCAATTTTTATATTTTTCACATTTTTAAAAATATTTTTAATATATGTAGTGCTGAAATCTTGCAATATGTCTGCATGCAAACGAGAACATACTCCAAAGGCTATATCCTCAGCCTAGTTATAAGCTGCCTACATATGTATAAGAGTCTCTGGCATTTTTCAATAATTTTCTACTGGTCAGCGGCAACCCCAATAAAACATACACAAATCTATACACATGTACCTAAACATATATAAATATATATGTATATGTATATGCATATTTATTGTATATGTGAATATATATAAATGTTAGTTACGAAACAGTTGAATGGGGGTTGCGGATTGAATGGTTTGTGCGGAGTGGAGGGCGGGGGCGAGGGGCTGATGTTACACATGCACCACTGACATATGAATATTATTAATAAATGAATTGCATGTTAAAAATATAAGTTAAGAGCGCTGCCTGAAAACAAAAGGCTAAACTGAGAAAAGCTCGTGCCACGGAAAATGAAAAGCAGCTGAAAACTAGTGAAAATGACGACGACTTGGCTCCTGCCCTCCTTCTCACTCTCTCGCTCTCTCTCTCTCTCTCTCACTCACTCTCTCTATGTGTGTGTTTGGACTTGGGTTCCGTTCAGTTTTCGGTTTCGGTATCAGGTTGAAACAACAACAACAAAAACCGCGAATAGTTGGTAATAATAATGAACGAAGCGAATGAAACGTTTTTGGCTTTGCCAGTTTGCTGTGGCGCGTACCGAAAGAAAGAAAACAACAACAACAAAAAATGGAAATAAAAAAGAAGTAGATTAATATCTCCCTCGAGTCCTTTTAGTCAAGTTTATACCATATACACAGTCACACATATATACTAAATATATACATGTGTGTGTGTGTGTGTGTGTGTCCCATGAGTGTCTGTGTAGCTGTGCATATGAATTGTATGCGTTTCACATGCCGTTGCCCAGCGTCGCACAGTGGGCCCAAAATACAATGAAGCCTATGCCATATAGAGTCCATAAGACTTGACTTGGGCATATGATAAAGACAGCAGCTATAGAGATTTCTAGCTAGAAAGAGAGACAATGGGTAGCACATGATTTAATTCGTTAGCTTACATTATGAAAAGTTAAAACTAATGTATAGATCAAATCTAAGAATATTAATAATTAGACTTTAATATCAAATAGACTTTACTATAAATGAAATGATATTATTTACGATTGATATTTCACAGTTTACTATAAATTAATTGATATTATTTGTTACTTATCTATAGAGCTAAAGACTTTTGTATAGAGTCATATTACTATAAATTAAATAATATTATTTATTATTGATACTTCACATTTTACTATAAGTTCTAATAAAATCTAATACTTCAGATATTACTATAAATTAAATAATATTTATTATTGACACTTCACATTCTACTATAAATTTTACTATAAACTAATCTAAAAACCATTTGATACTTCAGATTTTACTATAAATTAATTGATATTATTTATAGAACTAATGACTTTTGTAATATATATTTTATATTATATCTATTATATATTTAAAATACTTAAGTTTTGTTTAGCTGATATTGAGAATTCTCTCTCTGCACTATAGATTTTTCGCTGATCACTTTACCAGTAATCAATTAATCAATTAATCATTTAAAAAGAATAATTAGATAATAAAATTAATAAGTCATTTTTCACACATTTTCATTATAAGCTATATATTTTTTGCGAAGCTAATGAGTTAGTATTAGCTCTGTCACATGATTAGATTTGGTTCAATCCCAACATCATCATTAATCAATATTCAACTGCTTATTAGCTAATTTACTCAATCTACCTTGACTTAACAATATTACGATAAACATTAAAATAGCCAATTTCTGCCCAACTTTAGCTTCATACAGTCTATAGATCGATAATCGATAAATTTACTCCATAACTGTTAACTAACTTTATTTATATTTGATTATAAGAGAATGCATTTAGCGTTAACATTGCAAACTGTTTGTGAACATGAGCTATGCTTCGTCTCAAGACGAACCGATTGACTTATCGATAACTTTGATTAATTGTTTACTAAGATTGACTTGTGTTCATATTAAGATTCTCTTTAAGATTTGAGGGTTCTCTGTGCCACTGTGGCAGCAGCATCGCGAGCATTGTCGCTGTTGCTGGTCTTCTTGTTGTTGTTGTTGTTGTTGCCCCGTCGCGGCTAAATTTGGCCTTTTTAACAAAGGTAACGAATGGGTTTTCACATGCAATGCGCGACGAGCAGCGGCAGCGGCAGCGGCGCTTTCGTCATATATTGGCGCTATATGCAAACACACACACACACACGCACACATGTGTGTGTATAGTTATGTACCTGCCCATTATCGTTAGCATTTGTTGTTGTTGTTATTGTTAGTATATATAAAAAAAAGGAATGCCGCACAGCCGTCGTTGACTTTATTCGTTCTATTCGCATTTGTATTCGTTTTAAATGAAAATTAATTTATGCGAATCGATAAGGCTCACACACACACACACACACACACACACACACACATATACATAAGCCGCGCTTGGGGTATTTCATTTTAGTGCCCTCTGGTTGCGCTAGCGGCCGCTAGATGGCGCCCCCATGCCAACTTTCGCTTCGATTTGGCCCGTACATATGTCAACCCTTCAAGCGATCAACCCTTCAGCCCCGCTGCGTGTGTGCGTGTCCCGTTCGAGACCATTTTTTCTTGTTGTTGTTTTTGGTTAGTCACTGGTCAGCCGAACAGTTAATTGAAGTCATTTTTCTAGCGCTCGTTTGGCCACACAGTTGACTTGGCCAACTCCATGGCTGGCCGTTGGCTAATGCCACCAATTGGTCATGTGCACTTTGCTATTGAAAGGTGATAACAAGCCACCCCCTGCGACAGGCCGTGCCCGGTGCGGGGGTTGTGCGCTAGCCACACAAGTGTTAAATGGGGTTAAGTTAAAGGTGCGTTGTTCATGTTGCCAATTGATGTCTATTGTTGTTGCTGTTCTTGTTGTTGTTGTTGCTGTTGTTCTACTTGTGTCAAGAATTTGAAGCGATAAAAGCGTTTGAGGCAAAGGTGTTAAGCGATATATATTTGAAATATAGAACACAACTGATTCTTGAAATGGAATTATTTATAATAATTAAACAGCAATGAAATAGAGCTTGGAACAAAGTCAACTTAATGTGAGCTCAGCTTATGGCTCGAATCTTTTTTGGCTTTAATTTAAAAGCTAAAACTTATTATGGAGCTACTTCAATCAGGCAAAGGCTGGACTAAAGCTAAAGCTAAATAAAATTCGAGCTGGCACGAGTTTTCAAGCTAAAAAGAAGTGAGCATGAAAGAGCTAGAAAAGTCATAGAGTAAGTTCACATAAATCTGCAAATAAATCTAACAAATTCATGAACTTTATCTAGTTGATAGTAAATTAAAGAAATATATAAATGAAAACATAATTTCTTAATACAAATCGCAAGCCAAATTGATTGGCTCTAGCGAGCATACCCCTCTGCTGCAGCTAGGCAGCAACAGAGTATGGAAGTAATTGTTATTGTGTGGCCTGTGGAGCAAGAGTTGAGCAAGGCGAGTTGAGACGTTATCGTTGGCACGTTGATCGCTGCTGCGGCTGGGCACACGGAGTCAAATCGATAGCCAAACAATTGTGCGGATCGAGACGGATCGTTGACAAAGGCCAACACAAATGCCGACACGTGCCAACGGCTTGACTTGGATTAAAGTCAAAGCTTGACAGAAGTGCCAGCAGCAGCCGAGGTAGCGGCAGCATCAGCTAAAGTTGAAATTAAAGTTAAAGTTAAAGTTAAAGTGGAAAAGACACAGCAGACGTACAGAAATTCTGCGTAAAGATTCACATCGTGATCTGTACGAATGCAGCGCACGCATAAGTCATAAGGGGTCCGCGCCGGCCAGCCAAGAGATGTCTGAGGGAGAGAGAGAGAGAGAGAGAGGTGGAGAGCAATGTGAACTTAATAAAAATTATTACACCTTTATGGGTGATCACGTAGCTGGCGAACAAGCCAGTTGAACAGCCAATAAATTTCACTAGAAGAGCACAGCAAATGATCTGATGACAAAAGCAACAACAACAGCAGCAGAAGCAGCCGCAGCAGCAGCAGCAGCAGCAGCTGAGAAAGATGACAAAGATGCAAAGCGGGTGATAAGACTGAAGCGGGGGCAGCTGAACGACTATACATGTCGAGCAGCAGTGGGTATAGAGGGCAGCGGGTAGCTAGCTGTGTGTAGGGGTTGTAGGTAGCATTGAGAATGTAGCCAAGCCCTAGCCTTAATGACCAGCGCCTAATACACAGCTCAATAAAGCCAATGGGCATGACCTGGAGCACAGGGAATTGGGATTGGTTTTAACATGAAAGTACGCCCTAATACAAACATATATACATATGCATATGTATGTTGGCAGAAACGTGCGCTAATAATGTAATAAATATTCAAATTATAGTTCTTTATGCGCCTCGCGGCCGTTTCCATTGCCCATTTCCATTTCCATTTCCATTTCCATTTCAATTTCTATTGGCATTTTCACCTGGCTGACCCGAGCCTGTGTCATGGCTGAAACAAATAACCGAACGTCAACATTTACACTAATAAAATACGCTTAATGTGTATATCAGGCAATGTCAACTGCCAACTGAAGCGAGTCGCCAACGGACCACCCCCCGCCCACAAGGGCTAGGGCTCGCTATTGGTAAAAAAACACAGCTATGGCACGTTTATAGTTGCATTATGCTAATCAAATGACACCCAATGGTGGCATACACAGAAAGAGAGAAAGAGAGAGAGAGAGAGCGAGAGGAAGAGTGTGAGAGTGCGAGAGAGAGCTAGCCAATTGCCTGAAACTCTTAGTGGACTCTTGGCCATAAGCAACTGCCAAGAACCAACTGGCAACTGGCCATGAAATTCGTTCATGAGGGTTGCTCGCGTTTATTTTGACATTCAAGTTAATAGATCGGTTTTAGTTATAAATTAGCATTTTATACCAACCGAGGTGTGTTTGTGTGTGTGTGAGTGCATGTATTTGCCCTCTGCTGACTTCAACATGGTCAAGTGTGGCAACCAAATCGACTTGGTGGCGGTTTTTGACTTACGTTAACTTTTTTTTAGGGTGACTCGACTAACTATAAATCGACTACTCGAATTAGTTAGCATATATATATGTACATAGCTCAAGCATTATTATGAGAAACTGAACTTTAATGCTAAGAGCAGTTAGATATAGATATAGATATAGATATAGATATAGATATAGATATAGATATAGATATAGATATAGATATAGATATAGATATAGATATAGATATAGATATAGATATAGATATAGATATAGATATAGATATAGATATAGATATAGATATAGATATAGATATAGATATAGATATAGATATAGATATAGATATAGATATAGATATAGATATAGATATAGATATAGATATAGATATAGATATAGATATAGATATAGATATAGATATAGATATAGATATAGATATAGATATAGATATAGATATAGATATAGATATAGATATAGATATAGATATAGATATAGATATAGATATAGATATAGATATAGATATAGATATAGATATAGATATAGATATAGATATAGATATAGATATAGATATAGATATAGATATAGATATAGATATAGATATAGATATAGATATAGATATAGATATAGATATAGATATAGATATAGATATAGATATAGATATAGATATAGATATAGATATAGATATAGATATAGATATAGATATAGATATAGATATAGATATAGATATAGATATAGATATAGATATAGATATAGATATAGATATAGATATAGATATAGATATAGATATAGATATAGATATAGATATAGATATAGATATAGATATAGATATAGATATAGATATAGATATAGATATAGATATAGATATAGATATAGATATAGATATAGATATAGATATAGATATAGATATAGATATAGATATAGATATAGATATAGATATAGATATTGATATTGATAGATCCCTTAGTCAAGACATTTCTCCCTTTCTCTCTCACTCTCCCTAATTGTGGTCAACCTTCAAGGACCACAAATTTGCCCAGATCTCTTACTTGCAAACAATGAAAGCCATCTAATCTCGTTGGCAGTTTAAGACGCGCTAACAGATGCAAACAAAGCTGTGACAATGAAGCCGAGTCGAGTCGAGTCGAGTCCTGTGATCCTTTCGCCGCGAAAGCACGCGCGACTACTCGCAGTTGCCATTTGACCTCGCTGTCGCTGGCTCAACTTTCACCCCTTTCGCGCGGCCGAGTGGAAAGGAGAAAGGCAGAGCATTACAATTTCGTTGTTTTGCCAACTTGGCATTCTTTCGCCTGGCATATTTTTGCACAAATCGCTGGCGCGAACAATGAGCGAAAATGGGTGCTGCAATCGATCCTCGGTATATCTACTTATGGCAGAAGGCAGAAAGAAAGCCTTTCACAGTCGTTGGGCATTCGCAACTCCTATCAATTACCGCAAATGCCACTTCAAATGTCGCAAATCGCACAAAGCGCAACAATCGATTCACATTTTCTTTTCTTCTCTTATTTTGGCAAATTTTGATTTGGAAGAAAAATCCATTTCAGTCGAACCGAGCGAAGCAACCCCTTTCTCTACGAACCTCTGCCATAGAGAGGGAGAGATCGAGAGATCTTGCAGCCGCCAGTTATTGCGCATAATTTGCATAATCATAATCTGCATTGTCTGAGGGTTGATTTCCTTTTACTTACCATACCTTTTACCCATACCTTCACCTTTACGATTTTCGGTTTGGCTTGCCCTTGGCCTGGCCCACCTTTCAGATTTTCGCTTTCAATACGCTTCCGTGTGCGCGTCTTCGCCTTGTTGCGACCGATACAATTTGCATATCAATGCAACGGATATTATTTATTTTCATTTCAAATGAAACGAAAATTTCATGCAAAGCTGCTGCATTCACCTAATGGGTGCAGATGTCTGGCCCTTCAATGGATCAGAAACGGCTTCGGCTTCGGCTCGGCTTGGCTGGCCGGCAATTTTCTCATAATTATAAATGCAGGCACTGTTCGACCGAAGTTACTTTTCTTTCATAACTCAAAAGAGTCTCAATAACGCACTGACAGCCACAGATCGAGCCTGTGATCGCTGGCATTTGCTTTGGCTTACTCGACTCACTCGGCTCACATCATTTACATACGCCTGTTTATTGATTGATCTTCTGAGCCAGCGACGCGCCTGTGCCTGGGCAAATGTGAAACCGAATCTTGGAGCTAGTTTCATCAGCTCGTTTTCATATGTTAATCCTGACCCGAACAGCCAGCTGAAATTGTGACCATTATTATGTTTATGATTTCCGATCTATATACAAATGCCATGCCATTCAAGTTCGTCAAAACTGTGAAAATATTAGCATTCAGGCGAATATAACTAACTCTATAGTTGAGCAAGGGTATGCCGAAGAGTTGAGACAAATGTTCTAGGCAAGACAAGACAATGCAACAACATCATTGTCTTGACTCTGACTGTGATATACCAAGTGCTATATACTGCATGTATCTATATATATGTACATTTATTTTTAGCACGTTGACAATGAGGCTTAAGCGTATACATAATCGTTGTGTGTAAATCCAAATTACAGAAGGATAAAAAGAGGCGTGATCAGTATGAGCTAGTTCGATATAGCCAGTCCAAGGGCAAGCCAAACCGAATATGGTAAAGGTGAAGGTATATCCGACTGTTCCGCTGTCCGTTCGTCTTTCCGTATATCTTTCTATTGCGCGTACGTATATGTACGTACATCCTGTCCGTCCTTTCGTCTATCCATCAGTCCTTTCGTCTATCTGTCCTGGCGTCCATCTGCCCTTACGTCCATCTCTCCTCGTCGAAAAAGTTGAGCTCAGAAAGTATCTCAGATCTACTATAAGAATTATAGACTTTTTTGGGTCTCTTCATAGCACATGCAGATCTAAATACACTTTTAATTTATTTCAACTATAATAATATCGATCAAAGATATTACTGGTTCACTTAGACTTTGCTTAGAAGATGTGAATTTAATTTTCATTTGTTGTTTAAGCTCAGAATAGGATATCTTCTAGACGAGCAACTCAACTAAATATTTAATACTTGATTTATATTTTCAAATTGAACTCTACAACAATTAGACGGGAGTGTGACCAAAAGAGATAGAAAGAGAGAGAGAGAGAGAGAGAGAGGGAGATTTCTATATATCTGAACATTTTCACATGAAGCAAGTCTCTAGAATTGATCTGTAAGCAAAAATAAGTTTACTTTAGGCCAGAGCCAACTACAGTTAGACGGAACTCTGGCCAAAAGATCTAGACTGAGATCAAGATCGAGCACGATAGCAGCTAGACCTCCGACAACCTCTTGTAGTAGTTGGCTTTTTTATTTGGCTAACCGAGACAGCAACAGCAACAGCAACAAGAGCAGCAGAAGCCGAAGCAAACCACAAGCAACGAGCACGCGCACTTTAATACGTGTGTGAATTTCGCATCGAGTTTTATTGAGCACTTCACGTGTATCTCTCGCTGAGTGTGTGTGTGTGTTTGCAAGTAGGCCCCAAAAACTATGCATTGGTTTGCACCGTCAATTGTGTGGGAGGGGTGAGGCGGGTGGCGACGGCTAGTTATCTACAAGTTGTAGTCGTTTGGCCGCGGCTGTTTGCCCATTGTTCTAGAGCTCCGGCTGTTGCACGAAAATTAATTTCCAACGGCAAGTGCAATGGCAAAATGCAAAGTGCAGCTGTTGCAGGCAGCCGCCAAGTAGTGAAGAGCCGAGCAAAGGGAAGGGCATGGGCATGGGCAGGGCAGGGCAGGGCAGACGTTGGGGGCTGCCGCTTACTGTGAGCAGATTTGCCCAGCGCTGATAAAAACGAGGCGCTTCGGGGCTTGAAAAGGTCGTCGTCGACATTGTTATTGCTGTTGCTGTTGCTGTTGTTGTTGTTGTTGGCAAAAAAGTTTGCGCGCTGCATAGCAAAATGCACCGTTAGTCGAGCTAGCAAACTCCTCCGCCCGCACAGTTAGCTGCCGTTGCGTATCTATGAGATACAAATGTTGAAGCGTGTGCATATGCCGGCCGTTTGCAACAGTTGCCAACAACTTGCACTGCCAGCTCCAACTCCAACTCCAGCTGCAGCTCCAGTTCCAGTTCCAACTCCAGCTCTGGCTACGACTCTGTTTGCCTCTGTTATTTAGTAGTTAATAATGAGCATGTTGAACCTGTCGTTGTTTGTTTTTCCAATACTGTGCAGCTCGCATTCGTAGTCAGCGGGTATCTTTGCTTGTTTTGCAAAAGATACAATTGTATCTTGCAGATATTTTAATATATATATCTATATATATTACAGATATTTATTTATTGTGTTACTCATCTATATTGAGGCAAGTTTTAATTGATAATCATTTGTTTTCAGATTGACTTTTACTACTTTGAGATCGCAAAGATACGCTTGTATCTAATAGATACTTTTGTATCTTACATAAACTTTATCATTTTATATATCAACTTTATCATTTTCATATCTCAAAGATACATTTATCACACATCATTTGTACACTCTGTTTACTTAAAAGATACTTTTGTATCTTGCAGATTCTTTTGGCTAGATATCCTTATTTGATAGATACTTTTAGCATTGACTTGATATATTTTGTTTACATATTAACTGAATCTGAATGTGTAATGTGATTAGATCATTATTATTGAGAATAGCTCCTAGAGATACTTTCCTTTATTCTATAGATACTTTTGCGCACATCTTGTATCTCATAGATACATTTGTATAGACACATTGACCAACATGTGCAATCGACATGCATATTTGCCTTAATGTCGTAGAGAATATCTCTCAATTGTATCTTAAAGTTAGTTATGTATCTCAAAGACACTTTTGTATCTTCTGAATACATTTTCAGATATTGAATCATATCTTTTAGATACTGTTGCATACTCAAGATACCATTGCTTATCATATTAAAGAATGTATTTGAAATTTAACAATGTATCTTTAAGAATACTCTGTCAACAAATTTAATAAACTGCTGATACTTTTGCATCTCACAGATATTTACCTAGCTTAGCATTCTTAACACCGTTTGACAGCCAGCAAACTCGTCTAAGATCTTCATTTATGTCCACTTCCAGGCCATTTGCGTGGTATTTTCCCGTCGCCAAGGCTCAAAAATTCAATTTGCCTGCGCGCTGCATGGGATTGCGTCGCTTTTGCACTTGTTGCCCCTATCGATGGCGATGCGTAGCCGCGCATAAGCAGCCCCTAAATGCGAGAGGCTCTATGGTGCGATATCCTCATGCGTGGCCGGTGGAACGGGACGCGACCGTAGGGGATGGGCGCACGATGAGTGCAGAGCAGAGGCCGTGCAGCATAATGCGATATTATCGAGCGCTTCAAGGACACGGCACTTCTCACGCCGCCGCCCTGACTGTGGAACAGCTCGAATGTAATACATATGCAAATGTGCCCACAAAAGGCGGCACACAATGAACTGCATTGAGTGCGCATTAGTTTTGTATCTATAGCCGTAGCTGTAGCTGTTGCATGGGAATGCTGATGGGCAAAGGCGAGGTGAGGCAAGGCGAGGCGAGGTGAGGCTAGCTCACGCACTTGTTGGGCCGCTCGTAAGTTTCTCAGACGGACGAACGCGAGTCTGGCAAAATGCTCAACGCATTAATCAATATTACAAATTGTGTAGCCAAATGAAATGACTTTGGTTTATGCTAATCTTCCAGCTAAAGGCAGGAGCAGCAGCCGAGCCACTGAAACAACGCACGCTAAATGCCGCAAATGCCAATAAATCACATGCGAAGGACAACATCGAGCGAACGGGCGAACGGGCGAACGAGCGAACGAGCGATGCCAGCGAAGACAAGTCTGTGTGTTGTTGGCTCAGGCTTGAGTTTTATTTGGAGTTTCGGTTCTGGGTTTTGCCTGCGACTTTGCCACTTCACTTGTCAGCGGCATCATTAATAATCCTTTGCTTTGCCATAGCATACTTTGCAGAGCCAGCCAACAGCGGCAGCAGCAAAAGAAATAAGGTAAATGATGCAAATAAACAAATGTCATATGCGTTTGCCCAACGCACATACAAATCTACAAATGTACATAGATATATACATACATATATATATATATATATGTGTATATGCATATATAAACCCTTTGCTGTCAACCTCAAAAATGTCATTAGGCAATGCCTGACAAGACGTGCTCTCCTTTTGAGCTGGCTGTTCCGGTTTCGCTGCTGTCACACATATGCTCGATTGTTGTAATTCGATTCAAGGAAACGAAATGAAAAGCGTTGCGCACATTTCTTGATACGGAATTAATGCAAATTAATGATGCAAACTGGCAAGCAAAGGCCTGCAGACAGGCAGACAGCCAGCGGCCTCTACTAGCTGCAGATACAACTCACTCTCACTCTCCCGCTCTCTGCCAACTGGCAAATAGTTTTTTAATGTTTCTTTTTCCGTTCTAGCACATAATCCAGCCACAGGCTCACGCAATCTGTGTGCTGAGCTCACAAAAACTCTTGATCGACTCTCGCAACGCTCGCTTGGCTTGCACAAGCCAAAGTTAAAGCCAAAAATTTGCGCATAAAATATGCCAACAATTTGGCTCGTTAGCGGCACAAATATGCATAAATACAAATTATTCAAAAAAGACAGAAAAAGACAGAAAAAATAAAGAAAAAACTGAAAAAAAAATAAAATTATTATTATGTATTTGTATTTGGGCAAGCTGTTCGGGCAGTGTATCAAAGTCTAGCCAGGTGGCATGGCCATATAACAAAACGTGGCTCGAACGATTTCAAGAAAACCCCATTAACCTCAATTAGTGACTTGCGTATGAACAATGCGACTCTCACACTCTGACAAACAGCCAACTGAACAAACTGCTAATTAAAATAATGTCAATAAAATTGTGGTCCATTATACACTAACCGAAATTGCAGCTGAATAGCTGAATATATATATATATGTATATATATATATACCAGCGACGAGCGATTGCCAAACGTGTAATTTAATAGAGCTGCGAGTGGGGCCAAAAGTTGAGCTAGTCGTAATAAGTACGACGGCGGCAGCGGCAGCGGCAGCAAAAATCATCATAAAAAACGGCAGAAAAAATCACAGGCCGGCTATAAACGCCGAATACAAAACTCTCAAAAATACAACAACAACAGCAACTCAAAGTACAAAGCAATCATAAACGAAAAATGCAAAATGAAAACAATAAGTTCGAGCCAAGCGGCGGGGGCGTGGCCGCATGCATGCATGCGCGCTTGTATTCGTGACGATCTATCTGGCCATAGGCGAACAATCGAATTCAATGCATACCAAAAGTTCCCACACAACAACAACAACAACAACAGCAGCAAGAGTCACACACACACACACACACACACACACATGTACGCATTTCGTAACAGCTTGCAATTTTTCGCCAGGTAGCTAATTATTAGTTAACTTGTATCTTTAAGATACGCGCAGCGCATTGCTTAATAGACCAGAACACAAAGAATGCCAGCAGCAGCAGCAGCAGCAGCAGCAGCAGCGGCGGCGGCGGCGGCAGCAGGAGGCGGGAGTTGACTTCAGTGGAGACTTGGCTGCGCTGTCATCTGTCCATTGTCATAACACGTAGCTGAATTGCGGTTTTGTATCTCATGGATGCGCATGCGAGCTGCAGGGCCAGGCCAATAGCACAATTCATTGGCTTTCCCAGCGACGAGAGCCCAGGCCGATGCGTGATTTTCACATGTATCTATTAGATACGTTTGTATCTTTTGGCATGCAGCAACGTGTCAATGCGTAGCAAACGACACAGTTTACAGTTTGTTGTTTTCAGTTTTCAGTTTTCAGTTTTTTATTATTTTTGTTTTTGTTTTTTGTTTTTTTTTTCTAACGTCAAACACGCCCCCGCTTCCAGGCGCTGCCCCAGAAATTATAGCTCAGCCATAACAATTTCCAACTGCGCCTCGCCATATACTTAGAAAGCTGTGGGAACACAGCTCCAACGTCAGACCCATCCATATATGAAAAGACGCCAGCCTAGCCTAAACGGCAAATAGTCGACGAAATACGAAATTGAAGGAGAAACAAAAATAAAAAGCTAACAGCTTGGCTACGTTGATGACGGCGAGGGAGGTTTTCAATAGATCGCCATTTCGCATCATTTGCATATGACAAGAGCACAAATCAAAAACCAGAGCCGATGGGTGGAACGAATTCAAAATACCCCGTACAAAATATGAGAGTAGTGTAAATGGGTCAAATTTTGGGGGAGTTGAGTAAATGCTGCGGAAAGAGAGCGGAGGAGAGATGTCCAAACAATTTGAAATAAAGAAATAAAGGAGAGAGAGAGAGGGGAGATAGAGAAAGAGGGAGTGAGAGAGATGGAGGGACAGAGAGAGAGGAATAGTAAGGAAGAAGTGGAGAGGAATAGAGGATGAGAAAGACACTGTAGATGGGAAGACAATGAGAATAGTGGGCTAAAGAGGGAGCGAAGTAAAGTGAGACAGACATAGAGAGGAAGAAGTAGAAATTGAGAAAGAAAGAGAGATAGAGAAAAAGACAAATTAAGAAATAGAAAGATACAGAGATAAAGAGATAGAGAAATAAACAGATAGTGAGATACAGAAATAGAGAAATACAGATTTAGAGAGATAAACTGATAGAGAGTTAGAGGGAAAGTGTAAGAGAGAGACGGAGAAAATGATAGAGAAAATGATATAAGGACGTAAAGAGTACAAGAATGTGAGTAAGAATCAGAGATAAAGAAATTGAGATACAGAGAAACATGATGAAACGGTTGAAACTATTGAGCAAGTTTTTAAATAACTGCGGAAAAGATGTTCATACTCAAGAACCATTGATAAGAATTCATATTCAGATTCATCCTCGCATTCATATTCACCCACACATTCATATTCATATATATGTATATATTCATATACTCATTCATATTCATATACTCATTCATATTCATATTCATATTCATATTCATATTCATATTCATATTCATATTCATATTCATATTCATATTCATATATTTATATTCATACTCATATTCATATTCATATTCATCCTAATACTCATACTCATACTCATACTCATACTCATACTCATACTCATATTCATATTTATATTCATATATTTATATTCATACTCATATTGATATTCATACTCATACGCATACTCATACTCATACTCATATTCATACTCATATTCATATTCATTTTCATACTCAGACTCATATTCATATTCTTACTAATATTCATGCTCATATTCATACTCATATTCATATTCATATTCCTTTTCATACTCATATTCATATTCATATTCCTTTTCATACTCATACTCATATTCTTCCTCCTATATATACATATATATGCTACCCGTGCTGTCGTCCAGGTACAGGGTATACGCTGCACCGGCTGGGGTGGCACATAATTATAAAAGGTCAGAACTAGCTGGCAAAAGCAGACATTTGGCATTTGTGGTCCCGCAGGACACACACGGGGCGCAGTCAACGCAACGTAATTGCACTTCAAAATGGGCATCATCCATAATGCGAAAAGTATCTATAGCCGGTAAATGTATCTGTGAAGCAAAAGCTAAAGCTGTTGCTGTTATTGGTAATTGTATCGCTTTTGCCTGTCGCTGTGGCATATGCAACGGCCATAAATCTGAATGCCTGAAACCCTCAACCCCGCTGCGCTCGCTCTCACTCTCCGTCTCTCTCACTCTTGCATTGTCTCGCGCATCGAGATTCGACACTCGAGCTGATGATGAGCTATGAGTTTTCTATGCAAATCGCTGAGCTGTTGTTGATATTTGTTGTTCTCCGGCTTTTAATTGAAATGCAAATGCGAAATGCGAAATGCAATGCAGCGACATGTCCAAGGCATATTCCGTCCATCCGTCCATTGTCCAATGGATCACGCGCTTGTTTCTTCTTACAATTCCAAAACACGATCGAAACGAATGGCCGCGCAGTAACTCAAAACCGAAACCAAATCTAAAAACCAAAAACCAAAAGCAAAAGCAAAAGCTGACGTCTGTGACGAGCAGCAGCAGCAGCCATTAGCTATTGCCGCAGATCTGTGCAGTATCAAAAGTATCTAAGTATCTGTAGCTGTTGCTGTTGCTGCATCTGTATCTGTATCTGTGGCCGCCTTTTGTATTGTGGGCCGCAGCTTGGGGCTATCCAATAACAGCAGCAAATAAATAGAAAATATACAAATATAAATACATATATATACACATGTATAGATGCATTTACAGGTATCGGGTACATGCTGCCCATAGAGAGTAATTAGAACTGAATTGCAGCTGAAATGCATCCACTGAATTCCAATTAAATTGCCGCAACTCCGGCGCTTACCCAGCCGTTAAAGGATTTGCGACAAATGCGAAATCTGAGCGAATCATAGCTAAAATTATATAGAATTTATGCACGAATTGAATAACAGATTTAAGCGAATGTTCCATGTGCTATATCTGCTGAGTGCCTCACCACCTATAGATGGAATTGATATATGTACGTACATATGTGTGTACGTATTCGCTGCTCTTATTACAAATGACATTACTCTTGTTCTTATTTACATTATAATCATCATTGCCATTAGCATTGGCATCAACACTCGTCTTATTGCACTATCATCAGCTGTAGCATCACAATTTGCATTTGCATTGGCTCTAATATTAAACCTAGTATTGCCATTGGCATTAGTATTCGCTTTAGCAATAGAACTATCATAGAACTAGCATTAGCATTCGCCTTAGCAATAGAACTATCATTGGCATTCACATTAGTATTAGCCTTTACATTAGCATTAGCATTCGGTTTGGAGTTTGTTTTAGCATTTTCATTTACTCAAGCATTAAAGCTAGTATTGGCATTACTATAAGCATTAATATTAGCATATGCATTGGCATTAGCTTTAGCAATATCATTGGCATTATTGTGGGCAATAGAACTATCTTTAGCATTATCATTGACAATCGCATTACTATTAGCATTAGCATTGGAATTCGATTTAGTATTATCATTGGCGCCAGCATTAAACCTAGTTTTGGCATTATCATTATTATCAACATTAACATTAGCTTACGCATATTTTTTTATTTATTTATTTATTTTATTTTATTTTTATATTTTCTTTATGCACCGTCAGTCAAGTCGTCACTCTGGCTGATATGTCGGACTGCCTGACTGCTTATCGACTAAAAAAACCTCCTCTTCTAGGGCTAAATTCCACCTTGGAAGCGGGAACTGTCCCGCATTAACATTCAAGGTGGTGCTCTCGAATATGCTCTATCTGAGCGTTACCCTCGTAGCTTACGCATTAGCAATAGAGCTATCATTAACATTAACATTAACATTTTCATTTACTTGCATTTTTCATAGCAATTATCATCATTTTCATTATCATTATCATTATCAATAGCTTTGGCATTATGTTTAGCATTAGCATCAGCATTACACTTTACATGAGCCTTAGTAATAAAACTAATATTATTATTAGCATTAGCAATAAAATTACCTTTAGCCTTAAAATGATCATATAAATTCATTAGATAATATTTTATTATTTTTATTATTATTATTATATAATATATATAATTCATTATCATTATCATAATTATTGTTCTATTCCTTTCAAATATTAGAGGGAAATAAAGCACAAAAATAATAAATAGAATAAAAAATACTTAAATAAATAAATCAAATAAATTTTCAATATATTATAATCGTGATAAAAAATATTATTTTTGATTCGCATTTTTTTTTTTTTGTTTTTTTTTTTTTTATTTTTATTTTTTTTTTTTATTTTTAAGTGTAGAAAAGGTACACTCAGATTTAGTACTTTAACAACACATTTATATACATTAATTTAGGACCAAATCTCAACGAATTGTGAGGACTCAAAAAAATATATTTAGTCGATTCAGATGTGCCCATTGTTTTGGCAAAGCCTTGCCGTTTAAGACGTCTTAGGGGTCTGGCAGGGGTTAGAACTCTTGCGAGTAGGCCTCGATGTTGTAGTAATCTTTCTGAGTATCTGTTTGTGTGTCTATTTATCTGTTCTGCGACAGTGTGCAGAGCGTCAGCATTGACATTAGTCTAAGTATTATTATATATATAACTCTATAAGTCTGCCTCGATTGGTGCCAATGATCGAGCGACGTCTTTGCGACGTTGCCAAGTTTCACATTGCTAATCGAAACTTGGGCGACAGCTGCTGAATGAAATATATATTTATATAAAAGGCAACACTTATATATATGCATATATATAGCGCTATGTGCTAGGTACACCCCTTCTTGGCCTGAACTTGATTATAATAATTTACGCAAAGGAAATTCCTCTGGCAGCATTGGAAACCTGGGCAGAGCTCTAAGAAGTTCCTGGGTCGCTGGGAAGTGGGACGGCCGGCACCCAGTGCTCAGGCTCAGGCTCATGCTCAGGCTGGCTTCCTTTCGCATCGATTCTGGTGCAATATGCAAATGAGCACGAGCCGAATGCCAGCCGGCATTTATGTAGGCTCTGAGGCAGCCAGGCAACGGCAGGACAACGACAACCCCTCTCCAAGGCCCTGTAATGAGCAAAGGTGTTTAATTGTCCGACGGCTATTGAGCAGCTCCTCGAGTTCGAGTTCGCGTTCACGTTCGCGTTCGCGTTTGCGTTTCGTTTCAGTTGCAGCTTTGTCCTGAGGGCTGCGAGCAGCTGCACAGCACCAGCTAGTGGGCAGGACAATCATCAAAAGAAAAAAATATATGAAAAAGAAATACACATAAAGAAGAAATTGTTTCAAAACTGATGCATGACAAGCTAAGAACCGTCACAGATCTACAGTTTGATAAATTCTAAATTGTATTCAGAATATGTAATGAGAAATTGTAAATATCCAAATGAGCAGCATGAACTTGAATACTATATATGAGTTTATTAAGAATGCAACACTTTTCCTAGAACTATATATTGTAAGGGAAAATACTTTAGATATTTGATTGGCATGAATTGACTTTGACTTTGGAAATGATTAGAAATTATTATTTATTATGGGTTATATATTTATTTAAGAGTATATGGATTCTATAAGATTATTGAATTTATAAATTTTTTCAAAATTGTATCGGGAACTTACAAAATCATTCATAGAATTGTCCCCTAGGCACACTCTATAGAGCTGTACAGAAATTTCTAGACTTACATTCATAATTTCATTTGATTGAACTTCTGCTCTTTTATATTTATTCAGTTGCTTCAGTTTTGGAATGATAAAACTAGAGATTGATAGATGGTTAAATAGATGAATATATAGATAAATGTTAGATAGATGGCAAGATAGATAGATAGATAGATAGATATATAGAGAGATAGATAGATAGATAGATAGATAGATGGATAGATAGATAGATAGATAGATAGATAGATAGATAGATAGATAGAAAGATAGATCGATAGATAGATAGATAGATAGATAGATAGATAGATAGATAGATAGATAGATAGATAGATGGATTCAAATCTAAAGATAGCTAGGTGGATATAGACAAAAAGAAAATGGGCATAATAAACAATTTCCTGACTTTAGGAACCTTAGGAGATCAGATTTCATTAATTTGCCTATTTAACAACTATTTCAAGTAGTTTTCTCTCTCTCAAATATTGCTAATTTTAGCTAAATTCAAATTTTCAGTTGCTTTTAAGTCAAACATATATTATTAACTTAAATTTTGAATATAGTCCATTACGAATCAAATTAGAAATACTTAAATCATAAAACAAAATGTTTTAAAATGTTTTTGAATTGTGCTGAATTCAATTTAGAAATTGCATTTTCTAATACAAACTATTAAAAATATAATAACAAAAATCAAATTATAATTTAAAAAAATAAAAAAAATAAATATAAATTTAGGTCAATTAAAATTTCAATATGCTTTTAGCTTAACAGTTTTTAATTGAAACTTCGCATGCAAGCCATTACGAATCTGATAGAAAAATTCTTGAATGCAATAATTTTTGTAATGTAAAAAAAATTTATTCAGTAAAATGGTCAGCAAATCCCATTGTATTTCATCGTGTCTTTGCATATTGCATTAAACGCATTATCCTTTGAGCTTGAAGCATTCTCTGTTACTCTCACACTCACTCTCACTCTCACTATCCATCTCGCTCTCCCACTCCACTTCGCTGTGATTGTTTGTAACCCTTTTTTTACAGTTGCATTTTGGCCTGCGGCCATGTAAACAACTCTAAACTCGAATCATTAATCTATTACGCAATTACTGACACACACACACATAGTCGCACTCTCTCACACACTCGCTGTCTCCCGCTCTCTCACACTCCTTTTACACATATCGCAACTGATTCGCCTGTTGCATACAATACAATTGCCATCCCATTTCCCCTTCCACTGCCCCTTCCCCCATCCTGCTCACACTCATTTTCGCCTCACCAATTCGCACCACAACAAAAACAACAACAACAGCAGCAGCAGCAGCAGCAATAACCGCGAATATTTTTTCCATCCTTTTTCGCCAGTGCAAAAACAGCAGGCAAAAAAAGAAAGAAAAAAAGACAACAACAGCAATTGGCAGCACACGCACTGCTCGCTCGCTTCCTCTACCTCTCCTTCTCACTCTGCCTTTGTCTTCCTCGCGCACTCTGCTTTGCCAATTGCGTCCAGCTAGCCTATCCCTTAACCCTTCGCCTTGCTGTGTGCGTTTTGCCAACCCTCTGCCTGCAGCTCAACTTGCACTTGGCGCAACACCTTGGCCCTCTCTCTCGCTCGCTCTCTCTCTGTGTGTGTGTGTGCGTATGTGTGTTTGTGTGTATGTGCAATTATCACGCGTTTATTGCAAAACAATGCAAATATTGTAACGGTAGCAGCAGCAGCAGCAACAACAAGGGCAACATTTGTGCTGCGTGTGTGAGTTTTTCAACTGTTGCGTATGTGTTGTTGTTGTTGTTGTTATGCAATTTGCTATTGTTGTTGTTGCTGGCAACGTTTTTCGGCAAAGGTCAAAAGGCGGACGCCAGGCAGCCTTTGCCTGTTGATGTCCTGTGGTGAAGGCAGCGACAACAGCAGCGACAGCGGCAGCGGCAGCGACTGCTGCTTTAATTGCTGTCAATCTCTCTGCTTATTGTTGTTGTTGTTGTCTGCTTCTTCTGCCTTTACATTCTTTTTTTTTTTTTGGCTTTTTTTGAAAGGGAAAGCAAAACAGTTTTTGTTTCTTTTTCATTTTTGCAACTAAATGAGCGCGAGTGAGAGAGCGCGTGGGCGCGAGAGTGAGCGAGCAGGTGAGTGTATTGCCTTTGTGTTTACGTCTAATTAACAGTAATTAACGCATTAAAAGGGGCGTGTGTGCATATTGTAGACCTGCAGGACTTGGCTGATTGATTGATTTGCTATGCATTCAATATTTAATATATTTATATTTTTTATTGTGAAAAATATAATAATACATATTATATTGAATATCTAATATTTTTATTTTAATGTATAAATAAATTTTAATGTATAATATTTATTTATTATTGATTTAAGATTTATTTTTTAATTAAAGAAAATATTCGCATACATATATGTACATATGTATATAATAATTAATATTAAATCAATCATTTTTTGGCACAAGTAATTACAATGATGACACATATTTATCAACATATTAACTTAATATTTATATAAACAAAAGATTATATAATAATATTATTAACAATTTTCTTTATTATAACATTTTTCATAATTTCGCATTCAATCAAATATTACTAAATGCATTACATTGGTTAATTATAATGCGTCTAAGAGTCTCGATGTGGTTAACTGTGTATGTGTGTGTGTGTGTGTGCCATTAAAATAGCTCAAAGCTTTTGTAGTTATAACTTAATTACCGCCCGTTGACTGTAATTGTTAATTGTTATTGTTGTTGTTGTTGCCGCCTCATCAAGCAGCACAAAAATGCCACACAAATCAAATCAATTTGCTGCATGCACACACATGCACAAACATGAACACACACACTCACGCATATGCTTACACACACGCTCGCCAACATCGAATCAACCAACCAAAAAACAACACTAATATGACACTTTAACAGTTAGGCCAACACACACACTCACACTCACACACGCACACAAGACGAGGCGAGGCGAGGCGAGTCGAGTCGAGTCGACTCACTCACACTTAATTCGACTCGCACACGAACACTCTCAAACGCACGTACGCTCACACACACTCACTACTAATAATAAAAAATCATAATTTCAATCAAAGGCAACAGCAACAACAGCAATAGGCAGCTAAGCAGGCGACAGCAGCAGCAGAAGCAGAGGCAGACGACGACGACGACTACGCATCGGCACCTGCATAGCGCGCGCTCTTTTACACCTATGCAATCGGTGCCGGGCAGTCGGCAGCCGGGCCATTCAGTCACTACGGACAGCAGCAGCAAAACGAAAAAAAAAATACAAAAAAGAAATGAAGAAGAAAAAAACGAATATACTGAGCAGAAATCAAGCGCCGCACTCAATGGCAAAAACGAGCAACGCTCAGCCGCAGCTTCGGTCTCGGTCTCGGTCTCGGTCTCAGTCTCAATCTCAGTCGCAGCTCAAGCCGTGGGCTGAGCGCGTGCGCAGCGGAGAGCGGGCCAGAGAGTAAGTCGCAGCTCGAAAAAGAACCAACAAGAAAAACATACTTGGAAGGCAAAAGAAATCAAAGCCAAAAGCTGTTGAAAAAAAGCTACACACACAAACACACATGTGAAATCGCTGGAGAGACATCACACATGCACACATACTGAGAGACGACAGAGCGCCAACTTAAGCTCAATTCAATGGCGTTTGGTGCGAGCGAGCGAGCTGCCATAAAATAAAATGCCACTGCTGCCCATTGCTGTTGTTATTGTTGTTGTTGCTTTTTTCCTTTCTTTACTTATTACAACAACAGCGCAGCAAATTTGTTGGCCCTGCGATGCTGCGTCTACTGCTGCTGCTGCTGTCGTTGTCGTCGTCGTCGTCGTTGTCGTCGTTGTCGTTGTCTTCGTTCGATGAATGATGTTGGCGCTGCCGCTGCCCGCTGCTACCTGCGCAGCACAACGAGCACGCACACATACACCAGCAGGCACGCACACATGTCTCACGTATGTGTCCATTGACGTCGTCGTCGTCGTCTGCTTTAGCTCGCCAATCAAATGGGGCGGGGCTTAAATGGTATATATATATGTATTATTTTTTTGTGTTTTGCTTCTTTTTTCTGATGCTGCTGCTGCTGCCGCCGTCGCTGCTGCTGCTACTGCTGCCACTGCCGTGTGCGACACTTGCGCTTGTGTAAGTGTCGCTCGCTTATGTGCACAGCTTTACCTCTCTCTGCTTACGTGTGTGTGTGAGTGTGTGTGTGTTTTGGTTTTAGTTTTTATTATGCGAATTATCGAAAATTGAGCGACATTCGCTCAAGTAAGAAATATCCTCGCCCACTTTTACATATGTACATATATAGTCTTACACATCAAATAACTATCAAAAATTCGAATCTGACTGAAGTAGTCGATGGGAAATCAATCGATAATTTGATATCGTTCGAACTGATAAATCTTAAAGATATTTGAAAAAACATGGGTATACCAAATATTAAAAAATCGACACAAAAAATTATTAAAATATATGCAAAATTATAGAAACTCGAAAACTAAACTGTGAGTACTTAGAAATATTACAAATATAATTTATTTAATCACGGCTTGATATAAGATAAAAGGCTTAAATAAAGCATCGCAGCTATTTATGTATATATTATTCATTAAATTTATATTATGCATATTTTAATAGAATTCCGAAATGTTTATCGAATTCGTATTTATAAATCTTCTAATTTTTATTTCACTAATTGCATAGAAAAACTAGAGAAATAAAAAACAAATTGAAATTTATTTTTTAATAAATTATTTTCTTTTTTTTTTTTTAATAAAAGTTCAATTTTTTTCGTTTAGCTAATTTTTATTAATAACTAAATTGAAATTGAAATTCATATAATCCGAAAAACATTCCAAATCTAACGAACTCACTCAATTCGAACGAGTTCGAAAAACATTTCGAACATCTGAGCGAACCCCTGCGCTCGATTGCAACTGCAACTCAAACTTCTCCGACGCGTTGCGAGTGAACATGTCTGAGTGAGCTTAACGCATTGAGCGGCCTGCGGCGTCTCTTGAGTGAGTTGTCGCTGAGCTATTGAGCGTGCTGCAGTTGCTGTCGCTGCTGCTGCGTGCCGTTGCTGTTGCAGCAAACACTTGTTTGTTTTGTTTGCCGTTAGCGGGCCAGGCCAGTAGCGGCAGGCACTGGCTGCGGCATTTCCCCGTCGGCAAGTACCACAGTGCTCGGCTGCAGCTCCCAGAGACCAATTCAACTCAACCATTCATCCATCGATTGTCAATCAACAGCATTTGACTCTTGTGTGTGCACAAATGAGAGGGAACGACAAATAGAAAGCAGCACTAAAGCGTTTGGCAATCGCGTGTGCTCACACACACACACACACGCACACACACATGGCCAACTGTAAAAGAAATGGTTGGCTGAAAGCAAGAAAAACCAAAGCGTTGAGAAAAAATCTAACAGCAATGAAATGAAATGAAATGAGTTTCGGCAGCAGCAGCAGCAGCAGCAGCAGCAGCGACGCTTACGCCGGCACGAACAGCGGCTCCGAAGCTTTCGTGTAGGTGGCTGCAGCCTGCGCTCACACTCTCTCTCTCGCCAACTCACACACTCCTCTTACTCTCAGTCTTTCTCGCTCGCGCGCTCGGCTCAGCCTCTGTGCACGACGACGCGTCTCTTGTACGCTGCAACGCACTTGGCGGCTGCTGCTGCTGCTGCCGTTGCTCTCTGTTTTGCATTAGGTGCGCATTCACCCTGCCCTCCTTCACTCGCTCTACTCCTCTTTCTTGAACCATCTCGCCCATTCAGCGCTGGGTTAAGGTTGCCATCGTGGTCGTCGTTGCTGCTCGGCTGCTGGTGCTGGTGCTGCTTCCTCTTCTCCTTCTTCCTTTTCCGCTGCTTCTTTCTCTGCTGGCTGCATTGCACTTCGATACAATTTGAACTTTTTCTTTATGTGCAAGTCGAACCGAGCAACGGTTCGCTTCAAGCCCTCTCTAACGGATTGCATGCTTCTCTATATGACTCTCTGTTTGTATGTGTGTGTGTGTGTGTGTGTGTGTGCGAGGATTGCTTGAGCATTACATAGGGCTGGGTCATAGCTGCGACTGCAGCTCAAATTCTTATTTATTAGTAAGAAAGAATTTGTTGTCCATATTGATATGGATTTGAAGTACAATGAAATCTCTTTTTTACAAACTTATTTCTCTTATATATTTATTGATATATTATTATTATTTTTTATTAATTTTTATTTTTATTTTTTTATTTATTTCATTACAATTTAATCTGGACTTTTGCTAATTGAATTGAGGCAAATGCTTTAAGCTGTTAATCTTAAGTTCATTTGGTCTGCGCTCTTACCTGTGTGACAGGTGAGACTCCTCCCACTTCGACTATCTAATGCAACCGCCGCCCCTCTTCACTCTCTAGCCACAAAACTTACTCAGCTTGACCTTTGGCAGGCCACTCAAAGTGTAAAAACACACACACACACACACACACACACACACACACGAACAGCAACAGCCAGACACAATAATTGAGCCAAAAGAATGCTCAAAACAAAAGTAACAAACAGAGAAATAAATAAAAAATTAAAAAAAAAAAATACAAAAAAAATAGTAAGCAACACACAAAAAAAAAACAACTGTAAAGCAATAGCAACTTAATTCATAAACAAGAACAAGAAAAATGTAAGTGGAAGCCGGCAAGACTTCCCCTCACTCGCTCACACTCACACTGACACACGCTCACTCACTCACTCACAGCTTTGCACTCAATGTGTGGCTCAATAAACACAGGCACGAGCAAAAGGAGCGCACAGTGAGCGCTACATTTTCCTATAAGTTTTTCCCAATCAGAAAAAAGGCGACGCAGGCACAAGCACCAGGAGCAGCAGCGGCAGCAACGTCAACGCCGATGCCAACGTCGCTGCTGCTACAAATTGAATGCCAAGCCACAGGCACCACATATGCATGCAGCACGATAGAGCGAGAGCCTGAGTGAGCGAGTGAGCGTGCATAAGTAAGTAAGAACGCGAGCGAGAGAGAGCGAGAGAGGGAGATAAACGGGCCGTTGGTTTGAATGAATGAATTTCAATACATGCAACTGACAGAAGTTATCAGAAGGCAGCAGAAAAAAAATAAAACCGAAACGAAACGAAACCGAAAAAAAAAACCAAGCAAAAAGTAAACAGAACGAACGCTGGTTGAGCTGAGCGCACAAGTTGTTGTAATACGCGTCGTATGTGAGCGAGCGTCAACGCCGGCGACAGCGACGGCGCACAAAAATGCTCAGGCAGCCCCAACCAAGCAAAACACAAACGAAAATCAAAAACCTATTGAAAGAAATCAAAAGCGTGCAGACTGCCAGGCGGGAGGCAAAAAGGCCAATTGAGTGACTCTCTCTCTCTCTCTCTCTCTCTCTCCATCCACTCTCAATGCTCGCCCTCTCTCGTTCTGGCTTGCTCGCTCGTTCGCTCACTCATTCACTTACTCACTCGGGCCGTCTCTTCGAGTGCAAACGTTCGTCGGCACGCTCGGCTCTCGGCAACGGTTCGTGTTCGACAAACATCGTGTAGTACGGCTATATAGATATACGTTTGTGTTCTTTTTTTTTTTTTTCGTAGTTGTTCGTTTTCGTTTTTGTTTTTTCGGGGTTGTCGACGCTGCGACTCGTCCACTGTTGTTCAGTCATCAACTGAATTCGTGACTGGCAACGTCGCCTCTGTGTGTGCCGCCGCCAGTGTCCGAGTGTGTGTTTGTTGTTTGTGTGTGGACTGACTGTTGACTGAGTTGTAACTGTAACTGAACTGAGTTCTTAAGCAGCTCATCGAACCAATTGCGAACAGCGAATCACGAAACACGAATCACAACAGCCACAGCAACAACAGCACCCAGCGAAACAGTTACAAAGCAAAGCTACATTTTATTTATAAACAACAACAAACAAACAACAAACAAACAAACAAACAACAAATGCAAGCAGCAGCATCAATCTAACTGCTATTCCACTTGCACATCAAAACACCAAATTTTTTTGAGCTATTTTTTTTTTGACAACAAATCTGAAGCAAGCAAAAATACACAATAAATAAAATATATATTTCAAAATACAAATATATATATCTATATATTTAATAAATAAAAGAAGGCAAAAAATAAAAATAAATGAAAATTGTGCGCGTGTGTTTAGTGTAAACAACAACAGAGTGAAACAACAACAACAACTGCAGCAACAACAACGACAGCAGCAGCAGCAACAACGGCAGCAACATGCAACAGCAACAGCAACACCAGCAACAGCAGCAACAGCAACAACAATTGCAAAGTCAGCCAAATCCAATCAGAATTTTGACTTGGCTTTAACTTTGAATGCAGCACACAACAAATGGCAACATTTTGCTAAAGCCGACGCAAATTGTTGCAACGACAACAACAACAACCATAACAACAACAACAACAAAAGCGCGCGTGTGTGGCAGGTGTCTGTGTCTGTGTCTGTCTGTCTGTCGCTTGTGCGTGTGTGTGTGTCTGTGTGCGTGTGTCAGGGCACATGCAACAACTGCAACAACAGCAACGATAACAACGACAACAAATCAAAAAGTTTAACAAGAAATTTTAATAAAATCTATGAATTTTTTTGAGCACGTAAAACAAAAGCAAAACAACAACAACAACAAAAGTGTCTGTGTATATGCCTGTGTGTGTATGTGTGTGCCTGTGTCTTAACTCGAAACTAACAACAACACTAGCAACAATACAAATTTAATTAATATTACTAACCAAAAAAGAAGTCAAGAAATTCAAAAGGAAAACAATTTTTTTTTTTTTTGGCATTGCTGTTGCAAGGCTGCCTGAAGTCTGTCTCTCGATGCCACGACAAATGCCGCAACAGCAGCAGCAGCAGCAGCAACAGCAACAATAGTAAACAAAACAACAACAAACAACAACAAACAACAACAAACAACAGCAAACAAACAACAACAAACAAACAACAATTCAAACAGACAGCCCACGAATGCAGCCAACATTGCCACAAGCCGCTGGGACAGCCGATATGGATCTGACGGCTGTTCAATCAATCAACGATTGGTTTTTCAAAAAGGAGCAAATTTATTTATTGGCACAATTTTGGCAACAGGTAAGCGAACAACAACTAAATCCAGCAATCACCTGAGCTCAATTAGCGCTCGACTAGAATCAAGTGTTGACAAATGCTGAAAAGTTCAAGTGTGCCTCAAGCTGATGTTTAGCTAAATATATACATAGATATAGATATATATATGATAGTTGTATCTATATCTATGTGATAGTAAACACAGCTGATTCTCTAGCTGGCAAAAGCTGTTGCCAACGCGCAATTTGTGTTGTCAAGTGTTCGATATTGTTTCCTGATAGATAGATGGATTTAGCGATAATATATATAAATATATATATATTTTTTTATTTTGCTATGCAATTCAGTGCTGTTAAAGCAACTAAACAAAGTGTTTATCATGCCTGGGCAATCAAGTGAATCTCTTTAAGGTTAAGCGCTTTAGAACCAAGCTAAATGTTTGTTAGATTCCTCAATTAAATACAATTGAAGTCTACAAAATTGTTTATATATTACTTATAAATATATATATATATTATATATAAATATATGTACACACATATACATATATAGTTATATATATATATATGTATATCTAGCAGTACTTCCCTTTGATAAGCTGCAAAGCTCTTTCCCAGAGCTGAAACGAATTCATACAAATTTTTATCAGAGAATATTTGATAGATATTTCGTATATTCTATAACGAGACGCAAATAGTTTTCTTTTATTATTTTGTAGCTTAGCTCTTACTAATATTAAAAAAATTAAAAATAAATAAATAAATAAATAATAATAATAATAATATTTACAAAAAAATAAATAATTAAATAAATAAATAAATAAAAAAATCTAGTCTGCAAAAAAATACTTCATTAATTTTTGAACTTGTTCAATTAGTAAAAAATTTTGTGAATTTTAATGCATAAATGAAATATGTGTGTATATTTATGTTTTATATCATTTTGTTTCTATTATTTTAATTAATTAATGAATTATTATTAATATTAGTGTTATTTATTTATTTGCATTATTATTATTATAATTTAATTTATTATTATTATTATTATTGTACTTATTATTTATTATTATTATTTTTATTACTTATGTTATTTATTTATTAGTAATATTGTAATTATTATTATTTATGATTACTATTTATAATTATTATTATTTATTATTATAATTAATACTAATACATATTAATTAATTAATTATTTTTTATTTCATTCATTCATTTTATTTATATAGTTCAAATTTGTATTTTATTTGAATGGTGAAATTAGATAAATATTATTATTAGATAAAATGCAAATAATAATTTAGATATTTATAGAAATATTTGTTGTTTATTAATTGTATTATTATGAAATTTGTTAAAAATATTGATATTTACTTTTTAAAATAATGAATTTTGCAACTTATTAAATATATAAAAATAATTCTATTTATTTGTATAAATAAGAATTATTTCAAAAAATTATAAATTATAAAAAAAAAATTATGAAAAAATATAAATAAAAAAAAATTTATTCATTATTGTAAATTATTAAAAATACAAAAATAAATAAATTGATTAAGATTATATAAATAATAATTATTGAAAATTATTAAGAATACAAAAATAAATAAATTCATTAAAAATATCTTTATATTTATAAATAATAATTATTGCAAATGATTAAAAATACAAAAATAAATAAATTCAATTCAAAAATTTCTAAAAAATATAAAAATAAATCAATTGATTAAAAAAATAATAAATAAATAAATTCAATTCAAAAAATTATAAAAAATATAAAAATGAATCAATTGATTTAAAAAAAATATATATAAACATAAATAATAAATAATAATTATTGCAAATTATTAAAAATACAAAATTAAATAAATTGATTAGCAACATATTTACTTTTATAAATAATTATTATTGCAATTATTATATTATATAAAACACAAAAATAAATAAATTGATTTATCTAAAGAATAGTGATTGGAAATTAATTATTTGTTTAGGTATTTAATTATAATATTTATATATATGAAAGCTCTACCAGCTGACTTGAAAATATTTTATTTAACATTAACAATAAAAAATAAAAATAAATCATTATAAATGTAATTTAATCATAATCATTGTGAATGAAAATGAAAAATGATTTGAACAACTTGAGAAATTACTTAATTAAATATATAATTCAATAATTCCACTTGAATGTAACAACAAAAACATTTTGCGACTGCAATTATTTAGTTTTCTATTTTTTCTATTTTTTTTATTTTTTTATTTTGTATTTCATGAGAACTTGGCTTTAGCCGCGTTTATCAATGAATTACATATGGGCCAAAATCTGTTAGGCTCTTGGACCACCTGTGACATAATTGGCAACTGAAACTGAAGGAAATGAAATGAATATACATTTGCATATCTATATATATCTATATATATGTATGTAGATATCGATACGTGCAAAACTCCCACACTTAACTGTAAACAAAACAAACAATATGAAAATTATTTGCAATGCAATTTTCCATTTTTCATATATATTTTTTTGTATTCATTTTTCATTTGTTTCTGCGCTTTTTGTGTTTTTGTAATTCATCTGCAACTAATTGAGTTTGCGTGTCTGTGCCAATTGTTTTTTTTATTGATTTCTGAAAATTTGTTTACAAAATGTAACAACAACAACAACAACAATAACAATTTTCGGCTTGAATTGTTTTTTGTTTTTGTTTTCTCCTTGAAGCGAACTTTAGCTGATCGCTGCTAATGGCCAGCGCGCCTATAGAGAGCAGTGCAGATCAGCAGACTCTTCATCATCATCAGCAGCATCATCATCATGAGCAGCAGCATCATTATCATCATCATCAGCTCGCTAATGCTGCTGCTGCTGCTGCTGCTGATGATTATGAATTGCAGCCAGACGACAAATTTTTGGCTAAATGCCAAAACTTTGCAACTCCAGCAAAGACAACAACAAGTTGGCAGACAGCGGAGACAGATATATGTATATACAGATATATATATATGTATACATGCATGCACATCTATTCATCTATATGGCCATCTATCTATATCTATCTATACAACTCTATATCTATATCTTAATTGGAGTTTGTCTGCCTTCTAATTGGATGCAGCGCGAAATCGAATAAAAATCTTAAGCCAGCTGCAGTGGCAAATGTGGCAAGCATTATGACTCCACACACACACACACGCACGCATACATATACATATATAGAGCCCTCTGTCTATGCACACAACATTCGCAGAATGCAACAACAAGTTAGCTGTTGCAGCAGCAGCAGCAGCAGCAGCAGCAGCTAACGAAATTCTTAGAAAATATCTTTGCAATTAATTTACATTGACGGCGACGAGTCGCTAAATCGTTGCATAAATACATGTATATATATCTATGTGAAATACTATATATTTAGTATATGACTAGGCACATTATTTAGCCAGTTACTAGATAGATATGCCTATATATACGCATAGATATCTGCCCCGCAGCATTTGTGTCCAAATGTTTTGCCGTCGGAATTTGCAGCCTTTTTTTTTTTTTGCATGCTTGCATGAAATTGAATACAAATGCAAATATTTGTGCACATACGTATATAGATAAATCCGATATATATATGTATGTTTATGGAGAGCTACTCCAGTTGTCTACATCTGCTAGATCCATGTTGATCTATGCGATCTGCAATTAGTGCAGCAGCGAGGCGCAATCAATAAAACTTAAATAAGCAAAACCAATTGGCTGCCACGCCCCACTGCCCAGTGTTGCCTATATAGGGAAAAAGTCTATCTAATCTGACTAACCAATGCACTCTAACAACGAGCTTCAAAAGCTGACCGAACCAAAGTATCTCAGCAAAAGCGCAAACAGCAAAAGTAACTCAAAGTGCAAAGGGCCAAAAATATAAATGAAAATAAATTTTAAAAAATATATTTTAACAAATATTTGTTATATAATTAATATTATAATATAAAAAATATTTTATTTTATATTTTATAAGTATTTTTTGTTATAAATACGCCAAATTAAAGTCTAAAAATATTTATAAAAATTTAAAAACATTTTTTAAACACATTAAGAAGAAAAGCTGCAAATTTATTTCTTTCTCTTAATTTATATAAAAATTTTAACAAATTTTTATTATTAAAAAGCACAATAAATTAATTTAATTATAATTATTTATTATTTAATATATTATTTCACTAAAAAACATTTCTTTTCATAAAATTTATTTACATTTTAAATTTCGTGTTAACTTTTTGCTTGCTCCACCAAAGAGTATACAAAATGATTTTCAAAAATCTTTTCTTTTGCTTGCTGCTGCTGCTGCTGCTGCTTCTTCTTCTTCTTGTTTTTTTATTGTTAGTTTTTCGATCGATTCGCAGAATTTTGGAGCGCAGCGAGCGCTCTTAACGAGCATTTGATTTGTTATTAATGGCAGCGGGGTGAAAAAAAAAAGAAAATAATAAAAATAATAATAATAAAAAAAAAGTAAAAATAATAACAAAATGAGAGAGCTGTGTATGAAAAATCAAGGCAAAAACCAAGTAACTTTGCCAAAGCAGCTAAAGCAGAAGAAGAAGTGGAGAGGGAGAGAAGGAAGAAGCAGCAGCAGCAAGAGATATAGATATGTGGAGGTAAGGCAATTAGACACAGATCGATTTCAAGTGTGATCTGTAATGATGAGCTGAAGTAGGAGTTGGAAGTGCGCTCAGCATGCGTGTGTGTGTGTGCGTGTGTGTGCGTGTGTTGAAGTGATCTCATCATTGGCAAATTGAACAAGATCTTGGCTTATTTTTTGGGCTTATCAGCGATAAGAGCGCTCGACTTGCCATAAGTAGACGAAAATCTGAGCCCATAAATATCATTGACAAGCCAAATTGTGTAATCATAAATAACGAGACGTTGTCGAGAGCGAGAGAGCGAGAGCGAGACATCAGTTAAACATATTCATTTGTAAGACCAAAAATAGAAGTTCATTAAATAATTAACAGACAGCAGAAAGCAAATAAAACCAAGTTAACAAGAACAACAGCAACATCGACAGCTGTCCAAATTGCGCCAACTCTAGTGGGTGCGCAGCGCTCTCTGCCTCTCACTCACTCGCTCTCTCACTCGCTCCCTCACTCGCTCCCTCTCGCTGTCTCTTTGTTGCTGTGCTAACTTCTTTGGCTTTCAAGTACACGCGTCATATATATATCTATATAGATTGGCACCAATTCGTAAAGCGTCAACAACAAATTGCCAGATTAACAAAAATTATATCAGCTATATATATCAGCTATAACTAGCTCAGAAATCATTTCCGTATTTTCGATTCGCAACAGCCACAACACAAAAGAAAACCCAAATTAAAAAAAAAAAACGATCGAAAACCCGGTCAATGCAATCTATAAACTTGACCCATTAACTATTTGGTAAAAAGAAGCTGCTCTCATTTGACTAAGCAAAAAGCAAAAAAAAAGCAGAAAAGAATACAAAAAGTTGTCGATTTTCATGATTTTCATGATTTTCGCTGACTGACAAAAAATAAAAAATAAAATAAAGAACAAGAACTTAAATGCACGCTAGACAATAGTCTATGCTCGACTCACACATACGCTGCAAGCTCAAGGAAAATATTAGAGGAAAATTGCTGAAAGAGTTTCTATTTTTGTGTTTATTTATTTAGTAAAAAAAAAAATAATAAAAATATAATAATAATTGCAGCAAAATTTACTCTAAATAAACTTTGGCCATGCAATATTTGTATATTTATTAAATTCATTTGTTATATAATTATAATTTGTCTAAATCTAAATTTGATATCATTTCTTTACTATTTGAAAATTAAAAAAAAAAAAATCAAAATATCAAATAATAAATTTAATTTTATTATTTGATATATTTATAAAAAAATGCATAATAATAAATTATAAAAAAAAAATTTACTTGAGGTAAATTGAATTTTATTATTTGATATTTAAAAATACATAATAATAAATAATCAAATAAATTTATTTAAGGTAAATTTATATTACTTTCTTTAAGAATTAAAAATAATCAACAAATGGCATTAATTTATTGAAGTTAAATTGCATTTTATTATTGCATAAATATATATAAAAAAATAAATAAAAAAGAAGAAATAATATAATGAATATATTCAAGTTAAATTTGGATTACTTTCTTTAATTTCTATAATAATTAAAAATAATGATTAATCAAATTCATTTATTTAACTTAAATTTAGCTTGATTTCTTTCATTTTTATTTTTATATTTTAAGTGATCTATTAAATATACAAAAAATTTCTTTAGCAAATGTCAGAGCCTTAATTGAAAAATTCAGTTTGATTTGATTTATTTTTTATATTTTTATAAATTCTAATTTCAATGCAAATATTCACACAAAAAATTTAAAAAAATATATAAACAGTTGTAGCTTAATATATTTAAAAAAATAATGCTTTGTTATAAAATTTAATAATAAATGAATGATAAATAATATATATAAAAAAAATAATAAAAATAAAATATATTTAAAACAAATTAATATATTAAAAAAAAAGAATGTTCAGCTATTAAATTTAATAATAATAAAAATAAATTATATTTAAAAAGCCAGAATATATTTTAAAAAAATATTAATTAATGTTCAGTTATAAAATTTACTAATAATAAAATTATATTTGAAACAACTTATGTATTTAGTTGTAGAAGCTTTCAAATTTATGCTGTCTGGTCTGCAGTTGCTATATAGACATACATATGTATATACATGCACACACACATACGTACATATATGCATATACATGTGTTGCTTAAAAAAACATATTTTAATGTATCTTTGCTGTCCTTTTTTAATTGCCAAAATGCATTTGATTCTGGCTCTGCGTCTGTTTGATTTCATTTCAGTTTCTGTTTTTTTTTTTTTTCAATTTCAATTTTGATTTTTTATTTCGGGATTTTGATTTTTGTTGGGTTTTGAGGGGGATATTAATCAAATCGAAACCGGTTCGAGAGCTCCTGCAGCAGCTACCACCATTGACACCACCACCACCACCATCACCATCACCAGCAGCATCAGCATCAGCATCAGCATCGCCACTAGCACCACCAGCACCACCAACTTTGGTGTTTGATAGTTTAAAAGTTTATTTCAAATATGGCGGTCGCTGGGCTAAGTTCTCTAAAGCCATTTGCATATGCCCTAAATGAGCAGCCGTGTTCACAAGGGTTGTCCTGGCATGCTCTAAGCTGTTAGATACACACACACACACACACACACACACATGCAGCTACGCAGATAAACAGTTATAGATAGAGATTGAGATCGGCGGCAGCAGCAGCGTGTGTCATATAATTTTTAGCATTTTAAGTGCAATTTACGTTGGCCCGGGCCAAGCAGCCGGCGAGTAGCTAATGAGTCAGCCCAAGGGTTAAAAATCACACAAAAAAAATCACCCACACACAGAGAGAGAGAGAGAGAGAGAGAGAGGGCACATATGAGTATATATATATTTGCTGACACGAATCGAATTGAAACGAAGCGAAGCTGAATATTGTTTTTGCTGTTTTATAGATATAGAAAATTATATATACAATGTATACATACATACATACATACATATATATATACACACACAGCTACACATTTTGAAACGCTCAATCGCTCGATCGCTGGAGATATGTTAATATAATTAAATTAATTTGTCAGCACGGAAATTAAAAACCACGCAGCCTCTGCCAACAACAACAACAACAACAACAACATGTGTATCTATAGCAGCGACAAAGATACACAAAAAAAAAAAAGACTGAAAATCGAACAATTAAACTACGAGACGCGGGGGCGAGGGAAAAACTTTGGCATGCCTCTAATAATGTGAAATAAAAAATCATTTGAACAAAAAATTATTATTAAAAATTGAGTTCATGAACCATGTGTGTGTGTGTGTGTGTGTGTGTGTGTGCGATAACTTGCCTGACTCTTGATCAATTTTTATTATTATGATTATTAGCATTATTTGTGCAGCGTGTTGTATTTGTTGGTTTTCCGGTTAGCTAGACGCTCGACTCCGGCTCTCGACTATTAATTATTAATAGCTCTGGCCCCGGCTAATTGAAGCATTTGCCTGTCCGGTCAATCCAATCCAATATGAAATGACAGCTCGATGCGATCATATCTGCTGCGGCATGTTAAGCATGTCCAAAAAAGCAGAGAGAGAGAGAGAAAAACTGTAACTAAAACTAAGCAGAAATACATGCATACGAATGTATATCGATTTATCGATCAGCGAGTGAGCGAGCATACTCCATAAATTATCGATGCATTGCTATCGATAAATGTTTTTTTGTTTTTGTTGCAGCTGTCTTAGAATTGGGCTTGAATTTCAAATAGCTGCTGTGTGATTTGCTGAGTACAAATTTAACTGAAATGTTATCGATAGACAAATATATCGATAAACTTATGTGCAGCTTTGTTTGCTGTATTGTTGCTTTAGCATATATGCATTGCTAAGCAAATTATAAGACTAATATGTTATCGATATACATATTTATCGATATATGCACATGCGTATCTCAATATGAAGTTATATTTAATTTTTTTCCTATATACAAACTCTTTCTATTTTGTATACCGAATTTAGCTCAACAAATACTTATCGATAACAATTATCGATTATTGCATATTTCTTATAATACATATTTAAACAAGTCTCATAGCTTATATACGTTTATATACGCATATATGCATGCCCACATTACTGCCAGAGTTATCGCTTTTGTTAAATCGATCAGCCTCCAAAAGAAACCTATCGAAAGCACTGTTAAATGCTTGGCCCGCGCTTAAGCTCATTGTCATTGTCATTGCTCATCATTATTTTCACATCTATAGCCAAAATAAAAGAAGGGGCACACAAAGCGACGAAAGAGTGGGAGGCAGAGACAAAGAGGAAGAGAACTAACTGAATGCTTATGGAGTTGAAAAGGAGATTCAACGGCTTTTGTGTGTACAACTTAATAACAACTAATTGTCTTTTTATATGCAAGCTGAATACATATAAATAAATATAGCTACCTCTGTCTCCCTCTCTCTCTCTATCTCTCTCTGTGCAACTGCAAACCTGTCTTGGAAATCTTTTTAGCTGCCGCCTGCTTGCCCCATTCTTAACCATATTTCAGTGGACGAGCGAGCCACGTCTTTCATCTTCAGTTGTCAGTAATTTGTGCAGCTCAATATATCAGTCGATATCTTATGAGTTTTTAATTTCAGGCTACGCGCGCTCTCTCTCTCTCTGTCTTTCTCTCTGCGTATCTGTCTGGCACTCTGTATGTTAGCCCATCAATTTGATTTCCTACACACACAGTTTTTCCAGCTGCCTGAAAAGGACAAATCGTTCACTCAACCGCTCGCCGAGGATATTGAATAAAATATCATTTTGTGCACGCCCCTTTAAAGAGCAGCACTGAAACCAAAAAAACACTGAACAAAAATAATAATAATAAAAATAAAGAATGAAAAAACAACAAAAATCAAGCGAGAGATCCTCTAGACAGCGCTGATGATGATGAGTTTTGAGCGCTGCTGGCCTGGCCAACTTGTGCTTGGGCTGGCTCTGGGTTTGTGCGTATTGGCAACATTTGTGATCGATACACGATGCTAAAGTTCCAGCAGAATCAGCACCCTCCCGCCCCGTACCCCAAAGAGTACACCGAGCTCTGGGCTGCCGGTTGAATAATGACCAACGCCCGAGGAGCGCACATTAAAAAGGAATCATCATTATTGGCAGTTCGGTGGGGGGATCAAGGATATATACATATATACATATGTATATATATGTGCACAGCCATTAAGGCACAGCACTGTGCGCAAATATCTTGCACTGACTGTCTGACTGTCTGACTGTCTCTCTGGCCTGTCTGGCTGTCTGGCTGTCTCCTTATCTGCCCATTGCTGCATTCCATTTCATGCCATTTCGTTTGCTTATTATTTCTCGCCTCACCACCTTCTGCTCCTCTGCATCTGCAATTTTTAGCTATTTTCAGCGTTTTTCTCGCTTTTCAATTTTTGCATGAAAACCATTTGCGCACAGCTTTACAGCCGCCCGCGTGCGTTTGTCGTGTTTTTACAATTTTTTATTGATGTTTTAATTAAGTTGTTGCCTTTGTGCCACACCCACCAGATATATATACACTATATATTTATATATAACTATATTCCTGCATCAAAATTTAGCTTGCTCTCTGGCAGCTCCTAGCTCTAGCTTCCTTTCGCCTCACTCTCTCGCTCTCTATCTATATCTATCTCTCTCGCGCCTCTACGCTTTCTTTGGCTTGTTTTTATTATTTTTGGCACGACACGAAAATTAGTTTAGAATATAATTTGCTTTGACTTTGAGTGCTTGTTGCGATTTGCAATAGTTTTTCCTTTATTTTATTTATTTTTTTTTTGCCCGAAATTTTTTATTTTATTTATTTTGTTTCGTTTGAATGCTATAGACAGATTTTGACGCTTGTATTGGATAAGTTTACAATTTTAGAGCAGCTTTTACAAAGGGTTTTAGATAGATTGGCATTGATAGATAGATAGTGTAAAGAGATGATATAGATAGATATAGTGAAGAGATATTGATGGTGTATATGATAGATAGATAGAAGTATAGAGTAGAAAGCTTAGCTGGAGTATAGATAGATAGATAGATGTGAGATTTGCAGTAAAGATAGATATAGTATAGATAGATATAGTATAGATAGATTAAAGATGGAGAAATCGATAGATAATGTAAGTAGCTGCATGATAGATATCAAAACTAGATATGATAAGGCTAGATAGATATATATTATAGAGCATACATAGATAGGAGGGTAAATGGTACTATAGATAGATCTATAGTATAAAGTAGTATATAGATCGGTAGATGGTATATGTGAATATAGATTGGTTAGGTAAATACCTTGATAAAGGGTATAGATAAATGTTATATGGATCGCTTGGAATTACATATATAGTATTAGCTAGATATATTATATGTAGATACAACTAAGAGAAGTTGAAGCAATTAATAATATTATACATATGGAAAAATCTACAGTATTATTAAGATATAAGTTAGATATATGTATTGCTTAAATAAATAGAAACATTCACTTTTTAGCTGTAAACAAGCCAAAACTCAGCTAGATTTCTAGCAACTTCTCGACTTGAATGCTAATTAAATTTCAGCAAAAGTTAATTTCAATTATTTTTATTTTTTTTCTCAAATTTCAATAGTTTGACATTGAAATGGCAAGAGAGAGAGAGAGAGGGAGAGAGGGAGAGAGTGAGAGTGGAAAACGTTTAGAAGTTTGCGAACTAAGCCAATTTGCAGCTGTAGCTGCTTTGTGTATCACACATTTGGGGCATGCAATTTGTTGATGTTGCCCATTTGTGGGCACCTGGCTGCGCGCTTCTTTTGCTTAGCTTCCTCTTCTTCTTCTGCTGCGCTTTGGAGTGTCAAATTGTCGGTCGAAGCATATCTCATGTCTCAGCTGGAGAAAAAACGCAAATGAAAACGAAATGAAACGACGCGAAATCGTAAAACTTGTTTCTATCTGTTACGTCGATCTGACGAGCTGAGAGCTGAGAGTCGAGTGCGGCTAGAGCGTTCGATTTCAGGTACTATTTGTGATAATCAAACCCAGGGCAAAGCTGGCATGATACGGCGCGTCCTGCTCATTGACCAGCATTCCATTTAGTGGGGTTGAACTGGACGGGTTCTTCTGCTTCTTCAAAGGGTTCAGCGACAAAGCATAGCCCAGGGGAGGTTGCATTAGCATTGCTTAAGGGTTTCTCAGAGCTGGAACAACAGCACGCACCAAATGAAACTAGGTTTGGCTCTATTTCTCAGTTTGTCAGCTTCGCACTTTGTCAGTTTGTCAATTGTCTGTGCGCCATAATTTATCAGTCGTATGCAAATGAGTTTGATTTATTCAATGAGCTGCGCACAATTTTATTTTATGCCCATTAGCCAGGAATATAACTAATTTTTTTTTTCTTCATACGAGTTTGCCTCTTTTTTTTTTTGGGAGGAAATTAAAAAAACGCGACCCTTTTTTTGCTGGTAATTCTAGCCAGATATAGGTATAGATATATGCACATATATATTTATATATCTGTCTCTGTAGCTATAGCTATATCTGTAGCTGTACAGCTGTTAGATGTTTTTTTTTTTTTTGCTGCGGCTCATTGCGACGCAACAGACGTAAAAATATTAAAATGAGAGTGGAGTGAAAAAAAAAATGAAACACACACAGAAACTATATAAATCTAAAATATATCTGCGGCATATGCGCGATCATTGACAGCGCAGCAGAGGGAGCGCATGTAAAATAAAAACATATTTATGTGTGCTGTTTGTTCCTTGCATCTCTCTCTGTGTGTGTGTGTGTGTGTGTGTGTGTGTTCGCCCCACTCAATCATAAAGCATTGGCAGGCGTAAATCAAATCAAGTAGCAATGCAGCAGGCAAGACAGCAACAGTTGCTGCTCTCTCGCCTCCTGCTGCATGTTGCACGCACAGACGCTCAGACAATGATTAAGTAGGCAAAATGCGCTACTTACCCCGCGCCTACACACACACAGACACAGCACTGTCCCGCTCACTCTCTGTGCCCATTCCCATAGCCATTCCGATTCCCATTCTCATTCCCATTCCCATTCCCGTTGTTGTGGCATTTTTCCCCCTTTTATGTTTTTAATTATTACCGTACGGCATTTGGCGGCAGCTTGACTAAAAATCACACAAACACACACTATATAATATGTGTATATATGTATGTGTGCAGCAGCAGCATTATAACAAAACTTTGCATCAAGTTGTGCTCGTGTGGAGTCGCCATGTCTCGATGTCATATCCAGTCGCTCGCAGCTCCATTTCGAGCTGTCTGTCTCAGTCCTTGTGCGTGTGTGTGTGTGTGACATGCAACACTATTGATCTCTCAACAATTTGCACTTAAGCCCTGAGGAATTCTTAGTAAATTCTTGATGGAAATCTCTTTGAGAAAGAAACAAGAGCTGCACTAGCTTAACTAGATCATCTAATTACAACTCATCATATTGATCGCCCAGCTCTTGAGTCTTAGTTCTCATGCTGATCTTCAATATGAGCAACATAGCCAAACAAACTCTACATATTGAAATATGCATGCAGTGAGACACTTAAAGCTCGATCGTATCTGATCGCAGCATGAAAATATGAAAATATGAAAATATTTCAAGTGTTTCGATTTACAGCTGAGGCAACTACTACTAGGAAACAACCATTGAAGCATTGCAGCTACAGATTGATCAGTTCGTATCGAAACTGATTGTCTGATAATAAAGCAACGCCTACGTACATACGTATGTGTCTGTGTCTATGCACAAAACAAGAAATTCTCACACAAAAGAAACAAGAACAGAAAAGCCCAGTAAACGGATCACTTTGCTTTCCACACAATTTTTCGTTGATGTTGCTGCCGATGTTGTTGATCATCATCGTCGTCGTCATCATGATCATGATAAACTGCTGACGCTGCTTTTTGAAGTATGGACGACAAGTTCTTTGACGCTCAGCTCTTGTATTCAATGGCAGCAAAATGATGCTTAAAACATATATGAATTATTATATAGATCAGCTGCATAGACGACACTACTTGAGCGAAACAAAATGCTTGGCTTGTTTCCCGCTCTCCTTGTTGTTGTTGTTGCTCTTGTTGTTTTGTTGTCATTTACTAAATACTTTTGCTGTTTAGCTTGCCCGGGCCGCAGCGGCAGCAACTGCCAAGCGATCAATGTGATCAATCGCGCTTCAATTTTTCTTGAGAGAAAAAAAAAAAAAAACAAAAAATACAACAAAAACAGATCTCTTGTAGATCATCTGATGGGGTTTCTTAAAAAGTTTTTTCTTATGCTGTCTGTGCTTGTTGTTGTCTTATATATATATATAGTTTTTTTTTTTTTGATTTTGGTATTTCTGTTTTGTCGTTTCGGTTTTTTGTTGTTTTCATCTTCAACTGCCGCTGCTGCTGCTGCTGCTGTTTTTTTTTCGTCAGCGGAAATCTTTTGTGTGTGTGGCTCAAGTGGTTATAGTAGTTGTTGTTGTTGTTGTATTATTAGCTAGTTCAATTTTTTTGGTTGCGGGTGTGTGCGGGCGGCCTCCAACAAGTGGCAGTTGAACGCCGCTAAGTAGCTCAGATAATGCCAGCGCATAATGCCACAAAAGTTCCCCCCTAAAATAATTGAGTGTCAATTATACACACACACACACACACACACACACACTCGCACACTCGCTCGCTCGCACAGCCATTCGCTTAGCGAGTCTCTGGTGTTACTTGATGTCAGCTGTTGAAAATATTAGAGGAAAATTATAGGCGTAAATATTATGCATTTTCTTGCATGCGGCGTGTCGCGCGGGTAGCTGAGAATATTAAAAAGAAGAAAAAGAAAAAAAAAAGAAAAACAGAAGCAGCAGCACACACACACACAGGCGCGTCTTTTAATGTGTTTTGTGTTGGTGCGACAGGCGGCTCTCAAGCGCCTCCATTATTAATTTATGAGCTCGACAAGGCGGGAAAAATCGAGCAAGCGAGAGAGAGAGAGGGAGACGTGCAGCAAAATGCATATATGCATAAAATCTAGATTATATATGCATATGTGAAAGTCTACAAAGTCGACAATGATTGGCCATAACTAATATTGAGCAAATGACAATTTAATTACAATTCTACAAAGTCTACAAACTCTCCAAAAGCTAAACACTAACTGCAAGCTATGCAAATTTACTGCAACTAACGAAAATTGCTTTGGCACTCGAACTCTACAAAGTCTATAAGCTCTCCATAAAACTCTACAAAAATTCTAGTTCAGCAAACTCTCCAAAAGCTCAACACTAACTGCAAGCTATGCAAATGTACTGCAACTAACGAAAATTGCTTTGGCACTCGAACTCTACAAAGTCTACAAGCTCTCTCCATAAAACTCTACAAAAATTCTAGTTCAGCAAACTCTCCAAAAGCTAAACACTAACTGCAAGCTATGCAAATTGACTGCAACTAACGAAACTTGCATTGGCACTCGAACTCTACAAAGTCTACAAGCTCTCTCCATAAAACTCTACAAAAATTCTAGTTCAGCCCTTCCATTGAAAATGATCATATGCTGCTTTCTTATACACTTGAAATCTACAATGCTTACAAACTCTACACCAAACTCTACACTCGCTGAAGTCATGCAAGTTAGGCATGACAAAGCATGCAAATGCAACTAAATGTCTTGCTTGAGTTGAATTCTATAAAGTCTACAAAGTCTACACAAAACTCTACACTAATAACTACTATCTCTATTAATCGTAAGCGTCTCACAAGTGAGTTGCAGCTGCACTTGTAACTTGTGCAGCTAGAACTCTACACACTCTACACAAAACTCTACACTAACAACGCTCTGCTATAGCCGATCATGGAACATGAACTGCACTTGCTCCCAAAACATGATCAACTCTACAAGGTCTACACAAGACTCTACACGACACTCGGCAACTACAGCTTCTGCAACGTTGCATAGCAATTGCATTGCATGATCCGATTCGACTCGACAACAAAGTCTACCAGAACTCTACACTGGCCAAAAAATATGCATGCGCATGCCGAGCTGGCAAAGTGGCAAGTGCAGCCACACAATGCAGAACATGTGTAAACATGCATAACCACAAATTGCACTTGCTTGGCAGCCATCGTCGTCCACTTGGGACGGCTGCAACTGTTGCCACTGGGGGCATTGTGGAACAGCAGGCTAATAAAAATGTTCGCTTCTGCCATATCGAACGACATAAAAACTGATCGACAACGACAAATATAACTCGCTGACGGCGACAGTGTGGGCGGGGGTGAGTGAGAGGGTTTGCGGTAAGAGAGAGACAGAGAGACACAGAGAGAAAGAGAGTCGGGATGTGGGACTCTTATATTCATATTATTTTCTTAATTCTGTTTTTTTTTGCTGCTGCTTTGCTTTTGGGGCGGCAGAAAATAATGTCCACAACTTGCTGCCTGTCTGAGTTTTGCTTTGCTTTTTGGTGTTGTTGTAAATTTTAATGATCTGTCATTTCGATTTATTTTATTTTATTTTCGAACACAACAACGCGAACCGAGCAAGAGACAAAAGCAGAAAAGTGTGGATGGAGGGGGCGGCGTTGACTGTGTGTGTGTGTGTGTGTGGATCGCTCGATAGCCGCGACAGCCACATCATAGAGCGCACGTCAGCTGCATATTAAATTAAAAGGTATTATATCGTACTAAATATACGTATATCAAAGGAGAAAGGCAGAAAGAGACAGCGAGAGGGGGCAGAGGGAGAGCGCAGATAGCTGTGACAAACAGTGAACGAGACAATCCCACAGTTCGATCAAAAATATCCAACACACATCGATAGAATTTGAATTTGAATTTGAAAATGAAAATAAATTTGAAACCAAGTTCTCAGTTGAATTTGGCATAGTTTCGTCTAGGTGGGTGGGTGTTGGGGGGGTGGTGGTAGCGGCGGTGCTGGCGGCCAGGCCCCATTGTGTTTGCTGGGAACTAGAGCGCATTGCTTGCCATTGTGTGCGAGTGTGTGACAGACACACACATACATATATTCTTGTGTGGCTTTTAATTTATTTGTTTTTTTGATTTCACAATATTTCGATCGACCAAGAAAATAAATTTTACCACATAAATTTGCCTTTTTTTTAATTTTTATTTATTTATTTCGTTGTTGTTGTTGGCCGAGTATAAAAACGTATTGAAAATCTGCCATGAGACACAGAGATAAAAACTTGCTATAGCCCCACTCCACACACCCCCCTCCGCGCGCCCTTTTAGCAAATTGCTCAGCTTATGTACTACATAAATAATTCAGTTATATATGCACGCTTGTATATACATTTAATCTGTGCTCTTCGATTGCCTATTGGCTGCTGCGTGGGCCGTCCATTGTCTCTGTCAGCCTGCTAATCCCCATTATGTGGATGTTGGCCCACATCCCGTACACATCTATATATTAACAATTTTATGCTAATTTCTACACGAAATATATGTAACTTTTTCAATTTGAGTTTGAATTGGAATATTCTAAAGTGTTGCCTGGCTGCACAGCGTTGCCACATGTTTCGCATACATTCTCAATTAGCTTTTGCTTTATTTCCTAGATATTTCTATGTGTCATTTACGTTTGCCCTCACAACTACTTTGATATATATATCGTTAAACGTTTAATAGGCCATCAAAGCATATTAATGGCGTTTATCAGTGCCCACACACTAACAGATTTATGAGCCTCGCCTGCGCCCCCACAGCTCTTGAGCTAATGTGCCCCAATCATAATTTGCAAAAGCACTGATAATGCAACCCTCTTTTGGTTGGAGTTGGTTGGAGTGGGAGTGGGAGAGAAGAGAAACCCCTCGTCTGCTCCCCTTTAATTATGAAATAATGTCAAAAACGTAAGAGAACTTAGCCACACTATACCTCCGCCTGCTGCTCTCCTCCCTCTCTAGTCGAGGCACAACTTTGCGCACTTTTAATTGCCTACAATTTTTGGTGTGTGTGTGTGGCTAGTTATCGCTGCTGATTTCTATTGAATTTTCGCTTTGCCAAGGGTCGCATCCTGCATGGAGCAGGAGGCGAAGGTAGCGCGCATTTAACGAGCTGATGGGCAACTCTCTGGCATTATGAAGTCATAATTTTCTGTCATATCATGCGGACGCGTCCCACTGCCGATCGGTGGCTGTTGATAAGCCAGTGTTTGGTTTTTAGCAGGAACTAGACAAGTGAGGGCGAGTGAGAGGGCGGTAGAGGTAGGGGTAGGGGTAGTTGTAGTTGTGCTGGGAGTGAGACGCACTTAAGTGGCTGTCAAGGCGCATAGTTCAAGTGTTTAATTTGAGACAGCGTTGCCAGACTGTCGACTGCAGCAGCAGCCACACGCAGAACACAAGTCATTAACCCACACACAGACAGACAGGCAGACTGAGAGAGAGAGAGAGAGAGACAGACACGCACGTAGACAGTCTAATACACAGGCAGTTACAGTTATAGGCACATTAACATTGCGGCTGCTGCTGCTGCTGCTGCTTTGTTGGCCAAAAACTATGCCAAAAACTTTCAAGGACATGTGCTGCATGCACGCAACAGCCAAACACATGCGTTTTGCGGCTTTTTTGAGACGGCAAGAGACAGACTGCGAGAGAGAGTGAGCGAGAGCGAGAGTGAGAGAGCAACGGCGCCTAAGTTGCGGCTGTGATTTTTGTTTTGCTGCTGCCGCAAAACGTGCGTAATTAAAAGTGCGTGAGTGTGCGTGTGCATGCGTGTGTGTATGTTAGCAGCAGCTGCTGTTTAAGGTTTTAAACTAACAACACACACACACACACAGTTGGCTTAAATGTATGCTATGAATATTTGTAGCGCAGTCTAAACTGTTGCTTGTTGTCTTAAAGCACAGCAGGCCTAAAGCAAGCTACATATACATATATAGAGTTTGTGTGTGTGCAAGTTGAGCAGTCGCCATTTTTGAAGCTCAAGGACGTGGCTTACGTTTGCTGGCAGCCTTTTTAGCCAACTGCTTGCCATTGGCTAAGTTTAAGAAAGCCAAAGCAAAATGCCTTAAAAATATGCTCAGCTGTGTGTCTGTGTGTGTGTGTGTCTGTGTGTGTGTTTATGTTAGCAGCGCTGCCTGCAGTGCTGCCCCACACTCCCTCTCTCTCTCTCTCTCTCACTCTGTGTATGGCAGGCAGTTTTTGCTACTAATTTTTGCTACTTTTGCTGCCAAAAGGGAGCAGCAGTTCACTGTGTGTGTGTGTGTGTGTGTGTTACACAAAACTTGACGTCGCTTTTGCCGCTTTTCTTTAAATTTAATTTCTTTTTGCTAGTTTTCCTTTTCGCAGCGCCAACTCTCTCGCTCGCTCGCTCGCTCGCTTGACTGTCGTCTGCTTAGAATTTTCATTATTGTTTGTTGTCTGAGGTTAGTTTTTCACTGCCGACACTGACGTCGTCGTCGTCGTCGCCGTCGTCGTCCTCCTCGCCTTTTGGCACAATTCTTCGGCTGTGCGCCGCCTTTTTACTGCCGGGCTTTAATTAGAACATTTTGCCACACTGACTGCTGACAGTCTGTGCCCTGCCTGTGCGAGGGGGGGGTAGGTAGGGCAACAGTTGGGCAGCTTTAACCCAAATAAAGCAACTTCAAGGCCCACAACAACAATGCTGGCTACATCTTCTTCGTCGTCTCGGTCCACGTCTTGCCTTTATAATCGCATTGAAAGTCTAGCGGCATCTGACGCTTTTTTGGTCTAACCCTTTGCGTTAAAGGCGTTGAGCAGCGCTCTGCATGGGGGCGCTTCAAAGGGGTTCGCTTTCTGTTGACTTAAATTTCACAATCCGCAAATGCCAACACACACACACACACACACAGGCACAGGCACACTCTGTGGCAGGCGCTGGGCGTGCGACCGGCGCTCGACCAAAAAAATGTGCCACAAAATATGCGAAAGAGCTTGAGAGTTCAGCTTCATCGTGGCACGTTGGACAGCTCCAAGTAGCCGATAAATTAGCTTAGCCTTTAATCGATTAATCTCAGTTTGTTTTGCACTTGAATAATTTATGTATTTCTGTTTCTATCTTGCAGGTATGTTAACACTTCATTTCACTCGCCGTCTCTGTCTCTTGACATGTAAGCCAGCTCGTAAGTAAATGGTATTGTTTATCGATAACTAGCTATCGATTTTATATTATATTATATTAAATTAGTTAGGATTTGTTTTGAAAACTGACAATTTGTGTATAATTGATCGATTTGTATATTTATGCATTTATCGATAAGCTATAGGTTAGGTGTATATCGATAACTATTATTGTTATTTATCAATTTATTTCTATAATATAAGATTAAGTTTCTGATTATAGTCCACTATATCTTATTTATCGATAACTATTGACTCTCTGCAACATTCTTACAAGTTTTTACAGTTTCGATAAATTTATATTCCTAATTTAATTTAAGAAAACATCTTAATAGAGTTGTAAATGCATAGAATAGTTATTGATATATATTATCGTATATATCGATAACTTTTAATTATAAGCAATCATACAAAACATTTATCATTTAGTTATAGTTCGATTTTTATCGATCACTCTTAATTTTATGATTTAATTAATTTACTTATCTTATATTGCTATTAACTTTAGTATATATATTTATCTACAAGTTAGAGCTCGCTTATATATCGATAACAAGCAAATCTTGGCGGCTTTACTTTATTTATTAATGTGTTATAGTTCGATTTTTATCGATCTTATTGCTATTAACTTTAGTATACATATTTAACTATAAGTTAGAGCTCGCTTATATATCGATAACATGCAAAGCTTGTTAGCTTTACCTTTGTTATTGCTCACTTGGCTTAGCTTTATCGATCATTTCTCTTTGAATTGTTATCAATTGCACCATATGTTATCGATAAATTAGCTCTGATCTCAGCTTGCCTCTCCATCGCTTAATGGCTACAATTTCCGCGCACCTTTGACATCATCGCCACAGCGAACATGAGAACAAATTCGAATTCTTTTCGTTTGTTTTTTGGCCTGACACCAAAAATAGATGTGTGTGTGAAGTTGCATGTTGCCTGTTGATGATGATGAGCATGTCACAACAACAACAACAACAACAACAACAAAAGGCTGCCTTTAATTAGGCAACGGCTGCGGCTGCGGCTGCGGCTGCGCAATGCGCGCAACCCCTGAAAAGGAAGTCGATCGGGAAACGCGATCAGAACTAAAAGACTCACACACACACATGGCGCTGCGTGTGTGTATATATGCTTACATATATATGTATTTATCATAATGTTGTGCATTAAGTCCACAATTTGATTTATATGCACGCCCGCGCATCTTTCGTTTTTGGCGTCTTCGATTTGGTACAGTTTCTCGTATTTGTATTTTTATTATTATTATTATTGTTGTTGTTGTTGTTGTTGTTGTTGTTGTTGTTGTTTTTCTCGTAAAAACTTTGCGCCTTATGCAAATTATGAAACTGAGCTGAACTGAGAAATCAAATTAAAAACAAGCGAATGCATCATTTGCAATGCTGCTGCTGCTGCGGCTTCATTGTCAGCCAGCGAGCCCTTATAAGCTGAGTAGGGGCAATTCTCAAACCCCCTGCCCTCTCTCCGTTCCCTCTTCCCTTCATGCCCTCCCACTCGCTGCGACCACTCCACATATATATATATATATATATATATATATATGTATATATGGAGAGCAGGAGTCTCTGCCTGCCCCTACGGAGCATTTTTAATTTGAATTTCCGTTGAGCATAAAAATCTCATGTGGCGGGCATTACTGTGCGTGTGTGCGAGTGTGTGCGAGTGTGTGTGTGTGTGACTGTGTGTGTGTGCCTAATAAATCTATAAAGTGGCAAACGCAAGTACACGCATTATTACTTTGATTTTTTATGATGAAAACAGGAAGCGAGACGAGATGATGACGACGACGACGACGACGACGACGACGACGACGGCTTCGTCAGGGGCTACCCACACACTCACACAAACACACACACAACAACTATAAAAATCTGTAGCTATAGCTGACGGTTCGTCGTTCGACTTGTTGTTTGCCTTTTGTTTTCATTGCGCTGATTGCTTTGATTTCGACTTCGACAAACTTCGACTGCGGCTTTCGACTTGGACTCTGCGATGCGGATGGCTTTCAATTTATTTTGGACTTCCGTTTGTTCTACATTGACATGGCAGCGGACTCGCTCCATTTGAACGCGTCTACAAATCGAATTCAATTAAGTGGCTTTCCGCCGCCACGTCCGCTGCGGCTAACTACCCAAACTGATTTACCAGTTAAACGCAACACTTTTTCTGTTTGCTCGCTCCAACCGAGCCCCCTCCGAGTCCCCCTAGGCCCCCACACCTTCCACTTTGTCTTGTTTTACTCTTTTTGGCTACGCAATTGATCATACTAATGATTATTATCTGACTAACGACTAACTGGCCAGAGACAGGCAGTTGATAGACAGTCAGATGAAGCGAGAGAGAGAGAGAGAGAGAGAGAGAGCGAGAGCGAGATGCTGATGATTTAAGTCAACTTAGCTCGTGGAGCTTCTCATTGTGCGTTTGTTAAACACCGGATGTTTAGCTAAGATCGCAGATGAACACACAAAAGGCACAAAAGCTAAGAAACCAACAGCAAACTAATCAAATATATATATTTATTTATATATGTATGTGTGTGGCATATATAGTTGTTATATAATAAACTTTGATTACAACATGCCAAAAGAAAAGAAAAAAAAAAAAAAGTCAAAACTGAAAAAATAAATCTAAAAATCTATTAGTATTTATAAAATAATAATAATAATAATAATAATAATAATAATAAAAATAATAATAATAATAATAATAATAATAATAATAAATATAATAAAAATAATAATAATCATCATCATAATAGTAATATTAACAATAATAAAAAAAAATAAAACAAAAATAAACAAAGTCAAAACAAAAAAAAAAAAATCTGAAAATCTATTAGTATTTATAAAAAAAAAAAAAAAAAATAATAATAATAATAATAATAATAATAATAATAATAATAATAATAATAATATTAATAATAAAAAAAATAAAACAAAAATAAACAAAGTCAAAACTCAAAAAAAAATCTAAAAATCTATTAGTATTTATAAAATAATAATAATAATAATATTAAAAATAATATAAATAGTAATAATTATAATAATAATCATCATAATAGTAATATTAACAATAATAAAAAATATTTAAAAACAAAAAAAAATATTTTTTATATAAATAATATTTATTTATTAGAAGAAAAAAATGCTTTTATACAAAAAATAATAGTAATTTGAGTTCTTATTTTAATTATTTTAAAAACAGATGCATTAAAAAAAATAAAAAGAAAAAATTTAATTAATTTCCATTGAAGTCGCTTCAGCTTCAGCATTTTTCGCTCAATGTAGCATTAGTTTTAAATTAAATTTAATTAAATTAAATAATTAAAATTAACAAAAAATTATATATATTTTTTATAATGCATTTAAATATATATATATAAAATTTTTTTATTTTAATTAGCTAAGCAGTTAAGTTGCTTGAGTATATTTCGCTCAGTGTAGCTTAAGCACATAATTAAAACTTTGCAAAACGATGAACAAAGAATTCTTCAACTCGCTAAAAGCTTTTATCTGAGTTTGGTATTTTCGCTTAGTGTATTTGCTACACTTGAAAATGCATTGCTAACCAATCATATAAAAACACGCGCAGAGTAGAAGAAGCAGAGAGTGAGAGAGAGAGAGAGAGAGAGAGGGAGAGGGAGGTAGCCAGTGGCAGTAATGTAATGTAAAGAAGAGAAGGTAACATTTATTAAATAGAAGAAGAAGCAGCAGCAAAGGAAGCAGTAGCAAAGGCGATTTATTGCTAGTGCATAGAATGCCAGCCACATAGCAATCCATATACACACACACACACACACACACACACACACACACACTAGCTGTGCTCTCTATATACAAATGGCAGAAATCCTGCGCGCTCGAAAAAGAAATAAATTTTTCTTATATGCCGCGATTTTCTTCCTTTTATTTTTTCCTCGTTTGCTGCTCGATTTTCATTTTTGCTAACGCGCGCAATCAAGTACAGGCAGCAGCCAGGCCCTCCCAGCGCCCAGCCACTCCCACACACACACACGCAGAGAGACAGACACTGAGAGCAGCAGCAGCAGCAGCAGCAGCGGCGGCTCCCTAACTGCGCCCCTAACCAAACGCCCAGCCAGCTCTTGAGAGCTTTTCGCAATTTTTCCTGTCTTTTCTTTCACTTCTTCATTTCGCTTGTGTATACACATAGCTAGATGTACATATATATATATATATATAGATATATAGATATATGTGTACTCTCCTTTTACACATATTGAGAAATATCCTTGAATCGAAATATACGGCTCCTCCCACAGCCAGAGCCACCCAGCCAGAAAAATCTATACACATTCGACGAGCGTCAGAAAGAAACAGCAGCCGGCCATAAAAAATAAGAAGAAGAAAAAAAGAAAGAAAGAAAGAAAAAAATAAAACAGGAGACAGAAACCCGAAAGTGAAGATGAAATAAAAGCAGCAGCAGCAGCTGAATGGGAAGCAGCAGCGACAGAGGCGGCAGCAACGGGGGGCTGCTCCCAACTAGGGAGCAAAGATATATGAAAAAAACAAAAAAACAAAACGACGACGACGATGACGAGGAGGCAAAACAAAAAGGAAACCCGAACGAAACGAAACTCGGATAAAAATAGGGAGCGCATAAAAATTGGCAGCAGTTTGGGTCGGGCAGACAGCGTAGCAGACAAGCAAAGCCCCCCCTGCCTCCTGCGCCACAGCCCTACGCTTAACTGACCCCCGCCCCTGATGATGCTGCTGCTTCTTCCGTACCGCCCAGCATTCGGCGCTCTTCTCACAGAGACAGCGACAGCGCAGCCAACGGCAGACGGCGAGGGAAGCTGGAGGAGATTTGCCTGGCTGCTGCCATCGTCTCGGCTAAAACGACAAATGTGAAAGGACATTGTCGTCGTCGTCATCGTCGTCATCGTCATCGTCGTCGTCGTCGTCGTCGTCGTCGTCGTCATCGTCATCCTTCGTCCTGCACACAGACTTTTGCTCGTTGTGACGACGAGAACGAAGGACGGCAGGACGAGCACGTGAAGCAAGTTACAATCAGGCTAGGCATAAGCCACCGCATTCAACGCTCTGAGTGCGTCGACACCGACTCCCAACTAGCGACAGCCGAGCCCTAGCGCTGCAGCTGCCCCAGCCCCTGGGCTCCCGCTGGCCCCCGCTGGCCCTGCCCCGCCCAGATCCTGGCCATAGTTCAGGTCAGGAACGTCTGCCAACGAATGTTATTGGCAGCTCGCTTCAGCTGCATTTCTGTGGCGTTGGCTGCATGCTGCTTTGCTCAATCGATATTTGTTGCATGTTATCGATAGACATAGTCATCGATTGTAAGAGGCATTTATTGGAACAATAAAAGTTGGGAATAAATACTTTGAAATTGCTTTCCTTATTTTTTAAGTAGTTTTTTTAAAAAGTAGTTTTTTAGATCTTTAGATCTTTAGATCTTTAGATCATTTATTTAAAGGATTTTGGATTATAGAATCATTCAGAATAGAATTATTTGTATTATATATTTAATAAATATATAGAGACAAAAAAAATGAGAAAAAAATTAATTAAAAATATATAGAATTAAATGGCTTGATCTAAGAGCTATAATACAATATTACTAAATTTTATAAAAATTAATTAACAGAAATTAAAAATTAAAAAAAAAAAATTTATGAAAAATATGTAAATATATAAAAATTATTTTACTTAAATTTATATCATATATATAAATTTAATAAAATTGTATTTTATTTACAGTTATTAACAGATCTAAAAAAAATTGATATAAGATCTAAAAATGCATTGAATTACTTTTTAAGTAAATAATATTTTCTTTTGCCCAGAATATGTTTAATAATTTATTTATTTAGTGTTTACTAAAGAAGTTTAAACAGAATGTGTTAAAGTAAATTCTATAAATTTTTAGTTCATTTATTTTTATGTAATTAAATTAATCAATGCTTAACAGAGGAGAATCACATAGAAAGGTCGCTAACTATAATCAAAATGATTACAAGCCAAGACCACAAATAACTAAGCTATGTGCTACATGCACATACAAACATACATATGTATATATATATATATTTATATATATATACGTATATAGCTGTAGGAGTCCTCTCGATGCGATGTTTGCCTCCTCTTAACGTACTTCTTTTATTTTTGGTCGCTTAGTTTTTTTCTAGCTCACGCGCCCCAATGTCCTTTTCCGTGTATATGTATATGTGTGCGCGCGTGTGTGTGTGTGTGTGTGTAGGGCTCTATATGCTCCTGCCTGCTGGCATTTCGTACATTTCGTTTCGTTTCGATTCGTTTGCTTCGGTATTTATCGACCAATGATATTGGAAATATGTCAGAGATGCGCACAAGTCGCTGCGCTCGGACCCCCTCTTCGATAGCCCCCCTTCCCCTTGCCACAGTTTCCCTGCCCGACTGTGCGCCTAGCCCAGCCCAGCCCAGCCCAGCCCAGCATGGCCACCCAATGTGCCGCTCCCTTCGCTCGGCGACCCCCGCCATCAACCCTTAACCCAACTCCTCTGACAGCCATGGCCACATAGAGCTGCACAGCACAGCACAGCTCGGCTCCAGGGTCTATGCTTCATTGGGTGGTGGCTAGGGAGGGAGGGGAGCTGGGCATGGTCGGTTGGTCGCTCGTTCGTTCGCATCGATTCGTTTTTGAGTGCTGGAGTTGCTGTTATATTTCTTCCTTTTTTTTATACGTTTTTATTTTATTCGCATATGTGTATGTGTGAGCTTGCATCCCTCGCACACACACACACACACACACAGACACGGACACATGTATGTACGTTGTCTCATACGCCCCTTTGCGCTGCTGCTGCCGCTGCCGCTGTCAGCGTTGGCAGCGGCGTCGCAGCTGTCGTTTATGTTTCGCTTCGTTTTTGTTTTTTTTTTTGCTTGTGCCATTTTGATTGGAAAATCGCACGCAATTGGAAATTTTTGCTATTGGCTGTGCGTTCGATACACTCACACACACACACACACACACATGCACACGCTGCCACTCACACAGAGAGATTCGCATGCATATACAGTTAGAGAGCATTGCATTTGCTGCTCGCGCTCACATTATGGAAAATCAATCAACAACAAGTAGGAGCAACAACAACAACAGTTGCAAAAAAAAAAAAAAGAAAAAAAAAACCAAAACAAAAACATGAAGAAAACGAACTCACACTCAGGCAGGCCGCGACGTCGCTGCGACGCCTGCTGTGACTGTCGCTCTCGCTCGCACTGCACTTGGCTTGCAAGTTTTGGCCAAGAAACTGCAACCAACAACAACAGCAAGAACGTCAGCTGCAGCAAATAAAAGAAAATACAATTTCAGTGGCTGCTGAGCAAAGCCACTCGAAAATAAAGCTCAATACAAAACGGGCATTGAGTGGAATGTGCGGTGAGCGCGTTCGTACGAGAGCACGAAAGAGTGTGAGTGTAAGCGAACGAACGAGCTAGCGAGCGAATGAGCGAGAGAGAGAGAGAGAAACGAGCGAGCCTCCGTTGGCCACAGCAGGCGAGTGAGTGAGCGAGCAGGCATTGTGTTGCGCTCTCGCGACACAACACTCTGGCTGTGTATGTGTGTGAGTGTGAGTGTGTTGCTGAGAGTGAGAGAGCGGGCCCTGCGTTGCTGCAGCTGATAAGACACATACGTCTCTCTGCCACTGTGTGTGTGTACGTTCAATGTGTGTTCGATACGTAGAGCCAGAGCAAATGAATGAAAGAGGCGCACACACACACACGTTTGGGTGCGGGGCGGGGCGGAGCGACGCGTCAGCAGCGCTGCACGTTCGACAGTGTATCCTGCACTCTGAGCTGCGCTGAGCTAAGCTGAGCCAGTTCTTTGGCAAGGGGTCGACGTCGCTGTCGTTGAGCGACGCTCTCTCTTCTGTTTGAGTGCTTGTGTGTGCGACTGTATATGTGTGTGTTTGTGTGTATGTGCGGACATCGACTGCGTCGCCGTCATCATGAACATCATATATAGATAGATTTTTAACAAACCTGATTGGATGTTATTGACTGGCGCGCACACAAACACAGACACAGACACACACACGGCCACTTGTACTGGCTGATTCGTTCGCCTGCCCAGACGAGTGTGTGTGTGTGTGTGTGTGGGTATGTAGCGTATGTGTCGCCGCGTGCGCTAGTGTGAGTGTGTGTGATACACACATTGGCAGCCTTAGCCTGTTAAATATTGACTTGCAGCCCCCGACCGAGTGGAATGTGGTCGATCGCTGTGTGTGGAGTTGAGAGGAGGCTTTCGGGCGGCGCCAATGGACACGTGCTTACATAAACACATCCATATGTGTATGTAGATACATGGACGCATATGTATGCGTGTGTGTGTGTGTGCTCGTTTATTCTAGGTTTTAGCCAGGATTTTGCTTCAAGTGTCGCTGAGAACTTTTGCGTTTATCAAATAAATTCTTTAAAACAGTTGAAATATTTTATTAAATGGGAATTCATATTAAATTATTTAATTAAATTATTGTACAAGATTAAATAATTCGTTTATTATAAAATATTGAATAAATCTTTTCATATTTATAATATATTTTGTTTACATTTCATATCAAGTTTAAAATAATTAAAAGAAAATATATAGATTAATGAATATTTATTTCAATGAATTTTGTAAACTATTTTTTTTTTAACATTGCTAAGATTTCTTAAATGACAATTATATAAGTTTTTAATTTAAAAATGTATATATAATTATATCTACAAGTATTTATATTATCAATTCAATTTGTATTAACTAATTAATACTCTTAAATATATTTTTTGATGTTTTTAAATTTGGCATATATATTTATGTACATATATTCAAATAACAGAGCTCGCCCGAACCCGTTGAGCATTTCTCAAAGTCCACAAAAAAAGTCACGCTCACTCATGCTTTGAAAAAATAAAATAAAATAAAATAAAAAATAAATAAAATTAAAAAAAAAAAACCAAAACTGTTACAAATTGTAACTGTTCTCAACAAACTCCCTCCCCCTTCTACGACAGCAACGATCGGAGTTTTTGGGTTTTTTCAAGATCTTCATCCATGCGTGTGCGTGCAAGAGCGTGCGTGTGCGAGCATGTATGCATGCATATACATACATATGTGGATTTGCCGTTTTGAGATCTCCACTTCTGAATAAGTAAAGAAAAAAAAAAAAAAAAAAAAAAAAAAACAATTCTCTTTTGCTAAGATATAAGAACGTGTGTCTTTGCTTTCTGAATAGAATGAGAGCTGTTGACTATATATTTTATAAAATTATGTTACATTTATAATATATATTGTATTTATTTATATTTAATTTTTTTTGTAAATTTATTTGATTAAATTTTAGCTCATTTAATTTTTGTGTTGTTTACAATTTTTATTATAAATATTTGTATGAAATTGTGAAATCAATGAATCACAAGCTAAGCATAAATATGTGATAATATATATGTACACACATATATATATTATTTCTTGCCTATATCTGAATCATTGTCAGCGCTGCGCATTAAAAGATAAGCAAAATATTATTTAGCGCCAATTGAGTCATGGGAAAATATTCGCCAATGATTTATTCAATGCATTATATGTTTTTTTTTTTCCTTATCACTAATATTGATAATATGTGAGAAATTCAACGATTATTAATTCGTAGCTGTAGTTAGTTGAGCATTGGTCACAGCGCTTAAGCTGAGCGCACGCACACACGCACACACGCACATAGGCACACACTCACACTCACACACACACACGCGTACGCAGCGAAAACCAATCGCAAGTCGTTTCGATAATACCAATACAAGTGCCTCTGCCGTGTGCCTGTTGTACATAAAGCGAGGCGAAAAGGCGTTGCCAATAATATTGAAAGCAATCCATACACACACAAACACACACACACACACACACAGCAGCAGTGCGTGTGCGTGTGCGTGTGCGTATGCGTGTGACTATGTGCTAAAGGTTAACAGCATTTGCTACTACCCACAGCTGCTGCTGCTGTTGCCTCTTTTTTTCGCATTGGCCCCCTACACACACACACACACACACACACACAAACACACACACACATACGCACGCTCGCTCGTGCGTCGCGTTCGCCCAATCGAATTCAATTGACGCTCAATTTTTATGTGAGCCGAGCAGCAAAAGCAAACAACAAAAAAAAGCTCAACAACAACAACAACAGGAGCAGCAGCAGCGAAGAACCGTTACCTGCCAAGTAGCGCCCAATGGCTGCCAATACATGTTAAATGAAGCATGCTCTCCCCCCCTCCCCCTGTCAGACCAATCGACAAAAAGGAAAGCAGCTAGAAGAAACAACAACAACAACAATAAATAGTACCCAAGCACCACCCAATAATCATCGACGCCACTTTACCCCACCGAAGAACCCAAAACCAATCCAATCCAATTTGATATATGTATGTGTGTACGGCATTCCTTTTTTTTCTCTTTTTTTGTTTTACTTGAAGATTTTTTTTTTTTTTTGTATTTTTTCATCGTCGCTCTCTCTGGGCGCAGTTGTCGTCCTTTTCTCCCTTTAGCGCATGTATTGAATTTTTATAAAAATGAGTGGGGAACAGAAAATCAGCAGCCAGACTGCCATAAAAACGCCAGCGCCACTTTCACTCGGCTCAATGCAGCGGCGACGGCAGCGACAGCGACAGCAGCAGCAGCAGTAGCAGCAGCAGCCGCGACAGCAGCCACTGAGAGCAGCGTTAACGGCGCCTTAAAGCGTTGTCTTAAAGCACGCCAAAGGAACGCTATTTCTTTATTTTACTGTTGTGTTCCTATTGAGCACAAAACGAATGAGAGAAAGAGCGCATTGGTGTGAGTGCCAGAGAGTGAGAGAGCGCCAAAGAACTTTTTCTTTTTTTTTTTTGCTTTGGCTGCTACGGGTGGTTGCCGAAAAAAGAAAAAGCGAAAAAAAGGTGGAAGAAGAAAATGTAATACATACCAACATCGATTTCGATTGGGAAGCCATCAACGGCAGCAGCGCCAACGCTGGCGTCGGCGTCGCAGCAGCACCAACAACAACTTCTAGGGCTGGGGCGCTGCTTCGTGTCGTCGTGTTCGCCTGCCGCGCTCTTTCTCTCACTCTTTCTCTCTCTCTCTCGCGCGCGCACACATATACCCTCAATGCCCTTCGTCGGGTTTTTTTTGTTGTTGTTGTAGCTTTTTTTTTGTGGGGGGTCTTCGAATTGAAGGGCGGCGGGTTTGGCTAAAGGTTGACAAGTTTTTCCTTTTTTTTTTTTTTGCGCCCAACCAGCGTTGAGTAGCACAGGGGTGGGCCGAAAATAACGCTGGCAGGAGGCGTTGCGGTAGTTCGAGCGTCAATATATATACATATCTATATATATTATATATATTATGTATAAGTGTAAGGAATAAATACAAAAAAAAAGAAAGCTGAAGGAAGAGAGGAAGAGCTCAAGAAAGAAATGCTATCAAGTGCACGCAATACACTGTGCGAAAAGGCAGGCGAGTGGGCAAAGAGTAGCCTGCTTTTAGGTGCCATATGTATGTATGTATGCGTGTGTGTGTGTGCGCCTTGTTATTTATGTCATTATTGAATATGCGTTCGAGGCGCAGCCAACCCAAATACAGAGCCAAAGCCAGCAGCTTAGACGTGCGTATCCCATACGAAGACACTCACGCACACACACACACACACACAGGCGCAGTGGCAGCAGCAAAAGGTTCAGCTTATATACTTACAGCGACAGAGAGCATCACACACACACACACACACACACACAGAGAGACACACGCATACGTACATATTATATGGCATGCGTTTTTATGCTTATTCGATTTTATTCGAGTGCTCGCACACTCACACACACGCACACACACACACACACACACGCATACATTGAGAGATAGAGCCACGCTTGGAGCATCAGGATTTGCTGCTGCCTTCCATTCAGCAGCATCCCCTCTGGCTCTGCCTCTGCCTCGGCTGCTGCTGACTGCGACTCCAATTTCTTTTCACTTGGCAGATTTTTCTTTTGCTTTTCATTTCTCGCTTCGTTTTTTTTTTTTTGTGCTTTCTGCTTATTTTACTGACTTTTTTTTTCTTGCTCTGCTGCCACTTGTGCTCCGCCCCATTTTATTGTAGGGATTATATATAAATATATATGTAAAGATATATATGTGTGTGTGTATATACGTATCTATACACATGCTATACATAAACATGCGCTCAATACATATTGTGTGTTAGATATATACTTATATAAAGCCATACACAGATATATGTACAGATATATGTATATATAGATATATTTCTGCTCTGCTTCCAGGTTTTTTTTTCTAGTTCGTTTTTTGGTATTGGGCGCTGGCCAGTGCTCGAGCATGAACCCTCACACCTACCTTCGTGTGTGTGTGTGTGTGTGTGCCATTGAGAGCTGTCAGTTCGTATTGGTTTAAAGTTTTCCCTAAATTGGGCGCTTTACGACGTAGCTTATGCCAGCTGCTATACGTCCGCATACATATATAAATTTGCATGCAAAGGGAAGTTTTTATATACTTTCAAAACTCTACAGTAGCCAACAAGCTGCTGCCTAAACTACACTTTGAATAATATGAGCATTTTCAAGTCTTTTCTATAAGTCTACACTACTCTTCACATGTCTACACTACTCTCAACTCGCTACTTTCTGCTCATTCAGCTCAGACTCAGACCTAAAACCACTAAATACGTAATTTTCGTAGCTTGTCATTAGTCTCCACAAATTCTAACAACTCTCCACTCATTACCTTTGTCTACAAGAGTAAATACACATATCCAAAAATGACAACATACTTACTATTTAACATGTTCTAAAAGTCTCCACAAGTCTACACTACTCTCCACTTCTTAATTATGGCTAAAACAACTAACAAATAATTGAAAATAGCTATTTACTTAATATTTAACATATTGCTAAAAGTCTCCACAAGTCTACAAAAGTCTCTACTCTACATTTAAGAGAAGTACAGTTGCCAATGAGCTGAAAAAGTGTTTTTAGTACGCCTTGCTACCGCACTTGACAAGTCTACACTGCTCTCCACTCGATAATCGTAGCTATTTAGTACAGTTGACAGACACACACACACATCATATAGATGCATAATGATCCACTGATCCACAAATTGCCCATGTCCCCATAAACTGACAATCTCTACACAGAAACTACGCACTATGGCGAGATATAGATATAGCAACAGATATAGATACAGCTACAGATACTTTGGAATATCCGCAAAGTAGCTCAAGGTTTGGCACTTAATAACTAACTAACTGACGCTATTGCCTAACCGTATCTATAGCCTATGTAAACATATGATATATATATATATGCACATATATATATATATATAGCTGGCCGATTTCTTACAAATCATTATATGATTATACATACAGTGCCTTTTTTTTATATGACACATAAATCTTTCAACATGTTTAGACAACAACTAAACAATTTATGACAATTGTGTGTGTGCGATTAACTGATATAGCTATAGCTTTGCCTATATCTATACCTATATCTATATCTATATATATGTATATACGTACGTACATACATATATCTAGCTGCATGCCATTTTGTTTTTGTTGGGGGGAATGCGTTATCTGTATCATCCGTTTATTTATACACCTATTTGTTTGAACACTAAGCACTCATTCTATATAGAGATAACAGAATCTTATCTTTATATACAATACTCAACTGTAGCCACATACGTCTATATCTATAACTGTATGGCTACATATAACTGTTGAAATGTCGTCGAGGTACGCGGCAACCAATAGACAGTAATCAGTGGGGCTTTGGTTTGTTTGGTTGGCTGACTCGACCGACTTGACGGACTGACTTGATTACGTCTCTATATAAATATGGCAGCTATTTTGTGGTGGCGATATCTTAAGCATACATTCGAATCTGTGTATTCTGTATTATTCCGTATTCTACACACACACACACACACATATACAGTCGTATTATCTTTAGCAATATTTAAACGTTGCCACACACTCCCGAAATGCAGCACTAAATGCGCGTAATACTACGTATAAACGTCGACTCTGAACAATTTATGGCGCTTATAACACCTGACAAGCCAGCCATGCCAAAGACGTGGCTAAGGCACGCCCCTTAGCCCCCGCACATTTGTGCTGCCACAAATAAAATTGATAAAATTTGTTTTCTAGAAAACAAGCAAAGCAACAACAACAACAACAACAACAAATATCCAAGCAAGAAGCATTTAATTTTATAATTATGATGATGATGATGTATTTGTTCTCTTTTGTTATTCCGCACAGCACTATATGGTGTTAACTAAACTCTACACACACACACACACACTCACACACACACACACACAGCCAGGCATACAGACGGTAGCTGTTGCTATTATATGTACACATATCGTACATATACTTATAGAGTATATATAAATCTCTTTTTTTTTTCTTTCGTATTTTTTTTTTTTTTTTGGAGCTTTAGATTTGATTCCATTTTGTCGTTTATCACAAATGCTGCTGACATGCGTGTGTGCATGTATTTCTCTCTCTCGGCGTGTGTGTGTGTGTGTAGAAGTTTTCGCGTTCAGAATTTTTTGTACACTGATTATCTGCATCAGTTGTTAATTGTTATTTGACGCGTTTTAATCGGCTACCGACGTGTCCCGTGCTCAGTATACCAAAAACCCAAAAAAAAGAAAGAAGAAAGACGAGAAACATACGCGCGCTGAAGCGAAATACCAACAGCTCCATACTGTAAAAACATATGTATATACACATATATACATATATACTTATATGTATATGTATTCATATATATGTCAAGTTATAATATATAGCTTTATACATCTATAGATCGATTTGTAATTTCTGATTGATTTTAGTTCAAGTTTTAACGCAACAGTTGCCCATAGAATTAAGCAAAGCTCTACAACTATAGGCTATATAGAGCATAAGATCCATAAGTAATGCTAGTTATCTATCATATATATGCATATAAACAAATATATATACACACATACATACATACAATATTGATTCATGCAAACAATTTGCTGTGCCTTTGAGCTAAGAATTTTCGACTTGACTTTCGACTTTTGCTAGCAAAGAAACATCTTTAGATTTAACGTAAGATATCTTAGTATATTCTACATAAAGAGTAAATATATCAGTATATTTTATGTATATTTATTATTATTTATAATATAGAAAAAATCCCAAATGCAATCCAAAATATGCCAAAATATATGAAAATTAAAAAAAAATCTTAGGACTTTATATTAAATATTAATATTAAAATGTATAGATGTATTTTTTATTTATTATATTTGACATGAATACTTCATAATATTTTTTTAAACTACTAATTTTTTTTAAAATTTTTTATTGTTATTTTTTTATGCATTTATTCTGTTTGTTATTTTGAATTTTTTGTTGTATTTGTTTATTTTTAAGTAAAATTTTAAATTTATTATATATATTAAATTTATATATACATATATTCACTTTTTTATTGTAAATTATTTCATGTAATTATTTTTTTATTATTTTTTAAGTTTTTTATGTATTTATTTATTTTTAAGTAAAATTTTAAATTTATTATAAATGTATTCACTTTTTTATTGTACATTCTTTTTATGTAATTATTATTTTTTTTTATTTTAAATTTCTTTTATTTAATTATTTTTATTTTTTTATTATAAATTTTGTGATGTATTTATTTATTTTTAAGTAAAATTTTAAATTTATTATAAATTTATTCACTTTTTTATTGTACATTTTTTTTATGTAATTTTTTTTTTTTTAATTTTTAAAAAAAATTTTAAATTGGTAAATGAAACTTAGAAATATAAAAATAAATAAATTTTTAATTAATTTAATAATTTTATTAATTTAATTTAATTTAATTTATTATTTTTATATGTTTTTGTTGAATTTTGTTTATTTATTATTATTATTATTATTATTATTATTATTATTATTATTATTATTATTATTATTATTATTATTATTATTATTATTATTATTATTATTATTATTATTATTATTATTATTATTATTATTATTATTATTATTATTATTATTATTATTTTATTTTTTTTTCAAATCTTATGCTTACGATTTTAATAATTTTTATATATTTTTTTATTTCTGAAAAATTTTTAAAACTTTAAAAGAGTTTCATCTAAATATACTATTTTTATGAAGCTATCAAGCTATAGTATTTTAAGTATTTTCGTATTTATTAGTATATTAGCTAGTATATTATAGAGTTATATATATTAATATATTATTTTAAATTCATTTATTTCACTTATACAACATAAAACTAAAATCCGTCTCTCTTCCTCTCTCTCTCTCTCTGCTGTCTCTTCCACAGGTAATTGCAACAAATAGAACTATAGAAAAATACATAATTTAGGCAACTGGGTTACCCACACACGTAAGTCATATAATAAATAATAAGAAAAAAGGCTGAAGATTTTTGTTCTGTAGAACTGCTTTTTAGCGATTTATTTGGCACATAATAATGATAATAACTACGCGTTGCCTGGGCCTGAGCCTGGGCCTGGGCCTGGGCCTGGTTAGCTGTCTGCCAAGACTTCAAGTGAGCCAAACTGAATGTGCCTTTGCCTTTGCCTGTGTCTGAGTCTGAGCCTGAGCCTGGGCACATTCATTCATTTGCGTTTCATTCATGTCCTCATCATCAATGCGGCACACACACACACACACACACGCACACACACAGACAGCTGCACAACAAAAAATATGTCAAAACTTGTCTCGTCTGCCTGCCATTAGCAGCAGCAGCAACAACAACAGCAACTGCGACCAGCCCTTGACAACAAGAGGCAGACAACACGCCCACGCTTACGCCCACGCGAAAGTAGGCGCAACTTCATCATGATTCTGTTTATGATAATATTGCAAGCCGATGATCAAGATCATCAGACTTTAGCGTTTCAGCCAGTTTCAAGGCTGCTGCAGCAGATTTCTCTGCACTCTCCACACTCTTTTTTTTTTTTGCTTTTGGTGAATGAATTTAGCGTTCTCCTCTCTCTCTCTCTCTCTCTCTCTCTCTCTCTTTCTCTCTCACTTCTTTTTTTTTTTGTTACAAGCGTCGCCTTAAATGTAATTTATGTGCCAGCTGACAATAGACGCAGCGAGCCTTAGCCCGAGCTACCTTTAGCTTTGCCACTCTGATTGCGGCTACTGTGCAGCTCAGCTTGGCTAGTCTCTCATTTGGTGAGACGCCCCCGCAGCAGTGCCTGCGCCTGTGCCCTGCGTCCTGTGCCCCTCCGCCTGCTCGCTCGCTCGCTTGCATTCATTATATGCAAATTTCAATTATTTGCACAAATCAGACGCACAAGATCAGCCCAGCACAAGCAACAGACGACAACGACGACGACGCATTATTATCATCATCGACTTCATTATGGCAAACCCCTTGACACCCGCACCGCCGCCTCCCCCTCGCCCTGCTGCATGCCCCATTGACGACGATCAGCAGGCAAAGAGCGACAAACGTTCAATTCAATTTTGTTTTTTCATTTTTTTTTTTTTTTCTGTGGCTTCGCTTCGTTTATCGTGCAAACAGGAAGAGCCATAATATAATTTATTGTATTAATGCGTCGCATGCCCCGCATAATATAGCCAAGACGTCAGCCGCGACGCCGGCAGCGACGCCAGCATCAGCAGCGAGTGCTTACATTTCAATTTCTCTCAATTGATATCCCAATAGCCGAAAACCCACACACACACACACACACCGCAGAGAACTCTTTACAAGCAAATATATATACATACATATATATTCCCTATATATATGTATTTATATATATATTTTAAGTATTTTTTTGTTTTTGCTCTTTTATTATTAATTTAAACATAAACATGGATTTCCTGTTGCCCGCCGATATGAAAAAAAAGCGTAAAGAGCTTTGACTGATTCGTTGCCTTTTGTTGTTGTTGTTGTTGTTGTTGTTGTTATTGCTGTTCGCTTTCGACATAATTCTTTCGATCGAATTTCACAAAAATTGTGGCCCCGATTCTTGTGCCTCTGTCTCTATGCGCTTTGAGAGGAAATTAAATTAAGCGCTTGTCTCGCTATATGTATATATATATTTTTTTTTATTATATATATATTTATATATATTTTTTTGTACTTTGCATTGTTTCGCTGATCAGCCGCATTAAACAGGCAAAATGCGTGGGAGCATCGATTTTGATTTGATTTATGCTGAAGGTCAGAGGCGAATGCGCGGCTCACAGCAAGAGGTTGACTGCCTCAGCCGTTGCCAGTTGCCAGTTGCTGTTGCAGACAGCCAAGTGGCAGCAGCAGCAGCAGCAATAGCATGAGCATGCCGGAAACAGAGACCGCAAGTCACAAACTCAAGAGCTGGAGCGAGTGAGGGAGAGAGAGAGAGAGAGTTAGAACTTTACACGCACATTAAGAGAGAGGGGAGTGAGTGAGGCAAGGAGTGAGTTGATATGTCTGCAACAATTGCAACAACGTCTCAGCTTTTGTGGGTGGCAATAGGCGTGGCTAAGCTGCGACTGATGACAGTTTAGTTGAGACAAAGGTTTGCGGCATCAATGCTAAAGCAGCGAGAGCATGAGCACTGCAAAAGCGGTTTTTACTGCATTTATCAACAGTTTAATAGGAACTGGCTCAAAAGAACATTTTTGGCATATATATAATATAATTTATGGCAAAATATTAATTAGAAAAAATCTGCCTATAGGCTATACTTTATTTTATTATTTGTTTTTATATAGTATTATTTTTTTAACGGGATATTTAAGCTTTCTTTAAAAATATTTTTATTTAAAATTTTTGAATATATTTTAAAAGATATTTTTAAAATATAATGTTTTAAAACTTGTACAAACATTGCTCGAGCATATTCCATGTCAAGGCAATTTCAGCTACTTTAACATTAAATACTTCAAAATTCTGGGCAATTTGTGGTTTGAGAAGACTTCAAAATTTTCGCGGGTGGCCGAAGGAGCAGCGAATCCGTGCAACATTTTTGCCTGCGCATGTTGTTGACACTGCCGGGCAGGTGGATGGCAGGGAATGGCAGGGGTGCAAGTTGGGGTCGCTGATGGGGCTGGCGTGTGTGTGTGAGTGTGTGTGTGGCTAGGTGTGGGCGTGTTGTGCTGTGCAGACAGGCCACTGGGCACTGCAATTGACACAATTTGAAGACAGACGACAAGGCCGGCCGGCTGGCATTGACCAAGCCGCACGTGGCTGCCGTTGTGTGCAGATGATGATGATGCTGATGATGATAATGATGCTGGTGGTGTTGGTGTTGATGTTGATGATGATACACTCGCGGGCCACATACAAACACAAACACGCACGCACACACACACACATGCAATTGATTTGTACTTTGTGGGGTCAGCCAGCAACAACAACAACAACAACAACAACAACCATGCACACATGAGAATGCCAAACATGCCAACAACAACGCAAATGCCAAGACAGCAACAAAAGCAACCCAGTTGGACGCAGTTCGAGAGAGAACAAGCAAAGCTAAGGGAAGCAAAAGGAAGAGCGAAAAGAAAATACTTATGAGATCTATTAGTAAAAGCTTATCGTATAAAAGAATATCTTGTAATATAATAGCAAAGTTACTCTAGCTTTTGCCACTTTCTGCTGCTGGTAAGCGTATTTGGCATGTGCTTGGGTCCTACTGGGTGCAGCAGCAACAGTTTGTCGGGGGCTGCGACAGCTACGCACAACATGAAACCGCAACAGACACATGGCCCCAACCCCCCACACACGCGCACATACACACACACACCTCCCGCCACGCCCACAACACGCATTCGCCTCTGTCCATGGAGCAGCAGCGGCAGCGCGCGAAAATTTCGCTCTTGTTGCTTTTTATTTGTTTTTATTCCTTTATTATTATTATTATTTTCGCGCGCGCATTTTTCGCCAGTTGCTCTGTGTGTGTGTGTGTGTGTGTGTGTGGGCGTGCTTTTGTTTTACTTTTCCTTTCTTTTTTTTTGTTGCGTCAAAGAGAAGGAAAGCCAAAAAATATATAAATACAAAAGTAAGCAAAGAAAAGGCGTCTGTGAGTGGTTTGGGGCGTGGCAGCTGAGCCGCGCTGGGTGGCTTGCAAGTGGGCCAAGCAGGCCTAGCAGGACTGGACCCGGAATCAGGTCAACAACTTATATACTTTGGGGCCAGAGCTGAGCATCTTTTTGGGGCGCAGTCCATGACACGAAGCTGATTTTGTGACAAGGAATCGCAATGACAAAGATGAAGAGCCAAAAGCCAGCGACAAATGATGACGATGACGATGACAATGATGATGATGTTGATGATGTTGATGATGATCAACACAGATAGAGAGAGAGAGAGAGAGAGAGAGGGAGATGTGGATACAGGCAGACAACGCAATACTGGAACTGAGCGGGTCTGTGGCTCTGCTTCTACTTCGTCTTCTTCTTCTTGTCAATTAGTGAAAATCGAATTAATATTGTAATACTTTAATGAAATAATGCATGCACGCAGACATATAGACAAACTGCCAGACATTGAGGGGGCAAATGGAGGCACTGCGACAGTTATTTATGCGGAACGACAAGATGAATCTGTGAATGTGAATGTGAATGTGACTGTGACTGTGGCAATTGCAGATTCTCTCTCTGCTACTCTCCCTCTCCCACTCTCGCGCTCACTCTTTTAGTGTCTCGCAAAAAGCCCAAACTACAGTTGATAAAAATAAACGAGACACACATATACACATATGTATATATAGACAGCCAAAGAGAGAGAGTGAGTGGGAGAGGGAGAGGCAGTGAGAACGTGAGCGAGGTAGAATGAAGCCTTTGTGCTGCTTGCCTTGCGAATTGTTTGGGCGGCAACAGCAACGACGACGACGACGGCAAACGCACGTTGTTGGCAAGGTGTGGAATGTATGACAGGAATTGATATAAAATATGCTAATTGGTGCATAGACTGTGCAGAGAGTGCGAACTGCTCCAATGTTAGCAATATGCTGCAGAGTGAGAGGTGTTGACTGTCTCTAGCCGAGACAGGTTAGTCAACTCGACGCACGATCCGATCAGCAATAAGGATAACTGAGCAAAGGTTGCTCAATCAATAAAGCTGCGAAGAAAGATTTGTATAGAGTTAAATAAGTTCCATAAAGTATTTTTAATCAATTGCTTTCCAAATGAAGCTTAAGCTTGACTAAGCTTTCACTTGAAGTTTACTAAGGGCTTCAACTAAATACTAAAATTGTGCGACTTTCGCTTAGTAGATAGAAAGTATTGCTTGAATAACATTCATTATTCATTCACTTAAAACTTGAGTTTAAGATTGAGATTCACTTAAAGCTCTACGAAGTTAGGTTAGAAAAATAGTCAATCCAAAAAGTGTATTAGGGTAAAGCTTTAATTCTGCTTAAAGTTGTTTGAGCTTTAAAGCTAAACTTTTTGTTGCCAAAGTTTCTTAAACTTTACTTAATTTATAAGGCAAATATCTTAAGCTTGCTTATTAAGTCTATCTCTCTCTCTCTCTATTTCTCTCTCTCTCTCTCGCTCTCCCTCTCTGTCTCTCCCTCTGTCTCTCCCTTTGCTCGCTCTTTGTTCTTGCTGCCGCTAATAAGCTTTTGCCTTTCTTCAGTTCTATTTTTCAATTTTAAATTGGATTCACTTGCAACTTCAACTGCTGCCATGACTAGCAACAGCAACAACAACAACAGTTGCTGCTGCTGCTGCTCTGCTTCCCTTCTGCGCTTCCCCTTGTCATGTTGTTTATGCCAAAAACTATGCGAGGATGCCATTTATGTAAATTATTGGCAAAAATGCATAACGGCAAACAATTGAAAATGCAATCAAGTGTTGGCTAAAATTGCTCTGTTGCTGCCAACAGCAAGAAAACAGCAACAGCAACAGCAGCAACAGCAGCAACATCAGCAGCAACAACAACAACAAGGCTGCCAATTAATCAAGAAATTCTTAAATAATTATTTGCCTATTTTTATAGTCGCACAAAGGGGTGACAAGGCGAGTGGGCGCGAGGAGCGACAGAGGTTAGGGGGGCGGCATCTAGGGGATCTGGCATGGGGCAGCGGCCGACGCGGCTGACTGACTGACTGGCTCGACAACAACAACAGCAACAACAGCAACAGCAACAACATTGACAACGACAACGACGACATCAACGTCTGTTGGAGTGCAAATTTGTTGTTGCCATAAGCCAAATACAAATCTATATGCATTTTAAATATATATAAATATATTTCTACATATTCATATAGATAGCTGTGTGCACACATTTTATACACACACACACACATATATATATATACATATATATGTATATCTAGATATATCGCACAATATATAGAACCATGCAGTTTTCGATTTTCATTTTGTGATTTGCATCCGTCTGAACGTTCATTGTTTTTGTAAAAATAAGTCAGCCAGCCAGCCAGCCAGTCAGCTAGATAGCTAGCTAACCTAGCTAGGTTAGCCTAGCCAGAGACCCCATGCTCGCTCCCTTGCCGATACACGTTCCCGAGTCAGCTCAGCACACAAACGAAATTTCTATGAAGCATTGCAGTTAGATGAGCCGTTTAGTGACAGTCAAGTCGTTGAGAGCGGAGCGCGGCAGGTGATGGAAATATAGCGAAAAAGAGAGATGGAGAGAGAGAGAGAGACGGCGAGTGAGCAAGCGGCGCGGAAGAGTGAGGGATCTGCTAGTGTAATGCTCACACGCTCCCACTCTCTATCTCGCTCTCTCTAACTACCTCTCTCTCGCTCTCGCTCTCTTACTCTTGCTCAGTCAGTCGCGCACTTTGTCTGTCTGGGCGCTGATGAGTGCATTGCCGTTTTGCAGTCGCTGGCCGACTAATAATAATAAATATTTTTACAGAAATTAATTAACAACAACAACAACAGCAACAATGGCAACAAAGTGTAAAAAGAAGTATGCAGCATGTCTGATATATAGACAGGCACACACACACACACACACACACACACACAGTAATCTACATGAAGTCGTATTTGGCTTGCATATCTCTTGTTGACTGTTGCCAATAAATATTGCGTATGCGTCATGTGGGGAGGCTAAGGAATCTGATGGTTAAATGCACACAAATTCTAGTTAATGTGGAATGTTAATGCGCTGTTAACCGGCTGTCTATCATATGTTAACCAAGTGTTGAGGGCATATGAAACAATTATTCTCTATGCTTGAAATTTAGAAATTCTGTTAACACGCTGTTAATGCAATGTTAGCTAAATGTTAAGTTAATGTTTTTTTACTTGAAGTAAAATATGAACAAGGCGAACAAAGCACGCTAAATCTCTGTTGAATAGTACCTTAGCAGCCAATGTTAGCTCGATGTTAACTAGCTGTAAAGTGTAGAGAGCATACTTGAAATTATTGAGAGCCTACTGTAAAGCCAAGCACCAACTGTAAGCCAAGCAACAACTAAAGCTATGTTAACTCACTATTATGTATGTGTGTATACAAGCTATGTTAAATCGCTGTTAACTACTGAACTGTTCGTTTGCAACTATGTTAGCTGTTAGCCCATTATTGTTAGCCACAAGACACGCCGGCATCTTGGCAATTACTCAAATTCAAATTAAGTAGCAACACACCCACACACACACACACACACACACACACACACACTTGCTTCAATCACATGCACATATCGTAGCTAGACAACAGAAAGTTCGCTCAGTCCCCAAGCGAAATGCCATACAATCCAGAATGCCGCAACTTGTCTCGTTTTGTAAATAACAAATCAGGCATTTATAAATGATGTGAGCATAAAATATACGCTATTACGCATTGGGCCTGCCGTCCTGCCCCCTCCGCCTCCCCGTCCCATGCAGAGCTGTGGGCGCTCACCCCTAAAGCAATATCGCAAGGCCCATGCCTATGCCCTGAACAACAACACTTGAAACAAAAGCAAAAGCAACTCTTTGGCAACAACAACAAATTGTCTTACAGCTCTGCATGCGCCCCGCCCCATCAGCCCCCGGTAGCAGGAGCCACGTCGTCTTCGTCGATGTCGACGTCGTCTTCATACGTCTCTAATAAGACATGATTGTAATTAATTAAATTAATTCGTTTCGGTTTTAATACACGAAATGTTTTTCGATTTTGTCCCAGACTCGCAGCGAGCTACCCTTGCTGCCACGCCTCCACCACACCCGCCGCCCACATCAGTAAAAGGGCATAAAAGGATTGCCAAATGAAAGTGAAAGTGAAAGATTTCTGATTTACGTTTTCAAATATTTGTTTGTCACACACTTGCTGCCACGCCCCCTCATCTAGCTGTCTGACTGTCTGTCTCCTTGTCGCTCCGTCCGTCCGTTCGCCCGTTCGTTCGTTCGTCTTTGGCTCTGCCTGTCTTTCCGGCCAAACTATAAAATGTTGTCGATTTTGATTAGGCAAAACTTGACAGGGAACTTTGTGCGTGGCTTTCATTAAAAATGCCAGCGCCGTGTTTCCATCGCCTGCTCAGGGTTGCTTTTTCCCAAGCGTTTCGATCAGACGCCGTTGCCTTGGTGCCTTTGCTGAAGCAGTGTGCGGGAAAGGGCGGTGCATGGAGTCCCACCTTTTGCGGCTGTCCTTATAGTCTTGCTGCCTTGGAGCATAATGAATTGACATTGATTGGAAATTTTGATTGAAATTGTAAAATGCTAAAGGATGGCAACGCCAAAAGGCTTTCTCCAGCCTCAGCCTCAGCCTCAGCGCCTTCGTCTTCGTCTTCTCCAAGCAACAAAATAAATTGCTTAATTTTCGGCTTAATTAAAGATTTGATAGATAGCACAACAGCACAACTCTCGATGCGCCCACAGACAGAGACAGAGACAGACCCTTGCCCAACCCCTTCCAGCCCCATTGATTTTTGCGACTGCTTAAGCATTTAGTTTGGCAGCTCTCAAACGGCGTAAGGCGAATATGTTGGCATTTCTTCATGCTTATTTAATTAGGCCTCATTACAAAACCTATACACACACACACACACACATACAAATGCAGAGCGCCTTGGGCTAGGCTATGAATGATATCTTTGCATTATGCGCCCTTTGTTAAGCTACACTAAGAGAGAGAGAGAGAGAGAGAGAGGGAGAGAGAGAGAGGGAGAGAGAGAGCTCACATATCCATGGCTTGGTCTTGGGCTGATTATTAACACAGGTTATTTTTTGGGCTTTGCATATTTGCTATTTTTGTGCACAACTGTACCTGGGCAGACAAATAAAAATCATTAATTTCTGTTAGATTTTACAGTGTCAAATTTATGTAACACACACACACACACACACACATGCAGAGTCTCCTGCCCTGTCACCCTTTTAGGCACATTAACTTTGAGAAGCTTTTTATTTATTTTTTTGGGCGGTCTGCCTTTAGTTTAAGGCCCGCATAAAAATGTCAAAAATTACACACACACACACACACACAGGCGCAGCATAAAAAACAAAGCGAAAGCCAAATACACACACACACCCAGGAGTTGGGGTCTTTGGGGTGTGAGAAGGGACTTCTAATCATTATTTGTGCGGCCCACATATATGAGTTATATATTTATTTGTATTTGTCTGGCCCAGGCATGTGTGTGCTGACTTGAACTGGCCCCCAACCTCATGTGTGTGTGTGTGTGTGTGTGTGCTATTTGGTCAGTGTAATGCTTAATTATTTACTTTGTTGTTGTTGTATTTTTCAAAAATGTTGCCAAAAAAAAGGCCTACGCACAAAGTGACCAAAAGAGCGCACGTTAAAGGCTTGTGGGTGGGGGTTGGGGTATGGGCCACAACAATGGCTCAAACACACACTCACACACACACACATTGTTAAATAAAAAAGGGTCATACATCTCGCTCTATGTGTGTGGGTTAATTTTTGATGTACGATTGGTCAGCCTGTGTATCCAGCGACAACAACAACAATAACAACAGCAGCAGCAGCAGCAGCAGAAAAAAAGGTATGCATACGTTATGTAATAATAAGGATAAGCCAAAAAATTATTATTACTTTACGTGTGTGTGCCAGGGGGTTGTGCCGACTGGACTTTTGGCTATACGAAATTTGCCAAAGGGTTGTACACACACACACACACACACACACAGACGCAGAGAAATCCATTTCGTTTGGGCTTTGATTGTTAATGAGCATAAGCCGTAGTAAGGAATCAGCATTAGCACAATCGTCACACTTTGCTGAGCTGTAAAAGGCAATGTGAAGTGAGCTGCAACTGAAGTCAGTTTGTTGCTGCTGTGCGAGAAAGCGATCGCAGCTAGCTATCTCGCTCGCTCGCTCACTCACTCTCGATCTGCTGCACTTGGCCCTGTCTTCAAGTTCTTCTATCTATCAGCAATCATGCACGCTCACGCTTCGCTCTCTATCTCTCTCTCTCTCTCTCTCTCTTCTCTACTTAAGCTAACAATTGATGACTTTTTAGCTCTCACTCTTTTTCTCTCACTCACTCGCTCTCTCTCTCACTCTCTCTCCCTCTCGCTCTGTCTTATTTGAATGCAATTTCTTATAGCTTTCGATGAAAATTGACGATTGAAGATCTCCATTCTCTCTCTCTCTCTCTCACTCTTTCTTTCATCTGCTTTCTGTTGAAACTGCTTCTTGCAACATTAAAGAATAACTGCTCTCTCTCTCTCTCTCTCTCGCTCTTTACCTCACTCTTGCATACATCTGCTTTCTGTTCAAGCTGTTTCTTGCAATATTCTATATTCCTTGTCTCCCCTTCTTACTCTCTCTCCCTTTCTCCCACTGACTTTTGCATTTGCCTTTTCTTCAAGCTGTTTCTATTAGCTTTCAATCAAAATTCATAGCAGTTATCATTCTCTCTCTCTACCTACCTGGCTCTCTCCCTCTACCTTTTGCTTTACCTTAAATGATATTTGGGCTTTGATCTGGCATATCTATCATATTCCATATCCTGCTGCCTGCTGCCTGCTGCCTGCTCCCCAGTCCCAGCCCCAGCGCATAGCAAAATGTGTCAGTTTTAATCCATGCCGCTTCGCTCTTAACAGACAGCAATTAGAAATCGTCTAATTTGATGCACGCACACACTCACACACACACTCACACACACAGCCGAGCAGCCTTTGAAAAGAAAGTGCCGCACATTTTTCTTTGACACTTTACAGCCCCCAAAAAGCCAAACACCGCTTGCTGCTCCTGCTCAGCGTTTTAGGATTTTGCTTGCCGGGACAGACAATTACCCACACATGCTCACACACACACACACTCACGTACACACACATACGCATACTCCGCTGCCTTGTCATATGACGCATTAAAAATCGAAGCATATAGCTGGCATTCACTCTCTGCCCAGCTGCTGCTGCCGCTGCTGCTGTCTTCTTGCTTGGCGCGCGCATTAATCCTTTTTTCAGCATCTTTTCACACACACGCACACACACATACACAAGCACACGCGTGTATATAATCCTTTTTTACAGTCCAGCCCACTCTGGCAATGCTGCTGCCCCCAGCCCAAAAGCCCAGCGGCTTCGCATATCAAAGCTAATTTATATTTTGTATAGCATACATTTGGGCGTGCACAGCAGCGAGACTCGCCCTATCTACAGCTCTGCTGCTGCTCCTTCATCATCTTTTGCTGCTGCTTCTTCTTCTGCTTCTTCAATTTGTACGTCATGTTTTTCATTGCCTGCTGTGCCAATTGCCAGAGAGTGAGACAGGAATAGCAGAGAGAGAGACAGAGAGAGAGAGAGAGAGAGCTGGGGTAATAATAAATACAACTCTTTGTTTTTTCAATGGCTGCCTGATTTTTGATAAGTAAATAGAAATTTTATAAATTTACATACACACACATGTGTGTGTGTATGTGTGTGTGAGTGTGTGTAATAAAAAAGAAACAGAATTTTAAATTAGAAAATATTAGTTAGCTGAGCTGACGGAACATAACTGAACAGACAGACAGACGGACAGACGGACTGACAGTTGGGCAGCCCCCGCCTCAGCCAGTGTCTCGTTGTACAGTTATGTGCGAGTATGCGCATCTCGCTCGCACATATGGCGCTGCCACTGCCACTGCCACTGCTGCTGCTGCTGCTGCTGTTCATCCTTTGCGTTCTCGTTCTGTACTTTTTCTTCGACATCATCGTTGTTTGTTGCTTGTTTTTATGAGTGTGTGTGTGTGTGTGCGAGTGTGTATGAGTTTTTATTTTATTTTTTTTTTCTGACATTTGCTGCGTGCGTCTTTGCTGCACAGACAGCACATAGCTGGCCCTTGCATGACTACGACTACAACTCCTTGCCCCGTTGCCTACCTCAAGCGCTCACAGAAACATCAATACATCATTTTCGTCTTCTCTTCAGTCTGCGAGTGTGTGTGTGTGTGTGTGTGTGTGTTGATTGTATACTACTCTTTTCACTCCGTTTTCAGTGTGTGCGTGTGTGAGTGTGTCTATTTATTTATATGTTTCTTCTTCCATTTTTTTTTTTTTCGGTATTTTTTCGTTGCAGTTTTCAAGGCGCGCTATCTCGCTTACTCTCTCCCTCTCTCTGCCTCTCTCACACTCACGCTGCTCCCCGCCCTATCGCACTTTGTAGCTGGCGTTCTGTGCATGTGTTTTTTCTGTTTTGTGTGTGTTTGGGTATTTTTTGTTTAATATTTAAATAAATAATTAGCAAAAAGGGATATGTGCGTCTGTATGTATGTGTGTGTGTGTGTGTGTGTGAAAGCTTCGTGTTTGTTCTTCTTGTTCGTGTGTGCGTTGCTAATGATGTTTGAAATTGTAAAGCAAATGCAAAGGCATGTCCCAAAAATAAAAACGCAGCAAACATGGAAAGATGAGCGATTGCGTATGTGTGTGTGTGTGTGTAGATTTACTCAAATAACTGTAAAAGGAGTGTATAGCATGTAAACAAAAGCAGCTGCAGCATATAATATAAAGTTAATGGATAGCCCAAGCATATCAAAGAACAAAAAAAAAAGAGCCAAAAGGATGAGTTGCCAAAGCAAAGTGCTTGGCTTAGTTAATTAAGGTAATCGCTGTGAGTTCATATTGTCTAAAAGTGTGATTAGTCGCTGCAAATTAGCAATAGCTTCGAGAGTGATGCGTGAATTAAAGTAATCGATAACACGTTATCGATAAGTGATATCGCTCGAGCAGCGCTGCATTGCTATTTCAATTGTATTCAAAGCTAGATCAAAGCAAATATCTGTCTAGCGTTGCCTTGTCTATCGATGCCTGGCTATCGATGCCTGTCTATCGATTCCTGTCTAGCGTTGCCTGTCTAGCGTTGCCTGTCTATCGATGCCTGTCTATCGATTGATTTAGTCTTAACTTACTTTGAAGTCTTTGGCAAGTTTCTTTGTTGTGCTCTGACTGCATTTGATGTAAGCTTGATTGTTTATGTCTTTGCTTTGATTGCAAGATGCTTCAGTTGCTCGTGCTTTATGCGGCTATATATGCTACATCTGTCTCATCCTCTCTCTCTCTTGATCTCCCTCTCTCTCTCTCACTTCTGCTTCTCTGCCTTTTTTGTTAGCTTATTCTATACATTTATTCAAATGCGTACGGCCGCAGGCCACAAACCACTTGGCACATTGACAGGCTTATATACAGCACGCACACACATGCAGCATGTATATATGTGCCTATATGTAGGAAGCACATCATGCTCTCTCTCGCTCTCTCTTCTGCATTTACAGCTGTCAAGACATACGCGCTGCGTCTTTGTCTGCGCCTAATGTCATGCTACACTTTTTTTCTTGCTCTGCTGCTTCTTTCAATTGATATAGACACACGCACACCCGCACACCCGCACACCCGCACACCCACTCACATACATAGACTGGCACATTTAACCCCTTCTCACCCACCTGCGCGCTCAACTTTTTAACTTTTTAGAAGCATTTTTTTGCTCGCTGCCTGCTGTTTAATGTGTGTGTAATTGTGAAAACGCTTTGGCATCTTTTTTTTTTCTTATGTAGCTAAGCAGCTGCAGCCTCAGCCTGCCTGCGCCCCTCTCGCGCACTTTTGCACTGCTTGTCATGTCATGTAGGCGTTTAAGTGGCAGCGGCAATGGCAACGGCTGCCTCTGAGGTTTTTTCTTTTTTATTTTTGCATTTTACCTACCCGTGCCACTGAAAATGTCAAGACAACAACTGACAGCCGCCCCTATATCAAAGTACCCAAAGCACTCTCACTCTCCCTGCTCCCTCTCTCTCTCACTCCCTCTCCCACTCATGCAGCAACGGACGTCGCATTGATTTGCTTTGATTTATTGTGCTGCCAAACAATGCAGCGACGTTTCCCAGACTCAGACTCAGACTCAGATATTGCTGCTGTTGCTGTTGCTGCTGCTGCTGCTGCTGAGGGGTTGCCTACAACAACAGCAGCAACAACAACAACAACTTGCACTCGAGCTGAGCTTCAAGCACAATTCATAACGTTGCTTTCGTACTAATTACAAAAAGTGCTGCCTGCCTGCCCGCTACCTCTAACTCATGCTCAACTGCTGACCCTCTCTCTCTCTCTCTCTCTCTCTCTCTCTCTCTTGCTCTTTCGCTGACAGCTGCCATGCGACAAAATACAAAAAAAAAATCGTCGACCGTTCGACTCACTTCAGAAAACAGCTTGAGACAATGCCGCATGCAAAAATTCTTCACGACTGCCAAAGGAGTACGAGTATTTATGCATTATAATACACACACACACACACACACGCACGCATACTTATGCCCCTGGGCTGGAATCTGTTTCTGTTTGGAAAAGTGCGCGCTTTTTGACATGTGCCGCGCGCACGACTCACACACACACACACACACGCAGAGCAATTGAGAACGTGGTTGCAAGCTCGCGCTGCTCGGGTTAGCTGGCGAGTGGTATTTGACTTGGTTGCGCATTGTAAAGCACTGAAGTGCCTCTGCTGTGTGTGTGTGTGCGATAGTTGCAACAATTGCATGCAGTAAGCAAAAATAAGAAAGATGCATAAATAAATGCATAAGAATATAAGGAACAAGAGCTCAATTGCCTCACGGCTGCTGCTCGAGAGAAACCTTTGAGCTCGAAGCTCGCACAGCTTACATTGCAAAATTAAGCATGTACTAATTATGCCAGGCAAACAAAAGAGCTTTTAGCAACTTTTAGATGCAAATTAAATAGAATTCTTTCTGAAAGCAAACAATAGAGTTCAATCAGCAGAGCCTTTAGCAGGTTTTTGGATGAAACTGAAATCAAAATTGTATAAAAATTATTTAGAAATTAAATAGAGTTATTTCTTAAAGCAAGCAAAGGAGTTCAAGAAGCAGAGCTTTAAGTTTTTAGCAGGTTTTGGATGAAATTGAAATCAAAATTGAATGGAAATTAAATGAAATTTTTTTCTGAAAGCAAAGAAAAGAGCTTTTGAGCTTTTAGCAACTTTTGGATGCAACTGAGATCAAAATTGAATGGAAATTATATGAAAAACAAATAAAATACTTTCTAAAAACAAAGAAGAGCTTTGAGCTTTTAGCGACTTTTGAATGAAATCGAGCCGAAGAAGCAATTCAAATTGAATGTAAATTATATAGAAATTCAATTAGCAATAGAATTCTTTCTTAATCACTGCATTAGCTGCAGCTTCTACATATTTTTTTGATGGAACTTTCGCTCACTTGGCTTTAATAACTTTTAAGCAAGCCAGTTCCACTTAATTGCAGTGTAATTGTGACCCTTGCTTAACCTGTTCGTTGTCGCGTTTTTTTTGGCTAATAGGAATGTTAACAGCATCGCACATTGGCCCCGCTGTTAACATTTCACTTAACATTTTTTGGCGCGCATTGCGTTTTCAGTATTGCCCTCCCACTCCTTCTCGCTCTCTCTCTCTCTCTCTCTCATTTCGACGAGCTATTTTCGGCTGGCTCCTTTGAAGTGGCTGCGCCAGCACATGCAAAAATATTAAATGAAACTCGCCGTACAACCCATCAAAAAAAAAAAAAAAAAACGTACCCAAAAAATTGAAAAAAAAAAAACGCTAAAAGGGTGCTCAATACTAAAGCCTTTTTTGCCATAAGCTGACCACACACACACAGAGAGACTGGACACAGAGAAAGAGAGTGAGGGGGGATAGAGAGGGAAGAGAAGCGCTGGCAAGCATTTGAAGTGTGCCCATAGAACTTTACAACTTCTCTCTGTGTGCATGCCTGTGTGTGTGTGTGTGAAAAAACCCCAAAAAAAAAAAGATATATATATATATATATATATAGAGATATATATAAAGTAAAACACGAGCAAAGCCACCCGCATTTTAGTTAATTAACTCATTTGGTTGGCAACTGCTTGCTAAGCCGCTCGAACTGGGCCACAAAAGGCCGAGCGCACAGTTGCCCCATCCGGCTGCCCTCTCCCCGTTGCTGCCGCTGCCACATCCATTTCCATTTACCGTCTCGTGCTACACATTAATTGATTTGCTCTGAGAATTTGGCCAGCTAGTTTTTGCTGGCCGGCACAACAAGTGTCGCATTTCTCACGGGGATTGCATTTCAAAGCGCGCGCCAAGACAACAACAACCTGAGCACAGTTTTGGCAGCGCACAGTTGGGCAGCCACTGATTGATTTTCGCAACAAAATGTCAACAAAAAAAAACAAGAGAAAACGAAAAGAAACATGTTTCTTTTTTGTTGTGCTTTGTTTTTCTGTGGCAAGCATCGACCGCCTGGCATTATGAAAACAATTTTCAAGCTTAAGCAGCTCAGCGCCAGCAACAACAACAACAACAACAGAGATTCGCCACGAAACAGTCAGCATGAAAATCATTGCCCCAGCCACGTTGCCCAGCTCCAAGAGCCAGCGCGCTTTTGAAGGCTGTCTGGCATTTTAAGTCCTCGGCAAGGACAAAACTGCAGCTTCCTCCAATGCCTCCACAGAGCCCCAGCCCCCGCCCAGATGGCCACCAGCTCCCCTTCTGCCCTTAACCATTCCATTTGCCTGTCGCTTGTCTGTTGTTTGTACTTAAGAGCTTTTAAATATCATAAATATATATCTATGCGACGAGTCGAGCTCGAGACCGAGACTGCGCCACACCCACACCCACACCGCCCCCCCAAGCTGTTGGTTGGCCCTGCGGCTCCTGCTAACGTTACATTTGGCTGCGGGTTCGGTATTTGGTTTGGGTTTGGGTTTGGGCTTGGGTTCGGCTTCGTTTGCTGATGATGTTGACAAATATGCCTCGAGGGCCATTCATCTACAAGAAAAAAGATAAACACAGCAACAACAACAGCAGCAGCAGCAACAACAATAAATAAATAAAGACAGCAAATTCCTGCGGCTCGACGAGTTAGTCTCTTGTCATTTGGCTGCATTTTAAACCAATACACAAACTGCCAAGTTTTGCTAACTCTTCAAGGCAACAACCTAGATTTCGCCTAGCTGAAATTAGCCAAAGTTGTAAATAATTTAATACAACTCAATGCATTAGCGATGCTATCAAGAAAACATGAGCTTTAAAGCAATTTCACAAATTTTCAGCGACTCCAGCTGTAGCCTAATACTTTTTAAGAAGATCTTCGTCTGCTCTAGTCTCAAATTCTAGTTGAACAAGTTTGCTTACCAGCACTGGTCATCTGAAGGAGTTATCCTTATGTTCAGCTTCCTTCCTCAATTGAGCCCCGATCGAGCTGTCAGGCATCTCATCAAGTGCCTTAAACCGCAACATTATCTAGTTCCATTGAGCTCGTAGTCCTTTGGCTAAACTATTGTCCTGACCCAAGCAGCGCACAAAAGTTGTTCTAGTCCGAAAGGACTTTGCCTAATCGTCCACAGCAACTGCATTGCAATTCAGTCTTAACCCGACCCTTATAACGACTTCCTGCTTAAGTTTTCGAGAGGCAGGAGGCCACCATCGGCCTCCTCATCGATTGGAGGCAAAAACTGTTATAAGAACTGCAAAGGCTTACGCCGTAGCGTCCTTTTTTTTATTGTTTTTGTTTTTGGCAATAGAGCGAACGATATGCCCATCGACTAATTTCCAAAGTTCTTTATTGCCTGCAACGCCCTGCCTGGCTGGCTGGCAGGCAGCCCCCGCCGGCTCCTGCTCGTTGGCTTCCGGTATTTATACAAATAAAATTGCACAAAACTCAAAAACCAAAACAAGTACAAATCAACAGAAAATCGAAGCCAAAGTGCCCCAAAAGTCATTGCCATCTGAAGGCGTAGGAAAAGTCGTAGTCGTAGTCGTAGTCGTAGCGCTTTCACTACAGCCAAGGAGAGGACACTGCACCGGACCTGACTAAGCTACGGGGGGGAGGGCCAGGACACGGATTTGGTTTGGGTTTGGCTCCGGCTCCGGCTCCGGCTCCGACTCTGCTCGAGCTGTGGCTATGGGGTTGACTCTGGGTCCTGGGCCCAGACTAATTTGCCAAAAAAGTTTGCACCGCATATTTTTGTAACCTTTTTCTTTTGTCGCTGCTGCTGCTGCTGCTGCTGTTGTTGTTTTAATTTCTCATTTGGCATTTGATTTCAAGCAAGCCGTCGTCTGGCTTCCCCTTTCTGGCGAAGGTCAACACTAATAGCACTAAAATTCCAAGTTGGCTTATCGATACCAACGATAAACTATAAATTTGTCGGCTGTTTGTTGCTGCTGCTGCTGTTGCTGCTGCTGTTGCTAATGCGAATGGGCATTGCAGAGGGTCGACAGCTATACGTTTTTGGTTTTTTTGCTAAGCCTTTTTTGTCGGCTGTGCAAAAGTTTGGCAACGTATTAATTTGGCTAAATTTAACCCGTAATGACTTTAAAAGTAAAATTAATGAGGGTCGATAGTTGCCTTTTGGCTACGACAAACATATGCGGCTAAACAATTTGATAAGGGGGCAGACAAAGCTCTTGCTTACACTAACTAGCTCTCTCTCTCTCTCACACACGCTCTCTCTGTCTCTTTCATTTGCAGCGCGCTACATTAGCCGAGAAGGAAGTGAACACACTCAAGGAGCAACTATCCACAGGCACGCCCGGCAGCAACAGTGACAGTAACAGCGAGAACAACAACACATCCGAATCAGCACTAGCAACAGCAGCAGCAGCAGCAACAGCCGCAGCAGCAGCAGCAGCAACAGCAACAACAGCAGCAACAACTACATTGGCCAGCGGCGAAGAGGAAGCCACTGGCAATAGCGAAAGCGAGAGCGACAAACTGTTGAATAGCTCGATTGTTGCAGCGGCCATAACGCTGCAACAGAACGGCGGCAATCTGCTGGCCAATACAAATACACCGTCGCCATCGCCGCCGTTGCTCAGCGCCGAGCAGCAGCAACAGTTGCAGAGCAGCCTGCAAAACGGCGTCGGCGTCGGCGGCGCTTGCTTGAATCCCAAGCTATTCTTCAATCACGCCCAGCAAATGATGATGGAAGCGGCAGCGGCTGCTGCAGCAGCGGCCCGAGCAGCAGCAGCGGCTGCCCAGCAGCAACAGCAACAGCAATCGCCAATGCATTCACCAATTGCGGCAACTGCAATCAGCACAACAACAACAGCAACAGCAGCAGCAGCAGCAGCAGCAGCAGCGGCAGCGGCAGCAGCAGCCACACAACAGCAATCAGCACGAGATATTGCTGAACCAATTGCCAGCAGCAATTGCAACGATGATGATGAGGACGATGACGAAGAGGATGCATCGATGCAATCGAATGTCGCGCATGCCGATGGCGATCTAGACGATGATGATATGGAGCTGGAGCCAGAGCATGTTGCTGATACGGGCAGCATTGCTGTTGTGGAGCCAAGAACTGAAAATGTTGTCGATGCGAGTGCAACTACAGCAAACAATGAACAACATAATGCTGTTGACGATGATGATGACGATGATGATGATGACAATGATGACGAGGGTGTTGCACGAGCTGTCGATGCCGATGTGCCGGCTGAGGATGAGCAGCAGCATGAACTAGAAGCTAGTTTAAGTGTTAACAACAACAACAACAGCAGCAATGCCGATAGCTGTAGTCGAAAGAACAACAACAACAACAACAACAACAGTGAAACGCAACATGTTGCACTGCGTGATAATAATGTAAATGAGCAACATGTGGCACTTAGTGCCGAGGATGACGATTGCACCAACAATAATACTAACAACAACAACAATAATAACAACAACAACAATAACAACAACAACAACAACAACGGCAACAGCAATGAGAAGCGCAAAAAGCGCAACGCCAGCAACAACAACAATAACAACAACAACAACAACAATCAGCCCGCTGTACTATTAGCTGCCAAAGACAAAGAGGTAAGTCCGCCTTTAAATACACTCTCAAACACATTCCTTTGGCTAATTTAATAAACTGTCTGTCTGTGGCGTGGCCCTGCCACGAGTCGCGCCAATTGCCCGGCGCAATGAAATGTAAAACCGTTAAGATTAGACAAATGTTGCCAGCCGACCAGCAGCAAAAAAAACAACCTAGCTGGAGGAGTTAAATGGCAACCCTAAAAGCTGGCTGAAAGAAGAAAAATCAAAAAAAAAAAAAATACACACAAAAATTCCAACCGCAGACGACGACGCACAACTGACCGAGCTCCCCTCTGTCCGCTTGGCCTTTCCTTATCCCTTGCCTTTTCGCCTTTATGCCGGCCCCCAGCTCCCTGGGCTGTCCGCACGCACAATTGAGAAAACACTTGCATAAGTAAACAAAACACCCACAGTGCCACGCCCACCCAGCCAGCCAGCCAGTCAGCCAGCCAGTTTAGCGCACTTTTCTTGTAATTTTCTAGCCAAACACAAGTGAAAAAAAAAAAATAAAAACAAGAGAGTGAAAACAGAAGGAAATACAAGGCAAAAAAATGAGCGTCCCAACAGCGAGAAAAAAAAATGTCGAAAAAAATAAATAAAAGGACTTTTGACTTCTTTACACGACGCACAAGAAGGGGCAGAGAGAGAGAGGGGGAGACATAGAGAGAGAGAGCAAAAATATGCAAGGGACTTGACTCGAAAGCTACGAGAAAATTTACCAAAACAAAAAAGCGCTAAAAAAACATTTTGTTGATTTTTTTGTTTGCTTTTTTTTATTTTTTTTTTTGCATAGAAAAAGTTAAAATGAAACTTTGCGCAAGACACTTTGATTGGATGGAGTTGAACTGCAGACAACGGACTATATATATATATAGACTGGGGTTGGGTATTGGCTGTAAAGTGATATCATTAAAATATTGACATGACAATTTTAACGCCTACAATTTGCTGGCCCTGACCGCCTTTGTTTTGTTTACACTTGCTATCTTCTTCCGTTGTCCTTAAAGGCAGAACGCTGAAGTGTCCTTAGATGGCATCGGGTTTCAGCTTGAGCGCGGTTTTGGCTTTTGTTATATTTATATGACATGCTTGTTGACATTCTTGTTGCTTATGAGAGTCCTGAAGGGCGATTCGCTTGCATATCCATATCATGTTTAAGGATATAAGGTAAAGAGCAAAGTGATAACAGTTTTGCTTAGATCTATAGCTTTATATATCTATCAGATTGTCTCCCAAGCACTCTCTCTCTCTCTGGCTTTCTCTCTCTCACACTTCATCCCTTCAACCCTTTCGTGCAATTTCTTTAATGCAAGACGTGTTGGGCTTCACACTCGAGCCTGCATTGTGGCCACATTGAATGATTGCTTATTGCCAGCAAAATCCCTCCCAGCTGCAATTCCCAAACGCAGCCCAAACCCCAAAGAGTGTTACTTGTGTTCAGTGCTCAGGTGGGCAGGGGCTGGTTGCATTTAAGCATCAATCATTATCATTTGCCATTAAGTGCAGCAGCACAGCATCTTGGCAGCCATCGAGGACATCTTTTGCAGCTTTCGCTAACTGCCATTAGCAACCCCTAGGTGTCGCTGCAGTGCGCTAAATTGTAAAAAGCCAAAAGAAATAAGAAGGAATTCAACCGCAATCGCCCCTCGCTGCATTTCTTTAATGTGTTATCACTTCACTTGGCACACGGCAGACACAATCTCTTAGCCCCCACACTCCCTCTCTCTCTCTCTCTCTCTCTCTCTGTCTCTGGCTCTCTCATTTGTTTACCTGCCACTTATGGCCAGGCTTTTGCTTATGTTTTCTTTTCGTTTTATTTGAAATCCATTAAATATGCTATTTTCGCCGAGTTTTTGTGCAGCTCATTAGTTTGATTACTAGCGCCCCCTGGCGGCACACACACGCACACACGCACGCCTGGCTCCAGAGACAGAGCCCAGGCGCACAGCTGTAATAAATGCACTCGCCTGACAACTAAATCACTTACGTGTGCGCCCAAAGATTCAGATTTATCTGTTACACATGTTCATAAATATGCGACAATATTTTTTAGACGCCGCCGCCGCCACAGGCAGCCACATACACAAAAACAAATATATACAAAAAAAAAAATAAATATGGTAAGAGTAGAAAAGCCGGAAGCGGCAGACTATGAGATGCCCTGTAACAGCTCAAAATAAAAACAATAAAACTCTAAAACTCTGCTCATTGAGCTAAGCTAAGACATTTGCCTATCGATCTCTCTCTCGCTCCCTCTCTCTCTCCCTCTCTGTTATGTAGATATTTCTTAATCTGCTCAACGAAATGAATATACCCCATCGTTAGCGCATGACACTGAGCATATATGATCGACAGTTGTGCAAAAATTATGTTAAATGGAATTGCAACAGTTGTTTGTTGTTAGACTCTGTCTTGTTGGCTCTGATCTGCTCTATGGTCTATCTTCCACTGCAGCACCAACAACAGTCCCCTCTCTCTCTTTCTATCTCTCTCCCGTTTGTTTGTTTGTTTGTGTTGGCGCGGCGCGTGTTTATTTTTTCGCAGAAGTGCATTTTTATAGACAAAGTGCATGAAGAGCGCGTAAAAATAGCAGCGGGCCAACCATGGGCCAAACACGCCACAAACAACATCGAAAATATTTTATTAAAAAAAAAAAACCAAATAGAAAAAAAATATTTATACATATATATGATAATATATGCTTGTGCGATAAAATTTGCCAGCATATTAGCAGCCGAACAAAGTGCCAAAAACCACAAACAATAAAACACAAAACACTTCCGTTTTGATTTAACAAACTATATATACATAGAGCATATCTATATGTGCCAAAGATATATATATATATATGTATATACTATATAATTGAGTCAAAAAGAAATGACACGTTCGGTTTTTAGATTATTGTTATTTTTTCTTGCTTTTTTTCTCGTTTTTTTTTTTTTATCAGAAAACAAACAAGAAAAAAGTATTTGAATAATAATTTATATAGAACATACCAAATGTTGTTTATTTCAAATACAAAAGACAAACATAAATTTTAGTTTAATCCAAAATTTAATACTTGTATGAAATTTATATAAATATTTATGTGAATTTTTTATATACATGCATATATATTTTATATATAATTTTTGTTGTTGTTAGTTTCATTGAAACTTGAAACTAAATAATTTAGGCATTTTATTAAAGGCCTTTATAGATTATATATACGTACATATATGCGTTTGTGGTTTCTTTGTCGCTTTTGTTTTTTAATTTGTTGAAAAATAAAATAAAAATATATATATCCATATATATATTTACTGCATGAAGAAAAAGTTTAACAAAAAAAAAAAAGAAATATTGTTTATCGACTGCAACATATTTGTTTAATGTGTTTTTATATTAAATAAGAAACGACAACAGCAAAAATCTGTTCTCAACTAAATAAAAAAAAAATAAATAATAATAATAATAATAATTTTTTTTGTATTTATTTTGTCGCCAATGAAACCGAAATCAATTTTTTCTTGTATGACTGCTGCGGTTTGTCGGTTAGTTGTTGTTGTAAATATTTTTTCCGACACTTGTCGAGTTTCAAGCAAAAAAAATATATATTTTTATATACAAAAAAAAAAAATAACAAAGACAAATTCATATAGTTGAGTTATCAGTAGAAGTATGGGAATAAATAAATTATATTGTCGGCCAGACCGCAGTCGAGAGAGATATGCATGTAAGCAACGAAATTCAATTGATTATAATGTGATTCAACAGAGTTTAGGTATTTTGTTGTTGTTGTTGTTGCTATTTATAACCTTGAGCCAGAGATAAAAACCCAATTCAAAAACATTTCTGCCGCTATCAATCAGCTTCAAAAATCGTCCCGCATTGGACTTGGACTTGGAACTGCTAGAACTAACTCGATTGACCAGCATAATGCGCACTGAGAGCACTTGAATAAATATATACACACGCATGTGGTATAACATATGTACATAGATAATCATAATAATAATTTTCATGCACAAATTCGATTTATGCTTATCATCGCGTGACGCTACTGGAAACTGGGAAACTGGGAAACTGTGAACACCGATTGTCGGGGGTGAGCCTCGATGATGAGCTATCAAAAATGATATTATTTGATTTGACGGATGGCTTTTCAACTAATTACAAATTAAGTTTATCTCTCTTGCTGTCTGTCTTCTGTCTATCTGAAGCACCCGCAGCTAGTCTATAATAGAGTTTCGCATTCTATTTCTCTTAAATTTGGTATACTCTGACGCACTTGGGCGAATTATGTTGAAATACCCAAAACGTCATGATTACTATTGGTTTTATAATATTAACTGTTTCATATGGTATATACATATATACATTATTAGGTCGTTATTTAAATATAAATATTTGTGCACGCGCTTTGTCCCTAGGAATGTGTGTGTGTTGGTGTTCTTTGTCTGTGAATTTATTTTGAAGAGAACAAAATATATAAACTTTCGAAATTAGGCGGAAAGCCCGTTGCGAGACCAAAAACGAAGTTGGCTATAAATAAACCGAATTAGTAGTCCCAGATCCGAGCACAACTGTGCAAACAACTGATCGATAAACGCTTGCTAATCTAACAAGAGAAGCCAGAGAAGTCGGGGCCGTAACGTCACTGATCTATGCCCAGATACAGTAGACAGCGCACGCACACGGCCGCATAGGCGTGGCAATCATCAATAATAATAATATTATTATTAAGTACAACTGGCAGCAGCGGAGAAGACACAGCCGAAATAAATTTGATTAGGCAGTGTCAAGGCAGCTCTCGATTCGAATTGTATTGTTGTTATTTTCTATTTGATTTGTATTAATATTCATCATAATTTATAATACATAATCACCTCACACACACACAGACACACACACACAGACACACACTCAATATGATTGCTTTGAATGATTTTGAGTTTTTCGTGTCTTTGGGCTCTTTATAAATTATTGACGATTATTCAAATTTAGTATGATTTTTTTCAATTAAAGCTGAAGTTGAGCAATTTCTAGCAATACGCTCACAATTTTATTAAATATCAAGTACATCAAATATCAAGTATCTATATATATATATGCGTGTATATATAGCATGGAGATTTATCAGTTGACGCGGGTAAGCATTTATTTGTCTAATAACTTGCTCAATTCAACTTTAGTAGAATTCTCGCAACAATATTGCAAGAAAGGGAAATTTAGTTGAAAGCTGCTGAAAGCTCGCATGAAAAGCTGCTCAAATATGCTTGGAGTCTTTAAGCCAAAATTTGATCGTATATAAATATAGTAAAGCTCTCATGAAAAGCTGCTTGATGCTCTTCGAGTCAAAATGTGATCGTATATATATAGAGTCACCTATTCATCTAGTCTCTCGTTTGATTGACAGGCAACAGAATGTCCATGTTGCTGCTGCTGTTGCCTATGCAGCTGGCTGTTGCTGTCAAAGCAGGCAAACTTTATTTATTATTTGATTTGATTTTATTTTTATTTTTATTTTATTTATTATTATTATTTTTTAGCTCTTGCTGCTGTTGTAGTTTGGCTATCGCGACAGTAGCGCAAGCAACAAACACAATTGCAATTATTCAATTCAAATCAATCAGCAACAAATCGCACACCCACCCACACGCACACACACACAGAGTGAAAGAGAGAGGGAGAGATACACACGCACACATTGCTAGAGACATTGAGCTTAGTTTAGAGCTGGCTGCAATGATTTAAGTTGTTGCTGTTTGCTGTCGTTATCGTTGCTTCTGTTGCTGTTGTTGGTTTAGCTGCTGATTAAAGTAAAAAACAGTCATTATCATGCGCAAGTGCACACACACATACGCACACACACACACACACACGCACACATATTGGGTTGCTGTCGTTGCTGCTGCTGCTGCTGCTGCTGTCGTCGCTTCGCTTCGTTCGACCAATTGCGGATAAATTCAATTTATTTATCGCATATGGATTTTGATCAGAGGCGCACGCCTCCCCCCACTCGCTGCCGCACACATGAGTGCGTGAGCGAGCTGGCATCAGTGCGGCACAGCCGTGTCTCTCTATCCATCTCACTCGCACACGCGCTTGTCTATTGTCTGGACACATTGACTGATTGTTGATTGCTTACAGTGTATTTTTTTTTTCTCTCTGTTTCTGTTTCTTTTTTTAAGTATATGTCGGGGCATATATAGTCACCATATGGCTATAGTTTAGTAGCTGCTGTTCGTTTGTATGTTAAATGGCGATTTTGATTTTTTTAAATTGATTATTTCCTTATTTTCGTGTACCAGTTGCTGCTGTTGTTGTTGCTGTTGCTGTTGCTGCTGCTGTTGCTGCTGCTGTTGCTGCTGTTGTTGTTGGCGTGCGCTAGTTTGCTTCGGTTCGGTTTGCTTTTGTTTTGATTGTTTGCCATGTGATTTACATGCAATTTGTGTGCTGATTTGTGTCATCAGCAATTGGTTGTTGTCTTTGCTAATACAATTCTCTGATCTCAATGCGAACTGACAAAAATACAAAATGTGTATATGTATGTGTGTGTGTGTGTGTGTGTGTATAATGGAGCTCACATTCACGGCTCGTTGATTTCGGCAATTGCAATTGACTTTCACTCGGCTCTCAGCGAAAAACTAGAATTCCAATAATAGAAATATCAGTTTATCTCTCTCTCTCTCTCTCTCTCTCTCTCTCTCTCTGTGCCTCACTCTATCTCACTCTCTTCCCCCTTCATTGCTTTGCTGACAAGCATAAGTAACATAACATTTCATTTCATTTTACTTCACTTTTCTTTTTGCATTTGTTGTCTTAACTTGGCTTTGGCATGACTTGGCCAAATGGCAGCGAATTGAGTTGGCAGCGCCGCAAACTCATTTGGCTGCTTAAATATCCATTTGGCACTTCATAAATTGCCGTAGGCTGCAATTGGGTTTTGTCTAATTGGAGCCCATTAAATTTGTGGCAATTCGGCCAACAGATTTGACATCGCCAGAACGGCAGCGCCTAATTTATGGCTAACAAATAAGTTGGCAACTTTGCAGCCAACTTGTCAACCAATTTTTTGCACTCACTCTGCTTCTCTCTTATTTTTTTCTTAATTTTTTTCACCCGCCCTCGTCTGGCTTGTGGGTGATATGAATAATTACACAACACTGGCCCAAAACTTGTGACCATCAATTTGAACGAACGCCTTGTCAGCTGGCCAAGCACACACACACAGAGAGAGAGAGAGAGAGAGGGAGGGAGGTAGAGTGAAGAGCTGAGATGTCGTTAGAAATGTGAAAATTGTCAATTTGAATATTTGCATCCTGTCCAAGAAATGTGTGTGGCTAATCTAGGCTGACTAGTCTGGCAGCAGCTGCTCAGCTGCAGAGCTCTAAAAAAAAATTACTTAAAAAATAAAACAATTTTATTTTTTTTTTTAATTTTACACAAAAAAAAAAAAGAATAAAAACACTTTAGCTTAAGCTAAGCTTTATTCGCTTTCAATCAAAAATATAGTTAAGCATTTTACAGGGTATTTTTTAGCCATTGCCTTTGCTCTGTTGGCAATTCAAGTCAATTACAAGCTTGAACGGAAATTCAAGATTTTAATTAGAGAAAACGAAGACAATTTTTGCCTGTCAATAAATCAAATTGCATTAATTAATTTAGCATTAAATTGAGAAAATGCTCGCTGCGCATGTTGTTGCCACATGCAACAGCAACAGCAACAGCAACAGCAGCAGCAACAACATGCTGCAAGCTTGGCTCCCACGGAATGTGGCAAATCATCAAATTGCTAAGCAAGAAAAAAAACCAAAGCTCGCAGTAAATGATTAAACAATTAATTAAACATGCATTATAATTTATGGCTCAGCTCGAGCTTGGCTAACTGCAATCAGCAAAAGTTTTTGCTGTTGCACATTTGTCTGATTAGCTCTGCGATTCTTACGACTTTTTGTTGCCCGCTGCTGTTTGACGACCTTCTGTGCGACACGTTTAAAGAGATGCAAACGTATGATAAGTGCTAATCGCTACGATTTTTTATATCGTGATCATGTGAATTGACAGGGAAATGGTTGAATATGGAACACATTAAGCAAGAGAAGAAGCGTAGACAAAGAATAAGTTGAAATGGAAAACCTCACGCAATTACATAGACAATTGATTTCTAATTAAAAGCCAGCCTCCCTCTCCAGCCTGTTGGCAATTTGATGAAATGCGAAGCATATAAAATGCGAATGTAAATGAAAATGGAAATAATTATTGACGCCATGCATTTAAGTTACAGCAAGCCCATCAAAAGCAGGCCCTCGGTCTTTCAATCCAAACAGCGTTTGGACAATTAAAAAAGGCTAAGCGTTAAAATCGTTCATTTTCGGCCAGCAAACTGCAATTGGGGCGTCTCTACGTATATGTGTGTGTGTGTGTGTGTGTGTGAGAGAGAGCGGGTTTGGGGGGGCAGGGTAGACTCTGCTTTAGCTTTAATTAGTTTGCTACGCTGTCGCTTCAATTTTGACGCAGAAAAAACCGCGACGTCTTCGCCGTCTACAGCCTCGTCTGGCACAGCATTCACATCTTCATGTTGGTCCACGCCGTCATCTTCTTCATCATCCGCATCGTCAACGCAAATTACGCGTCGTCAAAATAATTGCCGTGGGTCGCTCAAATGCGACCAGTCAGCCCCATCAGCCCCATCAGCCCAGCACAGCCCAACCCAGAGCAGCCCAAAGCAGCGCAGCTAGCCAGCTAGTTGGTCAGTTCTTACCCACTGTCGCACAGTGGCATGCAGAGCCTAAGCAGTGCACAAAGGTATAGGTATAGGTAGCTTATAAAGCTTATTTATCTATATTCTTTGACATTGACTAAAGTTCCTAGAGCTTAACTTAAGAGAATATATTTGATAGTATTTTCAAAATGATCCTTAACATCTTCGCGTCTTTCATAAATAAGTCAAACTTGCCTTTCAGGCCCACTGTGCGGCCTGCACATAATCAGAAAGCCAAGCAGACGGGCAATTAAAATAAGCTACCTACATATATACATATATACATACATATATATCTTCGTTTTGACATAGTTAATAGTCGCCCAGCACTCTGGCCACCTATTGGAATATCCGTTTGGGCCATGACTGTTTTTTATGCACAATTCCCGGCCCGAAATGCCAGTCCATTTGGCCAGCAATTGGCATTACAATTTCTCGTTAATAGAAAATGAAATTGTCATCAAATGAAGATTGAGCTTAGCCGCAGACGCAGTGCCTGCAGCAAATCCAATTAGAACCTGACGCGCAAATCAAATTAGAATTCAACTGCACAACTGTCTCGCTTCCACTCTGCCCCTCTCTCTCTCTCTCTTTGCCAGTGTAGCTCTGCTGCTAACTGTATCATTTCGTCGGCATTTCACTTTGTCGGCAATCTTCAGAGACGGCACAAATCAATAAAAATAACTGAAAACAAATTGACGAACTGATATTTTATAATCGCAAAATATATTTGCTTAAGATTTGCAAAAAAAAAAAAATAATAATGCAGCTGTGATTGCCGGAAGTGCAAGCAAATGCTCTGGGAAGTCAACTCTGCTCAGCTCAGCTCGACTCGGCTCAATTATCAATGCGCATACGTCACGTGGCACGACTTTAAGTAGCCTTTGCATGTGCCACAAAAATAAACACAAATGAAACACACATTGACGATATATGTGAAGAGTCTCTCTGCCTCTCTCTCTGCCTCACTCTCTCTTGCCCTCTCTGTTGCTGACTACAGCCAGGGACAACAGCTAGAGGAAGGAAGTTGAAGCCATTAGAAAATGCCAACGAGCTGGCCCGTCCACTGCACAAACAAAGCCCAGCCAGCATGTGGAGCTTGTCGGCTCACTCCATGCGCTTGCCACAGGACTCGACGGGCTGCAAGTCCTTAACGTAAGCGAGCTGATATTAAGGTGTTTGTGGCGTTCTCTCTTTTTTTTTGTTATTTTCCGCCGCTGTCCCTGCCGCTGTCTCTGCCTCGCGCTCTGCCGGCATATTCATATTTTTATATCTATTGGCGAAAAAAAAGGAAGCAAATGTACAAGGACGAGCTAGAGGATATGATGATGCCTTACGAATGTTTGCTAGAGATGTTGATTGGCATTGCGTTTGAGCCTGCAAGCAGTGGCCGTGTGGGTTGGCGGGGGGGGTGTGGTGCTTAGCTTGGATAGGGCTGCGAGTGCGGTCTGCTGGCCGTTGTCTGCTTTTCTCATATTGATGATGCGGGCAAAGAGACAAAAACCGACAACTGAAAAAAGACAACAACAACAACAACATCAAGTATAACAAGCAGCAGCAGAAGAGCAATGCTGTACTCATAAATTATTGTCTAGACTATGATTTTAACGTTTTTTGATTATGAAAGCCAAAAAACGTGAAGAATCCCACTCTACAAAATAGAAAAACAAAACAAAATAACCAAAAAAAAAAAAAAAACAGGAAGAAAAAAAAGGTTATTGTACAGCGCAATATATATATATATATATATAGATATATAAATCGCTGGCATAACCTTTTTAGCTCACTCCCACGCGGCGTAGGTTGGGTTCGTTTGTTTGCTGGTTGCTGCGTGTAGATATCATATCAATAAGCAAAAGGATTAGACATGTGACTGGACCAGTCGCTGACTGGCTCTGGCCGCGGCCCCCAGTTCCCAGTTCCGTGTCTCCTCTCCCCACAGTCCTCAGCATGCGCGACCCACTCAAGGGCTACATTTTGGGTCGACTTTGTAGTCGTCATTCAGTGCTTATCGAGGGTAGTCGCAAAAAAAAACAGAAATCACATTTCATTTTTTTCTATATATATAAATATACATATATATTTTTATGAAATTGAGGCAGAAATATGAATAAAAGTCAAGCTCGCATTGCAGTGGGGGGAGGGAGGGAACATGGAAAGTGGATGGGTGGGGCTGGGGGATTCACAAACAGGAACTGGGTTCGGCTTGGCCAGACAATTATTAAGCAAAAGTTTAACGAATTAGAAACAACAAGTAAGAAGGCTCTAGTCGAGACGGCTCGACTACGAAATCCCCTGAACCCTGCAAAAGCGCGAGCTCTGCTAACCGCGCAGTTGCTGCCGTGGCTTGGGGGTGGGTTGGCCTATATTTTGAACACTTATAACTCCATTTCTAGATGCATGATCCTGATGAAATTTTCAGAGTAGATTAAGAATATCTAAATGTATCTATGTGCCAAATTTCAAGTCTCTAGTATTTGAAATGCGTTTTTTGCAAATTGGGGGCGAAGGGGGCGTGGCATCCAAAATCTGAAAATTACATAATCTGCGTATTCATAATATCTATCTAAATATGCAAATACGAAGTCTTTAGCTAAAACGGTGTAGAAGCTATGCTCAAAAAACCAAAAAAATTGAAACGAATTTTCGATTTTTTATCGATAATTTGGAAATGGGATGAGTTATCGAAAAAACAAAATAAACTCGTACTGCGTAGCTAACATACGAGTGTTCATGTGAAATTTCAGCTCTCTAGCTCTTGTAGTTTCCGAAATCTCGACGTTCATACGGACGGACGGACGGACGGACGGACGGACGGACGGACGGACGGACGGACGGACGGACGGACGGACGGACGGACGGACGGACGGACGGACGGACGGACGGACAGACGGACAGGGCTCAATCAACTTATTTTTTTATGCTGATCAAGAATATATATACTTTATGGGGTCTGCGGCGTCTCCTTCTGCCTGTTACATACATTTTCACAAAACCATTATACCCTGAATTCCCATTTTCAATGGGTTCAGGGTATAAAAATGGGCGAGTGAGTGGCTCAGAGTGGGTTAAGGGCAGAGCTTTGATTAAAATGTAAAACTTGATGCATGGCCAGGGCAGACGCGCAGAGAGATACAGAGATACAGATAAATATATCTAGTATACACATATATATATAAATGTATATATAAATGTATATATATTAATGCTTTACAGCTAGCAACACTTCAATTAAAACACCCCACGCACAAAATGTTTGACAATAAAATCGAAACATAAATCGAAAATTGTAAAATTCGAATAAGCAAAAGGGTTTTGCCTTCGCATTCATTGACTCGACTCGACTCGACTCGATTCGACTCGACTGCCTTCTGCTCTTTGCTGCTGCCTGCGCCTGGGAATTGTAAAGCTGTCAAATTTTAATTACAAAACTTTATAATCCAAAAAATACAGCAACAACAAGACGCAAGAAGCGCGAGCAGTGGGCACGCGGGGGGGTACGCGCCTTCTTAACTACGAACAAGCAGCCCCCCACCGCAGCGCCAGCTCACCATTTGCCATTGAAACATTCAACTGTTCCTGTCGTTTTGCTCCCAAATCAATTCAATAACCGTGCCATAATGTGCGTGTGTGCGTAAGTGAATGACTGTTTGACTGACTGAATCACTGAATCACTGACTGAATGACAAACTGTACAACTCTCTCTCTCTGTCTGTCTGTCTGTCTGTCTATCTGTCTCACTGCCAAGCCTGGCTGCCTGGCTGCCTGCGTGGCTGTCTGTTTCGCTGTAGCTCGAACCTGAAAGTCCTTTCGTGCGGAGCTCGATTCGAAATTGTTTGATTTATACCTTTAGCGGAATTGGCAAGGCGCTGCCCCTGCCGCAATTGTAAATTGTTACCTGCCGCATGCGGCTCACCTTTGAGATGTGCCCCAAGCGCATGACAAATAATGAAAAATACTAAATTACCTGCCACTTAGGAGCTTAAAGCGCTTCATTTGACTAAAGACGCGGCTTCATTGATTGCCTAACAAAATATGGTAATTATTCAAATGAATGTATTCATGAATATATTCATAAGTCAAAGTGAATGCACTCATGAGTATTGTGTTAATAATTTAAATGAATTCATGATATAGGTACATACTCTTCTATGAATGCACTCACAAATACATTCACATGCAATAAGCCAATATTAAATTATTCAAATGAATGTATTCATAAATCAAAGTGAATACATTCATGAGTGTTGTGAATATTGCTAATATCGTAAATCCATATACTCATGCATAACCATATATGAATACACTCATGAATACATTCACATGCAATAAGCCAAGTTCAATTGATGGAAGATTGCCTAATAAAATATGATAATTATTCACATGAATATTATTCATGAATGTACTCAAACTGAATGCACTCCTGCATAATGAATACTGCCAATAATATACATGAATCAATCATTTTGCTATGCATATTTATGAATGCACTTGTGCACTCATGAGTGCATTCATGAGCATTAGGCCAACTGATTAGCGCACTGAAAACGCAAATCGAAGCGCGAATGCAAAACGCAACTCACTTGCATTGCAAATGTACTCATTCACACGCTCGCACTCGCACTCGCACTCACACCCACACTCATTTGCGCATTCATATGTGAGCTGCTTGACGATTTGCTTTGTCTTTTGTTGCAAATTGCCAACTTGGGCATTGCCAGCTGACAGCTGCAGCAGCAGCAGCAGCAGCAACAATCATAAAGAATGCGACAAAAGCTTTGGCGTCAAAGCTCTGGGGTGCACTTGGCAGACTTTAAGACGCCCACCCTCAATGGCCATAGCCCCAACCCGCCTGCGGCCGCCACACTTGAAACAATCAAAAATCAATGACAAACGAACAGCAAAAAAAAAAAGAAGAGGAAGAAATAAAACCGACATTGAGATGGCAAAGCGACGCTGCGGCTGCTGCTGCTGCTGCTGCTGCTGCTGCTCTTTACTCATTTGTCTTTTGGCTTTTTGGAAATTAACAACACACGCCCGCACCCCCACCCAGGCGAAAGCCTCTTTAGCTTGAATGCTTGAAAAGTAACCCCTTTTTTCTAGCGCCCAGCTTGGGCTGACTTCCTTGCCGCGCTGCTCTGCTCTGCTGTCTCTTTATATACATATATACGTATCTATATATCTATTATATGTATATATATATATTTTACAATTTTTATGCCCGAATGAGTTTTAATTCCTTTGACGGTTGCTTTTGGCATTGGCAGCTGGCGTGCCTAAAAGGCTGCTATAACAATTTTTATACATGCATATGCAGCTTCTTCTCTCGCTCTCTCACTGTGTGTGTGCGTTTGTATCTTTGATTGCTTATTGTTAATTTGTATTTGTATATTGGTCGCTTGTATGTGTGCGCTCTGAGATGTTCGCTGATTAAACCCTTTTTTACCCTGCTACATATGAATGAATGTGGCAATCACACACACACATGCAGAGAGAGAGAGAGAGAGAGTGGGCGCATCTTAATTCCTTTTGGCGTTTTATGCATCGACCCAAGCAATTCGCCCACCTGCTGCCACATCAACGTCTTTGCCTTCGAGTGTTTGTTATTGTTGTTTTTTGCTGTTGTCTTGTGCTTCTTTGTATAGATGTGTGTGTGCGTGCGTGTGTGTGCGTGCGTGTGTGTGTGTATTGACTGCTTTGTCAATTGTTTGGGGCTGCTGGCAACCTGCCCCCCGCCTGCCCGCCTGCCTGCCTGCCTGCTTGTCGTTGCGCTGGCTGCCTGGCAATTTTGTTAATTACAAATCGTTTGCTTTTAGCTCTATGCTAATGTCTCTGCCTGGGACACCAACCCCCAGCCCCCACTCAACCCCTACCACATATGTGTCTCTCTCTCTCTCACTCTCTCTCTCTCTCTGTGTCTATTTTTGCATAACTTACGCAACTTTTTACAATTCTGACAGCTAACCCCCCTCCCAGCACAGCTCCCGCCCCAAAAGCATAAAAAAAAGCATACACAAGGGTTGTTGTTCTATTATATTTTATATATCTTTATAACACATGTGCATATGTGTGTATACACACAGCTCTATAGACTATCAGCTAAATATCGCTGTCTATTTTGCATACAACATGCATTTCTTTGCGACGAGCAGGCGGAGCTGCTCTAGCAACAAACCAACGCCAATTAACACACACACAGACAAAAGCAGAGACTGTAGCAACAGCAACAGCAACAGCAGCAGCAGCCTTAGCCTGTCAGTCAATGTCCAACAGTTGCTTACCTAAATATTCAACTATTCCCATTGTTGGAAAAATGTAAATTTTCATAATTTTATAGTCAATAAGCCCCATCCACAATTGCCAAACACATTCATCTCATAGTTTTTGTTTGATTGTTGTGTAGTCGAACCGGGCACTCCCATACCAGCGTACGGCTACGTTGGCATCCCCCAGTCCTAGTCCTAGCCGCAAAAGGCAAAAGCCGCAAAAGGCAGCCCAACGGAATCGGACAGGCAAAACTTTTCTGACGCAAAGGGGTTGCAAATGATTTTTGAGTTGTGTCGAAAATCCCCAAAAAGTTGATTTATCGTTTTAATAATTCCTCAAACAAAACAGAGCGAGCGCAGTTCGGCGCGTAGAGTACAAGTCGACTATATGGAAGTGAAATCAAATCGAAAAATGACAAAAATGTCTGCGATGCACCCAACTCTATTAATGCTGTACTCGATGGCAGTGTTGCCAAATTTCAGCTTGCGCTGTTGCCAAATTTCAAAATGCGAACGCTTAACGCACTGTAGTTTTAAGGCGATTGTATATGGCAGGCAGTTGATTATTAATGAACTCGCATATGTGTGCGAGTGTGTGTGTGTGTGTAAGACACAACAAGACACACACACACACGCACACCCACGCACAACCCTTGGCATACCCGTACACTTGCGCCGCATGCTAATTGCGTTTATTTAACAAAACAAATTTTTTACTTTACCCACTTTGAGAAGGTTTCTGACGTGCTATGGAAGGAGCTGCGACTCTCAATTGAGTTGGCAATTAGACGCCAGCCAGAAGGGATTTTTGTTTTTTTTTTTTTTTTTTGAATAAGTCTATATGGGGGTATACAACATTTTTATGCAATTAATTTGAGTCTTCGTCGTTGTCGTCGTCGTCGTTGTTTTTGTCGTCCTCGCCTGTCGTCTTGTCATGTGCTGCTTGTTCTTCTTCTACTTCTTTTCAACTGGGGGAGCTGTTGTCCTTAGCAGCTACTCACATGTCTCGTATGCTAATGAAAAATCGAACACGCAACCCCAGCCCAACCGAGTATGGGGGAGGGGGTCTTCTGCCTTTTGATTGATAATGAAATTAACTGCTTAGCATTTCTAGGCATGACATGAGCCCAATAGCAGAACAAGACCAAGAAGAAGGGACACATGTTTCTATGCATGCATACATCTATTTACATATATTTATAGATATTTTATGCTGATGCGTTTTTAATGCCAATTATATATGATTGCATACGTGTATGCGCAGCCAACCGTGCGCCAATAATAATCATCATAATCATAATCTGGCCCATTTGCGTTTGTTTATTGATAAAATAGATACTCATGCATGTATATAAATAAATATATATATATTTGATTTTTATGTATATGAAGCAAAAGTTTAACTCAATCAACTTTGTTGTCATATGGGGCTGAGCGATAAAAATTAACGTGGCACACAAATAACGCAATGACACGCAAATTACCAATTGGCTTTCGCCTGATTTGTGTCCTCAACGCTGGTACAGTTGCCAGCAAAAGTCGCTCGACAAAGTTGCCCGTGTGTGTGTGTGTGTGTTGACAGTGCCTTTGGCATATGCGTCAATTAAAAACCGCGCCATTAAATTAATTTTAATCACATAATAAGAAATACACACACACACACACACACGCACGCACACATACAGGCCACCTGGCTGTCATTAAAAAATTTTGTTGCATACCACCAGGCGCAAAACTTTATCTTGTCAACTTTGTTGCGGCGCCACGCCTCCTGCAGCCAACATGCCCTCCCTTCCGTCGGCATTCATTCCGCACACGTCTCTCTCACGTTGACGCACTTAAGAAAAATTCCCTTGTCAAATTTGCCAATTATCATATTTTCATCAAACAAACAAAGTTCCAAAAACTCAAACGCTCGCCGGAGGCGTACAGCCTGCCATGCCCCCCACACCCCGTCCCCCCTTTATGCGCAGCATGCATTGTGCTTGTACCTTAGCCCCTGCTACACCTGTGGCTGTATCTGTGGCCTGTTCGCTTGAGTCACAGGCAATCAGCGACGTCGTCGTCGTTGTTAATTTTATTAAAAATTATTTTATAACTCTCGAACTTTTCCACGCACACACGACGCGAGGCTCCAGCGCTGCGATGCGAAGCGACGCGACGAGACTTGGCTCTGTGTAAAAGCCTTCAGCTGACTTGTTCGCATTGCTGTTGTTGTTTAAATATTGATGTGTGCAATTACAAAAAATACAAGCACACATAAAGAGACAGAGCGAGAGAGAGGGAGAGAGATAGTGGAAAAGCCTTGCAACCACAGCAGCCACAATGGCAGAGTTGCCACAAAATATGCAACCAGAAAGTTTGCTGCTTTCACATGCGAAGCTCAAGGCTCAAATATTCATCAACTACTGATTGTAAGCGCAGCCAAACAATTTCCAAAATTAACAACAGTCTGTTCGCTACTGACAAATAAAATAGACAAACAATAAAAAAAAAAACAAAACAAATCATGATAAAAAGTCAGTTTTGATTGAAAGTTGCTAATGAGACAATGGAAAGCGAAACGAATGCAAAGCATGCACAGCCTGATAGTCTGTCTCTCTCTCTCTCTCTCTCTCTCAGGCTATTATATATGAATGCTAGCTGGAATCTAACTAGCCTTTAACCATATTCTAACAGCGCTGTGGCTCAAATATTTTATATAAAATAACATAAAATAATTCCAAGAAATTGCTCTGCTCAAATATTAATTTCATTATACCATTTATTCATTGCAGATTAAAGCACTTTTGGATGAGTTGCAACGCCTGCGCGCCTTGGAACAAACTCACCTGGTACAAATCCAGAGGCTCGAAGAGCATTTGGAGGTGAAGCGACAGCACATAATGCGCTTGGAGGCTCGCTTGGATAAGCAGCAGATAAATGAGGCGCTAGCCGAGGCAACGGCATTGGCTGCCGCTGTTAATGCTGCTGCAACGAACAATAACAATAGCAACAGCAACAACAACAACAACAACAAGAACAACAACAATCACAGCAGCCAGAGCAGCGACAATAACAATGTCGTATTCAAGACAACTGATCTAACATCGACCCATCGGCACAATGACGATGATGACGATGACGATGACAATGATCACGATAATGAGCTGCGCGACGCCGATGGCGATGATGATGATCACCTGCACATGACCAACAGCGAGCAGCAGCAACAGCAACAACAGCAACAGCAGCAACAACAGCATTCAGCTTTAGTCAATAATCGCCACGACAACGAGCAGGAGAAGGAGGATGCCGAGGATCACGAAGCCGATATGTCGAATGTCACAGCCACAGCGGAGGGCAATGAGCTGAAAATCAAAAAGGAGCAGCAGTAAGTATTTCCATGCATTAGACATGCTAAGACATGTTTCATATTCCATCTTGCCTATCAAATCAACCAACGACTCTCAATTGTTTATCCCTGTGTCTCATTTCCATTTCGTTCTCTCTCTCTCTCTCTCTCTTTCTCTCCTTTACAGCAGTCCACTGGACCTAAACGTGCTCAGTCCACAGTCGGCGATTGCCACAGCCGCGGCGGCCGCCGCAGCCGCTGCCTGTGCCAACGATCCCAACAAATTCCAAGCCCTGCTACTGGAGCGCACCAAAGCCTTGGCCGCCGAGGCGCTCAAGAACGGCAGCAGCGATGCCGTCAGCGATGGTGAGTATGCGCATGCAGCAGTCAGTGCAGCTGTAGTATCTACTGTAGCCTGTCGTCGAGTTGGCGCGTATTCTGTGTTTCCATGTCGCTTTGATTTCTTCCGCCCAGGAGGGCAGTTTAATGAACTGTTCGACTAAGTGGATCCGTTCCGTTCCGTTCCGTTATCCAGCTGCTGCTGCTTATCGGCCGCCAGCAGAATCAAGGCGCCAATTTTTATGGCTGTCAACAAGCGTCAGCGACGATCGCGTTTCTCTCGTTCTTCTTCTTCTTACTCTTCTTTTTTTTGTATTTATTTTTTTAATATTATTATTTGTGATTTACAATATTTGCATCAGAACGTCTGCGAATGTTGTCATTGTTGTTGTTGGTGTGTATCGTTGTTGTTGTCGTTGTCGTTGTTGTTTTATATACTTTGAGTTGCTCTGCATGTTTATCGATAATATTTACATACATACATACATACATATGTACATAGAGGCCAAGCCAAACAGTTGACAATCAGCATAATTATTAGTAATATTATTACAATTATTATTATTATTATTATTGTTATTATTGTTAGCGACAACAACACGGTTCAACGCTATCGCTCTGTGTCTATCTATCTCTATCTCTCTCTCACACACACTCTCTATATCTGTCGTGCTACATATATATATATATATCATATATTTATGAGTCTCTATTTACAACAAATACACACACACACAGACACAGACACAGTTTCTTTGTTGTTTTGTTGTTCGAATTGGCAAGCGAAAAGTGCAAATTGTTGGCAAACAATAAACAAAATTATGAAACAAATTGAAAGAAATCAAAAATATACAAATTTTGATTAATTTTTGGCGTTTTGTTCCATGGATGTTGTTCAAATCAGTATACCAAACAAATATACCAAATAATACTAAATACCAAAAAAAAAACAAAAACCAAACAAGTATTTTATGATCGATCATTGCAAATAAGTAGCAGCAACAAAAGGCACAACTTTTTTGTTGTTTCTCGCAGAAATGCCGCAACAACAACAACAAGCCCTAGACGTAGCAACAACAGTTGTAGAAGAAGATGCAGCAACAGCAGCAGCAGCAGCAGCAGCAGTAGCAGCAGCAGCAGCAGCGCCAGCTTTGCATAAAACTGGCGCGAAAGAGCTTGAGCCATTGGCCGAGGCCAATTTGCAGCCGAAAATCGAAATCTTAGACACAGACGAGGTAATTGCCGAGACAGCAGCTCCAGCCCAAACGTTAGAGGAACAGCTGGTCAATAGCTATTGGAGGCGTGGCTTTGAAACGAGCACAACAGCAGCAGCAGCAGCAACAGCAGCAGCAGCAGCAACTGCAGCAACAGCAACAACAGCAGCAACAGCAACAGCAACAGCTGCAGCTGTAACTGCAACTGGGAGCAAAACGCCAACAATTTATCAAAATGCCAATGTGGTGCAGCAGCAATTGTTGCCACCACCGCCACCGCCACAGCCACAACAGCAACAACAACAACAACAACAACAGCAGCAACAACAACACTATCAGCAACAACAACAACAGCAGCAACAACATGGACCCTCGTCCACTGTGCTGCTCAGTCAATTGGTTAACTCAACTTTCTCACATGCCAATCACTCCTCTTGTTCCAATTCCAAATCCGCACGCCTAGATGCCGCCACACACCACCAGCTCCAACAGCAGCAACAGCCACAGCTGCAGCAGCAGCAACTTCTGCACAACAGCAGCAATAGCAGCAACAGCAGCCTAACCGGCAGCGATCCGCTGAATCATCACCATCACGCACACCATCATGGCCATGCGCATGGCCAACTGTTGCATACGGCTCACCATTTGCATCATGGCGCCGACTCGAACTCATCCAGCGCCAACAGCACACCGAACAGCACAGCCCAGCTGGCGGCGAGCATTGCCAGCACGCTGAACGGCAACAAGTCGCTGTTGCAGGCAGCGGCCGCCGCCAATGTGGCTGCTGCCGCCGTTGCCGTTGCTGAGGACAACAACAACAGTCTGACACCCAATGCGAACGCGGCTGTGGCCGCAGCAGCGATGGCTGCCCATGCCCAGCATGCTGCCGCCCTGGGTGCGCCCAGCTTTCTGCCCAATTTGCCCAGCCTGCCCTTCCAGTTTGCGGCTGCCGCGGCTGCCGGGCAGGAGGCGCGTGCGCATTTTCGCTTCGCAGACGCTGAGCTGCAACTGCAGCCGGGCGTTTCGATGGCCGGTCGTTTGGGTGAGTCACTGATACCCAAGGGTGATCCCATGGAGGCCAAGCTGCAGGAGATGCTGCGCTACAACATGGACAAGTATGCCAATCAGGCGCTCGACACACTGCACATCTCGCGTCGCGTTCGCGAGCTGCTCTCCGTGCACAACATTGGGCAGCGTCTGTTCGCCAAATACATATTGGGCCTGTCGCAGGGCACCGTCTCCGAGCTGCTCAGCAAGCCAAAGCCCTGGGATAAGCTGACAGAGAAGGGTCGCGACAGCTACCGCAAGATGCATGCCTGGGCCTGCGATGATAATGCCGTCATGCTGCTCAAATCCCTCATACCCAAGAAAGGTGAGTGCCTAACCTTGTTTTTTGTTTCTCTCTCTCTCTCTCTCTCTCTCTCTCTCTCTCTCTCTGTCTGGTTTTTTCGCGCGCTCTCTTATGCCTAGCTAATTAGCTGCAGCTACTAGTTACAGCACAAAGCACTGCGGCTTAAAAAAAAACACAGTTGTCAGCCGTTGCACGCAGCGCACGTGACAGCTGACAGTTGCTGCTTGCTATGAACTGACATAAATCACTCTAATGCCTGAAGAAGAGTTGCATCAAATTTCATAGTCATAGTCGTAGTCATAGTGGACTTGAATTAAGCTAATAATTGACAATTTCGTGTTCAAGCATTTTTTTTATCATGCATTTGGCTTAAGGCAATTGCCTTGTCTAGTTAGCTAATTAATTCCAATCAACTATTTGCTATAGTGTCATAGCTTTTAGCTTCTGTCTTTAATTTGCCCTAAGGCAAGTTAGGCAACTATAGACAGCTGAGCGTAGCTGCTTGCTATGTCACTCTGCTGCTGAATACACGAAATGAATACGCGCTTTCATGATTGAGAGTTAAACTCGAGTTTCATGACATTCAGCATAAATTCCAGTTTTGCAGCTCGTCTTCAATATTATATCTTGATTCATTCTGTACGAGCATTTCAATTGATTTGCTTAGATTTGTGTGGATATTCTGGAATACTCGTATTTGCATTGAAAATATTGCGCATTTCATGCCCACGTTTAACTCATTTCATTTTCATATTTTCTCTGATTATTATTATTTTTGTGTGCTTCTTTTTTGTTGCTTGTATTTTGAACGCTTTCGTCTGGCGGCCTGCCAAAACATTAAAATGTGAAATTTTAATTATTTTTGATTTTTGCGTGTAATCAACGTGCCAACGAGCAACAACGATGGCGACGACTGGATGCATTTCATGCAACCATTTCGCCTGTCGCCATAAATTTTCACAAATTTGCACATTAGGCGTACAACGATTTGCGAATGCAAAAGCAACAACAATCGTTTCGAATACCCACAACAAATTGTGATCTTGGTTTAACGATAGCGACGAAATGTATTGCCGTTATTTGTGTGTGTTTGCTTACAGTTAGTTCTCTTGGTTAAGTTTCTTTATTGATTAGTCATCAATTTAATGGGGCTGCCACAAACTATGCCAGACTGCGACCGAACTACAAATATGTCAATGCAAAAGTATTTTTAAAGTACAAACACGCAGCTACCCAACAGGCACACACACACACACACAGGCACACACAGGCACACACAGGCACACGTGCCTCTCCTGGCAGCGACTTGGTAAAGTTAATCAAAGTTTTACGCTGCCTCGTTGTTTGCCCAATGCACATGTGCGTGCATGTGTGTGTGTGTGAGTGTGTCTAAGTGCATGCAAATGTTGACAATTAATTTATGACGATTACTCATGACAGCTAAACTAACTGTTTATATATTTATGGATGTAGAACGCTGGCGCTGCAATTGCTGTGTTTTTTTCTCTCTCTCTCTCTCTTTTTGCTTTGCTTTCTGCAGCGATTGAGTGTGTTTGGTGACCCGCCGCTACCTGCGCTCACTCACCCACTCTCTCTCGCTCTCTCGCTCTCTCTCTCCCTCTCTCTCATACTCACACTGAGCCCTGCCCGTTGTCAGTTAATTATAAGCAAATAGGCATTTAGATGCATGCCGGTCATAGACACAGTTACGGTTGCATAAAGAGCGAAACAACAACAACAATAAAAAACTGTAGCCTAGCTCAGGGCGCGCAGTTTGTTGCATAAAATTGTTGTAAATTATTAGAATAGAAAACCGAATTATTACAATACAATAATAATAACAAGCGGCAATACTTTGAAGTCGCTTTGTGGTGTAGCAAAGTTGTGCGAACTTTTTGGCGCGTCAATGATTTTTGAATTGTAATTGTTTAAAGCGAGGAACGAGTTGGAATGGAACGGGCTAAGCTGGCTGAGGGTAGAGCAGGGGGTTGAGCTAGGCAGGCGGCGCGACGACTGCCGTGACAATTGGTCTGTGAAAGGCTTGAAACAAAATACATATACAACAGCAACAGCAACAAAAACAACAATTAAAATACACAACAACAACAACAACAACAGCAGCAACAGCAAACATAAAGTAGAATTAAATGTAAACAACGACAACAGCAACAACAACAGCAACAGAAACGCAATGCAACTGCTGCCTTCAACGAGGCATGCAAAACGTTGACGTGCCGCGCGTTTGAAGTCGTCTTTGTGCCGGACAAAGTGCGCCAGCTGAGTGCTGGCCGCGGGGCGTGGCTGGGGCGGTATAGCATTTGGGAGCTGGGCGTTGCAATGCGGAGTTATGCCAAGGGCGGCTACCTAACGATTGGTAACGGGGGTTGCCCACCAGTGGCAGGGAGAGCTACCTAGCAGGAGTGGGCCACGGGAGCTGTAGGAGCTTTGAGGGAATGGCAGGCAGGCAACTCCAGGCCAGAATGGGAAGCAAAAACTTTTCGCGTTTTTGGTTTTGCTCTGCCGTTAATTTTGCTTGGTTATTTTTTTTTTTTACCCCTGCTCTCTGCTTCTTCTATTTGCGCTGCCGTTAAACATTTGACGACAATTGATGCATATTAAACGGCGCACGGGCAAAGCGAGTGGAAGAAAGAAAAAACAATTAAAAACTATTGAAAAGTTATAAACAAAAAATACAAAAGTTTGACAAGCCGACGATATTGTATATAAATAAATAATAAAATAAATAAATAAAAATATATAAAATATATATGCATACATATAAATATCAAAATAAATAAATATATATTTTTAAATATATTTTTAATTTAATTCTTTTTAAATCTTCCCATATTTCTATATTTTTTAAATATATATATTTTTATATATATTTAAAAAATATATTTTATTTTTTTTTAATATATGTAAATAAAAATATATATATTTAAAAAATATAGAAATATGGGAAGATTTAAAAAAATTAAATTAAAAATTAATTCAAATGTTATCGATTAATATATATGCATAAAGAGCCTAATAATTATCGATTAGTTAAAAAAAAAGTTAAAAATAGTTTTAAATATTTGAGCTATTGTTTATATATATTTTTATATTAAATAGCTCTTCTATGCCTAGCTTGCATTGCTCTTTGCTAGACTTTTCACATTTCAAATTACAAATAAATTTTTAACCACTGTGCAAACAGCATTGTGCACACTGTGCACTAGTTGCCTGCAAGTTGACAATGTTTCTTTTTTCCATGACAAACCTACACGAGTTGAACACGACAAAATAGAGAGGGTAAATAGAGAGCGACAGAGAGGGATGGTAAAAGTGTGTATGTGAGAGAGAGAGAGAGAGAGAGAGCTAGAGCGAGTTAGAGTTAGAGTTTACAACAGAGTTCAACCAAGTGCCGTTTGAGTACTCAATTCAAACTGCATTTAGCATTTGGAAAAAAAAACACACACAACTTCAGGGGGTTCAAAATAAAAACAGCACACAAAAATAATATTTAAAAAAAAAAAATAGAAAATAGAAAAGAGAAAAGTAAATAATAAAATGGGGAAAACGCAAACAAAGCTCAACGTCATTTTAGCCGCGTCAGACAAGTCGTATACGTAATGGGCGATATTTGTATTTGTCGACGGGCAGCGAATGTGGCCGAGGCAACTCGTTATGGCAGCTAATAATACTAGCATATTAACACATAATTTTAGCAGACGTCGTCTATTTGTTTTAGCCAACCCAGCAGCCGCGAGAGCCGTCGAAAAGTCGGGCGAAAAGTGCGTGGCCTAAAATAGAAAAGCACGCGGCAAAGAAAGAACAAAACAATACAACTAGCGCACATTCACAGTGGGCAGTGGTGAGTGGGGAGCGGGGAGTGTGGGGCATGGCGGGAAGCGGTGTGCAGCTCTCGAACAACAGATCGAGGAGGTAAAGACAAAAGCATTCCAAATGCCAAACAGACAGAAGACAAAATGCTGCCAGGCACTTTTATTTGCCGCCGTTTCACAAATTATTTGTCACCAGCCATAAAGCGAAATATGTGAGGCACACACACACACACACACACACACACGCGCACACACAGCCTGACTAAGTGGCCAACGGGGCGTATCAATTCCTGCGCTTTTTGGCCTCAAATTTAAGTTGTTTTCTTTCTATTTCTCTTTTTGTGTCTTTTCGCTTTGATTGTAATTTATTTTATTTGATTTTATGAAAATTGCTTTACGTATGTGTGGCGCACGGGCGGGGCGTGGCCGAACCGAGAAAATCTAATAAACATAAATTAGCATAAAGCGCTGAATTTTTAATAAATGCGATTAAACAAAACAGACAAACGACAAACAACAACAGCAAAAATTAAAAAAAAAAAAAATAAAAAGGAATTTAAATATTTTTATGAATATTCAAAAATGCGGCACCCAGCAATGGGCTATACTAAATCTTCGATAGCTTAGGCAATGAGTCAGCATGTTGAATCATTGTCGCAATCAAAGTGACAGAGCACAAAGCGCATATGTATATATAAATATATATAAAAACAATTACACATTGATACAATTTACATATATATAAATATATCTACTATGTACATATATATATATTTATATACATGTCTGTGGCTGACAGTCTGCCATGCCGCATAGACATGGCAAAAAAAAGTTTGTCTTCGACATTTTACCATAATGCCGCAAAATGTTGCACATGTCTCTCGTGTTGCACTTGCCTCAACTTTTATTTGCAACTGTCTGTGTGTTGCTTGAGCTAATTACTTTGTAATGAACTTTGACAACAATCACAACCAAAAAACAAAAAATGAGGAAAAAAACTGGAATAAAACTTGCAAATTAGCCGCAGCCAGCGCAGGTTTTTTTTTTATTTCTTTTTTTGTGGGGCCAAAAATATATATATAATAATACCTAATAGCCCCAAATCCAATTTCGAATTTAACTGCATTACAAATTGACTGTTTGATGTTGTGCGCCCCATGGAATCTGCTCCCCAATTTGGAGCCTGCATCCACTTCACTTTGTATGCTACGTTTGCCCTCAGCTCAGCTAGAAGCAAGAAGCCCGCCTCAAGCAGGTGTCTCTGAGTTTTTAGCCAGGGTTTTTTTTTTTGTTTTTTATTTTAATTGACACTTCTGCTAATACCAGCCCCCACACACACACGCACACACACACATGCCAGCTGCCTGGCATTTTAATTAGAAAATTTTTCTTGCAATTAATGCAAATTGCGTGCGTGTGCCAATTTCAATGCGCCCGTTCAATTGTGGGCAACAGCAACAGCAAGCAGCCACCTGCCACGCCCACTCTACAACTCCTTAAACCCTTCTTTTTTTTTTTTTTGTTGAAGTATGATTACATATTTGTGTGCTGGCAAATATTTATTGTATTAGGAAAAACTCCACATAAAGGCAAAAAATACAACAACAAAAAGACAAAAATATACAGTCGAATGAGCAGGGTCGGGGCCACAGGCGACACAGGGGGATCGTGGGGGGATGGGAAGTGGTTTCGACTGGCACTCATCGTGTCTGGCGAGAATATTTGTCTGATTTGTTATAAAAGGCAAATATTCATCAAGCAAATTGTGGCACAGGTGGTGGCAGATATATACATATATATAAATGCAAATATATATATATATATATATATATATAGGGTCTATGATAGCTCATATCTATATTTTTCGCGTAAAATCCATATCCTTTTGAATGACAATTTGGTCAACATGTTCCTCTCTAATAAATTACAAACAACAAACACACACACAGCAAACATACAAAAGCGCAGACAAAAAATGGCCAATGTTACAAAAAAATAAGAGACAAATATTCAAATATACAAATATATATATATATATCTTCTTTTTTTGTTTATGGGCTTGAGCTCAGCTTGTGGTTGGGGCATTGCGTTATTTAAAAGTCGTCGCTGTCTGCAAATTCATCCATGCAAAAAACGCGACTGTTAGCTGCTTAAAAAGCTACTTTTATTTTCTATTTTTGTACCTTTGTGTGTGTTTCTACATATTGTATATCAATAGATATTCATGAGAATTTAAGGGATTTCAATAGCCAGCCAAAGCTGTGGCTGCTTTAATACTAGGAAGTGATAGAAACAGCAATTTTAGAAACAAAATATGTACAAAAAATATATTTTGCAAGAGCAAACTTTTATACAAATATATTTAAATATATTTATATATTTGTATATTATATATGTATTTTAATTTATATATTTATAAATATATAACACATATTTATATATTTTTTATATATTGTGTGTACTTATTTTTCTATATTTATTTTTATTATTTTTGTTTTATATTAAATCTGATTTTAAATGAAAAATATTAAAATCAATCAAAAAAAATAATTTTATTTTTTTATATATTTAAATAATTTGTTTTATTTTTTATGTTGAAAATATGATTAAATAAATTTTTATTTTATTTATATACTTTTTAAATATCATCGTATATATTTATACAATTTATATATATTTTATATATATATAAAAAATAAAATAAAATAAATTGATATTTATAGATGAAAATTTTAAAAAGAAAAATTTAAATATGATTTAATATATTTTTATTTTATTTATATACATTTTATATATTTTTTATATATTTCTATATTTTTATAAATTTGTCATACATTTTATTATATATCAATTTATATTTATTTTTATATATTTCTTGATATTTTGTTTATTTTTTTTTTTTTTATATTTTGATTTCATTTATATTCACTTAATCTTTATATATTTTTGTATATTTGTATACATTTTATATAAATTTTCTATTGCTGTATATATTTCTTGTTATTTTGTATTCTTATTAGTAACTGATAAATGCACTCAATTTTAAAGCCAAAGCAGTTCTTTAAGCTCATATCAAGCCGCTTATTGATTGCTGAAGTCATGTGTGTGTGTGTGTGTTACAGTTGACACTGAGTGCATTGAACTGGTCTTAGCCTTTAGTTCCTTCTCCTATTCCTGCTCCAGTAACTCCTGCTGCTGCTCCTGCTGCTCCTCCTGCAGCTCACATCCGTTTGCCATTTTAGCAGTTTCATTTTCAGTTCCAGCTACGTCTCCGGCTAAAGAGCGCTTAAGCTGTCTGTGTCTGTAGCCCATGTGCCCCAACACGACACAGTGTCCATCCAGCAGGACGTGTGGGGGTCAGCCAGGTGTCATCAATGTCATCTTCGACTTTATAACACAAAAACACTTTGTAATCCCCAAATGAAGCGACGACGACGACGACGATGACCAAGAGCTAAAAAAAAGAGGAGAATATTTTTATGAAAAGCTGCAAAAAAACAGCGAAAAAAATTAAATTTTTTTTGTTGGGCAAAAAGCAATTGAAACAAATCGAAAATAAAAATAGGAAAAAAAATAATAGAAATATAAAATCCAATGCCTGTGGCTGCGGTCTGTGGCATGTGGCATGTGTCGTCACTCTGCCAAAAAAAAATGGTGTAGAAGAAGCAGCTGAGCAGGAGGAGCAGCAGAAGGAGGAGGCAACAACGTTACGATCTATTGTAGTTGGCCCTTTTATCGCCTTGTGTCCATCTATGTGGCTATCTAGCTGGCTTTATTGTATTTCAATGCCAAATACTTTTCAATTCGCTCTCGTTCGCTCGCTTCAATTGACAGCGGGCGACCAAACATTTGTCATTCATGTGTTGATTTCCGTTTCCTGTGCCGAGTGCTGCTCATACACTCTCCCTCCCTCCCACTCCCTCTCTCACTCTCGCTGTACAAGTGTTTGCTCCTTTGGGGCATCGATTATGCCTGGGCAATTGTAAAGCGATTTTCAGTTATTTCATTGCGCTTGCCACGCCCACCGGCCTGAACCTGGCTCTGATTGATGTTTGTTGGGCGCAGCAACAGCGGCAGCCACAAAAATACCACAAGGACCACGGACACACACACACAGCTCAACCACTTGTGCGATTATTTTACAATTTACCACTCGATTTTTTGTTGTGCAGCCAGCTTCAGCTCGATTTTTCGATTGTTTTGCTGCAGCGACATTTAACGAGTGGAACCAAATACACCGAGTGAGAGTGAGTGAGAGAAAAGCAGAGCAAATCCTTCATTTCAATTGAATTTGTGTAAAGCATTTTCGTTGCTGTCGTTTGGCTGTTTGTTTGTTGCTGTGTTGTACTCTTTCAATTGCAATTGAATTCACATTCATTTATTCATTTCGACTCGTTTCGTTTCGTTTTGTTTCGTTTCGTTTCGTTTCGTTTATTCAAGCTGGCTCTGGCAGCGCGCTTCGCTGAGCAGCTCCCAGCTTCCAGCCTCCTGCTCCCAGCTGCAGCTCCATGGCGCGTGCCAAATTAGCGCTTCGCTTGCATTGAACTATTTGGAGGGTCCATCCAGCCATTTTATAATATTTTTTTTTGTTGACTGAACTCTTTTTTTTTGCTAGCTTTTACATTTGTATGGCCATTGATGTTTTGGTCCGGTTCGCTTTGTCTGTGGTCGCGCGGTTTTGTTGATTGAAAATCAAATGGTGTTATAATTGAGCTCGCCTGGTTGGAGGGGATGTTTGGGGGCAGCGGGGGCTGCTCAGGGCGCAATTGATGTTTTGATATATTTATCAATTTGAATGCACACTGCACAACAAAGTCTCGAATAAATGCACAATATATATATATATATAACATATATGTATATATAATGCAATTGCTAGTTCGATTTGGCTTTCGCTCAGTGCATTTGCAAAGTGCATTGGGCCTGGGGCTCGCTTTATGGCCACAAATTTGCGCTGGCTTTTTGAACGCTTTATGGCTTAATTGTGCCCGTTTGGCCTGGCCAGCACGATTGCTATCAATTGGGCTTCAATAAATGAGCTAAAATACGAAATGCGCAAAAACTTTATAACGTTTAATGGGCAAGCCAATGCCACTTTACGATCAATATACAATCAACAACATTAACTCCAATACCATCTCCCTCTCTCTCTCTCTCTCTCTTGTGTAGATTCTGGACTGCCTCAGTATGCTGGTCGCGGCGCTGGCGGCGATGATTCCATGTCCGAGGATCGTCTTGCACACATACTCAGCGAAGCCTCCTCTCTGATGAAGAGCAACGTGGTCGCCGCCCAGCAGCAACAGCAGCAGCACCAGCAGCAGCAGCAACAACAACAGCAGGAGCATCAGCGTCGTCATGCCAGCGACGATACGCACAGCAACGATGACAGCAAATCGCCGCCACAGAGCTGCAGCTCGCCCTTCTACAAGGTGGAGCATCAGATCAAGCAGCAACAGCAGCAGCAGCAACAACAGCAGCAGCAGCAGGCACAGCAGCAACAGCTGCATGTCGCCGATCATGCACAGCGCGAGCAACGCGAAGCGGCTGCCGCTGCCGCCGCCGTTGCCGTGCACCAGCAGCAGCAGCAGCAGCTGCAGCAGCGCGAGCAGCGCGAACAGCGTGAGGCTGTGCAGCGCGAGCAACAGCAGCGTCTGCGTCACGAGGATCTCGCCCAGGACAAGATGGCGCGTCTCTATCAGGAGCTAATGGCGCGCACGCCACGCGAAGCAGCCTTTCCCAGGTGAGTGTAGAAGCAATAAAGCTAAGACTTAGCCCAAATGCTTTCCAAGCCAACTTGCCAACATATTCATAATTTTTGTTTGCATTCCGTTGCAGCTTTTTGCTGTCGCCCTTCTTTAGCGGCGCTGCGGGCATGCCTGGCGCAGCGGCCAATCCATTCCCCGCTGCCATGGCCGCCGATGAGAATATGCGTCACGCCTTTGAGCGTGAGATCGTGAAGCTGCAGCAGCAGCAACAGCAGCAGCAGCAGCAGCAGGCGCAGGCGCAGGCCGCCAGTTTTCCCAACTTTTCCAGTTTGATGGCACTGCAGCAGCAGGTGTTGAATGGCGCACAGGATCTGTCGCTGGCCGGCAAGGATATCAAGCTGAATGGACAACGCTCGTCGCACGATCAGCTCAGCGGCAGCGGCAGCAGCTCCAAGGATGGCGAACGCGGCGATGATGTTGCTGATCGCAGTTTTCCCGCCCTGCCACATGCCCGCAAATCGGATGGTGGCAACACGCCCGCACCACCCGCACCACCAGCCGTCAATGCAGCCGGCAGCGCAACAAATCCAATTGCCGGCGTCTCCGCTTCAAGCGCCGGCCATGGCAGCAACTCGGCTGCGCCCAGTCCATTGAGCAACTCGATACTGCCGCCAGCGCTGAGCAGCCAGGGTGAGGAGTTTGCTGCCACGGCGAGTCCATTGCAGCGCATGGCCTCCATTACCAATTCGCTGATCACACAGCCACCGGTCACCCCACATCACTCGCAGCCACAGCGACCCACGAAGGCGGTGCTGCCGCCCATCACGCAGCAGCAGTTCGACATGTTCAACAATCTGAACACGGAGGACATTGTGCGTCGTGTGAAGGAGGCGCTCTCCCAGTACAGCATCTCGCAGCGTTTGTTTGGCGAGTCCGTGCTGGGCCTGTCGCAGGGCTCCGTCTCTGATTTGCTGGCTCGGCCCAAGCCCTGGCACATGCTCACCCAGAAGGGTCGCGAGCCGTTCATACGCATGAAAATGTTTCTGGAGGACGAGAATGCGGTGCACAAGCTGGTGGCCAGCCAGTACAAGATCGCGCCCGAGAAGCTGATGCGCACGGGCAGCTACAGCGGCAGCCCCCAGATGCCCCAGGGCCTGGCCAACAAGATGCAGGCAACGCTGCCCATGCAGAAGATGATGAACGAACTGAAGCTGCAGGAGCCGGCCCAGGCACAGCACATCATGCAACAGATGCAGGCAGCGGCTGCCATGTCCGCGGCCATGCAACAGCAACAGGCTGCGGCCGCTCAGGCAGCTGCCGTGCAGCAGGCCCAGGCCCAAGCCCAGGCACAGCAGAGCCATCAGCAGCAGGCACAGCAGCAGGCCCAGCAGCAGGCCCAACAGCTGCTCCATCATCAGAATATGCTGCTGACGTCGCCGGGTCTGCCGCCCCAGCATGCAATCAGCTTGCCAGCGGCGAGCACGCCCAGCGGACCGGCGGGCGGTAATCCCACTGCTGTTGCCACGCCCGGCAGCAACGAGAAGAAGCCAATGATGATGCCCGTGCATGGGGGAGCACATGCGCCGAATGCCATGCGCAGCCTGCATCAGCATATGTCGCCGACTGTCTATGAGATGGCCGCGTTGACTCAGGATCTGGACACGCACGATATAACCACCAAGATCAAGGAGGCGCTGCTCGCCAACAACATTGGCCAGAAGATCTTTGGCGAGGCGGTGTTGGGTCTCTCGCAGGGCTCCGTCTCGGAGCTGCTGAGCAAACCGAAGCCCTGGCACATGCTCTCCATCAAGGGGCGTGAGCCCTTCATACGCATGCAGCTCTGGCTGAGCGATGCCAACAATGTGGAGCGGCTGCAGCTGCTCAAGAACGAGCGTCGGGAGGCGAGCAAGCGTCGTCGCAGCACCGGACCCAATCAGCAGGACAACAGCAGCGATACGTCCAGCAATGATACGAACGATTTCTATACGAGCAGCCCGGGTCCCGGCTCGGTGGGTTCGTCGGTGGGCGGAGCACCGCCCAGCAAGAAGCAGCGTGTGCTCTTCTCCGAGGAGCAAAAGGAGGCACTGCGCCTGGCCTTCGCCCTGGATCCGTATCCGAATGTCGGCACCATCGAATTCCTGGCCAACGAGCTGAGCCTGGCCACGCGCACCATCACCAACTGGTTCCACAACCATCGCATGCGGCTCAAGCAGCAGGTGCCGCACGGCCAGCCGGGCCAGGACAATCCCATACCCAGTCGCGAGAACACCAATGCCACGCCCTTCGATCCCGTCCAGTTTCGCATACTGCTGCAGCAGCGTCTCGTCGAGCTGCACAAGGAGCGCATGGGTTTGAGCGGTGCGCCCATACCCTACCCACCGTACTTTGCCGCCGCCGCTCTGCTCGGCCGCAGCTTGGCGGGCATTCCAGGCGCTGCGGCGGCTGCTGGTGCAGCGGCTGCTGCGGCCGCTGCCGTCGGTGCCGCTGGCGGCGATGAGCTGCAGGCACTCAATCAGGCCTTCAAGGAGCAGATGAGCGGACTGGATCTGTCCATGCCGACGCTGAAGCGTGAGCGCAGCGATGACTATCAGGATGAGCTCGAGCTGGACGCCAGCGGTCACAATATGAGCGACAACGAATCCATTGAAGGTGGCCACGAGCCCGAGAATACCACGCCCATATCCGAGTACGAGAAGGCGCTGCAGAAGTCGGCGCTCGCCTCGGCCGCCGCTGGCTACTTGAACAATGCGGTGCGCAGTTCGCGCCGCAAGCCCGCCGCCCCACAGTGGGTGAATCCGGCTGGCGCCAGTACGCCCACAGCGGCGGGCGCTGCCATTGCTGCCATCGCTGCTGGCGATAATAGCGGCAGCGAGCGCATCATCAACGGCGTCTGCATCATGCAGGCCTCCGACTATGGACGTGACGAGGGCGACAGTGTCAAGGGTGGCGACTCCAATGCCGATGCCGAGCACGATGAGCATGCGCATCTGGAGATTGAGCAGCGCTTCATGGAGCCAGAGGTGCGCATCAAGCAGGAGGAGGATGACGACGATGAGCAGACCTCACAGCAGCAGCAGCAGCAGCAGCAGCTGGACGATGAGAGCGCCGAGAAGCAGCTGAAGGTGATCAACGAGGAGAAGCTGCGCATGGTGCGTGTGCGACGACTCAGCAGCAATGGCGATGCCGATGAGCACTGCGCTGCAGTGCAGCAGGCGACGGCAGCGGCAGCGGCAGCAGCAGCAGCAGCTGTAGCGGCGGCAGCAACTGCGACGCCAGCAGCAGCGGCAGCAGCAGCAGCGTGGAACTACTAAGCTAGTAACTCCAACTAGAACTGGAACTGGAACTGGAACTGGAACTGGAAGTGGAATAGGAACTGGTTACCAGAGTGCAATGATGAAGACGTTTACTTGTGATTAAGTTTGGCAGCGGCCCCAGAACATGTTTAGCCACTGGCTAATAAATATATATACACACGCATATATATAAACGCATATATTTAGCGATATATAGCACATAAATACATATAATATATATATATACACATATATATATATACATATACATCATATTTAGAACTAGCTGTTTAAGGTCTAATTTTTTTTTTTTTTTTTTTCGAAGAAGTAGTTGTAGCTAAAAAAAAAAAAAAAAAAGTTTAGAGACGCTATGCGAAGCGCAGGTGCGATAGAGCAGCGCAAAAGTATTAAATTGTTGGCTTTAAACTTGCCCTAACAACCACCCCCTTCCCCCCCCTTCGACCCTATTTCCACAAAAGCGACCCCTAGCCCACGGCCCACGTATCTCCGCCGCAACAACTCTACCTAAAAAACTCTACCAAAAGCCAAATCTGTTGAGGCGCAGATTATGCAAAATAAAAAAAATAAAAATAAATAAAAGATTTTTTTGATTTCTTTACGACTTGAAGACTGTAAAAGCAAATGGCGGTAGAATTTTATTATTATTATGATTATGATTATTATTAAAATAATTACAATATTTCAACTTTTTTTTCTCGTCTGCATTGTTAAGTGTAAATAGATAAACAATAAATATATTAAATATTTAACTATAGCAACTCGAACGCCGTTCTGTATATAGCGAAACTGTAGATGTTGACGGCAAAAAAAAAAAAAAAAAAAAAAAAAAACAAAAAAAATAATAATAATTAAGCATAGAAAACAAAACAAAAGCTAAGCAAAAGAAAAGTTTTTTTTTTTTATTTATCACAAACATAGCGAAAAGAAAAACTATATATTTTATTTCAATTTTTTTTTTTTTACTCACAGAAGTTTTTTAGCTATCTTTTGATCTCAAGCAGCACACACACTCACACACACTACTGTAAAATACAAAAAATATAAAAAAAAGATTAACTTAAAACACCTGAAAATTGAAAACGAACAACAACAAAACATGAATCCAAAGTAAAAGATAGTTAAAAAGAAAAAGAAAAACAAATACTATACGAAATGCGCATTTTTCTATATAATTTTCATAATTTTCTTGTTTTCCTTTTCATGTGAAGCAAAAATCAAGCTACCCTTAAAACAAAGCAAAGAAGAAGAAGAAGAAACACAATAAATTTTGTAAATTTTAAATTTACGTAAAACAGAAAACAAAAATATGATAAACTTTATAAACAAATATAGCAAAATAAATGCAAATTGCACTAAATTATTATTTAAATTTAATAATAAAAAAAGAAAACATATTTAAATATATATAGTTTAAGCATTATGCAGATTATTAATATAAATATATATAAAGTGAAGAAATAACAGTACTTTAAATTTCGCATTACAAATAGCATAATTTTTTTTTGTGAATTAAAATATTAATATTAAAAAGAGAAAACAAAAAATAAGTTTAAATCAAATAAAATGTAGACATGCGCATATCGTACTAAAGAAATTTCACAAATTCAAGCGTAAAAATTAATATTAAAATAAATAAATACATATATTCATATATATATATATATTATATATAAGTGAGCCAATTTTTTTTGCCTACAACATAAGTTTAAATCGTAAAAAACACTGTTTTCCTATACATAAACAAAACATAAATTTATAAAAAAAAAAAGAAAAAAAAAACCAAAACTAAATTTTAAATATTAAAATCCACATTTTTTTCGCTAGGTTAAAGCTTCCAAAAAAATAACATTTCTAAATGGCATCAAGCCCAAAAAAATCGCAAACAAAAAGAAAACTCCCACACACACAAAAAAAACACACACACACATCAAACTTTTTGCATAGGCCCAAAATTTGCCGCGTTATTATTATTATTATATATAATAAAAATATTTAAAAAATAACTAAATTACAAATTTTTAAATAAAATAAAAATAAAAACATATACCAAACACATTTCAATAAAAAAAATTTGCGTCTTCAAATTAAAAACGAAAAAAAAATTATATTAAAAAAAAAATTATAGAAAAACAAGAAAAATTTTTTTTCAAAGAAAACAAAAAAAAAATGCAAAATCAAATTTTTGCCGCAATTTGTTGAAAATTATTTAAGTTTTAATTTGATACTATATAAATACATATAATATATATATATATATATTTTTTTTTTAATTTCGAAATGTATTTAGTTTTTAAAGTTAACATGTTAAATACTTTGCATTTTCATACGCTTTAGCTAAAATAATAATTACAAAATATAATTAAATAAATATTTATGAATCATATTGACATGCAAAACAAAAGATATATACATATATATATGTATGTATGTATATATATACAATACATACAAAATATGAAATAAAAGAATATGCCTAAGTTGAAAGTGAACGAAAGAGAAGCAAGCTAGAAAGAAAGAAAAGAGAGAGAGCAGATCACACGATGAAGATTTAGTTTTAATTATTTTTTAGAACGACTTTTTTTTTTGTATTGTAATAATTATGATCAATTTTTTTTTATTATTATTATTATGATTATTATTATTATTATTATTATTATTATTATTATTATTGTAATAACGATAAAAACAAACAAAACATACCAATAATACATGAACATAAATGAAACTTTATCAAATAAAAATGTTTTCTTAAACGAAAAAAAAAAACAACAACCCCATCGAAATTCCTTTTTTTCATTTTGCACCATTTCCACAAACACACAAACGGGTGTACATATATATGTAGCTACATAGTATGTGTATGTATGTCTGTCTTCTATCTCTATAGGGCCTTATAATTTGTTCTGATGTGCCCAGCTGTCCTCCCGCTATGAAGCGCAAATGCTGCCGAGGAACTACAGTACTCGCTAACTAATTTAACTCACACACCTGCCTACTTAATACACACACACACACACACACACATAGATGCATACACAGACACAATGGCGCTGTATGGGCCAGAGGAATCTCCAGCTAGAGCGTTACATTTTGTAATGATAATTCATAGATATATGTTACATATATGAATATATATCTATATAGGCAAGCATGATCTATAATTTTATATTACACACACACACACACACACACACACACACACATACATACATATACACCTGCACATCGAATATATGTAGAGTTACAAAGACGAGCATATTAAAAAAATATATATATATAAATAAAATAATTAAGCGGTGCTAGCCAAGTAGTTTACATAAACAATAAACGGATATAGCGAGACACAGCTAACAGTTAAAAGCGATATCAGCTAATAGATATGCAGCTATATAGCTATCTATCTATAGTTGAGTAGGCAGTGAAATTTTTTGCATAGATTCCGTAGCGTTGAAAGATAAATAGATATAAATATATGAATATATATACCATATATATATATATATATATATACATATACTTATTAGAGCTAATGCATACACACATACATACATATATAACAAGAGAACTCTCAAAACGTAATCGATATGCAAATTAATTTGAATACAAAATTGCAAAAAAAAAAAGGCGAAATATGAAAATATTTCAAATAAACAAAAGGATACGTAATTAATTTTAAATTGCAAGCGAGTAATGCAAGAAAAAAGCAAATCAAAATATATATACACACATATACATATACATATATATGTACATGTATATCAATATCGATAACTGTAAATAATGAAATTGTATCTAGCGTAGCGAAACAGAAATCAAATACAAATTGCATAAGAAATTATCCTTCCAATTCAATACGAAAAGCAGATGGAAAAAAAATCAAGCATTTGCCAATCTATATAAATAACAAATTTAAGAATATTAAAAAAATAGAAACAATTTTTTTTTTTTTAAATGTCAAAAATCAAATTAGTGGCCGATTGCAGCCGGTACATATTTATATATGTATTTCTCTATGCATTAGCTGCTGTAATAGCAAAGAATTTAAGCCCACAGTGATATACAGTCTTATATACACGCTCACACGCTTACACAGCTATCAATCAATAAACAAATTTAAGTTTGTTTTCAATTTATATATATATATATATTTTTTTTTTGTTGATTTGTGAAAGATAATTAAAAGAAAATGTACATAAAATAGTGGAAGGAGAACAAGCAACAGCAATATATATATATATATATATATATATTGAGTTCACATCTTAAAAACAGACCATATCAACATTATATATATATATATATAATGGTATTTGTGTAGTTATATACAGTTATTTTACCAATACACATACAAACACGAGAAACACACACATATATATATATATGTGCTGCGTATATTCAAGCGAGTCTGAGTCTTAAAAATAGCATACTCAATTGAACCAAAAACCGTAGTTAACACACACACACACACACACACACACACACACACACGCACGCACACGTACACAAAACTCTCCCTAGTTTTCAGATCTTTCAGATGCAAGAAAAGCGAAAAACAAACCAAAACCATTTTCAGTTTCAAATCCGCCCAGCAATAAAAAATAAATAAATAAAAAACTAAAAAGATAAAAAAAAAATAACCACAAGTAAAAACAATTTATAAAAACTGAAAATTACACAAATTATTAAGCAAATGTGCCCAATTCTAAAAAGCAAAAATCAATTCAAATTTCAAAAACATTAATAAAGCAGCAACAATATCAAAAACAAAAAAAAACTTTTAGAAATATATACATATATATATATGTATATATATATACACCCATACATATATATATATATATATATATATATATATATATATAACTGAATAACAGATAAAAGAATATGAACTTAGTGTCCTAAAATTTAAGCACTCGACACTTTTGGCAAAGGCATTTGAAATTCGATAAAAACAATTTTAAAAATTAAGCAATTAAATACATTAAATAAAATAGAGCAGCAAAATATTAAAAAAAAAAAAACAAACAAATTAAAAATAAATAAGAACAACAATTTCATTACGTAATTAATTAAAGCGAAAATTTTTTTTTAGCATTTCTTGTAAGGATTGTTGCAAGCAAATATAAAAAGAAATAAATACAAAATTAAATTAAAAACATTTTTTTTGTTAACTTAAGAACCTGTTTTTTATATATATATAAATAATAAAAAATATATATATATACATGTATCTACACATTGTGTTAATTTGTAAATTAACATTTTCATTCAAAGAGATAAAAATAAAAAATAAAAATAAAAATAATATATTAAAAAAATGCAATATGCAATTTTTTAAGGGTTTGCGTTAAAATGCAAGGGCATTTATTAAAGCAAAGAAATAATAATAATAATAACAATAAACAAGAGTAACAAAAGAACAAGAAATAATGCAAATACTTCAATATAATATATTTAAATAAAATATTTAAATAATATAAATATTAAATAGTTTATATAGCATGTAAAACTGAACAGAGAAATCAAATTCAATAAAGACGAATATACTGTATTCAAAACAAAGCTGAGACTTTTCTTTATCGTGCATACTTAAAATATACCCTGGAATTATTCAATTTTAAATTCTACAGATAAAGTCGGATTGAAATTTTTGAGTTGAACCATGTATATGGTAACTATATGGTATAGTTGATCGATTCTATTTTATTCTATATTTATTATTAAAAGTTCTCCTGAGAGAGCTTCTAAACAGAGGTCACATACTTACCTCAATGTTGACTGTCGATCACATGCAGATACTTCGCCTCCATTACGTCGTTTATGTTCGGTTGTAGAGCTTACAATGTTTGGTTATTGTAGCCAAAGAGAAAGCATAAGAGTCATGAGCTTTTTCAAAAGCTTTTCAAGTGCGACACTTTATGCGGTGTCAAAGGCCAATAACAATTCTCAGCTTAAGGGTTGCTGCTACGCTAGCGCCATCTATGGCTGTATAGCGTATGTTAAGCAGGCGAAACGCCATCTAGTGTCGGTTAGCATAACTAGCAATTGTTATCAACTAGATTGGCTGGAAATGAAAAGCATAAATAGTGTCCATCAACCAATTTTACAACCAATTATACATATATATACGAACGAAGGTAGTCCGAAAAGTTATCAAACTTATAAATAGGTTATATTAATTCGTATACAATTTTTTATATAGTAATTCGCCGGATTTTTTTATAGTTGTTAAATAGTTGTTTTTTTTTTTTTGCTATTTTTTTCTAGAATAGACCAAAATTTATAGAAAAGCCAACGCTCATACTTCCCTTATTTTAAGAGCTCTGCTTCTGCCTGGAGCTGCGCTTTACGAAGAAATAATATTTATTTATTAATTTTTTTTTTTTATATATATATTTATGCAATTTATGTATGCAAGAGTTGTCTTCACTAAACACATGCATGTGTATGTGAAAGTGAAGACCGTTTGCTTAGACTCTTTGATCTGCTCTATCTGCTCACTTACAGATTCTCATTGCGCGAACGCCAATCGTATCGCTCGCTAAACGATGTTCGTTAAAAGAGCGCGCCACGAATGGTTCAACTCAAGGCGCTCAAATGCAAATCAATACGAATAAAACCGAAGTCTCATAGCGTGTGAGAGAGTGATTTGCTTTCGTGAGAGCGTGGAGAGTTCAAACGATTAACAGTTATTAGTGCATATTTCCTGCTCTGCATATCAGAAGATTAGGCTCTTTATTTTATTTAAGCATTGTTAAGCTAATAAATTAGCATGGCAAGGATTTAACGCTTAAATTAATATTTAAAAAAAAAAAGTGCATTTTTGAGCTAGTCAAAAAGCTAGAATTGCAATTCAAATTGAGAATATAGAGAAATATAGATAAATAACTGATCAATCTGAGCTTATAGGCAAATACTATCTTGCACTTTTTGTTCTAAGCTAGCTTAGCTTAAGCTTAAACAACTTTTTTCTGCTTTGTTTCACGACTTATACAATTTCTCAATTCGAGCTAAGACTTAAAAGAGAAATAGCAAACGATGGAGAGTCTCTCACTGCATAGTCCAAAGTTAATTGCTAATAAATTTAGTAAAATTCTTGAAATATTTGCTACTGTACTCAAAATAATTTATTGAAAATTATGGACTTTCCATTCATTCATATATAATGGAAAATTAAAAAGTTGACAGCAGCTTCATATTTTTTAACCTTTTCCGCCCTTTTCATATAAATAATTTTTGCACAGTTTTTTTTTTTTGCTTACCTTAAGACATGTTTATTTATTTCATATTTAGCCTCTCTCCACTCCCTTCCACTATAAATAATTCCAACGAAAATCGAAAAGATTTACAAACTTAACAATATCCATCAATTTGACATTCTGCACATTTATTTGCTCTCTCTACTCGTGTTCTTTGTTAAATGTGTTCATATTCATGTAATTAGATTTTAATGCATACATGCACATATGTACATATCTGTACACATACATATACACATATACATGCCTCTTCAAATACTTTATCAACGTTCGTCAATTGAAACAGAAAATCAGTCAAAAAACAACAAACTCTTCATCTTCTCTGCTCTTCAACTTCTTTGCTTTTTATTATTATTATTATTATATATTTATATTATTATTAAGACTAATATTAGTTGTACCCAGTGACAAACAAAAGTCGAAAAGTTATTATAATTTAATGTATTTTTGTTTTCTCTTGTTTTTCTTTTGTTTTTGCATTTTGCATTTTGTTGTTGCTCTTCGAAAAAGTAGAAAAATATTGCTCTAAAAAAATACAGGGCAACTCTTTTCGCTCATCGAGAATATATATATATACATACACATATTTCTATAATGTATATATATGTATATGTTTATACCTTTGATACTTATAATTCATAGTTGTTTGCGTGTTTCTTTGTTGTATGTTTTTTTTTATTTATTCTTTTTGTTTTTTGGTACAGGCTTAGACATAAAAAACAGGCGCTAGTTGAAACCTTGGAGGGCAACAGATTTACAATTGTTATGGCACACACACACACATATATATATACATGCATGTGTGTGTGTGTGTGTGTATGCATATGTAATATATATATAGATATCATATTCTTTGCACATATATATAGTCGTATGTATTATATGGTTTCTCTGATCTACATAGTTAATAGTGGGACAGGCTGCCTTTCGGGCAGGGAAATTTGTATCTGTGTGAGTGTAACTGTGCAAGTGTATGTGTGAGTTTGTTTCCCTGTTCAGACTTCAGGCCTGGTTTGCCATTATAATTATTATTTTTCTCTTTTTTTTATTATACCCTGTAACTGTGTTCGGTCTGAGTGTGGTTGCATCGGCTTGTCGAGGCATAACAGCAACTAACGTGAGCTTTAAGCTTAACACTTTAACAAAAATAACGGCTCTTTAAGCACCGACTAAAGCTTCAGCAAACTATACAAACTCCATACACTCTATGCATATATATGAATATATTTCAATATATATATCTGAAATCTAATATATCCTATTAAAACCAGATAAATCTAAATTATAGGCAAGCCAAGAAAAAAAATCGAAAAGTAAACCGGGAAACATCAGATATTTTAGAGGCACTTTCAAGTATTTCATTTCAACATTGGGCGACAAACACAATTCTTCAAATTATATATATACTATATAATATATATTACATATAAATATTATTGCAATTTGGCTTGATATAAAACGGAGCTCAACTGCTCTCATTTACAGTTATAACACAATATGGAATATTCTAGCTATAAAGCTAAACCCAAAGGGAAACCAAAAGAAAATATATATATAAAAAAACACAAACGAGTTGAAATGAAATCACATATTGTGTGTATTTGGTACGCAAACAAATCATAATCATAATCATAATCATAATGATAATCATATGCATTTATATATAGAGCTTTAATAATAATAATAATAGTATGATAGTTTTCTTTAATATTCTTAAAATTTTAATAGCAAAATAAAAAATAAAAAAAAAAAAAACATTAACAAACTGTTTACTGATCAAGATAAACGATATTAGTTCGTACGTCATTATATATAATAGGTAAGTATATATATATATATTGTAGGTATATGTAAGAGGTAATTGAGGATGTGTGTGTATATATATATATATATATATATGTGTGTGTGTGTATGTGTGTATAGGGTTAGGGTCTAGGAAGTGGAACATTTTATAATAAGACAAGTCTCTCGCTTTGCTCAGTTATAAATTTTAATGTACATTGACTATAACAATATTTAAATATATATACATATATTGATTTGTATATATACTTGTGTGTGTGTGTGTGTGTGTGTGTGTCTGCATTCTATATATAGAATCATTTTTATAGGTTTGCAGCGACAACTCGAGTCGAGGCGATTGTCTGCGTGCATTCTCTTTGCATTTCTGCAAATACAAATATATATACACATATATATATATATTTATATAAACAAAAATGTTGAATTTAAATTGAAATTTAACTGGCAATAAGTATTTCACATTTTTGTTGCTTGCTCTCAATTAATTAATTTAAATTTATATATAATTTGTAATTATTTTCTTTTCATCTTTTTGTTTTGCTAGAAAGGTACTTGAAGTGTAGACACTTAGAAGAGGGAGCAGGCTCCCGGGGCAGGGGTTCAGAGGCTGTTAGGGGGCGTGACATTAACTATATACATAGATATATATATAGATGTATTGTGTGTAAATAAATTGCAGCGTAGCTTGCAAAGCGTTTCGTATTTACATTTCAATTTAACTAAGATTTTCTTTCTCTTTAGCATTTGCTGTCAACCATCAACGTTTAACAATTTTCTTTTGCGAGTTGACAAAAGGACACAAAATATATATATATATATTTGTAAAAATATTAAGAACATCAAATTAAAAGAAAAAATAAACCTCTAAGTCCGGTAAACAAAGAAAAACTTTTAACAAGATTTGCATCAATTTGTAACTACAATATAGTTTAATATGCCTAAAAACTAATTGTTGTTTTGTTTTTATTTGTTGTTTCGTTTTATATTGTTTGCTTATGGTACTAAAAGTATCTTTGATTTAACATTTACTTGAGTGTCGCATGTTGTGTTATTGTTTTCTGCTTGTTTGCATATGTATGCATATATGCATAAATATATTTATTTAGGGTATGCGGATTGCTATGCTACGCTTTATTGGCCCGTGTTTTGTTATTTGTTTTTTTCTTTTCTTTCCTTTTTTTAGTTGTTTTTGTTAGCACTTACGTTAATCAAGTATAACATATGATAATTGTAATAATAGTAATGTAATAATATTTGTAATCATAATAATAATAATATATAGTAAGTAGTATATAACATGTAGCGATAATTAAACAATTACATTTCTCAGCTTACTTTTCTCTTCTTACGTTTTCTCTCTAAGGACTCAATTATAAGGCGCTAAATGTTCATCTTCTTCTTGTTGTTACTTTTCCTTTAGTTCTATACATATATAAATATGCATGTGTATATTTAGTTGTGTGTGTATATATATAAATATGTATGTGTTACATATATGTTGTTGTTCTTGCAAATTGTTTGCTATTTCTTTCTCTTTCTCTTTTCCTTTTCTTTTTCCTTTGTTTTTACAAATTTTTCACATTTTTCTCTTTTTTTTTGCAGTTTTATTTTTTGTATTCTTGCGTATGCCTTTCGCCTGTCTTGTTTTTAAGTTTCTTGTACACGTGTAAACAAATACATTAAAAAAAAAGTCGTGCCCAACTAGTAGCACCTTAGGACATTTCATTTTGTGTCTTAGTTTTGTTGGATTTTCTATTAAAGCGAGTTAAAAATTGTTGTTAAAAAAGTTTCATAAAAATATATATATATATATATTTATATATATATATTAAAAGCTAACAAAGTAAATTGCAACTATTTAAAAAATTATATAATGGCCAACAATCAAAGTCGAATATCAAAAATTAACATCTAAAATTATACTACTCAAAAAAAAAAAAATTTTTTTGTTGGGGTTTTTCTTTATAACAAAAATAATAAAAAATTATATTAGATTATATATATGATTTTATAATCAAGAAAAAATTTATCATCTATAACAGAAAAAAAAAATAATAATAATTGTAGTTACTAATAGAAATAATAATAAACACAGAGAATGGGTAAATATTATAATTGAAATTGGATTCAAACCAACACATTTGACTAAATGCTACGCATTGTACAGAAATCGCTTTAGAAAGAGACAACAAATGGTGCGAGCAGCATTGTGAGGGAACTAGTTTATGCATGTATACAAGTGTGTGTGTGTGTGTGTGTGTGTGTGTGTGCCAGTTCAGCAGACAGAGAGAGAGAAGAACATAACTAAAGATGTCTCCTATTGTCGGCCGCCAGCTTTGCGCCATATTCACCGCATCCAATTGGACTTGCGCCGGATCTTGGTACGTACGCCACGCAGCGGCTTGCCCTTGCTCTTGGCTGGCACAGCATTGGCCATGGCAGCGTTTATCGTTAGCATGGATGGCCCATTACCGGACGCAGCGCCTCCGCCGCTTGGCAAGCAGCTTATGTTGGACAAATACAAATTGGACGATGCATTGTTGCCCGCCACAACGTTACCGCCGTAGATCTCATCGTAAAGAGGCCGTTGCTGATGCTGCACTTGTTGTTGTTGTTGCTGCTGCTGCTGTTGCTGCTGCTGCTGTTGGGCAAGTGCTCCGGCCGCAGCCACATTGGCCGCAGCGCTGCTAAGCAATGCCATTTTGCTGCCGCTGCCATTCGTATAAATGGCATTGGTCTGAGGCAGCTGCTGCTGATGCTGATATTGCAGCTCGAGATGCTGCCATTTCTCCTCCTCGATGCTGCGACTGGAGGCACGTTTGTGTGGCGAGCCGTGACTGCTGCCGCTGCTGCCATTGCTATGATAGTGAGTTGTGGTCGTTGACGAGCCGCACTCCACAATTGAGGAGCGCGAGAGCGAGAGCAAAGCGTCCACACCGTCACGATGACGCTGCTGATCGGCCAGCTCCTCGGCCGTGATATTATGACTAAGCAAAGGCAATGCACAAGCGAGAGAGAGATGGAGAGAGAGAGAGAGAGAGAGAGAGAGAGAGAGAGGGGAGAAAAATGTTTAAGCTGTTGTTCTGATATTATTTGAAGGCCAATCGCATCTTACTTCTCCTCGCTGCTGTCGTAGGCCGCATCGGAGCTGGCGCAATTACTATCGCCGCCATGGCCAACAATCTGTTGTGTCTGCTGTGCACTTTGGCCATTGCCGTTGCCATTGATTAGCGGCGTTGAGGCGCCACTATCCGCATTGCTATTGCCGCCCGCCGAATAGGTATGATCCTCGCTGGGAGAACTAGTTATCACTGGAGCACTACAGCAGAGAGAGAGAGAGAAGGTATAGAAATTCTCAGTTTAGCTAATGCATCACATCCATATGGCAAGCACTTACCCATTCGGAAAGCTTTCGAGAAAGGCTTTCGAGCCGTGCTTAAGAAACAGCATTGCCGCAGCCGCATGTACATCATCGCTATCGGCGCCGCAGTCCCGTGCTAAGCGCTCGAAATTTAAGGCACAAACGTTACCAGCTCCAGCTGCAGCGCCAGCGCCAGCCGTAGGTGTTGTTGCCGCCACTGTCACATTACCAGTTCCATTCGCATAGTTGTACTTGTTGTTGTTAATGTTGTTGTTGTTGTTGTTATTATTATTATTGTTGTTGCTGCTGCTGCTATTGGACACATAATCGGCCGTCTGCTCCTCATCCACAGCATCGGCGGTGGCCATATATTGCGGCTCCTCGATATTGCGAAATGCCTTGGACAGATTGGGAAATAGTTTCGGATCGAAGCGTGGATGATTGCCGCTCGTCGTTGTCAAACCATTGGCCGTGCCATTGGCCTGACTGCCATTGGCCAGGCCACCCTTGGCGGGCGTACTCAACGTCGTTGGCACCGTTGCAGCCGTTCCATCCAAACTATCGTAGCTAACAGCCCCACCACCACCCACCACCAACAACGCCGCCCCCGCCAACACCAGCGCCAGCTGCAGTGCCGCCGCTACCTGGCCCAGCATTGCCATTGGGACTCTTGAGCATTGGACTTATCTTGTCAACGGCCGAGTTGGGGAAATAGGGCGAGCGATTAAGCGCCTGCATGAGATTTGGTCGCTGCTGGGGCTCAACGCGCCACAAGGAACCTTTACCCATATTGGGTGCCTTCTCCACCTTGACGAAACTTTTGTTCAATGACAAATTGTGACGAACGCTGTTCTTCCAACCGTTTGGCGCCGACCTGAAGTAGGGAAAATGCTGCACAATCCACGCGTAAATCTCTTTAACCGGCAAAGCTTTCTCAGTCGAGTCCTCAATGGCCATAAAAATCAAGGAACTGCAATGAGTGTAGAAAATCAATTTGATTAAATTTTCAGCCAAACGTCAAAATGAGAGAAAAGTCTTCCTTCACGAATTAGCGAATTGAATTATTCGATGAACGATTCGATATCGATGCAGACGCAGAACTATTGAACCAAATAGTGCAATATATAGATATATATATATATATATATATATATATATATATATAGATAGATATATACGAACTGGTTCAATGTAACCATTTATGACTTACCTAAAACTATATGGCGGCTTATTGTTGGTATGCACATGTGGATCATATGGCACATTGTTGGGATGCTTTTGCTTTTGGGGCGTGTTGCTGTTGTTGTTGCCAGAGTTGCCATACGTGGATGAATTAGTATTATTATTATTATTATTATTATTGTTGTTGCTGCTGCTGCTATTGTTATTGTTATTATGATTATTGTTAGTTTTGGACACTGATTGATATTGCGGCGTGCTCGTGTGCAAGCGCGCTCCGTTGCCCAGGCCAATGTCAAACTCCTTGAGCGAATCCTCGTTCTCGTAGCTGGCATAGCTATTGGGGCTGCGCAAATTGGCAATGCCAGAAGCGGAACCAGCCGATGCGGAGCCGGAAACGGAACCAGAACCATTATGCACCGCCGTCGGCGTCATTGACGACGGCGGCGGCGTCACCGACAACTGCAATACACCGCTCGACGTGCGCGACTGCACCGCACTGTAGTAGGTTCCAGGCGGCAGCAGAGCCGCACCTGGCGGCGTCTCCGGCGAGGCAATATTGGCGGGCTGTTGTGAGCTGCATCGGTTGGGGAAAAGGGGAAAAGGAAAAAACTTTGATTAAAATCAAGAAAAATACACAAAATATTATATCAACATATAATATTGAATGAGCGAAAGAGAAGGGAGAGTGGCAAAGAGAACAGAAACAGGCCTAATCCTATATTCAAACTAAATTCCAACTATTTGCAACTTTCTTAAAAAGTCTTTCTTTTCTTCGCTCCTCTTCTTTTTGACACACAATAAGAGGCAGTCCAAATAGAAGATAGAAGACTGGAAAACAGCTGAAGAACGAGAGAAAGAGAGTGAGGGAGAACGAATAGTCTTAAGTAAACTATAAATTTAATAGAGCCAACGCTCTATATCTGTCCGTCTCTCTCTGTCTCTCACGCTCTATTCTTGAACAGCTCCTCGTCTAAATCTTCTTCTACATCTCCTCTATATCTTCCTCTGTATCATCATCTATATCTATATCTATATCAATGTATCTACATCTATTGATATATCTTCCTTTTCTATATCTCTCTGTCTCCCTCTTTTTCTACACCTCTATCTCTATCTCTCTCTACTCTCTCTCCAACCTTCTCTATGCCTCTCATTTTTTCTTTCTATATAGCTGCCTATATATCTCTCTCTGTCTTCCTCTTTATGACCCTCTTCCTATCTGCCTCTCTATCTCCCTTTCTATCTGTCTAACTCTTTCCATGCTCCTCTTTATATCACCTACTATCTATCTCTATCTCCCTTCTCACTATACACAGATATATATCTCTCTCTACCCCTTTTCCTATTGCTCTCTTTCTAACTCTCTCTTTCTATTAACCTCTGTGTATCCCCCTTTCTAGCTCACTCTTTCCTCTTTCCCACACTTCTTAAGTATTCTTAGTCTTCTCTATCTTCCGCACTTCAATCTGACTCTATCTCTATCATAAGTCCTTTCTCTCTATCTCTATCTCTACCTCTACCTCTACCTCTACCTCTACCACTACCTCTACCTCTACCTCTACCTCTACCTCTACCTCTACCTCTACCTCTACCTCTACCTCTACCTCTACCTCTACCTCTACCTCTACCTCTACCTCTACCTCTACCTCTACCACTACCTCTACCTCTACCTCTCCCACATCTCTCTCTCTCTCGCTCTGTCTCCTCCTCCTCCCCCTCCTCTTTTAATAATTAACACTCTGAGCACTTACATAACATGTGGAGCAGTAACAAAACTATAGCCAGGCGGCAACGTTGTGGTGCTAACCACTGTTGGTGGCGCTGTTTGTTGTTGTTGCTGTTGTTCGCTGGTGTTGTTGCTATTGCTATTGCTATTGTTGGTGGTGCTGGCGGTGGCTGTGACGACGGTGGTGGTGTTGTTATTGCTGCTGCTGCTGCTGCTATTGGGCGCTGAGTAGTTGACGGCATCGAATACTGCATTGAAGCTATTCGACTTGGGCACTGGACTGCTGCCCCCATTGACGGCCGCCGTTGAGGCGCCCGAGGCGGAGCATGAGCTGAGCGTCGAATTGTTTGAGGAGGCGGGCGAGCTGACCACCGTGACCGTTGAGGCCACCATATGGCTGATATTGTTGACGGTGGTGCTACTGGTGTTGGTGATGTTATTGTTGTTGTTGCTATTGATATTGTTGTTGTTATTGTTGTGGTTGCTGTTGCTGTGATCCACATGCACATTCATCTTTTCACGCAGATATTTCTTGTGCGGATGATGCGTTGTGGTGTTGCCACTGGACTTGTAGCTAGCACTCTGACTCGTTCCATTGCTGCTGACAAAGATTTGCGACTGTTGCTGCTGCTGTTGCTGCTGCTTGACAGTTGTTGTTGCTGCTGTTGCCGGTATGAAAGTGTTGCCAACACGCGGCATATAGGCAGCTGTAACAGTTGCTCCCGCTGCTGTGGCATTCGGCTTGCTGCTGGCCGCTTTGTACTCCACCACAGTGGTGGTGCCGCTGGGTCCCTTATGCACCGTTGTGGTGCTATAGACGGCGGGTGTGGGCGATTCATTGGCATCGCTGTGCGATAGCTCCTCGATTATATCGTTCACTAGGCAAATATTGTAAGGCTCTGCTGTGGCAGCTGCTCCCCCTCCTCCCCCACCACCTACACCACCACCTCCTGCTGTTGTGGTTATTGTCGCTGTTGCTGTTGTTGTTGGCGACGATTTCAGTGCCACGGCAGCAACACTACGTTTCACTGCCGACGACGAAGACGAAGACATCGCTCCTGATGTTGTTGTTGTTGATGCTGTTGTTGCTGCTGCAGCAGCTGCTGCTGCTGCTGGTGTGGTCCCAATACCTTTGATCAGATTGCTCTCATTTAGCCAGGACAAAGGACGCAGCTCATCATCATCGCCCGCTGCACCCGCCGCAGCCAAAGAATCCCCCGCATTCAGCTCCAATGGTTCTGTGGCCAGCACCACAATATTGCCAGTAGCTGCTGTTGTTGACGCAGTGCCCGACTGTGTGGTATTCTCGTAGGCGGTGAAACCGCCTCCATTGTGCCGCAGCAGCAGGTACTTTGAGTTGGAATTCATATGGGCGTGGCCGTGGCTGTGACTATGGGCGTGTCCGTGTCCGTGTCCGTGTCCCAGTCCAAGTCCCAAACCCAGCCCCAAACCGTGTCCGTGTCCGTTTGTTGGCGGCGCTGAGGCCGCTGTGCCTGCCACGCTGTGATATCCGTGTGCAGCAGCTGCTGCTGCTGCCACCACGGCGCTCGTTGTCTGCAGTTGGCCCCGCAACTGGCTCAAGTCATGCGTCGTTAGCAGCTGTGTGGGATTATCTGTTGACATGCTGCTGCAACGAGAGGAAAGGGTGGAAAGGGAGTTAATTACTACATCTCATGTGAATAAAGTTAAAGCTTTCACTTAAAGTACAATTTTACATACATTTAACTAAGGATTCTAAATCATTAGTAAGACAATATATACGGTCGACGGCGAAAGTAATTAAAATTGAAAAAATTTTAAAAATTAAAAATTTAAATCAAAATCAAAATAAAAATAAAAATATTAATAACAACAAAAAATCAATAAAAATAAAATTACAATAATAATAAAATAAAATAAAATAAAAATACATAAGAATAAATTAAAAAAAAAAATTAAAATTGAAAAATAAAAATAAATAAAATATAAAAAAGGGAATAAATATATAAAAATATATTTTTAAAAAAATATACAAATAAATGAAAAAAAAGTAACAAAAAAATACAAATAAATGAAAAAATAAATAACAAAAAAAATAAATAACAAAAAAAAAATAAATAACAAAAAAATATAAATAAATGAAAAAATAAATAACAAAAAAAATACAAATAAATAACAAAAAAAAAAATACAAATAAATAACAAAAAAAATACAAATAAATAACAAAAAAAAAAAATACAAATAAATAACAAAAAAAAAATAAAAATACAAATATATTAAAAGATAAAATAAATAAAATATATAAAAATAGTTTATTTAAATATATGGATTTATAAAGAATATTTTTTATATTTATTTTATGTTACCTATATGACATTAAAATTGTTTATTAATAAATTAATAATATATTAATTAAAAAGCATTATTAATATTTAACAATAATAAGTTATTTTTGAAAAAATCAGTATTTTGACAAGTATTAAAGTATTGTTTTAAATAAGTAAATAAATATAATAATGAACTTCAAACGTAAATTTAATTTTTTACAATATATTTTAAAAATATACATATACACTGATTTTATTTTGTCAAAATACTTTTGGCAACGACTGTACACATGTACCTATGTATATATACACATCACATCTATATACATATGTACATATATACATACATACATATGTATATTGATTATTAAACAATCAACATGTGCTCTCATATCTGCAGTGGTCAAACGTGAATGCATTTAAACAGCAAAACCAAAAACTTTAACTGTTAATCAACTGTTATTTTCCCATTAGCGCGTACGTATCAAATCTGTTGATCTGAAAACACACATGCTAAAGTCTACTGCTGCTGCTTCTCATTCTTCTTCTTCGCTCGTTCTTCATCGTCGACGTCCTTCACTTTGTTTTTATTGCATACCTCAATGCGCAGTCGGCACCACTGTGCCCCGTTTCAATTACCCCGCCGATAATAAGTAATATTACCACAAATACACTCACATGCACACGCACACGCACACATTCCCACTCTCTCTCTCTCTCTCACACACACGCGCGCCGTGGTGCCTCTCTCCACTGCTTGTTTGGAACAGTGGTCACATTTTTAAGTTAAATGCTAAACGCTTTACGCAATCATCAGCAGCCGCCCGGGCCGCCATTTTGTGTATGTATGTGTGCATGTATGTGTATGCTTTGTTTGTATTTGTTTCTATTTGTGCGTTGCTTTTTGCATTCTTTTTGTTTTCCAACAGAATTTTTTTTATTGCTTCTAATTTACGCGTGTAGTTTTCGCCGTTTTTATGGCTTGATGAGTGGCCGCGTCGCGATGCCGGCAGCGCAGCTTGCGTTCACCTGCTACTTGAAATTGTATTTATTTTATTTCATTTTATTTTGGTTGTACTTTGCTTTTCGTTGGTATTTATTTGTGTATTTATTGTATTTTGTTTTTGGCTACTTTGTTGCGCGCGTCGCTTTGTGTTTGTGTACGTGTTGTTGTTAGTATTTACGCTCTTCACCATCTCCCTCTCTCTTCACCTCTCTCCCTCACACACTCTCTGTGTATTTACTATTGAATTATCTTATCAGCATTTTTGCATTTAACTTATTGCCATAACAGTAATTTGTGTTGTTCAAGCAGCGTGCGAGGCAATATCAAAGGATATTGAATTAATGACTAATTCATAATTTATTTATTTTTTAATATGTGGTACAGTTAAGTATACACAAGAATGTGTATGCATTCACTCGCAACGCTTAGAGCTGATTAATTAAATAAATAGCTACACATGTGTATGTGTGTGCATTGCAATGCCGTAAGGGACAGCACTGTAAGTGTATTATTTATTGATTTTTATTGGCCACCAACAACAAACAAATTACTGTGACAACAACAAAAAGAACAGTAAAACGAGCGCGCCACAACAAAGACGGCGAGTCAAAACAAACGATACGCGAAACGAAGAACAGCAATGTAAAAGCAAAAGCAAAAGCTCAGCAACAACAACAAGATGACGATGACGACGACAACACAACAGTTTAAGCGCCACACACACACAATAAAGTCGCTCTTTACAATCGCATGCCAAAATAATGAGCGCACATAGCGGAGCAGCTCTTCACAGCTGTTGTTCTTGTTATTATTGTTGTTGCTATTGCTGCTGGACGGCTGTTAGTCTGCGAAAATACAAACAAACTAGAAAATAAAGCTTGCGACGCAATTTTGAAAGTTTCTGTCGTTGTCTTGGCAACTTTTTATAAACAAAATACAGCAACAACGTTAATTTGCACAGTAGCGTCGCGCGAGAGAGCAGCGCCGCAATACGACGCCGACGTCAGCGTTTGAGCAAACGACAACGTGGTTTCGGTTACGCTGGCTCTCCCTCTAAGCAGTGTGTGTATGTGTGTGTATGTGTGTGTGCGAGTGTTTGTGTGTTTCTACCTAATTAGCTAAAAGAAGACACACACGCATACACAAGCATTATAAGTGTGCTACATGCAAAAGCTACAATATTGCAATTTGTACATAAACATATACGCATACACATACATATACACATATTGCAAGCCATTTGAGCCGCCGTTGTGACGTGTGCCAAAAACAAAGAAACAACAGCTCTTTGATAGTCTCTCTGTCAAACACACACTCTCTCTCCCGCTCTGTTGTTTTTCTGCTTTTACAATCAGTTTTTGTTTATTTTGAAGCGCAAGCCAAACGGCGCAGTTTTTCAGGCTTAGCTCGCTTCCAATGAAAAGAGTGCGAATGGAAGAGAACGCCGTAAAGCAGAAAGCGAAGAGCGGCGTCATTTTGAGTCGTTGTAGTCACAGCTTTTGCGCTTCGCTGCCGACGCCGTAGCCGCGCATCAGTTGTCAGTTTTTCGTTCTAGAAACGTCAACTGCGGTTGTTGCTGCAGCGCTGCCTGCCGGCTGTTCGCTTTCTGTTGTGTGACCTATGGACCTTTCTATACTGCTTTTATTGCAATGGCTGCGCTGTTGTTGTTGTTGCTCTTGTCATTATTATTATTATACTTATTTGTTGTTCTTGTTATTATAATTGTTAATGTGGACGGAAGAAGAAGAAGAAGAAGAAGCACAACAGAGTAAAATGTGGTAGGCTAAACTGTACCTGCTGCTGCTCATAACACGCGCTTTGTACTTTAGATGAATCATTCATACACATTTATCAATTTATTTGTTTATATATGTATACATATACAAATTTATTTATACATATGTACATGTATATTTACATACAACTTTAACCGCATGGTAATCACATAATCACTACAGGCACAACTAAGTATCGTTGTTTTGTTGTCCCATTTGAGAGCAATGCTTTAAGGGATAGGCGTAAATGAACTGCTTCCTCTTTAAATATTCAACATTAAATCGAAAGAGTGAAAAAAAAAAAAAACGTGAGACAATCAGCTGAGGGAGGGAGTGGGTTATGGTGGCCGACGTCGGCTGCGGGTTTGTCACAATGACAAACATATACATACATATGTACATATGTACATATTAATAATAATAATAATAATAATAGCAACACAGGATGATGAGGAAGAGGAAGCTGAAGAACTGTAGGACGTGAGAGCAGGCGCAACACTTTGCTGCTGCTACTGCTGCTTTGTTGCTGCGTCCGTTTATCTATTGCCATTTCGATCGTTCTCTATATAAATAATAACAAATAGCGAAATAGTTCACGTAATCAAATCAAAGAGAGACAGAGAGCGCGAGACGAAGAGAGTGCGCGCACGCTAGACGCAGAGCGAGAGCTTTGCATATTTCCGGCAGCGCCGCCACCGACGCCGACGCCATCAACAACAAAAACAATATTTTCAACAACAACAGCTGGCCAAGCATTTTTTGAGAGCTTTTAATGGCGTCCAATGACATGCGCTCCCGCTCTCCCATTCCCAAAACAGTTTTACTGTACTACGACTATGTATGTATGTGCGTGTATGTGTGTGCGCGCGCGTGTTTGTTGTGTTGGTGAAATATAAACAAAAATTATCGAAATTAAATGTAATGAAAAATGACAGAATAATACAAAAATAATTAATTTTGAAAAACAATCAAATTGTATACAAAATACATAAATTAATTATTAACAATAATATTATATATGTATATATATATATATATATATATAAATAGATCTATTTAAATCTTTTTTTTTTAGATACACTTTTAATTATGTATTTATGTAGTGTAATTGTGTTTACTTTTTAGTCACACACACATGTGCATGTAGTTTAGAATTTTCTCGAGCTTTAGCTAAAGTAGACAACAAACAACGAAAAAATTGCGACCACGCGGCGTATACGTAACCCCCCATGCAAACAGCTCGCTATGTGTATGTATGTGTGTGCTGTGAGTGTGTATATGTGTATATGCACATCATAAACGTGCGCCTATGTGTGCGTGTCTGTGCGATGCCTTCAAGTTGGGTCGCACAATTGTATATTACGTATACGCTACATATGCAGGTTGTCCGACAGGCATAAGAAATAAAAACAAATATAGATACGTATGTGTATATATAAAAAAAAAAAAAAAAAATTACACACACACATACGTACATAGAGTAGTTTACACAAACAAAAACTAAGAAAACTAATTAAAGTAATAAGGAAATCAAATAAATTACAAATAAAAATGTAACAAAAATTAAAAATAAAAGGTACAAATAAAAAATAAAACGAATAATAATAAACAACTTTAAAAATGAATTGAAAAAAAAAAAAAACGTAAACGAACGCCAAAGAGCGGCAGCAACACACATCGAGGCGACAAGGCCGCTTTGAATGCGTTGTTGTTCTCTTAGCTGCCTGCTTGTTGAGTGTGCAAGTGTGTGTGTGAGAGAGAGAGAGGCAAGGCAAGTGTTATTATTTTCATCATTGTTTTTGCTTAACAAAAATTCTGCCTTTATAAAACAAAGACAATAAAAATATTTGAGCAAAAAATATTATTTATCTTTTTTTTACATGAATTAAAATTGCACTTATGTACTTTACTATAAATTCATTAAAAGACGAATAAAAAAAAGGTAAACGCTCTGCTGCTCAGCTAAGTGCGCTCTTCAATGTGAGCTTTCACTCTCCCACATACGCACACAGCGACGGCGACAGCGTTGCTCGCTCTCTACCTCCCTCCATCCCTCTCTTCCATACACACACAGACACTGACTTTTCAACGTGGTTTTTATTATTTTTCTATGTATTTTTATACTTTCCGTTGCTTTTGCGAAATTCGTATATTTCGAGCATGCGGATTATGAAATCGAGAAACCGATTAGAAAAAGCAAAAAAAATATGTATGTACATATATAATATATATAAATATATATATTTATTTATTTTTTTTTTTATAGAAAATTAAATGTAAAATCTTGTAAAACCAACAACTGCAAATCATCGCATATTTTTGTTATTGTTTTTTTCGTAGTTATGACTCTCACTTTAAGCGCTCTCTTTTTCTGGCATTCTCTCTTTGCTTAATTAAGCTTACGTTCCTGTAGCCACTGACACACACACAAAGACACTTCAACACATATACACATATGTATATGCATGGCAAATGATCCACATACCTTTGCACTAGACGAACTCAAAATGTTTTCTAAACATTTGGCACAAACAACAATGAATTGAACTTTTCTGCGATTTTATTTATTTATTTAGTTTAGCTGAGAAGTGATATTTTCAAATTTTGTAAATTCGCCTTTTTATTTCGAGGCCTCGCACAATTTGAACTGTAAAGCACGCGAGCAGACAAACGAATGAAGCGAAACGGCGGCAGCGCCAGCAAATGAAATGCCGAAACGAGCCCCGTACACACACACATACACACACACGCACGCAGAGAGAGAGAAAAAAAAGATAGAGAGCTACACACAATCACGCTCGCGAGCGCAAAACGTAACAAAGGCACGTAAATTTGCAATGAGAGAGAGAGCCGGCATGCAACACACAAAGTCAAAACCGCGTCGTAAACAACAACAAGAAAGCTAGATTTAACAAGAAAGTTGAGAGAGCGCAATAACAGATAGACGCCGTTGCGCGTATATACATATGAATGCATCTGTGTAGGAGCGTTGGCGCATGACATTGCCATTTATTGAAAGCTGAGCAGCAGCAGCAGCACCAACAACAACAACAAAATAAACGACATCAGCGTCAACAGCGGCGTCGACCTTATTGACGAGTTTTACAAACTATTTTTGTTGCGATTTACTCAAAGGATCAGACCAACAACAAAAGCACAACAAACAGCTGTTTGGGTAAGGCCATAGAATGACTCAATTGAAAGAGACAGAAAGATAGACCAGTTCATGAGTGAATAGGAAGGGCAGACTGACAGAAGCTTTGCTACCCACTCTTTCCCCAACATTGTTGATGTTGATTACATTTGTTTATAAATAAATATATGTATATGTACATATGTATAAATTTTTTTTTTTAATATATACACAGACACGTCTGTTGCGTATTAGCTAAATTAAGTCAAATTTGTTGAATTAATTAATGAATAATTAACTTACTTAATGGAATGTGCTAACTAAAACGCTGGCGTCAACACGTGCGCTGCCAACGCATCAAAGCAGCGACCGCAGCAGGAAACACAAGAAGCCACAAAGCTAAAGCAACAAAATCAAATCTGAAAAAAAAGCTAACAGTATAATAACAACAACGCAAGCAGCGACGCCAGCGATGGTAGCGACAGCAAAAAGCTCAGCCAAATGCAGCACAAGCATTTATACTTGTTGTGTTTAGCATATTTAATTTTAGCCAGGCGGAAAGGAAAATTGAAAAACGGCATTGTCTTCTCATTGACTCTCTTTGTTAAAAATAAATTACATATTTATTTTATTCACGCACAAAACAAAAATAAAAACAAAGCAAACGAAAGCGACAGATGAAGTGAGTGTCATATGCAAAGAGAGCAAGAGGATGGAAGTAAAGAGAAGAGCGAGAGCGAATGCCAGAGAGAGCGCAAGAGCGCGCGCTCATCTGATTGAGAGTGAAATGAACTTTTGCCGGCTTTTTTGGGGCGCTGCGCAAAGGAGGGAGGAAAAAGTGCAATCGCAGCAGCAGCAATAGCAGCAATAGCAGCGGTAGCAGCAGCAGCCGCTACGAAAAACTAAAAAAAGCGCATCAAACAAAATCGTCAACTAAAAATAAGCATATCTTTGTTGTTGTCGTATTTGTTGCTGTTATTGTTTTTGTTTTGTATTTGTGTTTTTATTGTTTTTGCTTTTTGTTTTTGCTTTGGCATTTAGTGAGAGCACGCGTTTTACGTTGCGTTGGTTGAATTCATAGTCGCATTTGTTTTTTTGCCTTTGCTTTCGTGACTGCTCTGTTGCCAAGCGCTGAAGTGAGTAAAGAGGTGAAGAGTGCAGCATGCTGCCCACCTCACACTCTCCCCGCTCCCCTTGCCCACTGTCACGCTTTACACTATCCTTTGAGTGACAGTTCTTGGGCAATTTTCAATTTCAATTGATTTCGACGTTCAAAAAATAAACCTTTACGTGTGCATGCCTCTGAGTGTCTGTGAGTGAGTGTATTTATGAGTGTGTGTATCTTTTGGCCAAGCAATTTGCTGGCACAACAACAAATTAGGTCAACCACAATTAATATAACTAAATATAGAAAAAAAAAAAAATCATCTGCCTACAACAAGAATAGCAACCGCAACAACAATAGCAATAAATAATGCTGATAACAGTACATAAGGAAGTAGAAGCACAAGAGCTTTTGCACATCGATTATATTTACCGTTAGAGGGACAACGAATCATAACCACACGAGAACATAATGATGGCGCAGCCGACAAGAATATCGAAACATATTTTATTTGAAATAATTTCAATTTTCTTTTTCAATAAAAAAAAAAAAAAAACTTTAAGTATAAATTAAGACCAAGCAAATATTACGATGCAATAAGTACAGTTAATAATAATAATAAAAACAAAAAATCGTATGCCTGCCTACCTGCCATTATGCTACTCAAACATAAGTTTTTTTTTAAGTGTTTCTCTGCTTGGTTGGCAACAAGATTGAAGAAACCTTCAACATTAAATCACATTTTTTTAAAGGTATAAAATTGTTGGCTTTTCGACGCTCTTCAATCAACTTACTCGAGAGACAGAGAGCGGGAAGAGTAATAGAGCGCGATAAACGTTTTTAGTCAATTAGCACATTTGAAATAATACAATGCAGGAACAACTGAACTACAAACTGAACTACTTACTATCTATCTATCATGCCTGTGCACAGATGTATATAAACTAATCTGCATGAAGATCATAGTTGTCATAAAAAACCAGACCACAACTGGAACTCACTGGGTAGAGAGAGAATGAATTAGTAAATGGTTTATGTATACGGGGTTTATATCCGGAAAATTAGAAATAATCTGCATATAAACAAGCATATATACATATACATATATGTATGTATACATTTATATGTATATATGTACATGCATAATTCTATATGCGTTAGATGTTCATCGCGCCTAACTAGATCAGATGAGATAACAGCTCAGTTTTTTGTTGTGCAGACTTTTAATGCTTATTTTATTTTAAGAAAAAATATTAACTTTTTTAAAATTTGTATTTATTATTTAATATTCAAATTGCAAATTGGCTTTTTAAAGTCTTTTTTTTTTCTTATAATATATGAATATACAAGCTATTAGAAAGTTTTTTTTTTTTAAATATATTTTTCTTATTGATATTTTTTTCGCATGCACCAAAAAAGGGTATCCTCAACTGATCAAGTGCTCAGTGTTTTGCCTGGTTCGCTTTGTTGTCAAATTTCTTTTGCCTAACAGTTGTTGTCATTGTCGTTGTCTTTGTCTTTGTTTTTGTTTCTATTACTGTTGTTGTATAACAGCGCACATCAGAAGTTGTCGCCGGTTGCCGTTGCCGCTGCTTTTGCTGCTGCGCTGCTTCTGTTACTTTTTGTAGTTTTTAGTTTTGTTTGCATTTTGCGCATCGTTCGCGTTATTGTTGTTTCACACACACACACACACACACACACACATACACACACATATATATACATATATATTCAAACACATACATACACATATATATACACACACTTGCGGGCATTCGTCTATATACATACGTATGTACATACATATATGACTCTGTGTGTATGTATGTATATCTTATCGCGCTAACAATACAAAGTTCTTTTTGCTACTGCTGTTGTATGTATATAGGTACATACATACATATATATGTAAGAGTGTACATATGTACTGTGCGAGCTAAATGCATACATACATACATAATTATTTTCATTTTTTATGTAATCAACAAAACAGCGGCCACATGCGGCGGCAGCGACGGCAGTGGCAGCAGCGTCAACGCCGCTACCGTTGCCGTTGCCGCCTATTGCTTCCCTCCTTTGCCAAGGTTCTCAAAAAAAGCACCAAGACACAGCACATGCACACACACACAGACACACACACAAGATGAGTGAGGTGCAAAGCCATAGCGTCAACAAAAGAGCGAGAAAGAGAGAGAGCGAGACAAGGGAGCGTCGTTAGTTTGGTGCCGAGTGGGTGGGCAGCAAAAGCGTCGCCTGCCTATGCGTGCGATGCTCTTTTTCTCCTACTCCCACACTCTCCCTCTGTCTATAACTGTAGCCGCCTTCAATCCCTTTCGCAGACGTCATGTCAAATACATATATTATGCCTTGTGTGCGTGTGTGTACATATGTATGTACATATATATATATGTATTTGAATTCAATTAGTTTTTAATGGGGGCGTTGTAGAAATTTCAAATTGATTTTTAAGCACACGCAGACAAAGCTTAAGTTATCTTTATCATTGCATAATCTCTCTTTGTTGTCGCCTGCTAATTGCACAAAAAAAAAAATATTTTTTTTTTCTTCTTGTTCTCCTTCTGCTCCGATGCTCAAGTAGAAGTCAGACAATGACGAGGTCGCTTTATCACAAATTTCAAACCCTGCTACGTCAAAACGAATCAACAAATACAAATATGACACGACTCTCGATGCGCGACACTCTCTTTCTATATCTCTCTGTGTCGCTCGCTCGCTCTCTCTCTCTCTCTCAATCTATATGTCTATCTCTATCTCTCGTACACAATATTTCAATATGTTAGCAAAAGTTGAGAGCTGAGAGCGAATCGCAATAACAATGCAAATCCATAAAAGGCTGATCGCAAAAACAACAACAATAACAAATAGCCAAACAATTTACAAAGCACGAGCAGTAGCGTCGTCAAGGGACGCCAACGCAGACGTTGACGTCGCAACGCTACACTGTCGCTATACATATGTATTTCTATTTTCCTGCTGACGCAGACATTGCTCAAAGAGAGGGAAAGAGAAACGAAGTACACTATTTCTCTCGCGAGCGCGTAACGGCAACAACGACGACGACAACGACAACAATAATAACTAACTGAAACCGAAGACGCCGATTGAGATGCCGCCACTGTACATCGCATTAATTCTGAATTCGAATGCAAATCAATTATTAATCAATATACATATAAACAGTTTCTAGCCAAACTCGATTTGCATGTGAATTCATATTCATGATTTCGTATGCATGCATTCACTTATTCTAACAAATGCCCCAATTTAATTTCTGTTCGTTGTGACGTCACAAATATATTTATAGATACATATATATGTATATACGTCACACGTAAATGCAATGCGTAAGCATTTTTTAATTTTTTATTATTATTATTTTTTGCCAGATCTGTCACTGGCATACCATGTGTCGTCCATGCAATAGTGTGCGTGCAAATAGATGATATAATTTTGTATATGTATGTGTGTGCGCACATTTTAAAACTAAGAGCAAAATATTCATTTTAGAATATTATGCGCAGCAAATAAATTATAACAAAGACGCAAAGAACAATAAAATATAGTGTGGTTCTCGCTCTCTCCCTCTCTCTGGCTCTGTACGGGACAGGCACATCGTTGCGGACGACACTGTAGCAACAAAACGTACAAATGCGGGCGACAATAATTGCTGACCACCTCACACCACCCCCCAAGCTACGATCCAAAGAGCTGATCGTTTGCAGTTGCATTTCAATTTCAATTGTTGCTGACTGTGCGCTGGCAGCGACGCCGTCGTGCGCGTCTGCTGCGGGCCACTGCAGCGGGGGGCGTCAAATTTACAACAACGAAAACAAACCGCAAAGAGACGCGGGGGTCGACGCCTCTGCCAGCACACTATATATATTCTTCTTCTTTTTTTTTTTTTTTTTTTTTTTTTTTTTTTTTGGTTGTTGATGTGACCAAGTTTTTGTATTAGCACGCACACATATACGTACAAAAAAAAAAATAAATAAATAAATAAATAAAAATTATATACATATGTACACAGCACGTTTTGTTATTATTGAATTTATCTACGTTTGTTTTTTGCTCTTTGTTTTGTTTGGCATTTTGCACTCACGTTTTGTTGTTGTTGCTGTTGCTGTCAGAGCCAGCTTCGCCGTTCCTCTCTCACGATGCAACGTCAGCGGCTCTGATTGGATTCTGTTTGCTTATCTCCTGCTCGCTATCTCGTTTCTGTTGTGGGCGGCACTTGCTAACCTTTTTACGCACTTTTTGGATTTTGTTTCTTGTTGTTCTCTTACTTCTCTTGACTTTGTATCGACCAATTAATTAACACTGCACGCGAACGCGCCACACAAAAAGTTTGCCAAAGGCGGCGAAAGTCGAATTTGATATTCACAATAAAAAAAATCTTATTTTTGTATATTCAATGTTTATGTCTCCACATTAACTAAAATCAAAGTCATCAGAATTTGCATTTGTGAGGTTTTCGTTTTCTATAGCTTTAAATAATATTATTGTTCAGTTAAATTCTAAGTGTAGTCTCGACACCGCACGTCCGTTGCGCTGAAAGGCACAATGCAAAATGAATGAGATTTACAGAACTCCGACAGTGTCGACAACGGAACGAAAAATGAAACGAAACAAAACACAAACCGAAAGGCAAAAGGCGGCAAACGCGGCGCAGTCGTATACGACTCACAATGGGCTTAGTTCACCTCACTGTGTCTGCTCGGCTATTCACTGTTTATTTTATTAATTAAAATTCAATTATCATTTCCATTTACATTGTGACATTTTACAGAAATCGTTCTTCAATATTTTAGCAATCACTGAAGTTTGTATTCGTGTGAAATAAAAAATTTGCCCACAGTGCGACTGTAAGAATTACCGTAGTAGTAAGAAGGCTTTGCTATGCCCTCTACCTGATTACGTGTATGTGTCTGTGTGTGTTTTTGTGTGTGTGTGTTTTTGTGTGTGTGTGTTTTTGTGTGTGTGTGTGTGTGTGTTTTTTAACTGACAGCAAGAGCGAGAGAGAGTGCGTGTGCTGGCGCTCCCGCTGCCAGACTTTCTGTTTGTTGTTGTTTTAGCTTCTGTTTATGACGCTGTTGTTGCAACTTGTCAACACATTGACGTAAACTGACAACAACCGCAACGCCAGATTGTTTCATTTGAAGCATTGGAATTTGCTGTTGCCGCCTTTTGCAAATTTCATATGCTCAAACACACAAATGACACTCACAATTATTTGCATTTTAATTGCAAAAACAAAATCTTGTTTATGTGATTTCGTCGCACGCATACTAACGCAAGCAAGCACAGCGCACATACAAAAACATATGACGGCGCTCTTTAGGCATTTGGCTTATGTGTGTGCGTGTGCGTTCGTGTGCATGAGTTAATTTCTTAAGAGCGTAAGAGAGAGAGAGAGAGAGAGAGAGCAAAAGAGCAAGATCAAAGCGCGTGGCAAACACATGGTTTTTGTTTTTGGCAGAAAACGAAGAAGTAGCAACAGCATGGATCACTTACAGTTAGTTCAAGTGTGCTTGTTTGTTGTTGTACTTTGTGTTGCACAGTGGGACCAGATGCTTACTAATAGATTTCGATCGACAAAACTTATATAAATAAATATAATCACTGCACGCATATACATATATGTATGTACATATATTTATTTTCGTAGACTGGAAAATAATAGATTATTAATTATTTGCTTTTATTATTTTAAAAAATTTATACATATGCATGTATTATACATACATACATATGTATATTCTTTTATTTATATGCATGCATATATGTACATATATATATTTAAATTTCCATTGAAAGAAAAAACTTTGATATGCTCCAATTTCAATATAATTCTGATATCTATCGATACCATGCGTATATATGTACATACTACCAAAACGATTTGTCGTGTGAAAGTGTACATACATACATACATGTACATATATTTTTATTATACATAAGTATATAAGATATTTCGAACACATACATATGTATGTACATATGACAAATATATATTGGGAGGTAATAGTATTTATAAAAATAATTTGTGCACACCATAAAAACGATATGTATGCATATATGAATGTATGTGCATGCTTATATGTATATGTGCACATGTGTCACACGCTGAGAGGCAAAAAAGTCAATCACACAAACACAACCACAACATCAGACGACGCCATCGTTCGCGTCTGACGCTGAATTGCCCATTGACACCCGCCCGCAAATAACAAAACAGCGTCGCCAACAACATTCATCGCCTGTTCTCATTCTCGCTCTCGCTCTCACTCTCCCAGCTGTGCGCGTATGTGTGTCTCTGCCCCCTGTCTCTATCTTGCTCGTTCTTTATCTGCCTCTCGCTCGCGCTCATTTTCACGCATATATTGTTTACTACTTTAGCACAATGTATCGGCAGTTAGTTGATTTAGGCTAGGTATGTTAACAATAAACAAAAACGCAAAGTGCATATCAAACACAAAGCTTATGAAAATATTTTTAAAAAATGCTTGTAGTTGGGATTAATGATTGTTGCTCAATTATTTTATTTTTAAAAAGTTTGATCAAACAAATTTAAAATTATTAACATTTGTGAATTGTTACAAATAAATAGAAATTGTTTATTACATTTAGAATTTCTTATGATCTATTCCTTTTGCTCGCCATATTCGTGTGCATTGACTAAAACAAAGTGGATACTGAAATGCCGTTACTGCTTCTACGCTGCGTGTGTGTTGCGCTCTAATTTTGATCACGAATCGCGCACGCATACTCACAAACACAAACACACAGACACATGCGCATTCTCGAGCAGAAAGAAGCTCATGCACGTATGTACATACACACATACATATGTATGTATGTACGTATGCAAGCAGGCAGGCAGGCAAGGCGAGTCGACAGTGGGGCAAAAGGCGACGCACTTGTTCCACGTCGCACTATTAATGAAAATGAATTGTAATGTGAACGTGTTAATTAGAGAGAGATAGCAATGAAGAGAGCGGCTTTTTATTTATCAATGTGTTTGTGTTTGTGTTTGCACTGGTCTTTGTCGATGTAAAAACAAACAAAACAAAAAGCAAAGCATAAGCTGAGTAGAGCACAAAGTGTGGCCAGAATAGACACAACAACAACAACAACAACTACTACTACTACTACTACTACTACTACTACTACTACTACTACTACTACTGCGACAACAACAAACAACAATAATGGTGAAAAGAAAGCCAGCCGATAAGCAACAACAATAATTGCACGAGTTCTTATCGTTTTGCCACTCAATTATACAAATTTTCATGATTTGCCATTGCCATTTTTGTACTGCAGTTGGCGTCGTTGGCAACGCCGACGCCGACAGAAGCGTCGCACACAACAGCAAAACATTTTGCGACGCTCACGTAATTGAAACGTCGGTGGCGGCTTTTACTCTAATTGGAATTGTTGTATGCCCGTTTTCCGGCCGGTTTTGGCTAAAGTGAATTTTTTAACGTGGCCGGCCAAAAGTAAATATACACATGGGCAGAGATAAAAATATATATGTATGTATATAAAGGCACGCATACATGCATAAATATGTATGTGTATACATATGTAATAAATATAAATATGTTTAAAAATACATACATACATTATACCTATAAATGAATGTGTATGTTTGTATTATAAAAAATAGAACAAATTAAGCGAAAAGAGGCAGAGAGTCAGAGTTAGCGGCATTAGCTGAGACAGTGAGTGCGACTGCGACTGCGACTGCATATAAGAAGCAGAAAAACTAACAAACAAAAATTATGTGGGCCACGCTGAGCGCATTATAAAGAAGAGAGGGAGACCTATAGTGAAAGATAAATAGAGAGAGAGAGTGGAACTGAGAGAGCGCGCATTGACATGATAAGAGCGGCCTCCAAAATTGTTTACTCACAGTTTTAGACGCTACTGTCCCCATGCGGTCACTCTAAACTCTCTCCCGCTCTCGCTCTGGTGAGATACAGACAGAGCGGATATGGAGTTATACAATACGCTCAAATCCAATAAGCAAGTGAAATTACTTGATTGGAAATTGCAATGCATGGGAATTTCAAGAGCGTTAACAAGAGCAGCAAAAACCAGTTAGAACATGCCACAACACAAAAAGAGAGCGAGAGAAGAGAGTGATGGAGAGAACACTATAAACAGTTAAACAGGTGCATAACAACAATGAATCGACTGCGTGAAAGCGTGCAAAAGCTAACACACCACACAAATAAAAAAAAAAAAGTAGCGAAAAACAAAAACAAGAGCAATGAAACAAAACTCATACACTACGCTCTCACATACAGTTACACGCACAGCGCGTGTTGAGCGCGCACAGTGTGACCAGTAGTAGTGATAATGTTACGAATCTAGGAACACAGTCACGCTGCGCCGTCAACACGTGATGAAAAAAAACCATGTATAAACGAATGTATGTATGTATGTATGTATGTATAAACGAAAATGCGTGTATTGTCAAGATAACGCAAAGGCAAACCGAGCGAAGGCAATCTTTTACGTCACCACAGTGTGCCGTGCAGGCAGACAGCGACAAATGTGGAGATCAACACAGATCACTTACTCAACCCCAAAAACGTGAACGTAAACCGAAATGTTTAAATGGCATTTTCCTAAACTATACACACACACAAATACTCATGCATATACATATGTACATACTCATGCATGTACATACATATGTATGTGTGTTTGTATAATCATGTGATACCAAAAATAAAGAAAAATGTGAAAATCAAATAACAGCGACTGCGACAAGGCACTAAAAAGTCACAAGCAAAAGTGGAGCAATAAAGCAAACAGTCGAAACAGAAACAGCCAAAAAAAAAAAAAAAAAACATTGTTGTGTGCATACACACACACACAGTTGCATAGCTAATGCACATGTATGTATGTATGTGTGTGCACGGCAACAGCTCGTCCATTTCTAATAGGTTGTATTTGCAATTTACAGCAAGAGTAAATCTATGCAAATATCTGCAAGCAAAAGCAAAGGCAGAAACAACAACGAAAACAAAAACAAAAGCAAAAACAATAGCACCAGCAAACAAACAATCAACAGATACGCACAACAAAATTGTCTCGAGATACCGCCTGTATTAAATTTCAATGAAAATGAAAACAGAATGCAAAAGAAAAGCTTTTGTACACATGCATGCACGCATACATAAATGCATACAACATATGCGCATACATACATGCTTATATATATTTATGTATGTAAATAAATTCAGCAAAAATCCAATCAGCGCACTGGACCATCGAATCCCAAATACCCTACATACATATGTATGTATGTACATGCATGCATATGTATTTATGCAAAAGTCTCACACATACATACATAATTAATTGAGGCGCTCAGCAAACAATTCTTGCAGAGAAATATGTAGGTCATGGATGGATAAATAATTTATTTTTTATAATTTGATTTTGTGTGTGAAATAAATTGATTACATAGATTTAATGCAATCATATTAAAGCATATCAAAAATGCTATATCACTTGCATACTATGTATGTTGTATGTACATATATTGCACAGAGAGAGTTTGTTATGCGTGCGCCAACACGTGCATGTCTGTACATGCCGCACATACACATACCATCGCTTATAAGAGTTAATAGACTTCTTCTGCTACTAACACATATGTACATCAAAAACAGATGAAAAAGGAATACAGAAATTAGGCAAGCAAAGCCAAAATTGTAAAACAATCTTAGCGCTGCTAGTAGTGATGGTGAGTAGAATAGAGAGAATATAGACACACGAAGAGAGAGAGAGAGAAGCGTTCAAAAATCGTTGACAAGCTTTAGAAGCAGCTCGACGGTGCACAGTGTCTCGAGTTTGTTGTGCAATCGACTTTCAAAGGCTTACTCATAATAATTACAAATGCAATGAATATCGACCATATGGGTATTTGTTGCTGTGTTTTTTTTTTCCAATGTGCAATACATATATATTTTTTAACACGAAATTCATAAATATATTTACAGCATATCAAGTTGTGTTTTCTTTTCACGCTAAGCTTTAGCAGTGTGTTAACCACTGTAAATCGTGCTACATATGTTTGTTTGTTTGTGTGAATCGGCGAGTCGGTGAGGTCGTGTTGTCGATTTCGTGTTTTGTCTTTTTGTTGTTGTTGCCGTAGCTATAGCTGTAGCTGTAGTTGTAGCTGTGTGTCCGCCGAAGGGCGTGTGTTGGGCGGAGTACGGTGGGTGAACACTTTAAATTTGTTTGCATTAAATACATGTGTTAATGCACTTACATACATATATACATACATATATGTATACATACATATGTATGTATGCATGTGCTGCATTTGTGAGCGCACAATAATTAGTGTAAAAATAGTAAAAATAAAAAAAAATGCATACATATGTATATATATATATAATAATAAAATAGCAGTAAATTATTGTTATTATTTGTTTATTATTAGTATTTTTTTTAGTTGAAATGGTTTTCTGTCCGAGACTCAATTGTCGTTTTGAGGCAGTTTGTCTTTTTCACTTTTTATTCATTTTGTATTTTGTTTCTTTTTTTTTTTTTGTTTATTCTGTCATCGTTCTTCGTTGGCGTTTGTTTTTGTTTGTGCTATCGAGTTTGATATATTTTGCTCGTCGTCGGTTAGATTGCTGTGACGAGCAAGTGTTCCAGGTATTGGTCATGTCGTCGTTGTCGTTGTCGTCACTGTTGTTGTTTTTCCTTTCATCTAAGCAGCTAAATAGTTGAATAACAAATGTACAAGTGATTAATAAAAGGTAATAAAATAAAGCAACAGCGTACAAAACAACAACAATGCAAACAAACACACACGAACGCATACATACATAGACCCGAACATACAATAACAACCATAGGGCACCAACGCTCGTTCGCGCGCTCGCGTGCGCGCTCTCTATCCCTCTGTCTCACTCTCTCATTGTCTGCCGCTCTTAAGCGCTTAATTGCTCTTTCATCGTTTGCGCTCTTGCGGCATCGCAATGTCAACAGACGCAAAAAAAACCGATCCCGTTTACATTGGTTACGCTCAGCACGGTATTTTGTTTCGAGTGCTTAGCTTGATTGATTTATTTTAACAATAGTAATTAATTTTGTATACTTTGTGTAAGAGTACATTATCTTTTTGCTAATCTAAATGTGACATTTGCTACATGCACACATTCCTATACATGCATACATACATACATACATACATATGCACATATGTATGTCTATAATTACATACTCTGTTGAATGCTGCTACTTACAGACAAAGCTATGAAAATCCGTTTGAAATTATTTGATGGTTGTTGCTGTTGTCTCTTTTTTGTATTTGGCGACGTGCTGCCTCAATTAGTGCGCATTTCGCATGTGAGAGAGCTGCACGCAACAACAAAACACAACAGTTCTTGTAGTCTTCTCTGTATTCATGTGTGTGTGCGCATATGCCGGTCGATCATGAGAGAGCCCTGGCAATGGCTGGGGCAGAGAGGAAGAGATTAGTACTGTGTGTGCGTTGTGTAAGAACAAGCAGCAGAAGTGATATACATACATATGTATGTGTGTATGTATGTACATATGTACATATATATATATATATACATATATACATATATGAATGTATGTCTGTATTTACGCATTTTTTCAGCATGATCTGAGTGTATTTTCGTTGTTGTTATTGTTGTTGCTTTTAAATACAAGTTTGTTGTGCGTACAAACATATGCAAAATATATATATGTATATATTTATATGTATGTAAGTGCGTACATATGTAACTGCGCATATGTACATATGTATATGTAAATAAGCATATATTTGAGGTGAGTATATACATGTATGTATGTATGTAAGTTCGTTTGTGTGTGTGTGTGTGTGTGTGTGTGTGTGTGTGTGTGTGTGTGTGTGTGTGTGTGTGTGTGTGTGTGTATGGGTAAGGCCAGCAACTTTTCGGCAGCGACTGCACCGAACAGCAACTGCGTCGATAATCTATGGTTGTACACGTACATACATACATATGTATGTATATACATACGTTTGTACATATGCACCTACATACATACATATATACATATGTACATATATCAACTAAAAGAAATTTACCAACTTCTTTACTTTCTTACAGAGATTCTTGAAATATTTATTAAATAAGTTCAATCAAGTACATAGCACATATACATACATAAATACACTTATATACGTGGATCGCACAAATACATACATATGTATGTATATCAGGCTAAGAGCTCTGTTCATTTACATAGTTTGAAATAAATGAATTCGTGTTGCTTATCACAAATTTGTAATGGAAAACGAAACCGAACAAAAAGTGAACACAAAAAAAAAATACAACAACAACAAACACCCAAGAATCGAAATCGAATAAACAAATCGCCAGCACTCACATATTAATGATAATTTGCTGAAGGTTAAATTGTTAATAACAAATCGATGGCGTCGTTTGTTTGGCCTGCCGGCCAACTGGAAACTGGAGTGTGAACGCTTTTAGCTCGATCCGCACTCATAATTGTTGCTAAACAGCGTTAATAAAAAATCCACACACCTGTTTATATTCAATTATTCGGACAAACATTCGTGCCACGGCCAAAAATGCTTTTCCTATATTTTAAAGTGCGCGCCAAAGCACGTGCTGCAAGTCTTAGCCGCCTAACAACAGATGGCGCTAAATTATTCTTGATTGGCAAACAACAAATAGATGGCGCTAGCTGATCGTTTGCTCTTTGCTTAAAATGAGCGAAAGATGGCGCCAACATAGTGACTGTTCCCGACAACAATAACTAAAATGAGCAATAGCTGGCTGGCATGCTTGAGTTTGTTCTGCAATACATGAACAAGAGCTGGCGCTTGCGCTGCAGTGTAATGAACAATAGAGGGTGCTAGTAAAATTTGCAAGAAATTCTGCATAAGTTGCAATAGATGACGCCACTGATACTATTTGTGCATTTAATAAATTAAAACTAAAATAAATACATTTTGAACACATATGATTAATGAATTATTTACAAATTTTTTTTCTATAATTATTTTTGTTAAATAAATTTTTTTTTTAAATTATAAATAAAATAATATAAATAATATAAATAAATAAATATAAAAAAATTTGTTAATGCTTTAACCCAATATTAAGTATACATCGTCGCTGTGAACCCGACCAGTGTTGTAAAATGTCAGAACACGCTAGCACTTTAACATCTTTACTTATTTAAGTTTTATTTATGCATTGTTGTTTTTTTTTTGTGTTTTTGGTTTTTGTTGTTTTAAATATACAATTGGGTACATTCAAACATGCATTCAATTTACAAAGTTTTGAGTTTGAAACGTTATTTAAGTTTTATGAATTTAAATTCATTGATAATATGCATTTTTGTTTCTTATTTTGTTTCTCTTTATTTTTATTTGTTTTTAATATTAAGTTTTACAGTTACAATACAAAAAAAAAAAAAAAAACAACAACATTTATCTATATTTATATATAATATATATAGCGTAGTTTTGCTAATTTTTTTCGTTTTTTTTTATATATTTAATTTTTTTTCTGCATTTTTTGTGATTTTTTTTTAGTTTTGGTATTTTCTGTTTAGTATTTTTGGTAGTAGTAGTATTAACTATGTAAGCTTGACTTTACGTATAAAATTTTTGGATGCTTATGCTTCAAGGGCATTTCTATGCAAGTTGAAAGATCTTACACGATTTTCTATTTTCTGTTTTGTTTCATTCATATGTATGCATACGTATACATATATATGTATGCTTATGTAGGGTATATATATATATAAATATATTTATAGTAGGTTTCTTTTTTTTTTTTTTTTTTTTGGGGATTTTTCTTCAAGTTTGATGTGGCGCTTACAGAAGAAAAGCTTAGCTGAAGGCTTTGAAAATTGTTTCTTGACTGAATGAAAATATGCATTGTATGTATGTACATGCATACATAGATAATTATGTATACATATGCTGATGTACATACATCACATGCATTGTACATAGCACACAGTACACAGTACATTGTATTGATGCATGTACATACTTTTACTAGTGTACACACATACATACATCAGTGTACATATGTACATTTGCAAATGCATGTAAGTTTGATAATTATGTGCATGAATTGGTGTACATTCATACATAATTGTACATTAGATCAGTGTACTACATACATACATACACAGTACACACATAATTACCTCACTGTACATAAGTACATCAGAGTACGTACATGTATGTACATACATCAGTGTACATACATACACACATCAGTGCATACACATATATACATATATAAATACATAGCTAGATACATTTATGTATGATAAATACATAAAATTTTCTATTTTTCCTTCATATAAATTATCTAAAAAAAAAAATATATTTTTCCAGACGCAGGCGCAGCCAACTTAATGCTGCAGACAGCGTTGTGCAGCGTTGCCAGACCATGCTGGGGAAGCAATTTCAAGAAGCTCAAGCTGCAGCTTAAGAAGCTAACATCTACAGCTGGCAAAAGAGAGAATTTCACGAATTTTCATCGCATAAACATCGCGTTCAAAGTGCTCCGATAAATATTGATTTATATATATATATATATAATTTTTTTTTCTTTCCTTTTTGTTGTTCACTACATTGACTAATTACTGTCGCATATCTGGCGACTGCTTTGTATTCAGTTTACTGTGCTTACATGCTACGGAAATGTTGATGTCTCATCTCAACTCGTCCCATCTCGCTCTAGCTCTAGCTAAAGCTATTTCTCGCTCGCTCGCTTTCACGTCCGCCTGTGCGCGCTTGCTCGCACTCTAGCGTTCTCTGTTTCTCTCTCTGTCTTTTTGTTTTTCTCGTTCTTTTTCTTTCTTTTACTTGTTCTCTATCCTTTTCTTCCTTCTCTCTCTCTCTCTCTTTCTATCCTTCGTATATACAATGATAGTCAAACTTAGGGCTAGGCATTTGTTTTTTCTTGTTTTTCTTTCGTTACTTATCCGGGCATGGCCCACACACTCTCACACACTCACACACACACTCACACATACACATTCACTTATTAGGAAAAAAAAAACACTTTAGTATTTGATAATTTTACACATTAAACTGACTTGGCTAAGGACTAAGAACTAAGCCTAAACGCTAACGACCTAGCCGCCGTCTTATGTGGGTTTTAGGGGGATTTTGGGGCAGGTTCGAGGGCCCTCTAGACGCGTTCCACCTGCGTGTCCGTGTGGACGGCCTGCAGCTCGAGCTCCGTTTCCTCGGCCAGCGTATAAACGCCGGGCTTCATCTGGCCGTCGAGCAGCGGACTGCCGAGCGCATTTTCCGTTTGATTCGCATAGACGGGCGCCGGCTGAGCTAGGCCCAAACGTGAGCCATTCGGATCCATGGTCAAGATGGGCACCAGCTCGTGGTTCACATAATCCTTCAGCACCAGCGAAGTGGGCGTGTCTGATGGAAGAACACAAAACGAAAGATCATTAAAATTCCGCTCGGAATACAATTGAAAAAATGAATCCTAGCTGACCTGTCACCAGTGTCTCCTCGGTGGGATTGCGCTGATAGAGATGGCCACGCTTCTCATAGTGTCAGGAGGCGGGCATGTAGTATTGATTCCCATCCTCGTGCGACACATCCAACATGGAGCCGCCGGCGCCAACAGCGGCGGCATTGCCCGCCTTCTTGAACTCGACCACGATGCGTATGCGATGGACGATCTCCTCGTGGATGACATTGAAGCACATGGCCGTCAGCGTCATGCCGGACATGATGTACACCGAACAGAACCAGGTGGTGGCATTCGAGTCGCGTCGCAGTCCGGGCAGCATGTCGCCAAATCCGATCGTCGAGAGGCTCATGAAGCAGAAGTAGATGCCGTCGATAAGGGGCCAGTTCTCGAGGCGGTAGAGCACCGCCGCTCCAAACACTATGTAGATGATCATCATGGAGAAGCAGAGCAGAATGGGTGCCAGGATGCTCAGGCCGTGCATGGAGCCGCGCGATTCGCTGGCGCTCAGTGAATCGATGTCTGCGCCATTGGTGCCGCCGCCAGGAGGCGGTGCTGAGGGCATGCCCAGACCTGGTATGCCAGTGGGTGTGCCGCCCGTAGAGATGCCAGCAGCACCGCCAACTCCTGCTCCGCCTCCTACACCAGCACCGCCACCAGCACCACCAACGCCACCACCTCCTCCGCCACCTGGGGGCGGCTGCTTCTCGGGCGTGGCATGGTAGACGTCGCGCACATAGTACGGCTCCTGCATGACGGCCTGCTGCTTGCGCAGCTCCTCCTGCTGGCGCTTGCGCTTCATGCGGCGCTCCTTCTCGGCCATGCGCTTCTCGTCGTAGCAGCAGTAGCCGCAGTTGGAGCACAGGCAGCAGCACAAAGCCTTCGAGAACACCTCGCGTGCCACTTTGGCCAGAATGCTGCCGGTGCTGCTCAGATAAACGAGCGTCAACGGAATGCCAAAGAAGGCATATGCCACGGTCACAATCCTGCCGAGAGCTGTGCGAGGTGCAATGTTGCCATAGCCTGAAAGGAGAGGTAGACAGAGAGGCGGAGATTAGCTACGGAATGTTTGCGATAAGTGAGTGAGGGAGGGAGAGAGAGACAGAGAGAGAGAGAGGGTAATTCAAGAGAGAGAGAGAGAGAGAGAGAGAGAGACAGGTAGAGACGGCTAGAGAGCGAGTTTGAGTGAGAGAGAGAAAGATAGAGCGCCATGAATATAGGCAGAAAAATAATGATAATGAGAGAGAGAGAGAGAGAGAGAGAGAGAGAGAGAGAGAGAGAGAGAGAGAGAGAGAGAGAGAGAGGGAGAGAGTGAGGGTGAGAGATAGAGAGAGTGAGAGAGAGAGACAGTGAGTGAGAGTAATGGAAAGAGATAGAAAATGTGCTTTAATGGAGAGAACGATTGGCATACAGAACAAATGGGAAATGAAACACTGTGTGAAAGGGACAGAGCTAGACAGTCAGAAAGAGCGAAACAGACAGAGTGAGAGAGAAAGATAGATAGAAAGACAGAAAGGGGTAGAGAGAGAGAGAGAGAGAGAGAGAGAGAGAGAGAGAGAGAGAGAGAGAGAGAGAGAGAAGTCAGAGCATGATATACGGAGGAAAATACTCTATACAAAAGATAGGCTGGGAAAAACAAATAAAGCCGCTGAAATGTGGCGCGAGACAGAAATAGACAAAGTACAATGGAAAAGGTATCGAGAAAGAAATAGGGAGAGAGTGAGAGCGAGAGGGGGATTGAACGTGACACATTGTGAAAGAGAGAATGAGAGAGATCAGAATAAATAGATCAAGCTTCATATAGAATATATATGTGTATATATATTATAAGAAGTCCAGATCTTGTTTCTAAAGAGATTGTTGCTTGAACTATATACATATAAATATATATTTTATTTTTTACTTTCTAAAAGCTTCATTTTGATAAACGTTCAATGTATTTTGATATATTCGGAAGACAATAATAAGAAATACATTAAAACTGGTATCAAACGCTACCAAAAATACTGGCAAAAATATATAGTAAATATATATAATCCAATTTTGTGATCTGTTTTCAATTTCAGGAAACTTTTGCTCGAGTAAGCCTCAAGAGTTTAGTCAGTTGGTTAGTCTTTGCTCTTCAGTTAAGCACACTTTCATCGTCTTCAGTCTAATTGGAATTCGTGCAGGCGACAGCTGATTGGAACGTATCATCAGGCATCTGGCATATGCCATATCTCCGCCTCCTCAACTTCCCTCAGCTCCGACATCTGTTGCAGAAATAATTAAGCGGGCGAGGCAATAAAAGTGCCTAACAAGCTACATCAGGTAGACCGCAAATGAATGTAGCTATGTATGTGTGGCATGTGCATGGGCGTGGCACACCCACACAGACACACACACACACCCACATTGTTGTCGACATCTTCGTCAGGTGTCTCATGCATAAATTGAAAATTTCTTAATTTTATTGTTGGCGCTTGATGTATTTTTATGCATGTCGCTGCGAGGCAATACACCTGAAGGAGTGGGGGGCAGTTGGGGCGTGGCTAGAGAGGGAGTTTCAATGTTTTATTGCTGTGAGTGTTTGCTGGACATTAAGACAGAGCGTAGAGCACTCAGCATGCAAATAAATTGAATCAATATAAAATCAGATGAGGCAAGTCGAGTGCCAAAGACACGGCCAATAGCAATAGAGCCAAAGACTTTGCATTGCTGCAGGGGCCTCACTCACACACACACACACACACACACACGCACAGCATGTAATTGCGTTGACAGCAAATTTAAATGAAATCCTCCGCCTGCCCAAATAAAAAAACAAAATCTACAGCTATAACAAAATGTCAATGTGTCAGAAAGCGGACGACGCACAGTGGGACATTTACATGAAAAATGTGCGAAAAATACAAATTGACAAGTGAGTTTTATTAATGAAAGTTATTTAAACAATTTATCAGAGAACAAAGCAAAAGAAAATTAGTAAAATGAGGCGCTAACCTGAGTTTAAAAGGTAAACAAAAATTACTAAACTTTGAGTAAATTAGTTGAAAAAATATGTGCAAAAATTGAAAAGAAAATATTTAGAAATTTTTTCACTCGCTAGGATTAATTTTTTTTATTTATTTTATTTTTATTTTTTAATTTGTTAAATTTATTTTATTTTTATTTTTATTTTATTTATTAAATTGGTATTTACAGAATTACGGATTAAATTTGTTTAATCCGAGATTCTTATAGAACTCTTTAAGAACTCTCCCAAAAAATGTTAAATAAATTAGCGACTCCCATGAACTATTTTTGCCATATTAAAAAAAAAATTTAATAAAATTAAATCATTTAAAACAATAATAAAATCCATCAGCTATATGTATATACTTTTGGTTGTACGTTTACTGTGGGTAACCTAAAAAAAAATATAACTAAAAAAAAAAAAAAAAATCAATAAATAAATAAAATATAAAAAAAATATTATAACAAAATTTTTTTTTTAACATATATTTTTAACATATTTTTTAAATTCCTATAAATAAATATATCATTTAAATACTCAAAATTGACAATTATATATTCAAGCATTTAATTATCTTTAAAATTCTCAATTACAAAATTTAATTATATATTAAAGCTTCAGAATATCTTAAAATTCACAATTAAAAATTTCAATTATAGATTCAAGTTTTTAAAATTTAAATATCTCTAAAATTCTCAATTAAAAATTAAAAATTCAATGACATTAACAATTATATATTCAAGCTATTAAATAATTGTTTCAGAATTGATGATATTTGCCACGCCAAATAAGTAATGGGCCCACTGTCCAACGCAGCAACAGCCACATACACCCGCACACACACCCCGCCCTCAACACTCTCCTCTGCACACACATCGGTGAGCTGGGTTTGGGGCTAATAATATTGGCATTGACCCGAAACCAAAAGCCGCTGCGCTGTAAAACTCAGCTGGCGCGCTGTCAATTTGTTGGCCAAGACGTAAGCAGGGAGGGGGAGGCGCTGGGGGAGGTTGGCAAGAGTGTGAGTGCAGACTGAAACTGATTGAAGCATCTACATATTTTATTGAAAGATATTGAAAGATTTCAATATTTAGAGCGTTTATTGTGGGGCGTGCGTGACAGCGGGTTGCCCAGTTAAATACATTATGCGATTCGATGCGAAATTGACGCGTTTAACATGATAAACGTATAGCTGCATACATATATAAAGAAGTCGAAGTTGCATGTATGTATATATATGTGTGTATGTATACGTTCATATATATACATACATACATTCAATTGCTAAACAAAGTTAGCGACTTTTCGACGTTTTTGTTTATGGAAATGCATGAGTTAAGCGTCTTTGAGCAAGTTTCTTTTGCAAGTTTCTTCAAGTTTTCCCAGTTTTCATAGTTTATTTGAAAAGTTTATTAGAACTATTAATCTTAGTATTTAATTTTAATTAGCATTGGCAATTAGTTTGCTTAAGCTGGTCGAAAGCTAGTTCCAAGCAGAACCAGTTAGAAACTATGAATCTAACTAGAATTTGGTCTAATTGGAATTGCATTAATATGATATTAGATGCCAGAGCATTTGGTGTGCAGTAAATAAATGAAAACGTACATATACATATGTATGTACATATTGAATCATGGGAATAAATGTATATATAATTAAATATTGCTGCTTATCTCAATAGATATATGTATGTAGATTCATATCACTAATATTTCATTTCACCTCAGACAGTATTTAGTCTCTTCTAAATGCGATTTTCAAGCTGACTTACATATGTATCTATAATTACACATATATGTATATGCACATGTATGTACATATACATATGTCCCTACTCTATGCACCTGCATATCTCAAAGCTCCGTTGCCTTCCACTCTCATTTAATAATTTGATCTCTTTCACCATGCACTTTTTGTTACCTAGCTTTCTCTTAGACTGCCCGAAGCCAATCGTGCTCTCTTCGTCCACAAGCAATCGTGGTGAGCCTGTGCGAAGGGCTTAGGTAGCCATCTCGCTCTGACTCAGCCACAGTCGGCACTACGTTCAGCAACGACTATGTTTGTCTCGCTCTCTCCCGGCTACAAGTCGCAGCGAGCAACTAAAACGCAAACGCACTCGAATAATAATTTTACAACAACGCTAGCTAGTCGCTCACTAATACTAGTGCAAAAGCTGCAGCCAATCACGACCTAATTGAACAGAATTAGGCAAGCGTGAAAAGACTCTGCCAATAGGAAGGCAATGAATAAATGAATAAAATGAATTTTTTTAAATAATTGTAGAAAATCAATAAAATACGGATTGTTTTCTTTAAACATTTGTATCTATATTATATTTATATTTAGTTTATTTTAGTTTATAAATATTTGCATTAAATAAATTATAATTATTTAACTTAAAGTCATTGAATGAACTAAAGCTAAAGATAAAAAAAAAAACAAAAAAAAAAAAAAAAACAAACAATTAATTGATTTAATAAATAAAACGCGTGTATATATATTTTATTTTTCATGTTTTTTAATATTAATAATTTTTAAAATTAATTTTTATAATTTGAGAATTTTTAAAGCGATGTAAACGTCATCAAAAATATATTAGTAAATAAGAAAAAATTATAACTACTGCTTACTAAATGCAAATTTAAATTTTGCTTCAATTGAAAGCTTAAGCTTTAAAAAATTCTTTACAAATTATAAATAAATGTTGTCATTATTATGTTTATGTTTACCTACTCACAGCGAATAGCTAATTTTATGCCTCTACATTAAATCTAACTATAGCTCCTATATGCATGTGTATATAATATAATAGCTCTGATAATCCACTTCAGAGCCGAGCTCGACTTGCTTTGCGGCCATTCATAAGGCGCACAATTACATAAAGTGCTGATATCGATGTTTTGCTTATGCATCGAAGGACTCGCATAAAGCAGGATATGCCCAGGCATAAAAGTCAATTCCCAGCAAGAGGCAAAAAGGAAAAACGAAAGCAACAGCAAGAGGAGGAAGTAGAACGTCGCCTCCCCTCTCTGCCCCACACAAACTGGTGTGACGCCCGCGCTAGATGCGCAATTGATGATAGTGAGTGCTGTGAAAATGGAAAATGAAATTTAAAATTATTTTGCAACTAAATTACTTGTCTTATTGCCGTCCAGGGATTGCCGGAGTTGGCTATTTATTGTGGCACAGTCGAAGCCAGTGCCCGAGACACGGGAGTCAGAAGTAGGCGGGAGCCAGGGCGAATGCCAAATCGGGACAGAGTCAGAGCAAACCGCCTATAAATTCCCATTTATGCCCAAGACAATCATAGCGAAATGTACACACACACACGCACACTCGTTTACATATAAAGTGCGTCCTATATATATGTACGTGTGTGTGTATGTTTACTATAGAAACTGTGAAATGTTCTCGAGCTGAAACTAGCAATGGACGCAGCAGCAGGCACGATCTTTGCACGAAATTGTGAAATTGTGAGCGGAGATGGACTATGGAATGAACTGTTACGGGAACTGTGAATTGAATGAGTGATATGTTGAGCTGTATGTGTGAGTTTGTATGTGAATGTGTATATGATATATGCTAGGAATATGCATAGATGATATATTTCAAGAAAGTACATAATATAAGTGATATATGCAAGTGACATATATCATATATCAGTTATATGAATAGAATGTATATGATATTTGTGATATATATGAAATGAAAACGATATCTGATATATGATATATGTTAAGAATACATATAATATATGAAATATATGGTATAATCTGATATATGATATACTTGCCAGATAAACTATGAGTATATGCATATATGATACTATGATATATGATAAATATGATATATAATAGTATTTTTATCAGTATTATATATTTTAAGAAAACAATTTAATAACTCACATTTATCAACAATTTTTGTTGTATAATATAAAAAAAAAAAAAAAAAAAAAAAAAAAAAAAAAAAAAAAAAAAAAAAAAAAAAACCTGAGGAATATACACATAATAATATATGGTTATGTTTTCAATTGTGTGTGTATTCGTGTTGGTCTCCGCTTTTTTTTTTTATATTTTTTTTTTTATTTTTTTTTGTGCTGTTCTTTTGTTTTTCTTTTTTTTTTTTTTCTTTTCTGTGGTGTCGGGCGGTGCCCCGTGTTCCCGCTCTTTTTTCTTCTTCGCCCCGCGCCCCCGGGCGGTTGGTTTGCGCATTTTATTCGCCCGCTACCCATTTTTTTGGTTTGGGGGAGCAAAATGGGGGTGGGGGGGAAAATGGTTTTTTTTCCCGGAATGGGGGCAAGGGAAAAAAAATAAAATTATTTTTTAAAATTTTATTAATTATATTTTTTTTTTTTTTTTTTTTTTTTTTGTGGGCGTATTTTTTTTGTGTATTTTTTGTGGTTTTTTTTTTTTTTTAAATATAAAAAAAAATTTTTATAATTTAAAACAAAAAATTGTTGATAAATGTGAGTTATTAAATTTTTTTTCACTAAAAAATATAATATTAATAAATATATTATTATATATAATATTTATTCTCTATCAAAGTCGCTCATTATGCCTGTACGCATAGTTTTTCTGGCAAGTGTATGTGATATGTATGATATGTGTATGGAACATATGTGATAATTATGTGAATTGAATATACATACATATATGATGTATGCACGGAATGGAATATGTGAATAAAGTATGTGTGATATATATGCTATAGAGTACATGGGATAAGTGCGATTTATGTAATAAAATATAATAAATATAATAATAATAATAATATAATAAATAAAATATTATAAAATATGTGTGATATATGTATATGAGACATGACATATAATATATACTCCATATGATCGTACTGATCGATATATGTGACAGGTGAATAAAATATGTGTGATATATATGACACATGAGATATAAATATATATAATCTCCATATGATATATGTCAGTGATATATTTGATATATGCTAATATTTTGTATATAACAAACATATATAATATATGTATATAAGAATGGTCCAATTTACATACATATATGCACGTTTAAAAATAAGCTCAATTCTGAGTATTATGTAATTATTTTCCAGCGAATTAAAGAAACCCAAAGCGCCAAGGACAAATCATCTTTCATTTCTACAATGCGAGGGCCCTGCTCACATCTCACATCTCAGACAACAAAGCTCATGAGCACTTAAAAGATCTCTGATTTGGCAGCGAATCACTTCATTTTGTTCTCGCTCAATAAATGAGTGCATGAAGCAGCAATTGAAGCCTCTAAACAGCTCTTTTTGCAGGTATTCACTTCGGAGTGGCAATTGAGCTTTAGAAATTGATTACAGCGAGCGCTGAAGTTTATTGACTTCTCTGCAGAATATTTTGAACAACAATAATTGAATTTTAATGATTAATTTTACTATGTTTTCATTGCGGAAATGGCAAAGCTTGAACCGAATAAGTAATACACTCTTTGCAGTAGCTGAAGGTGAAGCGCTTAAATATCATCGGAAATCTTGAGAGAAGTCAAATCCAGAGGAAATTTTGAATATTTATATATATATATATTAAAAAAAGATTCTCATAGATATTAAAACATATTATATTTATTTGATAGGAAATGTTTGAATATCAGATTCATATATATGGAAAAATTAATAACAAACTTGGAACGATTTCAGTTCTGTTAAAAAAAAGGTAATTTACGTCTTAAATAAATTTCGATATGTTTTTTATAAAATATTCAAATATATATGGAATATCCGTAGAAATAAGTCTCAGATTTTTATACAAAATAATTAGATATTAAAATTATTTGTATACAAAATAATTAGATATTAAAATTATTATTTGTATACAAAATAATTAAATATTAAGGCTATTTAAATATAAGAAATAGCCAAAGAAATTACAAATAAAATGTTTAGTATTTAAGTATTCTAATCTTAAAGTTGGTAAAATCTTAAAATATATAAAAAGTAAAAAAAAAAAAATGATTTTTTGAAATCAATTTCTATATAAAATATAAGATAAAAAAAAAAAACTATATAATAATAAATATATATAAATAATACTATAAAATAATAAATTTAAATAGATGCAATGGGGAAAGAAATTAAAAATTATTATATACTTAGAATACAAATATATACAAAATTATTATATATATCTAAACTTTAGGGATTTTTGTTAAATATACTATAATAATAATAATAAATTAAAATATATAAAATTGAAAAAGAAATTGAAAATTATAATGTTCTCGTTCTTTTTCCATTTTAGATTTTTTTTGATAGATAAAATTTTAAAATTAAAATTAAAAATGAAAAATTGCTTAAAATTTAACTTTTAGAGAATTTAGAAGAGCTAAAGACTTTAAAACAATGTAAATGTAATAAATATAAAACGTTTCCTGGCCAGGTGCAAGAGCTCCCTAAAAAACAAATCCCAAAGTTCATTAACTGGCGCAGCTATATCCCTAAACAAATAATATTCCATTAAAACCACTCAGGTGTGTCAGTTGCCTCACATCGCTCGTAATTACACTTTAAAGCGCTCCCAATGTCCGTATGCTAAATGTTGTTTATAGTAATCAAAATTTCATTGGCATTTCGTGAGCAAAACAAATGAGAAACTGAAGCCAAAGGACGAACCATCTCTAGGCGCTACACGCTGTGTGCGTGCGTGTGTGTGTGTGTGTGTGTGTGTGCGTGCGTGTGTGTGACTGGGGCTCAGTAGTGCAGTGGCCCAGTGGCTTAGTCGAGGGCTGGCCAATAATAATAATCATATTGTTGGGTGCTCACAGTTGTTGTTTTTTGTTATATTTTTTGTTTTTTGTTATTATTTTTTTCTTTGTTGGTAGGCGTTCGTCCAAGAACAATGTGCTGGGCGGCCATTGCGGCCATGGCGTCCATTGAAAGCCGCAAAACAATAATAATAATAATAATAAGCCGCCTGGCAAGCAGGAAGCCATGTTAATACAAATGTCCCAGTAGCTGAAGGAGCCTCTGCTGACTAACGCAATTGCAAACTGACAATGCGACCCGAAATTCCCCCCTCAGTGCTCACATTCGCTCCCTCTCTATCTCTCTCTCTCTCTCTCTCTCTCTCTTTCATTCGCTCTCTCAGCCAGTTGAGTATTTTATGCAGTGGGCGGCATTTGGGGATTGCGCCTGGGATTGGGATTGGGATTGTGATTGGGATTGGGACTGGGGCCCGGGTTGGGGCGTATTTGCTTGTCGGCCCTTTGCATGAACTGCCAAGATCAGCACAAAATTTTTGCAAATTTTATTTTATAGCATTTTCACAAGTGGAAAATCGTGTCTATGCCTCTCACTCACACACACATTTCCTATTCTCCGACTCCGTCTCCGTCTCGCTGGCCCTGCCGGTAAGTGTGTGTGTTTTGGCCATTCGGGCTAAGCAAATAGCTTCGTTTGTTGTTTTGCTCTATCAATATTTGACTTTCGGCTTGTTTTTTGTGGGTGAACCTACGAAATTACCGAGCAACGACAACAACAACAGCAGCAGAAGACAAAAATTACAAAAAACAAAAATAAAAAGCGCAAACGCCAGCACTTGACAGCCCCTGGGAAACCGAACAACTGCAGAACTCTGCCCAAAGCCAAGGCAAAGCAGCACACATATTTCCCACACACACACACACACACACCTCAATTTAAGCTGTGCGTGTGTGTGTGAGCGCCTTGACAATGCCAATTGAAAGATATTCTTCTCACATGAGCACACAAATGACAGATGAGCATCTCCTATAAGCCACACGCTCACACACACACAGAGAGAAAGAGACTGTAACAGGATTCGTCGAAATTGTTCAGCATTCAAAGTTTTACAGCTATGAAATTTGCAACAGTTTACCTTGATATGCACACATGCATATAAATCTATAAGGATTTATAAGTATATTTATTTATAGCAACATATTGCTTATCTCAATTGTTAAATAAATACAGTGCAATTGGTCAATTGATTCGACTTGCAGAAATTCTCATTCCTACGATTAGCATCAGCTTTTATCTCTATATTTTCTCTGTTGAGCTTTAGAGCTTGTCAAACTTTTGTTTTTTTAAGCATTTGATTTATTTAAGATTCTATATTCTCTTAATCAGGATTAATAGTTATTTTATTGAAACTTATTTATCTCTTAAGTCATTATTATTTTAGTTAATTGTTTTGCTTTTTCTTTCTTTCTTCTATATGAATATTGTTTGACTCTGCTTATCGATATATTTCTCCCCAAGTTCTCTCTCTGCTTCAAACAATGCTGAGTCTATGCTTCTCTATATATAGTATATACTTCTCATTATACTCCTCGCCATGCATCTAACTGTACTCTGTAAGAGTTCTACTTTTGATTATTCCTATGCCGTTTACTAAGTTTGCTTCTATACTTCTTGCAATGCTTCTTGTATAAGTATAAATTCGTCTCATATTTGCTTGTCGTTTTGATTTTGGTAATGCTTCGCACTAATCGTCTCACTAGGCGTGTCTTTCGCAATATGTTATATATATAAACTATATATAAATATGTTTCGCAATATTGTTAGGCGCCTTCAATCAACTGCTTCCTATAGATTTCAATCGAAACTTTTAACTCTAATTATCATAATACTATGCTCGCTTCGCTTTTCATTATGCTAAGACATATACCAATCATGTCTTATACTCTAATAAGAGTGTGTTTTTATACTCTGATACTCCGACACTCTTATATTCATATGCTCATATACTCTGATCTAATAATGATACTCTAATACTTGATTTTCTTATACTTGTATACTCCGATAGCCTTATACATCACACTCTTATACTCTAAAACTTTTGTACTCATGTACTCCTATACAGTTGCATTCTTGTAGTCTTGTGCTCTTATACTCGTATGTTGTTATACTCTTATACTTTTATACTCATGTACTCTTATACTCCTATGCTCTTATATTCATATAGCCTTGTACTCTTGTATATTTGTACTCTTGTACTCCTATACTTCTGTTATAGGCTTATACTCTAATACTCTAATACTCTAATACTCTAATACTCTAATACTCTAATACTCTAATACTCTAATACTCTAATACTGCTATACATTCTAGTTCTCTCTAACAATTGTTATATATCTGCATTTCCTACTAGATTAGCTGCTCATCATAGCTCGCAATATTCCTCTCTAAGCAACGCTCAACTGCACTCGCTACGCTTCAATTGCTGTGCTTCTCTCTGCTCACAAATTGGTCTACGACGTCTCTCTCTCTCTCTCTCTCTCTCTCTCTCTCTCTCTCGCTGTCTTCGTTTTGCTTCACGCTTCTCGTGCTGCTCACTTCACGCTTCTCACTTTGCAGCAGTGCATTTATTGTTTGGTTTTTGTCATTTGGTTAATTAAAGTGGAATATCGAAGCGCATGAGTTCATGAGGCCAGCACATCGATCCATTGTGGCCTGTAGTCTGTGGCTGCTGTGGCCGTGTCAATAGGTGAATGAGCCGTGGACCCCATTGCGGCGCTATCTAAAATCAAGTGCACGAAGTTCACTCGATGTTCTCGCCACTGAAGTAAAGCAAATTTCCGTTTGGTGGAACATAAAATTTATGGCCCACGGCCATCGCGTAATGGCAGACTGCAGCCCACCTCGTCGGGCAGCCGCACATGGCAGTTCTCTCTCTCTCGCTCTCTCTCTCTCACTTTCTCTTATGCTGTCATGCATGTGCTAAGCACTGGTCTTGTGGGCACTTACCAATTGTGGTCAAAACGGTCAGCGAATACAAAAACGCTTTGGCGAAATTCCATTCATGCGGTGGTCCACCTACGCCCCCGCCGCCGGCAAGGCGATGATGATGAAAGTGTGTGTGAAGGAGCACAGCTTCCGTGGCTGGATTGTTGGCGGAACCAGCACCACCAGCAGCTGAGCCACCACCAGCACCTCCACCAGCAGCAGCAGAGGCAACCGAATGTCCGGCAGCCACATCGTCGTGTGATAATTGCAGCATAACATCCTCGTTCAGTCTCTTGATTAATTGGTCTTGAAACTTGGCTATTTCAAGTGCGGCTAATCTGTGAGTGAGACAGAGAGAGAAAGAGAGGGAGAGAGAGAGACAGAGAAGTGTGAGTGTGAAAGGGAATAAGTAAGTAGTTTGATAGCCAAGTGTGAAGCGAAAATAGAGTGAGGGCATGAGAGGGAGGGGGATGGGGATGGGGAGTTTGCTTACTTTGTCCAGTTCTCCTTGTAGAGTATGTTGAGCGACACGGTTATGTCCCAGATATTCTCAATGGTGCGCTGCCGTACATCATAAGTATCCGGCGATAAGGCAAACTGTGTCTGCCCCCCATCCATGTCGTTGTCATCCAATCCATAAACAAAGTCATTCGATCCCTGACCACCATACGCGCCACGCTCAACGCCATGGCCCAGATCCTGTCCCTGTCCCTGTCCCTGGCCCAGTGCAACTGCAGCGGCCACCGTGTCATTGTCCGAGTGTTGTCCTGGCTGCTGTTGTTGATGCTGTGGCTGTGTCTGCGGCGACCTTTGCTGCTGATAGATGCCATTGCCGTTCCCATTGGTGTTGCTGTTGTGGCTATTACGCTTGGTGGATGCCAGCGTATGCTGTTGATGCAGCAGCGCCGAGTCCTCGTTCTCGATGGTTAGGAATATAAAGGAGCCTGCAAACAAGAACCAACAAACGGCATTAGACTCATGAGACTTCACACACACACACAACAGCAGCAGCTGCAGCAGCAGCCGAGTTTTAGCCTCCAAAATAAGCAACGGCAACTCATTTGTATTGTCAGCATTGTCTGGATTGCTTAGATGCATTTGGGGCTCTCTCGATGGCTCTGGCCAAACCGAAATGGCCAAGAGTCATGCACGGCCATCATCAGCTCTTAAATAGGCCAATTTTATGGGCCCAGTTCACAGTGCAATTGGGCTGGCTTACAATTTAAGCCCACTCAATCTCTGTCAATTGCAACTCAAAATTGTTGCCAAGAATTTCGCACAAAATCAATTCTTAGCAGATAGATATTTCATCAGACCTAAGCTCTCGTACAATAATTTCACAAGAATTTATTTCATTCATCGCAAAATGGAACTTTTCACTTTGTGTTCGTACGCACACAGAAATTCATAGTTAAAACAGTTATTATTACAGTTATTATTACAGTTATTACATACATATTTCACTCGAGTTTTCCAGCCTTTGATATATCGATATTTCACTTTGATAGAGCAAAAGCTGCATTTGATTTTCTCTCATTCAATATGCATTTCCGCAAAATATTTATTCATGGAAAATCAAGATGATTTTTGCCATATTAATATTTGTTTCTCTGAAATTGCTTCATCCCCGTCTTAATTTGCATAAATATTTAAATTGAATATTCCTTAAATTCACATTGCAATTGAGTCCTGTTGGCTTCAACAGTTGCTGCCTTTCGCTTCTAGCTTTTCGTTATTTTCCTACATTGAATTTCCTCCTACAATCTCTCATAGCTTAAATTCTCATGTCGCTCACCCAATTTCTCTATTGCTCTTGGGGCTAAGCTTCTTGCTTTGCTTCTCTAGCTTCTCTTTGCTCCTCTTTGCTTCTCGGTTAGTTTCTTAGTCGATTTTTTAGGCGTATCTCGGCCATCTTTAAAGGCTTTATTTTTGTTATCAGATTTAGATTTTTTATTGTCTTCTCTTTGATCTCACATTTTTAGTTAGTTTCTGATTGTTCTGCATTTTTTTATTGGCTTGGCTTTGTAGATTGAGTCTTTATTATATTTTTTCATACATATATGCCAAAATCTAGTTTTGTTTTAGTCAATAATCAGCTCTTTGTTCTGATTCTTCCTATTATGTCTCTGGACCCTCACAACTCGCCATCTCTTTCTCTCGCTCTCTATCTCTCTCTCTCTCTGCTTCTCTCTTTGTTGCACTCTCTCTGTTTCACTCTTTCTGTTTCACTCTCTCTGTTTCACTCTCTCTGTTTCACTCTCTCTGTTTCACTCTCTCTGTTTCACTCTCTCTCAGTTTATCTCTCTCTCTCTCTCTCTTTCTTTGTTTCTATCTCTCTCTTTTCTTTCTATCACAATTTCAATCTCCTTTCTTTCTGTCTCCTTCATTATCACTCTTTTTGTCTTTGTATTCTAGCTTTGTTTTAGTCAATAATCAGCTCTTTGTTCGGCTTCTTCTCATTATGTCCCTGGACTTTCTTTTCCCTCACAACTCACCATCTCTTTACCTTGCTCTATATCTCTTTTTCTCTCTGCTTCTCTCTCTGTTTCACTCTCTGTCAGTTTATCTCTCTCTCTCTCTCTCTCACTCTCTCTCTTTTCTTTTCTTACTGTCTCAATCTCTTGATCTGTCTTTTTCATTATCACTCTTTTCGTCTTTGTCTTTCTCTTTCTCCATTTCTTTTCTCCATCTCTCATTCCTTCTATTCATATTTTTCACTTTATCTGTCTCTGCCTGTCACTGTATCTGTCTCTCTGTATCTCCCTCCTTATCACTGCCTTCCTCGTACGAATTCTCTCACTTTCATTTGTCTCAAACTATTTCTAACTCTCATTATGGATATCTCTGTTTCTGTCTCTAACTCTCTCCCCCCCTCTTGCTTGCTCCCCTTCTTTTTCCCTACCTCGCCCACTGTCTCTGTATAAATACCTCACTCTCTGTCACTCTCACTCATTCTCTGTCTCCCTCCATCTCCATCTTTCTCTTTCTGTTTCCCTCCATCTATTTCCCTCGCTACCCTTTCGTCTCATACTACAACTACAACTATTTAAATGGACTCCAAGTTTGACATCAAAATCTTCCAAATTAAGTTGAATTCATCAAAACATTGACATTTTTAAGATATTTGCCCCCTTGCCGGGACAGGCACAGGCCTCTAGGAATTTGGGTCCATCAAAACAAGAGAAAAGGGAAAGGGAAAGGGAAAGGAAAAACGAAATGGCAACGGGTCACATACAGCTTGTTGACATGACGAATAGTCAGTGCCCAGTGCACAGTGTAAAGCTCAACGTTTGCTGCATAAATTCCGATGCTAAAGCCTTGTCACTCACATAATGTCTATGCTGATCAAGCGATACACACACACACACACTGTCGCATAGGCAAGCATGTGTTGCTGTAGCGGCATTTGTCAAGTTTGTGAAAAAGTTTTTCTGCTACACTCGCCGTAACTTGAACAAAAAATTTTTTACTTCTTTTTTTTCGGGTCTGCAAATGATATTATGAGGGGTATGATGAGTCGATGTCGTCGACAAAAGCCAACACATGTCAAAGTTAAAAATAATACATGAGCGTGTGTGGCAGAGCTGTGAATTGGTGGCTGGACAGGGAGGAGCAGCAGCAGCAACAGCAGCAGCGACAGCAGCAGCAACACAAAAGAAGCAATTGTTAGTGTTGTTTCTGTTGTTGTTGTGCTTGGCCAACTTGAAACTTTTGTTGAAGCGTTAAAATGCACGCAAAATGGAGTACATACTAGCACATATGCATAAACACGCACGCACACACACGCCGGCGCACACACACATGCACACACTGGTAGCTGTCAAACGGGCGTCTGCTGACGTCACAAACTCACGCACCGGAGCCTAGAGAAAGTTAAATAATTGTTTGTGTCATTTGATGATTTCCTTTAACAAGGCAACACGGCTAACTTTTTGCGCAGCTGTCACACACAGCCTTAGACACACAGGCATACACACACGTACACACGTACCTTCACTCCTGTTGGAGATGAGCTACAGCGCGGTTTTGAACAATGTCTACATCTTTCTATATAAAAAAGCTAAGCCATAAAGCAACTTTGGCAATATTTCTATGGGGCTTAAAAATGTTTAGCCAAGTATTTTGTGATATTTTAATATTTATATTTATGTTAATAATTAAATATTTTTTAAAATTAAATTAAATATTTATGAACATATTTGAATATATTAAATAAATATTTTTAAAAATATAAAAAAAAAAAAAAAAAAAATTATAAAATTAAATAAATAAATTAAATTTAATATTAAAAATTTTTAAAAATATTTAAATATATTATATACATATTTTAAAAAATATTTAAATAGTTTACTTGAATATAATAAATAAAAAAAATATATACAAAATATGTTAATATAAATAAAATATAAACTTGTTAGAAAATTAATTAAAATAACTAAATTAAATTAATTAATTTTAATTAATTAAATATTATAAAAATAATTAAATAGTTTTATTATTTTTAATATTAAATAACATAAATAGTAAAGTAAATTAAAAAATTAATAAATTGAACCTTCGTTCAATATAATTAAAAATTAATTCATTATAGAGAATGTCGAAATAAACAATTCATATTAAAATGTATAAATAATTTATAAATAATAATAATTAATTGCATAAAATTTAGCTTATATTTACATTGTATATACAAATTTGAATAGTTCAATAAAAGCTAATTTCAAAATAATAATTAATTTGTATTTCAATTTTTATAAAAATATAAATAATAACAAAATGAAAAAAAAAAATTAAAATTTATATTATTTAATATTTAAATTTGTTTTATTTTAATTAAATTTGACTTAATTTATTATTTTGCTATGCGTTCAACTCTGACAACGTCAAGTTTTTTGCTTTCGAGACCTCGTTTAACTTAACTTAGCCGTGACCTATCACAGTGCTGTGGTGCTTGGCATCACTGACGCCCTTTCGATTTGTTTAAAGTATTTGATGTAGCGCATGTGTCGCCAGCCTTTTGCATGCTGCCTATTTTGTCACTTTGTCTAGCAGCCTGTCACTTCCGTGGCCGACATGTTCGCACAGCCGTCTTTGGTTTCTAATGCGAATACACATGGCTGGCGACACGGCAACAACATGACAGCGATGCCAATGTGCGGGCTGATAATGCCAAATACTCACACACACATACACGCTGACACACTTGCACGCACACACACACTTTCGTATAATTGTCAGCCGGATAAGTTCTCGAGTTTTCGGCCTTGCGGCAGAATTCGCGGCCGACGCCATGTTGGCGTTTTCTTTCCATTTCGCATGCGGCTGGCAAAATGATTAATTAAATTTATCACATCGTCGCTGGCTGGCGCTGTTGTTGTTAATTTAAATGTCGAAATTGTGACAAGACACATTAGGTATCTGTTGTTACAGAGAGCTATCTCTATCTCTAACTCTAACTCCAACTGTAGCTGTATCTGTATCTGACGCAAAGCAGCCGCAAAAAGTCAGCGGCTCGAAAGGAAAATGTTGCGTTAATTAGTCAACATAACGATATCTCCTAAGGACAAACAGCAATGTGACAGCAAAATGTTTCTACAACTGATAGTTTCGCTGGCTTACCACACATACATACATGTATACTATATACGTATGTATATGTTCACAAATATATAAGAGTGACTGGCTATAATTAATCTAGCGAACTGCCACAGTTGCTGTCCAAATTTAATGAGCGGCTTGAGCGTTTCGAGCGTCTAAATGTCAGCGACACATTGCAAATGAGCTCAGCACGCTCAAAGCTGTCTTAATTGGCCTTCAATTAAAAGACTAAATTATAAATTCAATCAGCTCTTATTATTAAATTCATATTCATATTAAAGTTGAGTTGACATTTTGATAAAAGCATACATATGCTTGAAGAGCTTTACTTTAAATGTATTAAATATTTATTTTATTAAGGTGCATATAAGATTTTTTTATTATTATAATTATTATTATTATTTTTTTATGAGTTTTGTAAAGATTTTCTTGGCTATTTCGCTTTTGGTCAGCTGCAAAACTATATGTTATAAAAGTATAATTTTTTTTTTTTGTTTTAACAATTATATATTTTTATCAAGTCTTTTCAATTAATTCGTACAAATGTATCTATATAAATTCACATGTAAACATTTTAAACATTTGACTGTCTCTCAATGTCTGCGAATCAGTGTATTTCACTCGCACTTTGCGAAAAAATTCAGAGAACAACCGATTGTAACGGTGCTTCAATGACTTCGTTTGTAATCGGCCTGCAATCGTTTTTTTTTTTTGTTCTTGTCTTTCGCTCTAATTGTTCGGCAACCGTTAGGTTGAGTTAAATGAAGCAAAGAGTCTCTTGGGTATGCATTGATATGTATGCGAGAGTTTTGTTCGCTAAACACAACACAACTGCGTTCGCGCTTTGAGTGTGTGCGTGTGTATGTGAATGCGAAGACCGTTGCATCTTTCTTGCTCATTGCACGGGCGCCAATCGTATCGCTCGCTCCCTAAACGATGTTCGTTAGAAGAGCGTCACACAATAAGTTCAACTCAAGGTGCTCTACCGAAAGCAGAAACGAAAAGAACCGAAGGCACTTGCTTAGAGCGAGAGAGTGAGCATGATGTTTTTTTTTTTTCGTTTGATCTCGCAAGAAGAGCGTAATTAATGAAACTGTCAAACTGTTGCAGCAAGCTAAACTTATATATATGAATACTTGTGACTACATTTTTGAAGGCACTTTAATAAATAATTGTTGTTTTTTTTTTTTTTATTAAAAAATTTTAAAAAGAACAAAGAAAAATAAATAAATAATTCTTCTACAGTAAATAAAAAATGTTTGTCAATCCAACAAGAGTTTCAAAATTATAATATCCTAGCCATTCGACCGCATAAAATCCTACCAGAACAGTTATGATGAAATGCATATTCATTTCATTTCAGCTTGTGTAACGTTATTCAATTACAACAAGAAACACCCAGAGGCTGTCAAATACTTGAAATTGTGAAAATGTTACTCAAAAAGAAAATTGCGTGTTTTCTTTTCGCTCAGCACAGTTTTGATTGGAAAAAATTCAGTTTGTAGACTTACCGAGCAGTGTGTAGGCCAGCAGCAGCATGCAGATGCCCAAATTGGTGAGCAGAGCGGACCAAACCGTTTGCGCCGTTTGTTTGCGTTTCTTGGATTTGGTGGCATAGCCGGGCGGCGTTTTGGCCTCCGATGCGCTGGGTCCGGAGCCAAAGCAGGCGCACCAGCCCTGACGCCGGCCGCCACGCTGCTGCGACTGCCCAGTGGATGCTGTCGATGATGGTGGCTCTTTGCGTGTCGGCGCCGTGTTTGCCACCAGCTGCAGGGGCAGCAGCTTGGCATTGCTTTTGAGAGTGCCGCAATTGCTGTTAATGGAGCTGCTGGCGCTGTTGGCCAGATTGGGCCCTGGGGTTGGCAACAGCTCAGTTACATAGCCAATATTCGAAGGTGTTGGGTATTTAAGTATGCCGGCTGGCTGGGGTGGGGGCTGGGACTGGGGCTGCTGTTGTTGCGATGCCGACGGCGGCGGCGGTTGCTGCTGCTGCTGCTGCTGTTGCTGCTGTGTTGCCACTTCAATATCCTCCAGCGTCGGCATCGGGAGCAGCTGCGTCGGGAGCTGGCTCGTTAACTGGCTCTGCAGCTGGCTCGGCATCTGCGTCTGGAGCTGGGTTGGCATCATCTGGGTCGGCGTTGTCAGCGACATGCTCGTCAGCGACAGGGGCAACATGGTTGAAGGGGACGTTGGCTGCTGCTGCTGCTGCTGCGGCTGCGGCGGCTGCGATGCCAGGGTGGGCGATGTCGTAGTCGTCATCGTCATCGTAACTGGGATTAATTTGGAAGAGAGGGGAGGTTGGATCAAAGGGGAAGTTGAAGATGTCGATGCTGGGATCGGGTTCATCGTCGTCGTCGTCTTGAATGTGCTTGTTGAAGGCGGCGCGGACAGCATCAGCGGCAACGTCGGCGTTCGGGCCCCGACGCTGGATAACTTGGAGAGTACGCCAAAAGAACCGTAACTGCTGGTCGACGTAGGCGGGATGCCGCCATAGCCCAGACTGGTCGCTGCCCCATAGGTGTCCCTCTCCCCGCTGTACTCGCCGCATGTAACTCTCTGCGACGCAGGCGGCGGCCCAGATGGCATCTGCATTGTTTGGTCCGAATTCATCTTGCATTTGTGTTGCTGGTGTTTGCTCCTGGCGTTCGGTGAGCTGCAATCGATACAAGATCAACATATAGTAATTTAATGATTGTATATAAATATAATATAATATAATATAATATAATATAATATAATATAATATTTATTTTATATATGTAAGTGTATGCCAACAAATATAAATAAATATTAAAAAATATATTTAATATATATTAATGTAATATATATTTTAAATATCAGCCTGAAGTCGCTCTGGCTTAAATAAAATTGTTATTTAGAATTAATTCTAAGTAACAATAAAATAAATAAATAAATAAATAATATTTTAATTATAATATACATTGAATTTGTATGCTTAAGCAAGACTGTTAATCCTCATAAAATTATAGATGGAAAATCAGTTTAGACTTTCTCTCGAGTGGCTCAACAAGAGTAAAGCTATTTTTAATAATTATATTTTTAATAATTATGTTTTAGCAGCCATTGATATAATTTATCGAAACTTGCTTGCTATTTTTTTTTTCATATTATAATAATAATAATTATAATAATTATTAATACTATTTTTTTAATTAATTTTTTTTTTATATATTTAAATTTCCTCATTAGAATCTGGCTCATTATTATTAATTATAATTTATTAAATTTTTTTTTTATATATTTAAATTTCCTCATTAGAATCTGCCTCATTATTATTAATTATAATTTAATTATTTTTTTTTTAATATTAAAATTTTCTACTCTACATAAAGACATACAAAAATTGATTTAAAAATCCGCAAAAAAAAATTTGTTGAGTTTTGAAAAACTCGGGCTAGCTCAGAGTAAACGCAAAATGACATTTCAAATATTTGCCCACATTTTGCACATGAGACCACAAAAAAAAGAAAAGTAAATAGGAAATAAAAAAAACGTTGACAGCTGCACAGAAAGCTTAATTTCTTAACATCACAAGCTTTGTTGACTGTGTTTACTAGCTCTTGCCATATGCCAAGAGACTTTATTTAATTTGAGTTTTATTGTCTTAATTTGTTGTTGGCCTGCGCTTGGTTTCTGTTTCTGTTTCTGTTTCGTTTCGTTCGTTTGCTCAGCTCCATTTTCTCTTGTCTGTTTGCAAAAATTAAAAAGAAAGAAATACAATAAAATAAAGCAGAGTAAAAACAACTCTAGCAATAGAAAGGACCTTCGGTGCTGCGTCCAAGCTGTCCGCCTGGCGGCAATATTCGCACCTGACCACGCCTCGGATGTGCGCCCAAACATTTACCTTGCAACTGCATGCGAGATGTGCAAGAAATTTGGTGCACTTGAACTGAATTATTGCCATTGTTGTTGCTGCTGCAAATTGTTACTTGGCACGACGACACTCGAGGTCCTTTTGACCGGCTTTGCCAATGCAACAACTGCTGCCTCATTGTTTGCCCTGCAGTGGAGCGGAGAGCAGGTGGCGGGCTGCAGGTCGGCGGGTCGGCGGCAGCTTAAAATATGCAACGCACACTTAAACAACTCAGTGGCAGCTGCCGCTCAGAGGCGTTCATAATTGCCCAAGCCTATGTCTACAGCGCGTCGCCTTCCACACACACACACACACACACACACACACACACAAACACACAAACACACACACACACACACACAGTTGATATTTGTCTACTTTGCTCTATGTGACTGCAATACACCCTGTATAGAAGAGTTTTAAGAGAGCGTTTGAGAGTATGAATTTAAATACTTGCGCAGCCTCGGTTAACGAATATTTCGCTTAACAAACGTTTCGCATAACGAACACATTCTTTTTTTTTGGGAAAAGAAGTTTCGCTTAACGAACAAGAAGAACTTTGTAAACATTTATTGTATGTAAAATTTCTATCTATAGGGGAAACTTTGAATACACTTTATAGAGCTGTCCATTGACCGTCTTAACATATTTTGGCAACATTTTATAAGAACTGCTGGCTTCGCTTAACGAACATTTCAACAGAGCAAACTAGAAAAAAATGAAAATAAAATGTTTGCAAGTCGATTGCCATTGGAAGAGAGAGAGAGAGAGAGAGAGAGAGAGAGAGAGAGAGAGAGAGAGAGAGAGAGAGAGAGAGAGAGAGAGAGAGAGAGAGAGAGAGAGAGAGAGAGAGAGAGAGAGAGAGAGAGAGAGAGAGAGAGAGAGAGAGAAGAGAAGATCGGTTGCTCTCTAAATTTTTCTCAGTGTATGACTGGCAGACGCTTGTATTTGCAGGCATCGGGAAACGTTCAACAGTTGGCTAATTATGATCTATAATTATTAGATGAGTATTTTAAAGTAATGGCGAGACTTTTAATGTAGATCGTAGATCAAAGATCAAAGAACATTTAATTTTTCTCGTTACTCTGAAGGCAAGCCATAACAGAGAGTAGTTCAGCATGATCTCTTATAGCTCGTATACTTATTTGAGTGCGGCGTAGAACGCAGTTCTCGCTCGTTCAACTAAAATTTATAACTAAACAATATTCTATTTACTTGTGTGATCCTCACTCTCTTTTTAGTGGAGTTTTTCCTATGGCGTACGTACAAACATTTGATAATAACGATTACATCAGATGCAAGTTGAATTTAAAATATTTTTGGCTGCTTTAAAAATATTATATTATTGATATTATTTATTTTTATTAATATTATACTTATAATTTATATTTAACTATTTTTATTTCCTGCCTAATGTTGATATAATCAGCTCTTAATATCAATTGTACTTTTACATTAGCCTTGTATCAATATACTCTGTGATAGTCTGCTATGCCCATTTCCACTTCAAATGTCGAGGGTATATGCAAGTTGCAGCACCTCGCAGAAAATAAATTTGTGTTTTTCTTGCTTCTAGCTTTGCATTTCTTTGCATTCATTTGCGCTTTTCCTAGCTGGGGGCTAATCAGCCGATGTTTCTTTCTTGCTCTGGCACTAATTGCCAGCCGATGGATTTTTCGGAATGCGTTTTCTAATGAAAACTAAACAATTTCCACGCTCACATGCATTTCAATCAGACGGCAAATACAAACAATGCAATTGAATCGATTTGGCACAAGCAAGAGCGACAGCTTAAGACTGTACCTTGTACTCAAGAGAGTGCGAGAGAGAGGGAGAGACTGAGTCGAGTTGCTTCTAGAGAGACAGAGTAATAGCTACTATAAGCCGCTTAGGCAACAACAGCGACCTTTACGCAATCGCCTCAGCAGGCGGCGTCGATTTACCTCGATTGGGTTTCCCAATTGCCAAGGCGATTAATTTCGAGTAATTACAATTTAATGAAAATCATTCAATTGTGCAAATTAATGAAAATGTCTGCACAGTTTAAGCCAAAACCATAAAGTGGCCAGCATGGGCCAACCAGGGCCAACATGGGTCAGCATGGGTTTTGCACAGTTTTGGGACAGTCCACTGTGGGCGTGGCGGCTGCCTAATGCCCCTTAATTACTCGCACTAAGCTCAATTGAAACTCAAAGGGCGCACGCAAATACTATCAATGACAAACACATGCACACACACACACACACACACACACACATAGCTAGTTGATTCCATGATCATAATTCGTTGAAACATGGGCGTGCCACTTGGGCATAATCAACAGCTGTGTATTCTCTGTGGACAGCTGTATTTGTGATTCTTGACAATGTGCTGAGCCTTGGACATATGAGAGTGTAAGTTAGGAGTAGAGATTCAGACAGAGATAACTCTCCCTCAGAGTGGATTTGTTTAAAGTGGATGCTATTAAAACCATATGGGGAGTAGAGCATATTCTATCAGACTGAATTCTATTAAAGTAAGACTGATTAAAGTCGCCTCTATTGGAGTAGACTTTATATGTAAACTGATATCAATATCGCTCTGCCTATTCTCGCTCTTTCATTCTTCCTGCTGTTTCTAGTTGGTATGTGGGAAAGAACACTGGTGTAAGCAACAGAGAGAAAATGAAACGAATGGCCACCATCGTCCCACATAAGTAATCTCTTTTAAATCTGATCAATAGGGGCGACTACAATACCATATAAAATGTACGCTCATTGATTTGCCTCACATAAGCTGACGCCATTATATTTAATCTATTTATATTCTATTATATATATATTTTTTGCTTGAGAATTATTTTTTATTTTTAATTGCAAATAAATTTATTGTATTATGTTAAAAAAAATGTTTTTTTTTGTTCAGTATTTTTTTTTTATTTATAATTTTGTTATTCTTCTAAGGAAACTTGTAGGAAATTGATTACTTCATATAACATATTATTTCAATATTTTTGACATTTACTCTACATTTATTTTATTTTTGTTTTTTATTATTATTATTTTTATTTTTAAAAATTTTATTTAAAATTATGTTTTTTTTTTTAAATTATTTTTTAAATTATTAATTTTATTTATTTATTTTTTATTTTTATTTTTGATAGTTTATACTAAACATATTTTTATATTTTATTTTAGTTTTATATTCTTTTATATTTAATATTTACTCTACAATTAATTTCTAATTATTTATTATTTTTTCTACTATCAATTTCTTCACATAAATTGTATTTTTTTTTTTTTTTAGTATATATTCTATATTTTATTTAATTTTTTTTTATATTATATTTCATATATTGCTATAAATAATTTTCTATATATAGTTATTATTTGATCTATTATTAATCTCTACACATCAATTTTGTTTTACTTTCATAGTTTTTATTTTATTTATTTATTTTCAATATTTTATTTCTAATTTTGTCATCTTACTATAAATTTAACAAAATATGTACGTATATTAAAGATTCTGAGAGACTGATCAAAGGATCACTTTATATTATATGAGCATGTTTTACAGCTTCCTTGTTGCCTTGGGTCGGACTCTTGGCTTTCACGCACCGCTGCAGCGCGCTGGCTGTTATTCTGGGTGGCACCGAAAGGGGAGCAGCTGGCTAGCCGTATTCAGGTTTTTAAGTTTCATCTTTTTTGGGTTTCTGCCTTTTATATTCTTTTTTGGTAGTCTCTGCTGGAGCAAACCAATTAGGCAACCCAGCGGATACGAGGCCAACAGCAATGGCTTTCGTTTTTCTTGACCATTTTCGACTGTGTTTGTTCGTTTGTTGTTGTTGTTTTCTTTTTAGTTTTGGCGAGGGTCGCTGTTGCTTTAAACCAAGTGCGCTTATTGGCTCAGTTGGCGACGAGCGCAATTCCACTCTTTCCGTCTAGTTGGCTGTCTAACTGTCTGTCAATCTGTATGTCTGTCTATCTGTCCGTTTGTCGCTCTGTCTGCCTGTTGGCTTTCATCCATCTCAATTTACTGCGTAAGGCTTTTGTCAACGGCAAGAAAATTGCTGTCAAAAATTGCAATCCCCAAAGAGGGACAAACAAACAAACAGCGAGGGAAACTAAAAGAAGGGGGCAGAAGAAGCAGACGATATATGTATATATAAGCCGTCTCGTCTGGCTAGCAATGGCCCAAAACTAACTGGCAAACGTAATGGCCAACTGGCACGGTAAGCGGGCCTACGACCGGCTCTACTCTAACTGTAACTGCTGTTGACCCAATATTTCTCAAAGAAAAAAGAAGCAGCATAAGAAAGTATAGCTCTACGTGAGTCAACGACTATCAAATACACTGATATAGTCTATGTTTCAGCTGAGAATACATTAGATGGTAAGAATTTGAATTTAGTATTAAGGCATAGTATTTAGTAGTTAGTATTTCGTATTTCGTTTAGTATTTAATACATAATATTTCATAAAAAATATAAAAAAAAAATAAAAAATAAATTTATAATAAAAATATATTCAGTATTTAATACATAATATTTCATATTTCGCTTAGTATTTAAATTTTAGTTATATAGAATATATTTCTTTTATTATTTAGCATTTAGCATTTTCGTAAATTGCATTTCGCATTTAGTATTTATATTATAATATCTTTAGTTTAGTATTTATATTATTAGTATTTTAACTATTCAAATTTTGTTTCAATACGATATCGATTAGCCGCTTCATATGCATACAACTTTTCATATAAGAATACAAAGATCAAGATGGTGAAATCAACACTTGAGTGTGTTACATGTTGCCTGATAAAACCGATATAGCCGTACACTGAGCACACAGCGAGTGAGCAATGCTTAAATGCTTTTGGGGCGCAGCTGCGCTTGTGTGTCTCAGGACGGTTCGCACTTTTGTTGATAACCAGCCAGCGATGCCCAATGCCATGTTTGGCTGCCTGTCTGCGTCTGTTTCTGTATGAGTATCTCTCTCTGTGTGTGTGTGTGTGTATGAGTGTGCAAACATAAACAACAGTTATGCTTGAACAACGGCCAAAGTTGCATTTCCGCTGTAACCGTTTTCCGCACGGAAATGCGTTCGACGCGTGTTTGAAATATTGGCCAAAGTCTCTGCGGCCGTGCGGCCGTGTAGCTCTGCGGTTGCCGCCTCAATTTCTGTGTCTGTCTCTGTGTGTGTATGTGTGTGTGTGTGTGTGTGTATACTATATCTGTCTGTGTATTGTTTTGCCAGCTTCAACTGCGAGCGGCTCTGCTGTGCGCGTAATCATTTCAGCGGCAAACGCCAAACGCCACGCCCCAGTCGCTGCTCCGCCCCGTTGACATCCGTTCATTTCAACTCATTTGAGCGAACGTTGCCTCGCCACACTTTTATTTAACTTGTTATGCTCGTGCATGAAGCATTAAGAGAGTATATTGGTTTTCCTGCATGGACTTGAGCTATTTACTTTCACTTGAAACTCTTGTGATAAAGTGGGCTATATAGTAAGAGTGCGTATAGAGAATAGAGATCTGCAAGAAGAATACTACAAAGTGTTCTCAAAAATACTGTACTCAGTCCGTACTGTACGGTATATTTAAGTAAAAGTACATGTACTTAGAGTGAGTACATGAATACGCAAATGAGTACTTCAATTTTCTCATTATGGGTACAATATACAATACTGTACAACTTTTATTGATCTCTAAGCTGTACAGTAAAAAAGTTACTCATTTTCAGAATGAATGATTCAATTGACCTTTTGAATGCATTCATGTTTGTTAGAGAAGTGTGAGTTACTAACAAATGGTAATTAACTGTCAATTTTAAATAAAATAAAAGTTAAAAAAAAGTATTTAATATAAAATAAATATAAAATAAAAATAAAATAAACAAAAATATTATAACATTAATATTTTGGTTTATTTTATTTTTATTTTATATTTATTTTATATTAAATACTTTTTTTTAACTTTTATTTTATTTATTATTATTATTTTTTTTTAATTTCTGATGATCTTTGCATATAATATGTATGTTGCTTCATTTTTGACTTATTTTTTTTTTTTTATTTTTATTGTTGGTATTTTTCTTCAATCTTGAACGAGCATGCATGGTCAGTTCTGCCCTATGGCAACGTTCTTACTTCGCTTTGTTGAAACTGTTGCGCTCAACTTTGAAGCAAACAGCAATTAAAGATCGCAACTTTGTTGTTTTTTTTTTTTTTGTTTTTTCATTGTAGTTGCCGCGGCGGTTGCTGGCTGTTGGCTGCGGCTGCTGCTGCTGCTGCTGCTGTAACTGCTGTTGATGCTGCTGCGGCTGCATGCACTTTAAAACTTTTGATTCATTTCGATGCGTAGAGCATTCGCTTGGCCACTCGCACTAGCAAACAGCATCCACTGAACACGCTCACGTTCACGTTCACGTTCTCATCCAGATTCATAAATATAAATATACAAGTATTTTTGACACCATCTCGCTATTCTTTCTCTCCCTATGGGAATATATGTTACCTGGCATTAAGCAAACGTTGATTCAAGAATTTGCACACAATTTTTGTCGAAATATGATAACAAGTTAGGCATGAGATACGAAAGGATAGACAAGTGAATAACGCTGGCTGCTCAGGGCTTGAGTTTATGAGACTTTTGGGGATTTGGGACTTGAGAACAAGGAATCGTTAGAGCATATTGTGGGGTATTATTTCGATTTAAGCTGGCTAAGACGTACGCCAAGTCAATGTGGGTCGAAAATTTGTGGTAATTGTTTCCACATCTAGCTAATGTTTCATATTTATAAATCATTTTCGTATGTTTCATGTTTATTGAACTTAAGTTGTTTCAATTTCAATTTAATATATATACTGGATTCGATTCAATATATTTATATATATTTAATATTTTTTTTTTCAATATATATATATGGAACTTTTCATGATTTTGTTTCAATTCCACATCTTTCAGCTTTATGAATTCCATATGTTTCATATTTGTTGTGATTCATATGCTCTTGCTACACTATGCTCATAATTTATGCAGATGCATTTGTTTCAATTCCATTTGATTTACTTATGCATGCTATTCTTACGCTTTCACTTAATAATTTGGTCCATATTTCTCTTCTTCACAAGTCTATCGTAATTTTAACCATTTCATTCCATTTAATTTACTCCAGCTGCATATCAATTCGATTTCCCTTCATATCGTACGCATTTCAGCTCATGTCCGTTTCCTTAGCCTCACAACTGTTTCACTTTCGAGCCATTTGCATTTTCCATTTTCCATGCTGCTCCAATACGTGTGTACATATGTATGAATGTGTGTTCCATTTGCCATTTGTTTCATAATCGATTTGCATGGCAAATTTTCATTTCAACAAAAATGAAATAAAAGATATGATTAAGAGCGAGCTCCATTGAAAACGAAACTCGTAGTTTGCATCAATTGAAATGCATTTATTTGTTCATCTTTTTTTTTTTTTTTTCGGTCGGCTCGTTATGTGCAGTTTTTACTGTATGTGAGGAATACTTCATTCCATATCCCATTATGCATATTTATTGTGTGCTGTCTGTGCTGCTGTCTCTTATCCCTGTTTACTGCTCCTCTTACTCGGAGCTTCTTCTGTCAATTTGGCCCCTTAAAAGTTTCTTTCGGCTTTTCTTGGATTTTTCTTTGCTTACTTTATGAAGTGATAAATGTATATTGGTTTTTATGTAATGCGGGCTCTTAAAATTTGCAATATTTAGAGTTGTATTAGCTTTTCTTTTATAACATTTTTTGGGTTTTTTATATTCATATACATAAATATATAAATATGACATTTAATGTGAACATCAAGTAAACATATCAAGCGGGCTTACTTTGTGGCTGTGTCAAATCGAAGCTTTCACTCACACTTTGAAGAAAAAAACTCAGAGAGCAATCGATTGCAACGGTTCTTCACTGACTTTGTTCGCGATCGGCTAGCGTTCGTTTGTTGTTGTTGTCTTTCGCTTTGGTTGTTCGCTCACCGTTAGGTGTAGTTAAATGAAGCGAAGAGTCTATTGGGTATGCATATGTATGTATGCATATGCATGTCTGCGTATGAGAGTTAAGTTCGCTAAACACATCAACCGCGCTCATGCATTGAGTGTGTGCCTGTGTTAGTGAAAGCGAAGACCGTTGCATATTTCTTGCTCATTGCACGAGCGCCAATCGAATCGCTTTCTAAACGATGTTCGTTAAAAGAGCGTCACACGAATAGTTCAAACTCAAACGAAACGAACCGAAGTGCCTTGCTGTGAGTGCAAGCGAGAGCGAGTGAGAATGATTTGATTTTGTTTGATCTCGTGAACCGAGCGTCAAGGTTTAAGCGGTTATTATTTATTATTATTATAATTATTATTTTTATTATTATTATTATTATTATTATTATTATTATTATTATTATTATTATTATTATTATTATTATTATTATTATTATTATTATTATTATTATTATTATTATTATTGTTTCTATTTATTCTAGCTATGACTCTCATGTTCTTGAACTGAAGAATATAATATTTTATGTGGATTTTGTAATATTTAAGGGCACTAAATAAATACATAAATAAATAATTGCTGAAAAATATAAAATATATATAAAATGATATAAAATACGCCATACTTATTGGCACAACTTCGCTGAACTAAACTTTGTTAGGACTTTCGCAAATTGCGAGTTCTTGAATAAGCTCCAAAGTTTTTTAATACGAATGAGCGAGTATTCTCTAGTCAGCTGTGCTCAACTTACTGTCAATCTATTTATTTTATACTTATTTTCTTACTCTGCTTTTTTTTTTGCTTTGTTTTATGCTGATTATTTGAGACTGCAAATTTGCAGCTGTCATTAAATGCCAATTTTATTGGCCATGCAAATGCTTGGCATTGCGTTTTTAATGCATTAATTGTTCAACTGTTACGCCCGCCTTGCGCTGTGGGCGTGGCGGACAGTGACTATCATTGTCCCGGCGACGTTTTATGAGCGGCTCATTTGAGTGACGCTCGCGGCATTAAAACGGCATAAATGCTGCGCATCGTTAACTGCCAGGCGAAAAAAAGTGAGGCAAATAGACGAAACAGTGGAAGTGGAACATTGGCAGGGTCAGGAGCGGGGAACGGTGGGGGGGGGGGGGCAGTTGCTCTGTGAGGCGACGAAAATATTTGCTTAATGAAATTGTATGCGCGCGCGAAAATTTTTGTGTGAATGAAATTAATTTCAAACATGGCGCATAGCCCACAGCTCCTGGCGCCGTGAGGTGGAGATACAGAGAAGAGAGAGTGGCAGAGAGAGGGGGAAGGGAGTGTTCTGTGGGTGTACATTGTGTATGGCCTTAGCATGGGATGAGCTGTGTGTAGCAGACGGCGCTGGCAACGAGTTTATTTCCCTAAGATTAAGATGCCTGAGCTTATGAAAAGAAATGTTACTCTTCGGCTGCTCCTGCTTCTCCTCTATGCCCCCGTCCCCCCCGTCCACGCTCTTACTCTGCTTGTTTTTTCAGCCCATTTGTGCCGCGTCGAGTGTTTACGTTCAGTTTTTGGCTTTTATGGCGCATTTTTGCTTATATGCCGTATATGGCATTTACGTACTTATACTCAAGTGTTTGTTTTCGGCTTTCTTTTTATACCCTGGAATCCATTGAAATTGAGAATTTAGGGTATAATGATTTGGTGAAAATGTATGTAACAGGCAGAAGGAGACCTCGCAGACCCCATAAAGTATATATCCTCTTGATCATCATACAAAATATAAGTTGATCTAGCCCTGTCCGACTGTCTGTTCGTCTGGCTGTTCGTCCGTCTGTCTGTCCGTCTGTCCGTCCGTCCGTCCGTATGAACGACTAGTTAATACTTCACATGAAAATATTCGTATGTTAGTTATGCAGTATGAGTTATGTTGTTTTTTCGATAACTCATCACATTTCCAAATTATCGATAATCAGAAATTCGTTTACGTTTTTTTGAGCACAAATTCAACAACGAGATAGATATTACGTATACGCAGATTTTATGATTTTTAGATTTTGGTATTAGAAAAGTTTTAGTTTTCAGTGCACGATTCAGGGTATCTCGTAGTCGTCCCGTCTCGACTAGAGTCTTCTTACTTGTTGTATTTCATTTTATTTTATTTTATGATTAGCTGCATATTTAAATGTCTTACATTTAAGGCTTTCGACTCACTCCTCCAACTCCCCCAGCAGCACTGTAAGCCATGGCTTATGAATTAGTAAATGATGCGATAGACGGCGTTCACTTTGCGAATGTTTTCAGATGATTCCTGTTATTACATTAAGTCTGCTTAACCTCTGGCATTTCGAGTGCCGCCCGATATGGCAGCACAAACAGGTTGCTAATCTTTTGTCTTTACACGCATCATAATTTATGCGAAAGTATATATGTGCACATACATATGTACATATATCATGCTGGGATAAGATCTGAGTTTAGTAACTGAACTTGTGCATTTGAAAATAATGGTAGATAAATATGGCACATTTATTTATATATATGCATATATATATGCATATTTGTGTACTCTTACGCAAAGCTCTCAACATTTTACTTATTCATTTTCCTTGCTTCTTCTTTCAGCCATATCCAAGTGCTTAAATTATTTACTATTTGATATATGTATACATAAAGCAACTCTAGAGCCTGCTTAATACGTTTTCCATTCCATTATTATTATTATCATTATCATTATCATTATCATTATTATTATTCTTATTATATTTAGTGCTTGTGTTGCTTGCATTTCTTCATGGCTACTTTACGGCAATTACCTCAGCTCTTATCTTGTTTGTAGGCAGCTTAGCTAAGCAACAGCTTGTTCTCTCTATGGTTACCTTTGTGGGTTGGAAATTTAAAAGTTTAGTCACACTTAGCACTTGTGCTTGAATTATTGATTACAGATTTTCCTGTTGTTCCAAGAACTGTTCAATTACAATTACATTTAGTTGAGGTATCCGCAAGTCTTAAATACCCCACTTAGCACCATATATTGTCAAAGCTTGACCTTTTGCAGATTAATTTTCCGCTTACCCTTGCAGAGCATATTATATTATAAATTTAATATAATAAATTAAGTTAAATTATATTAAGACCCTAGCAGCTCCTTGCTTAGCATTCTCTCTTTCTTAGTAACATAAGTTTGGTTGAACAGTGTCTGATAATAATCAACAAACAAGAAGGTATTAAGTTGAAGCAGGCAGCACAACAAATACTTCTAAGCAAAAATTTTTGAGATTTTCATTAAGATGTTTGTCTACTGCTTAAAATAGAAGCAGTATAAATAGGTGAATAAGGGACAAGAGTTTGAAATTGATATATGAGACGTTAGAGCCGGCTTAAGATGACAGCTTAGCTATAGCTATGTGAGGTGGAGAAAACAGACGAATTTAGAAAACGAAGACAAATTTAATAAACATTGTTATAATTAACGTGTTTATTATTTGCATAACAATTTGAAGCGTTTAAATCTTCACGCTATCTTCGTCAGATCAACTGAAAAGAATCGTACTCACTCGCTCTCGCTCCAAGAGTCTTCGGTTCTTTTCGTTTTTGTTTTTGGCTGAGCACCTTGAGGTTAACTATTCGCGCTCTTTTAACGAACAGCGCCTAGGTAGCAAGCGATATGATTGGCGTTCGCACAGCGAGTAAGTGAGCAAAAAAAAAAAAAAACGCAAAGAGTAAATTCAAACGGTATTTACTATTGCATATATACACACACATGCACATACTCAACTCACGAACGCTATTGATGTGTTTAGCGAACAAAACTCTCTCATGCATATCAATGCATCTCTTTGCTTCATTTAACACAACTAAACAGTCGGGAGAGACATAGAGCGAAACACAACAAAATCTAACGGTTGTGAGCGGATCGTGAACGAAGGCATTGGAGAACCATTGCAATTGGCTGCTCTCAGAGTTTATATTGAAAGTGTGAGTGAAAGACACTGATTAGCAGACATTGAGAAACGGTAAACAGATATTTGCGGGCTCTGGTTTATATTTAATATTTATTATTATTATTTTACTCTATTTGTATTATTTAAAAGAATTCATTTTATTTAATTGCCTCTTGAGATTCTAATATTTGTCCTTATATAACTGTGACTCTTCAGTGTTAAGGAGTTCAGCTTATGAAAATTGCTACGGTAAATGATAAAAAAATGTGAAAATGTAATCATTAAGAGAGTTGATTTAATGCGTTGACATTAAGTAGTATTACAGTGAAACCGACAAGCCTAGATTAACAACACGAAATGTGATAAAAGTAAGCAACGCAATTCGGTTAATATATATATGTATATACAAATACAAGTAAACATATATACCTTATATATATATTTAAAGTAGACTCTGTGGCGAACGTAGCACAATTGAAATTGATTACAATTTATTTGACGCGAAATGGCAATTAATTGGATTTACCATAATTCAATTGCAAGTTGGCAATAAATTTAATGAAATACGCTGAATGTTCAACAAATTAAGCGCGACAGGATGAGAGGCAGGACAGCGTACCGAACGTATTGATGAGGCAGGCGTTTAACACACAAAAGCAAAGCATCTGAGTTCGAGGCACGCAGCCGAGATTGTCAAACACCTCTAAATACGCAGTCTTGCAACGTTTTGTGGCTTGTTCATTCGTATTTGTGTTGTGCAACAGCTGTTGCTGCTGCTGCTGCCGCTGCCGCTGCTGCTGCTGTTGCTTTGTGGCTGTGGGCGCTTTTATTATTATTTACTCTGATTTGGCCAGTTGCGCAAACAAGCAAGCGCTATTGTGTTTGCGCAATTTCGAAGCCAGATTGCATGAAACGCATGGGCGTGGCCAGCGTACGCGAGCTGCAGCCACTGCAGCTGTGTACATGCCGGAAGTAAAAATTACTTTTTAAATTAGTTGCACACACACACAAAGAGTGAGTGAGAAAGAGAGAGAGAGAGGGAGACAGCACACACGCATGTGTGCGTCTGCAGGTGGTAAGCTTTTGCCGCTAGCTGTTTAATTTAGCCAGCATTTGTCTAAGTGTTGCAAAGCGGTAAAAGTTGCCACACTCGCTCGCCCACTCTCTCTCTTACACTCGCTCTCTCTCTTTCTCTCCCTCACTCTCATTAGAGAATAAAAACAATTACGCTTCTCTATTGTTGCAGCTGACATGAAAGCCAAATTGAAAGCGAGCATGCTACAAAAAGTTGCAGCAGCTAACCTAACTTTTTTTTTAGTTTTTTTTTTTTTTTATTTTCAACCCCATCTGTAAATAGCTGCTGCCAAGGGCTATAAAGCGCTAGAGTGCTGAGAGAAATGTGTTTATAATTGTGTTTTAGTAAATTTTGTTAAAGTTACTTTTTGTCTAGCTGACGCTGACGCTGACGCTGCCGCTGCCGCCGCCGCCGCCGCTGCTGTTGTTAATGATAATATTAAGCTAAATGTTGCTTTACTGCATACACTCTTTTAACTAGTTCTTAAATATGCATTATGTAGTACTTTGCTCAAGCTAGGAAATCCTGCGAGACACAAGTGCATTTTGGATTTACCCTCTCAATGTTTACACATAATTTGAATTGTTGAAAGATTTAATGAAAAGTTGAATTAAAATAATAATGTTTTTACATTTGTATTTTTTATTTAACTCCCTAAATGCGGAATTAGTTTGCAATGAAAACGATCTAAGAATTTATAATTTAAATAAAAGTTGGCAAGGATAGAAATTGAAATAAACATTTGTATATCGTATATCAAGTATATTACGTTCTTCGATTAGAAATCGTCTGACGTTATTTGCTCATTGTTTATTGTAAATAACATATAATATATAGATCATCGTATATTGAATACGAAATGAGATAAAAATATGCAATATACGATATACTGTCTATAATACACATTATATTGTAGATCTAATATCGTATATCTAATTTTGTGTAACGTTTTTCAAGTTTTGTATAAGTTATGTGGTTCATCATAACTGCTATATCGTATTTGGTGTATATAATTATGTATATCGTAAGCTGTATATCAAATATATTTATACGATATGTATGCAGCATATGTTTACCTATAGCGACGATAGATGTTTTCTCTAGATAGTTTTAGAATTTAGTATATGATATATCTTACATTGCAAAACGAATATCGAGTATCGTATAGCATATACCGTGGAGGGAAATCGTATATGGTATACCGTATAATGAATTCCATATACCGTATATCGTATACGTTAAGCCTTATATCGTATATTGAATTTCATGTATTGTATAAAGTATATTCAATATCGTATATTGTATATCGTATATTGTATATTATATATAGTGTTTTATAAATGGTTTATTTTATATAGTATATTGTCTATCGCATATTCTATATCGTATATACTATACTCTATATCGTACATTTTATGTCGTATATTCTATATCGTATATTGTAGATCGTTTATTGTATATCATATATTGTATAAAGTATATTCTATATCGTATATTGGCTATCGTATACTCTATATCGTATATAGCATATTCTATATCGTACATTTTATATCGTATATTCCATATCGCATATTCAATATCGTATATTGTGTATCGTATATTGTATATAGTATATTGTATAAAGTATATTATATATCGTATATTGTATATCGTGTATTATAAATGGTACATTGCCTATCGTATATTGTATAAAGTATATTCTATATCGTATATTATATAACGTATATTGTATACCGTATACCTAACATCGTTTATCGTATATTTTATATCGTATATAATACATGTATAGTATATGGTATATTGAATATCGTAAATTGTATAAATAATACATTTTCAAGTATATAATTCCACAATTACTACAAATCTAGGTTACACATCGATGTGGATAGCTGCGTTAGCAATGAATCTTCTGCAACTACTACATTACGCATTGACTTTCAAATAAGGCATGTGCTATATTACAAAGATTCCGTAATCAGTCTGTAATTAAAATGGATTTATTGATTTTTCAAATGAAACAGCTGCCAAAGCGATTTGCTTTCGATTGTGCCTCAAACTCATTTGTATTTTATGTGAGTGCTGCACCTTGGCCAAGTCCGTAAGCTGGCAACGGCTAGGGCCAACACTGTGGCTACTTAATTAGAGCTAGATCTAGAAGTGTTGCCACTGTTTTCAGCCACCCACAACTGTTGTGGTTCCAATTGCTATTGCTATTGCTATTGCTCGACTGTCAATTCGCTCTCTGTGCGCTTCGACCACAATTATTTCCGTTCTAATGTGCCTGGCAGCTCTTGGCCATCTTTTGTGCTGCTGGGCATTGGCTTTTGGCTTGTTGCCCTCAGTGCTTTGCATGCTTTTAGTATTTTAATTAAATCTGATGTTGATTGACGCAACGACTGCTGATACGTAGCCACATTAGCGGTCATTGCAATTGGCTCTTAACTTAATCAGCTGCATGAGGTTGCTCAACAAAAAAGCAAATAAGGAACATTTTTAAAATTTCAGGTTGCCATTGCCCAGTCACAGGAAAGAGTTTCAGCTTCTTCTGCTGCTGCTGCTTCTTCTTCTTTTCTTTTCACCCCCCTTTTTGTGTGTGTGTGCTCCCAAGTGCTGACTGAGATTTATGGCAAGTGCAGAGTGCAAAATGCAGTTCAAGTCCCCATTGAGGAGCAGTCGATGCCATCGTCCAACTGTCGACGTGTGCATATATGTGTGTGTGTGTGTGTGCATGTGCGTGTGTGTTCGTGTACAAAGACAAGCACAACAAAACACGGCACAAAAACAGCATAAAGTAGTCAGCTCGTAAAAACGACAACAGCCAGCAACTGGGCCAATCTGCCATATTGAACGGCCGTTTTAGCATAGATGGAAGAAAGCCAACTAAACACGAACACACACAGAGTCGAGCTTATGGCACACTGCATGCCAGACTATACAATGCCCTAGACGCCGAACAATGAGTGCTCTTAAGAGTAAAAAAGCTAAAAGTAGGTTATCGATAATGCCATCAAAAGCAGTTGACTTATCGATATGTCAATCAGCAGCTCAGATTACTTGAACAGTCTGGGAAATTGAATAGAAAAGCAATTATAGTTGGTCTCTCTAGATATGTAGGTTAAGTTTGCTTAGAGTGCAAATCAAATCGATAGGTGTGATCGATAGGCAATGTATTTCCAGTACAGAGAGCGGAAATACTGCAAAAATACTAAAAAGTGGAGCAATTTTGGTAAAGCAATTTCCTCTCTGTACTAGAAACGATGGAATGAAATATGGCGATCGTCAAACAAATTGAACAGCATGTTAACTGCGAAATTTGCATCGAACTTAATTTACTGCACTCACATATTCGCTTTGCTAGCCACGCCTCTAATCGACCATTGATCACAACGACATGCACTCACACACGCACACATTCACACCTGCATCCACACAGCTGTACGCATTGACAGAGCAGTCACGTCAAGTGCAACAAGCGTGTCTATCAATTCTTCAACTGTGCCAAGCTCTGGTGTCCACTTCCGTATCCGCTTACACTCGCCCAACACTGCCGTGGGCATGCCAATGTCCAGAACTGTGCAACAACAACTGGCAACAGCATTGTGCATACAAGAAATGTGCAATCACTTGACTGTCTGTGGGAGGTGGCCGGGCGGCGACAAGGACTCGCAAAAGTGGAGCACATCAATGGGGATTTATAAAAAATGCAAATTCATTAGAGCCAAGACCGCTTGGCGTAGCTGAGTTGAGCCGAGCTGAGCTGAGTTTTGGCTCAAATGTTAACTAAGCCACAAATTTTAAGTTCAGGCCAGCAGCACGAGCCGAGCTGAGCCGCGCAGAGCCAAGCCGAGTCAACGCCAACGCGTCAGCAGTTAAGCAAAAGTGCAGCGTCATGACATTTAGGGTTCTTCTTCTTCTTCTTCATCTTCTTCTTCATTTTTTATCCACTGCTCCCACAGCTACACTTAAATTTTCAGCAACATCATTAGGAAACAAGGCAGAAGCCTCTAGTCGAGACGGCTCGACTACGAGATGCCCTGAATCCTGCAAAAGAAAACTAATGCTCTTCTTCTTTACGCGCGCTCGGCTATGAACGATCTTAATGAGACTTTCGGAATTAATGTGTGACAACTTTTGTTGTTGTGCTGATCAGGAATATATATACTTTGTGGGGTCTGCAACGTCTCCTTTTGCCTGCTGCATACATTTTCACAAAACCATCATACCCTAAATTCGCAGTGGGTTCAGAGTATAATTAAAAAAAAAAAAACCTGCGTCAAGGCTGAGCTGAAAATTTTTGTTAACTAATCTACTAAGAGCTCGACAGCTCGTAGCAAAGAAATTTTGCTACAAAAGCTATGCAAATGATTTTAAGCGTTTAGTTAAAGGTGAGTTTAAAGTGAGAGTTAACTGGAGTTGAGCGAACTAGTTCCAATTTTGTTGGATTAGTTTCAATGTGAAACAGATTAGTTTATTCACTAATTTAGAAATATTTATAAACAAAATCAAGCAAATCAACATTGCTCGACTGCTAATAAAATTCTTTTCTTGAAATCTTTGAGCAAGAAGACGATGAAATATTTGAAAAGTTTTTTTCTTCTTCTTTTTAACTGCTGCAGTGCCCAAGGCATTCCTGTAGCTTGCTCTCGAGCTGCTAATTGGTTGTTGCGAACACTTTTTGACCCAGTTGAGTTGACATTATTTATGGCGTTGCTCAGTTCAATCAAATTTGAAACAATCTGGTGGAATTTTGTTTACTCTGCTGCACTTTGCCAATAAACAAGGGCCACGGCGGCAACAACAAGGAGTTACAGGAGCAGCAGGAACAGTAGGAGCAGTAGCAGCAGGAGTAAAAGTAGGAGCAGCAGGAGTAGGAGTGAGATTCGGAGCAGCAGGAGTAGTAGTTGGAGCCGCAGGAGTAGGGGTAGCAGCAGCGGGAGTTGGAGTAGGAACAGCAGCAGCAGGTGTAAGAGTAGCAGCAGGAGCAGGAGGAGGAAAACTAACAGCAGCAGTAGTCGGAAGAGCAGCAGGAGTAGGAGTAGGAGTAGGAGTAGGAGTAGGGAGTAGGAGTAGGAGTAGGAGTATTAGTAGGAGTAGGAGTAGGAGTAGGACTAGGAGTAGGAGTAGGAGTAGGAGTAGGAGTATTAGTAGGAGTAGGAGTAGGAGTAGGAGTATTAGTAGGAAAAGGAGTATTAGTAGGAGTAGGAGTAGGAGTAGGGAGTAGGAGTAGGGAGTAGGAGTAGGAGTATTAGTAGGAGTAGCAGTAGGAGTAGGAGTAGGGGCAACAGCAACAGCAACAGCAGCAGCAATAACAACAGCAGGAGCAGCAGCAGCAGCAGTAGTCGGAGGAGCAGCAGGAGTAGGAGTCAGAGTAGGAGTAGGAATAGGAGCACCAACAGCAGCAGAAATAGGAATAGGAGCAGCAGCAACAGCAACAGCAGCAGCAACAGCAACAGCAGCAGCAACAGCAACAGCAGCAGGAGTCGGAGCAGCATCAACAGCAGCAGCAACAACAACAGCAATGTGAAGGAGCCTGTCGAACCATTAACAAGTTGTTCTGGCAATTATGGCAACGTCTGGCGACCAAAACACACAACTCATTCACACAGCAACACTTGCACACACACAAACACACACATACATGGATGCTGCTTCCGTTATAAATTATTGGCATACCGAGCGTGGCTCATGAATTGCCCAATGCAAAATCCATGGCATTCTCATTGAAATTGTTGGTCAGGTTCAAGAGGAGCAGCAGCAGCAGCAACAGCAGCCGCAACAACAGCAGCAGCAACAGTCGCAGGCGCAGCAACAACAGCAACAGCAGCAGCAGAAGCAGTTCTCTCTGCCTGGAACGTAGTTCATTTGCATTTTTGCCAGCTTTATTAAACAGCGACCTGTCGACAGGCCAATAACAACAACAACAAAAACAAACAGAGTGCAAAAGAAATACAGTGAGCCAACTTAGCTGGGGCCAAAAGTTTTGGCCAAGTTAATTAGTTGCATTGCATCACATTTTCGCTCCCAGCGGCATCATTAGGCCAAAGGCAGAAGGGTTTGTTGTCTAGCAATCGCATCGATCATGAGCATGCCCATCATTTAATTTGTTACCACATTCCGTTCCGTTTTTGGAAAACGGTCGGCCGGCGCATTGACGCTTAGCGGCATTAACTACAAGTCATTATTATCGTCAGGGGCATTCCGGGGCCAGCGAAACAAAAAAGGAATACGAAAGTGCTGCAGCCAAACTATACTCCAAAGACAGTTAGCTCTCGCTCTCGCTTTCACTCTCTCTCTGTCCCTCTCACTCTCACTCATGCTCTTGCTCTTACTCTCTCCCAATTCCATTTCCAATTCCAATTCCAATTTGTATTTCGGATAGGGGACTGGCATTAATACGTATACGCACACACACACACACACACACAGAGAGAGAGAGAGAGAGGCGCGCTAGCACACGAGGCTGCACGGGTGCACTCATGTGTGATTGTTTCTCAGTAAATGGGAGTGTACATGACACAGCCAAACACACACACAGGCACACACACACACACACACGCACACACAGACGCACACATTGATGCTCATGCGTAGCCTTTCACATGAGTGTTTCTCACAGTGCTGCGCATATGTTTAGCTACAGTCTGCTCTTCAATTATAATTTATAAATGCAACTGAGCGCATTAGACGTATAAGAGTGAAGGCTAAAAGCAGGAGTCAAATACTATATGAAACCTTATATACTTATATTCATATATTTTAATATATTTATATACACTTATAGTTCATTAGTTCATAATTTAAGCATGTCCACAAACAAAAAGTGGAACATGATAAGAAAGTTATTGTTAGTTGAAGATATCAAAAAATTAAAAAAAAAAAAAACATAATAAAAACTACTTAAGAATCTTAAGTGTAATTCTATTAAATAAATAAATAATATGCCAGCAAAGCTAAACAACATAGCCAAATATTATTTATTTTTAATTAAGATATTTAAATGGATATAGTGAAACATGATATAAAAGAATAAAATATTAAAAAAATGAAATAAAAATAAATAATAAAAGTACTGAAGAATCTTAATGATATAAAAGATTAAAATATTAAAAAAATAAATTATAACAAGTAAGAAGGCTCTAGTCGAGACGGCTCGACTACGAGATCCCCTGAACCCTGCAAAAAAAGTGATACTTTTCTTCTTTACGATCGCATGAGCGCGAGCTCTGCTAACCGCGCAGTTGCTGCCGTGGCTTGGGGGTGGGTTGGGCTGTACTTTGAACACTTATAACTCCATTTCTAGATGCATGATCTTGATGAAATTTTCAGAGTAGATTAAGAATATCTAAATGTATCTATGTGCCAAATTTCAAGTCTCTAGTATTTGAAATGCGTTTTTTGCAAATTGTGGGCGAAGGGGGCGTGGCACCAAAATCCAAAAATTACATAATCTGCGTATTCATAATATCTATCTAAATATACAAATTCGAAGTCTTTAGCTAAAACGGTGTAGAAGCTATGCTCAAAAAACCTAAAAAATTGAAACGAATTTTCGATTTTTTATCGATAATTTGGAAATGGGATGAGTTATCGAAAAAACAAAATAAACTCGTACTGCGTAGCTAACATATGAGTGTTCATGTGAAATTTCAGCTCTCTAGCTCTTGTAGTTTCCGAAATCTCGACGTTCATACGGACGGACGGACGGACGGACGGACGGACGGACGGACGGACGGACGGACGGACGGACGGACGGACGGACGGACGGACGGACGGACGGACGGACAGACGGACAGGGCTCAATCAACTTATTTTTTTATGCTGATCAAGAATATATATACTTTATGGGGTCTGCGACGCTTCCTTCTGCCTGTTACATACATTTTCACAAAACCATTATACCCTGAATTCCCATTTTCAATGGGTTCAGGGTATAAAAAAATACTGAGAATCTTAAGTGTAACTATATTAAATAAATAAATAATATGCCAGCAAAGCCCCAAAAATAGCCAAATATTATCTATTTAATGGTTGAAGATAAAATAAAAAAAATAATAAAAATATCAATAATTAAAAAAAATACTACAAAATCTAAGTATAAATATATAAATATATTAAATAATACAAAAAGTTAACAAACAACATTATGCCCTGTTTGCACACTTTCAACGGCTCAGTATTCATAATAAAAAACTATACAAATAAAAATAACAAGAGGTAGAAATCAGAATAAAAAAAAAAAAAAAAAAAAAAAATTAAATAAAAATTGAAACTCGCGCTTTATCAAAATATTTACACTTTGAACTTAAGCAGAGTGTGAAATAAAGATTAAAACAAATACTAGAATGAAATGATTGAAATAAATATGTTTTTTATATATATAGTATATAATAGCTATAGCCATAACTATAAAACAAGTACAAGTACTGAATAAAATAAATATGTAATTTATATAAATATATAGTATATACATTAGCCATAACCTTCCAACAACAGATTCTTTGATCTAAACAGGAATTATGTTAGTGCCTTCCATCATTTCATGTCGCCCACAGCACATTTGCGCTTTTATTTTGTTTTTAACGAAATGGCGTTGGCCTTCAGTTTAGCTTCAGTTTAGCTTCATGTTATCTGTTGCTATTAAACTAATCCGCATTGTAAGTAGAAACTTGTGATATTTTCACATAGAGGTTTTGCCACCTCTCTCTGATTGTGTGCGACATTAACCTCTGGGGAAATTAAAGATACATTAAATGCCGCAGGCAAACGGAGCATGCAGATGCCAACTGTTTGTATATATATATTTTACATATGTATATATATATATATAATATATATATGTCTGCTTGTGCTTGGGCTTTATATTTTTGGCTCAGTCGCTAGCCATGCACTTGCTTTCCGGCTTATAATGCTGTTGACTTTGGCGGCGCCGACAGGTCGTATACTTAATTTATTTATTTATTTTATTATATATAAATACATATATATTTTTTTACTGCTCTCCATGTCAATTTACTTGTCTAAGCTCTGACGTCTTTTGGCTCGTCTTCGCTAATTAATCTAATGACAATTGGCATAAACAAAAGTATATATAATGCGAGCAGGCGGCTTGAATTGAAAAGTTCGAGTTGAATGTCAGCCGGGCGTTGCTTGGTTATCGGAGAGCAGTGAAAGCGAGAGTTGCTGCTGCCGGGCATAAATAGAGCATACAAATTTCTATTATGAACGTGGGGAACGTGCAGAAACTGTCGCATAACAATAATAATAAGAACAACAACAAGAGCAACAACAGAGGGAAAAATAAAAATAAATTGCGCACAACTTTTGGGCTTTAATATTTAATTAAAATTTTGCGTAACGTTTTGTTAATGAATTCCTATTTGACGCGCCCATTGCACGTGTCGCGTCCCAGCCGCAGGCTACCACGTCCAGCCGGCCAGAGGAGAGGCAGAGTTGTAGATGCTTTACTTCTACTCTGACCAGTTGTTTGTGTCCTTGGGCGCTGGCCAGAGACTTGCCAGTTGCTTGTTGGCCACTTTTTGGGCCACTTTGTTGCTGCTGTACCCAAAGGAATGGCAAATTTATGAAATGATTTTAATTAGCTCGCCATTGTTGTTGTTGCTGCTGTTGTTGTTTGGTTTTCGGGTGCTCGTTTTGTCCAGTTTTATACCATTTTAATATCTGCATAGAAGCTGCGCGGGAACGGTGCTAAAAAAAAATATAAATACACAACAAAAACAGAAAGGACAAATAAAAAAAAAAAAAATAATGGGAACCACTTTGGGTCGTCGTTCGCGAACAGGAAGCAGGAAATCTGCCATTGAAAAGCATCAAGCAAAAACAACGGGCAAAACGGAAACAAAACTTTCATTGCGGCAAGCTGTAAAGCTGTAAATGTCTTTCAAGGGGCGGCCTTTGCTGCTCCCCCTCTCTCTCTCTCTCTCTCTGTGTGTGTGTTGTGGGCGTGCCACATGACAGCCAACAAGAGCATTAAAAGTTATGACTGCCATGCTTGTCAAAGGTTTGCATCCTGTGCCCATAAAATGCTCGAAAAACTTTCTGCGATTTTACATTAACTTCACGTTAGTCACAAGCAGGACGGACATAAAGTGAAAATCTGTGTAGATAGGCCACGCACACACGCACAAATGCTCATATACAAGTATATACATATATATATATATAAATATATATTTGTACATATGTTTCATAATCCCCACAGAAGTCTGTCCACACTAATACTTTGATAATAGAGCTCATTAAAAAGATACGCTGCTCGGGGCGAGTCCAAAGTAACTTTAGCAAATGGCTAAAAATGGATAAAAAAAAGATATGAAAGAGACGAGAGCTGTTTGCGGTAGTTTGAAAGCTAATAAAATAATGTTCTAAAGCTGTGAAAATGTTTAAAATAAAATTTCGTTGTAAGTTGAGCTAAATTTAAAATGTATATTAAATAAGGATTTATAAAAATATATTTGATAAAGCACAAAATAAATAATTTGATTAATAATTAAATTACTAATTTAATTCTGAGCATTTAAATTTAAAAATAAAAATTATAAAAAATATTAAAAAAAAAAAAACTAAAAATTATAATAACTTATTTATTGATTAATTTATTTAGTAAAATACTAAATATAAGTTATAGTTTTAATTAAATATATTTTATTTGACAATATTATGCACAAATATAAAAATAAATATATTGTTTATAAAGTTAAAATTAAAATGCTGCTTTGTTAAAAAAAATAATAAAAATCATTTTTATTTAAATGTCATTTCAACTTTGAATTTATTGTACAAATTTTAATTTTATGGCTTACATTATTTTATTTATTTATTAAAAATAATTTGCTTAAAAACAAACTAATTGGCTTTAATAATACTTTAAAATTGTTGAAAATATGATGACGAAACAAGTGCTAAATTAAATAAATTAAAATGAAGAAGTCCGTGAAATTTCTAAATACAAAAAGACAATGCAAGTGTTAATAATTAAATTTGTATACTGCAAATAACTCTATATTATTATTTTTTTCTGATTAGACAAAACAAGTGTTAATAATTAAAATGATTTTAATAATTAAATTAAATTTGAATGCAGCATATATTATTTCAATATTATTATTATTAATTCAATATAAACTTTTTTTCCTGAGAATTGGATAGATATAGAGACTTTTCGTTTCTCCATCCGTATGCACGGAAGTTATATTTAAATTGAAATATAAAACAAAATAAACCGCGCCTGTGTGCTTTCACAACAATCATTCATTTGTGACTGACTTAGAGATGATACCTATCACATAGATATGGTAATCGATACATATCGCATTGCTACAGATTATATTTTCAACAATAATTAAATTCAATCTTTAAAACAACTTTTTATTTTTGGCGATAAAAATATAATATAGTTTCAGCTAAAAGTTTGAAAATATATTTGCATAGCTCAAATCAATATTAATTTTGAAAATTTGAAAAGTAAAAAAATTAAATGACTTTTATTATTTTTTAAATTTTTATTTTGCTCGTTAAGTTATTATTCTTATGCATGTACTTTTTCCACCTACATCAAATGAATTCAAGAAATATTAAAATAAATTCACCAAACTGAAATTTATGTTCAGGTTTTGAACATTCACCATTAAATTATTATTATTATCATTAAATTGAATTGTTTTTCGACTATTTTTTAGCTATTTTTCCCAGTTAATACCAGCTAATTGATATTGAGGCTTCTAGATTCTTTCTTCTGATTCAAAAATATGTGACTTCTATTCAGATCATTATGAATGCAATTTGAACGCATTTCAATCCACAGCAAACTAAGTCAAGTTAATGAACATTTAAATTTATTTTAATTGACTTCAAGAGTATTTGCTTTGAGCAGTTCTCACATAGGGCATACGACTGTCGCCTTGGGTCTGATTAACATTTGTAGCCTGGCAACGGCTTTTAACCATTAAAAAGTTTGCTCACTTTTTTTACTGCACTGCTGAATGAATAATAAAAGTGAAAGAAAAAACCGCATGGCGTGCCTGGACGGGACACAGGCCGTACACAATCCGGCCAGGCCAGTGTGCTGGCCAAGAACAATACAGCTAGCTGGCTGACCACCTCTAATTCTCGGACAGCTAATTGCGAGCTAAAAGTTGCTCATTAGGCGGTCGCCGTTCGGTGCTAAATACAATCAAATCAGACATTTCCGCTGCTGAATTATGCCACTTCCGGCGCACAAAGGGCACACACAGAGCACGTTCAGCCATTGCACTCGGCAGGCCATACCCTGTAGAAGCGAGTTACGAGTGAAAGGTGCAAAATACACTAATGAAGACAAGTCTAACATCTATATACACGACATGAGATTCCTTTTAAGCAGCTTTTCCTTAGGCTTGAAAAGAGTTTTTTGTAGTTTGGCTGTGTTTGGGCTCTGTATCTGTGCATAGTTGTTGTATTTGGCATTTGTTGTTGTCTGCAGTTTTTGAGGACTGGATTGGATTTAATGGAAATTTTTTGGATATTTAGGCTGCAGAAGAAATGTTTCGATTGTAGGAGTTTTCTAATGATGCCTAAGAGCTGTGGAGCATTGCTGTTTTTTAGTTGGAGTTGTATATATTGTAGAATGATCTCGAAAAACTAATCAACATCATATTCTTAGAAGTAAGCATTTAGTTGCAAAGACAGTCGTTGGCTGCTCGAGAACTTTCTAGAATAAGAAATCCATAATATTCCATATGTAATGAAGCAAGTATAAAAGGCATGCTGCACATCGAGTCGGTGGTTCAGCTGTATTGTGAGTGGGCAGTTGTTTTGGTATGTTGTATTGTATTGTATGAGGTCAGCTATAATGTGTCGGCTCGGTCAGTTATGTTGAATATGTGAAGACGTCGCGGTACTTGAACTCTCTACTCGTTACTTATAATTATTTTATTTTACTAAATAAACTTATTGTGTTGCACCTACATTTACAAAACTGTTTTTTGATTTATATCAAGAAAACCCTTAAACAGTATTGTCTGATTCATATTTGTTGCAGTTCAAGTTGTTTTAGAAGAGATCTTTCGTTAATATGATATCAAGTTAGTTCTAATATAAATTATTGAATTTATTGAATTTTATTAAATTATAATTTATTTTATTTATTTTTTTTTATTTTTTTTTAAATCTATTTATTTATTTTTTTTTTAATTTAATTTTTTTTTATATTTTATTTGCTATTTTATAAAAATAATGTATTCATTTAAAATACAATATTTGTTGGGTCAAAATCATTATATTGTTCACATGAATTTCATACTTATGTATACTCTAATATGGGTCCACCCTAACTAATTGTCTCTTTACATTGTCAAACTCTTCTCACTTACACTCATTCGCCTAACTTTAAGCAAGCTGCGCTTGCTCATACGTTTCTGTAATTTAGTCTATAACGAGAACTCATGAATAAATGTTGCACCTACGATGCGCTGAATTTAATATACGGCTCATTAGTTTAGTGGAATAGCACCCCCATACCTTGAAACTCATGCTGGACTGGAAAACGCTCCTGATCCTACATTTTGGCGCCCAACGTGGGGCAGTGTTATTCAAAGTTCAGTGCAATATACATATTTAAAGTTCTAATTCGGCTTTGTACATATGGACATACATACATATATACATCATCATCGAGAATGTTCCTGCATACAAAGTGTTAACTGTGCATACATATGCTTTGCCTTGCTATTCGTCGCTACGCCGAGACACCGTTAATTGCTTTGACTGACTTCGCTGTCGCTCTGTGACCCCCGCTGTCGCATCACCGAGTCATCTCTTTCGTTTCTTCGTTCTTTCGCAGCAACAGCAGCTTCTGCTTTGCAATCATTATACTCAACGTCACTTTGCTGTCCCCCATTGTGCCTTGCCATCATATTCGTCTAAGCAGAAAGAAGTGCAGGTGCTCATAAAACGCACTTACAACAACAAGTTGAGTGCAATTCGTTACATGCATTGCTGCTCTTCACCGCTTTATATTTACACTCTCAGTTGAGTGAAACTCACGCCTCATATTTTGCACGCTCAATTGAGTGAAATTTGTCACTTGCATTGTTCGTCGCTTGCCAATTATTCTGCATTCTGTGTTTTTAATTCTGGCAGTGAATTTGATCAACGCTTATTAAATATATAAATTAAAGAAAACATAAGTTGTTGTTGGTCGAATCATGTCTTTGGAGAGTCTTAAAACACAGCGCGCGAATACTCGCCGGAATATTAGCCGCATTCGTAGTGTCGTCGATCCCGCATTAAGAGAAGGCAAATCTGTACCAAGTCAAGCTGAATTAAAGTGTCGCTTGGAAATTTTGGAAGCTTACTTTAAGCAAGCAATGGTTTTGCAGACTCAAATAGAAAGGAATGTCCGACCGACACAGGACGCACCGATCTGGAGGAGCTGTATGTAGACATAAAGGTTTGCATAACAGAGCAACTTACTGAAGATATGCACGAGTCAACCTTTGCTGGGCATCAGGACTTACACTCTCATCGTCTGCCAAGTTGCCCAGACTTACGCTACCCACATTTGATGGCAATTATGCGGACTACAAGAATTTTAGTGCATTATTCACTCAAATGGTGGATCAACAGAACAGCTTATCACATATCGAGAAGTTTAATCAACTGATTAGCTGCTTAAGAGGACCAGCATTGGAAACTGTAAAGGCATTTCAGATCACACCTGAAAACTATCGGAAGGCTCTCGATCGTTTAAATCAGCGCTACGACAATCCCACATTAGTGTTTTTGGATAATATATCATCGTTGTTTATGCTCAAGAGTGTGTCAAAGTCAAACAGTCAGGAAATTCGAAGTCTGATTGACAACTCTACAGCATTGTTCAACTCGCTAAGATCACTAGGCAACGAATCACAAATTGCGCAAGCAATGTTAATAGCTATTGTCATGGATAAGATGGATATGGAAACTAAGCGCAAATGGAACGAATCATTGGATTATTCCAAGTTGCCTACGTGGGATTTATGTGTAAAGGTAGTTGAAAGGCATTGCCAATATTTGGAATCATGCGGTAAGTCCGAATCGACTCAGGCTCGAACTGCGGTTGCTACCAAACATCGAACCAGACGACCACGCGACATGGCTTGTCGTTTAATTGCTCAACTCACTCATGTCCTCTTTGTCTTAGTTCAGAACATCGAGTTTCACGCTGCAGTCGGCTTCAGGAGATGTCGATTGCGGAGCGCTATGAGACAGCAAAACGACATGCGCTGTGCCTAAATTGTCTTGGCAAGGGCCATCAGGCAGCTAAGTGTCCATCCACTCAAAGATGTCGATTCTGCTCTAAACTTCATCACAGCTTACTACATCGAGAGGCAGCTACGATGCCCAACGTTTCTAATTCAAACAATGTTGTCACACATACACACACCAATCAAACTGACCAAGTCATCTTGGCAACGGCCATCGTCGAGGTCATGGATGCATCTGGAAGCTACAGGATCGGCCGTGCGCTATTGGATTCGTGCTCCCAGGTGAACTTTATCTCGGAACAGTTCGCGCAATCGCTTCGCTTGCCAAAGGTCAAACGGCATATGCGAATCGGAGCATTGGGGATTCACACACATACATCAAGTTTGGCACTTCGGCCACAATCAAGTCACGATTTGAGAATTTCAAGATGCCCATTGATTTCTGCGTGACGTCACACATTGCATATCAGCCGGATTCGGACATCGACATTTCATCTTGGAACATACCCAAGAATACGCCTTTAGCAGATGAGCAGTTCCACAAAACCCGCCATATCGATTTACTTATTGGAACTGAAACATTTTTTGATATTCTTGCAGTGGGACAAATCAAATTGGGTCCTTGTCTTCCTACGCTTCAGAAAACGTTGCTCGGATGGATTGTGTCTGGACGTTATGAAGGAACGCAGCGACAGGCACACTCTACTCGCTCTCACAGGAGGAGTCAATCAACAACAATTTGGAAAGGCTTTGGCAGATTGAATACTTAAGCAAATCAAACGACAAGTTCACACCTGAGCAACTGCAGTGCGAACAAATGTTTACTCAAACTGTACGTCAACAAACAGATGGTAGAATTATCGTTCGGCTACCATTTAAGGATGACCCAAGACATCTAGGATCTTCATACGAGTCAGCTAAGCTGAGATTTGAGTCATTGGAACGGCGCTTAAATCGCAGTCCTCAGCTAAAGGCATCATATACGGAATTTCTGCAGAATATGAAGATTTGAATCACATGACTTTGATAGACTCACCGCTGCTTGATGAGCCACACAATTACATACCACATCATTGCGTCTTTAAGCTAAATAGCACTTCAACGAAGCTCCGAGTTGTCTTTGATGCATCAAATCGAACCTCGTCGCAACGATCACTCAATGACTTGTTAATGGTTGGACCGACCATTCAGACGGATCTATACTCGCTTCTGCTACGCTTCCGAACATACAAATATGCGCTCACTGCCGATGTTGTGAAAATGTTCAGGCAAGTATTAGTGGATTATCGAGACCGCAAATTTCAATATATACTTTGGAGAGAGTCGGCAAATAAACCACTTCAGACGATGAGCTAAACACAGTTACGTACGGTACGGCAGCAGCCCCATATCTCGCTATACGCAGTATGACATATTTGGCCGATCTACACATGCAAACTCACAAACTTGGAGCACAAGCTATCAAGTCATCATTCTATGTGGACGACTTTCTGTGTGGGCATGACACGGCGGAAGGCCTGCAGCAACTTAAGGCAGAGGTATCAAGATTCTCGGCAAGGGCAAATTTGAACTAGCAAAATGGCATTCAAATCACCCAGACTTTGTCGACGACAGGACTATCAAGGATTTGAATCTAGAAGACGACTCAGTTACAAGCACATTGGGCTTAGCATGGAATCAACGTCAAGACATATTGCTATTTGCCTTTCGACCCAAGTGCTCCATTGACACAATCACCAAGAGGACAATTTTATCTGTAGCATCTTCACTATTTGATCCATTGGGATTGGTAGCGCCAGTGATTGTGACTGCAAAGATCATCCTACAGGAGCTGTGGATACTCAAATTGCAATGGGATGAATCTGTGCCGCAAACACTTTGCCTAGCTTGGAAATCGTTTGCAGCATCGCTTCCGTTATTGGAGTCACTGGCAATACCTCGATTCTGTATGCAGTCGAACACCAAGGAATTGCAGTTGCATGGATTTTGTGACGCTTCCATTCGTGCATACGGATGCTGCATCTACGCACGCACAGTTGCAGCGGACGGCAAGGTTCAAGTTCGCCTGATCACGTCAAAGTGCAGAGTAGCGCCAACTCGTAAGTTATCGCTACCAAAATTGGAACTCGCTGCTGCCCATCTGTTGGCACAGCTCTACATGAAAATTAAAGAGATTTTCACATCGAAACAAGCAATCTATCTGTGGAGCGACTCGTCGATAGTTCTTCATTGGATACAGCAACATTCTGCGACACTATCAACCTTTGTTGGAAACCGCGTTTCTGACATACAAGAAGCCACACGGATTGTCATTGGAGACACGTCCCAACACAATCAAATCCAGCCGATCTGGTTCAAGGGATGTAAACCCATAGAATTGAACGAATCAATTTGGTTTATGGGGCCGGAGTATCTGAAGCGGAGCTCGAACGATTGGCCAAGGGAGAAACGGCACGAACCAGATCCTGATGTCATAACACTTGAGATGCGCAAGTCAGCTTTCAAGGTTACGACGAATAGCAACTACCTACTCGACACACTTAGAAACATAAGTTCGCATCTTCGTTGCTTGCGAATTGTTGCATGGATGCTGCGCTTCACACACGTGCTTCGGAAACCCGTTGAGCTGTCTACGCGCTCGCCGACACCTCAAGAACTACAGCGTGCATTTAATTGCATCATTTGGAATCTGCAGCAACAACACTTCGCAGATGAAATTCACACTTTACTCAAAAATAAGCAAATATCAAGCCCCCCCCCCCCCCCCCCCCAAATGCGTGCACTGTGTGCGCTACACCAAGGCTGCAACGGCAACTCATGGGGAACCTGCCTGTAGAACGATTGACTCCATCGAGACCCTTTGCTCACTGTGGAGTTGACTTTTGTGGACCAGTCAACGTCTACCTTCGCATACAGGCAAGGCACCTCGTAAGGCCTACATTGCCATATTCGTATGCTTCGCCACCAAGGCAGTACATATCGAGGTGGTATCTGACCTTTCAACTGATGCTTTCTTAGCCGCTTTGAGGCGCATGATTGCACGACGTGGATTGCCTGTGGATATATCTGCGATAACGCCACAAATTTCACCGAGCAAGCAATCACCTAAAGGATCTTCGGGACTACTTCTCAAGCAAAAAATCAACAATCAATAATTAGTTTTTGCACAAATAATTCTAAACTTTCGTTTCATCCCACCCAGACACCACACTTTGGCGGCCTCTGGAGCGGCATAAAAGCGCCAAGGGACTCATGACGCGCAGCCTAATGAATCTCGCTGCACATTTGAGAATTGGCCACAATCACACGGAGTAGAAGCCATCTCAACTCGCGCCCACTCACGCCACTGTCGTCAGATCCTAGTGACTTGGTGCTCTGACACCTGGTCACTTCCTATTAGACTCCTTCGGGCATTACCTGAACACAACATAAAGACGAAAGGTGACATCTTTAACCCGCTGCGTTAACTGTATCAAACAATATTTTGCGACCTGGTCGCAGACTACTTCAACACTGAACGTCGCTCCAAGTGGACCAAACCAGGCCCGTATCTCTATCGGTGACATGGTTCTCAACATGAGACAACATCCTCTCAAAGTATAATGGGTCGCATACACTACAATTCCTACGAATCAACGATACGAGTTGTAAGTCCGCACTACAAAGGGCATAATCCGAGACCAATCACAAACTACTTTACTTCCTGTCTCTTGAAAGACTGTGTCATTCAATGGGGCCGATGTTGGTCAAAATCATAATATTTCACATAATTCATACTTATTATACTCTTAGTCCACCCTACTAATTCTCTTTACATTCAAACTCTCTCACTTACACTCATCGCCTAACTTTAACAACTGCGCTTGCTCATACGTTCTGTATTTATCTATAACAAACTCATAATAAATTTCACCTACATCGCTAATAATATACGGCTCATATTATAATACACCCCCATACTGAAACTCATCTGACTAAAACCTCCTATCCTACAATCTCACAATAATATTAACATTTATTTAGAATTTTTTTGCTCTCTATGAATAGTTCTAGAAAGAATATTATTTTTATTTATTTTTTTAAAAAATATTTTTTTTTTATAAAAAAATCTGAACATCTGAACTGAATCTAAAAATAATTTATTCATAAAAAATATATATATTAATATTTATTTAGCAATTTATTCTCTTATTAATTAAAAAATTAATTAATTATTAATTTTTTTCAGTTTTCTTATAAAAAAAATTAATTCATAAAAAATACAAATAAATTAATATTTATCTTTTTTTTTTTTTGTAAGTTTTTCTGTCTTAGAAAAAATAGAAAAAAAAAACAATTAAAATTGATCTATTTATCTCAAATTGAGCAAACTTCACAGCTCTTAGCAGCTCTCTCCCTCTCTCTCTCTCTCTCTCTCTCTCTTCTCTCTCTCTTCCTCTCAATATCTTCTTTATTTTATGGCACATTTATTTCTCTGTTTTCATGTGGCACTTCCTGTACAGCTTTGTCGTCCAGGGACTGCGAGGCAAATGGTGCAGCATTGAATATGTGACAGCAAATCGTATAAAGTGAAGTGAATTCTGTTGGCCTGTAGTCGACATATATTGCTGATATTCGAATGCAGAAGAATTTTGTATACTTATTTCATTTTATTTTTATATAAAATAGAGTCGACAAATGTCAGTAAATAATCATTTATCTTTTTATATGGCAATGCATATTTTTGAAAGAATATTTTTGCCGAGATTTCAGTGCCATATTCGTGCATTCTTTGTGCTGCGTTTTTTATATATTTTTTTGGCGGCTGCTGGGGCGTGGCACCTGTCCAGTTGTGGGCATATTTTGCATATGGCCAAAGTCTGTGTGTGTGCAGTTACAGTTATCTTTTAACAAGCAAACGAGCCATGAAGCGAGCACTGCTGCTAGAGGCGAAGCGTCGACGTCTGCTGACGTGCCTCAAACTGTGTGCCAGTTGTTGCTGTTATTTAGTGTTGCATACTTTTTGGGGCTTTGCTTTTGGGATTTATTTGCATTTACACTGGCCTCCTGGCACGCTCCTACAGCTTCAGCATCAGCATCAGCAGCTTCGGCATCAGCATCAGCTTCAGCTCCAGCTGCCGCTGTTTCCCACTCGTGTTGTGCAGTTTATTTTGCAAATAGTTTGCCGCAATCTGTGTCTCGTTCTGGCCAGCGAGTGTCGCATTTAAAATTTATGAACTTTTACACACACACACACACACATACACATACACACAAATATATACATACGTATATGTATATATATTTTAATTTTTCTACACGTGTGCGCAAATCTAAACGTTTCCACCGCTCACCCATAACGCTCTTTTGCTCACTCTTTCTCTCTGCCAACTCTCGCTCTCTCTCCCTCTCCCGCTGTCTCTCTGGCATTCGCTGCCCGTGTGTTCATGATGCATGACTATGTAAATAGACATTTTTACACTCTGACAACAGTTTTCATACATTATGGAGTCATGTTTTTCACTTTGCTCCACACAGTTTCGCCTCGCCTCGCCTCGTCTCGTCGTTTTGTAGTCGTTGTGTTGCGAAATTTGTTCTGCACCTTTTTAGCGTTTTGCATAATTTTATTTGTTCACTTTTTAAATTGTTGCCGCTTGCTCTCTATCATTTTGCGTTAAGAAGTTATACAAATATGTGCCTGGCACAACAGTTTTGCAGTGTTAATAATAACACTGAACTTCACTTGACTACATCATTTTACATGCACTGCTATAAATTCACAGTGCAACTGAAATGAACAATCAAATTGAGCAACAAATCAAATAAAATATATTTTAAAAATAATTTTCTCTCTCTCTCTCTCTCTCTCTCTCTCTCTCTCTCTCTCTCTCTCTCCCTATTCACGCACATAAATTCAAATTTATGCCAATTGCATTACATTTAATTAAAAATTCATTTGATTTTTCAATACGACTTCAATTTATTCTAGACTTTAACAAAACTATAGAATTTACGTATATTAAATATTCTTTTGTAGCTTTTCAACTTTTGTTTGATTTCAATTGTTTAAAAGCTTCTGCATTTGCATTTGGTTATAATTGTTATGGTTTCCTCATAATTCAATCATAATATTTATTGTTGCTAGTAAATTGAATGTGATTAATATGTACATAATATATATGAAATAAGAGAGAATGAGAGTTAAGAGTTGTAACTTGGTTGGATCTAGTTGATCTCATAGCTAAACTGCTTTGCGAGTTGAGCAGCTGTTAGGGAGTTTTCGAGCAAGTAAGAGTATTGAGAGCCATATAAACAATGTGATATGTAAATTAGCATGAGAAGCTTTAACATGCGTCTAACATAATCATAACAGAATGGCAACAGCAAAGCGCAGAGAAGAATGTGAGGAGCACAGTGAGAGAAGGAGCATGAGAAAAAGACTTTTAAGTAGTCACCGTTATTTGAAGTTATTATTATTGTATACTCAATGCCATATAAGGGACACTTGACAAAATATCTGTGATAATTATTATAGATTTGAAGGAAGTAAACACTTCAATTTCTGGATTCAAATAGTTCAGAGCTCAGATTTTGAATTCGTGAAATGTGGCGTAGTTTCGTTAACTCTCTGACAGCTGTAGAGCTGACAAGATGGAGATGTAGAAATAGTTTGAACTAAATGTAACTGCATGGAAATGAAAACAGTTTCTGATATTTTGATTAGTTAACTTATTAACTATTATAGAATAAAGTCACTTCAAGTTCACAAGTTAAATATTTCGAGATCAAAGTCTTCATGCATTGGCATAAGCAAAAATACCCAACAACTCAACTGTTCATATTGATATGAAATATATATGTATATACAATATATATGCATATATACAGTGTACCTTAACTTAACAAACACCTTAGATAACGAGCATTTCGCATAATGAACACATTCTCTTTTGGGGTAAAATAAGTTTCGCTTAACGAACAATGTTTCGCAGAACGACCAGCAAAAAATTTGAAAACATTTTTTATTTATTTCTCAATGAAATAAGTTAAACTCCTAATACACATTAGAGTGCTGTCCATTGACCGTTTAAGCATTTTTTTTGCACTATTTTGCAGGCAATTCAGATGCAAAATTTTTCGGTTTCATTTAACGAACGTTTCGCTTAACGAACATATATTATGCAGCCGATTGCAGCTTTAACAACTTTTAAACATGAGTTTACCCTTTTCACGCATTTTCTGAGCGCACAAAAGAAAGTTAATTTTTAAATGGCTTAACTTGGCTAAGAGACTGCGATTTCGAGTTACAATTTAATTGTTGTTCTTCTGCCTTTGCTTTGTCTGCGCCGTAGGCCAAAGATGTCTAAAAGGAAAGGAACTTTGTAGTTGGCAACTGAAGCGTGAGCTGCACGAAACTTCAAAAGCATTTCGCAACACTAAATTGTGCAATGTAAAATATTTGACTTCAAGATGTAAATATTATTAAAGAGTTTAGCTAGTTTGGGTGTATGTGAGAGGGTGTGAGTGTGAGTGTGAGTGTGAGTGTGAGTGGGTGCGAGTGTGAGTGAGTGTGAGTGGGTGTGAGTGGGTGTGTATCAGCGTGTGTATTTATGGATACATTTCTGGGGGCTATTTAAGAAGAGAAGAGCAAGAATATCTGAGCATGTATGTATGAAACAGAGAGAGGGAGAGAGAGAGAGAGAGAGAGAGAGAGAGAGAGAGAGAGAGCTAGAGAGAGCCAGAGAGTGCCAGAGAGAGTCACACAGAGCCAGAGAGAGCCAGATAGAGGCAGAGAGCGTCAGATAGAGTCAGCGAGAGAGAGAGAGAGAGTGAGAGAGAGCGAGAGAAAAAGAGAGAGAGAGAGAGATCCACAAAGAGCCAGAGAAAGCCAGAGAGAGACAAAGAGAGACCAGATAGAGGCAGAGAGCGTCAGAGAGAGTCAGCGAGAGACAGAGAGTGAGAGAGAGAGGAAAAGAAGAGAGAGAGAGAGAGGGAGAGAGAGATGAGAGTGAGAGAGAGCCACAAAGAGTACCAGACAAAGCCTGAGAAAGCCAGAGAGAGACAGAGAGCTAGAGAGAGTCAGAGAATGCCATACCAAACAGAGCCAGACGAGAGTTTGAGAGAGAGTGAGAGAGAGAGAGAGAGAGAGAGAGGAGAATGATAAATAGAAAGAGAGCGAGAGAAGGAAAGTGAGTTACCCTTGATTGCCTATATAGATAACTCCAGATGGATCACCCACAGCTGTTAGAGCATGAACATCAGACGTAGATATATATTCTATGCACTCAATAACTATCATGGAGTGCGATAGAAATAGATATGACCCACATGTGTAGAATCATACAAATAAATAGCCAGACGAATCTCTTAAAATCTCAGCGATAGTATAAGAATATGCAATAGATGCAATGCTAAGAGAGTTGAGACAATGCATGAGAGTCTGGGTATAAAAACGTAAACTAAGAAGAGTAAAATATGGAACAATATGGAACAATATGGAACTGAACTGAACAACATATCACTCAGTATTTGTACTATATATATTAAAAATGAACAGCTATAGCTATGATTACTGTACAATATAATATTATATTAGTAAAATCTATTACTATATAATATTTATTTATTTATTAAGAAGTTGGAGATAATGTAAGATTAAAGCTAACCTAAGATTAAGCACTGGCTACTATGGCCTTCGGCTACTATATAATATATTGCATTATAATTAGAGCACAGATATGAGCTCTAAAATATATCATATATATATATATATATATATGCTATATCATGTGTCAACTTGCATGAATTTCGTTAGACAACGATAGACTTAGCTTAAAGCCTCTGCCGTCTGCCGCCTGCCGTCTGCCGTCTGTTCTGATTGTGTTCAATGAGATAGAGAGAGAGAGAGCTTAGCCAATGGTCATACATACGTACATACATATATTATATGTATATATGTGTGTATATGCATATGTATGTATATATTTTTGTATCTTCAAGTTAAGAAGCTGTTTGCGCCGTCATTCAGCGCAACTCAAGCTTATGATTATCTTTGCTGCTGCTGAGGTGCTTATCCAATTGTCTGGCAACTCACTTTGACCTTGTGCGAATGCGTGTGTGCGTGTGTGTGTGTGTGTGTGTGTGTGTGTGTGTGTGTGTGTGTGCGTGTGAATGTGTACATGTGTGTGTGTGGTCAACCGCATGATTGCGCTGCGTGCGCTGATTGTCGTGCATTATTGAAACTAGATTGAAGTCGTTATTCAATTTGGCTGCGCTTTGTTTGACGATTGGGCATTTCATGCAATTTGCAATTTGCAATTTGCAGTTTGCAGTTTGCAGTTTGCAGTTTGCAATTTGGTTAATTAAAATTTCAAAATAGCCGCCAAGTGGATCAATTAAACATTTATGGCCATGACGGAAGTTTTGCCAATCGCTAAAAGCTGTCAGTCTTCGGGTCGATGCCCAAATGCAATGGCATATTAAACGCCTCTCAGCAGTTGTATGAGCCAATATTTTCAATAGATGCATAATTGATGTGCTGTGACCAAATTTGTGGGCTCAACAACACGGCGCAGCGTACTTCCTGCTGTCTGTATGCTGTGCTGTGCAGCTAGTAAAAATATTTATTTTAATAAATTAAATGCAGTTTGTGCATATAAACGAGCGCATCAGCATGCATTTTTCATATATTTTTGAATGCAGTTTCATAAACTACAACAGCTTATACATACATAAATGTAAATATGTATATATGTATGTACGTGTGTGTGTGTGTGTGTGTATAGAAATGATATGGAAAAAGCGCACATAAATTACTTTTATATTTTGTCGCTATTTTTATATTGCCAACACTTGTGCGGAAATTGCACGATGAAACGACTCGACGGCAAAAGCTACAGCAAAGAAATGGCTTACAGCGCCATGGATATGCATTTTTGTAGCCAAACGGTAACACAACAGTACGGCTAAAACCCCAACGACAGACAGTGAGCGAGGCAGGCGGGAGCCACTCTGGCGTTGGGTGTGCTGCTGCCGTTGCCACTGCTGCTGCTGCTGCTGCATGGGGCGTATACGCGATATTTACGAGAGATACGCAGCAAAATGGCTGCGCTGCAAATGCGCCATAATTCAGCTTGAAACAAGCTGAAAACAAAGCAACAACAAATGGCGCAAAAAGCAAAACAAAAAAATAAGGAAAAAACGAAGCAGCGAAAAGCAAAATAAGCATAAAAAGAATTAACTAAATTATGCATCTTGCACTTAAAGTGGACGCTTTAAATTTATGTGACGGCGACAAGTGCAAGGCGTACTGATTGGCCATGCCAACTATTACAGTTAGGCTGCAAAGCCGATAAACATTAACCACACCAGATAAATATGCAATTACTATGCAAATGCCAAAGGGCAAGAGAAAGTCCAGCCATGCGCCATTTGCCCTATAGTAATTCGTATTGCACTCTAAATCACAGATTATCTAGAGTGCAATGAGATCAAGCCAATATGTACATATGCTTGCTTTAACGTCCAATTAAGACTGAAATATGTTTATAGCAGATATTTATGGCATTTTCTAAGTCTTTAACATGAAGCTGAGCTCCTTTTGATGCACAAGCTTCGCCCTCAGAGCACAAGCTCAAGTGCATTGGCTTATGCTAAATAAATGTCTCATATAATTGCTGCACTTGATGTGGAGCACTTTTCTCTTGTCTGCACGCAAATAAAGCACTTTGAATGCAGTACAAAAAATAAGCTAAAAATATTATGGAAACAAATAGCGTTGCCATGAATATGCGCAAAGTATGCGACTTGAGAATACTCTGTACGATTTTTATATTAAATTTTCTACAGTGAAAACAACGATGAAATCGAGTAGCAGCAAAAATATAATTAATTTAACTGAGTTAATTGTATAATAAATTATAAATATTTCTTAAAAGTAGAAGAAAAAATATAGTAATTTAAATTAATTTAATTGTATAATAAATTTTAAATATTTGTTTAATTTAATTTAGTTTATTTTTATTTAGTAATTTTTGTACTGCTTACATTCAGCTACAAAAATAATACAGCAAATAAATAAAATAAAATATAAAATGTATAATAAATATAAATAAATAAAATAAAATAAATAAATAAAATGTATAATAAATATTAAATATATCTTAGAAATAGAAGCAAAAAATATAATAAATTTAATTAATTTAATTGTATAATAAATTTTAAATATTTCTTAAAAGTAGAAGCAAAAATATAATAAATATAATAAATTTACTTAATTTAATTATATAATAAAATTTAAATATTTGTTTACTTTATTTTTGTTTAGTATTTTTTGTATTGCTTACATTCAGCTCAAAATAAAAAATAAAATAAAATATAAAATGTATAAGTTTTTAAAAATATTTCTTAAAAATAGAAGCAAAAATATAATAAATGTAATAAATTTAAATAATTAAATTGTATAATTAATTATAAATATTTCTTAAAAGTAGAAGCAAAAATATGCTAAATTTAAATCATTTAATCATATAATAAATGTAATTTATTTTTATATAGTATTTTTTGTGTTGCTTATATTCTGCTTAAAAACTAGTCTAAATATAAATTTGTATTTAATAATCCGCTAATTAAAATAGTTAAGAAGAAAAGAGTATAATGAAAAGAGTTATTTAAGAAGTATAAAGCGCTTGGACTTTCTATAGAGAGAGAGAGAGAGGGAGCGAGAGAGAGAGAGAGAGAGAGAGAGAGAGAGAGAGAGAGAGAGTAAGAGATAGAGTGACAGGCAGACAGAAAGAGTGAGAGAGAGAGAGAGAGAGAGAGAGAGACAGAATATACAATTATAAAAGTTCAGCAATAACTGCGAAGTGTTTGAGTCTTCAAGCTATTGAGAAACTGGAAATGCAAATACAAATGAAACACTTTTATTATTTTATATTAATTATATTTTTATCTCTTGATTCAAGCTTTTGGCAACACCATCACCAACACAAATTCCACAAATTCATTCAAAAGAGAACAAAAGAATGCCAAGTGTGACCAGTTCTAATGTCACTTAAAAATACTTAATCTAGTATTAGGCAATGTAATATTTGTATATGGAGTAGGGGTATTCAAACACAAGCTCTATACAGCAGATCAACAGAGAAAAGTCATATTTTCTAGCTTTCGCTCTGAGGAAGAGACTTCATTTCTTTTCGTTACTGTTGAGCGTTTCGAATTGAAAGATTCGTGTGACGCTCCTTCAACGAACATCGATTAGGGAGCGATACGACTGATGTTCGCATAATTAGCTTCAATAAAGGAGAATCTTGTGCGTCCATCTGAACGTTTATACCTAAGATAGATGTATTTTGTTGAGTTGATCAAGCATTTATGTGCGATTTAAGAGCTGCAGCAATTCGACTGCTGTTCATTACAGAAACTCTCAAAAAAGGAATATGTATTTGGAATTTCCATTTCAATGGCTTCAGGGCATAATGAAAAAATAATAATTGAATTTAAATAATAAATAAGAAATTTATAAAAATAAATTGCATACAATTTAAATTTTATTTTAAAGGTCCTTTGGCCAAACAACAAAAAAATTTTAACGATTTTTTAGCTATCGACATAAAGTGCTATATATAATGAAATCATGATCTGTGCATGATTCAAAAAGTCGAAGTAAAACACACACACACACACACACACACACACAATTTCAATTAACAGACGAATTGCACTTTGAATACATTGCAAATGCTGTAATCGAAATTATTTTTTATTTTTATTTATTTTTTATATATTTCACTAGATTAATTAAAAGTGAATTATATATGTATGTACTGCACACAAATTGGTAAATGTTTTGATCTGTGAAGTTGCAAAGCGCTCGCAGCTCTTGGCGAAGCTCTTATTTGTTCATTTTTCATTTCATTTGGCTTTTTTTTGCTTTGCCAATAATTAACGTACAAGCGCTTATGTAAAAGTTGTTCGTTCGTAGCAAAAACAAATGAACGCAGAAAAACGATGTGTGTGTGCGTCTGTGTGTGTGTGTGTGTGTGTGTATGTGTGAGGCTGACTGAGAACACAACAAGCGCATTAAAAGTGAACAAAAATATATAAATGCAGCATATAGAAGAAGAGGCGTAACAATAACAAACATCTGCCATATACAAATAATTCGCGTTGTCCAGTTGCCATTCGTAACTCCCACAGCGACACATGAAATTGTCAAACAAGGTTTGTCTGTGTGGGCGGTGGGCAGTGGGCGGGGCAGGTATTTGTGCCAGCCAGCAAAAAGAATTGAATTAAATTAAAATGTAAAACAATTTTTGCCGCAGTGTATTTTACTTAAAAAAACAAAAATAGTCAACTATTTTCTTGCCAATGCCACAGAGCTGAGCTCCGGGGCCAGCGCGTTGGCATTTCGTGGCCAGTGGTAAATATTAAACAAGTCCCAAATACAAAAGCACAGCAATAATAAAGAGAGAAAAAACCTTAGCAATCGAAAATGTGAATCGAATAAAGAAGAAGATCGTAGCTGCTATTTGATATACTACAAAACATGTAGGAAAAAAAAGTATTGAAGCTTATGAGATACATATGTGTATATGAATTATATATTTATATAATATAATTCTTAGTAACAATAAATAAATAAATAAATAATATAATGCAGTTATAGAAAAGCTATTTAGCAAGCAGAAAAAGAAGACTTAGAGATTAACGTAATGAGTGATAGAGTATTGTGCAGTCGACTGCACCCAACTGTTCTCTATTCATTTGCAAACAGCAGTCACAGTCTATATGCTCTTTTAAAGCCCTTAGCAAAAGATGCTCTTTGCTGCATTTGAACAATAACAGAGTATTGTGCAGTCGGCCAAAGTCGACTTTTCTCTCTTTACTTCATTGTTAATCATATCTCACTTTACTTTATTTATAGCTCTCATACGTTACCTTTGTGATCACGTATACGCATTGTTGCCTTATATTGAACATGTTTGGTGGGCGTGGTCAAAAGACTTACAATTTTGTTAATAGAGGACTCCAAGTCCTATATTTATTAAATATACCGTGTTTCAGCTCGATAACTGCTTTATTCAACTTGATGCCACTTATATGGCAAATAAAGCTGATTTCTGCAATCAGTATTCATATTTCTGTATATTCAGTATATTCTGATTAAAGTATTCAAATCATACTTATTTTTAACTAGTTATAAATCATTATTTATAACTATTTACAATTTTCAATGTTCAATGCTTCACTGAAAAGCTGGGCGAAAATTCTGTTTCAAGAAGACTCGCTCGCATTTGTTGCATAACAGAGTATAGTGCAGTCAGATATGCCCAAGTGAGCGCTGTTTTACTCACATTAAGAGCTGTTCAAACGCTGACCAAATATTTTGATGCTTTATGCTTTTGTCATAGAAGGTTCTCTGACTAATTTAACACAGCTTTAAGACAGCTAAAGAGTAGCGTGCAGTCTGATATGCTCAGCTCAGTTTCAGTTTTCTTTTCTTATAAGCATGTTGGCATAGAACTTTTCGGAGCATCGTAAACCTCAGGAGTATATCTATTTGCGTATTCGCATATATGTATATACATAAATACATACAAATATTGGTATATACATATATATGCATGTACATATCGTCGCATTTAGCATTCGTCGCAGGCAAATGAACTCAGTTGAATTATCGTCTCTCTGGGAGTTATCTCGCACTTTAAATACGTTGGCGAATTTTAATGAAAACGTCCTTTCAACGCCAGATAAATTATTCAAAAGTTTGCCACTGCCGCAGTTTTGTTTGTTCATTGTTGTTGTGGCTGTAGTTGTTGTTGTTGTTGTTGTTGGTTTCTGTTGTTGCATTGCTTTTGGTTCTCTTATTTTTTTCCCCATTTTCGCCATTCCTTGCTGTTGCTCCATATTCTTATTTTGCACCTTTTGCGTTGAAAGTTCGCTGAAGGCTGAAGTGTCGTCATCCTGTCCACAACCTGGCCATCGCAGTCGCGTTCTATTGTTAGCTGTTTTAGCCTCATGGCTTGGCTCGCTCAATTCGCTGCCCATTTCAAGTGGCTGCTGCCGGACGAGATCTTTTGCAGTTTTCTCTTTTGTTATTGTTGTTGTTTGTTTGTTTTCTATTGTTTTGTTAGCCAAACGGAACAATTGCAAGTATTCAAAATGTCTTAAGAACTGGCAAGTGCAAAGACAAGCTCCGATAGCAAAAGTGCACAGCTATCTTAAAGCAGTTAGACATTTTATGCGACAGGTAGCTAGATACCTGTACCATTTAACAATGTCTTTAACTAGCAAATTCATAGTTTGGTATTTGAAATGCGCCTTGCTTTAGATCTGCCTTCGACGGAAGTAATGTAGCAAAAATAAATTAAGGCAGACGTAATTTTATTTAGGTATGTTTTTAGATCTCTCTTTCATATTCGAATATTGTTTTACTTTCCCTTTTCATTTATAATAAAGGCCGTTTGCGCAGCTCAAGCGCTGCTTAGGCAGCGCAAGTTAGCAGAGCAATCGCATGCATGCATACATACATGCATACATTTGTATGAGTATACACAGCTCGCAAATTACTGTTCACTGTTTCTCTATGTCTGCCAATAAGCGCAGTTCACGCATACTCTAAGAAAAAAGTCAGTGAGCAACCAATTGCAATGGTTCTTCTATTCAGAGAGCAACCGATTGCAACGGTTCTTCTACTCAGAGAGCAGCCGATTGCAACGCGTCTTCAATGACTGCGTTCGCGATTGGCTCACAGCCATTTGTTTTTGTGTTGGTTGTTCCCCTACCGTTTACTTACTGGCTCTTATTGAGCGAACGCCAATCGTATCGCTCGCTACGTAAACGATGCTCGCTAAAATAGCGCCACACGAATAGTTCAACTCAAGACGCTCAACCGAAGACAAAAACGAATAGAACCGAAGACTCGGTGCTTGGCGCCAAAGCGAGAGCGAGTGAGAATGATTTTGGTTGATCTCCCGAAAAGAGCGTAAGTAAACGGTAAACTGTTATTTGCGTGCTATGCATATTTGTATGCACATATTTATGTAAGTGTAAGGTAGAGCGAGTGATTATGATTCTTTTCGGTAGATCTGTTGAGCAAAGCGTAAATAATAAAACGGTCTACTCTTATTTGCCAGCATTAGGTGTGTTTATTTGCACTTCGTTATGTATGCAGTGAGCAGCAAATTAATAATAAGAATTATACAGAGATAGATACTCTGTGCTTAAGCTAACACTTCTATATTGAACCTCAAATATGATAAAATAGTCGAGTAAACCTAAGCTAGCATCGTTTAGCCACATATTTCAAAGTCTGTTAAAAGTCGATAAATACAGATTTATAAATGTTTTCTTCAATTTTTGGGTAACTAACTTTGCCCCATAAATTATAATTAGCAACAAAAGTCACACATGGAGAGTGTTTTTATGGTTGTGCTTGACATAGTTTTATATATTTAGAGGCTATCACTTTTTATACGTTTCTAATGGCTGACCCATTCGCCACACAAGTCGTATAGCACATTTGTAGTGTTCACTGCAAGAGTGAACTTCAAGCAAGCTACATATATGTTATATATGTATATAAACGTGTGCATATGTGTGTATGTATATAAACCTAGTTCCGTTTCAAGTGCCATACAAAACGAGTGTGAAAATGGTCAGCGGCTGCCGTTATAGTCCATGCAAGCTGTGTGTAGCTGGGCCTTTGGACTGAACGGGACTGGGATGGGACTGGGATGGGACTGGGCTGGACACTGGCCAGACTGGTCAGACAGTAGCGGTTAGGTCGTTGTTCGTCGCTCGTTGTTGGAGTTTGGGTGACAAAACGAAAATGCCGTTGCGGTTTTACTCAGCTCGGCAAAGATTTTACCACATGCAAGTAATTTAAAATTTATAGATTCAGATTTAAAATGTTCTAAAACTCTGAGGGAGAGATAGGGATGGAAAAAAATTGAAGTTTAGTGAAGTGAAGCTGTTTGGGAAAGTGTTAAATGCACAGAAGCGGAGTTATGTGGCTTTAAGGTCAGCTTTATGATATTCGGGTTAGCACTTGGCCACTGCAGCAAACGAGCCTCTACAGAATCGAGCCAGAGCTGTAACTAGCAATAAATAGTTTTGAAGCCAACTTAATGCAAGGCTACAATTTGCCATAATTAAAATATAAAATATACAAAATAAATTAATATTTCATAATTTAAGCTTTTGCAGCATGTCAAAAAATTCAATATGAAAATCATTCAAAAATTGACTTGAAAAATGCGTAAATGTTCCTTCGCAATGATTTATATAAAAAGTCGAGTTCTATGGCATATCATATTTCACAGTAAAAATAAAAAAAAAAGGAGCATATATAAATAGCAGTAAAAAGGAGAAAAACAAACTATTGGCCGACTGACTGACGGGCAATTGACAGGCGAGGCAACGCCAACTAGCCATGGGGAAATTATGAGCCAATCAATAAAATTCCAAAAAAAAAGAGAAGAAAAATGTAGAAAACTATGCGGAAATATAGCGAAACGCACACACACACACACACACACACACACACATGTAGACTATTTTTGGTGTCTAACAAATTGGCAGCGGGTATATTTTTTGATTAAGCATTCCCCAGATACGAATTAAATCAATAACTTTTCTTTTTTTGGGCCGAGCGACAGGCAAGGCAAAATGCTAAACGGGCAGTCGAATTGAGCCGGGGTTTTCGGTTTGGCAGCCTGCCCGCTGGCAAACAAATTGAATTCAAAACTTCTCCCGGCCCGCAGACACCAAAAATAAGGTTAGACGAAGTTTTTAGCGTATAAATGTGGATGGCCAGCCTGGGTTACGTACCAATAAGCGTAATGAAACGTAATTTGAATGCCACTCAAGTGGCCCGGGCATTGGCTGCCATTGCACTTGCTTCAGGTGCGAACGGCCAGCGGCCAGCGGCCAGTGGTCAGCCGTGTAGCAAATCGTGTGCAAATTGAGCTGCCAGGGGTAAAATTAACTGCTCGACCACTGCATGCCGTGTCGGTGAGAAAGCCATGTCCGATTTATAGCCCTGGATAATGCAGGCGACTTACGTGTCCTCAAATTATGCAGCCACTGCATTAAAAGAATCGCAGCACACACACACACACACGGATGTAGCTATATATATATAGAGAGACAGAAAGAGGGAGCGATGTATATACATCTGTGCAGTAACCCAACTCTAGCGTATGCCAGCGCTGCCCAACACTGGCCAAAGGCATTAAATGTCGAACAGATGGCATCAATTTTTACCCGAAATGAAACTGAAGCTGTGCCAGACGCGCCTAGCGTTCGACGTTAGCCAGTGGATAGCAATCGAAATGAGTATCCATAAAGAACACATGAATACTTTTAGAGCGGCAAAATACTTGTTTGGGGGTGGAGAGATGGGTGCGGCAGCAAATCCTTTTGTAATGCGAGCGCCCATTTAGAGGACTTTGTGGTTGGCTTAGCAGCTGTGATAAGCACTTCAGACATTAATAGATTATTCTGAATATATCCATATTAGAGAACTTTGCAAATAAATACTAGCATTTTAGTGCTCCGTGTTCGAAGGCAATGGAATTGTCAAAGATAGTTCTTAATATATTGATGCATCGATAAACAAGAGAGAGGCAATAAAATCGAGTTTGCATTAAGTGAAAGTGGATTTCAAAGTTATCGATAAAGTTTTAGCGCGAAATTATCGAATTTCCTTTATTATAATAGATCATTGATTGGGACTATGCTCATGAAAGTTGAAGGAGAATTTGTAAGAGCTAATTGGTAATTGTAGCTACAATATGCAATACTATAGCGATCAAATTAATAATTTTGCAGTTATCGATAAATTCTTGAGATATGCAAATGAATTCCACAAAAGCTTAATTTACATAACTAAATTTGCAATACAGTAATAATACCGTAAAGTACTTGTACAGACTTATCGATAAATCGATATACATTTATATTGAAAAATGTTAGCATGTTATAAGCCTGCGCATTTCAAGCATGCCAATATAAAGCTCTACAAATATTAAAATAATTATTACTGACAGATTTTCGATATTTGCTTAGTAATCGATAACACTAATTGATTTCTATAACAATTATTTGAACATTGATTATTCACAATCTATTGTTAACTTAATCTAACAATAAGATGAGACAAAAGTCTAATTGATTATTCAAAAGATGGCGATTTATGCAGTTATCGATAACAACATAAACTTTATATATTCAAAATCGGATAATGGAAAAGTAAAATTCAACATCTAACTGATCACTGTTAAATATTTTTCATAAATCGATTAATCGATAAATTATGGTAAATACAAATCAAAGCCTAATAATAATGTTAAATGAACTATCGATAATTCAAGCAATTGATGTCTGTGCAAATTTCGTTAATCCAACATCAACTGATTCCAGTCGAGCTATCGATTTTAATTGAACTATCAATTAATTGATGTGTGCACAAATTTCGATAAATCCGCAACACATTCATTAATTTTCAAACTGAATAATAAATCGTACGCCATTCATCCATTATAAACTATTTAAATGGTCGCCGATGCGTAGTTCGGAAACATTCTTGGCAGACGACCAAAAAGGACCAACGATGTTGTCGATTCACTGCCATCGAAGGGGGGAGAACAAAAATGAAACTTAAGTAGAGAGCATTAACACTTGCATTCACTTACACTCAAATAAGTAGCGCCATCAATCACTGCAATGAGTTCAGCACTCACATTTGCGCGCGTACATTACATTCATTGGACAACAAACGGCGAGCGTAACAGGAACACAATGCGAATAAAGTGTTATAAGAAGAGGACGAGTTTGAGGATTGGGTCGGGCGATGGGTAGCGCTGCTCCTTAAAGGCAGACATCGGCATTGGACATGGCAGTACATGGTTGGCTGTAGACCCGAGGCGACCTGCTCTGGTCGCCATGTAATGTAATGTAATGTAATGCGCGTGCTGCCAGCTAAAAATGAAGAAAACGAACGCGTCAGCCTGGACCAGCAAAGGCAATCGAACAGCAGCGGAGAAGGGGGAGCTGTGAGAGAGGGAGTAGTCGGAGAGAAGTCTGGCTGGCTGGCTAAAAACAACATTGGCAACAAAAGCTAAAAGTGCCTGCTGCTCGCCAAGTAAGAAAAAAAATATTTGTGCATAGCGTAAGCGAGATGCACAATGTGTGTGAGAGAGAGCAAGCAGAGCGGGCCTATCAAAGGGGTCAAAGTTTCGGCGAGGTCACTGAGTCAGGCAGTGCAATGTGTGACTGTGTGAGTGAGCGTGTGTGTGTGCGTGTGTGTGTGCGTGAGTGCTCAACACGTTCAATATTTTATGGTGTCGCTTACAGGCATCGAATGGCCAAACACAGCAAAAGAACTGTGCCTCCAAGGCGCACAGCAGCAAGGGCCAGGGCCAGGGCCAGAACCGGGGCCAGAACCGGGGCTGGGTCGTTAGCTGAGGCCAAATTCGTGCGGCCGCTCAAATAACGCAGCTTTCGAAATTAATATAGCAAAAGGGCCGCAACAAAGTGCAGCCATAGAATTCGCTCTGAATTCGTTCGACTATGGTCTACAAAAGAACAGCCAGCAGGCTCACAGAGCTGTTTGTAATCAAAGGAGAAAGGGAGAGCGAGATAGAGAGAGAGAGAGCAAGTCAAAGGGAGAGGGAGCAGGAGAGCAGGTGCGACGATCAGATGAACTGCGGCACAGCAATAGGCCGTTGGTCAATTGAAACGGTTCAAAGTGTATTTGGCCCGACAGCAATTTGCCCCTGCCACGTATCATTTGCCAAGGCCTTTATTTTTTTTTCGGTTTTTTGTTTTTTTATGTTTTTTATTGACGCGCCCATATAAATTTCACTCTGGCAAATGGTTTTTATTGGCAGCAGCGAGTGCCAGCACACCATAGGGCACTGTGGCACTCACTGCGCGTAGGCACAGGGCAGCGCCTGGCCCGGCCACAGAGCCACGGAGCGCCAAGTTCAATTGCCACCAATTGCTGCACGAACGGCGGCCCAGGCTCAAAAAGGTTAAATTTGGAAATTGGTACGTGATTGGATTCAAAGCGCAAAATAAGTGCGTCAGTTGGTTTGTTGTTGCTGTTGTTGTTGTTGGTTCACTTATGAAATGAAAAAACGAGCAAACAACAAAATGAAATCAAAAACAAAATAAAAGAAAAATCAAAAGGCAAAAATAAAAAATATTGATGAAGGCGTATGGTAAATACTCTAAGGAAAAGCATGTGAGAACAGAAAAGAAGTTTGTTGGAAATTAAAAAAAAAATATATATATAAATATATTATATAAAAGAAATTAATTGTTAAATAAAATACAAGCAAAATTATTCAGGACAGATTAAAATAAAATTAAAATTGCATGTAAGAAACTTAACAAAGCTAAACAAATTATAAACACTTTATTAAATAATAAATACGTTATTAAAAATAATAATAAAAAAAATACAATGAATATTAAATAAACTACAAAATACTTTTTAAAAATAAGGAAAAAATTAATATAATAAATATTATATAAAACGTGTTAAATAAAAATTGTTGAATAAAATTCAAACTAAATTATTCAGAAAAGATTAGTAGCCGAAAATGTTTTATAATTTTAATTTGATTAAATTTTTAAAATTAAATTTTTAATTTTTAATTTGATTAAAATTGCACAAAAGAAATGCGTTTAGTTTGCATTTCTCAAATGTAAAAAAAAATACTTTATTAACAATAATGGAAATATATATGTATATACATATAATAAATATCAAATAAACTAATAAATACTTTATTGAATATAATGAAATAATATATGTGGTAAGTATGAAATGAACGAAAAAATACTTTATTAATAATAATGAAAAAATATAATAAATATCAAAAAATAAAATAAATAAATATATATGTATGTATATATAATAAATATAAAAAAAAAACTAATAAATACTTTATTAAAAATAATGAAAAAATATATGTGATAAATATTAAATAAATGACAAAATACTTTATTACAAATAATGAAAAAATATATAAAATAAAATTATAAATACTTTTTTAATATCAATAAAAAAATATATAAATATTCTAATATTATTTAAATATTTTTAAAAATGTTGAAGTTAATAAGGGAAAAAATGTCTGAAGTCAGAAATTTTTAAGTTTGAATTTTAAATACAAATATTTTATTTAAAAATAAGGAGAAGGGGTGAAAAATATCAAAAATTGCAGCAAATATCTAAGATCATACGATGTTTATGCAAATTAAATTAATAAATTAATTTTAAATATTTGCTCGCTCTCGCGCTGAGCAAACGACTTTGGTTCTTTTCGTTTTGGTCTTCTCTTGAACATCTTGAGTTGAACTATTCGTGTGACGCTCTTTTAACGAACATCGTTTAGGGCGCGAGTGACACGATTGGCGTTCGGGCAATGAGACGAGCATCGAGTCATCGTATTCACACACACACATGCAGCCACGCTCATGTAAGCGATGTGTTCAGCGAACTCAATGCTCGCCTACATACCAAAAGAGTTTTGCCTCATTTTCGGGAATGGGCAGAGCGAAATGAAGTCAAACGATTGCGAGCCGATCGTGCACGAACTCGTCAAAAAATTCATGCAATTGCTTGCTCTCTGAGTGTTTTCTCAGAGTGTGAGTGAAATACAACAGTTATTTGTGAGCTCAGAGTTTAACACATATCACTTGATATAAATTTATGAAGAAAAGAAAAATGCTCATAAAATTGAAGTATGATGCTAAGACTTTGCAAGCATATGAAATATGCGCACATTAAATTTTTATTTATTTATTTATTTTTTTTATATATTAATTTTTTATATTTATATATTTAACTTACTTAAGATTGAAGCCTTCGCTGTGCTCAACCTAAGCTTCAAATCAAAATGTTTGCAATTTCTTCACTCACTTTTGAGTTCACATTTCAGCATCAAGCTAAGACCATGGCAAATGGAATGCACGCATGCGAAAGGGTATGCGCCGCATGCATAACAAGTCTGGCAAATCGCAAGTAAAAAGGGGTAATACTAGGCATGCGAATGCGAATGCGAATGTGAGTGGCATGGGCGTGTGTTGGTTCACTGTTTTTTATTTTTTATTTTTTGCTATGAGTCGAAGAGAGAATTGTAGCATATTTTTTTGGCACGCTCCGTCGCTCGATTTGTAATAAGAAATGTGTTTTTTATTTTGTGGTTTGAAAAATTAGAACTCTTGCCAACAGCCAGCACATGGCAGGCACCCAAGTAACATACACAAGCGTGCTTTATAAATGTGTGTGTGTGTATTTGTGGCACTGGGGCCAGCATAGTAGTTTGTGGCTGCTTGATGGCCGGGCCATAAAATGTCGATTTGTTTTTGGCCAAGCCAAAATGAAAATGTGTGCGCCAAACGAAAATTCAAAGTCAGCTAATAACTGGGCAATGGTGCCGTGACAGCGGCACGTTGTCAACATGTTTGCCAATCAGCCAGACGACTGTCAACACGGCGTATGAGTAATATGTCAACATAAATTCAGCATGTGTGCGCATGCAAATGCACCAAGTGCCAAAATGATTCTCTAACGAATCAATACAAATTTGCTGTGCTTGCTTAGCAGAGAATTTCAAATGTTTGAGTTTTGGAATTTATTTAATTGTTGAGCTCTATTGGGAAAACGAGATGATGCTAGGCATTATCAATTGAGAGCAAGAGAGAGATAGAGAGAGAGAGAGACAGCAAAAAAATCGAAATAATTGCACTTTAAAGCTGCTGCTCTGCAGGACTATTCAACAGAGGCTTTTAGAAGTCTTAGCCACATTTGGCACTGCTAAATATTGAACATTTACTGACCACAAATCCTAAATTGAAAATAATTTTTAGCTAATTCTTGCCACATTTTTGGCCCAGGTGCATGGCCAACACATTGCTGACCATAATTCGACCGCAGTTTTGATAAGATTCAACAATTGCTATCGACGCTTTGACAACATGCGTGTTGATGTTGCTGCATTTAATTAAAAAGTCATCACAATATTTCTGCTGTCATTATATATATATATGAAATATACGAGTTATAAATATATTTCATGCAACATCTGTATATAGTATATTTTATCTACATGTGGCAAAGCATTTAACATGTTTATTTTCGCTGCATATCTCATTGGGCAATTTACAGATTTTGTTGTTGCTTTTCCTTAGCGCTGATTTTATAATTTGCATACCCTATAAAATATGCTCAAATGGCATGATGTGCTAAGTGAAAGGTAAGACTCTTAGATCTTGCTGCCACAGCAACACAACTGGCTGGCAATGCAAACGTATTTCAGCCTTCTTTAAGAGACGAAATCTATAAAATTCAAGTCAAAAATCATACAAGTCTTATAGCAACCCAGGGTAAGGCTCAGTCTAGCTCTACGCGCGCTCGCTTTCTAGCTGTTTATATTTTTTGTTGCTCTTGCTGATATCATAATTAATTGGCGTTTATTATGCGGCGCAGAATGCGTCCGGTTCCTGCATAAATTATTATTGCCATGTTCAAAAAAAGAAGAAGATGAACAAAAAATAAAAATAAACTAATAACAATTTGCACTTGTGTACGCTGATGCGAATAGATGCAAATATTTCTTTTTAGGCTGTTTTTAATTACATAATTGGCCCTAATTAGATGCGCAAATTAAATGAATGGGCGCAAATTGAACAAATTTCACTAAATATTATATGCAACAACAACAAAGCAGAGCAGGAACAAAGAGAGAAATTAAATAAAAATCAGCGAGTGTATGTAACGCACATCAATTGGAATTTGATTACACCTTATTGCACGCATTCACAGACAATTGGCATTGGCGAGCTATCGAATGAATGATGTACGGGCAAGGAAGGCAGCTGGGCATAGGGCTTAAAGGGGAATGTACAGTAATTATTGACATATGATAAATTACAATTATCATATGAGAGAGAGGGAGAGGAGAGAGGGAGAGAAGGAGAGAGAGAGAGAGGAAGAAATGGGTTGATAGAAATTTGAATGTGAGATTGACTGTGAGTCAGAGGTATAGATATAGTGAGAGAGATATATATAGATAGAGAGAGAGGAAAGCAGGGGAAAGACAGAAAGAGAGTTAACGAGGCAGCTAGAGAGAGAGAAAGAGAGAGAGAAAGAGAGAGAGAGAGAGAGAGTGACTGTAAGAGATAGATATAGAAATATGTATATGGAGAGAGAAAGGAAAGTACTTATAGATAGAGGGATACAGAAGTAGTAAGAGACGGAGAGAGGAGAAGGGAGAGTGAACGAGAAAGCTAGAGAGACGAGAGAATCTAGAGAAAGGAGAGAGTTTGACTCTCAGAGATCAAGTGATGCGGGAACTGTGAGATTCGGAATGATAGAGGCTTAATGAGTGGAACAGAGAGACTGCGATAGCAAGTCAAGGGGAAACTAGTTTGAAAGAGTGATACACAAAAGCAGTGATAGCTGTGATACAGAGATAGAGAGTTAGAGAGAGAGAGAGAGAGAGAAAAGAGAGCAAGTGGGAGCACAATTGTGAGAGTCAGAATGATAGAGCTATAAAGAGAGAGGGATAGAGAGCCTGCGAACAGCAATATAGAGGGAGATATACATACATATATATACATATATAGATAGATAGATGAAATCAGTTTAACAGAGAGGAACACAAAGCAGTGTGGAAGATGCAAGTGAGAGAGAGAGACAGAGAGAGAGCACGGAAGCTGGAGAGAGAGCGAGTGTCAGTGACTGTGGGAGACAGATATAAATATATGTATATGGATAGTTGAGAAAGGCATCTAGATGACACAAATGCTGTAAGAGAGAGAGAGAGAGAGAGAGAGAGAGAGAGAGAGAGAGAGAGAGAGAGAGAGAGAGAAGAAGGAGTGAACAAGGAAGCTAGAGGGAGAGAGGGAAAGAGAGAGAGGGAGAGATATAGCAGTGAGCGCGGCATCTAGAGGCAGAGAGAGTTTTACTATTAGTGATTGAGTGAGAGTGGAACAGAGAGAGACAAGACGATAGAGCTTCAAGAAAAGATGCAGAAAGAAATGGACGGACAGAACGAGAGACTGTAAATGCACAGCTGTTTACGTATATTTGTTACACATACCAGGCGCAGTCTCAGGCGCAGCCTCATTGCTTACAGCGAGATCTACTTTCCAGCGTTCCTGCATTTACACACACACACACGCACACACGTTGAAGACCTCAATCGATTATGCTAGTAATATGATTCTCTTACTTTAACTCGCTCACTTTGACAGAGCACTCTCACAAGTTCATACAAACACTGCTCTAGCTGTCTGTTTCATGAGTTGCCAATCAATTTCTAATAACTTCGCTCGCTCCCTCGACTACCTTGAATCATATTTGACAGAAATATTGTATTACACAATGCTCTACTGCTTCCTTTCAACACAAATACATTTCATTAATATTAAAGAGAAAAACATGTAGCGAATGCGCGTGGTAAATGTGAAATAGCATGTCATAATTTGGCCAAAAATTTAATTTCGAGTAATGGAATAGGATAGATTTGTTGCGGCCATTTTGCCGTAGGGCCAACCAGCTATAGAGAGTCGTGGGGATAGACAGAGATGCTGTGTAGTATTTGAAGTGTGGCTGCATTCATGGCGCTTCTATGAAACATCATTAAATCAGCGCAAAAGTTTACAAATGCATTTCATTTCGAAATCATGGCCTGGCCAGCAGTAAATGGTAGCTGCGAGATGGTAACTGTTAACCGGTAACTGCAACAACAAACAGCAAACAGCAAACAGCAAACAGAGCTCAGTACTCGGAGCATTACAAATTACAAGTTGCTGTCTGTCAGAGAATCGCAGCTCCCGGAGCTGCACAAAAAGCAGCCCGCAAAACTTTGACGAGTGCTGGAGGAGCGCATAAAAAATCAGCTAGTAAATGGATGGATGCTGGCTAGAAAGGCGCTGCAGAGACAGCGACAGATATACGGATGCAGACAGCGAAACAGGGGAGACACAGAGAGAATGAAAGAGAGTGAGAGAGAGAGGGGAAGTGTGGGTGGGAGGCAACAATTGCAATCTGTGGCGCTTGAACAACGCTTAATGTTGCCTACAACCGCAATGCCAGGCCATTTATCATTCAGCCGAGCCGTAGCGGGCGAAAGGCCAAGGCAGAGGAACAGACAAACGGACAGACAGATGGACATGTAGACGGACTGAACTGAATGACTGACGCGCGACAGACTGACAGAAGCCGTACAATCAAATGGCATAGAGGCTGTTGCCTGACCGTAAAAAAAGGAACTCAATTGACCTTACGGAACTGCATCAGAGCCGTGGCGCATGGAATACGATTAAGCCTGATCTATGCTCTGGGCAGGTAAATCAAATTGCTTAGCAGAACGAATAACAATTTTGTTTTACTCGGCTACTGCTCTGGCTGCTCCTGCTCTAGCTGCTCCTGCTCTTCCTCAGGCCATTGCTGGCTGCTTTTGATTATTTTCGTCCGCCCTTATAAATTGCATACTTCTGGGCGCATTTGCATGACTACTGCGAGCACTTACCTAAAGCGAGAATACGATTTGTACGCTGTCTTCGTAAGTTTGGCTGCAAAGAGAATAGATTGAAGTAAAACAAATACAATTAGTTGGCTTTAAAGTATATATAGACAAGATTCAGATAAGAAAAGCTTAAGTAAATATCATATAAGTTAAATAAATATTATGTTTTAATATATTTGTTTATACCCTTAGCCCATTGAAAGCGTTTTTGTTGAATTTATGTAACAAGCAGAAGCAGGCATGTGCGACCCCATAAAGTATTCTTGATCAGGGCGACGAGCTGAGTCGATATAGACATGTCCGTCGGTCCGTCCGTATGTATGAACGTGAAAATACTCTAGGAAGCGCCACGATTATTTTTTTTTTAATAATCGTTCATGATTTCAATTAATCGCAACCCATTTTACGATACAATTAAATCGTGTATGGTAGCAAAATAATCGATTAATCCAGGAAGTGGCCAAAAATTATCAAGATAGGTTAAATTCCCATTCAAATAGCCTAGCCAGGCGGCTAGGTACTGCAGCCCTTAGACGTACATCCACTAGAAGAAGACTAAAATGCCTCCACCCTCAAGACCTGCTGGATCGTGTCTTCATATACTTTCATATATTCATATACTATTCTTATACTTTCCATAAAATATATGTATGTTTTCTCCTTATTTATCCTATGTTAGAATTAATATAGCTCTAAGTAGTTTTATAATTTTTTAATTTAGATTAAGTTGCCTAAAAGGTAACGGTACGTTAAGCTGTAAATAAACATTAAAAAAAAAGAAAAAAAAAGAAAAGATAAACGACTCAGAGAGCAAGCTTTTGCATCGGTTCTCTTTGCATCGACTCGCTTTGCATTCGGCTCGCAATCGTTTTCTTTTCTTTCGTTTCGCTCTGCTTGTTCGTTGAACATTCGTAGGAGTTAAATGTGTGTGAGAGTTGAGTACGCTAAAGACACGCATCAATCTCGTAAGCGAATTGAGTGTGTGCATGTGTAAGTGAATGTGAACAACGTGTGAGCACCAATCGTATCGCTCCCTAAACGATGTTCGTTAAAAGAGCGTCACACGACTCGTTCAGCTCAGCCGAAAACAAAAACGAATAGAACCGAAGCGCCTGCAGAGCGAGATCGCTTGATCTCACGAGCAGCGCTCAATGAATCAAACGTTTAACTGTCAAGTCTATCTCTCTTGAAAGGGAAACGTATTTTATGGCATATGTATATCATTTAATTTCATATTTCTTAAGAATTTCTTATTTCATAACTTGAAAGGAATTTATTTTTTATTGCATATTTCATATAATTTCATATTTCATAAGAAAACAGATATTACGTTAGTCGCCTAGCCAAGCTGTTTAGCTGGAAAGCTTGTCTCTCGACAACCTCATGCATTCTGCCGCTAAATGCAAACAGCAGATGTTGGCAGGTCCAAGTTTTCTCTCACTTTTAGTAGATATCTGCCATCTGGCTGTCTGCTGAAGATGAAGATGAAGATGCTGACTGCTTAAGCATAGTTCTTCATTATTCACAGCTTCAACTACAGTCATAAAATGTATAGCTCAAGAGTTCTTAAAGTCTCTTAAAACGCCAAAGCGGAGATATAAAAGTGTAGTGAATGCTGCAGTAAGTATCAATTTTTACATTTCACAATCTAAGCAAAAGTCCATTTGGCCATTTCCAGATCGAATTTCTATGCATTCGTGATACTTGAGGAGAGCTATGGAAATGCAGGCTTTGGCAACATTGTGCTGCTTCCAAATGAAGCTGAGCAACAACACTTTTTCTCTCTCTCCCTCCCTCTCTCTCGCTCTCTCTCTCTCTCTGCTTCTGCAGCTTTTGAGTTGCAGGAATATTGAGGGCAGCGCCTCGTGAACCTTGGGGCATTGCAGTTTGTTACCGAGAGCTTTGAGCTGCTGATTGCAACAAAGAAATTCTTGATAATCCTTTGCAAAAAAAAAGAAAAAAAAAACCATTGCTGCTTAAAGCCTTGCAACTGCTAGCTAGTGTCTCTCGGCCGGCAAACATAAAAAATAATCAAGTGTGTGGCTTAAAGTGGCCTATAAAATGGCCAGCTACTGCAGTGGCCAGACTCACAGCAGTTGAAAGCGCCTTCATGTGTGTAATCACTTTTAATGCATTTCATATTAAGCGATTCAGTTGCAGCTTGAATTCTGGCATTGCAAATGGAGTCAGATTTAAACTGATTTCGCTGATGACCAATAATGAGAGAACAAAGGCAAAAATATATTTCATAAATAAAAGGGACTGTCAAATAGCAAACAGCTTTTGTGGCAATTTAATTTGTTTTAAGTATTCACAGTATTGATTGCCATTGTCCCTAAGGATGTCGATGTCTATGTGTGTGTGTGCATGCAATTTACTGATTAATTTAAGCGGTCTAGTAATGCATAAATTAATGTTTAATAACAGTTGCGGGCTGCCAATCCGCCTGGCGGCTGCATCGACAATGGCCTGCCAGCTGGCAAGCATTCCATATAATGAATGTGGCATCAATGCACAAGCAGACACACACAGAGAGAGAGAGAGAGAGACAGAGAGAGCGAGAGAGAGATAGCGAGAGAGAGAGACTGGCACACACACATTTATATTTGCCAGCACTGAGCCAGATGACCGTATCAATATGCTTGTGGATTTGAAATTATTTGATGGACCATCGCACGAAAATCTATCTCTGCATGGACATAAATTACGATTTTACACTGTGTAATTGTAAATACTTGTCTCTATGATACCCTGTCAATTTATGTTTGTATGTAGAGTCTATTCGGTTATCGGTTATTGGTATAATGCATATGAATATTTTACCTAATCGAGTTAGTTTACTTTGTGTCGATTTTCTTTCGCTCACAGAACTTTTTCTATTTCTTCTATTCCTTTTTCTATTTCTCTATCTCTTTATTATTATTTATTTTTTCTTTCCAGCTTTCACAATGTCTCTCATGTCTTTCATTTTTTTTTAAATTTTTTTTTATAATTTGTATTTAATTTTTTCTCATTTACTTTTGTTTATTCTAATCTTTTCCCATTCTCTTTATTGTTTCTAATTTATTTTTGGTAATTTTTTTCCCATTTCATCTTTTTTTCTTTCATTGCTTCCCCCCTTTTTTTCTCTTTTTTTCAAAAATTTTTTTTCCAAATATTTTTTCATTAAAAAAATAATTTTTCTTAATATTTTCTCATTTTTTCTTAATATTTTTTCATTTTTTCTCATTATTTTCTCATTTTGTCTTCTTTGTTTCTCATTCTCACTCTCACTCTCATTCTCATTCTCATTCTCATTCTGATTCTCATTCTCATTCTCATTCTCATTTTCATTTTCATTTTCATACTCATACTCATCCTCATTCCCATTCCCATTCCCATTCCGATTCCCATTCCCATTCCCATTCCCATTCCCATTCCCATTCCCATTCCCAATCCCAATCCCAATCCCATTCTCCATATGCTCTGCTCTGTCGATTACAAGCTGCTTGTGCTTCTCACAGCTTGGGCGTTAAATCATTTGAATCTCGGCTGGCTCTCTAAGGCCATCTGATACTGTAGCATTACGATCTATGGCATTTGTTTGGTTGCTCAATTGTTGACTTTGCTGGCTAATTAGCCAGCTGCCAATGCATTTGCGTCTGTTTTATTTACGAGCCTGTTTCAAATTACAAATGTTTGTGCAAAGCCAGCAACAGCAACTGACTAACTATCAGAGGCATTGCTTTATGAATAACATAATACACACACACACACACACATACACAGAGAGACAAATGATAAGTGCAAATTGCGTTGCAATTGCAAATAGATTGATGCTGGGCAATGATATTTGGCCCATTACCAATTTACAAATTGGATGCAAAAAGTAGACAAAGTGAGTGCACAAATTAAATTGGCTTCGATATGAATTAGTCATCATAATTACAGATATGACAAATGTGTCTACCATTTGAGGATAGCCATAACGATTGTCCAATGCAAATAACTAAATCGTTTGACATGCAAATCGCAATTACAGAATTACGAATTACAAAATTTTCCTTATTCAGTTCGTATTTCTAGCTAACCAATAATCAATAGCAGCATGCGTTTTTTATTCATTTAATCATAAATATTTGATTCTTAATTTCTTGTGATTTTTATTATATATACAATATTATTTATTTAATCAATTTATTTAATTAATCTCTATTATTTTTATATAACTTCATTTTATTTATTTATTTTTTGTTTATTAATTTGTTTTTATTTTTAATTTATTTCAATTAATTAATTGTTATATAATTATTCATATTTTGTATAATATTTTATTTTATTTATTTCATTTAATATTTTATTTTATTTATTATTTATTTTAATTATTTAATTTATTTAAATCTTTTCTCATTTTATTATTTCTTAAATTTCTTATTTTATATAATATTTTTATTTTATTAATGAATTATCTCTAAACTCCATAAAAATTCGGCAGCGTTGATCTGCATAATCTGATATAAAAATATAGATTATAGATAAATCACATTGAAATAAAGAGAGCAAACATCGTTTTAAGATTATAATTCATGCAAAGTAAAATAAAAATGTCACCAAGCCACAGAAATGAAATAAAATTTATTTATTTTTTTTTTTTTTCCAATAAGGTTTAACGAAAAATGTTCAATTACAAAAGCTGATTCGCATATCAAATTCAAATTAAAATCAAATTTTTGTGGCATGAAAACATTTTGCTAACAGCTATGTGGTTAGCAGAGCATGCAGCAACAGGACTACAGTGAGTAGTGAGAAATAGAGAGAGAGAGAGAGAGAGAGAGAGAGGGAGAGACAGTGAGAGAGATAAAGAATTAGATAGGCAGAATAAATATTTAGAGAGCACAAATATTTTACTAACTGACACTGACCACGCCCAGCTTTATTACAGCTGAAAAATGTGTGGAAAAAAATGTCAATTAAATGGAATAAAATGTTATTTGAATTGAAATTGCTGGCGTTGGTATTTGTATTGCAGTCGATGCCGCCGGCGCTGCTGCTGCTGCTGCTGCTGGCGCTGGCGCTGCTTTACGTTTGATTGGTGTTTGGTGTCAGATTGCGGGTTTTCAGTTTGTCCACATCGGATTTGAAATGGGCGGCAGAGTTAATGCCACTTAATTAATAACAACAATTTAGCTCTTTTATGTGCTGTGACACTTTTCATTTGTTTAATGATATCATTTTTGAGGGTAATTCTCTCTCGCTTGTTTTTATTTATTTGCTATGTAATTGTAATTTATTTGCCATTTGTTGGCACTTAAAGTCTTAAGTGGCGAAATTAATAAATAAGCAGGCCAGTAAGCGATTGTGTGTGTGTGTGTGTGTGTGTCTCACATAAGGCACATTAACAGACCGCAAAGCGCTTAATGCCAAAGACTTAAAAGTGTTGCCTACTTTTGTGCGCACATGTAAGCGCTTAACAGGAAGTGTAAATAAATATAGAAATTTTATGCGCAAGGCAGTTATGTCTTTAACAAGTGAAAGATGAAGTCTAAAAGAGATTATGTTTGAAAAAAAAATGTTTTTATATATATAAATAGATATTAAATATTTAGAGGAAAACTGGAGTTTAGTTAGAGCAACTGTTGGCGAGTGGACATGAAAAACTACAACATTTGGTTATTTTAGTGAGACAAAGTTTATTAACATAGTTATGTTCTTTTCTTCTTCTTCTTCATAATAGCCTTGCCACTAAGTATATGTCAAAGAAGTGCCAGATTAACCGAAACATTGTCTAGTAACTAGTTTATTGGGCCGAGCATTTGTTGAACGCTTTAATTTAAAGGCGGCGCTGGCGCATGTATTAGCTTTAAAAGAGTTTGTAATTTAAGAACCGCAGTTCGGTTAATGAGTATTGTAAGAGATTTACATATGATAGGGAGAGCCATAATTTGTTTCGTTTTCACTTTGTTCCTTACACAAGTGTTAGTTAGCGTAGAGCTTGAATGTGCTAAGGCGACGCGTAATGAAAATCCCTTTGCTCAGACAACTTTGAGTGGGAAAGCAACTTGCAGCTTTTTTTTCGCTGAAGTAGAGATTCATACATATTAAAAGAACATAATTTTATCCAATCTTATATTGCCTCGCTTCAGTAAGCAAGCACAGATTAAGCAAACATTCGCAGAGCTAGCACAGGACTAGCGAGATTCCTGCTTCTACAGCTACAACTTCAAATGTTGCTCTTGCAAAAATTATTATTCATTGCTACATAATACTCAAGTAAATACTCTGTAAATGTCCTAAATGTGCTATAAACTTATATAGAAGAGAAGAGAAAAGAGGTTTACCATTGTAGTAGCACATACTTTGTATATATTATCTTCATATACATATATCTTCATATATATAATAGGGGATAGAGCACGAGGGCCAAAGCCATTTGTTATTATAAAGTGCATATTTAGTCTTCAATTCTAATCGCATTGAGTCTGCTTAACTTAACATAATAACAGACATTAATCAGACTAAACTATATAAGCAATTTAAAGGTAAAATCCATATATTTTTCTATATAAAATACTTCTATCATAAAGACATCTAGTTAAATAATATTTAAGAGTATTATTATTATTTATTTTTATTTATTTTTTTTATTGCAGCTTTTGTCTTAAACTCTACAGCGCATTTATAAGTATACCTTAGCTATTGGGGTGGCTAGATGCCTTTATTGCTATAAGTGTAATTTAATGTAAGTCAGTTCTGAGATCCAAGGGGTGTGATCTTTTCAGCCTTCTGTTTATTTTTATGTCATTCATTTTATTTATTTTCTTTTATTTATTTGTTTTATTTATTTTAATTTTTTAATTTATTTTATTTATTTATTATTATTATTATTTTATTTAACTAATTTTTGTATTTTATTCATTTCATATATTTTGTTTATTTATTTATTAAATTTATTTATTTTATTCATTATACCCTGAGCCCATTGAAAATGGGAAATCAGGGTATAATGGTTTTGCTTTATTTATTTATTTTTATTAATTTGTTTTGTTTATTTTATTCATTATAATTATTATAATTATTTTTTTATTATATAAATTTAATTCATTTTTTTATTTTCTTTATTTATTTTTCAAATTTATTTATTTCTTTTATTTCTTTTAATTTTAAAATTTAATTAATTTAATTCATTTGTATATTTTATTAATTTTGTTTATTTATTTTTTAAATTTATTTATTTTATTTTATTTATTTTGTTCATTATAATTATTTTAATTATTTTTTTTATTTATTTTATGAATTTAATCAATATATATATATTTTTTTAAATTTGATTCATTTTATTTATTTTGTTTATTTATTTTTCAAATTTATTTATTTTATTTTACTTATTTGTTTTATTCATATTATATTTGAATATTAAGATTTTAGCTTGATATGAGAAACTGAATCGGTTTCCATTCAATTAGTGTCACTACGTTGAGTGTGCAAGCATCGTATTTAATCCACCCTGCATGGATTTTGGGCGTGCTGATAATGTGTCTTCATAGAGCAGGCATAACAAATGCAATGCTAATGACAGTCAGGCATTAAAGCCACACCCACACCCACACCCACCCATCCACCCACACACACACACATGTAGAACCTTGGCACCCAAATCCCAATACCCAAAATCCATACAGCTTTCAACGCTCCACGTGCCAATGCAAAATGTAAATCCCTATCAAAAAGCCAAAGTAAAAGCAAAAGCAAAATCAAAATGAAAATGTTGCTGCTTGGCTGCGAACTATACAATAAATTTGCATGCCACACACACACACACACACACACACACACACATGCATTTATGAATAGGAATTGTTAGTACAATAACAGACACACACACACCCATACATTCGCACGGAAGTTGTGTATGTACGCGAGATATAGATATACACAGGCATAATGCCTAATAATCCGCATATTGTAATATCTCTATTATATAGAGAAGCCGCCAAAGCGACGCGACGCGACGCAACGCGAAGCGAAGCCGACATGCTGCGCTGCGGCATTTGCAACTTGTGTGCATGCATGTCATTATGTGGCATGGGACAGCTAGAATTCTAACCGGCTGCCGGCACCAACAGCCAGTACAATTCTTAATGCGCCCACACACTGTGTAAATATTGTATAAAAATTGCAGCTTAATCACGCCCAAACATGTGTGCATCTGAATGCGCTGCTGCCATCGCTGCTGCTGCCATCGCTGCTGCTGCTGTCGCTGCTGCTGCTGCTGTCGCTGCTGTTATTGCTGCCAAAGTGTCTTCAACTGCAGCTGCTGGAATTCAGCTATGCTGTGTACGCTTAGCCGTATCTGCACCCAGATGACGCCTGCCAGGCTGCTGCCACTGTCAGACAAGTGTCGCTGTCGCCAGCTACCTCCCTCTCTCTCTCTCTCTCTCTCTCTCTCTCTCTCATTTCTTTACCGGCTTTGGCAGTGCTCCACATGGCCGCCGCGTCTGCATCACTGCATTATTTGTGCTCATGTGTGGCCTGGCCTCTTCTCTCTCGCTGCTCCTTTGGCCGTCGTCGTTGTCGTCGCCGTCGCCGTTGCCGGCTTTTATGCCCGCAGATTTGGGTTAAAAGTAGCTTCGCTCGTGTATTTAATAGCCATTCAGCTGTAGTCATCGCCGCTGCTTGACTCATTCCACTTTTATTCGCACATCTGCATTTTGCATTTGTATCTCGGCATTTGCATCTGCTTTTCGGTTGTATTTCTAGTTACGTTTCCTCTCTCGATGCTCTTGCCATTGGGCTTCTCTCTTATGCCATTGCCAATTGAGTGTGGCTTTCAATGTGCATATGTGTGTGTGTGTGTGTGTGTGCTATGCTTGGCTCAAAAATTTGGCCTTCGTTTTATTCTATTTTCCAATCATAAATATTATGCTCAAAGTGTCAGAGCAAGAACTTTGAGCTAGTTTTTTTTTGTTTGTTATTTTTAAGCTAAAGTCTTTGCCCTTATTTCATTTGCTTGCAGAGCATAGCTCGCAAATAACTGTTGACCATTGCCCGATGCCAATAAGAACAGACTCGTATGGATACTACCTGCTGCCTGCTCATCTTCTGTTAGAAATTAACTTTTAACAGACATGTGTGCGCGTGGCATATAGAAACGCAAACTGATTCACATGACGTAGACGTCATGTGAACGAAGTCAGCTTAAATGAGGCCATGTGCTGGCAGCGCATCATTGGTGCAGGCTTCGCCTTCAAGTGAAAGTCGAAGCAAACTGTAAATCAAGTAAGTTGTTGTGCGAGCCCTGAAGCTAAAAAGCTAGCTGCCCACATTATTGACATGGGAGCTGCGCATAATTCCAAGAAGAGGAGCAAGCAGAAAGCTCTGCTATAAATTGGTATATAATATGCGCGTAGACTTGTGCTGGCCATGGCCAGATCAAAAATAACGCAAACATTTCCGTCAATTTCGCTGGCAGCTAGAGCCAACTGAAGCCGCGGCCAGGCGCCATATTAATTATACGCAACACAAACACTTTGTTGCAAAGTTGCCAAAGAGCAGCTCGTAACATGTTGCGCGCAGCGTGTCCAGGACATGACTTGCTCGCTCTCTCTCTCTCTCTCTCTCTCTCTCTCACGCTCTTGTCTCGAGTGAGCATTAAATATTTAACGCCTGCCAAAACACTAATGACAAACACTAAAGCTCGACACTAAATTTGAAATGCTTTAAAATTTTATTTAAGCATCCATTAAGCGGAGCCCCAACAATGCCGTTGCTTGAGCGTTGGGGCATTGCGTCTGGGACAATGCGGCGTATGCGCAATCGCAAAATAAACGCAGCATAAAATCAAGAAATGCCAAATATAAATTCGCTACTTTAAGCTGCGGCTGCTGTTTTTGGCAACTCGCACTAGTTATGCCAGAAGTGGGCTGCCGCACGACTGGGGGGCGTGGCCCGTTGCCACACTTTGCTTTTATTGCTGGCTACTGCTGGCTGCCGCTGCCGCTGCCGCTGCCGCTGCTTGCTCTTAACATTAACGTGAACTTCATGTTCTTATAAGATGGCAGTGTGCACATGCTGGTCGCGATGGGTGCTGGGCGCTGGGCATGGCATAGGTGAAAGTGCAGAGCGGCGAGGTGGCAACAAAAACATTAGCGAGCAGTGAGCTGACTGTCAGGCAGAAGAGCAGCAGCAGCAGAGCAGCAGAGCAGCAGCAGCAAAGCGGCAGCAGCAGCAGAGCAGCAGCGAGCAGAGCAACAGCCATACAATTTTAATCACATTAAGTTCACCCAGTAGATAGCTGTCTGTGTGTGAGTGAGATGGCATTAAGCTAACCTATCTCGCTCGCTCTGTCTCTCCCGCTCAAACACTGCTAAGTATGCGCGTGTGTGTGTGCTTGTTTGTAATGAATATTTGCAAGTTGCGCCTTGAGCCTCGCTGCAAACACAGCGCAAACAAACTTAAAAACTGTAGCGCACTCAGGCAAAATAAATACTTGAACAACAACAACAACAGCAGCAGCTGCAACAACAAAACAAAATGGCAACAACCACAAGCGGGCGGCGTTGCTCACTTATTTGCTTCTTCGTTTTCTTGGTATACTTTCTTTTTTCTGTTATTTTTTTTTGTTTTTTTGAAAATTTATTTGGTTAAGTGACTTTGAGCCCTTAGCCGGCATGTGTGGGCGCGGCGAGGCGTGGCATGCATATTGAAACAAAGTGACTCCCATTGCGTATACGCAACGTGGCAAAACAAAAAAAAAAGGAAATAAATAAAAAACAAAACGAAAAAAAAAATTAAAGCTTGCCATGGCAGCGAAATCATTAGCAAAGCCAAGGCAAGCAAAGCCGAGCCACGAAATGCCACTCAATATAAAGACTGAGTAAAACTGTATTTTAAGGTACAAAGCCGCTGAAGCTTAGCTAAGCCACAAATATAAATATATACATATATATATACGGTTTGTTTAGCAGCGCAATTGCATACAATTAAATTATATAAAAATCAAGCATTCGAAAGCAACAAATAATCAATATAGTCAATGGAATTTATGTAATGTAATAATGCATATATAAATACTACAAAAAAATTAAAATTAAAAAAAAAAAAAAAGTAATGTAATAATGCATAAATAAATAATAAAAAAAATTAATATAAAAAATGTAATGTAATAATGCATATATAAATAATAAAAATAAAATTAAAATCTAAAAAATGTAATGTAATAATGCATATATAAATAATAAATAAAAAATATTATAAATTGTATGTAATTGTGCATATATAAATAATAACAAAAAAAAAATTAAAATTAAAAAAATGTAATGTAATAATGCATATACATATATATATATAATAAAAAAAATTAAAATTAAAAAAAAGTAATGTAATTATGCATATATAAATAATAAAAAAAATTTTAATTTAAAAAAATGTAATGTAATAATACATATATAAATAATAATAAAAAAAAAATTGAAATTAAAAAAATTTAATGTAAGAATAATAAAAAAAAAAATTAGAATAAAAAAATTGTAATATTACATATGTATATAAATAATAAAAAAAATTTATTTAGAACAAAATTTTAATAAATAATTTAAAATAATTATATATATTTACATACAATTATTAATTTTTTTTTTATATTTATATATATGCATATATTTATAGCTTGATAGGCGGCATTAAGCAAGCTTTTGTTTCTAAATTATAGTTGGTTAATTTGTTGCACATTCATATGAATTGCCCAGGCTTAAGTGAAGTACAAATTCCACAAAGACAAATTATGGAGATTAAAAAAAAAAAAAAACAAATAAAAAAATGTGTGAATTCTTGGGCTGCACAGCTATGAGGCATGAATGGCAATGAAATAAAGAAGATGATGCTTAAGACGAACATCAGTCGAACAGCAAATACTCTAAAAGTTCACGCAGTGAGCTACAGAAATATTTCAATTGTATACTTGATATGTTTAAGAATAAATATTAAAATAAATAGTGTACATAAAGTTGCAATTAAAAGCACTATTTAAAGAAAAAGATATTTTATTTAACAAATATAACTTTAAGAAAACTTCTTGTAGAAGTGCATAAAAGAATTTATATAAAATTTAAATTTACAGATAAGAAACTCCCCTCTTCAACACAATTGATTTATTGTTGTACTGCAGAATATTTTATATTATTCAAAACTGAGTCTTATTTTTGCACCTCAGAATATTTTATTTTATTCAAAATGAAGCTCGAGTCGAACAGATATAAATGTTTAAGCTTTTTAACAAAGCCAAATCTATGAGACTTATGCCAGACTAAAGCAAAAGTTCCTGAAATGTTGTTAAGAAAATTTCTAATAATAAAAATAATAAAAAATGTAATTAGCTTGAGCTCCAATAGCAATATGAGAACATTCCATGTAATTGAGTCAAGGCTAGCTGCAGTAATATTTCTTTCCATATATAACCGATAACTGCTCTATAAGTTGACTCAACTCTCTCAGCTTCTAACAACTCGTGAACACATTTTCTTCCGCTTACTACACAGCTTGTGACAATTTTGTAATGCTACGTTTTGAGTGTATATAAAAAAGCAGAAGCGAAAAATAAAAAGCAAGAAAACGAGCAAGAGCAGAAAATCCCAAATGCGAACAGCTGCTGTCGATTTCAATGAGATTTTCCAGACAACTACATCGCTTAAGATGCGACATTTTTCAAGACACGCTTCCGTTTGTAGGCAAAGCTTTGATTAGCCTTTGAAATGTTGCTGCTGCCTCGACTGGGCCACTAATTAGAATAAATCTAAATTGCTCGTTTTGCGGCAGTCAGCGTAATGACTTTTATGCGCATGCTTAAGCCCGCAATTATCCACAGCAGCCAAAGATTAAATCGGGACAACAACAATGGAGTGCAACAGAAACAACAAAAGACTGACAGCCGGCAACTGGCAAGCCCAAAAAATCCACATTATTGATATAGGGGGCTATGACCAAGGCCAAAAAGCAGTGGCACAATTCAGCCGGCACAGCACAGCACAGCAACCCACCCACCCACAAAGGCTTAAAAACCGCAAAAATTACAAAGCATTCAAGACCAAAAAGAGGCCAAAAGGGGGCGCTCAAGCAACAGCAGCCGAGCAGCCAGCCAGGCAGCGGAAGTTATTCAAGTGAGGCATAAGAAAATAATTAAAAACATAAAAGCAACTGATAGCAAGAGCTCAGAGACCTATCTACGATATGCCCTATAAGAAAGGCAGAACATATTCAATTACAGTCAAGTCTGAGAAAATTTTAATAATATTGAAACAAAATTAATAAAAATAAAATATGCAGGTATATAGACAAAAAATATAAAATTAAATATAAATATAAATGAAATATATATTTAATTTGCAGAGAAAAAAATTTAATATCTATATATTATATATTTATATATTTTTTAATAATTGTATTACTGAAAATACATTATAAAAAAAATTAATTACAAATAAATATATGAAAATATAAAATAAAATATTATTAAAAAACAAATTTTGTTTCACTTTTTTTTATATTTAAATATTAAACATAATTTCAAAATCTGGCAAAATGAAATATCAAAAGTGATTTAATGAGCTAAAAAAAAAGTAAGTAAAAAAATTAAATTAAATAAACAAAATTTATTTGAGAATATTATATTACTATTTATATATAATATCTAAAATTAATTACAATTTAAAAATTAATATATTTTAAAATACATAAGAAATTAAATTACCATTAAATGAAATGGGTATTCCAATAAATATTTATTTACAATTTAAAATAATAGTTTAAGACATGTGTAAATGTGTATATACATATATTATATTCAAGAAAAATTGTGTATATATGTAAAAGCTAAAAATATATTTTTATAATAATAATTTATCGTTAGAACTAATTTAATAATGAAGAGAAAAAGAATTGAAAATCAAAAAGAAACAAATTAAAAATATTTTATGCAATTTTTTTTTAAATTTAATAATAATAAAAATTATAATAATAATAATAATAATAATAATAATGAAGATAATAATAACATTTATAATAATATTTTTATCACATATTTAATTAAATACATAATTAAATAAATTAGATGAAAACACGAAACGTTTAAAGTATTTTATTTCTTAAAGCCTTATCTCAGCTCATTAAATATTGAAATGTAAGCATATTATTTTTGTGAGCCATCATATGGCAGACTGTACTGTACGATTACAGTTGAGGTTCGTCTTGATAACTCAATGTGCCAGCACCAGGACCGTCTCGTCTTGTGCATGCATGACAAACAACTCCTTTGCTCAACAAGCAAACCACAGGCCACAAAAGCAAAAATAAATATATATATACATATATAAAAGAAAACAAACAGGCTCTAGTCGAGACGGCTCAACTACGAGATACCCTGAAGGGCGAAGAGGGCGTGGCAACCAAAACTAACATACAAGTATTCATGTGAAATTTCAGCTCTCTAGCTTTTGTAGCTTCCGAAATCTCGACGGCCGGACGGAGGGACAGACGGACAGGGCTACATAAACTTATTTTTTTATGCTGATCAAGAATATATACTTTGTGGGGTCTGCGACGTCTCCTTCTGCCTGTTACATACATTTCACAAAACCATTATACCCCGAATTCCCATTTTCAATGGGTTCAGGGTAGAAAAAGAAAGAAAAAATGAGAATAAAAAGAATATGTTTGTTAGCAAAAGGGGCGACACAGAAAAAAAAAGAAAGAAACGAAAAATGTAAAAAAAAAACAAGAAAAATATTGTGAAAATGGTAAAAGTGAAATGTCAAGCGAAACGAAGGCAAACACAAAGATGAATCTGAAAGACGTGGTGGCATAGTAAAACGGCAAAGGCAAACAGCGCGACCCCAAAGACGCAGCCAAAGCCAACGAACTTTTCGCTTTTCAAAGTCATATGGCAAATCATAAATTTAAAGCACACACACTCGCACTCGCACATATACAGACAATAAAGACGTGATCTGGCTGGTTGCAGCTAAAAACCCAAATCCAAAGCATCAACTCACATGCTCATAAGTGGGCAGAGAGTTTCTAAAGAAACTCGACCGCAAATTGGGCAGCGGAAGCAGTCCAGTCAAATCAGTTTTCCACTGCATTAAACGATGCCCACCGACCATACAAAACAGATATAGACATATGTGTGCCTGTGTGTGTGTGCTGGCTTGTGAATGGGGCGACATGGTTAAATATGTAGGCCACCAAATAAGTGGACAGCCAGTGTCGATGTACCAAATGATGATGGCCCTCTCGCCATTGTCTTGGCTAGGCACTTTTTGTCAGCGTGTGGAAATCTGGACGTGAGGCCATTTTCTATGTGGCCCCGCTTTATGACAGCCACTTGTCTGTTTAACAAATAAGAAAAAAAAACTGGTACAAGAGGTCCATGAGTGGCACTCGACATTCTTATACCCTACGAGCAGTATAATATTCTAATAAAAATAAATAATTATATATATTTTGAATTTTTAACTGTCATTTAAAATATAAATATATTAAGTATATATATATATTTTTTAAATAATTACTATACACGCGGTTCTTCGTTTATGTTAAATATATCATTCTATATTCACACATGTTCCTATATCATTTGAGTTAAAGAACTAAAACCTTTTTTTACGGATCTCTGTTTTATTTCTCTTGATAAAAATATTGAAAAACAGCTTGCAAGAAAGGTAGCTTAGCTTAATAGAAAAATCTAAGATTGAAGCTTGATTTGACCAATAATCTATATAATCTTTATAACATTTACTATTTAATTTATTAAAAAAAAAAAAAAAATGTATATGGTCATTTTAATTTATTAAAAAAAAAAAAAAAAAAAAAAATTTATATGGTGATTTTAATTTATTAAAAAAAAAAAATTATATGTTGATTATAATTTATAAAAAAAAAAAAAAAATGTATAAGGTGATTATAAATTTTTTTTTTTTTAAATAAAATTAAATATTTATTTACAGCTTAACATACAGCTACCTTTTAGGCAACATAATCTAAATAGAAGTTAATTCATTTACAAATCCACTAAAATCTATATTAAATTGAACATAGGGTATATAAGGGAAAGAAATATATTGCAGAGATGCAAGATATGGATTAGTCTTATCGAGTCATTACGAATGTGAAGATGTTCAGCTCAAGACACGATCCATATGAAACTTCATGGATATATTCATTTCTGCTGAAAACACATTCAAAGGCAGGTAGAACAGAAGATACTACTAGATATATCCATAATGCTAAAATCACCTAATTTGTTGTAGTTCACTTGCCTTCAGATATTCATATCTATAGTATGTTTATCTAAACTGAACATTATATAACTTAGCTAAGAATTATCAGCTCAGTAAAGTCGACTTTGATATACTATTCAAGTGTGGCCTAAATTTACATTCCAAAGGAAAGCAACGCTACAGCACACATACTTTAATTTACAGGGTACACACAAGTGTGCACAATAGCCGAAAGGACTTGGTCGAGCACTCGCTGTTGCTCTTCGTTGGTTGCGGGCAAGTGCTTAAAGTTGCAACTTCAACTGTCAGTCGAGCTATTTGCTTGCGGCAAACTCAATTAAACCAGGGCAGAGTGCGTACTCTTTCACGCTCACTCCATCTCTGCTGTCACTGCTTCGCACTCTCACTCACTCTCTCTCTCTCTCTCTCCCCCGAACATATACATCATCATCATCAGTTCTAGTTCTAGACCATGTCCCATGGGCCTGCCAGCGGCCAGGCAGCCAACGCAGGCCCCACATTAAGAGTTAAGTGAGCGCAAACAAAGTTCCGAGCTGACAATTGCTGTACACTTCAGCTGATTGTCATAGTGTCTAACGTGTCCTGAAATCAGTGTATTGTGTGCAGTGTTGTAAAACGCCTGCAACAATCTCCGCACTGTTTTCATTTACAGCAGGTAAAGATAAAAACTGTGCTAAAAAGTTGTAATGAGTTCTCTTGTTTACAGCTCGACTACAGAGTGCACAAAATCAGTAAATAGTGTTGTAAAACGAACAAATCAGCTAGCTCTTACATGCAGTAAAATTCGTAGCATATGAAAAGTTTATGACTCTACCGTTAACTTAGAAGTAATTGACTTTTCGCACACTGAATTTTAATAGTAGAATAGGAATGTTTGAACAAAGTCTAGTGTTGGAAAATTTAAGAAGAAATTTCAATTTCTAATTCTAAGGAAAAGTGTTGGAAAGCAATAGCTGCTTAAGTTGCATAAATATGCAGATTTTCTTTTGCTTAGTTGTCCTGGTGAAGAAAGTTTTTTTGTAGTGTTGTAAAACGACTATTGAATGTTGGAAATAATGTTCTATTGTAGCATTGTAAGTGATTTTTTATAATAAGATTCAATAAATAATTATATAATATACATAAATTGAAATTAATGAATTGCTAGTGTTAGGTAAAGCTAAATGAAATATGTTTAGTGTTGTAAACTCAGGATAGAGTGCTACAAAAATTGCTTTATGCACTAAATTGGAATACATTACACTTGACACATTCAAAGAACGCTTTGACTAATTATGGCTCGCCATATTACGCCTAATTTCATAGCATTGTGCAACACTGATTTGCTAGTGTTGCCCATTTGCAGCACTTGTTTGCTGCATGAGTAACTGTGACACCTATGCAAATATATTAGCCAACCAACTGGGATATTGGATGAGAAATGTTTTCAGTTCCGGCACAGCGCTAACCAACACTGGCTGCTGCCAGCAACGCGCATTCATTCTCACTCGCGCTACTTCGTTTGCTGATTCAGACCAACCGCAAATATTGCTGAGCCGCATGACAACAAGCAAATAAGCGATGCATTACAGATGTGAGCCAACTGGCAACTGCCGACGATGGATGGCATTGCCTGACGCCTGGCTGGCCTATGCTAGTTGTGTATGGCTGTATGTGTGTGTGTGTATGCTTTGTGGAAATGCAGGCAAATTATTTGCTATAACGTAATTAACATGATTTATAGACGAGCACACAACAGACAGCCAACAGCGAGCATCAGTCAGTCAAGCGGGCCACAGAACACGTAGGTGCTGTGTGTAGTTAGTGTGTGTGTGTGTGTGTGTGTGTGTGTGTGTGTGTGTGTGTGTGTATTTGTGATGTTGTCTGTCATGGCGGTGACAGGGACGTACGACTTATATTGACAGCTGAGCTGCAGCTTTGATGGCCAACTGACTCGTTTCGGGGTCATAGCCGGACCAGAGATACTCGAACATTCAGCATTTTGTACGAAGTTTATACAGATGTGACAAATATTTGCCAGAGGGCGAATGTACTCTGTCTGTGTGCGTGTGTGTGTGTGTGAGTGTGTGTGTCTGCAATTGATTAATTTATATGATTCAAAGGGCGTATGCGGCGGGGGCGTGGCGGGCTGATGTTTTTGGCAATGCGGCTAACAAGATAAATAAACATGAAGTGCCAAATAAAGATATTGTTACAAAAGCTCCAGACATTTGTTGGCGTGAATAAAAAAAATGTATTTGCCATACAGAGAGCATAAATCAAAAACATTGTATAGAAACGGAAGTGCGGAAATGAAATTGATATGCATTGCTATGGCAACATGGCCCAGCCACACATAAAATATTCAATTATTTTCGAAAATTACAATTTTTGCAACTGTTGCCCAAATATTTTCATTTTCGGCTTTAATTTGGCAACCAATGCATATTAAAATTTACACAGAGCAAGAGAGAGCGACAGAGAGATAGAGAGAGAGAGAGAGAGAGAGAGAGACTGGCTGGACTGGACTTGTTCTGTATTTACAATTCATTAAACATGCGGCGAAATCAATAAGCGTAATATTTAAAATTGTCAAATATTTGCATATATATATGTATATATTATCCCATAAATTTTTAGTACATAAACAAAGCTGCTAGCCAGCTGACTGGGAAAAGGTAGAAGAAGAAGAGTCGTAGGCATATCATATTTTATAATAAATTTTAGAATGGCCAATCAATTTGTAATCAGGCATCAAAGTCAGCTGCGGCACATGAACATTTTTCATAGCTGTTCACGGCAAATTGAACAAATGCTTGAAAATGTATGACAAGTGGGGTAAATGGGGTGCAATGAGCCTTTAAAGTGCTCAACTGATATAGCTAGCTGTTGGGTTCTATGACATGAACTTGCTGTTCATTTGAAAGCGAGCTGAAAATAGTTGCAAAGTTCTGTCTAGTTAGCTGCCTGATTTGTCATGAACTTTGCCATGAACATGAGTCAAAGTTTTTGTATTTGCGAATTAATTAATTTCGACTTTTTTAGCTGCAAGTTTTTTTGTGTATTACATTTTATTTTTATTTTTCCCCCCAAGTAATTGGATAACAATTTGTGTGTGAGAATTGCTCTTGCCTCAGGTACGCACACATTGCTCGATTTATTGGAATTTGGTTTGTTTTTTGTTTAGTTTTTTCTCTTTCTCTCTCTTTTTTTTTTCAAGTACTGCAATTAATTTTGCAACAAAATTTTTTTGTTAGTGGCTGGCGGTCATTTTGTTTCAGCTTTTGCACTTTGTTTGCGTTTTTTACTGTCAGCTTTATATTTATTTATTTTTTTTTTGTTTTTTCCTTCTCTTTTTTTTTTTTGGCTTGGCCCAATTTGAAAGCAATTTTTTTCCAATATGACACCCACACAGCGTCCTGTGATGTGGAAACTAAAACTAATGCGGCATGAGTATGAATACATGTGTGCACATACTTTCCGCACTGGCTGTTGTTACAGTTGCAGTTGCAGTTGTTGTTGTTGCTGCTGCTGCTGCACAAATTGCTCAAGCCACATTGTTGCACTTGGCGAGACTGTGGCTGCTAGAGCGTAAGCGCCGCAAAAGTTGCTCTGCGCCCTGCGGTATGCTAAGATTTATAGCAGCGACTAGTGCTGGCTTCTGTTGTTGTTATTTGTAGCTATTGTTGTTGTTGTCGTTGTTGTCGTTGTTGTTTGTTTTGGCTTGAAACAATTTTGAAAAGTTTGGCCCGTGCGTCGGCAGCAGAAAGTGTAGTACATCAAATTAAAACTATCCACGTGCTCTGTTAGTTTTGCTCTCGCATCATACGAAATAATACACACGCATGGACGAAAATACTGCAAAAGAATATGTACATATGCATGGCCGAAATCTTTTCCAAGTCTAATGTCCTTTTGGAGCGGCTGCTGCTCCTGCTGCTGGAGCCATCTGACGGCAGCTTAATGCACGACTTGCAATCTCTTTGTTGCCATAAGTAAATTAACTTTATTTAATTCTATTTTTTCGTGCATGCAGACAGGAGCAAGCCACGAAGTGGGAGAGAGGGAGAGAGAGGGAGAGAATGGGGGCCTGAGTTAGAGAAAGGGAGAGGAATAGTGAGAGAAAGAGATACAGCTAGAGAGAGGTACAGATATAAAGAATGAACGAATGAGAATGTTCAAGAGTGAGCAAGAAAGAGGTTGTAGGCGCGAGAGAGAGAGGGAGAGAGAGAGAGAGAGGGAGAGAGAGAGAGATAGAGAGAGAGATAGAGAGAAACAGAGAGGGAACAGTTCTTATGTAAAAATCAGTGATAGATATACAGGCAGAGTGAGGCAGAGACAGAAAGAATAGGATGGTGAGAGAGAGGGAGAGAGAGAGAGAGAGAAACGGAGGAGGGGACATAGGGAGAAGGCAGACACAAAGCGGAACCAATAGACAGTGTTAGAGAGAGAGAGAGAGAGAGAGAGAGAGAGAGAAAGAAAGAAAATGAGAGAGAGAGAGAGAGAGAGAGAAAGAAAGAAAATGAGAGAGTGAGAGGGAGAGAAATAAAAGGAGAGAAAAAGAAAGAGAAAAAGAAAGCGACACAGGATAGATTAAGAGACAGATTAGAAAAGAAAGTAAGAAGAAAGTAAGAATTAAGTAAACCTAGAGGGAGAAATGAAGAACTACAAAATAGGCAGAGCGAGAGAGACATCGAGAGAAAAAGAGAAACCAAGAGAGAGAGAAGGAGAGAGAGAGACGGGTACATAATTATAGAAAGAGAGAGCCACACAGAGACTGAATTATACGCAGTTAGAAAGCGAAAGAGGGGAAGAGCAACAGAGAGACTAAGCAAAACAATGCCAGATACCGAAAGTAAGAGAGGGATAGAGAGATAGAGAGAGAGAGAGATGGAGATAGAGATAGAGAGAGAGACAGAGATAGGGACAGAGATAGGGACAAAGATAGGTACAGAGATAGAGAGAGAGAGAGAGATGGAGATAGAGATAGAGAAAGAGACAGAGATAGGGACAGAGATAGAGGGAGAGAGGGAGAGAGAGAGAGAGAGAGAGAGAGATGGAGATAGAGATAGAGAGAGAGACAGAGATAGGGACAGAGATAGAGAGAGAGAGAGAGAGATATAGAGATAGAGAGACAGAGATAGAAACAGAGATAGAGAGAGAGAGAGAGAGACACACAAGCATCTTAACATGCAATCGTGTGTAGAACTTTCAATAAGTTTCTCTTGATAGCGAAATTTAGAAAGTTTTAGTTTATTTTATTTATCGATAACACTAGCGCATGCATATGCATGCAGAGTTATGCAGCTTAACTAGTTTGCTGATTTATGGGGCAGCCCTCGCAGTTGTTGCAGTGGAAGTAACACAAACAACAGCTATTCATGAACTACATTTGAAAGTTTTTTTTTCAATTTCAATTTTAAAATGTTTATGTTCTTTGTTTTTGTTTCAGCTGCCATTTTTTTTGTATTATTTAGCACCTGTTTCTTGTTGTTGTTGGCAGTGCACATGTTGTATATACTATGTAGATATATGTTTGTTAAATTAATTGCGACTTTGTGTTGCGGCGAACATTGTGTAGCTGTTGTTGCCTTTCATTGTTGTTGCCTGCTGTTGTTGTTTTTGATTATTTGTTTGCCATTGTTGTTGTAGTTGTTGTTGTTGTTGTAGTTGCCTGTGTTGCTTTCATTGTGGCCTCAACCACATCAATGGCTCATTAATTAATTATTAACGCCATTCAATTCGGTTGCCTATCAGCTAATTTACAATGTTAATTGACAGATATAGCGTTGTTAATTTGATTTTCATGTCATATTTAGCCCTATTTCAATGCTTTATATTGTTTTCCAATTTAATAATGCATGATGCAAATACAAAGGGGCAAATTAACAATTTATCTTATATATTTTCATTACAAATTGTTGACAATTAAAAGCAGACGATTATCGCAACTATCGATGGGCATTGTTGCTAACGATAAACTGAAACCATGTGAAGTCTTTCAATCGGACAGAATAATTCATTCTGTTTTTTGTTGTAGATAAAAATCTAGTAAGAGTTTGCTTGAGTTGAGAGATTTGGTTTTAGTTATCAATGTGTAGACTAAACGAATTTCTGATATTTTTTTTTATTTTTAAGAGAATCTATCTTTCAATAAGAGAATCAATCTTTTTAGTAAGAGAATCTATCTTTTAATACGTGAATATATCTTTCAATAAGAGAATCAATTTTTGATAAGGGAATATATAAACAGAATATATCTTTCAAAGGAAAATCTGTAAAGAAAATATGTAAAGAGAATCTATCTTTCATTAAGAGAATCAATCTTTTTAGTAAGACAATCTATCTTTCAATAAGAGAATCAATCTTGAATAAGAGAATATATGAAGAGAATATATCATTCAAAACGAAAATAAATTTTTCAATAAAAAGAATCAATCTTTCAATAAGAGAATAAACTATTTATTTATTGAAAAAGATTTTGATTTGATTCAGCTGTTATATTTCATTCAGGCTATAAATCCATTTATCTTTTATTTTCCTTTGTGACATGGCCAGGAAAATCTCAAACCAAAATATAATAAGAGCGCGCTATTCGTGAAAATCAGACTAGAAAATGCTTTAATTAGCTCAAGGTCCATTCCCATTACCCGCTCTTGGCCTCGGCTCCGACCCCGTCCCCGTTCCAGGCAGCTGCTATGCAAATACTTCCGCCTCTCATTATTTATCTGTGCTTGCGCAATCAATGACAATTAGCTCGATCTAAATGAATACTTGCTATTGACATAACAATTGATAGCTGGCTTGAAGTGCTTCCAAATATTTGCATTACATTTGAAGCATTGATCGCCCAAGTCTATGGCGTGTCAATAAGTCGCGTCGCGTCGCGTCGCGCTGCAGCAGAGTTCATTGTTCATTGCTATGAATGAAGCTGTTTAACTAGCTGCTTATGCTTGAGCGCATAAAAGTGCCAACTACTATTTAGGGTCCAAAGTATGTGTGCGAGGCCATCAATCAACGCACAAGAGCTCATCACTAGCAACTGCTCTTTAAACAGTAACAAGTCACTGGCTTAAGAGCTATCGATATGCAAAGAGCTGGGCGAATGGTCTCGCTCGACTGCTTGATAAAGTGCATGCGGATGAAATTCGCTATACAGTGTGTGTGTGTGTGCGTGTGTGTGAGTGTGTGTGTGTGTGTGCGTGTGTGTGTGTTGGGTCTCTGCACTTCGCTGTTCATTTTAAGTGAAACCAAAGTATTAAGACGCTCTCACACCATTCTCCACTTGGCTAAAATGCATTAATCTTACACCCGCACAAACAGACAGTATATTGTGGTGGGGCTGGGGGAATGGCGCGGGTCTGGAATATCGATGGCGGCGTTGGTGCTTGATGCCGATGTCGCTATCGCTATCGTTGTCGCTGTCGCTGTCGCTGTCACTGTCGCGGATATTGCAATTTGATGGAGCTGCAGCAGTTGGGAGCGAACACAAACCGCAGCAAGCGGAAGTGCCGTCTGGTGAGTAAACAAAGCCTAAGACACTTGAGAGCTGGCTTACGCCATGCCCAAAAACCTCTCTCCCCACTCTCCCTTTGACCCTGTCCCTGTCTCTGCTCTGTTGGCTGTCGCTCCGTCTTTGTTTCGCTTGCTGGCAGCAGCCTTGCGAAAGTTTACTTTTTATCTTTTGTGCCACTTGAGCTCAGTGGTTGGGGCAGCAAAGATAAATGCGCAACAAATGCAGTTTGTTGAAGTCAATTATTGTGTAAGTAGCTTAATTCGGTTGGCGCACGGCTGTCGGCTATTCGTAATTGAATTAGTAACATAAAAAATTTGTAATTGGAACCAAATTGAGGCCATGCGATGTGTGCCAAGTGCCAAAAGCTTTAGATGCCAGTTGAAGCCTTAAGCATAGCTGTCTTTACATTTCTCTTCCTCTTTACCTCTTCCTCTTCCTCTCCCTCTCTCTCTTTCGCTCTGTCTATTTGATTTAACTTCATGCCACTCTAGTATTTAGAATTCTCATGGCATCTTGCACTCAGTGACTCGTTGCTTTTTCCTTAAGCACATATCATGCACCTTAAAGTTTCTCTTTGGCTTAAAAAGTCTTTTCAATTTTTTGCTGGCTCAGTGTTTGCAGTGCGAACAAATTTAAAGTATTGAAAAGTTCGTTCTTGGCGTACCTTTTTTTTTCTTATATTTTTTTTTTTTTAGTTTTTTGTTGGCCCTTTGTTTGTCCACAAAGTCTCTTGAGCCATCTCGCAGGGCCCACTTCAAATGCATGGCGCTCTCGAGAAACAAATGCACTTTAAGTACGAGTACTTTTAACACTCACGAGTGCGCCGCCTCGCAGCTCGGCTCGTGATCTACAGGCCAACTTGGCTCAGCTTTTTGTGTGGCTAAAAGCAATTCGAGAACAACGAAAAACTGCAACCACTTAGCTATTAGAGTCTTAGCCCAGCCCAGCCCAGCCCAGTCCACGTGCCCGCCTCGTATTAGGTTATCAACTACTGTCAGGCGGCAAGTGAGCCCTATATAAAAGTCAACTTTTTGCTATAGTCAAAACAATCCAAAGCCCGATTGAGAGCCATGAGATTGCAGGCTGTTGGACATGAATATATATCACACTTTGAATGTTAAACAAATTTGTATATTTTTATAGAAATATTTTTATCTTTCTGTGCATGCATATGAATATTTAAAGCATTTTCATTGTGCAAATGTATTGAATTTATATATATAATTTGATATATCTGTACACTTTTCATTCAAATTCGGTTTTATGCATATACAAAATGCATTTTAAATTATTACGCCTGCTGCATTTATTGCAATAAAAGAAAGAAAAGACAAGAAATTGCATTGCATCAAGTGATTGAAAATGTTTTCATTCATTTACGATGGGTTCTGTGTTTGGTTTATTTATTGAATTTATTTTGGCAATAAAATAAATTGAATAAAAAATTAAATAATTTGATATATGTATATAGAAGTATTTAAATACATAAAAAAAAAAAATAATTACATATATATAAAAACATATTTTTTTTTAGCAATAAAAGAAATAAATAAAAAAAAAAAAACAATTTTATAAAGATAAAAATATTTAAATATATAAATAAATAATTAAAAAGTAATTTCATTTAAATTATTTCATTTATTTGAGCAATAAAATAAGTAAATAAAATATTTAAATACATAAACAAAAATTTGATAAATATTAAAGTATTTTTTAATAAATAATTAATAAGTAATTTCATATATTTTATTTAATTTATTAGAGCAATAAAATAATTAAATAAAATATTTCAATACATAAAAAAAATTATATATAAAAAACAATTTTTTCTTTTTAGCAATAAAATAAATAAATAAAGAATAAATTAATATGCAGTGAGTGTCACTAAAAAAAAAAATTAAATATGCATTCCATAGAGAAAAAACCATAATTAAAAAATTTTGAAAAAAACAAAAAAACATTTCAAATTAACATGGACTTATTGATATGTTTACTTCATATTAAAAAAAAAAAACTAAATAAAAACAACGAAAACCAAATAGAAAAAAAAAAAAAAATAAAATAAAAAAAATAAAATGTGTTTTGGCCAACAAAAAGCGTTGTTCACTGAAAATCGTAGAGGTAAGTTTCTTTAGCAATAAAATGAAGTTTAAAGTTTTAAAGTTATAATAAAATATAATAATAAAAAAAATTATAAAAAATCATTAAATCAAATCATTAAAGTATTCATGCTGGACTTATCGATTTCCTTGTCAATGATGCAAAATATATGTTATGGGCAGTAGTGGGCGTGTCAGAATCCATAAAGCAACTAAGAGCTCTGAGTAGATCTAGCCTTTCAGTTCAGCTCTCTGCTTGACTAACCATTAAGACAGTTTCACAGCAAGCAGAGCTCAGCGCTGTATCCATGTATTGTGTGCTGGGCATGTGTTCTGGTAGCTGAGTGAATTATTAATGGAATCAATAAGAGCAACATTTGTATTTGACTGAATTTTGAAACACTCTCATCATGCGCTCCAGCCGGGATTAACACATTGAAATTGAAATCAAAGCTATTTGATGTGAGCACCCAGAGAGAGAGAGAGAGAGAGAGAGAGCGAGAGAGAGAGAGAGAGTGTGTTACCACCACAGCAGACATAGCTAGCTATGATTGGATTGCCCTAATTGGGTACTCTGATCAGAGCTCAGAGCATTTGCTAGACAGTTACTGCAGCTCTTTAGCTGCTCAGGGGAATGTTAGCTAGTCAGAGACTTCACACTGTAGCGCCTTTTACTTTTTCATGAAATCTTGTTCAGATTCATGTATATATACTACACACACATCTGAAATTTCTCTTAAGCTGCAAATGAAACTCAATCAGAGAACTCTGCTGTCTCCTGGCTATATCTGCTATAGCTCTGTGTGTGTTGGCCTTAAGTAAGCTACGCGTATATTGATAAAGCCAACTGAATTAATTCAATATTTGGCTGCATAAATTACGCTCAAATGAAACACGAAACGTAACGAAATGTAACGATAAATCTTTCTATATATATGTATAAGGAAATATGTATATATGTATATATATACAGCATTCACCTGTACCACGTTCTCTATCTCTGTGTCTGTTTTTGGCTAACTGTGATGAAATATTACCCTTCACATGTCGTGCATTTCATTTGCCCATAATAACTAAAAAAAAAAAGGCCGAAACAAAAATTGTGATAAATTTAGTTGGACTGAATGAATTGGCCCCAAACAGACTAAGCCATCTGTGTGTGTGTGTGTGTGTATTGACATACTTGTGTATAATGGACATATATATAAAGTTCACTTATATTTCAATTCAGATTAAGTTCTATAATTCATCAAGTCGACAGCGCGCCTACTGTTTGCTTTGTCCCTCTGCATGCCAATACCCTTTGGCCGCAGCACTTGGCCGACGGGTATATGCATGCCTTTAACTACCTATTAACGTGCCGCTTGTTCGATATTCCGTTATCGGTATCTGTTAGTCGTGCAAAGCACTTTCGAGTCCTTTGACTTGAATCGTGTATATTTTGTTTTGGCTTTTTCGTTGGGACTGTTGAATTATTGATATGTCTGCGCTCGCTCTCGCTCTCTCTCTGTGTGTGCGTGTGTGTGCTTAGTGGACTGCGAGGATTCGAGAGTTGTGAGTGCCCTGCATAATTCATTATGTATTTCTGCGTCCACGTAACCCACCAATCCATCCACTCCCACCCCTCCTTGCCAGCTAAGTGAACAGCACTGTTGACTGCCGGCCACGCCCAGGCGTTGTTGCCAAGCGCTTGGCGCGCGCATGTTGCCATCTCGATCTGACGCCTGTTTAGGCATATAAAACATAATAAATTCCTGCTCAATTTTCGTTAGTGGATTATGCCATATAACACACTTTAGCCCAGAGTTTTTAGCATAATAAAGTAGCTCTCGCTGTAAAAAGGGCTGCCAGCCGCGAGCTGTGGACCCTCGGCCGGCAGCCAACTCTCTGTTGCACGGCTCAGCCGCATGCAGCATCGTAGATAAGCAAACAATAATAAAAACAACGGCAGCAGTAAAAGAAACGAGCAGCGTGGAAAGAAAGAAAACTCAAGCTGAGTAAAAAATAGAAAATTTCTTTGGATTTATGTGAATACAATGAGTGCAGAGCGTGTGAGCGAGAACAAGCTTCCATCTATTTATGCTGAATATATGATTGCAATTTTGAATAGTGAGTGGGGTTAACATGATTTATAATGACACACACACACACACACACACACAGCCCAGAAGCAAACGCAGCTGGTATAATTGATTCGAATGAGATATCAATGCCGAGCTCTCCACAACGAACGAATGCCATTTGCATTCATTGAATAATTTACACGCAGCCAAAGAGTTTCTCCTGCTGCTTAACAAGTATTATTCAGCTACATTATTATCATTGAAGATTATGTTAATTGCAAATTCGAATGTCTGCTCTGAGGAGTTGTCCAAAGATCTATATTTAACGCTTTTCGTATTCAATACAAATAATGAATGCATACAATTTATAATTTTCTATAATAATGTGGAATAAACAGGGCTGCGGCTGGTTAAGCCTGCTCTCGAGCTCTTTGGAGTCCAGAATATTTCAATTAGCTGCTGTCACTCAGTTGTCCGTCAGGCTCATAATTAAAATACCCGCTTGAACGAAAAGGTCAACTTTCTCAACTAATTAAATCGGGAAATGTTCCTTTCACACAATTAACTTGCCCATAAAGGAAGCGTGCTTGACGGCAGAGATGCCCGGTAGCTGCTCGCTTTTTTATTATAATCAACTTTATACGAGCTGAGAACGGTGTGAGCATGAGGCTCAAAGGAAGTCAAGAGCGCTTCGAGTTGAAAAATTCATCAACTCTCCAGCTTCATCAATTGCAGCAGTTTATATTTGAAGTAGTTGCAAGTTTGTAAAATGTTATTCAATTATAATGAAATATATGGCATTTAAATGCCTATTAATAGTCGGCTTAATTTAATTGATTTGTTGCAATCATTCAGTCAAGTGAAATTGAAAGCTATGTAAATTAATTCATCATAAATTCCTGAAGCCAAAACATTTGCTTCAAGCATGAATCTGATGATGATATTTACTAACATCTCTTGACGACTTCAAGTGCGAAAGAGCTTTGAGCAATGAATATTTCCAGTGATCGAGTAGAGGCATATGCCAAGGCAGTACACATAAGCTATTGGATATATATTTTATATAAAAGGTATTGCTCTTCGAAGGAAGAAAGAATGCAAACTGTTGCAACACCCACATTAATTCCACACAAGGAATTTGTAGCTCAAACAACTGGCTTTCCAAGCTGCTCTGAGTAACTCTCATTTTTAGTGTAATGCACAATGAAAGAGGTAAAACTATCGATAGTGCGCAGTAGGCAATAGTGTCATCGATAGTTTGTCATCTCTACTGCTCTCTTTCATTGTGTATCCTAGTGGAGCTGGCTAACTATCGATAGTTTACACCATCGATAGTAGTAGTTTTCACTATCGATGGTAGTCGCCTAGTTGCTGTAACTGAAACAATGAAGCTCAGCATATATCGCAGCTGAGTCTAGCATCGATTGCTACTCTCCATAGCTAGCATATATCATCTGACATCATCACACTCTGAGTAAAGTCTCAGAGAGCAATCGATTGCATCGGTACTTAAAAGAGTTCGTTCGTGATCGCTTCGTTTTTATTTTGCTTCGCTCTGGTTGTTCAACTGGATGAGTCTAATGTAGCAAAAAGCATTGGGAGTGTTGAAAACGTTATTGAATGTGTAAACGTTTATGTGAATCTAAAGACCATTTAATAATTTTTTAATTAATTTCCGTTTAAATTAAGTTGCCTAAAAGGTACCGGTACGTTAAGCTGTAAATAAACATTTATTAAAATAAAGACCATTTGCATTGACTATTTAAGCCTATTTCGCTCACCTACTGACTCTCATTGTGCGAACGTCAATCGTATCGCTCCCTAAACGATGTTCGTTAGAAGAGCGTCACATGAATCGTTCAACTCAAGTTTGAGCAAACGAAGACCAAAACGAACTGCATCGAAGTCTTCTACTTAGGCAGAGCGAGAGCGTGTGAATATGATTAACTGCAAAGAAAATCATATTCACTCGCTCTCGCTCGCCAGATTAGAAGACGTCGGTGCAGTTCGTCTTGGTCTTCGTTTGAGCGGCTTGCAAAATATAAAAATTTAGAAATTTAAAAATTTAGAAAAATTACACATTTAAAAGAAAAATATTAAAATTTACATGAAAATAAAAAAATCATAAACTGAAAAAAAATTTCAATTGTTAATTGAAAGCATCAAATTCTCTTCCTTTAATTTTAAACTGCTTCAGCTCTTAGGTAGGGATTTCATAGGCGAATAACAACATTTAACTTTCGCATACAGAATGTATATTATAAATAATATATACAAATATTATAGCCTAAAATCCAAAATATGTGTATTATATATAAAAAGAATGAAAACTGTTATAGTCCAAGCAAAACCTCACTCAAGTAATATAGAGCAAATAAAAGTTTGAACTGTTTCCAAATATTTGTTGAGGCTCAAGTCAGGTGCTGAAAGCTTCAGTTAGACGGCCAGGCAATCACAATTGCTGAGAGTCTGCTGTCTGGCTGTCGTTGTCATTGATGTCCAAGAGTCATAATATTTTATTCGCCGCAGACACAAAGCTCAAGCCCAACAGCAAACAGAGCGGCCGCAACAGTCGCAGCAGGCGTCGCGTCGCGTCGGCAGCGCTGCGGCATGCCAGCGTAGCCCTAATTGGCCCAAGTGGCTGCCTGGGCTGCCTAAAACTACAGCTTGGCCGCGCTGCAGGGCACTCATTGTAGTTGTTGCTGATTTCTTTCAGTATTTTATTACTTTTTTTGTTTGGTATGGGTTTTCTGTTGTTGTTGTTCGCTCGTTTCTCGTTTTGCATTGCGCTGCACAAAGAAAGTTGTTTACGCAAAAATGTTGCGCGTTGCGTCCGTTACACACTTTTCAAGTGGCAGACGTTGATGGCGGCGACGAGGGCAGCAGAAAATCCAAATCAAAAACAAATCTTGTTACGACAAATTTCAGCTACTATGCGACCAAGTGGAACAAAGGCGGCCGCCCGAGACGCAGACATGGCAGCAGTACGAGGCGAGGGCAGCCACAGAATGTCTCGCTGCACAAAAAGAAATGCGCATGGGTAAACACAATGGCAGGTCCTTAGATGCTGACTGCCTAACAGCGTCGACTGCCGTGACTGCCCTGACTGCCTGACTGCCTTGACTGCCTTGACTGCCCCCTGGTACGTAACACTAATTTGCTTAAAGGCAGCCGCGTACAAAACTCAGCAAATGACATTTAAAGTGCAGCGAAAAGTCGCTAACTAGCACAGCAATGCAGCGAGCACAACGAGCCAAAGTCTCGCACAGAACTGCTGGCCGAAAACAGCGACGACAGCCAGAAATGAAATGCAAATACTATTTACAAAGCAGTATAAGTACAGAACAATGCAGCGACCAGCCGCAGCGCAGGCTCTACCAGCTGCACTGAGCGAAATTTATGACTCTTAATTAGATTTGCATTTAAATGAATTACATTAAATGTTTGATTCGCAAAAGTAACTAACAATCAGATGCTCTGGGCAGCACTTGCACTTAATTAGAATGACGCAGATGTTCACGATTTGACAGTTAAAGAGAATCGCATAGAAAGGCGGTCAAAGTGAGAGCTGATTTCTGAGCAGCTTGTCATAATCAAATGGAATGACTTTGGATTCATTAATATTGTCTAACATATTGCATATTGAGAATCGCTTAGAAAGGCGTTGAGCAAATTAGCATATGTGAGTATATTCTTAGAAATATATTTAACTTAAATATAACTTAGAGTAGTAAAAATACTAAAAAAGTGAGCGGATATCTTAGCTGCTTGCAACATAGTCAAATAAATTTCAGTTGAGCGTGATTGAATCTTTTTTTTATACAGTTGTGATATATTTTCCATTTTTTTTTAGAATTTTTTTCTTCAAGTGCATTCAAACAGTCTCGACCTGTGCACTGGCCGGCAAAAGCCACTAACAAAATTTTGCATTGTTGCCGTCGCTTGTCAAGTGTGTTCGGCTGCTGCTGCTGCTGCTGTTGACGCAAAGTCTTTGCCTTGGCAAACTCGAAATGTCACTCAGGGGCGCAGCAGGGGCAAGCGAGTGGAGGGGAAGCATGCACAAAGGGCTTGCTGGGTAGAGCACACACAAAACTTACTCACAAAAGCCTGTAAGGCAGCAAATGCGTGCATTCAACTGCATGCGAAGACGGTAACTCGCTCGACTTGCACTTTGTTCTGTATGTGTCGCAGTGCCTAGGTATGTGTGCGTATGCCTGTGTGTGTGTGTGTGTGTGTGTGTGTCTATGTCTGTCTCAAGACATTGTATGCCAAATTGAGTCAATTTCCGGTGTGCACATTGCTGTCAGTTGTGTGCAGGCTTCGTCAACTAATCAATTGCCACTGACGCATTTTCAAATGCCTCAAAGTTTTGCTCTTTAGCACATGCTCAAAGTGTGGCATATGTGTGAGAGTGAGTTTAGGTGTGTGCGTGCGTGTGCGTGAGTGCCTAGGCCTGGCATTTAATGTGCTTTAGCTGTTGATGTCGTTTTTATTTCTCTATCTAGGCTGCCTCGTTTTTCTAGTATCTTCTCGCCTTATTTTGGTTTTTTGGGTCGCTTTTTTTTATAACGCTTCAACTTTTTAATGATCTCTAAAATTGCTTATTTCCTACATAATGCTGGCTGCCAGCAATTACTTCTCTGTCTCTCGCTTTCGGTGTCGCTGTGTTGTAGGTGTGGGCCCGAGCACTGTGGCTGTGCGGCTGTCACTTGACACAAGAACAGTGATGAAAATAACGATGATAATAATGAAGTTTATCTTCTTCTATTTTCCTTTCTGCTTTTTTTTTTTTTGCAGCTCATGCTCTAAACTTTCGACACATGCCTTGCTGCGGGACGTGTGAGTGCGAGCGGGGCAAGTGAGGCGTGCAGCTTTGTTGCTGATATATATACATATATATATATTGACATGTGCAAGTAGATTTTTTTTTGTGCCCCAAAAGTGTCTTCAGCTCAGGCTCACACACAGACAGATGCCGAGCATGATGCTTAACTGCCGTGTGAGCGTGAGTCGTTTGTCAAAAGGCAGCAAAACTGTTGACATAACAATGATTATACGCCTCATTAGTTACATATCTCAGACATATACATATGCATGTGAGCTTATTCAAGTGTGCGTTGGTGTGCGTGTGCGTTTGACAAAGCTGCCGTGGCTAATAAGCAGCATAGAGGCATATGTACTAAGCGGCGCTTGAAAGTATGCTACACTTTTTTGATCATGCAGCGGAAGTAGCCGACCAGCAAGCAGTGCCAAGCAGTGCATTGACATGTGAAGCAGTACATGCCTAATGGCTAGCTTCACATACTCAACAGCAATTGAGTCGGTCACGTCGCGCTGATTGTTTGTGTGTGTGTGTGTGTGTGTGTGTGTGTGTGTGTGTGTGTGTGTGTGTGTGTGTGTGTGTGTGTGTGTGTGTGTGTGCTTAGCTATTTATATATTCAAGAAGTGTTTGTTTAGACTGCAAGTCGCAGAATTATTTTTAAGAGCGAACCAGACTGCTGAACATTGTTATGACTAAATACAATATATGTAACATGCATAAATTACATATTTATTTGTATTTACATATTTACATATATTATATAACCAAGTTTTTATTTATTTTTTTTTTTAACAATATTAATTTCAATAAAATTTTTAATACATCAATCATCATCGCATTCAGTTTACTTGGACTGTTTCTATTTCCTATACTTAACAATTCATTTAACATTCTCGTTATTCTACTCAAATGGCAGGTAAATGGTGCAGCTATTAAGGTGTTTGATGTATCAACAACAGCTTTGTTTAATAGCCAATTGCAAATTGTATTTTTGGCACTAAAATATTTGTGTGTTGCCTGCAATTGCTTTTGGCTTTGTTGCTCTGTTCCCCCCTTTTTTTTATGTATTTTCGCTCGCTCCCGTTACAGATATATATAAAAGATATATTGTTTGTTGTGCCATATTTATTAAACTAATGAGGCGTTAAGCAGTCGCCGAGTGTCAGATAAGAAACGAATTGGGCTGCGCCAGTTCCATTGCCATTGCCATTGTCATTGCCATTGCCAATGCCTTTGCCAGTGGGTGGCAGCGCTGTAAAAGCGGAAGCAAGGAATTTCTGAAATTTTCAATTTGTAGCGAAGCAGAAAAATGGCATCTGATGGGCCTTTTATGGGGCTTGGCGGCTATTGACAAAAGAGCCAACAATTTAAAAGCTCAATGGCTGCGGGCAGCTGTGCGTGTGTGTGTGTGTGTGTGTGAGTGTGTGTCTCAAGGTGTTGTTGTGAGCTTGTGTATAGGTGTGTAGCTTTGATGCGCAGGCCGGGGGGTCGGCATGGTTGGCTGGCAATTTTCCGCGCTTGAATTCATTTAATAACGTGCGACACATAAAAAGCAGTTGGCTGTTGCCAAAATCATTGCGGAAAAAAAAATATAATAAGAAGAAGCAGAAGCAGAAGCAGAAGAAGAGGAAGCCAGTGGGATGCCAGCAACAAAAGATAAAGACAAAGACAAAATACAAAGGCAAAGACAATGGCAAAGCCAGAGCACAGAAAGCAGCAAAAGGTGCGTCACAGTCACGTGTGTGTGTGTGTTTGTTTGCTTACATGTGCATGCCTGGGCATGTTTGTGTCTGTGCTGTTGGGTGTCATCAGTGTTGCCATTGCAACATATTATGCTTGTAAAAATTGAATTTTAGTGGCCGGGGCATAAAGTTCTCGTTGGTATGGCCGAGTGCAAGCGAGATAGTCGCATGTCTTTTGGGCATATATTCGCACATTTTATTATTGTGCACAGTACGTGTGTGTGGCACACACACACACACATGTCTCTCTCCATATATATGTGTGTGTGTAAAATTTAATAATAACGACCCTCTTAAACCAACAGCCTGCCCGCTTTTCTTTACACTCTCTACTCGCATACATTCCAGTTTCACTCTCTCTCTCTCTCTCACACACACTCTCTTCCTTTCGTTTCATTTCTCAGTTTCTTTATTTCTTTATATGTGACGTTCTGTTGTGTTTTGCTTGGATGTTGCTTGCAATCTCTTTGCGTTGACATTTAATGTAATAATTTTTACGATGATGCTCGACGGCATTAAAACGAGATTAAACACAAACAAACGAGGCGCGGGGCCTGGACAGGCAACGAAGGAAGGAAGCAAGTGTGTGTGAGAGAGATGGAGAGAGGGTGAGCGGGAGAGCGGAAGAGCGGGAGAGTGGAGTGTGGGCTGGACTGTGAGTATGCGTGTGGATCAACGACAGCGAATGGGACATATGAACATTTCCTGTTTGATACACTTGATATATATATATATATATATATATATATATATGCTCATAAAAGATGATGTAGCACATAATTACGAGCACGCACAAGTACCCATAAGAGCATACACTCCCACACACACCATCACTCTCTCTCTCTCTCACACACACACACACACAGGCGCGCACGCATGCACAAACAAAAATTTCATACAGATAATGGTTCAATAAAATAATCTCTTGAGTTAACACAGCGCAAAAGGAAAGAGAACTCAAATCAATATACATATATCATAAAATCAGTCGTCACAAATGCTATCGACAGATGGCAACAGGACTTAACTAGCTGTAATGCGTGTAATTGTATGTATATATATATATATGTATGTATGTGTGTGTGTTTGCACAATTTATATATGCTGATATATAGCTGTGCATATATTTAAATATACAATTACATTTTACAGTCACTTAATTCATTTCATTTTTGAAGCATCTGTCTGCAATGCTTGAGCTCTTCATTTCCAAGCGAATGCGCTCTGATTTTGTTCAAGGCGCAAATGTTGATAAGCCTGAGATATTGGATACGCGAAATAAACTTTAACAGTGCACTGACGAGCAGAGAAAAGAAAAGTCTAGAGAAAACTAAAAAAACTTTGAATTGTGGAAATTATTCAAGCATTATTATTAATTATTAATTAAATGAAGTTGCAGTTTCTAGGTATAAAATAAATGCAATTGATTTCTTAAGCCAAAAAATACTAAACAAAAAATACTGACAAGAAAAACTACTTTTTTTATATTAAATAATAAAATAAATGTCATTAGAGCGCTAAGCATGGCAATGCTTATGTTAAATATATCTCAGCCTGTTCAACTGCTTGTTAAGCTGTCTTTTTTGCCCGCCCTTTCCTCTCTTTCATCTCTGCGTCTCGCTTTACAACTCTCGGCTCAATAATTATTGATTATCGCATGACATTTTGCGGGCAGTGTTTAGCTGCTATAGGATCGCTGGCATGTGATTTAGGTAATCATAGGACTCTGATTCAGAAGAAATGCTTTCTCTATATATTTATATACGCGCATGCATGTGAGACGAGCTCGAATAACAAACAATATCAAATGCTTAACATATCAGGAGGGAGAAAAGCTCGAATGGCAGTCAGGTTCGAGTTTGGAGCAATTTGGTTCACGTTACGGCCTTGTGGTTCATTTGATATGTGATTTGATGGTATACAACTGTGTGTGAGTGTGTGTGTGCGTGTGTACGGTTAGCATTGTCAAGGACATTCGTTTCGAGTATCCTATTGTTATATTGTGTTAATTTTGTTTGATTTGCTGCTGCTGGCTGATTGCAGGCCTCAACTAACATGGCTAAAAAACTTTTGCGGCTAAGAAGAAAAACTACAAGAAAAAAAAAAAGAAAGTTAAGAAAGGCGAAAACCAATGTGAACAAAGCAAAACTTGTGGGCATTGTGTGTGTTTAATTTGCTTGCCTGCCTTATTGTTAGTTTATTTATTTTCAAGCCAAAGACCAAAGCTGCTCAAAAAGCTGACAATGCGCTGCTCATGTGTGTGTGTGTGTGTGTGTGAGCGTTGTTTTACGCTTGAGCGGACAGGCAAAAGCCAAAAAACCAAAATGGAAATGAAAATGTAAACGAAAACGAAAATGGAACTGAGAGGGCACATCTCAAATGAAAATGAAAATGCGATGAAAATGCCTGGCCAAAAGCACTCGCTAAGCCACTGTATTCGACACCCTTCCCCCACTCCCTCCCGCAGTGGGCGTGGCCAATAATAAAAGGGATAAAATCATAAGCCCAAATTTATGGCACTCGACAGGCAGCCAGGCAGCCCAGCAGCCAAGTCAAATTGTATGTGTGTAATGGATCAAGTTTATTTATAAGGCTGCCGCAATCGGCCCGCTTCAACACTTCAATTCCCCAGCAGCAACATGAGGGCAAACAATATTACGCATACGCAGCGCTGTTCGTTTGTACAGCAAAATCCAGTGCGACAACCCCAACCCCAACAGAGGAAAGATGAAGAGAGAGAAACCATCATCGACAACTGGATGATGAAGTGTTATTTAAATATAAATATATTATCTATCAATAAGCTGCCTAGACACACGCACAAAAGCCACCAAAATGCTGAAAACGTGAAAAGCATTTTCCCGCATCAAATCTTCAAATTTGATGCCATTATTGTGTTTGCTTTTTTATGAACTCTGTCTACATGTGTGCGAGCAGTCTCTGTGTGTGTGTGTGTGTGTCTGGCTTAATAATAAAGTGATTGCCTACTTTGGGTCACAAACGCCGTCGGGCAGCATTCCCTCGACTTTTATTAAATTATGCGCGTTTGATGCCGCAACAAATTCACTTTTGCTTGGCTCGCATCTTTTCTAATTTAATGCCCATGTCTGTGCCGTGCTTCGCTCAAAAATTACTAATCGATAATTTACAGACGATAGTTGGCACAGCTTTTAGCAGTTGAATAAAGCGTACAGGAGAATGCCAGTGTCAAAGCTAATGTTAAACATTTTTGTGAGAATTTCAATTTAAATGCAATTCAATGGCAAAAGTCACAGAAATATTTCTAGCATTAAATTGCATTTCAATTTGAATTTTCATAAAATTTGTTTATTTTAATTTGGACACTAATTACTCAAAGAAAATAAAAAAATATGTATATATATATATATATATATATATATATATATATTTATATATATATATATAAATAATAAAAAATTATATTTAAACATTTAGATACAAAAATATTTTCAAAATAATTATTAAAAATTTTTATTATTAAATGCAAAAGAAAATTGGTTAAAAAAAATGATTACAGAATTTTATACAGGCACAAAATATGTTCCAACTAATTATTAAAGAACTTAAATAAATAAATACAAAAGAAAATATTTTCCAAATAATTATTACAGAATTTAAATAATTAAATACAACACAAAATATTTTTTCAAAATTATTACTGAAATTAAATATTTAAATAGAAAAAAAATATTTTCCAAATAATTATTAGAGAATTTAAATATTTAAATACAAAAGAAAATTGGCGTTCAAAAAAATTATTACAGAATTTAAATATTTATATAGACACCGAATATTTTCAATATAAATATTAAGGAATTTAAATATTTAAATACAACAGAAAATATTTTCCAAATTCCATTATTACAGAATTTAAATAATTAAATGCAATAGAAAATATATTTATATTTTTTTAATTATTACTGTATTTACATATTTAATAGAAAAAAATATTTTCAAAATAATTATTACAAAATGTACATATTTAAATACAAAAGAAAATGTTTTCCACATAATTATTACAGAATTTAATTATTTAAATTAATAGGCTCAGCAGCCAGCGCTCTAAGAGCAGCAATTCACTAGCAGAGTGTAGACTTGGACAGACCTAAAATGCAGCAAAGGTTTTGCGCTCAATCGCAGCCCCTTTTCGCTGCTCCGATACATATTACTAATAACTGTTGAAAATATCATCTGTAGCAATGCGATATGTATCGATTACAGTATTTACCATATCTATGTGATAGGCATCATCTCTAAGTTTGTCACAAATAAACCATTGTTGGGAAAGCGCACAGGCGCGGTTTCTTGTTTTATATTTCAATTTAAATATAACTTCTCTATCCAACAATAACATTATCAAGTTACTTAGCAGCTAGTAGACAAAGAGTAAGCATAGCTCACACATGACTGTTGAGCGTCTGCAAATCTGTGTCTTACACTCTGAGAAAAGACTTGCGACTGCATTGGTTCTTTAATGAGTTCCTCAGTTTTAGCTGTGTTTCGCTCTGGCTGCTCAACGAGCAGTTGATGACGATCTTAATGAAGCAAGTCGTTTATTTGTATGCATGCGAGAGCTGAAAGACATCAATCGCAGACGCGGGTTGGGTGTATGCATGTGTTTGTGAATATGAAGACTGTTGGCATTGTCTTTTGAAGTTATTTGCTCACTCTCATTGTGCGAACGTCAATCGCTCTCTAAACGATAATCGTCGAAAGAGCGTTACACGAATCGTTCAACTCAAGTTTGAGCAAACGACGACCAAAACGAACTGAACCGAAGTCTTCTACATAGGCAGAGCGAGAGCGACTGAATATGTTTAACCGAACAGAACAGAACCGAAGTCCGTTGTCCAAAGTCGCATAGAGCATGGTAAAATTTGTTAGCAAGCCGTGAGAGTAACTGATTGATATGATAACGAGTAAGAGCAGGCAGCTGCTCAGTAACTAAGATAAATAAAAGGCAATATAAGCTCTTTCAAGAGCTCTGCCTTAAGTCTTCCGATCAAACTCTTTGCTTAGATACGTAAATATGATGAATTTTAGTTTATGTTTATGTAAAATTAGCTTACATGCTCAGTTGATATCTCAGCTCTTTGCCTTGATCTTGCTTAGTCGCTTAATTTGATTGACGCAAATCTTCTTAATAATATGTATAATTCATAATACCTCGAAGATAAAAGTTATGCAAAACATCTCATGAATTTTAATATTTCAACAAATTAAAGTTAAAAATTGTAGTTCATTTAAAACTCTCCAACTTTGACATGAAATGCAACAAGATTTCGATTAGATTGCAGAAAGAGTTTTACTTCAATTTGAAATGTAAACCAAAACCGAAGAGTATTAACAACAAGAGGCAGGTCAGGCTAGCAAATAATATATATATATGCACATATATATCATGATAATAATAATAATTGCAGCACGCCAAAAGCATTGTTATTTAATAGAATAGAATTAAGCATTAATGCGTGCACTGCAGTGGAATGCTATGCGAAATTACTTTTAATTAAAACAACATGAAAGCTAATTGAAATCACAAATTAAGCTTACACAACGGCTGAGCTTCATTTGCATAAATTATATATACTATATACTTTATTGATTTACTTGTTGCGCTTCGAGTCGTAGTGGCTGCAGCTTGTGGCTTTGGTCAAGAAATTTGCTCATTCGCTTGAGTGGAGCAAATTGTATTTAAAGCCACTCGCCTCGCCTCGACTCGACTCGCATTCGAATTTAAATTCAATTTTTAGCTCAGCTCATTTGCTTGTTATTATTTTCAAATATACATATATATTGCCATTTATTTTTATACTTTTGCCCAGCTAGAAAAAGAGCTACATAATAGATTTTATATAGATATAAAGATAAAGCTCTGAGTATATGTATATAATAGATTATGTTGCGCAGGCCGCAACAAAATTCCCATTTTGTTAAAATGCAAATTAAAATATTTATGCAAATGCGAGCCAAGGAATACAATAAATTATGCCATAGCAGCAAAGCAAAAAAAGAAAAGAAGAGGCGAAACAGATGAAGTAGAAAAAACAAACTGAATTTATACAGAAAATAGGCAAAAGGCGGAGCAACGAGAAGCAAACGAAGCGCAGCGGAGCGACAGGCACGAAAACAATTACCTGTTACATGGCAAAGCCAATGCCCTGCGCCTTATTATTATTATTATTATAATATTTGTCATAAATGTTGGCGTCTGTCACAATAATTTGCTGCCTGTAAACAAGTTCCTTTTTCTTCGAAAGAAAACAAAGTGAAGCGAAGTGAAGGAAATTTCGATACACAGAAAAGTTAGCTAGAAATTCGTGACAATGTCGTGGCTAAAAAAAGAAACGAAAACGGAAGCCGGAAATATGCAAAGCCAAACGCAAGTAAGCCGGACAATAGAGACGCATTCGCATTCACATTCGCTTTCGGAACACTCGCAGTTGAGAGTCTTTGCCACACTCTGATTGTTTTATAGGGCCGGATCACGCATACGCCCCGTTTGCCAGCCACTTTAAGCAGTTTGCCAATTAGGTGCCGCTTCAGCTGCTGCTGCTGCAGCAATAATAATAATAAGAATAATAATATTAAGAACAAGCAGCAGCAGCGCCAACAGCTCTGGAAAGGGGTTGAAAACAAGGCAACACCTTTTTATAGCCGTCTAAAGAATTTAATTAATGCAAGTCTCGTGCGCTCTTTGAAATAAAAGCGCCTTGCCACGCCCACTGACAGCAAGCGCGCACATACATACCCATGCCGAGTGCAAATTAAAAAGGGAAACGCTAAAAGCAACGCAACTAAAAAATTAATAAATAAAACTGTTAAGGGCTAGAGCTAAGTTAGATGGCTGCTGCATGCTCTAACTGGAAATTGTGTGTAAAAAATAAATAAAATTAAATAAATAAAATGAAATAAAATATAGTTAATTGCACAAACTAAATACTACAATTTAAAAAAATAATAATAATAAAATTGCCAAATAAATTTATAAAAAATATTTAATTACAATAATTATTATAAAATCTTTTGTTAAGCTTACGTCCTGGGGCATTACTGAAGAGTCAGCCAAGCAGCAAGCCACTTCACATATTGCATATGCTCTGCTCTTGCAGGGCGTGCGTACGAAAGTCAAATGCTAAAACTTTCGTTGACAACTAAAACTAACGTTGACAGGTAAATACCGTGCAGCAGGTAGCTCAAGCTCTGTCTGCTCCGCTCTGTTCGGTTGTAAGGCATGGCTCTGAAATCCGCTTAGAGATGCGCTTAACAGCAATTATCTTCATTACGCGCACAGCGCACAAAAGTATGCAATGGTAAACAAGCAACACGACAAAAAAAAATAAAATAAAATAAAATAAAAAAACGAAGAGAAAATAAAGGAAAAGAAAATGACAAAACAACAAACGTAGAGCAAGGTTCTCAGCAGGCCAACGACGATTCGATATGAATGCGCAGCAAGTAAAACTTGAATAAGGGAATGCATAAATCAGAATATATAAGGAAATACGTTTATTTTGATTTAAGTTTATATAAATTATATTACTAATGGCATTGCTGAAATACAAGTTGTCCAGCAATACGTACTTTCATTTGTCAGCAAGTAGATAGCAGTTAGTAGTTAGTCAAATCTATGCTTTCGTACTGCACAGAAAGTACTGAATAAATAATATTTCAGCTGAAAAAATGTAGTCATAGGCAAACTCTGTCTTAAATAGATTTAGCTATAAGATTTATATGATTTTATGTTTAAAAAAAATTAAAGAGATTAAGGCACAAAATAAAATATACTATAATAAAATATATATAATAAAATACAAAATAAGTAAATAATTAAATAAATTTATGCATAATAAAATATTTTTATATAATATAAATTTATCAAACAACAAAATGTGGTAGAACTAAAATTAATATAATTTATCATATTACTGTCTTAATTTTAGATTACTCGCTTTTTTTTTATTTAATTTATTTAGACTATGATCAAGCAGTAACTCAATTTGTGAGAAAAATACAGTGAAAGTAACTTCTATGTTTCAAAGTTTTCTTCTTAACATATTTTCTTTCTTTACTTTTTTTATATTAATTTTTACTTTTTATTTATTCTTATTTTTATATTATTCTGGATTATTTTTAATTTTTTATTATTTATTAAATTGTTTTAACAAAGCCAAAGTCTTTTAATTTATTTTAGCTCTATTGATATTTGATGTGATATTTGACGATATTTGAAAAATACAGTGAAGGTAACTTCTATGGTTTCAATATTTTTTTTATTTTACTTTTTTTATTTCATTTATTTTTTTAAATATTTATTCTTATTTTTACTTTATTTATTTATGTTATTTATTTTTAATAAATTCCATTATTACTTTATTTAATTGTTTTAACAAAGCCAAAGCCTTTCAACTTATTTTAGCTCTGCTGTGTAAATGATATTTGACGTTGATTTTATTTAAAGCAAAAAAAAAAAATAAATAAATAAAACAAATTTAATTAAAAAAAAAAAAAAAATAAAAATAAATAAATAATAAAATAAATAGATTTTAAGGTTTCTTAAACAGAAAATGGATGAAATTATAAATAAATAAATAATAATAAATAATAAATAATAAATAATAAATAATAAATAATAAATAATAAATAATAAATAATAAATAAATAAATAAATAAATAAATAATAATAATAAAAAAATGTTGAGAAAGAAAATAAATGAAAATAAATAATAATAAAGTCAAAGAAAGAAGAAATTAAGAAAGAAAATATGTAAAAATAAAAAATAAAAATATATATACCTGTTCGAGACCATATAAGTTGCTTTAACTGCATTTTTCTCACAAATTGATGCAAAGTTTTGCAAATTTGAAAATATTTACTCACATTCAATAGAGATAATGTTTGATTGCAGAATAGAATGTAAAAATAATTGTAGATTTAATTTTATAATTATTCAAGCCAATCAATGTCTTTTTGTATAAGAATTTATTTGTATATTTTATATATCTATTGGCATCAGCTCTACATTTATCTCAATTCTCGGGCAATTACGAACAATAAAATTGTAGTTGACTTCGACTATAAATTTATGAAATCTAGCCATTACACTCAGAGAAAACTTGAGCCACACTTCACATCATTTATATAGTTCTATAAATGTCAGAAAAAAATACGGTACGAACTGTCATAAAGCTGAAGACGTGTTCAAGTTTTTATTGCCCGCGGCAAGTGTATATCAAAAAGAAGCAGACGAAGAGAGCAAGAGCAGCAGCAGGAGTGAAAGAGACGAACAAAAAATAAAGACGTGCAGTCGAACAATTAGAATGACAACAGACAACAACGGCAAAAGCGCCCGCTCTCTCTCTCTCTGTCTCTCACTGTCTCACCTGGCGCCTTCACCTTGGGCGGCTGAGCATTAAGCTCTTCATACAAATGCGCCGCTGATGGATGTGTTTTGAGTGCCGACCGAGAATAATGTCGACGCTCGGCTGGCTGACGTCACAGCTACGCCGGAGTTGTTTTCGGCGTCTTTGACTTGTCGCCGTCATCAGTGGAGCGGCCAAGCGGCGGCAGGGAGCGGGCAACAGCACTACAATTGGCTGCGGAGTCTAAGCGATTTATAAAAGCCAAACAGCAAATGGCGACCGTCAAAGCAAAAGTGTTGCAAGCAATTTGCGCGAGAGTCGCAGCTTTTTTTTTTGTTGTTATTGTTGCCCGGGCAGAAAGACAACAACAGATACAACCCTCGCACCCACAGCTGCCGTCGCCATCGCCTTTGGCTTCTGTTAACTTGTGCTGCCATTATTGAGTGCGTGCACGTAACTGACATCAACGTGCTTATAAATCAAGTTGCAAATACTTGCTGCCCCACTCTCCCGCTCTCTCTCACTCTCTCTCTGTGTATACAGGTGTGCGTGCGTGGCAGCTAAAGAAAAGAAAACATGCTCACATTCGCATATAAAACTCCATTCTAGAGTTTATGAATTTGGCAATTCGCATATTCTCAGTCATAAGATTAGATTAATGCATTCTATAATGGCTCAGCACCACCCTGCACCAGCCTGCACCACTCTCACTTGCACTACACTGCTCTACACTGATGTCCTTTCAGCTTTTTTCCCCGTCAAATCCGACTTTGAAAACAGCCGATAGCGGGGAATCTAGCCTTTTTGGCATATTCAATTTTTGTATACCCTGTACACATTGAAAATGGGAAATCAGGGTATAATGGTTCTGTTGCATGTATTTAACAGGCAGAAGCAGACGTCGCAGATCCCTTGAAGCATATATACTCTTGATCAGGATGACAAGCTGAGTAGACAGTAGCCACGTCCGTCTGCCCGTCTCTTTCCGTAGATATTAGAGCTAGAGACTTCATTCTTATTGTGTTAGGCTCGTATATTGTAGGCGCCCCACGAGTTTATTTCAGAAATTCGATAACTTTTATCGTTTGAAAGTTATCGATAAAACATATCTTTTTAAATTATATCTCGGTCATCTTTAGAGCTAGAGTCTTAAATTTTTTTGTATAGGTACTAATTTGATACACTTTCTGTTAAGGTCTCGATATTTACAGCCAATGAATAATTGCACTCAAAAATTGCTCTGAAAATTCGTTTGCTAAACAATAAACTTAATTTTAGATGCCCAAAAAAATATAAACAAAAAGTGCTAGTAAATGTATATATTTTTTAAAATTATGAATTAATGTCTTTATAATAATATTTAATAATCTAAATAATAATAATAAAACAATCAGCTTTTTCACCTTTTTTCCCCTTTATTTTTATATTTTTTTGTCTGAGATTCAGCCTTTTTTAGCCTTTTTATCGATCTAGAATTTTTGGTTTAAGAAAACTGCCAACACTGTCGCTCTACACATCTGTCATCAACTACACACAAAGCAGACGCGCTCTCCCCTCTCTCTCTCTCTCCCTCATTGCCCATCTCTCTCACACGCTTTGGGTGCGTAAATCATAATTTAAATGCAAACGCTTGGGTTAAACACTCATGTTTCATACACTGACTAACTGTGCGCACATCTATCATGCATTTTGATCGCAATAATTGAATATAAATTATTCAATAATAATGCTTTATGGAATGCGAACAAAGCGCATTGAATGCCATGCACGCTGTTGCTAGCCCAATCAATTGTAAACTGAGCGTAATCCCTAGAAGAAAAATAAAACTCTTTGCTTTTGCAGCATATCATAATGCTATAATTGTATAAATAAATATTTGAGCTTTGCGAAATGCGCAAACAAAGTGTACAAGAAATTTGATGCCATAAATCGGAGGCCGATGAGTTTTTGCATTTATTGAAATCAAGTTGCATCGTTCAGTTTCAAGTTCGAATATTGAGATTCGGATCTCAAGCATTAGCCAGAGAGAAAAATAAAAGAAAACATTCTCAACTTCATAAAGCTTGTCGTCCGCGTCAGCTCAAGTGGAAATCCGAGTGAGGGCAGTCAGCTTTAGCTTGTCGACTGCTGGCGTGTAAAAGTATCCGTAAAACGGTCTTAACTGAGTCCGTCTTGATGGATTAGATGCGTAATGTGAGCAAATGTGGCAGACTGAAAGGCAGTGACAGCAAAATAAAAACGATCAAATTGAAGTTGGAAGTAAAAGTTCAAGTGAACCAACAACAAGAAGGAGAAGAAGAAGTGGACTGGGCCATGGTTAGGCGCGTGACTTGCGCCGCCTGGACACCCAATTGTAGACAATGCGCTGAATGAGATTCAGTATATCGGGAAACTGCACATTCCACACATTGAGGAAGAAGAAGGCGCCCTGCATGAAGTTGAGGCCACGATACGGCTCCAATGCCAGCATCGGCTCAACGGCGGCATTCAGATTGATAATCATGTGATCGAACAGATGCCTGTCGTCCACATTGCGCAGCGAGTCCAGCGGTATCAGGCCCAGCTCCTTGACAGCCAGCCCGCCCTGTGGCTGCACGCTGGTGCCCAGCAGCACAATGAAATCGCAGCCGTGCTCCGAGGCGAACTGCTGCAGGGCCAGCTGAGCGAACTCGAACGAAATGAACCGCGTCACGGCCATGGGAAAGCAACAGTGCCCAATGCGCACCAAGTGCATGCCATTGGTGGCACGCAGCAGCCTGAAGTCGCGTCGCAGTATCTGGGGCAGCGTCAGGTCATTCAGATTGAACATGGCATTCATTAGCGTATCGTAGAGTATCGTCCGTTGCGGCACGTCCAGCTGGCCCAGATGCTGCTCCAGAAAGAGCAGCAGCTGATAGTCGCGCACTTGCGGCAGCTGATCGAGCGGATCCTTGGCAAAGTTATTGCTCTCCAGCAGCAGCGCCGCATGCAGCAGCTCAAAGACGCGCGGGCAGCGCACATTCGCATAGTTATAGACGGGGCTCTCGTAGCGCTCGGTGATTAGGGCGGCACAGGAGCGCAAAGGTTGCATGATGCGCTGACAGAAGAAGGGCAGGCGTGCTGCCTCGCATTGATAGGGCCGATAGTCGTAGACCTCCTCGGTGCAGTAGTGAAAGGGGCTGACATGATGATTCACCAAAATGAAGCGACAGCTCAACATCAGCTCCTCGGGCACGTCGTCACGAAACACCAGATGACGATCGGCCACAATTTGTTGATTCTCGAGCAGAAAACGCACCTCCGTTTTGCTGGGATAATCACGTCGCAGCATATTCAATACGGGCATATAGCTGTGCTGCAGTGCGCCCGGATTGCGATAGTGCAAGTATGCAATGGCCAGGGTGCTCACCACAGAGTCCAGGTCACAGTTCTCATGCGACAGTGCAATGTACATTATCTCTGGCCCGTCGCTGGGGAGCTGCAAGTGAATGTAGGCAGTGATAGCAGCAAGCAGCTAAGCCATGATCCGAAATGTGTGCAACAACAACAGCCACGACGTGGACAACAACAACAATCATACTCACCCCCTGGGTCAGTTGCTGTGACCTGGCCAAGAAGCTTAAAAAGTCCATCTTTACGTCTTCCTCACTTTGATCCATCGCGTCACAGCAGTCGGCGTCCGTATAGATTGTGTATGTAATTTTTCCCCTTACGGCTGCTCTCTCTCAGCTGTTGCTTGCTTCGGCTCAGTTGTTATTATTATTGTTATCGGTAATTTGATGTATTGTTTGGCTTTTCATTTGCAGTTGCTTGCTTGTTGGCCTACCTCGCCGCTCTCCTCTGTGTTCGCTAAACTGATGATGCTGCTGCAGGTGCTGTTGACGGCGACTGAGAAATTTACGAAGAATTTTGCAATTGAGCAAATGAGACGCTGTTAAATGTGGGGTGACAAAGCACGTATGATAGCATTTTCGATAGCTCTAGCTAAAGCTGTAGCTCAAGTTATCGATGTTGTTCGATTGTTGCATAAACTGGCCACGACATTGTTTCGAGGCCAACGATTTCTCAGATTTGTTTTTGTTATGCAACAAATTGTGATGCGCAATTCTATACGATGCGAGATTATACATCACGACGCAGAGGTTAGCCTGCGATGAATTGCCTTTGGATTTACTGCGAGTATGAATACTTTTTATTACTTTGACAGCTTCAACTCAAGTGACATTTGAATCATGTGCTACTTTTTGGTTTTGCTATTTGAATGAACTTTTCTTTGCAAGAATATAATTAAAGTCTGCCGACAGAAACACAATTAGACCAAAGTTGATTTCTCGAATATATGTATTTATTTATTATTTATTTTATTTATTTTCTTTTTATACCCTGAGCCCATTGAAAAGGGGAAATCAGGGTATAATGGTTTTGTTAAATGTATGTAACAGGCAGAAGGAGGCGTGGCAGACCCTATAAAGTATATATATTCTTGATCAGGGTGACGAGAAAAGTTGATATAGCCTTGTCCGTCTGTCCGCATGTTTGAATGCGTCGTATTCCGAAGAAACAAAAGCTAGAGAGTTCATTCTTTTTGTGTTAGATTTATTAATCAATAAAGTGTTCACAGCAAAAGCCATGTGCAGCGAGACAGCAAGACGCTTGCAATGCTCACACACACATACATGCCTACAAGCATTGATCAGCGTGTGTGTGTGCGTGTTATTATACATGCAATAAGTTTCTTACGCGTGGAGAATCGAAACGCGGCATTCTTGGAATATGATTCGTTCGAAGAAGGGCTCAGCGGATTTTGTAGTCGATCAGTCACGACTACAGCTTTCTTACTTGTTTATTTATTTAATTTGTTATAGAGAATGAATACTAAATAACAATTTTGTTTAAAGTCAGAGCAACAAAGGCCGATTCGACTTTGTATATTTCATGAATTTATACATTTTCATAATTGAAATAGTTCCGGAATAAATAGCTTTAAAGTTATTTTTTATTTTAATTTTTTGAATTTGAAAACTTCTTGTATGTATGATATATTTATTTATATGCCTGAATGTATCGGAATTCTAGGGAAACCAAGTTTTATACCGATTTCCACCCATATTCCACAATTGCAAGATTTCGTTGTTTGAGCTCGCGTCCTCAAGTTTACACTTCACTACAAATTATTCAAATCATGCGATTTCAGTACATAATGAAAACGATTTTGAGTTTATATGTTACGACGAAACGTTTTGTTCGGATTTTGGTATTCTATATAAATATAGTACAGTCGAGTCTCCATAATTCGTAATGGCAAGCGAACCGCGGTTTCCATTTAGCGGATTTTAAAAAATCCAAATACGAATTGAAGAGCCTTTTATATTTCACGTCGTTTCAACAAGTTTAACTTATTAAATATTCAATAAAATACGCATTCAATTCAATATTGTAATTTATTGTTTTTTTTTTTTTTTTTTTTTTTTTTTTTGTATTTCATGTTCTTTATATGTAGTTTTTTTTTTCAATTGTTTTGACCAAGCTTAATAAATGATCAATTTCATTATTCGGAACATTATGATGTGAAAAAACTAAAAAACGTGCTATGAGAACGTTTGCTTGACATTTTTACGAATTATCTTTACGCTTCAAATGAAATGAGCAAACTAATGTAAATGTATAAATCGCATGAGAGAAAAACGAAATTGCGCACATGAAGCGACAAGAAGGCGCCATGCATAATAGTCTGAGAGACTTAATTATAAGAGGCAAGATCATCGCCGAGCAGGCAGAAGAACTACGACTTAACGAGGGTAACAAAATGTATGGGATTTTTACGAATGAACGAAGTTCTTTCAAGGCATACAGCAGTTTCTTACGAAATATTGAGGTTTTCGATACGAATTATCAAGGCTCGACTGTATATCATTATTATTATTATTATTATTATTATTATTTTTTTTTATTATCATTCTTATTATTATTATTATTATTATTATTATTATTATTATTATTATTATTATTTTTTTTTTATTTTTATTTTTTATTTATTTATTTTTTATTTAATTTTATTTATTTAATTTTTTTTTTAATTTTATGCATTTATTATATTATATATTTACTGAATTTGAGTATTACTTTAATTTAAATATTTTCTGAATTTTTACATTATTTATTTCCTTTATTATATATTTTTCTCAAATATTTGCTGAACAGAAATGTTTTATGAATTTTATATTTACTGAATATGAAAATATTTCATAAATATAAATTTAATTCTACAATTAAATATTTCCAGAATTTACACCATATTTGCTGCATTAATATAGCTTTGCATTTATATAATTTTTTTTTAGCAATTTACCATGTTGTTGCTAAATTGTTTCTTAATTTCATTTTAGTCACAATTAAAATAAATGTAAATCGCTTCTCGCAGCTTTTGATAAAATGTTAATATAATATAATGTTATAAATAGTGAATTTCTTAATCAAATGAAATTATAAATCTTTGCTTAATTTTAATTAAATTTATACATCGAATATGAGCAAGTTAAGGAGCGCTTTGGGTAGTTCGCCTCAAACGTGCGTGTTTACTGGCACTACTAAAAAGTTCAGTGTTGGTAAGTGTCATGTAGCTGTTAGTATTATGGGCGTGGCATTAGGCTGGGTGTAGTCTATGGATACTAAGTCACGCCGCCTTCTTGTCTGTCAAATGTGGTCCGAATTGGCTGACTTTTCGCATTTGACCTGCACACGTAAGTCACACACACACACACATACAGAGGAGTCCTTGGCCCTGTGTGTGTGTGCGTATTTGCAGTTATAGTTGGCACGCTGCTGCTGTGGTGGCAGAACGTGTGATTTATAATGCTCGCTACGTTACGTTGCAAACGTTTGGTAAATTACTTTTGCACACGTTGAGCTTAAACAACATCGCATATTTTTGACGCACAAAGCTGATCGTTTTTTATTTTATTCCGCCATTTATGAACATGAGCAGAGCAACCAGAAACCGAAACCAAAGGCAGAACAAAGAGAAACACTCAACAGCAACAACAATAATTTCGCTTTAACCAAAAAGGCAGCAAAAACAATGCTCTGGCACACTGAAGCGCAACAAGGCATGCCATTAGGTGCTGGCCAAGTATTTTGATTTTGTGGCACGCTCTCAGGCGCGGCCAAAAGTCACTTGGACATTAGCCCCGAGTCGAGCCCAAATGACCTTCAGCTGGCAAGGCACACACACATACACATATATATGTACATATTGTATGCTCAGATAGTTGCTGCTTCGTTGCTGCTGCGCATCGTCCCATTTAAAGGCAACATTATGTTGAATATTCAATTTAATGTAGCTTATAAATCATGTAGATCCTTTTGCTGCTTAACGCCTGTCCGCTGTCTCCACACCACCCCCCTCGCCACTCTCCACTCTCCATTCGCCATTTCTTGATTTCGTTTATTCTCTGACAGTTTTTGTGCACTGCCTTTGGCCACTTTCAAATTCAAGTAGTTGCCTTATCGGTTTCACTCATTCGTTCCCTTCCCTTCCGTTCCGTTCCGTTGTGCCTGCTGCTCTCACATATTGTTAACTACTCTCAGATTGATTAACTAGACAGCTAGCTGGCCAGAGGCATTGGCCAACACTAACATCGCACTATGGCAAAGCTACTTAACGGCAGAGCAGCTAAGCCATGCCTGCTGCCAGCACTTCAATTACTCGAAGCCAACTAATTAACATATTGGATTATTCGCTTTTGCCAAATGCATATACGTGCACATGCATATACATATACGACATACATATGTATATGCTTGCCTCTCTGGCTTTTTCATCTTCTAAATGTGTCAATAAAACCTGTTGGATTATGTTAATATAGCTGTAAACTAGAGAGGCTATAGCAAGAAGCCTTCAGCTATTTCCATTTGCAAGTCGAACTAATGACAGAAACAAACAGTTGTAGGCATAATAAGATGCATTTAAATCACAGAAATAGTAGAGTGATTAGTTAATATATAATACACAAATGTATGTATACACATATATGTAATAATATTATATTTTAATGGGAAATTTTTTGTATTTAAATTTAATTTACTTTTTATGTGAATTTCACTGAGTTATCTCAAGCTGCATTAAGAATTTAGTCAATTTTATGGATCAGCAAAAAAATAAATAAAAATAATAATAATGATAAATAAAAAAATTAATAATAAGAAAAATAAAATAATAAAAATTATTTTGAATTACACAAATATTTTTAAAAGTTTTTTAATGTGTTTATAAAATTTTTTAAAAGATTTTTTTTATATTATTTTAAAGTGTTTTTAATATCTAAAGAATATTTAAAGTATCTTATATTATTTGCAATATTCTAAACATTTTTAACAGTATTAAAAAGTATTAAAAATTAAAAAATAAAATAAGGATATTTTTAATATTAATTAACAAGCAACATATAATTAAATGTCCAACAAATATTCATAACATTTTAATAATTAATATTTTGTAATAATATTTCATAAATTTATTTCAAAGCATCATAAATTAATTTTCTTTATATATATATTTTATTTATATATATAAATATATATTAAGAATTAATTCTTAGTAACAATAAATAAATAATAAATAACTATATACATATATATATATATATTTTTTTTACTTATTTTTTAATTAACTTTTTTTGTTCACTTTAAACTGCATAGAATTGATTCCACAAAATTAAAAAAAAAAAAAGAACTAAAAAGTAAAAACAATTGTTTACAATTGGCAAAAGCCTGCGGCCAGCTTTTAATTGTTTCCAGAAAGTTTGCAGCTTAATAGGAAATCTAAAAAAAAAAAAAAATAATAATAATAAATGAAAATAAACATAAATAACTAAGCTCGTAAAAAGTGGAACTATTGTTTTAAGCAAACAGCCAGAATGAGCTAAAATTAAATAAGTAAATAACATAGCTGCACATTTTTTTTAAATATTGAAAAAACAAAAATAATAATTAATTTATTGGCAAACAAATGAAATAATTCGCTACTAATTGAGCTTAAATTGAAATTTGCATTTTCAAATGGATTTCTACTAACCGTATCAGCTAGACTTTTCTTTAGCTGCTGTGTGATTTCCCTTTGGCGGAAATGTGGAAAAGTTTATGCACTTTCTTTACACTCGATTGTCTGGATGTGTGTATTTGTATAACGGGTTTTTGTCTGGTATTTCGTTAGATATTTGTTGCATTTTTTTTAGCACTGCTAACTAATTACGCATAAGCACTGTGGTGCCGGTTATTTCTGTTTGATCAACAAATTTGGCACAATTCAAATTTCAGATTCAGATTCCGATTTCGATTTCGATTCCGATTTCGATTCAGATGTTGTTTGCTGTTTCCAAAGAGCACGAGAAAAAAAAATGATCACAAAAATTGAATGAGTTGAATTAACTTTGCTTTTCTGCAACACAAATTAGTAATAAATACTAGAAAACCTCAAGTCGCGTGCTGAGGCAACAATTTGATTGTTAAGAGAGCGGGCGGCCGTTAGACGCGTCGTCGTTGTCGTCGTCGTCAACGTTGGCGTTGGCGTTGTCGTAGTCGTAGTCGTAGTCGAAATCACGTACACCGTTATGTTAAGCGCTGCGTGTGTGTCACTGCTGAGAGAAGTGAAGCAACAAATAGCGGCAGAGTTCAACGTTAGACTGAACGGCGACTTGGTGCGAGCAGGTACGGCACAGCCAGTGTGGTGAGTTTGCCATGGGCTAGTCGTTGGCTGCCTGCATGCCAGTGTGGTGAATTGAGCGCCAGCCTGCAAGAGCGCAAGAGAACGAAACTTGCGAATCTGTTCTCTTTGTATGGCTTTTTAAATCTATAAGCAGTTTTCTCTGCGTCCTTACGATGCGTTGCGCTAATCGCAGTTGCTGTTGTTGCTGCTGCTGCTGCTGCTGCGGTTATATTGAATCTGTCTCATAATTGTAACGCGTGGTCGTTGGGACCACACACACACACACACACATATGCAGGTGTCAGTCAACGCTCTTTCCCCCTCGCCCCACTTTCACTTCTTTTGGCAGCTTGTCGCTGGCACAGCTCCAGTCCATTTCGCTTTGAAGCAACTGTTGCAAATGGCACCGGAAATAGGTTTCTTGATGCTGCTGCTGCTGCTGCTGCTGCCATTGCTGTTGCTGCGACAGCAGTCACATTGTAGCAAACAAAGATCAAAGGGCTTAGCCCGTATAAGCCAGGTTCCTCTCTCATTTCATACCAATGCAGTTCTAATAAGAAACCAAGATTCTGACGATAAAAGCTAAACTACATTTGCTCAGCGACGACTTAAAGTCGAAATTTGAAATCCGAATTGAAGCAAAAGTTCAAATACTTGGAATAACTTCACAGGCAGGATAAGGTGGCTAAGCAAAAGGTATGCCAGGCGAGCGAATACCTAGTACAATTTTATATCTCTAGCCTTCCATATATCTAACTATGTAAACTAAATATATATGCTTAAAATATTTCTCTAAATAAATTTGAGTTGCGAAGAGAGAGAGCTGAAAGTGGAGCAAAATAGTTTAGTGCAGAGTATCAAATGATGGCAATTACTCGCATTTCAGCAAAAACTCTTGAAGCTCTTTAATATGTGCTCTAGCTTTGGCTTCAGCTTTAGCTTTACTCGTTAGGCTGTGAAAATGAAGTTTTCCAAGAATTTTGTGGCCAAAACTTGAAAGCGAAATAGATGAAATATATTTATTTACTTAACGAAGTGCTAAATACACGCGTAGCTATAGATAGATATATATAGCTTAAGAGTTAGACTGCGAACAAATTAAATTAAAAGACTTTGCAAACGAAACAAAACGAAAGTCAATTATTCTTCTGACAAAACTACTTGAAGCCACAATAAATGAATGTCAAGAGAGATGACTATAAGCTATGTCTGCTTCTATATATGCGTCTGCATATATATTTTCATTAATTTAACATAATCTGTCTGTCTGACGCCCATCGGGCGCCGTGACTCAGGTATTTGGATGACAATTGAAGCGCTGCCGCCCAGCGAAAGGGGGGTGGGGCAGTTGGAGCAGTCTGTGCTATCAAAAGCGATTTAGCTATGATTAATGAATCTGCTGTCGTTATATTCATTGCTCTACAATAATTACAGTTTAGTTTTTAATGAGCCAACTCATTCTGGGCACAAAGTTTCGCTCGTTCGCCCAAGTGACCGAAAATTCGACACTTGCTGTGCAAACAGAGCAGCTGCATGTGGCAGCTGGCCAAGTGGCTGGAGGAGGGCGGTGGGAGGGAGGGTGTTGGCTATGACTGGGGCAAGCTCATTCAGCAGCTCGCTTCAGTTTCTGCTTCTGCTAATTGGTCAACAACAAGCTTTGTGCGCTGCGGGTGAACTAGTTCCTGTTGCTATTATTGTAGTAGGTGTATAGGTGTATAGGTGTGCGTGTGTGTGTGTGTGTGCGCGTGTCTCGTACAACACTTGATTATGCATTAAACAAACTTCAAACTGCAACAGTGAGCGTGAGCGGGGCGAACAGCAATACAAACAAATTCGACTACTCTGAATACCCTGTAGTTGAGCAGCAGCAAATATTTGAGCAGCCTTCGCAGTTGCCATAACACACACACACACGCACACACACACACACACACACGCACGCACACACATGCATGTGAGCAGCTCAGCCATTTGATTGCGCATTTTATGCTGCGGTTTCTCTTTTGTTTTCATTCGCTCTATGGCAAATGCATTCCTCGAATAACTTTGCAGCTTACACACAATTTTATTTTTTATTATTAACGATATATTTTGACATTAACAGTGAAGAGATTGCTAAAACATATTTTTCTTAAATATTTATTTGCGGTTGAGCATATCTATTTGACTTTAAGGTAATTTAATCGAAATAGAAATTAAGCGAAATCTAAAAGCTAGCAAAAACTTATAATCGAATATTATTATAATATTCTTATATTTTAGTACTCTAGTATTCGAATTTTCTAATATTCAATAATTTGAATATATATCGAATACTAGAGTACTAAAATATTAGAATAAATACAACAACAAAAATAAATAAATAAATAAAAATAAAATAAATACAAAAAAAAAATAAATATAAATAAGTAAATTAATAAAAAAAAACTCTTAACATATAAATATTAGAATATTGGAATATTTAAATATTATATAATAATATTATTTTATTTATTATTATTGTTATTTTTTTTTTATTTTTTAATTTTTTCCTTTTATTTTTATTTATTTATTTTTTTTTGTATTTATTTTATTTTTATTTATTTTTTTTTTTGTATTTATTTTATTGTAGAAATTGATTTGATTAAGTTTAGTTCTTACGTTTTACATACCTTTTGACATTTGACCTTTTGATAATGAGACGAAAAAAATTAGAATAAAAAATTCCAATTTATTATTTACCTAATAACAACTACTTAGATCTAAACTAATGTTTACTGTGCTGCTAATATATAAGTTAAATTCTTTATTTATTTGAATTTGAAAAAATAATATTTTAAGCGTCTCTCTCTCAAATCGAATTTTACACAACTTAATCAATCTATCCCTGCTAAGTGTGGTCATCGACATTGGCAGCGACTTGGTGTTATTGATCCGTTGTGCAATTCTTCTTAGAATTGCTGAAGCTCTGTTTGGCGTGTGAGGAAGTCCACTAGTTACGATGTCAGCAGATTGGGCTTATTGGTTTGATTATGTCGTATTTGTGTTGCAACAATTTCCGTTGGATATTGTTACAATGCAGAATATTTTCGTTATTAACTTATGTATATGTTGTGTATGCAGATATATAGTATATGTCAGAAATGTAGTATATGAGTTTGGTCAGTTTCCATATCTTTTATTGTATATCACGCATTCCCTGTGTGGTTGCTCTCTTGTTCTCTTAGCGTCCAACTCCTCGAAGTTTCTTCACATGACAACATCTTCAAGTCATCCTCTAGACCTGCCAACTCGGTCTCTCTCAGCAACACCAGGAACTACGTGCAGCAGCAGCTATATCTGTCTCACTCTCGTGAAGCACCAATTTGAGTTTATCAGGAAGCGTCCTGCCAACTTAGGCAACAACTTCGATACCCACGCTAACAATATCAGCTATAACTATAGCGATGGCAGTTGTAATATGATTTTAAATATGGGCATTTCTCCAGAAAGCCAACTTTTTATAGCGTTCGACCTGGACTTTTTTTTTAAATTATAATAATAATAAATAAAAAATGATTTTTGTTTAGTTTTGAAAATGTGCATACAATTTGTTTATGGCAAAGTCAAATATGCTTCGTCTAGTCTAATTCAGCAAGGTGATAGATATATTCCATAATATTTATAGCAAACTATAAAAAAAAGGCAGCAATAGATATTATCGTGATCAAGAATGCTAGTTCAGGCCAAATCAAGTGGAATGTTTAAATAAATCAAGTCTTTGCTAAATTATTTTCCCTTAATTTCCATTTGCAAGAATTTATTTAAGAGCAAGTGGAATATGCGAATGAATACAGTCATTTATATGAGTTCTGAAATATGCATTCCATATACGAATGAATGCATTCATATAGATATATGTTTATACACAAGTTCTAGATAGAGAGGAAAAACAAATTGAGTTCAAGCTGAAATCCCGAACAACCATTAGATACATTTGCTAACTGTTGTTGATAATACCCTTGACAAGGGGCATAAAAACTGTGAGTGTAATTGCGCAAAGATTTGCGTGTGCATTTTGTGTTTAATTATAATAATTATTGTCCTGGGGCAAATTCGTGCTGCCAGCCTCCAATGTAAATTGTGCTCAAGGCCTGAAGGCTGCCGGCTGCATTTCCAAGATGGAAATTTCCGGCTATCTCGTTGCTCGGTGTGGGTGACTTAATTGAGAATGAGATTTGATTAATTTGCATGCCATAAACAAGTTTCAATTTGTTTATGTGCTCAAAGTCAAGCGAGGCTCGTAATTAAAGCAAAGCTGCTGCTGCTGCTGCTGCTGCAGCGCTAACTCAGCAGCTCAACGGAGTCAACGAGTCGAACCGCTCGTCTAACCAGCTGTCCTCCGCATTCCCCACCTGATCCGGCCTGCGATTCGTTGCTCGCAATCATGCAAATGAATTTCACAGCAAAGCAACAAAAGGAGCAGAAATAAAAGAAAAAGGAAAAGCCGAAACGAGACCCCGCAACCACCAAACCCCTAACCACCATAATTACATCCCCATAACAATAACAAAAAATAAAAAAAACACCCCTTAAAATCTCAACACCCCCCCGTATAAAAGAGACAAGAGCTAGAAACGAAGGCGAAGCAGAGATGCAAAGAATGCTGCCAAGGTAAGCAGATTAAAACGCCTTTGACTTGGCAACGTGCAGCAATCCAGGAGCAATCCAGACGCTGCCTCATCTAGTCTTTGCATGCAAATGAATGCGCGTTGCATGCGACAACAGGCAACAGGCAGCGGCAAGGGCGACAGCGACGTTGACGGCGACGCCGACGTCGGCGACAGCAGCAGCAGCAGCAGCAGCAGCAGCAGCAGCAGCAGCAGCATGTGGTAAATACATATTTACCCAATGTATTCATGTGCAAACAATTACGCGTTCATTTTTGCGACTTTTGTCTCGCACACACACACACACACACGCACACACACACACGCAGCAACAATGGCCGCTGCGTCAGCTGCAATGGCGACATCTTTAAAGTTGATGAACAAAGCTGCATGCTGTCAGCTGGCGAACGCTATCAATTCTAGTTCAATTTGTTGCGGAACCAGTTCAGCCATGAACTCGTTGAAATCAGCCAGTTTATGCGCACATTCATTAGCTAGTTTGATGATTATATAAAGTGAACTAGTATGAGAGTTAAATTTGCTTAAATTGGAACTAGTTCACGCATTTTAGTGATCGATCAGTAGTCAGCTAGTTCACTTAGTTCATTGAACTGCACTGAACACTGTGGAACCACTTCAGTTCATCTGAAAGTCTTGCTCAATCGCATTAGTTCAAAGTGCTCGCACGTACAGCTCTTGGGTTTACTCTATTCCATTTGGTTGCGCTTAGATCGGCTGGGGGTTTTCGATTCAGTTTGGCTTTGTTGTGATTTGTGTTTTGTATATTCATATATGCATAAATATCCTTGACCTGTTTGCGTGTCTTGCGCTTTTGTGCGTGCCAGGAAGTCAAGCGGACAGAGCCCGGCTCGACCCGCCCACAGTCAGGCAGGCAGGCAGGCAGTGCGTGCCATGCAGGCCTCACTCTTCCCACACACACACACACACACACTTACATGTGTAGAGTATTTTACATAAAGCACACACACGCACGCACACACAGGAACAGGAACAGGGCCGTATGCCCATTTGATATGCAAGCAATCCATGCAGTTAACGACGTGCACATAAATATTAAGAAATCTTAAAGCTCTCGCACTCTCTCCCTCTCACACACTCTCTCTCACACTCTCCTGACTCGAAATAAAACAGAGCCAAGCGTACTAAGGCTGGAACAGCAGATGGAATCCAAGGATTAAACGGTCTTAAAGCACCAGCAGCAGCAGCAGCAGCAGCAGCAAAGCAATTTAAGTTCAAACTGGCAAAAGCGTCTATAAACTTCGCTCAAAGCCAGATATAAACTTTTGTCTAGTTTAATTAGTATCAAGCACTTGTTTAATTAAATCACCTGCCTCCTGACACACAGGTGAAAAAAACTCTCGACCGTAAGTCGCTAAACAATAATTTGAAGCCAACTATTTGTAGAGCTCAGCTGGAACTGATTAGAACTATTGAAGCAGGCTTATAGCATAAAAAAAAACTATTTACTTAAATAAAAAAGTGTAAATGCTTAGTTTTAGATTGAAAAATTACCTTTTCAGAGAGGTACACAAGAAGGTATTATATTTAACATAACTAAAAGAAATTATACATAAACAAGAAATAGTGTTTTTCTTCTTTATGTATAATTTATTTTAGTTATGTTATATATAATTTGAATATAATTTGGCATTACATTAATTTTCGGTTTTTTTCTAGGGCTGTTGAAAATATATCAAAATATCGATATATTGATATATATTTGATTGATATATATTTATTTTAAATATATTTATATCGGAATATTTTTTTCCCCCAAATATCGAATATTTTTGTGATATTTTTGATATTTTTGATATATTTGCGTTGGCAAATGTCTCAGAATTATTTGTAAAAATCGAACTGCCAAATGTAATGTGTGCCTTAAAGTAATAAAAACAAGTGGCAACACTTCAAATATGGCATCGCATATAAAAAACAAGCAAAGATGATGCATTTGATGACCACGGTGATAGCTTCGAAAACGACCACAATAGGCCAATATTGAAAGTACACATTGCGGAAGAGGGAACTTGAGATGTAACGCAGCTGGCCACAAACTTCTTGGGAAAGCAATCCGATAATTTTTTGGAATACTCATAAGGCCACTATGCCAGTACTATCGAAGATCGCATTACGATCAGCCCCTGGTAGCTAAGTGCCTTTGGAGCGACTTCCTCCGCCAATAAATTTCGTTATTTGCGACTTATTATTATCCCTTTTTTTTTTTTGGTCGGATTGTAAAGTTATTGTGGAAAAAAGTTTAAAAAATATCGAAAATATCGATATATCGATATTTTTAAAGTTGAATATCAAATATCATTTTCATATTTTAAAAATATTCGACAACTCTAGTTTTGTCTTTCAAGTTTTTCTGAAAAATGGATCATATATAATACTTGATATGGTGTACTTTATTTTCTATAAGCTCCTTTAGAAATTTTGATATATTGTGAATAATTTTGGCCCTTAGAGCCGATTCTGGCCCGATCTTCCTGCAGCCGTATGCATTCTGTGACCTTGGCAGTCCAACTTGATGCACAAATTCTCTATATATATATATATATATATATTCTTTATCGAAATGACGAGCTGAGTTCATTTCATATTCATATTTATATTCATATTCGCATTTATATTAATATTCATATTAATATTCATATTCATAATCATATTGATGATAGGTAACTATTTGCCTTAGTTTCAGTCCGTCCGTCCGTTCGTCTGAGCGTAACGATCTCATTAAAGCTACAGACCTGAAATTTTAAGTGTACATCATATTTTCAAGACATTCGCATTCCCTTGCCTTGCATCCATGAGATGCAATCATTGATTCTAAAGTCAATTATTCCAGAAGATAGCTAATTGGAATATCAGCTCATTACAGAGCTCGTCCAGTCGGGCAGTCCCAAGCTCGACTCGACTTGGCTTATATATTATAAATATATGACATTGATAGCATATATATATGGGAAATCATAGGTATAATATATAAGCAAATTCAACAAGTAAGCAGATCTACAGCTCAGGCATATAGAACAGTCCTATGTCCAGTCATGGATTGATTATTGTAGAGATAAATTTGAATTAGGCTTGCACAGATCTGGCACCTTGAAGCAGCGCAAGGTGTTCACTTGCCTGGCTGGGCATTAAAATTGAATAATATTTAGCATTTGCTATGGCTATCAGATATTTGTAATGAATCCAGACTCAAATTTAACAAAATTTGCATTGCAAAATCTAAATTGAGATGGATAACAACAGAAACAGAAAGAGAGAGAGAAACTTGGAGCTGCTGCTGCAGGTGGTTGGGGAAATCTTGATTGAACGCCATTTGGCATGGGCTGCATAACAATTTATGTGAGCATAAACAATTTACAGTCTGTTTGCGTTTGTTTGCCTTCAGTTGGCAATTTCAAGTTCATTGGCAGACATCGAGTGTGGTGGTCCGAACTGGCAAGCGGCAAGTTCCAAGTGCCAACTGCACAAGTGTTGACTGCGAAGCGGGAACAGTTCGTTAAGTTTTCTTGATTTGCGTGGCAATAAAATGTGGCACGCCCACACAGCTTTGGCTGGCATAAGTGGGAGTTGTGTCATCGACACGCCGAAGGTGAAAGACAAACAACTTGGCTGCCAAGTTGTTAACAAAGTGCTGCCACGACCTAAACGACCTAAACGGCCAGCTGCCCCTCCCAGCCTGCTGCTGTCTATGTCTATGTCTATGCAAAACGCAAACAGAGACAACCGACCGACCGAGCGACTAGAGGGAAATATGCTGTTGGCCAAAACTGACAAGACAATTGACTGGAAAATGTTGTTAATGAACTTTGTGCGACATTTTGATTAGCTGTCAGTTTGCTGGCTGCAAGGCAAGCTCACCTGGCCAGCTAGTCAGTCTCTCGGAGAGTTTCGGGTCAACAAGTGTCGGCAATGATGGATGTCAAAGTGCTCGCTCTCTCGTTCTGGCGCTGAGCTAGGCTGCTTGACATACATTTTTTATTGTGTCCTTGCTGCGACAATGCTATTTTGTCACACTGTGATAAAACATTGAAGCAGCAACAGCCACAGCAGCATTCGAAGCAGCAGCAAATGGAACAATGAAAGCTACCAAAAAAAGAACGAGCAAAGTTTTTTTCCCCCTTTTTTTTTGCGAAAAAGTTGTAAACTTAATTTATAGTTTTTAAGCAGCCGCCGGCTCGAGTCGGCGCCCGACAGTTGGGGGAGGGGGGCGCAGCTAGAAAAATGTGTTTTGCCGCTATCGTTGGCCTGTTTGCTGTAGGCGTGGCACACACACACACACACGTTGGCCTATATGTATTTGTACATTTTCACATTTCATTCTCGTCTTAGTGCCTGGAATTTCGAAATGAAATATTTGACTTTTAGTCTAAAAAGTCAGCAGAAAGCACGAGAAAAAAAAAAGAGTAGCGCAAACAGACTGTGTCGCCGCCCAACCCCTCCCCACACACCCTTTGCAGCGCAAGGGTTCGAAATTTGCATTAAATTTAATCAGAGCTCCTGCTGCTGCTGCTGCTGCTGCTGCTCTTTAAGCAACACATTCGCATTCGCATTCGCATTCGCATCTATTGCAGCTGCACATTAGAATTGCATGCGACTCATATTTGATTCGACTTGCGCTGCTCCCCAGAACCTTTGGCATTTATTAAAAAATCTTTTTGGCAGCGCGCACAATTTGTACATTTAATGAACGTCCATTCGCCTTACCTCTAGCTCTTATACTGCCTCGCTCTCTCTCTCTCTCTCTCTCCCTCTCTGCCTTTCAAGGTCCTCCACGCTCAAGTACTGACCATAATGATGTGTGTGCCCAGCGTTGCATTGCAATTAGAAAGTTCGTGTGCATTTGGGACACTGGTCAACATGGAGGAGGAAGCTCAGTGCCAGACTTGATTCAATGCAACAAATCAAGAGTGAAGCATCAAAGCGTAAAGAAATCTTTGCTCTGCTTACAAATAACATAAATATAATTAGGATCTTAGGGACAGTTTAACAGCAGATTTTATTTAATAACTCAAGCAACGTGGCTCACATTAAACGTTCCACAGTAGCTTTAAATTCACCAATAAAACCGAACTTAACTCAAAATAAAAAAAAAGAAAAAAAAAATAAAAAAAAAAAAACAGAGCCAATAAGTAAGAAGGCTACAGTTGAGACTGCTCGACTACGAAGTACTCTGAACCCTGGAAAATAGTAATACTCTTCTTCTTTACGCTCGCTGCTCTTCGCGCTCTGCTAACTGCGCAGTTGCTGCTGCGGCTTGGGAGTGGATTAGGCTATACTATGAACGCCTATAACTCTACTTCTAGTGGAACTCCATCTTCATGAAACTTTAAGAACGTAATTGTTGAAATATTTTATAGGTTTAAATGCTTTTATATCAAGATTATTATTTTATTTAAATTATATTTCTACGTAACACCACCTTACACCTTGAGAATTCAAACGAGAAGAAGAAGTGTTATATTAAAATACCTAAATATAGTATTATTAAATGTTAGTTTTTGTCTAACAAACAATTGTATGGGGTATTCCAACAGTAATAATTGCAAGTGCAAATTATTTGAAATACGTTTTTTTTCCTCAAATTGGGGGCGAAGAGGGCGTGGCATCTAAAATCGGAGTCTTCGTATTCATAATAACTAAATATTCATAATCTAAATAAACAAATTTGAAGTCTCTAGCGAAGTTATGCTGAAAAGACGTAAAATAATTAAACGAAATTTCGATTTTTATCGATAATATGGAAATGGAATGAGTTATCGAAAAAAAAAAAAACAACATATACTCGTACAGTATAACTAACATGTGAGTGTTCATGTGAAATTTCAGCTCTCTAGCTTTTGCAGTTTCCGAAATTTCGATGTTTATACAGACGGACAGATGGACGGACGGACGGACAGATGGACAGATGGACGGATGGATAGATGGACGGACGGACAGATGGACGGACAGACGGACAGGAGTAGATCAACTTATTTTTTTATGCTGATCTTCTTCTGCGAGTGTTCATATAAAAATTCTCGTCAGCTTTTGTAGCTTACGAAATTTATGCGTTCATACGGACGGACAGGCGGACGGCGAACAGACGGACAAGGATATATCAACTCATTTTTTTTCCTGCTGATATAGAATACATATATTTAATATATACTATATTCAACAAAACTAGCTCGCATTTATATTTCATTTATAAAAGAACACACATAAATTTTTATAAAAAAAAAAAAAATTTATACGCAAAATGTTGCAGCAAATTCTAGCAGGAGGCCGTGGAGCTGGTGAATCAAGTGAAGAAACTGAAGGCCGGCAGCAGTGCTGCACGTCAGATCGAAAGCCATGTCCACTGCCCGGCTGCTCGGCTGAGCTGGCAGAGAATGAGCTGCTGGCGCACCTGTTCAGCGAACACATGTTGGAGACGCCACGCAAGCCGTCAAAGTTTGCGCTGCGCATGCGCAGAGTGGATACGGGCGAGCGAACTCTGCTGCTGCTGATGCATCGCCAGCTGCCAGTTGGCCAGGATCAGTGCCTGGGCGTGCTCAACTGGACGGGCAGCGGCGATCAGCGACGTCCACTGTTCCGGCCACAATGCCATCTGCCATACGGCCAATCAGCGCTGGCCAGCTGCCTGCCCGTGTTGGTGATGGCACGCAAGTCGACGTGGTCAGCATTGATTGCCCATTGCCCAGAGCTGGACAATGACAATCCCTGCATGGAATATGTCTATCTCTTTTGGCTGCTAGCACCAGGCACACTGCTGCCCATCCATGCCAGCCTCGGCTTCGTCAATCGCAAGCTGCAGTGCGGCCTGCGTGCGCTCTGCCAACTGCGCTGCCTGCCCAGCCGAGGGCAGCGCAATCAGCATTATCTGACGCTGACCGAGAGCCAGATGGATCAGATGTGCTGTCCGTATGGCAGTAGCTGCTTCCTCGACGTGGTCATTGTCCAAGGTGACTGTGGCTGCTGCAAACTTGGCATTTGAATATTTGTAAATTTATGCAAATTACATTTGATTACGAAAGATAGAAAGCGACGGCAGCAGAGGGGAACAACAAATGTAATCAGCAAGTTTCATTTGTTTTTGGAATGGGCATTCTCAATGGGGGCGTGGATGGGGCCGGTGGGCGGGGCAGCGCACTTGTCAGCTGGGCTCACATAATGAGGCAAAAGTTTTCCGTTTAGTGCAGTTTAGGGCGCTGGAGAGGGGAAAGGGGCGGGCGTTGCTAGGGGGGGCTGGAGGCTCTGTTAATAAGCCAAAATCAATTTGAAGTTGATTTGAGTTCAGTTCCGGTCGCTTCTTCTTACTTAGTTTTCCATCTCTCACGCTGAAGTCTTTTTTTTCTTTTTTTTTGTGCTTTTTTTAAGCACGAATTCTGCAAGTTTATTGCCACATTTTGTGAGGCGCGCGCATTATTGATTTCGGTTGGCACTTTATTGCCATTTGCCCCGCTGGCCCCATTTTTGACCCGTTGCCTCATTCCGGCCCAAAGCGAGCTGCGGCCCATTTTATGAGCGCAACAGACGACGACGATGACGACGAAGGCACGGCGTGAAGCTGGAAATGTGCCATAAATTACGGTGTTTTATGTCTTGCCAGTCAGTCAGTCACACACACACACACACTCACACACACACACACACACACACACTCACTCACGCAGACAGATAGACAGATCAAATCAGATCAGATTTCATAAATGTAGCATAAGTGATTTTTCAATATTGGGATTTTATTTTTGGGTATGCTACAGCTTGCAATTTATTTGAACTGACGGAACTAGTTCAAAAGAAGTCATAAATGAACGTAGCTACTGTTCATTGTGGAACTAGTTCTCAAGAGCTCGTGCATAAGTTTGAATTCAACTTTACTACGGAACTAGTTCTAAATGAGCTTGAATTGCATTTTACTAGCTGGAACTAGTTCTTAGGACTTCCTAAAAATGCTTGAATTTTATGCAAACTGCCGCAATCAGCTTTAATGGACTCATTAAAGAGCTTGGAAGATAATTCAACGTGAGGAACCAGTAGAGTAAATTGTAATGGCAGCTAAATTTCTCCTACTAGATCCAAACAGCACTGAAATGACTGTTGACTGCTGGAACTAGTTCGAAAATGCTTAATATTCAGTTTGATTGTAGTTTGATTACTGAAGAGAGTAAATGATCTAGCTCTAAAGAGTTTATAAATTGTCATAATCCATATAAGCAGCTGGAACTAGTTCCAAAGGCCTCAAAATTCCAGTTAATTACTGGAACGAGTTCTAAATAATTACTAAATAAATTCGTAAGTGCCCAAATCACATGTTAACCAGTTCTAAAGAGCTCAGATATTCTCATACTCCATATCTGAGCAGGCGGAACTAGTTCTAAAGGCCTCAAAATTCATTTTATCTATATTTTGACTACTAGAACTAGTTCTAAAAAAACTATTTAATAAATTAATATGCCCAAATCAGCTGTTAACTAGTTCTAAAGAGCAGATGGAACTAGTTCTAAAGGCCCAAAGATTCCGTTTGATTATATTTTGACTACTAGAGCCAGTTCTATAAAACTATTAAACAAATTCATAGGTGCCCAAATCACATGTTGTGCTATGAACCAGTTCATTTGACATTCTTCGCTGCGAACCACTTTATTAAGCATAACATTCATTCAACCAAGCCTCCAAATTATTGTGCCAAAAAGAAAGAAAAAAAAACAACCCCAGCTCGTAACGGGAAAGTGCTTCGTAAGTTTCCGATGTCATGGAACTAGTTTGAATAAACAATTGAAACAGTTCGAAGGAGCGAAGACAACGTATTTTATTGCAGCTGCTCTGAGGGTTATTTATGCCAAGTTTGTTTGCCAAGCAGCTTGTGCGGCGCCCATTGTTAGGCCAACAGCACAGGTAGCTCAATAAGCCAGAGCACACTTGAATCAAGTGAACCAGCTGAATCTGAACTGAATGCTACCTATATTTGTGTCCACTCTCTCGCACAAGAACAACAACAACAACAACAGGAGCAGCTGCGACATTAGCATTGACAGCGATTTTCATATTCGCTGCTCGAATGCCTAATATAACACGGCGACATGTTTACGATGCACTCGCACCGAGATATATGTAACACATATTCATACATGTACACAAACACATACATGTGTATATCTATTCACACACATAGAGCCGCTACTTTTACTGCATAGTTTCATGTGAATGCCTGCTGGCATGTTGGAAATCACAAAAAAAAAACCCTTGTGTCCCGCTTACCATTTATATCCCCTAGGCCTCTCCCTCTCCCTCCCTCTCTCTCTCTCTCTCTCTTTCTCTCTCTCTGTTTGTGCGTGCTCAAACATCCCAAAGGTGGGGCAATGGCAATGGCATTGCCGCCATCGACACCGACTCTGCCGACACCGAAACATAAAGGCTAAATGGAACTTGAATGAGCGCCGAGTGGCACATGCTGCCAAGGTGAACGAGTGGAGCAGGAGACGGGACGCGGGAGACGGGGACATTCCAACTCCTGCAAATAGTCAACATCAGCGACCACTGGCCGCAGCACTTGAGTCATTTAGCGCTCGTTAAAATATAGCCAAACGGCCTACGGTCTATTCAATTGGAAAGCTCAATGGATTCCAATTGAAGCGACAACAATAATGACAGCGATTTGACACATATCAAATGGAATCATAGTGTGGGGTTAAGTTCAGTATTTTGCTATTTTAAATGTTATTAGCTGAGCTAGTTATTTGATGGATAAATATATATATGTATATTAATATTTGAAGCAGGAATTTAATAAAAAAAAATCGGTAGATAGATAGATATATTTAGCAATATTTTAGCCAAAAATATATTGATATGCCCATTTGAAAATATTACAATTATTAAAAAATAAAAAAATGAATAAATAAATAAATAAATATAATTCAATATAAAATTTTTTCAAGATAATTACAAAACGCTACAATAAGTTGACTTTTCTTGAGAATAGTCATATGTATTTTAATAATAATTTAAGCACAGTTTTATGAAAATGTATAATTAATAGGTAGATAGATATGTATATGTCTATATTTTAGCCAAAAATTTATTGTTGTAAACATTTGAAAATATAAAAAAATAAGAAATAAATAAATAAAATGAAAAGATCAAGAATGTATTGTAAAATTCGTTTGAAAATATTTAAAAAATATATATATATATATATATATATATAAATAAAATAAAATAATATATTTAATTGTGTTGTTTTTATTAAGAGCAGCTAGAGGATATAATTTAAGAGAACGTAAGTAGACCAATCACTGGCAAAGCGACATTTCTGCTCTTCCACATTTAACTTTATCTGCTGCGCTAACAAATCCAATTCAAGTTCACTCTTATTACCTTTAATTTATTTATTTATTAAGAAGTTACAATTAATATAAAATTAGAGTATAGAGTATTATTATGTTCTAAATATATTTATAAATATACATATACATATATTAAATTATTTTTTTAACTTAATATTTATTTATTATTATTATTTTAGATTTAAATGAAAAAAAAAAACTGTCCAACTATCCGTTACTCAGCATTTGCTATCGCATATCGCAGTCAGTGCTTCGTCTTCTGGTCATTGCTGCTAAGTATTTGCCATATCAGCAAACAATCAAATGTTGCCAGCGACGTCTGCACAAACATTTGCCATAATCCGGAGTAAGATGTTCTTTTCGGACAGCTGTCTTGGCCACGAATGCAAAAAGCCAACTGCTGTGCCTCGCACTGGACCTGGACCTGGACTGAACTGAACTGGACCAGAGACATATGCGAGGCATTTGAGCATTTGCTTGCCTAGCCTAGATGCTTGAGCTGCTGTTATAGTATGTGTTGCATGTCATATCTGCTATCTATATCAGTGTCACATTCATATCTTTACAAAATGGCGTAGAGCGAGTCCCTCTCTCTCTCCCTCTCTCTCTTGCACACTCTGTGTGTGTTCAGAGTCTTTGAACTTGTTTGCGAAAAGCAATGCTGGCAACAAACAAGCAAGGGCGAGGTGGGGGCTGTAGTGTCTATATCTATCTCTCTCTCTCTCTCTCTCTTCCTCTGTCTCCCTTTGTGGATACTGCGGCAGCCGGGCTGTAAAAATACAGTTGGGCAGGTAACTGCTCGTTCGCTGTCAACGTGCTGTTGCTTGCTGTGCATGTCTTTGTGGTTTTCCAGGCGCTTAACTATAACAACAAAACTTAACACCTTTTGATCGGCAGGCAGCGGCAAAGGCGTTGATAGCCGCGCACACAAACACACATACATATGTGCATGTCTCTCTCTCTCCTCTCTCTCTAGTTATGGCAGAGAATAAATTCCTTTAAGCTTGCTGAAGAGCTCGCACACATTCGTGTTGAAGCAGCATCGTTATTCATAAACTTAATGCCAAAAAGAGCATAATTTTCATTTTGCCTGCTTTTCGGTTTGCTTTACACTCCCTTTGGGCACAGCGCAGCCCCTTACCCACAGTCCATATAATATATATATATATATATGTATTCAGTTTATATGCTAGCGTGTAAGACTAAAGTACACACGGCAAATAAAAGCCAAACATTGAGGCAGCAACAGCAGCAGCAGCAGCGACAGCTAAAACACCAATAAACTTGTACTTGTGTGAGCCAGCGGTAAGTGGGAATTATATAAACATATACATCAGTGAACAAACACTTTCACACACACACACACACACACACATACATATGCTCGTATGCCATATAACATGCCACATACACGAAGCCAGCAGCTGGCAGCTGTTGCTGCGTCTTATCAGCGCTTAGATCGACAACGTGCCACATGCAACGCGGCGTATGAGCAATATATATAGAGTGAGAGAGAGAGAGAGAGAGTGTGAGAGAGAGAGAGAGGGCATGCAAAAAAGTGGCGAAAAAAAGTGAAACAGCCAAGTAAAAGACGGCGCATAGCATATGTCTGTCTGTCTCTATGGAGCGGCTTGTGGTGGGCGTGGCAGGCAAAGGCAAGGGGCAAAGGTCAAATGCTTTGACAGCCACATAAGTGTGAGCTCTACAAATAGTTGGGCCAAAAATCAAGGCCGATAAGCGAGAGGGGAGAGCGAGAGCGAGAGCAATAGCTAATGAACTGATTTATGTTTAGAGTGAGAGAGAGAGAGAGAGAGAGTTCGACTTCAGTTCACAATTCTATTTGATAGATAACAAAGTATATTAGCTATAAGCTTGCATTAACTTTGTTTTAGTTTTTCTCTTTTGCTCAGTTTTCTTTTAGGCTTTTTTATTTCTCATCGCTTGCGGGCCAAATGCATTTAAAGCGAATTAAATAAATTGCATTTGGCAGGCTAAAAGGCTCTCGCTCTGGGCCTTTATGAGTGCCGTAAAAGTGAAACGCATTGCAAGTTTGACTTTCAATTTTGCTTGAACTGCAATCGCTGGCCCCCAGAGGGGCCGGAATTCACATGCCCATGGCCGGGGGTCGTCGTGCACTGGCCATGCCGTGCTGCTTGTCATATTTCAAATGGGAATAGCTGCTGCCAGGATAAGCTGGCTCCGGTTGGTGTTGAAGGGCGCGAGGCGTTCGCATCATTGCTCGCTCGCTCGCCCCCCATCCATTCGTAATTCAATTATGCATTCCGGCAGCGTGTCGGGCATGCCTTCTGCTTCTCCGGCTCCGCTTGCTGCCCCTAGCCGTGGCTGGTGCTATCCTCGCGCTTTGCAATGCAACTAAAAAATGTCTGTTACATTCCGCATTCAGGTCATTAATACGCCATCTTCGGCGGCTGGCCAGCTGACAAAGCGTATGCCGGACAGTCGCTACTCGAAGGGGAGGCACTGCCAGTGGAAGGTGGAAGGTGGGCGGGGTCGTGTGCCATGGCTAGCTGCTAGCCCAATGCTCTGTTTGTTGTCTGTCTGCTACGCACGGACGGACAATTGGAATGCAGTTTGTGCTAGCTGCTATCCCTCTCCCTCTCTCTCTCTCTCTCTTTGGTTGTCGTTGATGAAATGCTGCACGCACGGCTGCGTCCTTGAGTGAAATAAGATGAAATGCTAATGATGGCAAAACATCCGACTGTCGTTGCAATAGACCAACACACACACCCACACAGACACAGTGGGTCACATGTTCATTAGCTAATTCTGATAATTATGTACAGAGTACTCAATATACGGAAGGCTGCATAGCGCCAAGTGCATTTAAGCATCGTTGAGTGGCACATCAATGGCTGACTTCATTAGCCATAATCGATGCGAACTGTCGTATAGATAGTTACGTATCAATACATGTATATACGTTTATTTATGTATAATATTTCATTTCAAATATATTTCAAATGAGATAGGCAGCAGGCAGTGAATGATGTAGAAAGAGAGAGAGAGAGAGGGAAAAGGAGATTGTAGCTTATGCGTGAAGAAAGCAGGCGAGATGGTAGCTACAAAGATAGAGAGAGAGGGAGGGTGAGATGCCAAGAGATGTCATATCAGCAAGAGTCCATGAAAATCGCATAGAAGAGCTTAGGTAGCTTTATTGGAAATGTGAAAGGGAGATAGGTATACAGAGATAAGAATATATAAATTTGAGTCATATCAAAGCCAAAAGCCAAGGACGACAACACGTTTGGCTCGAGAATGTGGACTTTGCATTAAGTTGCCCAGCTTTGTTGACAAATGGACATAATTAATCAAAGTAACTTTTGATATTTTCCCTCATTTTCAGCGCTCGTCATGGCCAGAGTTGCTGTTGCTTCAGCCAGAGCTTTGGCTGCTAATTCTGCAACATGTTTCGTATGAGAGTTCTATGCAAATACGCTTGAGCCAGGCAGTTGTTGTTGTCGCTCACACTTCATTGTTGTTGTTTGGCTGCTGTCAATCGGCTTTCATTCCAGCTTGAATTGAAAATTGAATTTGCTACGCCAATAAATGCACACACAAGAATCCAGCTGCCGAGCTGTGGATGAGCCGCTCGGACCAGAGCAAAAATCAATCAAACAAAACGGACTGACACTTAGACAGACGATTAGGAAACAGCTACGGCGTTCGGGCAACTTGATATGCAAGTCAGACAGCAACAGCAACAGCACCGGCAACAGCAATAGCAACACAATAACTCCAACACCCAAGAGACAGGCTAGAAACAATTGCAGCCGCATACCAGATGCTTCTCAATGCTCCTCAGCATGGAATTGTGAATAGATATCGGATGCAAGCCAAGGGGCAAAGGATTCTGTCAATGTTTCGCTTAAACGCACAACAACAGGGCGTTAAATTCAACTGCGATAAAGAAAACTACAATTTCTGAGTGTTTGTGTCAAGAGTATGCCAAATTGCCAGATACCCTATCTCAAGTGAATAGAGATAACCTGAAATGTATTCTTCTGTAATAAGTGAGTGAATCATAATCAAATATGTGATGTGTTTAGAGAAGAAGCAGAAGAAGAAGTCGAAGAAGAAGAAGAAGTAGAAGGAGAAGAAGAAGAAGTAGATGAAGAAGAAGAAGAATAAGAAGAAGAACTACGGCTTATGCTAAGATACCCTGTAAGCAGATGAGAGCAACCACCAGAGTCCCACACATATATCATGTATCTCAAATAAACCAGGAATATGTCAATTCGTGTTTGAATTGACAGACTTCATATAGAAAACTATGCCCAACGAGCACATACCCTGTAAGGAGCTCAGAAAGTCACAGAGAGAGAAAGAGAGATGATAGGAAGAGAGAGAGAGAGAGAGTGAGAGAGAGAGAGAGAGAGAGAGTGATAGAGAGATAGAGAGAGTTTGCTAGAGGAAGAGAGAACGCGAGTGAGAAGGGAGAGAAGGAGAAGGAAATACAATGAGAGAGAGAGGCAGAGGGAGGAGGAAATAGAAATAAAGAGGAGGAAAGAGAGAGTGAGAGAATGAGATAGAGAGAGAGAGAGAGAGTTTGATAGAGAGATATAGAGAGTTTCATAGAGAGAGGGAGAGGGAACGTGAGTAAGAAGAGAGGGAAAAAGAAGGAAATATAATAAGAGAGAGAGAAATAAATAGAGATAGAGAGAAAGAGAGGGAGAGAATGAGAGAGAGACTTTGAAGAGAGAGAAAGAGATCAATTGAGAGCGAGAGAGAGAGAGAAAGAAATAGAGATAGAGCAAAAGATAGAGAAAGAAAATGGGAGAGAGAGAGATTTGGAGCTCTAATGTATAATAAATAATAGAGTCTATGTATGAAATGTGTGATTCTATAACCCTTACTATAATCTATCTACTGCTATCATAAATATTTACTTCATACATATGTTGAGCTGGCAGATACCCTGTAAACAGAATATTTACTCTTATAGAAATCAAACTCTAATATACTAGAATAAGTCAATTTCTATTATCCAAATGTGTGATGATTGAGCAATAGAACTCATGCATATATAAAACTAAGCCCAGTTGCTAGATACCCTATAAAAATAATAGACTCCTCTTTCTCTCTCCCTCTCTCAGTCAAAGCAACTAATATATGAAGTATTTTTTTTATTCTCTCTCTCTCTCTCTCTCTCTCTCTCTCTGCCTTTACAGGGTATCTAACCATCGTGCTCTTCTGCACTTTTTTAGTCGCTTTTCTTGTGATTTCACGCACTAATTGAAGATCCGCTCTATGGCAGTTGTCTCAAAGCTTAGAGCTAAGCTCTCAATTCAAGCCCTGTTTGCACTGAGTGAGAGCTATGAATTCTATTTGATTGAGTTCTTGAGCTAAAGCAGTGCCAGCTGTAGCTAGCTAGTTGCTTGACTAAGTGTTTTTCAGCTCTATTTAAAAAAAAGAGAAAAGCCCAACTGAAAGTGTGTGGGTGTGAGAGCTGCTGCTGCTGCTGCTGCTGCCGCTGTTGTGTGTGTGTGTTTGTGTGTGCCTGAAGTTACAAATAAAACGCAACCGAAATGAGCTTAAGAGCTTAAGGAGCGCTAAACAAACAACGCAGCACACAAAACCCGCGACGAAGACGACAGCAGCAGCAGCAGCTGAGAGTGTGGAGCATGGAAAAGGCGCGGAAAGGAGAGTCAAGTGGGCGAGCAGGCGAGGGGCGAGGAGCAGCCAAGGCGTTGGCAGTGCCAGCAACTCCCAACGTCATCGTCGTCAACTGGCTTACAGCAGACTGAGCTGGGGCACAGGTTCGTGGTCCGCAAGGCCTGGCCCGAGGTCTTGCTCCCGTTGCCTCTGTTGTTGTTGTTGTTGTTGTTGTATTGCCTGTCCTGCTGCTGACTTGTCGCTGGCTTTTTCTCTATGACGCGCGCCCCAGAAGCTTGATTTCCTCTTGGTTAACATACGCTTGATAAAGGCAACCGAGTGTGCTCCGTATAAAAGTGGATATGCCCTGCTTTAATGGCTAAGTCAAATATGAAAGTAACTTACTCTTCTCGCTGTACCATGGCTGCTTGACTGACTAACGTGGCCCAGCGCCATGGCCTCTCACCTTGTCTCTTGCTCCATGCAACCCTCGCTTGGGGCTATGTCAAGGGCATTCAATTTGATTTATTGCCACTTAAAAGGCAACATTCAGTTTTCGAAATAAATAACACGTTTACACATCCAAATGAAGCTTTCGTTGTTGTTGTTGTTGCTGTTGAGAGCGCTACAATGGAGCCACCCGCAGCCAGCCATCGTCCAACTACACACACACGTACACACACACACACACAACGCTTGGTTGCCCTCGTTTTACTCCCCCCTCTCTCTCTCTCTCTCTCTCTCTGCTGCTGCTGCTGCTTGCTCGACTTTAGCGGGAAACTCATCTGCGCTTCGCGACGGCGACGAAATTGTTAATAAGAACGCATATATTATGCCAGCACACACACACACACACACGCACACGCACAGCTCTCTCGCCTGTTGAAAATGCTCACATAATTAATCGCGTAGCCGTCGCCTGCATGCCGCCTGCCTGTGTGCCTTACGGCCAACACGAATTGGGCTATATCGCGGCCAGCAGGTAGGGCCATCAAAGTAGTTGTAGTAGCTGGTCGCGTAATCGACTGTGGCTGACAATCGATTGGCAGGCAACTGTCTAACAGTCGATTGCAGCAGCAGCAGCAGCAGCGGCAGCCTGGCGATTGACAGGCAATTAATCGAGTCTCAATTTCGATGACAGCCAGGCGATTATAATTGAAATATGTCGAGCCTCGAGCACATGCATGTGTGCATGTGTGCATGTGTGTGTGTTAGTTAATAACTGCTTTAACTAACCTAAGCAGCTGTATTAAATATGAATTTAGCATTTTAAATGATCAATGCTTTAAGCAGATTAACAGCCAAGTGGAAGCGCGTTACGTAGCGCCATTTATGTGTTTGCTAGCGAATAGATAAATTATATATATGTATATATATGTGTGTGTTATAGTTCATGTGTGTGTGTGTGTGTTCACATACTAATAATAATTTTCGCGCGCTTTAAAAACGCATTAAATGGCAATCGCATCAGGGCCATGAACATTATGTTCCAAATGGCTGCACACACACCAACACCAACACACACCAACACCAACACACACCAACACACACACACATACACTCTAGCATACTCTATGTGGATGCTGTTTCGCGTAAAATTTATGACCGCTGACCATTTTTAAATAGCCACACGCGCACCTGTGCACACCTGCGCATAATGTGGTCGTTTCATATAAAATTTCATTCATGATAAATGCACAGCAAGAAATAACAACAAAGCGAATAGCAATACAGACACACACACATACACACACGCATACACATTCAAATTCTTTGGGTAGCACAAATTTTAATTAAAAAACATAAACTTCATTGCTGCGGCAGTTGGCACAGATTTTGTTGTTGTTGTTGTTATTGATGTTGTGGCTGTTGCTATGATTTACTTGCTCGCCTAATGGAGACACGCCCACAACACACGCCCACAACACACGCCCACAACACACACACGCACTCACACATGTGCATGTTGTGTCTAAACATTCGGCTGCGTTTCGTGTTCATTAAATTAGTCATTGGGCAGTAGCTAATTTTGTTGACGCAGCACGTTAGCAGCCGCTCACTCTCTCGCTCTCTCTCTCTCTCTCTCTCTCTCTGCGCCCACTGCACTCACATGTGCATTTATATATTAGAGATTATTCAAATATATATCTGTATTACAATTTAGTGGCGCATTTTATTTTTATCACGCTTTTGCGCTTTGCCAATTGAATAATAATTGTCCTTGCGGCGCTTTGGCCAATTGAAAAAAATAAAAAATAAATAAATATAAAAAAAAATGTAAATTATAAACCAAATTTGTGATTAGACTTGGCTTAGTTTGCCAGTTATTGTCATTTGTGCGCTTGCAAAAATAATAATAATAACGGCACAAGCAAATTATAAAACAATATAATTTCAAGTGCGCCCTACAAAAGTGCTCGACTCAAATATACCCTGGTTGGCGACAGCATGGCTTGCATAACTCGCAACTTTTGATCATACTTCTAGAACAAGTTTGACTTTGCTTCAGTTTATATTTAATATATTTATTATACATATATACATGATGTTGGATCAGGGCTCGACGTCTGATCGGAAACTTGTGGGCGGATGACAAAAAAAATAGTTTCTGAATCTAAGTCAATTAATATAAAAATGATTTGGGTAGTTGTTCTTGAGTCCTGGGCTCAAATTCTCCTTAAACGATGCCAGGGCATGGTTGATTCCATGGCTAGGCGTTGTGCAGCCATAATATCCAATTAGGGCAACACAACTAAATACTAAACTTAAGGAATATTATTATTTTCACTTATTATTAACTATAAAATAAAGTTGCTAACTTATTTTTATTTTTTAAAATAATTTTTAGTGCAAAATGACAAAGTGGTGCTATTTTTTCTTTCGTCGATTTTTCGACTTTTTTCAGCATTTTTTGAATTACATAAAAACGTTGAATATTTTGATGAAAATTCTTTTTTTTGGCAATAATTAATAGTTTTCTGCTTTAATAAAAGTAATCTGCAGACCAATCCATTGATAAATGTAGCCAGGAGAATTTCTTAAACTTTGAAATTCAAAGTGGTGCTTTTTTTTTTTCGCAGCTGTACATAGTATAGCTATATTATATATTTATAATATTCATAGCTCTCTCACTTGGTTAAATTTTAGCTAAATACAAATAAAATTATTTATATAATTAAATAAATAATTAATTTGTAGATTTTCTATTCAATTATTATATTATATTTTACTCTGCACATATTCCTAAGTAAATTAGTAAATTAATTATTTTTTTTTATTTATATAAATACTTTTATTTATATTTAGCTAAAAGTTCAATGAATATTAGTAAATTTTAGTCAGCAAATACATTTTTGTATTTCATTTCAGCAGACGTGATTTCCACTGCCGCCAGCTCTACTCTATTCTGAAAATGCTTCAGTTTTATCTGCCTTTCTGGCGCTTCTTCAGCTTCTTCTTGTTTTTTCCGCCTGTTACATAAATTAGCACAGACACATAATACCCTTTTTAATCATTCGCAATGGGTTCAGGGTATACACAAAATAAAAAAAATCATCTACATGAGGCGCATATTTAATTTCGCAAGCAGTCCGACCCCTACTAAACCAGCCCCAGCCCAGCATCAAGCTCGACACCCGCCCGCACCGCAGATCCTGTCACAAAAGGATTTCCATGGCCTGCTGCAGGCTTGGGTTGTTTAGCTTTAGTTTTTTTTCCTTTCTTTCTTTCTGTATTTTATGTTATTCTTTTGTATTATTTTGATGCTCGTTCACGTGAAGTGTGCGAGGCATATTGATGTCAAGTAATGTGGCTAAATCAGCTATTTTTTTAGCTTTTAAGCTGCTCAGAGCAGACTTGGTAGTTGAGTCGCAGTTGATCGCATTGATAGTTTGGCTATTGTTATTATTATTAATTAATAATTGCCAAGGAAGACCTACTATGAGAAGAAACTGTTCATTATTTTATGTTATATTTATTTATTTATTTCATTTTATTTATTTATCATTATTATTATTATTTTTTTTTTTTGTATTTTTGGCGAGCAATGACTATTGTTATTATTATTATTTATTAATTAACAAGGAAGACCTTCTATGAGGAGAAACTCCTTAATGTTCATTATTTTATTTTATATTTATTTATTTATTTATTTATTTTTTGTTTTTTTTTTTTTTTTTGTATTTTTGGCGAGCCAAGGAGCACCTTCTATGAGGAGGAACTCCTTAACGTTCATAATTTTATTTTTTTTTTATTTTATATTTATTTATTGTTTTATTTATTTATTTATTTATTTATTTATTTATTTATTTATTTATTTATTTATTTATTTATTTATTTATTTATTTATTAGTTTATTTATTTATTTTATTTTTATTTATTTATTTTATTTTATTTTATTTTTTTTTGTATTTTTGGCGAGCATTACTTGGTCGTTTCTGCTCGATTGCATTCTTTTAATTTTTTGTTATATGTAATTTTTTTTTGACTCTGATTTTCTTCGTTTTGTATTTTGTTGTTGTATTTTTTGTATTTTTGTATTTTATTATTCGCTTTGAGCCTTTCTCCTGCGCTATGTTCGTGTTTTTAAATTCCATTTTATGCATACTTTATTTTTATTTCTTTCATTATTAATCGCATGTTTACACACCAGAAACGCACCGTGCATTGGCGCATGTGTGCACATATATGTGTGTGTGTGTGTGTGTGTGTGTGTGTGTGTAGTGCCTGGCCTTTGCATGTATGCGAGGCGTGGCTGACCCGGCAGATTCTTTAAATTTCCAAACACGCATCGGACGTTGTTTTTCAAGTTTCTCTCTCTCTCTTTCTTTCCTTCTTTCTCTTTCACTCTCGCACGCCTTGTGCGCTGCTTCGCGTCTGGATAATGAAGTGCGTTCATAAATCACATTAATTGCTCGCTAGATGGCGCTGTCAGCGTTCAATATGGCGACGCCTAAGTAAACACACACACACACACGCACACACGCTCATCTACGTAGCACAGCAAAAGAATGTAAATAGAGCGACAAAATAAGAATGATAGAGCTAGAAAAGAATGGATTTAGACGGGCAGCTCACGAGCTGAGCGCGCATCAAAGTTTAATTAAAATTTCCCACTGCCAAAAGTTGTTAAAATGTAATTTAAAATTGACAAAAAAAAAAAATAGCAACAAAAAAAAAAAAGAGAAACAGATGCAACACAAACAAAAAGAACAACTAGACAAACACAAACTAAATTGAACGCCAAAACCAAACGAAACGTATAAGAAGTGAACGAGCTGGGGGAGAGGGGTGGACCTGTGGCAGGGCAGAGGGGGGCGAGAGCTAGTGACAACTGCCAGCAGCAAGGGTAACCGCAAAATCTGCTGCCAACAAGCTATGCACACACATTTGAGAGAGAGCGAGAGGGAGAGGGGGAGAGAAGTATGCAGTGTATTATCAGTGTATTGTCATGTGGCACGCCCATACGCCCAATTCCTGATAAAGTTCAAAAGTGAATGCTTTTTAGTTACACAAATTGCCAAACAAACAAATTCAGCTAACACACGCACACAGAAAAAATCTGTTCACACACACACGCAACCACACAACCACATGCTGCACACACACACACACACATACAGAGAGACACGGCCCACTTACCGTCAGAGTCAGCGGCAGAGCTGGAGTTTACAGTTTTTAGTTTTCAGCTTCAGTTCTTACTCACCCACAATGCAACTTCGTATAGTAACTACTACTCACTGCCTCCTCCCCTCGCAACGTGACCCCTGCCGAGCCCACGCTTAGCCAAAGAAAAATAAGTAAAAAGACAAATAAACCTTTTATCCACCGCCCCCTGCCTCGCCCTCAGGCAAAAAGCTGCGGAACAACAAAATCCGTGTAAGTGCGCCAAAAATATAACTGCTTTTAGTTTCCACTTCCGTTTTAATGCATCGCGCAACGCGGTCGCAATGCCCAAAAACTGCATTGGTCCAATTGAGCGACGAGCTCTACCCTATCTGGGGCATATTGACTAAGTGCTGAAGCGAAGTGAGTGCTAAGCTGAAAGCAATTGAATGGAGTCGCACATAAGAAAAGTGATTCAAGATGAATCCGATTGTAAGGTGAAGAATTACAAATTGAGAATATTAAAGTTGAAATTGATATTGAAAGAGAAAGACTAGATTTGAAGAGAGTGAAAGAGAGAGAGAGAGAGGGAGAGAAAGGGAGATAGAAGGAGAGATAGAAAGAGAGATAGAAAGAGAGATAGAAAGAGTAGATTGAATCAAGAGAAGTCGCACTGAAACTATGCTATTGAAAGTTATATTATGATTGATATTGAGAGAGAGAGAGACAGAGAGAGAGAGAGAGAGAGAGAGAGAGATATGAATTGAAACGAGTTATTGAATTGCACAAGATTGAATGTTTGAGGATGTCACAAGATTGGAAAAGTTGAAAGTGATATTGAGAGCGAAAGACTAGATTGAAAGGGATAAAGATAGATTGAATCAAGTATATTATGATTGATATTGAATAAAACTAAGTTGGAAAGTGACATGGAAAGAGATATTGAGAGAGAGAGAGAGAGAGAGGGAGAGAGAGAGAGATATTGATTGCAAAAAGTTATTGAACTACACGAGGATGAGTGACATTGGGAGCGAAAGACTAGATTGAAAGGGAATGAGATAGAGATTGAATTCTACTAATGCAAGTTATATTATGATTGATATTGAATTAAACTAAGTTGAAAAAAGTTTGATGATTGAACAGAGCTATTGAATATTACGAGATTGAAGTTGAAAGTTGAAAATGATATTGAGAGCGAAAGACTTGATTGAATGAAGGAGAAAGACTAGATTGAATCAAGAGAAGTCGAACAGGACTAAATTGGACATTGATTGAAACTGAATTAAAATAAGTTTAATGTTGTTGAAGATGTTACAACATTGAAAATTGTTATAGAAAGAGATGCAGAGCAAAGTTAGTTAATGGAAAAGAAATTTGAATTTTATATTGAAGAAGATATAGAGAGAATTCGGACTGAAATTCTATTGTTCTGCTAACAGTTAGAAGCTGATTGAAAAGGGATAAAAGTAAAATGTTATTGAGAATGCTACAAGAATATAATTGAGATGAAGAAAGATCTAGAATATGCGGAAATGCTATCTAATACACAGAATTTCTCTAATTTAAAAATGCAATATTATATAAATATGCATTTTACATGCAATATGCTACTCAAAGTAGTGCATATGATTTCCTGTTCAACTGCCAGCTGCTATGCAATTGCATTGAAACTCAATGGGAAACTGCTGCGATTCGATAGTTTTAATTAATTGAACTCTGAGCTGCGGAAAGCGTATAGAAAGCATGTGGCAAGCAGAGCTTCTAGCCGCTAACAATGCGGATCATGGCTTTCGAGCTGGTCACATCGGTCGAATTGTTTTGTTGCCTGGTTAGTTGGTTGGTTTTGATTCGCCTAGGGTTGCTTATCCGGGTTGTCCGTGCACATTTGTCGAAGTTGTCGCGCTGCTGTTGGCATTGTTCTTGTCCTGCTGCTGTGGCTGTGCTTAGCGCTGTGCTCCGACTGGAACTCAGACATAAGCCAGATGCCCTATATGACATCCGACCTTCGGGCACAGCCAATGTCCGCTGACCAGACTGTGTCGCTCTCTCTCTCTCTCTACGTCTCACTTTATGTATTATATATTTAATTTTATTTGTTTGACTTTTTAAATTTAGTTCGCGCATTGTTAAAACTCCAAAAATTAGCACCAATGGGAGGTGGGGGGAGTGAGGTTGACAGTGAGAGATTAGGCCAAGACAGAGCAGGAGGCGGCTGCACATACGTTGGCCGAGCGGAAGTGCTGCCCCAAGCGGAAACACATTTTCAAATCTCTCGTGTGTGACGTAATATGAGCGACTTCCGTTTGCACTTTGAGCATCCGGCGAGTGACACAGCGGTCTGCTTTTGTCCGCCAGCTAACAGTTGTCAGGCTCATCAAACTGTCAGCAGCAAAAATACAAAATACACTGTAAAAAAACACCAAAAATATATGTGTATTAAAAGAGAACTAAAAAGTGCTGAAGAGAACGCAGCATGAGAGTGAGAGAGAGTTTAGGAGTGATAGAGAGAGGGAGCAAGAGCGAGAGAGAGATAGCGAGAAAGCAAGTAATAAAGAGAGTGGGTAGAGGTAGAGGTAGAGGTAGAGGTAGTGGGAGAGGGAGTGGGAGAGGGAGAGGGAGAGTGAGAGGGAGAGGTAGAGGTAGAGGTAGAGGTAGAGGGAGAGGGAGAGGTAGAGGTAGAGGTAGAGGTAGAGGTAGAGGTAGAGGTAGAGGTAGAGGTAGAGGTAGAGGTAGAGGTAGAGGTAGAGGTAGAGGTAGAGGTAGAGGGAGAGGGAGATAGAGAGAGAGATAGACAACAAGAGAGTGAGTGTTAGAGGGAGAGGGAGATAGATAGGGAACAAGAGAGTGAGTGAGAGAGAGACAGAGAGAGATGCAAGAGCATATTTCTATTAAAATTCTATTAAATTTAATACCAGCTCAAACAACTTTAATAATTCCCTTCACAAATATGGCCTTGCTTTTTCTCAGTGTATGCGCCTGGACAGTGTAAGCTCAGTCGGGCTTTAAGCTAGTTATTTATGTTTTGGTCGAAAATGAAGTTTACCTAATAATTAAAAGGGCGTGAAAAATAGACCACTCAAGCTCACTCGAAATCCCCATAAGATGGCCAACATGAAATTGGTCCAAGTTGCTAGCTGGACTGCCCCAGTCGAGGCAGTCGAGGCAGTTGGAGCAGTCGAGGTCAACGTCATAGTTGTCGTCGTCGCCGTGTCTGCCCAACGCCATTTGGGCCACTAAATTATTCATGTGCATTCGACTGCTGCGGCAGGAGGCGGCACTGGGAGTGGGGAGGGAGGCCGGTGCCATTTTACATGTGTTTCTCACGTGTTTTAATTAGTTTTGCAGAGTTCATCAACTGGGTGCAGCAGCCAGCCAGCCAGCCAGCCAGCTAGAGCACAGGCTCCACTCAGCGCACATTCCACAAAAGTTGTGAGTTATGGCGCTCAGCTATGGCAATGTCCTCGCAAATAATGAACATCACAAATCAACGGCTCGTCATTAGCACACAATGTTCTGTCAGGTCAAAGCCAAGCCGGCCTGGCTTGCACTGCTCCTCCTGCCTCCCTCTCTCTACCTCTCTCTACCTCCCTCTCTTTCTTTCCTTCTTTTGGCATGAGCGTAGGCGTTGCTACAGCTCTTTCCTTTACGGGCTGTCCATAATTTTTCAGCTCAGTGAAGCAAAGGTGACGGGCTCAGAGCCTGGCATACAAGTAATTATAGCAGCTGTTGACCAAATTAATTGTGCAGCATGTGAGGCACACACACACACATACGCATACGGGCTTAAAAAACACTCTGGCTGCCAAGCGTAGATAATTTATATCGAAAGTCTTAAAGTCTTCAATGCAATTAAAAATTTAATAAAACTTCTCATTCGACTCAACATTTTTGTATTCTGTTTGGAAATGTAACAAGGCTATGAATATTCCTATAAAATTAACTGTAAAAATGTTTATTCTAGCTTGTTTTTTTTTTCTCAAGCTAATGCAGCATTTCCGGGAAACAGCAAACGCCCATTGGATTGCTCAGTGAAGCGCATCAACATCAGCTGACCTCACCTCACGTCGCACCTGTCTCGCTGGCTTAATTTAATAAAGCAAAAGGTCAATAGCAATACGCAGCAGGCAAGCTCAAGCAATTGAGCAAATATATATATAAATATATATATCAAAATATATATATATATATATACATGTATGTGTTTACCCTGTAATGGAAACCTTTTGATGTGCTGAAATGCTCGAGATTAATTGCCGAAAATATTTGTGTATGTAGAATTAACGCATGTGACATGTGAGCGAGAGCTAAACATAGTCTGAGCATAAGAATCCAGCTTATTTATATTTATTATATCTGTTATTTCCATCTCACGTTGGCCACTGCATAAAAATAGAGAGAAACGAAATATATAAAAGCAAAAAAGTCAGCTCTAATTGGGGCTGCTCGACTAGAACATATCCGAAATCTTGTTAGGAGGAATACCATTCTCTCTTAACTTATCTTATACTTAGCCAACTTCTAAGCACATCACAAGTCTAAGAAGACGCCAATTCGCAAAGCTTCTCTCCTCTCATAGTAATTAACCTACACCTTATATATGTTTATAATTTATAAATAAAATTTAAAAAAATATATATGTTTATAATTTATAAATAAAATAAAATAAAATTAATAAATAAAATAAAATTTGTCTTCTTATATGCCAAGAAACTTCGAAAATATCGTGTATGAATTAATAAGCTGACTTTAACAGCTGTTAGACTCAACTTTGGACTGACATTTAATATGCTAGGCATTGCATATTGAAGCTTGGGGTTTTATTAAAATGTTAGTTTATAAAATAATCAACTTTTAATACTTTGCAGAAACAACATTTAGTTGTTGTTTAGTTGTAATATACTCTTGTTCATGGGAAGTTATTCAATAACCTTTCATTGAATAACCTTTCAGCTAAATCAACTTTCTTTAAAAAAAAATGTTCAGAGCAAATTAATGACATGCACAAATATTTGGTGTTTTAAATACACTTTATACTAAATTTAGGTTGATGCAAAATCCTAAACTTGCCAAATCTTTGCGTATATTATACAGCCTACATGGTAAATCGGTATTTATTGCTTTTAAGGTATATTTAGCAATCGAATTCAGAATCGATTTAAATCGGTAATAAGGAAAATTGATTAGCTCGGACTATATAGGGTCAACTAGAGTAGAGTATATTAAACATACCACGGTTCTCTTCAAGCTTTAGACAGAAAGACGAACGGATATACAGACAGAGAGCCATAGCTAGAACGACACAGCTCGTTGTAATGATCAAAATTAAGCAGACTTTAGTGTGTCTCTCCTAAGTCTGTAGCTGTTCTATACATTTATTCAGAGCTCGCACGAAACCGTTGAGCATCTCTTACAGTCCGAAAAAGTCACGCTTTGAAAAAAAAAAATATATATATAAGTTAAGCTCACAGACACTACGAGAGTAGCGATTATGTGCGCTGAGTTATATTCTCCGGTAGGCAAATACACTTGGATTCAATGAAACAACATATTTTATATAATTTAGTATAATTTAGGAACAATAAGTCTAAACTCTGTCTCGTCCGAATATAAACTGAATAGAAAACACCTCCGTAGGTTGTGTTTTCCTCTCATGTCTGATAGGAGAATCTAGCCGTATCCTTAACTTATATATATATGTCGGAGTTTCGCTATCATCCAATTCCATTATTGGTTTCTCAGCAGCGCGAGTTACATATGTAGTCTAAGTGCTGCTTCTCAGTCTCTGCCTACTTTAACATTGAGAGAAAAAGCTCGATCGGTATGTAAAAACTCAAAAGTTCTCTCGAGCAGTCGAAAGCTCTTGAGCACACTTTTAATGTGCACGTCGAGAAGTAAAGAACATGAAGTGAAATAAATACTTTTATTCAAATTAAAAACAGAAAGAACATTATTTATAAATAATGAAATGTTAACATAACTATGATAACAAAACTCGCGTGCCTTGCGTTTTCTCTGGCCACTTCTCTTCCTCTTTACTAATTCAAAGTGGACACATCCCACGCTCAATACAAATACAATTTGCCATAAGCTATTGTTATCTCGCTCTGTTGCATTGTCGGCAGAGACTACGCAGAACAGAAGAATCACATGATTTTGCGAGACAGATACACATGAAGAAAAGAGATAGAAACCAATAACGGTAAAACAATATTTTGGTTCTCTTTCGTTCTCTTCACTAGAGATGATACATTATATCAGAGATGATACTTTACATCGATCCGACATATATATATATATATGTATATATATAGTAAGACAGTAAAAATTTGCAACTGTTCTCAACGAACTCGCTCCTACTCAGACAGCAATGATCTGTGTTTAGTCTTTTTTTCCACGATCTTTCCATGCCATGCCTGTTGTGCATGCGAGAGCTGTTTTCGCTGCACACATCGACAGCGTGCGTGTGCATGCATGTGTGCATGTATGTGTGCATTTGAATTCGCTGCGCATAGCTCGCTTGAGATCTCTAGCTCCGAATAAGTAGAGTTTATCATATTACTCGCAAAGTCTTCTTAAAAGAGTATAACGCGAGTTGCTCAACGTAAACCCGTCAGACGAAGACAGAAGCGGAACAAAACAAGAATTCTTCTGCTCGGCATGAGAGCGTGTGCGTATGCTCTCCAGCTGTTTCTTTCATGAGTAGAAAGTGAGAATTGGCTGGGATAACTGTTATTTGTGAGCTGTAGCATAGAAACATGCATACATGGCAAACATTTACTACATTAGCACAATATTCCACTCACTATCAAGGGATTGAGTGTTGACATATTCAAACAAGTCTTAATCATCTCGAAGTTAATGAAAACTTGATAAATAATATCAATGAAATAGTATAAATAAATATTTTCGACTGTCTTTATTTTGATCAATTTTTGCCAAGCTTTGGTTTTGTCTGCGAGAAGTGCGTAAAACAAGGCGAATGCAAGAGATACCCCTGGGTAATATCCAATCAGACTCAATCAATTTGCCACATAACGCGCAACTCGTAATTAAAACTTGCAAAAAATCATATATCTATATATGTATGTATATGTTGCACTCACACACACACACACACAGTCACACATAATTATAATTAATTTGGGGGAAACTATGGCAGCGCATTTACCTGCAGGCGATTGGCGCAAACCGGCAACAAAAACTCTGCTGGCAACATGCAGACCGGAAGCTGTTTTCCCATTTCCGCTTTTCTCTCAACTCGCCCAAAATTGCAGCATAAACATTTTGCCATTTAGCCAACTTTTGGCTGTTGTCTGCTGGAAGATTCGCAAACATATTTCTCAAAAATATTCTATAAAATTCACAAATAACTTGAAAGTATTCCATTGCTATGCGAAATTCATAATGTTGTTATTTTTGAATGCTTCGCTGTTTGTGTAAATGGGAACACAATTCGTTTGGCATTTTGCTGCATTTTAATGAATGGCAAGACTCGCATAAGCCTTGCGGCTAACCCGATAATCAGACGCGGCTTAACGAAGCCAGCTCAATTTGGGTTTGATTAATTATTAATTTCATTGCTGAAAAGCGCTGCATGTGTGTGTGTGTGTGTGTGTGTGTGTGTGTGTGTGGGTTGCAGTAAGCTATTATCTATTTAAGTTTCTTTTGGCATGAAATAATATGGAAATTCATTTTGCATTTAAATACTGCACTGCAAAAAATTGACTGCTTTAGCACACAATACTTACATACAAATAGAGGTCAGATTTGCAGCTAAATATATATATATATAGGCAAAGGCAACCCAAAATTAAAGACGATCAAACCCAACAGCAATTGAGGGAATACAAATAAAATAAAATGCCGGCTCAAATGAAATACATGAAAAGAAAAAGCAAAAAATAAAAAGTAACAAGAATCAAAAGAGGAGCAAAACTTGCCAAACGTGTACTGCGTGTGTGTGTGTGTGTGTGTGTGTGAGTGTTAGCATGCGCTCAGGTGTGAAATTTTATTGAGTCGAAATACGAAATATATGCAAATTGCGAAATAATTTAATGGCGCGTTTAATTGGGTTTTTAGCGTGCACGCAACGATGGGAAAAATGAAAACATATCAAAAACAGAAAAAAAAAAACAGAAAAATAAAATAAAATAAAAAAAAAACCAAAGCGATGGCGAAAACCCTAAGAAAATGTTCACAAACTCAAGAAGGATTGCGCTCGAGTACATGCATTACCTGAGTGAGTGAGAGGGAGTGAGAAAGAGAGAGAGAGACTGAGACGGAGGTCTGATTGGAAAAGTTTTGGCATCTGGCAAAACGAATCAATTGAAATTGAGCGCTGCCGATGGGCGCTAATAAGAGCTTGATGTGCGGTTAATGGAGACCCACAAAGAGCGAAAGGTACACAGAGAGAGAGCGAGAGAGAGAGAGAGCGAGAGAGAGAGAGAGTGTGTGACACGCGTGGCAAAGCAGCTTTGATTTTTAAGTCGCTGGCAGAAAGTTTTATCATTATCGTTGCGCATGCAAATCGCTAGCAATTGCCAATTGCCAACATTTGACGAGCAATGAGCCAGCACGAAGCCGACAGAAGAAATCGAAGCTCCATAAAGAATAATACATTGTGCTTAAGCGGAGTGCGAACATTCCGCAAAAGGCAAAGGAGCAGACGAAGGCGAAGACGAAGACGAAGATGAAGATTGGCCAATAATCCGTTTCAAATGCACGCAATCAAAATTTACACCAGTTGCCAGGCAGAGACGGTACAGTTGTGCCTAAAGTGTGAAGTGAGGGGAGTTGGTGAGAGAGTGAGAAAGAGAGAGAGAGAGAGAGAGTGAAAGAGGGCGGTAGAGATTAACAGAGAGAGAGGGAGAGAGTGAAAGACAGTAGGGGGTGAGATGCAGGGAGAGAGAGAGAAAAGTCTGACAGGTAGAGAGACTGATAGAAAGAGAGAGAAAAGAGTGATACAGACAAAAAGGGAGAGAGAGAGAGAGGGACATAGAGATAGAGTGAAAGACAGAGAGAGATAGAGAGACAGAACAGTTTGATAGAGTCAGGGAGAGACACAGTTAGAATGAGATAGAAAATGCAGACAGAGAGAAGGAGAGGTAGAAAGATGAGAGAAAGAGTTAGATATAAATAGTGAGAAACAAGTAATAGAGCCAAGGAGAGATAGTGAGATAGATAGATAGATAGAGAGAGAGAGAGGGAGAGAGAAAAGTGTGATACAGACAGACAGAGATAGAGAGAGAGAAAAAGATAGAAAAGTGATATATCTGTCTATAATAAGTTGAAAGAAGAGAGATATCTCTATATATCTTTTTACTCTTCTAGATAGATATACATAGCATCATGTACGTGTCGCATGTGCTCGACTTATCTCTCTTGACCCACTTAGTCGCGGGCATTTCAGCTGATAACTACTTTATACGTAGATAATTAGACAATTACAGTGAAAACCCGATAATTCGAAAGAGCAAAGAATATCAATTTTTTACAAATTATAAAAAATAAATTCTAATAAATGACATATATATTTTTTATGCATTTTTTACGAATTATATATATTATAATAAAAAAAAATTATAATAAATTATAAATGTTTTATACATAAAAAAAATAAAATAAAATATTTATTTTTATTTATTTTTTATTTTAATTTATTTTATTTATTAATAAAATAATAAAATTATAATAAATTATAAATGTTTTATATATAAAAAAAATAAAATAAAATATTTATTTTTTATTTTAATTTATTTTATTTTATTATTATTATTATTATTATTATTTTCTTTTTTTAATAAAAATAAAATAAAATATTTATTTTTTATTTTAATTTATTTTATTTTATTATTATTATTATTATTATTTTCTTTTTTTAATAGACTTTTCTTTAAGGACACTTAAGAATTAAGAATTGATTTAGATTTATTTTTATTTAATTTTTTCTTTTCTTTTTTTATTATAAATTCCAGTTTGTCTAAATTAATCAGCTCGTTGATGAAAGAAATTTAAATTATTCTGCTGCCTCAAGTCTGCTTCAATGGCTGATGTATCGCTCGAGTAGATTTTCTTTATTATGAATAGATTTTCTTAATGTGAGTTATTGAGCTCTTCGTTTTGACGGCAACTTGAGAGAAGCTGAGATAGTTTACTCTGCTCTTAAAAAGAGCATAAGATTCTTAAGCTCATTTGGCTCTTGGCCAGCTGCTTGAGCTGTGCAACAATTAGTTACTCCATAGACTTGAGTTGACTTAACTATGCTGCTTATAACTAATTTATCCATGGCTAATTGAACGCATAACCGAAGATCTCACTTGTCATATAAGTTATAGCTTCGATGGCTATAGCTAAATGTCGCACCTGCTTGACTTACCTGTCAGTTGTTGGTTAAGCTGTCAGACGACTTCCTGCCTCGACTCGCTTTCTTGCTTGCTGCTGCTTCTTCTTTCTTATATATATGTATATGTTGTTTTATTTGCCTCGGTTAAGTAATATGCTGGAGACACTGCGCCGTGCTCAGCTGTGGCTCAGGCTGAGCTCGTTGGCTGCCTGGACTCAGCGACTCACAGCTCGCAGTTCGCAGCTCTCAGTTTTTTCTCTCTGCTTTACAGCGCCAGCAGCGCACGGCTGCCATTATAAATTATTATTCATGAGCGGATGCGGATATTGAAAAGTTTCATTTTGTTGTTGTTGCTTTTATTATTGTTGTTGCTGCTGCCGCCTGCGTCTATCTTCATTTCAATTTTTACGCCGTTGACGTCGTCGTCATCTTCAAGCAGCCTCTTGTTGCTGCTGCTGCTGCTGCTGCTCTTGTTGTTGTTAGTCTGTCTCTGAGACTTCTCGATTTCTCCTCATATGTGTATATATATATATGTATATGTTCTTCTCTCTCTTCTTGTTGTTGTTGTGTGCTTGACGCTGCGCGTGTTGTTTGGAAATTAGATTTGTGCACGTTTCTTGTTTTCTATTTCCGTTTATCGGCTTTTTTTTTTTATTCTTGCCTCTATTCCTATTGTTTGTGGCGCATCTTTTGCTCCTTTTCTTTACATTTATATTTTCGGTAATTTATTTACCGCTTTTGTAATACCCTAGCTGCAGCCTGAACAATAGCTTTGCCGCGCACTTTGACCTCAGCTGAGCGTGAATCTAGATAAATCTTGATTTGCAGATTTTTTAAGCAAGAATTTAAATTTTATTTAATTTATTATTTTCCTTTATGTGGACTGCCTTAAGCGATGGAAGGCTTTCTTTCACACATCAAAATAATGTATTTATTATTTTACTATATATATATATTTTATTTTATTTTATTTTTTTTTTTTTTAAGTAAAACATTTTTATTAAAAACTAAAATAAGGTTTTATTTTGGACGAGACTTTTTTCCAACAACTAAAATAATGTGTTTTTTTTTATGTGAATTTTTTTTCTTTCATAAACTAAAATAATGTTTTTTATTTATTTACATATTTATTTTAAGTGAGACTTTTTTTCACATACTAAAATAATGTTTTTATTATTTTTATATATATATATATATATTTTTTTTTTTTTTTTTTAGAATTTCTTTCAAAACCTAAAATATATATTTTTTTTAAAGTGCAATTTTTTTTAAGCGACACTTTTTCCAACAACTAAAATAATGTTTTTTTTTTTTATTTTTTATTAATTTTTTTTTTAAGTGTGACTTTCTTTCACAAACTAAAATAATGTTTTTGTTATTTTATTATACTTTTTTTATTTATTTATTTTTGTTTTTTGTTTTTTGACTTTCAAAAACCAAAATATATTTTTTTTAACTAACTATAACTATAAAAAAGTTTTTTTAAACGACATTTTTTTACAAAACTAAAAGAATGTTTTTTTTTTTTTTTTCATTTATTTTTTTTAAGTGAGACTTTCTTTCACAATTCAAAATAAGGTTTTTTTTTTTTTAAGTGTAAAATGTTTTAAGAGATGTGAGACTTTCATTCAAAAATCAACAGCATCTTTTTTTTTCATGTGAGAAAAAAACTACAACAAAATTCGTAACACGTTTCTTCCCATAAGGTATCTATGGATTATCTCAACTTTCGCTTGATTTTCTGTTGCTACTTTTTATCGATTACTGTTAAGAACAACTATCGATAGTTATGCAGCTCTAATTGCTAGTGTACTGCAAAATATTGAAGCTACTTCAATTCTGATTAGCCTGTGGCATATATAAGTTAAGAGTTCATATGCCACAGATATAGAATGTCAAATTGTAAAATTCAACTGTGAGCAGAGCCAATGAAATTTTACAAGTTTACAGGTAATAAGAGAGAGAGAGAGAGAGAAAGAGAGAGAGAGCGAGAGAGAGCTTATTTGAAGAGCTGAAATCGGGTTGGTTCTTATTAAATAGAACTGCACTGAAGCAGCAAGGAATTCAAAGGAAATCAAGCATAAGCAGCTGTTATTAAATCCTTTCGAGAGTTCCCAAGAAGAGCTCGAATACCTAGCTACGCAGAGTAGAGTTTAAATTGAAAAACAATTTGACTGTCAGGCTCGTCGAGTGGCCAACCCTGGGCAAGGGTGACAACTCTGCTGCTGCATAGCTCACAGTTTACTCTGCCAGTTAGCTAGTCAGCCCAAAAGTAGCTGCTCGATGTGCAGTCGAGTCTTGTCCCTTTTGCCATTCACTTTTGTTCGCTCGCTTCCGGCTTGCATTTCAATTTGGGCCTGGACTCGGGCTTGGCCCGTCCACATCTAGTTAGTTTCATGTATGTGTGTATTTACATCTACTTGTATACATGGAGAGAGCCCAATCTCTATCTATGTCTATTATCTGTATACACATCCGCAGTCACAGCTGTGCCGCTGCCTCAAGTCTGCTGCTTTAAAATTGATATTCCATTGACGTTTGGCGACCTACTCTGGGCTGTGCCCAGCACCAACCAGCTCAAGTTATTTATGTGCTCGTTTACAACTTTGTTGTTGCTCCTTTTGTTGCCATTGCAGAAGCCAGCAAGCCACATTGATTGAAATAAACTTTCGCATTGTGTTGTTTTGGTGGCTTATGTCATTGCCATATCTCTCTGGCTCTGGCTCACTCGAGCCCATCATCTTTTCGCTGTCTCTCTGTCTCTCTGAATCCTTTTCCGTCTCGCACTGTTAGCGGCGCCAACTTTTTAATCAAAGTTCGCGCCGCAACGCAGTCAAATTGTTGCCGCAATTAAGCGATTGACTCTCGGCTAAAAAACTTTGGCCAACTTCATGTTAACTGATTTCATCTAGCTTATAGAGCAACTGTAGCCGCGCCGCCTATCGAATATCTCTTCACGGCTGGCCTTCATCAGCGTCGAGCTACTGCAGCCGCAGTCATCAATTTTGGCCAGCTACAAGCGCTAACTATGCACACGCTCATATTTCACACACACACGCACACGCACACGCACACACATACATACGTATGGTATGTGCAGCTGTGGTCGTAGCTGTGCAAAGTTTTCTGGGTGCTCAACCTTTGCCGCTGATCTAATTTAAATGAGCGGCGACTCGCTCGCCTTTGCCCATGCATAAAGGCGCATAAAATCTCATACAGCAAACCGGATATGGCCTTTTAAGGCATTAAAGTAGAAACATCTACCTACCCCCGCCCACTTGCCGGCTCGTTTTGGCCCTGGCCCCAAAAGCTGACCCGGTAAAAAGCATTGAAATGCCAAAACGGCCGCAAAGCGAACTGCAAAATTGAAATATTTTGATGTTGGCAGCAAGTTAATGTAGACCAGCAGCAGACCCAAGCACACACACACACACGTGTTGAATTATAATAAACCAGCAATGGGCTGCACAAATGCCGGAAATCGCTAGTGAGACGAGCAAACCTACACCCACACAGACACAGAGAGCGAGAGGGAGAGGGAGAGGGAGAGAGTGAACCTGTGCCTCAAGCCCGAAGGCCAGAGCACGTATAATATACGGGCACACGTACGAGAGCGAGCTATGTTTATGTATGTGTGTCTGTGTGTGGGCGTGTGCCTGGCAGTCGGACCTTTACTTGTATTAATATCCATTAGATTTATGTTTAGCAAATGTAACCACAGAAATTACACTTTAAAGTCAAAGCCCGGACAGCACAGCGCCAAGCCGGAATGAGCTGCAATTTTTCGTCGATATCGAAATGCGAATGGGGCTCCCTCTCTCTCTCTCTCTCTCTCTCGCTCTCACTGGGTGCCATGCACATTAGATATTGCTTCAGTTGTTTTAATAGCAAGGGTTTGGGCCTCATAATTAAACGGCCCACCAGCTCCCACTCTGCCGCTCTCCCTCACCAGTCGCAGCACTGTTGAAAGGCTCGCTCGGCACGTAAATGGGCCATACATAAAGGGCCCAGAGCCCATTTGGTTGGCAACTTATGGGGCCTGGACTTTAACACTTTGGTGCCACATTAAGACTGCAAATTGTTAAACGTGGCACCTGGAGCAACCTTGAAGACCCCAACGAACTCAGCCAGCTGCCCGTAATCTGACCTGCCTAGCCAGCCGGGCCATTGCCATTGGCCCATTACTTAAGTTCATTAGCATCTCGCCGCAGCAGCGCTGGCTGGCCGAAAATTGACTTAAATGTGGCTGCCTAGCGGGCGGTGGGTCAGTGGCTAACAGACAATTGCCACTTGCCACTTGCCACTTAACATGAAATTGACTTGAGAAAATTGCATCAGACAGGTCTGGCAAGCTGTCCTCTACTCTGTCTACTCTGCTCGCTAATGTATTCCTTAATCTCTCTGCCAGGAAGTCAACTAGACTGCATGTGTGCTCACTTGATTGCCAAGTGCAGCGCAAGACTCTTGCATTGTAGCTACTGAGATCTCTTGAAATCATCAACATAATTCGTGACTCTTGCTCGACGAAATGCAGAGAGCAATTGATTGATTCGGTTCTTTAACGAGCTCGATCGGTAACAACTATTGGCTATTGAATGGCAGCTGTTCTCTGAGACTATCGCAGGCAGCTAATTAAAATTGAAGATACAAAGGCATTGCTTAAAGCCGAGTCTTAAATTGCTGCATTGCTACAGCTCAATTATGAATGGCGCATGATCATAAAGCATTCAAGAAATGCAAAATTGCTGCGTGAAGTGTCGTGGAAATAAAAATAAATAAAAATATGTCAGCTGCACTCAGCTGGGCCAACTTCCTGGCCAATTGACGCCATGAAAATGGATGGGACTTGGCCAAGCCAAGGCACAGATGAGATGAGGCGTGGCGTGGCGTGGCGTGGCAAGGCTCTGGAAATGGGAATTCGATGCCAGCTGTAGATTTTCCTTATTGATGACTGGCAATGTTGTTGACATTATTTGTGCGGTCGAAGCGACGCCAGCTGGTCGCCATCGATGCAAAGTTGTTGACGCGCAAGTGTTGCACATGCAACTCAACTCAACTCAACTCGATTCAATTCCATTTCTGTAGCACTCAACAAAAGGCCGCTTCACACAGAGAGCGAGAGAGAGAGAGAGTGAGGGAGAGGGAGGGAGAGTGAGGTGTGTGAGTGAGGCGTATTAAGCGGCACAGCATCATTATTTGCCCATGAGAATCAAAGTCTCGATTCTCATAAAAATGATTCATGATATCGCATTATTTCCGTATCATTTGTAATTTCCAGTTTCCTGCTTATTTTCACCACCCACACACACACACAGAGAGAGAGAGGGAGAGAGGGAGAGAGAGATACAAACTAGAAGAACAAGCAACTGGCAAGGGCAACGAAGCAGGAGTCGCAGCAGTAGCAGGAGGCAGCGGCTGCAATTACTATCTATCTGGTATTTTATAACTTTTGTGCGCGTCGTCGTTGGCTTTCCGCTTGCTGCGCACCTCTTGCTGATTACAGCGCCAAAGTCAGCGTCAGAGTGAGAGCAAGAGAGAGAGAGAGTGAGTGAGCGCGACAAAGTCACAGTCACAGTTACAGCCACAGCCACAGTCATAGCTACAGCTACAGCTACAGCTGTATCATCATTATCATCATCATCATCATCATCATCGACTTGTCGTTGTCATCATCGTTACCATTCTTTGTTCGCCTCGCTTTAGATATCTTTGACTATGTATCTCTCTCTCTCTCTGTGTGTGTGTGCGCTATTTTTGTTGTAGTTTTTGATGAACATTTAATTGAATTCTCTTACTACTGCGCGCTTTGTCTTAAACTACCAACACACACACACACACACCCACACACACACACACACCCACACACACACACACACTGAGATTTGCTGCGTTACAATATCTGTTCGCGTTGGCCAAAAGTTATGCGACTTTTCGTTTCCGTCTAATTAAAATTACAATTGAAATATGCTTCGACTGCTTTAAGCAGCCAAAACTGAAATTTAGCTTTAAGGCAAAAGCGCCTAAAACCTGCTCAAAGCTAAAATAATATTCAAGTTAAGTGAATTAAATTCCTAATGAGCTGCATAGCTAACTGGTTCGCAACTAACTAAATGATAGATTGATTGATTGATTGATTGATGCGCTAGCAAAAGTTAGCTCTAGATATTTGGCACGCCATATACAGAGTAGAGTTCATGTGGAAATGCTGCTATACCGCAACTTGAACTAGTTCAGTTAGCATGATAGCTGATTGATTGATTGATTGATTGACTAGCATGTTAGCTGTGCGCGAAGCACGCCAAAATTCTAATTAAGTTAGTTCATTTCTTCACCGCAAATGGAACCAAACTAAAAATATTTAACTAAAGCTAAAAATATTTAATTGACAATAACTGATCATATGATTGTTTCATTAGATTATCTTATCTATGGGCATAGCTCACTCTGAGTAAAAAAAATGCAATTGCAATTGAATTGCGTTCTTTTTGTTTCATTTTTTGCTATTTAGCAAGTTGAACTGGTTCACTTTAGAACTACATTAAATAAATAATAGTTGATGATTGATTAAGAATTTAAATACGTATATTTATATTTTATATTTATTTATATATTTTTAGACTTTATATTATATTTACTATATTTAATAGTGGTTTAATTTATAAATCTCAATTATATTATACTCTTTAATTTATTATTATTATTTATTTATTTATTTTTATTTTTATTTTTATTTTTTATTTTTTTTTCATTTTCAATTAATATTTTTTAGTGTACTTTTCCCAAGAAGTTTACATTGAATTGTCATGAATTATTTTTCAAATGTTCAATGAATGTACATATATGCATATATCGAAAGGGATTTTTTTAGACTAATATAACACATAAAAGTCTACATAACTCTTTGAATATCTACTTACAACGCCACATGCTCTCTGATATATTTGTCTATAACTCGAGTATATCCACTCTGAATTATATATACCTATTTGTCTGGCTTTGAATTATGGCTAACAAATTTAAAAATAAATATTTTTAATTAATTAATAATAATTATTATTTACTAATTTTATAATAATTATTAATACATTAGAGTAATTAATAAATAATAATAATTAATAAATAATAAGTAAATTAATAATTATTATTACATAATTTTATAATAAGTAAAGTAAGTAATATAAGTAAATTAATAATTATTATTACATAATTTTATTAATAATTGTATTCTGGTAAATTCGTAATAATTATTATTAATTAATTAATCATTTACATAATATTAATTGTAAATCATTATAAAAAGAATTTTTAGTCATATTTGAAGTTCAAGCTTTATATAAAATTAAATCATTATTAATCGCTTTACCTAATTATTAATTACTACTTACTAATTATTAATTATAATTTTATTAATCATAAAATTTGATTATATATGTATATATAAATACATATATAGTCAGCGACCTCGTTACATTTAATTCAAATAACTCACTTGCAAACATTTTGCGTGTACTTGTTGAACTAGTTCCGACTCATTGGTTCATTTGGCTCAATGGCTCGCAGCGTTTGCATGTAACTCTCATTTAAAGTTTTCCATACGCAAATAAACTGCATTTAAAGAGAGATGGAGAGTGAGCCCAGCTCAGCTATCTCCCTCTCCCTCTCTATCTCTCTTTCTGCTTCTTTGCTCACTATCTCTCCCGCTCCCTGTCAACGGCACGCAGTATCAAATGGTGAATAGATAAAAACAACATGACTTAATGAGTGGTATTTATTTTTATGCTAATTACTTTCGAATAAGCAGCACTTGATGCTGCCTCTGCTGCTGCCTCTGCTGCTGTTGCTGCTGCAAGATGCAACTGTGGCAGTTACAAAGTTCGCTCTAATGAGCGACAAACAGACAGCGGCTGAAGGAGCCGAGTGAAGCCAAGCCAATGCCAATGGACGATGGGTGAGCAATAATTGTTGTGAAATTTTCCATGAGCGGGGCCCACTGGGTTAATAGCAACAGCAACTGCGATAGCGACAGCGAGAGCGACAGCGACGTCGACGTTTGTATAAAGTAAATGCCATTATACAATAAGCAAGTTGTGCTGTAAATATTCTTGAAATGTACAAAAGCACTCGCTCTGAAAGCCGTAAAGTATGCAATATGACAGCGCATAAAGGATACGACTGCTAGCAGCAGCAGCAGCTGCCTGGCTCCTGCTCCTGCTCCTGCTCCAGCAGACGTCCGAGTCCAAGTGAGAAAAACAGCAAATACATATACATATACACACATATAGATATGCATGCTAAAGATGATGAAGAAGATGCTGAGCAAAAAGAACAACAACTTAATTACCATGCTGGCTCACACAGCGGCCGCTATTAAGAGCCAGCAAGAGTTTCAGTCAACATCAAAGATAAACGAGCAGCCCCTAGCTGAGATTATTTCTTTAGCGCACACTACAACTATACACATATACATATATAGTAGTGCTATATAGAGATGTATATATGTATGTGCAGTTACCCGCTGACAATACTTGGCCAGTAATTGAGTTTTAGGACAACAAAACAACAGCGAGCAGCGCTCTGGCAGCGCGAATTAACAGCTGAATTGTTGTTGGTCGCGTGCTGAGCAGAAAGTTGCAAATCGCTTGACCGCCAGCTCGTTCCCAAATTAATAAAAACTAATTAAAAACATTATTATAATATGCTTGTTAATGTTCTGCATTTATACCTGTACATATATTTCTCTGCCCGGCCAGTCGAAAATATAAATAAAGTGCTTAACAGAAGGGCCAACTAACAGGCGGACTAAGAGCGGGGCTAACAGCCAAGCTAACAGCATAAATTGTAGAGCAAGTCAAGTTTTGCTGCATTTGATATTTAAGTAGAGCTTAATGAGAGACGCACTCAACTGTTGATCCAGTTACAGCAGTTATCAGAGCTCGCAAATATCTATTGATCATCTCGATCATTGTCTGTAATAATCAGGAGTAAAACTCTAAGAGCAACCGATGGCTGAGCTTCTTCAGCGAGCTCATTCGTGATCGAAGAGAAACATTTTATTTTGAGTTTTTCTGGGTTTCCCCAAGTGTCTAGTTGAGTTTTATGAGGCCTTATACATGTATGTATGTATGTATTGGCATGCATGGGAGAGTTGTCTTCGCTAAGCACATCAACTGACTACGTGAATGTATGCATGTGTATGTGAATGTGAAGACCGTTTGCGTAGACTTTTTGCGCACTCTCTGCTCATTTTCTGTGTATCATTGTACATGACTCTGAGGCACAATATTCAACCGAACAAAAACGAATTGAAAGCGTGGGAGTGCGAGTAGATGAGTTGCTTGCGCACACAGCCACACAAATGCCCATACATGTAGCAAGGGACTGTTAGTGTGTGTGTGTGTGTGTGCAGGCCTGTCACTACTTCATATTTTTCATACGCATCAATGCTTCAATACCCTACCCACAAATAATCAACACAGCATTGCAAACTCTTTAAAAAGTATAGTATACTCTTCATACGGTAGAGAAGTAACGGGATCTTCGCGAGCAAATTTCAATTTGTTGTTCGCTACCTGCTTTTGCATAGAGAGAGAGAGCATAGCTAGAAATTGAGAGAAATGCATGTAGAGATCCGTTCATTTAGTTTGAGCGCTTAAAGTGTTAAGAGAAGAGTTAACCCAACTTCGGCTCACTCAATATGTTGTATGCCTTTCACTCACTCATATCGAATGAACTCTTTTGGTCTATGCAAAGGTATGCATATGTAGCTATGTTGTGAGTGGCTTAACGAGTCCCATTGTGCGAGCCTCGATTTAATCTCTCTCTAAACGAAGTTCGTTAAAAGGGCCTCATACGAATCGTTCAACTCAAAGCACTCAGCCGAAAGCAGAAACGCAAAGAGTGTGAGAGAGAGAGAGCGAGTGAGTATGAGTTTTTTTCTTGGCTGACATCGCGAAGAGAGACTAAAACTCAAAAAATAAAATAAGAGCTATTCGCGAGTTGAGTGACTATTTTGCATAGAATAAAATCACTTAAAACTGTTAGATATTTTCTTTACTATGAATCATTATTATTACTATGAAAATCTCTGAGTATTCTCAATAAAAATCTTTTTATTATTATGTTTCATAATCTTAATTTAATAACTTAGATGCAATTGCCCTTTTGAATGCATTCAGGATATGTATGTATGTGTAGTAAATCCCATATCTCCATTCCCATTTTAAGTCACCAAATTCATCATTCAAATCAAGTCAGTTTAACTAGCAGCCTCTATTTTCACACTTCAAGCTTCGATTGAAGTTTTTAATTAAGTTTCTTACAAATTAAAAAAAAAAAAGTAAAAGTGAAAGTGAAAATGAAAAGCTTAAGGAGTATTTCCACTCAGTGTCACAGCTGATTCTTGCGCTTGCGACCGGGTCGCACGGCGTAAACGCTCTGCGGGAGCGGTCCGTTGGGCAGCAGCTTGCCGGAGCGCGTGGCGGCCAGGAGACGACGCTCGTGGACCTTGCGATGCTTGGTCAGATGATCGGAGCGGGCAAAACATTTGGCGCAATAGTCGCACTTGTAGGGCTTCACGCCCGAGTGTGAGCGCCGATGCCGTGCGAGCTCATCGGAGCGCGAGAAGCGCCAGCTGCAGTCGGGCCAGTTGCAGGCGTACGGCTTCTCGCCCAGATGCCGGCGCAGGTGGGCCTTGAGGTGGGCGGGCTTGGCGTACAGCTTCTCGCAGCTGCCAAAGGTGCACAGGTAGCCCTTCTCTCCGGCAGCATTGTGGCTGAGCTGCAGAGGCGCTGCCGCTGCCGCCGCTGCTGTTGTCGCTGCGGGAGAGCTGGGTGCAGCGAGACGCAGATTGTTGTTGCTCTCCTGCAGAAAGTCATCGCACATATCCGTGCAGAGCGGCGTGCGCTCAGGCAGTATATCAATGAGTTCAGGTATTTCTACAAAGTGATCCAGCAGCCGCTGCTCCCAGTCGCTCAGCTCGGGCGGCGTAGACGCTGAGCCAATGGCAAAGGACGTGAGCTCCTGATGCGCTGCGTCGCCAAAGTCAAAGAGCAGCTCCTGATCCTCGCTGCTGCTGCTGTTGCTGCAGCAGATGTTGTTGCTGCTGCTGATGCTGTTGCTGCTGTTGTTGTTGTTGTTGCTATCCAATGTAATGATGCCATAGTAATCCATGCCGCCGGGCTCATAGCCATTGCCGAAATTAACATCCGCATAGCAATAATCCAACTGTTGCTGCTGCTGCTGCTGCTGATGGAAGAGTGGCTGATCGAAGCAATCGACTTCGAGCATGGCCGGCTCATCCAGTTCGCTGTAGAGTTGCTGAAAGGCGCCCGTCGCAAAGAACTCCATGGAAACAAATGAGCCGAACTCTGGGCCCTGTCCAAATATTTATGCACAAATCGTTTGGCATGAACTTTCGCTCTGGCCACGCTCGAGTGCGAACATTGACTGATATAGAAGACGAGATGCGTAGCCAACACCCAGATAGGCCATCGCATCAGGCATTCAGAGATCCCTGTGGGAATAATTAGCCAGTCATATGCACATGTACATACATATATGCAAATGGATCGTAGTGTGGACAATTTGCAGCCGTTTCAATCATCGTTTATCTAACCCGTTCGCTGGCGTCATTAACAACAGCAACAACGGCGAAGGCGACGACGACAGCGACGGCGACAGTAGACAGCCATATGTCGAGGCACACATGTGCCACACACACACACACACACAGTCTGAGTGAGCTATCTGTGCTGCTCTCGCAGCTGTGCCAAGCGGTGTCAGGCGTTTCGACGTCGCCGTCTCTCGACACTGTGTCATTGTTTACGGCACCTGCTTACGCTCCGGATCCGGCGATGGCCACTGCCTGGCAATTGTGCTGCTCGTGCGCCGTTCCAGCATCACTCGCATCCGTATTTATCACAGCTCTGTCGCTCAAAGTCCCACAACGTCAGTTATAATCATGTTTTTGGGTTTTTCTATTTTGTTGCTCACAGCTAACGGCGACAGCAATTAGTTAATGATCAACAAATAAATATTTCAACTAATTTACGCTCCCAAGGGATCGCGAGACGATCGCATTGAAAGTAATATGAATGTTTTCTGAGAGTGCGTGGCAGTGGTAGAAACGGCGCGAGAGAGAGAGAGAGCGAAGGGTAAAGAACTATGTTAATGGGCAAGAAATGACAGAGATAGAGCATAATGGAAGCTGATAAGATTAGAGCAAGAGAAAGGCAGTCGCATATTACACATAAATTAAGATGAATTAATTTGTAAACAATTATTATTATTTATGATATGATGATGGTATATGATATATGATCAACAAGGAAGATATCAATAAATTGATTAATATAACTACCAAAGAAACACTTAAAACCATCTGGAACGACTACACGCACTTCTACAAAACGATCAACCCTGCAAGAGAATCTACACATTTTCCAACTAAATCAGAAACACGTAATAAAATACACAAGATTCAGACTAAGACGTACAAAATCAACTCGTGAATTCATTTTCAATAAAACACCTGCTCCTATTTGCCCATTTTGCAATAGCGACACCTTGACAACCAAACACCTACAACACCAATGCCAACATGTAATGAATATCTGCAAATCCCTCAATTCCCCCACACTATATAAAGCAAATATAGAAAACTTTATAAAAATAATCAACAAACTAAACATAGATCTATAATGTATAAAATGTAAATAATGTATATGATATTTGCCTGAAGGCCTCTGTCGCTCTGGCTTAAAAGAAAATTGTTATTTAGAATTAATTCTTAGTAACAATAAATAAATAAATAAATAAATAAATAAATAAATAAATAAATAAAGAAATAAATAAATAAATATATAAATAAATAAATAAATAAATAAATAAATAAATAAATAAATAAATAAATAAATAAATAAATAAATAAATAAATAAATAAATAAATAAATAAATAAATAAATAAATAAATAAATAAATAAATAAATAAATAAATAAATAAATAATATGAAATAAATAAATAATATGAAATAAAAAATAAATAATATGATATATGATATATGATATATGATCTATGATCTATGATATATGATATATGATATATGATATATGATATATGATATATGATATATGATATATGATATATGATATATGATATATGATATATGATATATGATATATGATATATGATATATGATATATGATATATGATATATGATATATGATATATGATATATGATATATGATATATGATATATGATATATGATATATGATATATGATATATGATATATGATATATGATATATGATATATGATATATGATATATGATATATGATATATGATATATGATATATGATATATGATATATGATATATGATATATGTTATGATGATATAATATAATAATAAATAGCATTATTTATTATATTTAATATATGAAATATATTTGAATGAGTTTTTAAATTTTACATAATTCAATCCTAAGCAAAAGATTCCTTATTGTATTATATAATATAATATAATAAAATTTATAGTTGATTTTCAGTAATATAATATATAGGGGACCCTCGATGAACAAACGCCTCGCATAACGAGAATTTTGCATATCGAACTCATTTGTTATTGAGATACTAAGTTTCGCTTATCGATTTATTGTATGCAAAACTTCAGTCAGTCATTAAACAAAGATATAGGGAAATGCCGAATATACATTATAAGGCTGTCCATTTTAGCATTTCTTAATGCATTCTTAGCATTAGCATGTTTTTAGCATTTTGTAGGCACTATTTAGCATGTAATTCAGATTTTTTAAGATCTGGTGATTTCGGTTAACTTAACGAATTGTGTTCGTTAACCGATGCTCCACTGTATATTATAATAAATATGAATATTAAATATTAGATCCTTCAGCTGAGAGCTAAGTATATTAAGCTAAGCTAGCCACAGTTGGAGATCAACTTTATATATCCTGCCCACTCTAACATACTGACCAGCAGACTCCGCTGCATTATAAGACTCCTCCACAAGAGAATCAAGAGAATGAGCGCGACATACTCACCAAATGACTTTATTTTACTTTAACTAATATATAAATTGAAGCATAATTTAGCATATATCTATACAAATTGAAGCATAATTTAGCATATATCTATAGCCAGCTACATTATATATATAAACAATCCCATATCCATCAAGTCGATACACACACTTTCTCTCTCGCCTTCGCCTTCAGCTTATTCCAAGCAAAATATAATTTAATTTGAATACATTCTTGCAGCGCATTTGAATTAAAGTTCATAATTGCCAGATAATGCCATAGCTATAGCCGAAATGAGTGCTTCTCTATATGCATGTGAGCTCCATGGCATTAGTTCATTAGTTCAGCTGCTTAAGAGCCGCAGATACATCCAGCATGGAGCTTGTTTGTCAATGGGTTTAAATGCGCGCAGAAAGGAGCCGAGTCGTGCATAGCTAGCGATTAGCCTCGCTCGACGCCCAAAATGCCTGCCACGCCCACCAATTGACGCTGCCTCTGTCGCTGACATACATCCGATATACGCAGCTCCAGTTCGCAGCTCTCGGCTCCCGGCTCCTGCACGAAATTAACATAAATTTTGTGCGGCAAACGTTGAAATTTACTTTTGCATGTTGTGTAATAATCAGGCGGCTGTAAATCCTTGCAATAACCACAATCAGTTCACAGTCCTCCCCACGCTCTGGCACGCCCACAGCCCCAACTGTAGCCTGCCACGCCCGCAGCCCTTGGCAGTGTCACAATCGGGGCCTACGTGAAGTCATTTGTTGGGCGTCGCGCTTAGCGCTAATTGAAATTGTAAAAATCAAAGGAGGCAACAGCATTAAAGAGGACTTAAAGGATAACAACGGCTGACAGCCACTTGGCTGGGGCAGTTTGTAATTACGAGCGTGTACTTTGATATTAATTATATTTAATTTGCCGCTGCTTCGTCTCGAACTTGCTGCGCCCTATTCCAAAAGAAAAAGAAAGCAATCACAAAGCGACTGGAATACTAAATACATTTACAGCCTCAAATAGTAATATAGATGGAGGCATAGATTTATATGAGCCTTTAAAAAGGGTAAGAGGCAAGGCTGAAACTGTCTCCGTTTACAGTTCAATTTGAGTTGTCTTCTTGCCTCTGCTCTGTGCTCTTGTACTTTAATACATACAGCTCTATTCTATTGTTTCTCAACTCTTTTCGACTCTACGCAGTTTTACTCGAGTCTAGTCAGCTGGTCTCAGGCCTACTTTACTCAGCTCTACTCGAGTCTACTCAACTCAACTTAAATCAATTCAATTCTTTTGGAATCGATTCTACTCGACTCTATTCTAGACAAATCTCCACTCTACTTCACGCTTATCGACTCTACTTTATTCTACTCTACAATTCTCTATTCTATTCTACTCTACTCCACACTTCTACTCTACTCTACTCTACACAACTCTACTATACTTTACTATACTCTAGACTAATCTTCCCTACTCTTCTCTACTTTACACTAATCTACTCTACTCATTTCTACTACTACTCTACTCTACTCTACACTTCTCTACTCTACTCTACACTTCTCTACTCTACTCTACTCTACTTTACTGTACTCTACTATATTCTACACTAATCTTATCTACTCTACTCTACTCTTCACTAATCTACTCTACTCTACTCTACTCTACTCTACTCTACTCCACTCTACTTTACTCTACTCTACTCTACTCTACTCTATTCTACTCTACTTTACTCTACCCTACTCTACTCTACTTTACTCTACTTTACTATATTCTACACTAATCTTCTCTACTCTACTCTACTCTTCACTAATCTACTCTACTCTACACTTCTCTATTCTACTCTACTCTACTCAATACTTCTGTTCAAATCACTCTACTCTACCCTACACTATTCTACTCTGCTCTGCCGCTCTGTGCTATATTCCACTCTACTCTACTATACTTTGCTATGCTTTACCACTCTCTACTCTACCAGTACTCTACTGAATTCTGTCTAAGATATATACATAGATATAGAATAGGATAGTAAACAACAATGTTGTGGAAGATACAGATACAGATGTTTTATATCAAATATTTTGATGGCATAAACACAGCAAATGCAAATACAAATACTTTGTAGGGCAAAAAGCATCATATATATATGTACGTATATGTATGTGTGTGTGTGGATTTCTCTGTGTGGAGTTTCATGTTTATATGCAGTTATAGATACTGTTATTTAGTAAGTGCTTGGCTCGAGTGTCATCTTGCAATGCGATTGAGACAACGCCCGACATGACAGCATTGCAAACGGGGCAACAGGGCATCAATCTAAATTATTTTGACGCCCAGCATCATCAGCAGCAACAACAAAGGCAGCAAAAGCAGCAAATGCTGTGGCAAGAACTTTGGCATTTGGTGGTTTATTTGAGAGTTGAGATAACATAAATTAGTATGCCGCTCGACTGCTGGAGCAGGCGAGCTCTTGAGTTGGCTCTGTGGAAATTCCTTGAATGTTTCGTGTAGCTGCATCTGTATCTTTCGATGTTTTGCTGCAACCGCATGTAGCTGCATGCATACGGACATGCTGCATTGCAATTGCTGCATGCGAATGCGATTGTGTGCACCGCAAGTGTCATAACGGGAATTATGCATAAAATTTAACTGTAAATTGCAGACGGCAAAATGTTGTCAAGCATTGCAGGCAAAGACGACCACAAATTTAAATGCATGTCCGACTATTTTGCTGGCAGCAACCTTATCCCAAAGTCCAAAAGGATTTTGCCATGCCACAAGCCCCAAGTCCCCAGCAACAAATGAGCTTCAAGCATTTGACAGGTGCAGCGCACAGATGCCTTCAGGAGCTGAACACTGAGAGATAGAAAATGAATCAAAAATAAAACAGAACGAAAATCTTAAGGCACAGACAACTTACACAGATGACATCGATAAATTGCAAAAATAGAAAAAACAAGTAAGAAAGCATCACTCGACTCTGTTCGACTACGAGATACCCTAGCTATAATACTCTTCTGCGCAGTTGATGCCGTGGCTTGGGCTATACCTTGTGCTCTTAAAAGTTAAATTCTACATAGATTATCTTCATGATAATTTGATAGCATAATAAGAGCATTTAAATGTGTCTATTTGTCAAATTGCAAGTCTCGAGTATTTGAATGACTTTTTTCCCAAATTTATGCAGATGGGGGCGAATTGGGGGCTGATATCCAAAATCTAAGAAAAACCGAAATTGTATTTAATTAGTATCAATATATATGCAGAAGACTTGGAGACGCTAGCTCTAAAGATGAACGAGATATAATTTTACAAGTGATTCTCGATAAATGTTTTTAATCGATAACTTTTGAACGATAAAAGTTATAGATTTTCTGACACAAACTCGTGCTGCGCGTGCAATATACAGATCCCACAGAAAAAGATTAAAGTGTCTAGCTCTTATAGTTTCAGAGATCTACGCGTTCAAACATATGAACCTACGGACAGGGTTATATCAACACAGTTCGTCGCCCTGGTCAAGAATTTATATACTTTCTGGGCACTGCCACGTCTCCTACTGCCTGTTACATAGTTTCAACAAAACCATTATACCCTGAATTCCCACTTTCAATGGGTTCAGGGTATAAACATTGAAAAAATAAAAACTAACTAGCAAGCAGCAGCAGAGAAAACAAATCGGTATTTATTTATTATTTCGAATATCACTTTAGCACGTTTCGAGCGCATTCGGATCGGTTGCCTAGCACTTGGTGCTTGTCAATAGCAGCTGAGCTGCTTGTTTTCATTGGATTAGGCAAGTTTTCTTTTGCATTCGGGCTTGAAGATTTTGTTGGCCAGCAACGGACGACCGCACGGCACGGTACGGTACGGTACGGCATGGAGATTTAGCCAAAAACTGATGCAAAAGCAGCTTAGTTTGCGTCTAAATTAAAAGGACATGCGGTGAGTGAGTGATTAGGATAACTTGGCCAACACAAAATCCATGTATAAATATATATGTATGTATATATGAGCAGGTTCTTGTGCTTGTCTCTGAGCAGATTGTGCGAGCTAGCCAAGCAGCTCAATAGAATAGATTTAATAACAATAGGACAGCTGCTTGACAATTTGTAAGCCAATTCTATGCTTATATTGTTCTGTTGTAGTAGTAAATAACAATGCACGATATCTATGCGTATAACAGTTTTGTTAGATGGCTTACACAAAAGCATATCGATTATTTATACAACAGGCAATTTAAAGGCTACGTAATTCATAAATTAAGCAAGCTCCATTATGCTTGGCTTAGTATAACACTGTGTATAACAGCAAGAGAGTGTGCCAGAGAGATAAGTATAACAAATATTGTATGACAGTTTTAAGCGTAATTTATGTATAACAATGATAAGTAAGCATTTAATTGGCATAGAAGTTGGGTGTGAGGATTTCGTATAACAGTTTGGCCTGTATACAAGGCAGAGATAACAGTATAACAAAATTAGTGTTTAACATAATTAGGATTTGTTATAACAATTTCCTGCAATAACAAGACAGATATAACAGCATAACAAAAGTTGTATTTGACATGAGAACATGTTATAACAGCTTAGTCAGTATAACAGTATTATGCTGCAACTATTTTCTCAAAAAATAGGACAGATATGACAGTATAACAAAATTAGTATTTGACATAATTAGGATTTGTTATAACAATTTGGTCAGTATAACAGTATAATGGTTTAACTATTTGCTACAATAATAAATCAGATATAACAGAGTGATAAAATTTGTCTAAAACTTTTGTATAACACATGCTGTATAACAGTTTTCAGTATTCACATTCTTCATCAATTTCATACAACTTTTTGGTATCTAAACTTGCGTTAACTGTTTGACTTAATGATTTCGTACGACAGCTGGGCCATTATACGTAAGAGTATAACAGTATAATGCTTTAACTATTTTCTACAATAATAAGGCAGATTTAGCAGAGTAATAAAACTTTTGTATAACACATGCTGTATAACAGTTTTCATAATTCACATTCTTCATCAATTTCATATAACTTTTTGACTTCATGATTTCGTACGACAGCTGGGCCATTATACGTAAGAGTATAACAGTATAATGCTCTCACTGTTTACTCCGATCCGGCAGACGGCACACTCCAATTAATTAATCAATTAAGCTTATTTGCTGGCAAAGTTAAGGAATGCCCATCCATGGACAGCTAAATCCGAGTCGGAGCGTAGTGGAGCGGAGTCCCAGTATCCCCGAGTATGTTTGGCTCCGGCAACAGGTCAAAAGTTTTTAGCCAACTATCAAGTCTGGGCCGAGACGCCGACCGAGACACACAGGGCACTTAGTTAGCTAGTTAGCACTGATGTTGTTTTTTCTTCCTCTTCTTCTTTTTTTGTTGCTTTTGTTGCCGCGCAAAGTTTTAATAAACTCGCAAGCGACAATATTTTGCGGTCGCCCCGAACTGCAGATAATAATTTGATTTTATGTGGCGCGTACGCGACTCGAGAGCAATTTGTTATATTTACAAAAGAAAACGAACTTTAGCTTAAACTTAAAGTTTGCACAAAAGTTGAAGCTGGCCAGGACCAAGAAGAGGACTTGGCTATGAATGGAGGGTTCGCGCTGGCCAGCAGATAAACTGCGTGCGAGTGTGTGTATGACCGTAGACATATATTATGTTGAACTGATGTAGCTCGGGAGCTAAGACTGAGATTAGGTGAGATGCAAACATAATCCAAAGACAAGTGAGTTAACTGCCTTGACCCAATTTAATTAAACATATGTATTCGTGTTTGTATGTGCCATGTTTTGGCCCGTTCGCTATTTGTGTTATGTTCGCACCCGAAAGCTTAGTGAGATGAGAGCAGCGAAAGCCAACGGTCGCGGCCCAAAGTTTCTCTTGGCCAACTTCTTCGGGGCGAGGGCATATGTCAAAGCTAATGACAATAACAGCTACAGGCTGAAGCAGAAGAACACGAGCAGCAGGAGGAGGAGGAGGGGAGGAAGTATTGCCATTGCTGATGTGAGCCTTCTGATTGCGTCTACTCCACATGTGCGTGTGAGTGAGACTGTGTGTGTGTGCGTTAGCTGGGTTAACACAAACACACTCGAGCCACGTACACAGAACATTATTGTAGCCAAAGACAGCAGCGACAGCAGCCAACAATTAGTGTTGACAGACATTGCACTCGGGCAAAGCCCCAAAGGAATTTGAGGGCTCGTCGCATACACACCAAATGCGATGTAGTTGGGCGTCGATGTGTGTGTGTGTGTGTGTGTGTGTGTGTGTGTGTGGGCGTGGCATGTGCCACAAATGGCCGGGCATGTAATTTGAATTTTGCTATATGAGCCAGAATGCGGCTGCTCTGCCGGACACACAGTTAATTGCAATAAAATTTAAATATTGCCATAGATCCGAGTGGTTTCCAAAACTATGCTTGTCAAAGAATTATATTTGTATCCTGTTTGGCAGGATGTTTGAGAGTTGCAGCAAAGGCGTAATGAGTTTTCGTCGACTGAGGTTTTAGCTTATGAGCGAGTTAGGTTTATATAAAATATTGTTCTATTGAATTCTGAATGTCGAAAGATATTCTAAATAATAAATTATTTAAATTATATAAGACGATTTTGGCATGAGAAAGTTTTCTAATCACATCACTTGAATTATTTACAATAAATGAGCGAATAAGTATATAACTACATTTAATATATGTACATACAGAGGGCTGCATGACTACACTCACAACATAGGCCAAAAGAGTGCATTCGACATAAAGCACAATAAATGAGTGAGAGGCAGACAACATATTGAGTGAGTTTGAGTTGGAATAACTCAAATTTCTGCATGCATTCTCTTCGCAACACTACTACGCAGTTTCAACGCTCAAACGAAATTAACGGATCTTTACATGCATTCCCCGCTCTGCCTGCTCACTTTCACATTCTATATGCTCTCTCTCTCTCCTCCTATATTCGCAAAAGCAGGTAGCGGACAAGAATTGAAATTTGACCGCGAAGATCCCGTTGCTTCCCTTCTGAATGAAGTGTATATCGAACAATTGAAAGTGTTTGTGATGTTTTCTTGATAATTTATGGGAAGGGTATTAGCGTTGTTGCGCATGAAAAAAATGATTTCGCGATGGGCATGCACACACATACATATATACAGTCCCTTGCTACATGTATTTGCATTTGTGTGGCCTGCACACACAGGCAGCTCATCTACTCGCACTCCCACGCCTTCCATTCGTTGAATATTGTGCCTCCCAGTCATATAATAGCGAACTTATTCACTCAAGCGTTTACGACTTACATATGCATATATGTATGTACATAGCTTCATGCCAATCAACACATTTGGCGCATTGTTCGAACTCTGCTCTTTTGGCATTCATGCTCTTTAGCATATACATACATACATACATACATAATTCGAAGAGTCTATGCGAACGATCTTCATGTTCACATACACAAGGCACATGTCCTCACACATATGCATGTACGTTGTATTGAGTATTTTTGCAGAGCATGAAGAAAAGAAACTCTTTTGAGAAACGCTCAAAAGTTATTTACTCTGAATATACAGTGGTTCACAGCTTATTTGACACACCGTCAAATATAAATTTCAACTACTCATAACTTCGAAACGAATTTGGATTATTAAGTACATATTTTTAATTAAATAACAAAATTTCCTTTTTTATTCCATAAACAAAAACAATAATAATCAAAACAATGCATATATGTATATGTACATATATACACATATCACTTTTACATTGAGTTCCAATTAGTCTGCATTATAGTGCTTTATCCCATGAAATCCCAGTCCAAACTGCATAGCTCAATGTCTGAGCGGCATTGCGTAGGCGCTGCACAGAGCATTTGGCATGTACTAGCTGCGGGCTGTCCACGATTTGATCTGCCTGGCTAAGAGAGAGTGAGCTGTCGAAGAGTGGGCGAAACTGCATTCCTGCAAGAAATGGACAGATTCAAGAAATGCCAGAGTACCGAGCTAAGCTCAGTCGGAGGCTGACCAACTGTTGTTGTTGCCATTGCCGTTGGCTTAGTGTGTGGTTGTGCGAGTGTATGTGTGTGTGTGTGTGTGTGTGTGTGTGTTGTTTGTGTGTTGTTTGTATGACAGCTGCTTAGGAGTTGAGCTTGGGTATTGAATGTAGGTAGAACACAGTTGTAGCCGCAGCAACGACGACAGACTTTGGCTGGCTAATGAGGCAACGGGACAACAATAAGCGCAGCCACAAAAGCAACTGCAGGAACAGCAACAGCAGTAACAACAAACAGTTATGTCTAGCCAAAGGACATTTGGCAGCCAGGCGCTCAAGCATGGCCATAGCGCATAAACGTAAACGTTTTGGCTAATTTGAGCGTGTGCGTTTGTGGTGAGTGAGCGAGAGGGAGAGCATTAATGAAGTGACAATGACGACGTGAGTTTGTGTGCATGTGTGTGCATGTGTGTGTGTGTGTGTGGCTGCAACAAAGGCAAAGTGCAAAGAAGTGTTGCATGCTTTTGGTCAGCGTCAATTTGCAATTGAAAAGAATGACAATGCCAGCACGCAGCTATAGCCATAGCTCATAGCTCATATATGTCACACACACACAGAAACAGTGACAGAGAGAGAGAGAGAGAGAGAGGGGGGCAATATAGGCGGGTGCTCATGTGGCATGCCTTTAAAACAAAGTGGCACAAAAATGACATTACACAAAAAAGGATTTATTTAGTTTATTTGCTGTATATCAGCAGCCATAACTGTCAAGTGTTTGTTGTTCTTTGTCTGTCTGCCTGTCTCTCTCTCTCTCTGCCTGTGTGTGTGTGTGTGAGGTTGAGCTACTGTTACTGCTAGCATTTCTGCTGCTAAAGCCTGAACTAGAGCTTTGCTGCATGATGGCCATCATCATCAATCATTTTGATTTGCGCTAAAAACTATGCTATGCTATGCTTTGCTCAGCTCTGCTCGGCTATGTATGTGGCGTTGCATTGCCAAATACAACAACAAATGCAAACAAACACTAACACACACATACACTCTCTCTCATAGCGGAACAATAAAGTTCAGCTACAGCAACAGCAACAACAAGGAACATGCGAAATGACAACAACAATTCATGTCGACAAGTTGCGTTTGCATTTTTTTCCCATACCCTTTTGCTAAGCGGGTTGCCTCATTCGCCAAGGATATTTGTAACGCCTTGAGGGATGTGGCCATAAAATCAGTTGTCAAAGACTAATTGAACTGCGTGTAAGAGTCGCAAAAGATGGGCAATTAAATTAAATTAATTTATAATTATTAAATCAATCAAATTAAAATTAAAATAAATGCACATATGTATATAAATATATACAAAATATATATAAATATATGTATAAATATAACAAAAATATATAAACTGAGTTTCAGAGTTGAAAAAGAAGGGGAATTAAATTAGATTATTATATTATAATAATTAAAACAATTAAATTAAAATATGAATGGCACATGTATCAATAAATATATAGATAAATTTATATAAAATAAATATAAATATATAGATAAATATATATACAAATTGACTAAGCTCTTTAAATGAAATATTTTAAATAACAAGAATATATTTTCATGTTCAATTAAACTATATCGCAAGACCAATTGATAAATCTATATATATGTTTATTTTATATATATATTTTTTTTTAGATCTATTATTAAATCGTAACTCCATCTCCTTCTTTCTCTGTCTCATTTCTCTCACTCTATCCCTCTCTCTATCTCTCCTTCTCTCTCTCTGCTTCCTCTCTCCCTCTCTCTCTTTCTCTCACTCTACGCCCATTTGAAATTTACTATTGTACATCACACAGTATCTGCAAGTCGTGCATACCCCACAAGAGACTGCATTTCTAGTTATTTTTTACATTTGAAGCATTTAGTAAGTATTTTCTGGTCTTTTGTTTTGTTTGCGACCAGCAAATGCATTCGAATGCAAACACACATAATGTCCGTCCCACAGTGGGCGCTGTAAGTATGCATACACTATGCATGCATTAGTTTTAGCTGCTCGAGCAGTTAATAGATAAGACTGGCAAGAGCATGGCAGGGACCGTTCCACACACACACACTACTCGACTGGGGATAAAATATATTTTAACGGCTCGCTCGTAAAGCTGCTTGTCAAATATTTTTACAGCATTTTAAGCACAGGCGACAATACATATAGTTCTATATATATATGTAGAGAGAGATATATACTATGTGGGCACATAATGAAATTTTAATTAAGCCCAAGCAACAGCAGAAGGCGCTTGAGTTGCGCGTCTTTTAATTCAATTTATAATTACTTACATGCAGCAGCAGGAGCAATGGCAGCAGCAGCAGCAGCAGGAGCTGCATCAATGGTAACTCGAGTGGCTATAAATAAGTAATATTGCCACTGCCAATGCCTCACAAACCATTGCACTAGTGTTGGCGGTTGGCGGTCGGTGGTGCGGTGGCTGTGGTGCCAGACCACCCGCCCTGGCGTATCAATTAAGTTAAGAAACATTTGCGCAATTGCTGCCCAGCCGAGTGTGCTGCATGAACTGAAATGAAGACAGTCCTCAAGCACAGCAAGAAATGTGAATGAGAATAAACTCACAGCAATATTAACTCCAGTCATGGACAGGCATTAAATACCTGAAATTCCATTTGCTGCAGCTCGCTCTTAGTTATTGACGACGTGGAGAATCCACTGCACTAGCTGAAACTTTTGCAACTTTGTCGTTGCTGGGTTACCTCTTAGACTCGAGCAATAAATAAATAGCATCATGCAATCATTGCATTTCAGACGCCTAATCGAGAGGAACAATTCTGCAATGATTCTCTCCGCCCTCTGAAATATGTATGTACATATTATATCTGTGTAGATAGATGAGTCCAAATTTAACGTTTTTGGGTCGGAAGGAGCTCAAAAAGTGTGGCGAAAACCAAATACTGCTTTACATTATTTTCATCAAATTTTGTGATGAAACCTTGTTTTACTTAAACTTTTTTTGCCCACTGTATGTAGATAGCGCACGAACATTCAATTTCTCTCTCTGTCTCTTTTTCCCTCTTCCTGCTTCAATTGGAGCTGCGTCATCATCTCGCTAGATCGCTCTCGACTTTGATTCTATTCGTTTTCGTTTTCGTTTTCGTCTTCGTCTTCGTTTTCTGCTGAGCGCCTTGAGTTGAACTAGACTTCGTGACGCTCTCTTAGCGAACATCGCATGGGGAGTGCACTCGAGTGTTACGATTGACGCTCGCACAACACGAATCAGTTGGTGAGTGAGATAGTCATGGGGGAACAAGCAGAATGAAACAAACGATCGCAAGCCGAACGCAACGAGTGCGCTCGTTAATGAATCGCTAACTCAGTTTCTTTTTTCCCCTCAGAGTGAGAGTAAAAGACACTTATTTGCAGAGCTCGACAGTTAATGGGAAACTATAAAATAGGGTATTTAAGACCTCTACAATCTGCCAGCAATAATAATGAAAGTGCTTAATACTAAATTGAATTCTATTTAAAGTTTACAACAAATTCGATTCTTTATTTTTAAGACACAAATTCTGATTTTGTCCCATTTACTTATTTCGTTTGTAATTACATATACTATATATTTATTTTATAAATTATTATTATTATTTTTTTTTATTTATATTATTATTTTTTTTTTTGTATTTATTTATTTATTTTATATATATTTTGTATTTGTATTTGTATTTATTATATTTATTTATTTATTTTATATATTATTTATTTTTTATTTATTTATATTATATTTTTTTTGTATTTATTTATCTATTTTATATTTATTTTGTATTTGTATTTGTATTATATTATTTTTATTTATTTATTTATTTTATATATTATTTATTTATTTATTTTTTATTTTATTTTTTTAATAATTAATAGCACCAGCGCATCTTTTGACTCCATTATCTGAAATTATATATGTATATTATTTAATTTTGTAAATTAATTTTTCATAAACTCTTTTGGACTTTATTAAATATTATTCATAATTTCGTTAAATTTAAGCAACAGTTTGTTTATTTTAAATCTCTGATCTTGCTGCAGAGATTTGTATTAGCTATTTAGTAGATATAGTGTAAGAGCCTTCTACTGCTCTCACTCTCTCTCTCTCTCTCTCTCACATTCTCGCTTAACTTAAAGTTATATCTGCATAGAATCATTCTAGCTATTGCTAAACAGATAAAGCCTAAGACCCTCTTCCTTCTTCTCTTCACTCTCCCTCTCTCTATCTCTCTCTCTCTCTCTTTGTTTCTGCTTTCAATATTCATATAATAATGTATGTATATCACACATGCAAGCATACACATCACATACAAGTCCTAGAAAAAAAGAAACTTCTAAATCGTTTCAAAGCACCTGATGAAAGAACCCACTCAAAAAAAAAAAAAACGAAAAACAAAAAAAAAGAGGAAAACTTCAATAATTCACATACAAATCTCATGATGCTCTTCGACAAGTTGAAGTTATCTAACAAATGCCTCAAGTGGGTCACTCTTAGCGCACATTACTTAGCTGCTAATTCCTAATATTTTCACATCTTTCATTCTCCTTCTCTTTCTCCCTCGCTCTGCATTTTCGTCTAGCTGCTGCTGTGGGCAAAAGTTGGCGTGTGGCAGCTTGCCAACCTTCATAAATCAAAAGGCTGACATAAAACCTTGAAATGTTCAATATGAATTCAGCCATGCTACAATCAATATATCTTTCTATCTATCCATATATCTTTTGCGCGCTCTCTCTCTCGCTCACTCGCTCGGTGGCTCGTTGGCTTTGTGTCCCCGAATTGCACTAATCTCATGGGAGAAGAGAGCGCGCTGCAGTTCGCCGTTAGCCTCCGGTTTTCGCTTTCGCTCGAAACTTTCTAATAATTTCTATTTGAAAGGCGTTCCAAAAGTTGTGCGTTGTGTGCAAAACTGTCATATTTCATAAGTCTCTCGGGCACAGAAGACACACACAGAGAGAGAGAGAGGGAGAGAGATGGGGAGAGAGTGAGTGAGGTAGATAGCAGTGAGGGCAACGGCTGTCTGTGTATAATTACATGGTTCAACTGTCACGGCGGAAAACAAATAAATGAGTTTCACTCGCAAAACTTTTGGCAGTTACAGCGCCAGCTTGGCTTATGACTCCACAATATCGAATCCACATGCCACATGCGGCATGTGGCATGCGGCAAATGCACTTTGTGGCCATCGATCGACGAGACAGCATCAGCAACAGCAACAGCAACAGCAACAGCTCATGCATCAAAATTCGATACGCATTCATTTTGATGCCCTTTGCGAACTAAAGTTTTATGATGCAGAAATGTTGAAAACTTTATTGCCTCCATGTCGCAGTATATGGACAGCATCCATATGCTGACTCCTCCATTCCCTGCCAAAACAATGCAAACACTCGCAACAAGTATTCGGAAGCAGCTTGTCAGAATCGATGCGAAATACCTGAGCGGCCTGCTACGGAGTATTTGAAATTAATTCAGATTGCAATTCTTTGAATTATACGCATCACCAAACTATGATTTCTCATGAAATATTAATGCCGGCATGCGACATTTGATATTATACGCAGTCTGTTTTTATTTTCATCTCTACTATCTAGCTCTCTCTCTCTCTCTCTCTTTCGTTTGCTCTCTCATTCTGCTGGCCGAATGCTAAACGCAGTCAGGGCCAACTTCGTTATCATTGTCAACATGCCATTGAGTCGAGTCCGTCTATTCCGTCGTCTCTGTCGCGTCGCCAGCCGCATCCGTCGCCGCCCCCTTGCGAGTCCCTGGCATAATCAGAGCAATCCCAAAGTTGTGTCTGTCAAAAAGGCACAAAATGTGGCCATCCATGCTCGTTGTCCGCCTGATGCTCAGCGTCGTCGTCGTTCACGTCATGCTCCACGCTGTCTGCGCCTCTCTCCCACACACACATACACACATTTCTTTTTTGCTCTTCTCCTGCCGTATTTCGTATTCTCTTTCTCTTTTTTTTTTGGCACTTCCTTTTTGACACCGGCGTTCCGCTACGTTTCACGGCGCTGGCACCTGCCCCGCCACGTCTAATGCGACCGTCCATCGACTTTGGTGTCTATCAATGCCAGCGATTGTCCTGCGCCTCCTGCTGCTGCTCCTCCTGCTGCTGCTGCCAGCCGGAAAATGTGAATTTATCACACGAGCACGTACGCATATTTCTCGACGTTGGCCTTTCTGCCGACGCCCCTTTTATTATTTTCGTTTTGCCTTTTTTTTTTTTTTGCTTTTTTTGTAGCATTTTTCGCAGCGCTGGCATCGGGATTGGAAAAGTGGCACGACTGCTCGACTCATCGCAAACGTCGTTATGCCCAAGTGCCACACACAGATTAGTTAATGTTCCACTTTGAATGTGTGTCGGGGTCGCCAGCGCATCCACTGACCACTGCTATGCTTATCTCTGCTGTTGCACGTGCCCGGCGAGCGCTCGATTGCGCTGCCACCTGAGCACGAGTGCCTGTATCAGTCTCTCTCTCTCTCTCTCTCTCCCTCTCTGTGTGCGTTGCCACTCGATGTCGCATGCAGCAGCAGCAGCAGCAGCGCGTACTCGATTCGTGAATTTGAATGTCTTAATTGCATCCTGTTTGTGGCAAATTCACTTCTGCAACAATTAAAAGCCAATTTTGTAGCGCGTCGACAGCTGGCAGCGCTCTGGGGTTTCTAATCAGCGCGACGGGCGGTGCACAGATGGAGTGCGAGAGAGCGAGAGAGAGAGAGAGAGGGAGAGCGCAGGGATAACAAGCAGCGGGCGGTCCTTCAAAGATCCCCCAGGGACTGGCATTGGCTCTGCCTTCGCATTTCTTCTTTATTTCCGCTCTGCGACAAAAATTCCCAGACATTTGCTTAATGTGAAGCGAAGCAGCTTGCACTTGACGACGAACAGAAATTACTCTGCAAACGCAATTAAATATTAAGAGAAGGCTAAAGGCTGTCAATTGATTGGCTGAGTCTCAGACTTGATTGAGCAATAGATTGAACTAGAAGAGAGTTCATAGCTCTCAGCCTGGAATATTTAAAATTGTTCAGTATATATTATATCTCAGCTTAGTCCTGTAATGAAAGCAAGGATGCAACATGGCAACATGGGATTGAAAGCTTCTAAAGCTGGACAAAGCTCTACAGGTAAATGCTGCTTCTACTACTACTACTAATAATAATAATAATAATAATAATAATAATACTAACAATGACCTTGCACAATAAAATTTATGGCTATTTATTTGACAACAAATTTGGATGCTGAATTGTGTTTAGCTGTTAGCCAGCTTTCGAGCCAAGTTGAACATAGATTTCTCGCCACTTTACGCTTTGCAGTCAGGACTCACGTCGTATGCGCTGGGATGCCGAGCAAAGAGCATAATGTAACGATAATTGAAATTCCGCCCACAATTTCGCTTGGCTGATAACGCACTGTGCGCTTTTGGCTGGCTCGTTGAATGGCAGCAGCAGCAGCAGCAGCAGCTAGCGACCCAGACAGGATGCTGAAGCAGCAGCTGCAGCTGTGGTTGGCTAATTAAATTGTGTTGGCTCCCAAGATGCAGTCGCTGTCGCTTGTGCACGCGTCACATGCAGCGCATGGTGATCAGCAAAGGATCGCAATCGCCGGCAAAGTCGTCCACATTGGGCGCACTCTGCCGATAGAAATGGGGCGGCATCATGCTGGTCGAGCTGCCATAATTGGGCTTGCTCACCAGACCCCTGGCCAGTGTCCTCGATTTACATTGTGGCTGCCGCTCAGCCCTGGTGGATGGGCTCGCACTTTGCTTTACGTCCGTTTGTCCGTTCGGCACCCAGATGTAGCCGCGCGTCTGCAGTATATCCGGCCAATACATGCGATTGGCCCGACAGATTCGACCCATTGTCGTGCCATACTTGAGCGCCAGACGGGCCATGGTATCGCCGCTGCTCACCTTATGAAGCGTCCAGCCGCCCAGCTGCTGACCGCACAAATTGGGCCGCTGCTCAGCGCACATTCTCGAAAGTGAGCAAAAACAGAAATTTCTACACAAGCAACATATCACACATAAATATGTAAACATATAAATCTGAAGTTTGTGCCATGCACTTGGTAAATGATATTATATGAAAACGCAGCGCCAACTGGATTCAATGGAGCAACTCAAAATATATCATTAAAATCACATACTTCAATGCATACGATTTACAATTCCATTTTCTGCTCCGTTTGGCCTTGCTTCACACCCAACTTGGGACACGTAATCAATTCAAAGGCGGCCCACGCTGCGTATACGCGTGGCTAAAACTAACACAGAATGTGACGCTAGCTAATCGCATCTACAACTGGAATTGTAGATCGAATAACAGTAATACTAATGATAATATTAATAATATTAATATCTTCATTATTTAATATACATTTATATAAATCAAACTTCAGATTTCCATATATCATAAGCATGCCAAAAACTGCTCTTCCCTTCTCTCCTTTTCAATCTTCATCACTCATCAGCTCTTAAATAACTATCGTCATGGATATGGCTCTCTGCAACTTTAAATACTATTGAACTGCTACATTTTCGTATTTCTATTTATGTTCAATCAATTGAATGCGCACTTCGCTGCGATTTCATGTCATGTCAGAGAAATTCTTTGAAATTGTGCAAAACTCTTTGGCTTTACGCTGAGCCGAGTGGAATGAGCCGCTTGGTGACTTGAGCGTAATCTAGTGTAAAGCCATTCAATGGGCAAACGATTCAGCTCATGCAGCGAATATATCGTTATTATAGTCATGCGAGAGGCATGATAGACAAAAAGAACTCTCAGTTGAATACTCTCTGCACTGCTGACGTTCAACTGAATAGGTTTCATATTTTCGCAAGCATAACAAGTCATATTCTCGTCAAGCAACAGCTCAATTGGAATATAATACTATATTTTGATGAAAAGTGTCGAATGTGTTGAATATTATTTTTATTATCTTTTTTTTTTAAGAAACTGTAAAAGAAAAAATGTTGTTCTTATATAAAATATTAATATTTTGATGATGAAAAAAACAGATTTGCTAAAGATGATTTTTATTACTTTATTTTGATTATTAAACGATTCTGATGATGAAAAATGTGCTAAAGATGATTTTTATTATTTGAAAAAAAAATAATTATATATAAAAAAAATTTTGTTATAAAATAAATGTATCAAGCTTGACGATGAAAAGTGTCAGATGCGTTAAAAATGATTTTCATTATTATTTAAAAAAAAAAAAATAAAAATAAAAAAATCCAACATTTTGTGGTATAAACAAGTAAGAAGGCTCTAGTCGAGACGGCTCGACTACGAGATCCCCTGAACCCTGCAAAAAAAGTGATACTCTTCTTCTTTACGATCGCATGAGCGCGAGCTCTGCTAACCGCGCAGTTGCTGCCGTGGCTTGGGGGTGGGTTGGGCTATACTTTGAACGCTTATAACTCCATTTCTAGATGGATGATTTTGATGAAATTTTTAGAGTAGATTAAGAATATCTAAATGTATCTATGTGCCAAATTTCAAGTCTCTAGTATTTGAAATGCGTTTTTTGCAAATTGTGGGCGAAGGGGGCGTGGCATCCAAAATCCAAAAATTACATAATCTGCGTATTTATAATATCTATCTAAATATACAAATTTGAAGTCTTTAGCTAAAACGGTGTAGAAGTTATGCCCAAAAAACATAAAAAATTGAAACGAATTTTCGATTTTTTATCGATAATTTGGAAATGGGATGAGTTATCGAAAAAACAAAATAAACTCGTACTGCGTAGCTAACATATGAGTGTTCATGTGAAATTTCAGCTCTCTAGCTTTTGTAGTTTCCGAAATCTCGACGTTCATACGGACGGACGGACGGACGGACAGACGGACAGGGCTCAATCAACTTATTTTTTTATGCTGATCAAGAATATATATACTTTATGGGGTCTGCGACGTCTCCTTCTGCCTTTTACATACATTTTCACAAAACCATTATACCCTGAATTCCCATTTTCAATGGGTTCAGGGTATAAAAATAAAAATAAACATTTTGTTATATACAAATTAAAGCAATTTGGCAATAAAAAGTGTCAGATGCGTTAAATATCATTTAATATAGTATATTTATTAATTTATAATTATTTTATCTAGTAAATGTAAACAAATTATTTATTTATTTTTTTTTTTCTAGTAAATGTTAAAAAATGTTTTATTTTCTTATCTAATTTGATCAATTTGCATGCAACCAAATTTAATTCATTTAAGCCTGAATCCTTTATGATGTCAGCCAAATCTGAGTTAGTCTATGATCTATTACATTTATCTATAGGCTCATAGAGGTTCAGCAATTGGAATTCATTTCAATACACTGAGCTTATCGGAAATGAAATAGATATAATGAGAAATCATGGATTAGGTTTACTTAAAGTGTATGTAAGGAGGCGTGGCTGTACCCATAAAGTATATGCATTTTCGAGCTGAACGACGAGCTGAGTCCATTTAGTAGTTCTGTGCCTCAGTCTGCCCATTCCATACGTATGAAGTACAGAGACTTATTTCAACTCGAGAAACATTATTCCAATTAGAATATTATTGAGATTCAATTATACAGCAAACGTTAGTTATGTAGTATAAACGCAGCTCTATCGACTTACAGCGTATCTTCTAGTCGGATACCGCCTTCCTGCATGATTTTGTAACTGCGGCGCTTATGCTGCCAATGATGCTGGCATTTCAATACAAACACACACACAAGCAAAAGTCAGGCTGGACAGTGTACAGAGTACCTCTGGCCCTTGTCTATGACATCAATCAACATTTTCTTGGCACTTGACGTTTGTCGAGGACTCAGACTGCACATCACAACATTGCATACGCTATATACTTATTTACGTACTTATGAAATTTCTCTAGAAATTCCCATAGATGCCACCAGCTCCCGAATACCTTATGCAGTTGCTGCTCGCCCAGGCACTGCAAAGAGTATATTGATTTTGCATGCAGTTGGATAGATCATAGACTTGCTACAGTTAGCTGACAGGCGAGCATGACGTAGTAATGACTATATTAACTTGGAACTGAAGTTTAGCCATTAATGACGACTTATATGCATACTTGCCAGCGCGGCGATAAGCAAATGTGCGCACGTTTACAAATGAAGTTTACACGTAACTCTCATCAACCAAATACGCACACATGCATAGGTGTTAGTGTGTGTGTGTGAGTGTGTGTGGGGCAACTAGAATGTGATGTCTTTATCGTTTAGCACCCACAAGGCGGGTCAAAGTCGACTCAAACCTAATTTAGGCAAAACCGCAGCGAATAACCCAAACTGGCAGCGCCTCAACAAGTTTAAGCCGCTTAAGTAATAATTTGCGTGCACATCAAACAACGCCCAACGCGCGAGCAACCCTTTTGGAGCCCTCGCTACCTCTCACTCTCTCTACCTGTCTCTCTCTCTCTCTCACACCTTCAACAGTGACAAGGCAAGCAATCGCAGACTTTCGTTAGCTACTCTCGTTTGGCTACAGCTCAAATACTTACACACACACACACACACACACACACTCACACACACACACTCACACACCTACACACACACATCGAAACATTTTAAAGAGCTGTAGGCAAAGGTATGTGTTGGCGCTGCAGTCGACGCTCGCCATTGGCCCTGTCCGCACGCTTGGCTCTGTCGCCAGCGAGGCGTCTAGATAGGGTGCACATGTAATTGGGTTTTCACTTGATTCAACATGCGCCAAAATGTCAGAGTATCCCACAACTCTGGTCAGCCATATTATACGATTCCCACTGCACTGAGCTGCGGCGAGTCGAAGGCTGTCGTCCCGCGTTCACACGCTTGTAATTATATTTGTGATGCGAGTCGAAAGTGATATATCGATTGTTAAGCAGCAGCTTTAAGCGTGCCAGAAATTATCGAATCAAATCAATTTAAATCCATATATTATATATATAATAGTATATATATTTATATTATATATTATATTATCTGCAAATAGTTAATCGGAAATAATTTTATTACAACTGTACCAGAAATTAATATAAAGGTTACAGTATTGTAGTTATCGATATACAGCTATCGAAATGCATCAGTCAAACACTTACATATATTATCATTGAATAGCTAATTTAGAGAAAACAAAGCTAACTAGAAACTAGAAACTAAAAACAAATCATTTTTTCTGAAGCTATCAAAATGTATCGATATATATTTAATCAGCTATCAGTCCATAGTGAACAGATATTATTAGCAAACCAAATAAATTGCTAGATTTCAAATTTATTTGATTTCAGTTGCTATTCATAAGAAATATATCGATATTTATATAAAGAAATCGATACTTATCGACATTTATATAAACGAATCGATATTTATCGATCTTTATATAAACAGTGCAAATATTCATGTTGTTATCCACACATAAATCCAGTTGTTTTCAATCAATCAAATGCGAGTATTCGGTGCTTTAATAATCGATATCGATAATTTATCGAGGTAGACATGCAGCTCACGATATTCAATTAACAATTAAATATATTTTTTATATATTATTATATATATAAAAAATTAAAAGAAAATTGTTTGCGATGATTCAGTGTTGCATTTAGCGAAATCTATCGATAATTATCAAAGCAGATATTCATATGTCATAATGAATCGAGCATAAAAACTATACGAATTTCAATCCACCTATTCTTAGCAAATACTTTATATAGAATATGCTAGAATGATTACACTGCAGAGCACGTTACTTAAGCTAATCGATACTTATCGTATGAGACAGGTTAACGGTATCATTTCAATGTTATGTTTGTCAACAACAAAAAAACATTTAAGCCTTTGCCTCCATTGAGGTATAAACATTTTTTTTTGTTAGGCATAAAAATTGTTGCCTGGCTTCTGTTTAAATTGCAATCCGATAAAAACATTTAATTTTTTGTTGCTCTTTTTTTTCGTATATACATATATGTATGTGCAACATAGAAATTGGAATCGATGCGAAAATGAAAGGTAATCGAATGAATTTCACAATTCCGGCTGCATTTTAATAGATTTATTTATCTATCTGTCAGATTCGATGGCTTAGGTAAATGTTGGCTCGTCCAAGTTTCGGGCCGCAGATAATCTATGCCACACACACGCACACACACACAGAAGCACACACACACGCACGACATTTATTTATAAATGTTGCCATTTATATGTTATTTTGCTTTTGTTGAATGTTTTTGCATTTGCGATTTATGCACAAATAAAACGACATAAACGAGATATTGTTGCTATATATGCTATATAAAGTTCGGCTAGTATTTAGTGGCTTACGAGCTTATCTGACGATTGCGCCTATTAAATATTATATTTTTACCAGGATAACATAAAAATCAATAAATATAACTTTTTACATATATATTTTTGTTTAGCTAACTAACGAGTTTTTAAAGCTTCAGCTTGGCTAATTTGCGAGCAACAGTTGGAAGCGCTGAAGCCGAGTCGAGTCGAAGAACGGAAACGGAAACGAAAACTTACCGTTACTTATGTAGCCGTTGTCACAGACAGAGATTGATGACAGAGAATGCTATTAGAGTCTCGTGTGCCCCACGGCCAGCCATTGTCTAATGTGCACTTCAAATGCCGCCCCGAACGCAGGCATTTTGTGGCTTGAGCTGTTGAGCATTTATATTTATGCAGCGAACCCCAATAAATAAAATCAATCTGACAATCGAGAGCCAAATCAATAGCAGACACCAGATACGCCAACTCAGAGGCGAATGCCCAGCACTTGACACACTCGAAAGTTATGATAAGATGTGATTTGCTGCTGGCTCAAGTGGAAGCAAATAGAAATGCAAATGCAGCAGCAGGATATGTGACCAACAAATGACAATATATATATATATATATAGCCACATCGAAACAATGATGAGCAGGCTTCTAGTTAGCTGCGCCTTACACATCCAAGGGGGCGTGGCAGCGTGTGCGGGTCATTCTATTGATTTATTTATTTACAAGTGCATGCAATATGCAATATTTTTTGCGCAATATTGTTGCGCATAAAAAAAAAAAAAAGATTCAAAAACAAAAGCACAACATCATTGACCCAAATGCAACTTTGTGCGGGCCGAAAACAATTTAAAAAAAAAAAAAGAGCACAGAAAATGGATTGGAATGGGAATTTGTTGTGTGAAATTCTCAGTATTTGACATTTTGCAGAAAATGATTGGTTTTATTTGGATGCGCACACGCAGCTAAAGGAAGGGTGGAGCTGGGTGAAGCAACAGAGGGACAGTCGGACAGACAGACATGAGGTAAGTCGCAAGCAGATATTGATGAACCAAAGCAGTTTTATCGCCAACCATCCGGAAATTAATCACAGTTCGAAGCGTGCAGCAAACCGTGCAATTCGCAACAAAACCAAACCCAACTCTGAATACCACTGCATGCATTACCTGCGCGTGTCAAGCTGTCTATAAAAAAGAGAGTAAATCAAAGTAATGTACAAAAAAATACAAATATTAAACGAAAGGTTCAGCAGATACAGCATTCATGTTAAGCAACGCACACATTCGCCGTGCAGCTCCATTGAAAAGCATTTCACAAATGCCAGCGCCAAAGTGTTCATAAGAGATGTCTGGCTCTTTTTCGGCTTCAATTGAGTTTTGTGGCACATCTCGTTGCGGATCATATTATATTATCTATCTAATGGCAGCTCATACGCAAATCAATTCAATTGATTCAGTTTGCTTCTCATAACTCGAGTCTCTAGCAATTTCATGGCATGATGAACATTCGATGAACGGTTGATGAATATTGCAATTAGAGAGAGAGAGAGAGAGGGAGAGGGGTGAATCTCTTCAACTTTTACAAGTGAATTAAGTTTCTTAAGGAGAAATGAAACCAAAGCTCATTCAGACTCACTCGATGCTGGAGACTTTGATTCTTTACGTTTCTGTTATCGCATAAGCGCGGATGAGTTGAGTTATTGACGTGAAGCTCTCTTCCCGAACATCGTTTAGGGAGAGCTACGATAGACGCTTACACAATACAACTCAGTCAGCAAGCAGATAGCTCACATTCACATACTCATACGCTCAACTCACTCATGTCAATTGCTGTGCCTAGCTCTCGCATAGATACCAATACATACGCAAGAAGACTTTTTACTGCAGTCAACTCAACCAAAGGGTTGGAGAGCAACTAGAGCGAAGCAAAAAAACAAGAAAACCTTTGCTAGACGATCGCGAATGAGCTAGTTAATAAGCCGATATAATGCGATTGCTCGCTGACTGTTTTTCTGCGAGTGTGAGCAGAAGACACGCATTTGCAGACATCGAGCAACAGTCAAGAGCTCCGATAGAAACGCATTTATGCTAGAGTTTTTCTCTCTCTCCGCTCACACATTTCCGCTCATATGTATAAGAAATTCTAGCGAGACTCTGTTGCTATTTGATGCATGTTTTGCTGTACATTGATATACAATCTAGGGCTAATTGCAGTTCTTGCTAAGCTACGCACAATGTCGAAATGGCCGTGTGAAGGTAATCAATGTGCGGGCAGCATGCGATGGCGTTGGGTTTGTTTGTGTCAGATGTTGGTCAGCAGCGCAGCACAACTGGGCAAGAAGCGTGGCCAAAAAAATGCTCATGTAGCTGGCAACCGGGCTGAGGGCTCGTTGCATTGGCAGGCATTCGGGCGTGTCCTTGAAGCGACCGCAGGCCAGGAGCCACGATGGCCGCCAATACCATTACCGGGGCCATTGCACAACCGCAGAGAAGCCGCATGCCCATGCTCACGACCATGCCCAGAGCCAAGCTCAAGCCCACGCGCCCGCAAAACCCTTTTAGCCCCATCATCCGCTTAGCCCAGCCTCAATCTAGTAGCTGCCGGAGTGTGTGGCACAGACAGAGTGAGAGAGAGAGTGAGAGAGGGAGCGAGGGAGAGGCGAAGTCAAACAGTTTGCAGTTGAAATAACTTAACCACCCATCAATTCGCTTAATGATCAGGGCTGGGTGGTTTTGCAACCACTGTGGGTTTAGATGCCAACCGCAGCTGCAGACTAAAACGGAAACAAGCGTTGCGCGTGGCCATGTGTGCAGTGGCCATATGTCGCTCTCGCTCTTTCTCATGCTCTCTCTCTCTCCCTCCCACTCATGCTGTCTGTGCAACGCAGTTGCAGGTGCAACTGTTGCACACGGGCGCTGCTCAAATATTATTACAAATGGCGATAGATACGCGCGACACAGATACAAACGTGAAAAATGGCAAATGGTTAGCAGTTTGCAATACGTTTGCGGATTTCAAATTTGGCCAACGGGGCAGGAGCTGCTAGCAGAGCCGGAGCCAGAGCCAGAGCCGGAGCCAGAGCCGAATGCAACAGCGCGCAAATCTCGTTAGCAAAATGATGCACACATAAATACAGATACAGATAGATGTTTATAAAGATATATAATATATATATACAGGGTTGTAAAGGGCCCGCATAAATATGTGGCGCAGGATATATGCGCCGCATGCCAGCAACGACAATGGCGAGGCAACCGGAAGTGCACTTACGCCGCACTTCTATTTCCGCTGCAGCTTTCAGTTTTCTGTTTGCCGCTGCTGCAGCCACAATGCATAGATTTAGATTGATAGCTGCACGGCCGATAGCTGCTGAAGCCACGCGCTCTAATTGTACTCAGATATGAACGACTAAGAGTTATCCCTTAATAGTCAGAGCTGATAAAAGATTTGAGACCAGGTTCATGGCCAGGCCTTGAATGACTTGGGCAATTCTATTCGCTGTTTAGCAACGGTTAAAAAACTAATTTTGGGCAAATACTTTACCAATACTCACACAACTCAAGCTTTTTCGGAATAGCGCAAACAGAAGATTGCTAAAGTTGTAGAATTTCACATCCGAAATGAAATATGAAATTTGGATTGGCGCACAACTACCAAAAATTTTTGATGTAAATTTTGTTAAGAAAACGAGAAAATGTTTGGAATATCTGTTAAGCCTTTCTCAATATCTTTCTTTTTATTTAAATATTAATTTTTATTTTTATTTTAATTATATTTTTCTTAATTTGTATATTTGATGAACGAGTTTACTGCTTCTTCTTTACTGCTTCTTCAGCTTTATCTAGTTATACATAAAAATTGATAGCAAATGAACAAAGATGTATAGAAAATGGGAAAATTATTTGCATATTTATAAGTATTACTAATCTAAGATTTTATTTGTATTTTTATATTATTTATTTATTTATTATTATTTTATTTTTTATTTTTTGGTCTCGATGTCTGCAAATAAATACCTTTTAGTCACAATCCAGAGAGTAACCGATTGAATCGATTCTGTAACAATTGTAATTCTTACAAAAAATATAAATAAATAAATAAAATAATAATAATAATAATAATAATAAATAAATAAATAAAAATTAATAAATAATAATCATTTTTTTGTTTATGTAGAAAATTATTTTGAATTATTAAAATTCATTTATATTATAAAAAAAAAAACAAAATATTTATTACACATCAATTTATTTAAGTTAATTAATTCATTCGCAAAAATTAAAATTAATTTATAATATTTATAATAATCATTTTTTTGTTTATGTAAAAAATTATTTTGAATTATTAAAATTAATTTATATTATAAAAAAAAAATAACAAAATATTTATTACACATCAATTTATTTAAGTTAATTAATTCATTTGCAAAAATTAAAATTATTTATAAGATAAAATAAAAAATTATTACACATCAAATTATTTAAGTTATTTAATTCATTCGCAAAAATTAAAATTAATTTATAAAAAAAAAAATAAAAAAAAGAATTATTACACATAAATTTATTTAAGTTAATTAATTCATTCGCAAAAATTAAAATTAATTTATAATATTTATAATAATCATTTCTTTCTTTATGTAGAAAATTATTTTGAATTATTAAAATTAATTTATATTATAAAAAAAATAACAAAATATTTACTACACATCAATTTATTTAAGTTAATTAATTCATACGCAAAAATTAAAATTAATTTATAAGATAAAAAAAAAAATTATTACACATCAATTTGTTTAAGTTAAATTAATTCATTTGCAATCGGCTAGCTTCGCTCTTGTTGCTCTCCGACGACGAAGGTTGTGTTTGCTCAGCCTCAATTGCTCAAATGAACTACGAGAGCAACAGAAAAGGAAAAGAGAAAAATAATGCAAATGCTCCATAGCAGTAGCACACATTTTTTTTTTTTTTTTTTCATTTGCTCTGCTCTCATCTCGCTTTCAATGCTTGTGCTATTGCTACAACTACAAATAGCGGATCGCAAATTTTTTGCTCTTGCTATTGCTCTGTGTTCCGTTGTTCTATGCTATGGAGCAGAGCAGAAGAGCATTCGTTTTGTTTTTGTGCTCTCTGCTATGCTACGTAGCCTTTCGAACTCAGAGCATTAGCGAGAGCAGAGCAATATTTTGATTGAAATTGCTGCTATGTAGCAGCAAATGGAAACACTGGTTTTCATGTGTATGTAAATGTGACGATCGCTTGCATACACTCTATGACCTATGTATATGCCAATCGTATTACGCTCTAAACGATGTTCGGGAAAAGAGCCTCACACGAATATTTCAACTTCAGACTCTCAACTGAAAACAGCAACGAAAAGAACCGAAGTCTCCTGCTCAGCGTGAGAACAGTTGATCACGAGAGGAGAGCGTCAAAAATCAAATGGCCCACTGTAAGCTATGAAGACAAATATCAAATTCAAACTTACTTTGAAGCGCAATAAAAGCAAAAGACAAAAATAAGAAAATTATTATTAAAAATTATCTTTGATTTAACGTGAGGAAATTCTACTGATGCGCATTGAGAAAAACTAAACATTTTCCTCAGCTGCATATGCAAGTTTGCATAGAATTCAATTAAAATCTCTGCTTGCTATAGATAGCGGCTATGCTGCGATCAGCAGTCAATCAGTAGAAATATATACATATAATATATATAGTTGCATAAATACTGGCTTCACATATAGTACATCATATATGCACAACATATTTCAGTCAGGCATTGCGCCTTGTTCATGTCGTGTTCCAGGAACATGTTCTGGTTCGCAGTAATGAATTGATGACTTTGCAGCTGTTCCGAATGCGACTCGACTGCTCTGAGCTGAATGAATTATTTTGACTCGAGCGATATATATACATATATAGTCTTTGCCACATGAATGACTTGCCACATATTGTCAGCTGCCAATTCATAGAATTTGAAATTAGTATACGATATTTTGGCACAGATGACAAATAGTGGGTGAAAGTCTGGAAAGAAGTTGAGCTTGTAATGAATTTCGCATATTTTGACTAATTTCGAATGAGCTGGCAAGTTGTTTTTCGGCTGCTGTCAAGTTGTCGTATTGGGCTCGCAACATAATCTATTTGGCCGTAAAGCTCTGGCTGCGACATCGACTAAATGCCGTGCGGTGTTGCAATGTTACGTGTTGCGTGTCAATCAATGTGACGCATAGTGCACACACACACACACACACACACACACAGAGAGAGTTAACGGTGAGCGCGTAATCGGTAAGCTGAATGCTGCAAATAATAATAAACGATTTACGCTTGTCAAATGTGAAGCAAGAGTTAAAAGTTGCCAGCTGCAGCAACTGCTAGAGCCAAAGGCAAAGCTGCCACGACAGTGTTGCTGCTTTAAGTAATCCGATTTAAAATGCACCAAATAATATAATGCAGCCACACAATCGTATTCGCATGCGATCACGTCGCTTCAGCCACGTCAAGCTTCAGATTCTGCTGTTGCTGCTGCTGCTGCTGCTGTTGTTGCTCTCTTCCTCTTCCTCTTTGCCTTTGCTGCCGGCTGCCAACTGCTCAGACAAGGCAACGCCAACGCACATGTTCTATGGGTGTTGTTGCCAGTGTTGAATAACGTCAAACTACACACTTTGCACTTATGAACAGCAGCATACATACATGCATATCTCACACACACACACACACACACATATATGCAGATGTTTGTATATGTTTATGCAGCAGAGGCTTGCCAGCGCGCTGAGCTGGGTTGAGCTGTGGATTGGTTTGGTATCCGGCGCTCACTTGGCTTCGACTAACTGCCACTCCCACTGCCAGAGCTGCCGCCCAGCCCAGCATGTTGGCGTTTGTATTCGTATTTTGCGCATTATTTGCTTATATTTTTTCTACTACAGCTCGAATACTTTTTTTTTAGCTTTTCGCTCTTTTTGCTGCTTTTGCATTCCTTCATTGTCTCTGTGTGTGTGTGTGGCACTAATCTTGCTGCGTTGTCGTTGGCAACGTCAGCAACGTTGTCGCCTTCAAATTCAATCTGCATTTCATTTACTTTTATTTCTCGTGAGCATCTTTGGCCTGCACATGCCATGCGGGCGTTGTCCAGCGCGCTCAAAACACGCAGCAGCTGCAGTTGCAAAAAGTGTTGCCTACATTTGGGCGCAGCAATTTTATTGGGCATTTATTTAGCGTATTTGTGCTTTGAATGAAATGCAAATGCAGTGAAAAATAAAGCCAGGCGCTGACATGGCACACCAAAAGCGGTGAGCCACAACAGAGAGAGAGAGAGAGAGAGAGGGAGAGGGAGTGAGGGAGTGAGGGAGATGGAGCGAGAGCTACAACATGTGGGCGTATTTTATCTGCAAATTAATGATTATTGCGACAATGCATATGAATACATAAATAAACAAAAATACGCCATCAACAAATAAATGCATATATATACATGTATAGATGTGTATATAAATAAAACACAGCTCACACACATATATGCGCAAATATATGTCTCTATAGTCGAGCGAGTCTGTATGCCCGTCATAACAATAACAATGTAAAATCGCTTAGATTTCAACCGCAAAATGTAGCAGATCAGACAGAGAGCAACAGAGTAAAGAGTGAGGCAAATACATATACATATATATTGCCATATATGTACATGTATAAAGAGAGAGTGGGAGAGAGTGAGGTGTGGAGTGAGTGTGGTGTCTCGTCATGCATACAACGTTAAGGCGGAGCTGCGGCAGCAGCTCCTTTATGCAATGCATGAGGCCAAAGATATGTGAATGCCTTCGGGCACGTACAATCCATTCATTCAGCAAATACCAATAATAGACACGTACGCTGCGCAAAAGAGACAGCCAGCGTACGCTAAAGGGAAACACACACACACACACACACAGAGAGAGTGGAGAGAAAAAAATGAGCGTAAGTCAGAGGCATTTGAAAATGCCACAACAGCAGCAACAACAGCAAAAAGTCAATGAATACCAGCGTAAATAAAGCAAATTTGCTAAAGACAATGAGACTTTCAAGTCACTACACACACAGACAGAGAGAGAGAGAGAGAGGGAGAGGCAGAATGAGAGAGGTAGAGTGAGTGAGCAAGCAGCAACTTTGCGACACACATCACATAGGAAAACAATATGGCAAAACAATATAGATAAGTTCAAGCAACTGCCTGCTTCCTAAGTCAACTCAGCTACACACACACACACACACACACGCACACTCAGTCATGGCAGGCATACACGCATTGGAATGAAAATGTTTTTCTACTGTGCCAAAGAATTTGCGCCACTTAATGCATGTGTTGCTGCCGTACAGCAACAACAACAACAACAGCAACAACAACAGCAACAACAGCAGCAACAGCAATTCACAGTTATAATAATAAGTATGTATGTGCATTAGTAGTTTGCCCTTTGACTTTCAGCCGGCATGCCACAACGATCGTTAATCAACATTGCTCTCTTCCCATTGCTTCCGGTATTTTGTCGTGAGGCTTCCTTTAGCTGCAACTTGATGTTGATGTTGCTGCAATGACTCGACACTGTTTGCTGCGAACGTCTTGGCTGTCGACTGTCGTCTGTCTAGCGGAATTTGCCATATACGTTGTCATACGCTGCGTATGCGCAACGCTCTCTGTCAGCCGTTGTCGCTCAAGTGCGCGAAATGAAATACTTGAGTGTAACGCATACGAAATGAGAAAATAGCACGCATAACACTTTACATTTTGCTTTTCACTCTTCTTTAAGCTGGTGAATCGATCAAACTGAGTTGAAATTATGAGCAGCCAAGATTTGGCTCGGGGCGTGCGAAACCTTTTCGGTCCGTTTTAAATATTTACTTTGTTCATTGGCAAAGTGTTTGCCATGGCAGCGAAAGCGCAGAACGCATTACTTTGCTAATGTGCCTTCACAGCTTGTCAAGCTTTTATTTATCTATATATATACACAATTTTTTCTTATATATTTTTGATCCTCTTCATGTTTTTTGTATGCCTTGCTTTTGTTGTCAGCTTAAGCTGTTGCCGTGCCTCGTCGCCGCGCCAAACCCCATTAAAACGTCATAATCAACATAATCATAAGGATAATGCATAGCAAAGAGTATGAAGAGAAAAACCAAAAAAGAAATATAAAATACACAAAAAAGAAGACGGAGCGAAGAAATTAATGTGAAATTCAAATAAAAAAAAGAGTCAAAAAAATATTGTACGTTGGTCAGCTATAAATTTGTGTTCTTTTATTTTATTTTGCGTGTGAGCGACGGCGGCTGCGACTCTGGATGCGCTCATTATTATTTTGCTGGCCTGGCCACAAAGGCGACTAAAGCCTGACCTTTGCTTAATTATGGTAATTAGCACGCAAAACCAAAGCCGCCAAAGAAAACTAAACGACCCGAGACACGTCGCCTCGTCCAAAGTGCACAGTTCCCACTGTCCGCTGCAGCAGCAGCAGCAGCATCACGATTATGACGTTGACAAGAACAGGGCGAACGGGAAAGGGGCGGGGCGGGGCGGGGCACCGCGGCAGTCTGGGGCGATGATATAAATATTAAAACATAGACCACAGAGCAAAGTGACGCTCCAAAATGTATAAAAAAAAAAGCAGAAAAAACAAAAGCAGCTAGAGAGAAAAAAGAGCGCAAAAGATGGCGCATAAAAATGAGCAGCCAGAAAGCTAAAAAGCGAATTGCCAACGTGTTTAGGGCTCTTTAAGCGCCACGCCCACACCAATACCACTCTAGCCAGCATAAAGCGCGATAATATTATGCAATATTTGTTTCACATTCCCTCTATGTTTTTTTTTTGTATTTTTGTATTTTTGTATTTTGTTTGTTGTTACGCTATTTACGTTTCGCGTTTCTATTCTTCCCTTGCTTTCTCTTCATTTTTTTTTCTTCGTCTTCCCGTACATAATATTTAATTTAGCGTACATTGTGAGGAGTGTTTTGTGCTGAAGCATAAAAGACGGATAAGCTTGAAAATTGTTGCTTTAAATTTACGGCAGACTATTAAATCTGGCTAATACGTGTCGCCGCTTTAAACGCTCAGCGGCCACTTGAGCTTAAGCCAAGTGAGTTGAACTAACTGACTGTGGCAAGTGCTGATTGTTGAGGCTTTTGTTTATAGAAAGTGCTTGAAGCTTTAATGTGCTTTCAAAGCCATTCAATGCTGCTACAGAGGGGATCAAGCAAATCTGATATGCTAAACATTTATTTGGAAAATTGTAATGACGATAATCATTATAATTATTATTGCATTAATTGCAATATATAAAAAAATATATAAATGAAAATATAAATAAAAAAATAAATGTATATGAGAATATTTATAAAACCTGTCAGAAAATGTAATGTAAAAAAAAAAAAAAAAAAAAAAAAAAAATAACAATAAATAATAAAATAATATCAGACTAATTTATAAAATAATTTAATTATAATTATATTATAATATTAATAATCATATTTTTCATATTATAAATAAACATTTTTAAAAATAGTAAAATACTAAATTATATTAAAAAATGAAACATTTTTTAAATATTTAATTTAATTTCTTACTAATATTATTTACAATTTTTTCAAATATATATTAAAAACTAAGTTTTTAAATATTTAAATAAATTTTTTACTATTATTATTTAAAAAAAAAAATATATATATATAAACCCGACCATTAATAATCTAAAAAAAAATATATTTTTTTTTAGCTCTTATTATTAAAAAATTTAAAAAATAAATATATTAAAAGCTACGTTTTTTAAATATTTAATTTAATTTTTTACTTTTATTATTTAAAAAATAAAAATAAAAACTCGTGCATTTATAATTTATTAAAATATTTAATTTAATTTTTCGTGCATTTATAATTAATTAAAATATTTAATTTAATTTTTCGTAATACTATTAATAAATATGTTTAAAAGATGATTAGTATTAATAAAAATAATCCTATAAATAAGTAGAAATACTTGTATTAACCATATTTTAATATTTAATATAAATAACATTTTAATTTAATATTTATTATTTTATGGTAGACATTTGTGGTATAATTAAAGGTCAGTCTGGGTTTAATACTGACTACATTGGCTATTTATTGACTGTTGCTTTTGGGGTTGTCCCATGCCTTGGCACCAGGTGTTATCTGTCGCATCATACTCAAGTCTCCCAGAGTCCCGCTTCCATTCCTTAAATAAAAAATAAATAAATAAAAATAGTATTAAAAGAGAGACAAGATTTATTCAGAAATCTTTAAATTTGTTCATAGTCCAGTGCTAGTGAAAGAAAACTCTGTTTGGAGCTCTATCTTAAGGTTTCTCTCTCCTCTCTCTCTCTCTCTCTCTCTCTCTCTCTCTCTTTCTCTCTCTCCCTCTCTCTCCATCTCTCTTTCCATCTACATCTCTTGAATACTTCGGTTTAAAATCGAACCAATAGGACAATCGTTTAGGACGTTTGTCAACTTGGCTTGCCAAAATGTTATGCTACTAAGAGTTCCCCTCACATGGCCTATATCAAGCAGCCACCACAATAATAATCGCAATAATAATAATAATGATCATAATAATGAATGATAACAATTGTTAGCTTATATACGAGCTAAGACAGTTCAAATGAATGTTCACAGGCCACGCATTCCTCATTTCATTATCATCGTTTCATTGAGCCCAAACTCTTGCCAGAGCTCTTAGATAACTCTTAACACTTAGGTGAAGCTGACCCAATCTGCCGTTTCTTAGCTACTCAGCGGCCCAAATGGCAGAGACACGCGCGCGTCCCGAGCCGATTTCGTAATGCGAATTTTATTACGCGGGTCAAATTGAAACTAAGCGCCATTAAAAAACAATAAACAAAACATGTATGTAATAAATTGAGGCCAGAAACTCTGAGCGGTTCGTGCACATACATAGTACACAGTATACTATATATATGTACATACACATGTATGTATGTGTGTGTGTGTGTGTGTGTATATTGGTTTATATGGCATATAGTTTAGCTGACGTGTATTTGTTGAGGGGCAAAAACTGTGCAAAATAAATTGACCAAATCTGCTGGATAAAAGGATTTGAAAGCAATTAATTGCCAGCGCATAGCAACACATCGAATCCAAAATAAAACGAAAAGCAACAACAATAATCAACATCAACAGCAGCAGCAACAACAGCAACAACAACAACAACTGAAATGCTTCAAATACTCGAAACATCAACAAAAAACACAACAAATTGTTGCATTCGGGTATAAGCGACTGCACAATACACTGTATGCAACGACTATAGTAATACAGTTATACCTGACTCGATATATGTGCTGTGTAATTGTAATTGGCAATTTCCAGCTCTGCTGAACTCATATACTCCATCTTCTCTTCAAGCAAGCATAATAATTCGATTCTGAATTTTTTGTTGCTGCTTCCCTCTCTCTCTCTCACTCTCTCTCGCTCACCCTCGCTCTGCTGTGCAATTGATGAAAGCCATAAAGTAAATACCTAAAACACAGAAACTATCCATATAGCACAGCTGGGGCGCCTAAAATAGGGGCGCAGCACTGCGGGCTACAATAAATTGCTTTGAAAAAAATATATTTAAAAAAAAAAAAGCAAACAAAAAATTGAAAATAAACAAAAAATGCAAATTAAAATTAATAAAAGCTAAAAAAATATAGGGGAATCAACAGAGAAATGTTGATAAATGCACATTTTATTACGCGCCTTTGATATAATGCCTTTGAGACTTGGTTACATTCATTCAAATACCCTGTAGCAATCGAGAGCTGTACGCAAAGGGTATGCTGGTTGCGGGCATAGGCAGCAGAAGAAATTGGATTATTGATGTAGAGCTCACATAATTATATAATTAATTGCAATTAAATATCGTTTATCAACTGTGTCGAGTATCGATTATGGACTATCGATATTGATCGAGAAATGGGCATGAATATTCTAATAGACAATAAATTTTATATAGATTTGAGAACTGCAAAATATTGATTATCGATTATCGATGGCAGACAATTCAAATAATGAAAATGTAGTCTGAATATAATAAGCAGAAAAATCGATAATGAACAGATGTTTTATCATTTATCGATTATAAAGAAGGGATTAAAAGTAAGAGTGAGAATGCAAAGGAAAATGAATTTTCTAATAGACAACAGAATTAATATATATATAAAAACTATATAATATTGACTATTTATTATCGGCTGTAGATTATCAATCGGTTATCGATTGTCGATAGAGCAGAAACATGAGAAGAATTATGAAGATTATAAAAGGCAAATAAATGAATAAGCAAAGAATGAGAACTGGAAAGTAACAATATTGAATAGTCTATTATCGATTAATAATATTCGATTAATAATATTTATTTATTTAGAGATAAAGCTTCTACTAGTTGCAATCATTTAACTGAGTAGGTTGAGCTTCGTATAGGCACATGCAATAATAATAATTGCATAATGCAGGTTTTTTTTTAAATAATAAAATAAAAATAAATAAAAAATAAATATCTTCACGTTTATTGCAAATATTCCATATGCAAAAGTTTTCAATTGAATTGGATTTTCCTTTTTTTTTTCTTTTTTTTGTTTTGCTTCACTTTTTGCTCCTAGTGCAATTTCAATTGATTTATCATGTACTTTGTGAGGCAATTTGCGTAGGCCTTGTCGATATGCCGATAATAATCGTAGACGATGCCTCCCTCACACAAATGCCAATTCAATTAAGCAAATCATTTTCTTAACCACTTGGCTATTGTGCAGTACTGGCCACAGCGACTGTTGCAATTGCAGCTGGCTTTGCTGCCGGCTCCTGCTACTCCTGCCAGCTCCTTGTGCTGCTGCTGCTGGTCCTGATCCATTGCCTTTTTGCGGTTACAAGTTTGCCTTCATACGCACCGTTGCACATTGGCATTTGTTTTGTTATGCCTGTGTGAGTGTGTGAGTGAGTGAGTGTAAGTGTGTGTGTGAGTGAGTGTGCCTAGCCTGCGTTTAGTTGTATGCCTGCACTGCTGCAGCTTCTGTTGCTTTAGCAGCTCTTGCGGTTTATTATAACTACATATATCATGCAAATACCCCACCCAACACACACACACATAGGCAAGCAGCACAAAAACACACACACACACACACACACTCACACTTGCACCTTCCCTTTTACTGGCATCCAGCAACAGCTTCGTGTACAACATTTGGGTTTTTGCGTTCTTGTATTTTGGTCAGGCTGTGATTTTGTTTTTCTTAGCTGGGTCAGACCGTACGGATGACTCGTTTTTGTGAATTATTTTATAAATTTTCATAGTTTTCGTTTTAATTAAAAGTGCGGTCGTGTGTTTTGCGGCGTCGATTTGCTGGCCAACTCTATTACGAAAACTGAATGCCGACCAAAGTGCTGCATTCAAAGAAATCCCAGGCCATTAGCCCATACAACTCTATAAGCGGACTTAAGTATTATAAACTGAGAGAAATTGAGCAAATTATAAACTACAACTAGCCGAGGAGACAGAAAAGTTGTGCTGCAATAAGTCTGCTATTATTCGCCCAGTCAAAGGAGAACCTTTAGCACTCGATGTGTGGAATTCTCTACTAACTATAGATTATGACTAATTCAAGTCGAAAAATATATAATGTGCACATTTTTCGTCAAGTGTAAATGAAATCCCAAAGTATTCTGAATAGTTTTTGAGACGCTCAATGGATTTGCTAAATAATTCACAGCATTTATTGCCTTACGGGTGTTAAATGCTCAAGCGAATAATTGAACAATATACTTAAGACTCAATACGCACACACACGCACACACACACACACATATGGCGCAATACCACACACACACGCACACACTCACACCTCATAATTCATTTGACCATTTGACAAATGCATTTATAATTGCTTGCCGCAGATAAAATCATTTTGTCTTCGATGTCATCAGCATATGATGATGCCGATGATGATGATGCCGATGATGATGATGATGATGATGATGATGCTGCTGATAATGAGTGTGGCAACGATTATCATTAGAGGCATGGTTTGCCCACAATATACAGCATTGCCAATCAATTTGCAATTGCTAGTTTAAGGCCTAAATACCAAAGTCGGCTTTAATGCCCTAAACGTAGTTGGCAGAGACAGAGCCTATGGAATATGTTGTGCATTTGGCTGCAGCTAAAACTGAGCATGGAATGTAATTTAGAATAAAGCATAGAAACTTTAAATCTAGTAAATTAAGTGAAATTTGAAATTTGTTTATGTAAAAGAAAAGTTCAGCAATTTATTTAATAAAAAATTTTGAAAAAAAAAAAAAATTCTTGTAATGGTCAGGAACATCGTCTGCTTTAGCCCTCTTGGATTATTTTCATTGGAGTTTCTACTACACTTACTGACTTCAGCTTTTATAAATCTATAAAAATATTTGATATATTTATGCTGAGCCAGACAACTTGCAGAGCTGCCAATACACTCGCAGCTGCACTTTCACAATGAGAGCAATGCTCGAACGATGAATGCCGAACTTAGCTAGATCCAGCCGATGAGCGAAAGACTGAGCATGTTCGTGAGCAGAGAAAAGGTGCAGCAAACGAAAGCAATCTCTTTACTGCAATCCATTAGACTGCTGCTGATCGTAGAGCTCTGATTACAATAGCTGCTCTGACTGCTCCAGTTGCTCTGGCAGTTCTGATACCTCTGGTTGCTCTGGCTGATCTGGCTACTACAGTTGATCGGGATGCTCTAGCTGTTCTGATAACTCTGATTGCTCTGGCTACAATTGCTGATCTGCTTGCTCCAGCTGTTCTTATAACTAACTCTGGTTGATCTAGTCGCTCTGGTTGGTCTAACTGTTCTAGCTCCGGCAATTCTAATGGCACTGGTTGTTCTGGTTGCTCCAGCTCTTTTGATAACTGTTGTTGCTCTGTTTGCTATGCCTGTTCTAACTGCTCTGGCTGCTTCAGCTCATTTGATAACTGTGATTGTTCTCGTTGCTCAGGTTGTTCTGGCTGCTTTGGTTGATCTAGTTGCTCTGGTTGGCGTAGCTGCTCTAGCTCCGGTTGTTTATCAGAACTCACAGAAACTATCAAGCTCTGACTGCCTCGACTGCTCTGGTTGCCCTGGTTGCTCTGACTGATCTATATATATCAGCTATAGCTGCTCTAGTGGCTTCAGCTGCTTTGGCTGCTCTGACTGCTCTAGCTGCTCTAACTACTCCATCTTGCCCCCTCTGCTTCACGCAATAGGCCAAGTTTTCAAGCCAATTCTTACAGAAAACCTATAGCATGCACCATGAACGAAATCTTCAGCAAAATCTGATGTTTAGCCGACATTAACTTCACTAACCCATTAACAAGCTAAGCCAAAACTTGTTGAGCTCGCTTAACCCTTAACCCTTAAGCCAATTCATTTCATTGTTAATACACCCCAATGCTGTTAGAGTATTTTTCTTTAGCAGCTGCTCAGCTCTATCTTCTTCTTCTTCGTAGTAACCAAAACTTCTGCTTCAGTTCAGCGCTATTGAGCACATTCAAAAATCTGCAGCCAACTGAACAAATTGATGGCAATTATTTTAAGCAGCTTTTAATTGGTTGCACTTTGCATCTGTTTCAGGTTGCAGCAGGTTTCCGATTGCCATATGCATATTGTTGCTGTGCTGCTGTCATTTGACAAGCTTGGCTTGAGGTTTAAATAGTTGAGGGGCTTTTAGCGCTAAGAGCTGAGTGTAGCTGCCGAGGCGTGTATGTGTGTGTGAGTGAGTGTGTGTGGGAGGGAGTTGCTGCTGCTGCTGCTGCTGCTGTAGGCAACACTTTTTTCCGTTCGCTTGTCATTTGCCAAGTGCCATTTAATTTCATTAATTAATTTGTTTGCCAAACAGAGCGGCGGCCAGAGGGGCAGACGTGCGCCAGCTGCCGCAAAAGCCAAAAACAACAATTAAATATAAATCTTATAAATTTCCGTAGCCAAAAACTTCCACTCGGGGCTTTTGTGCTTCACTCTGTCCCTGTCTTCCTCTCACTCTCTCGCTCACTCTCTCAGTTGCTCGCTCTGTGTTTTGGCTGCGATTTTCGCCGTGCCACAGAACATATTTCATTTGGACTGCAACTTTCGCTCACGCCCACAGCACACAGTACTCGCCCCGCCCCGCACACACACACACACACATAGCGCGGTCGACGCGACGTCTCTGCTGCTGCTGCTGCTGCTGCTGCTGGGGCCAAAAAACTTTGCCAAGCTCTTGAAGGCGGCAGTGGCAGCAACTATAACGCTTTGTTTGTTGTCTATGATTATTTAAGACAACCTCGCAGACACACACACGCACAGCTACTACTCACACACACATTTAATTTAACTATTTTAGTTGGCAGAAAAGTGCAACAGGGACTAACCAACTGCTGCAGCCCACTACGGCCCGCACTCCTGCACTAGCTTGGCACCTCCACATATGCGCACACAAAACATTTGTTACAATTTCCACACGTAAATACTTCCTGCCAAGAAATACGCACACACACACACACACACACAGGCACGCACACATATGCGAAAGCACAATTATAATTGTCATAACACAAAAGCAGCTGAAAATTTAGTGCCAAGTGCGAAAAGTTTCACGTGGGCGGGCATTTGGCTTGGCCGCAGCACCAATACGAGGTGTGCTTGACGAGTTAGCGGGCAATTGCAAATGTATTGGAGAGTATGCAAGAGCGAGCAATTGCTATGTAAATGTCTGCCATTTATTTATTATTAATTTAATTTATATTTGCATTTATTCAATGCTGAAATTATTAATCAGAAATATTTATTAATTTGGTATTATTACTTTTTTTATAATATTCATTTAATATATATTTTTTTATTTTTAATAAAATGTAAATGAAAGTGCGGAAGTAATTTATAAAGAAATTATTTTTTTTTTTTTAACTATTATTATTTTTATTTATTATTTTATTTATTTTATATATTAATATTATTATTTAATTATTTATTTTTATTTTTCATTCTTATTATTTTTTATTTATTGTTTTCTGTTATTTATTTATTATTCATTTAATTTTTATTTTAATTTATTCAATGCTGAAATTATTAATCAGAAATATTTATTGATTTGGCATTATTACTTTTTTTAATAAAATGTAAACGAAAGTGCGGAAGTAATTTTAAATTAAATAATTTTTTTTTAATTTAAAAAATATTTTTATTTAATTATTATTACTTTATTTATTTTATATATTCATATTATTATTTATTTATTTTTATTTTAAATTATTATTATTTTTATTTATTGTTTTATTTATTTTTATATGTTAGTACTGTGCTTTATGTATTTATTTTATTTATTTTTATTCTATTTATTTTTATTTTTTTGTTTTTAATTATTATTATTGTTTACTTACTGTTTTATTTATCTAATATTTTAATATTATTTAGAGATTATTTATTTATTTATTTATTATTAAATTACACGACTATTTCCAGGTAACAATTTAATATTTATTATTCAGTAAATATATTTTTTTACTAATTTAAATAATGAGCAATTAAATAGAAATGAATTTCATTGCATTTACTGCTAAACGATTTAATTGAATTTACGAGTGTGTAATTTGATTTTTATGCGCTCGAAAGTATGCAACAATATTTTGCACATTAAAAAATGCCGCTGGCTTAGCTGACTTTAAGTGAATCATATCAGAAAATTGCATTATTTAGTTAAATATTGAATTAGCTAAGTCCACTCGAGGCATTTCATTTATATATTTGTTATATTAACTATTTTCTAAACTAAAAAAGAAGGAATAAAATACAAACAATATAAACTCTGCAAACTATAGGGAACCCTCTCGAGCTGGCTTTCCTCGACTACTGCTGCTGCTGCACCTCCTCTCCCACTCTCTAACTCTCTTTGGCTTTCTCTTTAATTCCATTTCACTCTGTCTCTGTATGCATTGGTGTGTGGCAGTGACACGTTGATAAATGACATTTGCAGCGTCAATGTGAATTTTATAAATTCTCGTAACTTTCACGCCCGCTGCGCATTGCTGCACGCGGCAAACAGCAAGCGGCACGGCGTCGCAATATAGCTGCTACCAAAAAGTTGCTTAGCTTGGCCCAAACACAAAACGCTGATGCCAGCGTCTGGCAGCGACAGCGGCAGCAGCGTGGGCTGAGCTTTTTGTTCCTGCCTTCGCTGCTGCTGCTGCTCCTGCTGCCCCTGCTGCTGTTGTTGTTGTTCACGCTGTGGTAGTTGCATATTTTTTATGACACTTTTGCGGCTTATCAACGTCAAGGCAAACACATGCACTTGAATCCAGCACTTGCGAGAGCCACGCCTCCACCATTCCCTTCCCTTGCTGCCACACAACGCCTTTGGCCGCATTATTTACATTGTCAACAAGCTGTCGAGTGGTTTTTCGCACCATTTGATCGGCCAGCCATAGTTTTTCCTTTCATCGCCATCTTGTTTTCCCTTTTATTATATATACATATATATATATATTTTTTGTATGTATAATTTTCTTTTTTTTTTTGCATTTCCATTTAAATTTTGAGCTCTGTGCAAATTCAATTTCCCCAGCTATTTGACTATGCCCATTCGCAAGAAACGCAGGGAGAACGAAGCAAACGTGATGTCATCAGTCGCTCATACACACACACACACACACACGCATTCACAGAGACACACCTGCTTAAGTTAATGGATAGATAGCTATTTAATGGCAGCTGCACGCAACAAAAGTTGCAGTCAAACTTTGCCTGGTTGCATGCGGGTTGCCAACTACAACAAAGTTTCATTAAAGTTTTTTTCTTCTGGTTTGCACACGGAGCTGGAGGGGCTGGTGGCAGGACTTAGTAACATGCTCGTATAGCAGCCAGTCGATTACCAATCCTGCTCGACGCTCAATTTGGACTGATTCAATGACATAAGCGCTAAACGACACGACTTCAAAACTCTTGCAGGTGATCCAGGTCGAGCCCCTTGAGCTATGGCCCACAAGGACGCAACTGCCACAAGTAGCTAGCGAAGAGGTAGCTTCAGAGCTGCTCATAAAACAAGACTGTGAAAAACTCTTTGAAATGATACAAAGAAATCATAAAAGCTAAAAATCAATAAAGATCATGATTTTTGGCTTAGTAGCTAGAAATATAGCTTTGTCTGAGTTCCAGATTTTTAGTCTGCTGTATAACCTTATATATATCCAACACATCAACAACGCATCCTCATCATTCACACTATAGCTGTACTCTGTCTTCTCTATGTCACTTTATGCTTCTATCTCTCTTTCTTTGCCTCTATTTATCTATTTCTCTCTGTCACTTTCTATCTAGCTCTACTTTTGCTTCTGTCTCTCCCTGTACATCTCTACAGTCTCTGTAGCTCATTTCATCTTATTCATCTTATTCATCTCATCTATCTCCATCTCTATCTCTCTCTTTATATAGAAATATCTGCCCGTCCTTGCATAATTCTCTACATGCAATATCTTTATCTCTCTCTCACAAATTTTCTCTATTACCTCTTCGATTTTCCTTCTTAATATTTCTCTTTGCGTTTCTATATATAACTCTCTCTATTGCTATATATCTCTATCTCCAACTCATTCTCCCTTTCTCTCTCTCACGCTCTTTATGACTGTCTCTGAGTCTATATTGCTTTCTTTATCTATCTCGCTCTCTATCATAATTTTTCTTTATAAATATACATTCCCTTTATATATCCTTCATTTTTTTCTATAAGTCTCCATTTCACTCTAGCTCCAGCTTATTCTCTCTCTCTCTCTCTGTCATAAATTTTCTTTATAAATATACATTTATGTATATCTCTTTCCCTTTATATATCCCTTCATTTTTTTCTATAAGTCTCCATTTCACTCTAGCTCCAGCTCATTCACTCTCTATCTATATATGTATATATAATTATCTTTCCATCATTCTCTGTCTCTCTCTCTTCTCCCTTTCGTCTTTCAGTCATTTAAAAAATCTAAACCACTTTTCCAGCCAACAATACCCGTTACTCAAACATTATAGGGTATTTTTTGTATGTTTGTTATAATTTATAATCTATTCAAAGCAACGACCGAAACTACTATGAGTGATGAGTGCAGCTGCTGACATGCTGTTGTCGCTGGACATGTCATGTGGCTCAATGTGCATTAGCTGATATTCGCAGCTGTCACGGATGGGTCGACATGTAAATGTGGAATAAATAGATATGGTCAGCCAACTGCTCAGCTCACCATGAGTTCTTCATAATGAAAGCTAATGCGCAGCGTAGATTAATTGTAACTGAGTGGCATTATAGAGCACAAAATCAGAGAATGGAATGAAGAGCACTCGACCAGGAGCGAAGTGAATACTAACTAGTGCTTGACGCTGCTCTAAGCGATGTCACCTGCCCAGCTTCACACCTGCTCCACTTGTCTGCCTCCTCACTCTCTCTCTCGCACTCTCTCTCTCTCTCTCCCGCTCTGTGTGCGCGAAGTGCCGAGTACAGAGTAAAGAATCGGAGCTAGAAAGTTGACTGAAAACTTAAATGCGCCACTGAACTGAGTGCGCAGAGATAAAGTCAAATACTTGACAAGTCACAGGTAACAAGTATGAACTTATAAAGTCATAAGTGTGTTTGTGTGGCTGGCTGTGCATGGCTGCATAGGTATTTATATACATGTGTGTGTGTGTGTGTGAGTATGTTGGTCTTTTGCAAAAGTGCCGCAAAGTTTTCAAATTATTTTTGGTTATATAATTGGAATTGATAACTTTGAGCACAGCGCTGCACGAGACGCTGAGCCCAGCCTGGGCCACACACAGCGTCAACTGTAACGAGTTCCATACACACACACACCCACACACACGCACACACACACACATACATAAATTGCGCGTGTATTTGTCAATAACAAGCAATTTAACAATTTGCTATACAGACACATAAAAGCGAAATTCTTGCCAAAGTTATCATTCAAACTTGAAAATCAATAAAACTTTTCATACAACAACAGGCTGCAAAATCAAAAAAAAAAAACACGAATCGAAAAAAAAAGGAGAAGAAAGTGAAGAATATTCCCAACCCGACGCTTTGGCAACTTTTTGTGCGAACCCAAACGCGCCCCCAGCAGACCCCGCCCCACCCCAGGACCTTTGTACCTTGCTGTTAAATATAGACACACGTGATATTATTTGCTTATGATCAATTCTTCTTCTATATTTCTTTCTGTGTCTTTCTTTACGCCGCTTTTTGCCGTTGCAACCAAAACTAAGGCATTTGCCTGCGATACTCTGTTTGAATGCAGAAAAGCCAAGCAACATATTTGTATATTTATAAAATATATTTATAAATTCATATTCACTATATTTTAATTATTAAATAGTATAAACATATTATTTTATACACAATAAAATTTCCATTTGCAATTTAAAGAAAATGCTGAAGCAAAGTCAAGCGAAGCATAATCCATTAGGCAAATATATTGGTAAGAGTATTTGAATTTCATTGAATTTTCTTCAGCTTTTTTTCGTTTTTTTTTTTTTATGGTATGTTCTTTTTTTCTATCTACTGGCATAACCCAATTTACTTTGTCTATCTGCCTGCTGCTGCTGCTTCGACGTCGACGGCGCTAAAGAAAGTTAATTAAGAAAGTTTGATTTCTTATGGCTAAATAACGCTCGAAAGTTTTACCGACTGACAAATATCGACCAATACTCGAAAAAAAAAAACAACAAAAAATAGGAGAACATAAAACAAATAATATATTGGCCGACCGAACTGACTGACTAGAAATACCCTGCAAGACATGAGCAGAAAAACAATAAAAGAAAAAACTAAATAAAGCATTTTTTATTCAGCTACTTTCACTGCATATTCTTAGTCTGGAATTTGTCAGGCTATTTACCACAGACCGGATATCACTTGGTATAACTAGTATACAGATTTACACTCTTCGGATCATATGTTAATTTACGCTCCTTCATCTGCTGCCGTCATATGCCCATTGGCCGCATCTATTTGGTTATAGGGTATAAAAATGATGAAGTTGAGCCTTCCACATCGCAAACCGCCACCACGCCACCACGCCCACACGCCCCACTGCGCCCCCTTCCATTGATAAGCAATGTTGAGTGACTATGGCTTTGAAGGGGTTGCCGCGATTGCCTTAACAGCGAAACGCCGGCATGGAGCTGGCCGGGGCATGTGCAGCTTTATATGGCCAAAGCGGCGGATGAGCAATAAAAAGTTTTGAACGGCTTTTTCACTGCCTCGGTTAAAACAAATCAACAAATATTTGCGATATATTTATATTTATATGCTTTCTGGCGCACACAACTCTGAGTATACGTTATTTATGTAGTACAGCGATCTGCTGAAGGACAACATCAAACTTTGCGTTAAGCATTCAGTGTGATTAACGGCAGACAATTGAATGAGAGTCGAGCGTGCCTACCAAATGATGTATATGATAATAAATATATATGTATATATATGTGTATGCATGCCGTAAGTTTTTGTTGAGATATAGGTAATATATAGAAGCAGCAATAATTGACTCTATGTAACTATCTATATAATCTTTTTCATTATGAATATACGAGTCGAAGCATAGGCCTCTCTCGGCATTAGCTAGAGCAAGCACAGTCGAAGTTTGCTTTAAGTGTTCGATTACTTTTGCGATTACCAAGATATCGATAAATATCAGTATTAAATTTTAGCTATTTTTACAAATTTAAATTATATTGAAATATCATTATCTAGTAGATTGAAGCAGGAATAATTGACTCTGTATAACTCTGTCTGTAATAATCGATATATCGATATTAAATTCCAGCAATTTTACAAATTTAAAACTATACCCAAATATCATTCGTTCTGAAAATAGTAGATTGAAGCAGGAATAATTGACTCTGTACAACTCTGTCTGTAATCTTCAGCATTCCGAATATACGATGCATTCCAGGCCCATCCGCTTATCAACTCTCTCTGCAAGTTTTCGATGACTTTTGCGATTACCAAGATATCGATAAATATCAATATTAAATTTCAGCCATTTTTACAAATTGAAAACTATACCGAAATATCATTCGCTTCATTAGATTGTGTAATATAAATAAATCGAAATTTCTCTAAATCTCCAATCGATTTCTCGCACAATCACAGCTCAACTACAGCAATTTTGCCTTATCTTTAAGCTAGTGTAAGATGAGCTGCGCATAACTCTTCTTATGAACTGTCTTTTCTGTGTGTGTGTGTTTTTCTTCTCCACTCCCGCGATGGGAACATAGGGCACAGGACACCGCAGAGACTTTGCAATTGGATGTTGCAAAGTACGTCAAAGATGTCATCAATGAGCTTGTCAGCGAACAGAACATTTCCATGTTAATAGACCCAATCAACTTGACGCTCTTTGCGGCAAACTTTTCATTAGGTCTGAGTGCGCAAGGACTCCGCTTTGATGCGGCGGGCCACCACTTTGCTGTAGGTTGGCAGCTCTACTTCAGTTAATGCTAATTGGCACAGTCAGCTGCATCAAAGCGCTGCCACTGCCACTGCCACATCGGGTGCCATTCATTTCCATGTGGCGCATTGTTGTTGCTGTTGCGGCTGCTCCACAGACATGGGCCATTGTAAAAGATGTGGGACGCATTTAAGGCGCTAAACAACTTAATGACTTCCTGCTAGTTAGGCACTGGACACAGTCACCCTTAGACTCACTCACAATGCCTGCACACACAGAGTGAGGGAGAGAGAGAGAGAGAGAGAGAGAGAGAGAGAGAGAGTCGCATGTGTCAACAAGCACTACAACAACAGCAATATCAGGGCAGTACGAATGAGTGTTTCCTTTTGGTCGTCGACCACAGACGCCATTATCCTAGCACCACGGAAGTTGGCGCCAACAAAATAAAAAAAGACGAAAATAGAATAAAATAAAAATAATAAAGAAAAACATTTGGGTCAGGCTGTGCATGACTATAGACATACTCTAGAAATATACGAGCAAAAGACTTTATTTCTTTCCGTTTTGATCTTGCGTTGAATGCTTTGCATTGAGCTATTCGTGCGCTGCTCTTTTAACGAACATCGCGATACGAATGATGTGCGAACGTCATGTAAGTGAGTGCATAATTCAAAGAGTCTATGCCAAGGGTCTTCACACTCACATACACATTGCATGTACTTTGATGAGCTGTTGAGCAAATTCAACTCTCGCATAGATAATACATACACGAAAGACTTGTTGCTTCATTTGACTCAAACAAACGTGAGCGCAAGAACCAGTTTGTGAGCGAGCAAAAGAAAAGGCTTTTACTCGCTCAAGAACGAACTCGTTGCAGAAACGTTGCAATCGCTTGCTCTCTGACTTTTCACTCAAAGTTTCCCTCACATTTATTTGCAGACATCGAGATATGCTCAATGCTCTGCTTATCACTCATCACTCACCTCACTCTTCATTCTTCACTCTGATGAGTTCATCACTTTTCATATATCATATGTCAACTATCACTGATTTCTTATCACTTATCAATCATCCCGCCTCATTGCTCACTCATCACTCATCACTTATCACCTCATCATCGTCTCTTTATTACATATTACTCAGCTTTGTTCACTCCGTGCTCATAGCCTGCTGAACGGCGTATAATAAGAACTGTATACTTTATATATCTTAAATATATATTAACTAACTCTTCAAAACTCTTCTAACAGCACCTACAAACTCTGCAGTCCAAATGAATCCTATTTGCTCTATATATATGTTTATATATATTTATTTATAAGGCTGCATTCTGCTCTTGCAATCTTTATATACTCTTTATGGCACGAAGAAACAGAGTAAAAAAAAAAAAGAGAATTTATGTGCCACTTGCCTCGCATTATCTCACTTGGACTCAGTGTGTGTGTGTGTGTGTGTGTGAAGTGCGGCTATATGGACAACGTCTTCAGCGAGTACATAAAATTTTAATGCAAATTTCCATTCTATAATTGTTCATACTTGGACACATTTGCATTTATTAAGCGCTGTCTGTCTGTGTGTGTGTGTGTCGTTGTGGGAAAGGAAGGAAGAAAACAAGTGCGAGTTTCAGGGGGGGCGTTACCAAGCCACTTAGTTTGCGTTTATTGGCCTCGTCTCTTCATGTTTTATGAGCACTCCCCTCGCTACCCTCCCTTGTTGCTGCCTTTGTTATTGTTGTTGTTGCAGCTGATTTTGGCGTTGCTTTTGGTTATTGCTATTTGGTTAAATTATGTTCAGCATTCCATTCGAGATTTGTTTTTTATTGCGCCGCCTTTATTGCGTGGGTAAGTACAGCATCAAGCAGAACTTTGGCCTGAGGCCCCAATAGATGGGGCCCAAGATGGGGCCAATATCGACAGCAACGAGCTCAACATAACTAATGAGTAGCATTATCGGCCAGCTTGGATTCAATTTCTATATCAGATCGGCTGAGAATGTTTTTATATTCATTGCAGACTGTTCTAAATATAGACAATAAAGTATATATAAATATACGACGATATAAGAATAGCCACTTTCTTATTTTGTAGACAGCTGTTGGTTCGATTGAATTTTGGACTTTTGCTTCGGGCAACTCTGCGGGCAACCCTCGGCCATTTGCAAAACAGCTCGTTTGGGTCGCGCGGCGTCTGTTCTGCGGCGTATTTGACGGCATTTCATTTAATAAAATGAAACGCAAATGCAAAACGACAAACGGAGCAGGCCCTAAGAAGACAGACAGTGACACAGCAGCTGGAAAAATGGACGGAGGAGGCGGAGCAGCAGCAGGAGCAGGAACTGCCGAGTGCTGAGAGCAACAGACAATGCCATTGCGGATATGACGCTGAAGTGTTGAACCAAATCAGCAGCACTTTTGTGTTATTAGAAGTTGTAAAAAACATAAAAAAAAAAACGAAGAGAAAAACAGAAAAGAACAATCCAGCATTGTCTTGGGCTGAAGCTGTAGCTGCGACTGAGGCTGAGGCTGGCGGGGCGTGGCACAACCAATTGGCAATGCGAAGGCAAGAAAAACAAAACGATGACAGGACAGATTCATGGGCGCAACATGTGATGGCTGAGCGGGCCGACGGACGTCTTCAGCATCATCGTCAGCGTCAGCGTCAACGACAGCTCCAACTCCACGGAAGGCAGTTAAATGTCGTTACGTGTCCCGCAAATTGACAGGCGTTTTTTAATATGCTGAAAACTTGGACAAATAGTATCTACTTGTACTGTATCAGATGGCATTAGTCAACAAAATGTTTACCCATAAAGCAACAAATGACGAAGCTCAAGATGAGAAGCCCTTAGGAGAGAGAGCAGCGAGGATATCGACTCAATTTAGTTGATATGTCTATGTCTATATCTATATCTATATCTATATCTATATCTATATCTATATCTATATCTATATCTATATCTATATCTATATCTATATCTATATCTATATCTATATCTATATCTATATCTATATCTATATCTATATCTATATCTATATCTATATCTATATCTATATCTATATCTATATCTATATCTATATCTATATCTATATCTATATCTATATCTATATCTATATCTATATCTATATCTATATCTATATCTATATCTATATCTATATCTATATCTATATCTATATCTATATCTATATCTATATCTATATCTATATCTATATCTATATCTATATCTATATCTATATCTATATCTATATCTATATCTATATCTATATCTATATCTATATCTATATCTATATCTATATCTATATCTATATCTATATCTATATCTATATCTATAACACAAGTAAACTGTCTAGTCGAGGTCTGGAATTCGTTGTGAATTGTTCAGTAAACGAATTGCGCTACAAACCGTTGTCTAAAATATGAATGAAAGATGTTAGGGCGGACAGGTGGTGGGCGGGACAGGGCGGGTAGATATTTTGGGCAGTAAAACATGGCTCATGCTGGGCAAGTGGCACAAGTTTGTTGTTCCGTTACCCGGTTAGCTTTTTTACAACTTTTGGCTAAGAAGTTTGCAAGCATCGAGCAGGCCAAGATAAAAGTAAAACTTTATGCAATAATAGCTCAGACCAGAGCGCCAGAGCCAAAGCACCGCAAAAGCAGATAAGTTCGGTGTGAGCCAAACTGGTGGCAGGTTGGCCGGTTCAATGGCATTGGCCAGCCATGCTGTGCACGTTATTGCTAACATATGTTGCTCGATATTATTAAAGTACGATAAAAATGCAACAGCATTAGCAGAAGTAGCTGTTAGTGCAACGAAAATGGAGCACAACAACAGCAGCAGCAGCCATGGCAGCAGCAGCAGCAGCAGCAGCAGCAGTTGCACTAGCATGCAACTGCAACAAATCATTTTTTGGAGCCAGGCAGCAGCAGCACGCCCTCATTGCCATAGCCACGCCCACTGGCCGTACCCTGTCTGTTTACCTAGCTCGACATGCCACGTAGTAGATGAAGCAGCGCACTTAATTTATGTTTGTTGTGGCTGTTTTAATTTTCATAGAATTTCATGTTGTGCGATTACTCCAACACAAACACGCATACATATAGACTATACAAACATAGCAATAGTTCTCATATAGTCAGAGTCTCTGGCATGCTGGCGTGGGCGTGGCATGCAATTGTTTTTGCGCTTGACTGCCAACGCCTCGCAGCGCAGCTGCAAAAATTTGTTGAAACATTCTAAAACACAAGCAAACTTCTAGCAGTCGACTTGATACACTGACAGCTATTTAAAATTAAAAGAGGAGACAGAGAAAAAGAAAACACACAGTGTTGGAGTTAATATAAGGAATTACAAAAATAAAATGAAATTACTTCAGTTGAACGTGAAAATCAAATTAGCTTGAGATAAGCAGATAAACTCTGCAGCTGATTTATGAAATATGATAACAGACATGTCATTTGTTATGGAAGAACATTTGAATAGTTAAATACTCACTGTTAGGGTATTAGCTGTGGCACAATATTACACAGAACAAAGGGAACCAAACGAGAATTTTAATTAATTTGCGAGCACACAAATTGACAGAAAAAATGTAAACTATTAAAACTATAATTAATGCAATCAAAGCTTTTATCTAATTTTATTTAATTGCGCTCATTTTGCTGGGAACGTTAAATAGTTATTCGTTTTAATTTCCAAATTTACATGGGTTTACCAGCTCAATTGTGGTTTGATAGTTAACTAACTCAGATGTATTAAATGTACTATATATATGTTTTATTTATTTATTCTGGCTATGCATCGAAACGGCTTAAAACCCAACAAACCAATTAATCTCAGTCTACCTACAGCTAAATACTAATATATATATTTAAAACAATATAATTGGATCACAAGTTGCATATGCAATCCCATGCGAGTGCATCTGATCTCACTCACTCAAGTCATTTCTATAATACCTACATATATTTCGTCTCGCTTTGTCATTTAGAAGTCATATTCTGCAATGCACAGCTTTGTCTATTTACAGTTGCCTAATCTTATTCAATTTTGTCGCGATTGGCTGCTGTCTTTACACTAGTGTTAGTGAGAGGCTGAGCGCTTGCAAAAATATTATCCCAGTGAGCTTGCGTTTGCACGCTTTCACTGCGTAAGAGCGAGATAAAGTTAATGCTTGCTGAACGCCGTTCGAACTGTTACTGAGTGTGAGCGAGATGGCGGTATGGTCTGTATTCTCTTCGGAGATCGCAGTTAGAATTTTGTTTTGACGAATAGAAAGCGACTAGAATTGAGCAGCCTGAGCGCATGGCGAGAGACATAAAAATATTAAATAAGAATAGAAAGCGATCAAATGTATATTTTTAAATATTTTTATATTTTATGTGAACTTTTGCTATAATTATTCTTTTTATAAAAAGTTACATTTCAAATAAGCAAATATTTAATAATACTTGCAATTATATTTTTATTTCAATTCATATCAGTATTTTGGTAAACTTTTCATAACATGCATTTTCTGACCGACCTCAACAGCTGTGGGGAAAAACTCTGTCTAATAGTTTGTGCATTCATTCATTTATTTATTCAGTTAGTCAGTCATTTGTTCATTCTCTCATTCGTTCGACTGGCCTGCGGCAATAAAGAATGACAAAAACAGCAGAGCGCTGAAAATCCGCGCCAGCAATTAAAATAGCACAACAAAAGAGCTTTCCACTGGTCGGGACCCAGTTCAGTTGCAGCTGCTCGAGCTGAGGGGCAGCGGCGCGAGTGGAAACCGAGCTGGAATGGAGTGGACAAAGAGCCGCTGGTCAGCAGGAAGCAGCTCGCCAAACAATTGCAAATCAAAATATTGCACTTGCACTCAATTGAACGCACAAAGCGTCAAGCAGCACATAACAAATGGTGCGAAAGCCAAATCGAAAGGCAATGCCGGGCAAGCAAACAGACTAGTCAGGCCGACGGCCAAATACTCTTTGCAAATACTACAGGACTCAGGACTCAGCTTATCAAAGCTCATCTCTGAGAGCTATGAGATAAAGTTATACGATCTGGCTTAGTGTCTTGGCCAACACAAGCGCAATCTGCTTGCTGTCCTGTTCGTATAACAGAAATACCGTTCACATCTATTGATACCCTACAAATAATAATGACTAGCACCGAAAGCATTGGTCCTTTTAAGGTCATTACAAACGCTGTGCATCATTCGGGCAAAGTAGTCGCATTGCCACGGCACATGTGGCACATGCAAGGTATCCGATTGCAAGAGCTGTTAGCAGCTCTGCTGCTGTGTGGCAAAAAGGGTAGATTAGGACGGAACATGAAGTGCTATAATCAGCTGGATATGGGGGTCATTTATTGTAGAGTCTTGGTTCTAAGCACATATATAAAAACATAGCTGAGAGCGAAGAATGGGCATGCTGCTTAGCTCATCTATGATCTGTATGCCGGATCTCTCTTGCTCCATCCCTCTCTCTCTCTCTCTCTCTCTCTCTGTCACTAGATCTATATGAGCTAATGATTTAAAATATAGAAGCCCATATATTCTAGTCCTATATATCGAGTTATCGATAACTAGTTCATTTGTCCAGATATGATTAGATGAATAGATAACAATGTTGCCCTCTCTTTTTCTCACTTCTGGGTGTCGGATTATATAAGCCAAAGAACTTTAAAGAGTACATTATACATATACATGTTCTACATGAATATATCCATCGAACGATAGCATATAAGACTATCTCTTCCATCTCTCTCTCTCTTTTTCTCTCATATATCCTCTCAATATATCGAGTCCGTTATCGATAACAGTACCAGACTCATACGCAACCTACACATATACAGTTTTCGCTCCATTATATATCACCATTAAGCATAGATAGACAATGTTCTGCTATGCAACTGCAAATTCTGCAATATTTCAACAACTGCAAGCTCTATAATTGATATCTCATAGTCGGTCAATCTCAACTAGCAAATTCCAACTTGTTTTTAGTTGTTGTTAGCCTTAACAATGACATCACTTGGCTGGCCAGCGGCTATAAGTAATGTCAGCTACCAATGGCGGCATTTGGAAGTGCGCCGGGTGGGTGGAGGTCGGCGAGGTGTGGAGCCTTGTGCTAACGTCTACGTTAACAAAAGCTCCAATTGCCTTAAGCAGCGCCAGTTCCAGCAAATACTTTATTGCAGCGTCTGGCCCCTTTTTTCCGTCGCACAACTGCAGTTTAGCTGAAAGTGAACGCGTTTCAGCATTTGTTGTTTTTAGTTCAGCGCCAGGGCATGGACATGGCCCAATACAAGCAGCCCCAGCCCCAACACATGTTGGATTTATATCATATTCACACACACACACACGCATGCACACCCATTTAATATAGAGTAGACGTCAGCACAATGGTTTCGCCAGTGGCTCAACTACAGCTACAACTACAGCTAGTGGCTGCCTCCTGCCATCTCGGTGCCTTTCTCCCTGCGCAAGCCAAACAGAAATTCATCTAAATTGCAAGCGAACGACTATTAGACTGCTTCAAGCGTTTCGCCATGTGCAATGTGACCTGCTTGCCAAGGCAACGGTCCGTGTGGCTATCGCTTCGACTATCTCTCTTATATCGTCTTGATGCAGCTTCCAGCTTCAGTTGAAGCTCGAGCTTTGCTTTTAAACTGCTGCTGCTGCTGCTGCTGCTGCCGTAGGTCCAGTCGCGCGGACTGTGGGCTGTTCCCTGCCATTCTTTATAAATACTTTGACTCACTTCGTCTGCCTCCCGCTCTCCCACTCCCTCTCACCATCTCTCCGCATCGTTTTGTCTCTCCACTCGATGCGTGCCTTACTCAGCGTAGAATGTCACTGCGAATGTCATACAAATTGCAGTCTGCGTTCCTTTTCACTGGCTTGCTATAGTATGCACTTGCATAAAAGAAAAGTAGGAGCTGCCCTCTGACATAAATAACAACTGAGAATACTCTAGTGGGCAATGCTCGACTAGCAAATACCCTGAACTGAGCGAAATGAAATAAGATTGAAGTCTTCTTCTCTTAAGCAATATGGAAGACTTTGCTTAAGCGAATCATTATATTTGTCAATTTCAGGGGAGGTAAAAATCTTCAAGATTTCTAAAATGAATAGAAAATAATGCCTATAATGTCTTCATTAAAAACAGCTACCCGAGACATAACCTCTGTCCATCTAATATACCCCATAAGCACAGAGTACATGGGGTTAACAAATTCCGTGCCAATCATCTGGACAATAGAATAACATTCTTATATAATGTTCATATTATGATCATAATTGACATGACTCTTTACCCTGTGACTGCTCTAAGGTACTGAGAGCTTAATCGGAGTAGATATACTCTAAACGGCGCTTCGAATTCCTTACAGGGTATTCACACACACACACACACACATATTTGTGCGCTTATGTATGCATATGTACATTTGCCGACTCGTTGGTTATTTAGCTAAACTCCAGTTCAGCTTTCAAATGAAGCCAATATCTTTCTGTGTTCTAACCTTGGCTCTAAGCCTGTTTGCAGCTCGACATCGCCAAGTCCAACTAAATAATGTTTGTTGAAAGTTTTTTCTGTGCAGCACTTGCAACAAAAGTTGCCAGCTTAAGCGAGCAGTTAGAGGGAGAGAGAGAGAAAGAGAGAGATGGGCAACCACCAGCTGGGAGTGCTGATCCCGCCGTTTCCGGCCTCATGCGAATTGAAAGTTTGCCGCCAACAACAGCTGCAGTAGCGACTGCTTCTGCTGCTGCTGCTGCTGCTGCTGCTGCTGCTGTAGGCCAACACCATTTGCGTGACAGGTGACAGGTGGAGCGGTTCGAATTCGCTTGACGTCATGCAACGTTTGCGGCTACAACTAAGTGACATATTTTTGGCTAAACTTAAGGCCAAAAGATTTTGGTCAACAAAGTTACTCTCTCTCTCTCTCTCTCTCTCTTATTCTTTCTCTCTATCAAAATTTCCCTCTCTTTCTCCCTCGCTCTGTCCTTTTCTCACACTGAATTTCTCACTCTGAATATCTCACTCTGACTCTCTCCCTGTCGTTTTATTTGTCTATCTCTCTATCTCTTTCTATCGCTTTATCTTCTTACTCTATTGCTCCCTATCGTGTTGTCTCTCTCTCTCTATCTCTTGCTCTCTCTCTATACCTCTCTCTCTTTCTCTCTTTTCTTTCCTATTTTCACTCTAAATCCTTCACTCTAACTCTCTCCCTGAAGTTATATTTGTCTATCTCTTTCTATCGCTTCATCTTTTTAATCTATTGCTCTCCCTCCCTCTCTCTCTTTTAATCCCTCTATGTCTATCTCTCGCTCTCTCTCTCTCTCTCTCTTTCTCTCTGCCCCCCATTTCATTTCATATTACTTTCAATTTCATGCTCTTTTCAATCAACATAAAAATCAATAAAATCATGCAATGCAAGAAAATTGAGAATTTTTAGCTTTAGTTCCTTAAGCTACAATAGAATATTTTTTGTCGAGTATTCCACATAGATTTGAGAGCCTCTGGCATGGCTATGAGTAGCTCAAGAGTTCCATTCCATATTAGATATGCAGAGAACTTGCACTAGGTTTAGTTACATGTTTAGTTGATGAATTTCTAGCAGCGATTGCCTGTTGCATCAATTGAACTCGGCAACGTTCTGGGTAAATGCCTCAATTGATTGCCAGAGTGCTTTGGAATGCAATAAAGAATTTCCAAAGCAAAACTAATTTTCATTCTAGAAATAATTTGTTGTTTATTTGCACACACTCGCCCTCTCTCTCCCTCTCTCTCTCTCTCCTTCTGAGTGTGTGTGCACGTGTGAGCTGCAATGACTTTCAAGTTTTGCACAACATAATTTCCGAGCAGTTGTTGTTACTGCATTGTTGCAGCAGCTGTCGCTGTTGCTGTTGCTGTTGCTGCTGCATATTCTTAAAAGTATTCCTGGAGCGCCAAGCTCAATGATTGGCTGCCTGCCTGCCCGCCTTGGGGGCTGGCATCTGGTGTTTGGGGTGCGACCTAACTGCACAGGTTCGGCTTTTTGTTTGTCATGCACAATGCATACAAATTGCATTACAATCAGCCAAGGCAAACATGAAAATATATTCAAGAAGCGCCAGACGGAGAGACAACAGCAAACTGTTTGCCATCGCTGAAGCAACGAAACAAAGTATACCAAATATTTATTTACAAACAGTTCACGAAACGAGAAAAACAAAAATTCAGTCAACATTAACGAAAACTGTGCGAAATATTAATGCGCTTTAATGTGCCATGAAGCGAAATCAATTCGAGCACAAATATGCTACAGAAAATCAACGGACCAAAGGCTTGCTCTAGCTGTCATGCCCTCAGCTAGGGTAGCTCCAAGTGTGGTATCGATGTTTGCATACTGAGAGAGCAAAGGGCAAACCAATTGCAAAATTCTAAATGTAATTTAGAAAATTACGAATTGCAACGGAGCCAATGACTGGGGCGTGGCCGAGCTCGTGGCAAGTTCGGAGTCGCACTGACACTGCGTTGAAAGGATGCTGCGACAAGGATGTGACCAGAGTGCATTCGAGTGTCTGTGTGTGTGTGTGTGTGTGTGTGTGCATCTGTCTGCCTGTGATGTAATTCACGGTCTCTCACACACACTCAAGCAATTATTGGCATTTCTTGCTTAGGTTTACTCAGCACCAGCCGCAGACAAATGCAATTTTACAAGATATTCGATTTGTGTGTATGTATGTGTGTGTGTATGTATGTGTGGCTTTCTGATTTGCTCTTTAACACGCGCACAAATTGATAAGAGTATATTGGTTTTCTATAAAGCTCATCAGACTAAGGGTCCATGGCAACGACATGGCATGGAGCACTTTTCTCTTGAATAATATGAAACGAAGTTGAAATGGAACACTTTTCTCTTGACACATGTGGGACTTTATGAAATGAAACCGTTTTTTCTTGAATAATATGAAGCGAACTGAGATGGAATACTTTTCTCTTGCATATTGTGAGACGAAGTGGAAGTGGATCAATTTTCTCTTGAATAATATGAAACGAAGTTGAAATGGAACACTTTTCTCTTGAAAAATATGAGGTATACTGAAATGGAACAGTTTTTTCTTGAATTATATGAAACGAAGTTCAGAATAATACTAAACAAAGTGAGATGCAATACTGTTCTCTTGCATAATATGATACGAAGTGGAAATAGAACCATTTTCTCTTGAGTATTATGAAACGATAATATGAGATGAAACACTCTTCTCTTGAAAGGCATGAATCATAATGAAATGGAATAGTTTTTTTCTTGAATAATATGAAAAATGGTTGAGATGGAACACATTGCTCTTGAATTATACGAAACGAAATGAAATCATATTCTTTTCTCTTGAATAATATGATATAATATGACACATCAGCCTGAAGGCCTCTGTCGCTCTGGCTTAAATAAAATTGTTATTTAGAATTAATTCTAAGTAACAATAAAATAAATAAATAAATAAATAATATGACACATGCCTAGATCGAAAAATAAAAACTTTTCAGTTTTAATTATGATATAACTGTTCAGGAATTAGAGTAAAGGTAAAGCTATGTAAAGGAAGCTATCTGGAATGATATTCAATACCAACGAAGCGTCGCTCACTTTCATTTACTTCTTTTCACTGTTTTTCTTTAATACAAAAAATTTGAATAAATAAAACACAAAACAAAAAGATTTACATTTTTTTAAACAATTTTTTTCTTTTTTTTTAAATCCCTGAACGAGCAATGTAGAGTCAGTTAAACCCGTCCCATTCAATATATATGTTTGTATATATATATAAAATTTTTTTGGCTCAGCTTTTGATTTGAATTATTATCATTTTTAATTTGACATATCGGGGCATTTATAAATTGCAAATAGACTTATGAGCTCATAAAAAAAGAAGACCTTACATGGCTACATAGCCAGGCATATATATATATATATATATATATATATATATATATATATATATATATATATATATATATATATATATATATATATATATGATTCTTCAGCTGCTGCTGCTGCCTCTTTCATCACTTTTGCCTCTTTCTTTGGCGCTTGTCATTTCGTTTCATTACATTTCATTGTTGTCCTTTTTTGTTCGTTTAATGCTTTTGTCAAATATTTACATGTACCTTTTTTTCCATGCGCCGCTGCTACGGCTCCAGCTGTGTCATTGTCCTGGGCGCTTGTCCTGCTGCTGACGCAGGCAGCGCTCATTGTTGTTGTTGTTGTTGTAATTGTTATTGTTACTGCTGCCTATTATGGCATTTATTAATTGCTATGTAAATATCTCAAAGTCGCTTTTAAAAACGAATTAGAATTGAAACTGTTAACTCAGCTGCTCACCAAATGAGCTAACTGGGATTATCATATTTGAATGCGAATGCCGCCCAAAGGACACACGCCCCCCACGAGCATTCTCTGTTATTTTAGTCGAGCTTTTCTTGAATTTTGAATGCAGCTGCTGATTTATTCTGATTTGAAACATAATTCATTTGTGCTGAGACCAAGCGACGACACGAACGAGATGGAGGGAGAGCGAGAGAGCGAGTGAGAGAGAGAGAGAAGAGAGGATATCAGTGTATACTGTGTGTATAATGTAATGCAATTTGATTTAAAGAAAAGAGCTACATTTAGACTAAATACATCGTATGGTAATGGAGATGTAGGAGAAAAGGGAGACAGAGATAAAGTGAAATGACAGAGAGAGAGGTAGGAATGGATTGGAATGGAATGGAATGCAATGGAATGGAATGGAATGGATTGGCTGGGTTCGAGAACTAAAAAACAATATATTAAGAAAGACCGTTGAATAAGTAATGAGATAAAGCGATCATTAGAAAAACAACAAACAAAAGAACACAGAGAGTGAGAGTGAGAGAGAGAGAGAGAAGTGTGAAAAGCCTAATTGAATTTTATTCATTATAAGTTTAAGTTATATATATGCCAATAAGCGCTTTTTACTAACATTCTGAGAAAAGACTCGAAGAGCAACCACAGAGGGCCATAGAGTGAGCCAGAGAGATAGCCAGACAGAGAGCCAGAGAGATAGCCAGACAGAGATCCAGACAGAGAGCCAGACAGAGAGCCAGGCAGAGAGCCAGACAGAGAGCCAGACAGAGAGCCAGACAGAGAGCCAGACAGAAAGCCAGACAGAGAGCCAGACAGAGAGTCAGAGAGAAATCCAGACAGAAAGCCAGACAGAGAGCCAGACAGAGAGCCAAAGTGAGAGTCAGACAGAAAGCCAGACAGAGAGCCAAAGTGAGAGTCAGACAGAGAGCCAGACAGAGAGAGCCAGAGAGTTGGAACTTTTTCGGCTGATCTCGCAAACAGAGCGTAAATCATAAAATTAACAACTGTTATAGTGAAAATATTCAGAACAAAAATAAAGAACTTAAGTGAAGGAAAGCAGAAAGAGAGAGGATTATAGAAAGACAAATGAAATGAGTAAAGAATGTTACTAAAATATGAGAGATAGTAATCACAGCTCTCACTCAAATCAACCCAATATCGCAGACAATCAACTATGCGCTGCTCCTGCTTTCTCCTGACATTAGAGCTATCTCACACTATATCTCTCCCTCTCTCTCTCTCCCTCTCTCTCTTGTTCTCTGCAAATGATAGACGAGCTGTGCATGGAGAGCATGGCAAGTGTGAGACGATTCCCTGGGGCGCTGTAAATAATTGGCATTCAAATTGAATAAGTAACTTGTGAATGCGACAGCGGTGCGGAGTGAATCATATGAATACGCATACTTTATGGCCATTCATTGCCACTGAATGGCACAGCGAATTTGCAGTATTTCTGGTATTTTGCGCATATTTACGCTTTTTATTTATATTGTATTTTGGTTGAGATGGCATCTCGAGCGCACAGCAGCAGCCATCTCTCAGTCATTGCTAAGCTTGTAAATCTCTTTTTAATTGCATTTTACCACAAACAAATTCTAAAACTCGACAACGACTACGACGAGCCATGAGCCACGGCAAAAGGCCCAAAGAGCCAGCAACCAAAAACCGCACCAAAACTAAAATGCAACAGCAGCAGCCGTGGCAGTGGCAGTGGCAGTGGCAGCAGTAGCACCACCCAGCCCATTTAGCTGTACAAATTGTTTAAACTTATACCAATCCACACGCACAGGCACACCCACACACACACACACACACACCCACACACACACACAGATAGATTCATATATTCAAATTCGAATAGACGCCCTTTGGCGCAGTCGAGCAGAGTTGGGCTAAGCCGAGCCAAGCGGAGGCAACAGTCACAGTCAATTATACAAATTGCATTTGTGTTGCACACACACACACACACACACACACACACAGAGACAGAGACAGAGGACACTCTGTATTGGCATTTGGCAACATGTTAGCCGCCATTTCCGGTCGGCCCATGAGCAAACTATAAACCCATGCAAACTATAGCCCGCACGTCACGCGGCGCGCACAAATCTACATTTTACTCGCTCTAGCTTCAGCTCCACATGTGCTCACGTATAGCGTGCGTGTGTGTGTGTGTGCAGCTGTGACATGTGCTACTCTAGATGTGCGAAAATTTGTTTTGCTCGCAAATGATGATTGAAACACAACGCCGCTGAATCTTAATTGAAAGCCAATGGAGCGCACATGAAAAGGCGCTTTTCCAGCGTCCATTTCTGTTATCCGTTTGCGCCCAAGCACTGGCACGCCCACACCGCATAGCTTCTTCATTCCACCTACACCCGCGCCCCGCTCACGTGCTCTAGTTCACACATACATACACATACAGATTCATATTCATTTTTGCTCTTAGACATTAGCCGACAACGGCATATGCCTGACAAGCAGATACCCATTCTTTTTTGAGTATATAGATTTTAACTGTCAGCTTCTACTCTTAATGGGTTAAGAATGCTGAGAATATATTTGACAGTTGATCTAGTTGCGCAGATAACGAAAGTTAAGTGGACTTGTTATACTCATTCATGACAGAGAAATGGGTATATTGATTCTATGCAATGTTCTGTTCGCAACGAACAGATGCTCAGATATAATAGCATCATCTATAGAGACTTACGAAAATATAAGCGTATATGCCCTTATCTGGAAATGCTTATATCTGCCAAGGTTTCTGAGCTAGAAGCTTAAAAATATATTATTTGAATTACTATTGACAACCCTATAGGCCTATAGGTCTTTTCAGAGCTTGACATATCGAATATTATTCAATTCCATTTGTTTGTTTTTTTTTTTTTTTTTTTTAGTCTTCTAGACTTTATCTAAAGTTTGGCCCAAAAGTACTACGTCTACTATTTATTTATTTATTTTTTTAATATTTTCCAGCTTCATCCCTCAGTGTTCTGCAGCCTGCATCACCCGACTGGCCTTACCAGCTCTTACTTGTGCATGGGAAAACTCAATGAGAGCCCAAATTTATACACACTCACAATGCGTTTTGCAACACTTGCTGCAGGCACTCGAAACACTAGGCTTTTCAATTAATTATGCCTTGGGCTAAAGTTTGCATTTCACACAGATTTCTTGTTGCAGTTTTGAATGATCTTTCGAGTGAACTTTGGGAGCGTTTGTGAGCTCAAGGCAAAAGTCTTTTAATTTCGTAGTATATCATATTTTTCACGCTTGCTGTCTATACCGTTGGAGTGGGATACCTGGTGGGGTGGGGACAGTGGGGCAGTGGGAGTTCCCTCACATACTGAGCTCACAAGACGCTGAGACTCTTATCATTTAGATTAAAAGTTTGCGTTCAATGAAACTAGCGGAGTTTGTTAACGGGTTATGCCAAGTCCGGGCCCAGGCTTTGGCTTTGGGTTTGGCTGTTTGGACTTGGTCCTTGAGCTGGCCTCCGAAGCACGGCGCTGCCTGTTGACTCGCTCGCTCGGTTTCCTTTTGCCCAGTTCATCTTTTAATTAATTCACAGGCTGTGCAAAGTTTTGCGCCGCAACTGCAGGCGGCAACCACTTGGGCCTAGTCCCACACAAATGAAAATGCCGGCAAAGAAGCGAAAGAAAAAAAGGTATTCACAAAAAAATAAAGGCGAAAATGGCAGCTGGTCAACGAGCAGATACCCTGGAAAGCGGAATTAAATGAGAGCTATGTGATTTGATGAGGAATTTATGGCTCATGGAATTTATTATCTGATAAGGATAAGGATAAGGACTCTTCTATATGGGATAATGGCGTCGGCATCTGCTTATAAGAAATGAATATAATTTATGGATGAAGTAATTGGAAATATTCCCCATCTGTAATAAGTAAATTCAATGAGTTCACACATGCAAAGAGAGACTTTATATAACGTTTGAACGAAGTATAGCACGAAAAAACGATCGATCAATCGAATCGAGAGACAAACGATCGCATGGACCGACCAGATTGATTCGGCTCTTAAAATATTGTAGAAATCTAGTTTATATCTCATCAACTCTTACTGCTGCCTATCACATGCACTTAACGCAAAACAATATACCCTAAATGGCCATTTTCAATGGGATCAGGGTATAATAATAGTCGAAAAGAAAAAAAAACTCGGCTCAAGAAAAATCAGCAGGAAGCACTTGCAACTATGTGGCACAACGCAAAACTTTTCTTATACAAAATTATGGAAAAGTTTTATTTTCATGCATAACAGCGAGGCTTACACTAACACACACACACACAGACACACACACACACACACACAGCTTGTATTTATTTGCAGCGCATTTTTATGCCGCTTTCAGAACATATCCACATATACATATATACATGGATGTATGTATGTATATGCACGCATTTATATACATATATGTTTACTTATATTGCTTTACTTATTTCACAGTTCACGTGTGTATATATGTATGCATGGGGCGCATGTGTCGGTGTCTGCATGTGTGTGTGTGTGTAAAAGGGAGCATTTATTTATATAGTTTTGTTAGCGAGCTGAAAGTTTTCCAACTTGCTGAAAACTGCGTAAAATTGGCACGTCAAAAGCCGGAAAATTTAAGAAGCCAAACGTACAGACATACACACACACACACACACACACACACACACACACACACACACACACACACACACACACACATACACACACACACTTAAAGACGTTTGCCTCTTACGTTTGCTCAACCAGCGCTACTTGAACATTTTTTAAGCAAATTTTGGTATTTAACATAATGGAATATTTTATACATTCTTAAAAAGCAAAATCCAACAAAAACTACGAAAAATATGTATAAATATTAACTGCGCAATGCTCGCTCACACAGCTGAGCAACACCTGAGGGTCGAAAAGAAACGCTTGCCAGACAAAATTCGACAATTACCCATATACTCTTCTCAATCTTATGAACGAGTATGAATTGCGAAAAAGGCTTTGCATTTTGTCTGCTGCCTCGATTAAAAGCTATTTTTAGCTCATCAATATATTTATATGTATTTATAGTATATGCAAATATATTTATTTATAGCTGATTCTCTTATTCTGCCACATCGATTGTTGTTTTGACTATTGAGACTTGAGATGTAGACAATGGAAATCAATTAATGTTTTGAATAATGATTGCCAAATATTAAATACTATTTGAATTTAACTAAAATTTATTTTTATTTAATTTCTTAGGCGCTTTTATTATAATTTTGTATTCTTTTTTTTTTTATTTATTTTTTGTTTATGTTTTTTTTTAGGCGTCTTTTATTATTTTTTTATTGAATTTCTAAAGGCATTTTTATTATAATTTGATTATTTTTAATTTTTTAAATTTTATTTATAATTATTCACTAACAGTAAATACAAATTATTTTTTTATTGCATTTTTAAAGGCATTTTGATTTTAATTTTATTATTTTTTTTTATTTTTTTTTTTTATTTTATTTATAATTATTCATCAACAGTAAATATTTATTAACAACAACTGACTTTGATTTATACTAATAAAATATTTGTAAAAAAAATTAATACAATAATATAACCATTTTTTGTTTTATAGATTGAGTGTAGAGTTTTTGCCGTAGAGTCGTTTTAGCTTAGGAGATCTGCAGTTTTTGTATTTTTTCGTGAGTGCAATTTTATGCATTTCTTTGTATGACAACTATCGAAAACGTTTTTCAAGTGTCATCTCTATTCTAGTCTGTGAGCTCAAATTTCATTAGCACATATCTCGCAAATAACTGTAAACTGTGGAATCTTCATGCTCTGTGATCAACTGGAACCAATCATATTCACTCGCTCTCGCTATCGCACTCACTCTTGCTCTCGCTCTCGCTATCGCACTCACTCTTGCTCTCGCTATTGCGCTCGCTCTCGCCCTCTACAACAGCCTTCGGTTCATTTCGTTTCATTTCGCCTCGAACTATGCTTCGTATGATGCTCTTTTAACGAACTTTGTTTAGAGAGCTGCACGATTGACGTTCGCATAGTAATAAAAAACGACTTCAATGCAAACAGTCTTCACTTTCTGACTTTCTTTTGCTTCATAGAGCGCAGCCCGACGATCGTGAAACAACCGATTGCATGTCGATCGCGAACGAAGTCATCGAATGCTCGCTCAGTATTCCGATATTTATTTAAAGAATTCGTCAGCACATATTTGCGAGCTCAATATGTATTACACTTCTTTATGCAATGCCTCTGGAGCTGTCTAGAGTTTACATTTAAAATATATACATAATCGAATATGCATACGAAAAATCGATAAAGTCTCAGCATATATAACGTCTGCGAGCAACAGCAAGGCTAATGCCAGTCAACTTAGTTGAGAGTAAACTTGACATGCACGAAAATTTGCCATCCGATACATGCGCACACATATATATATTAACCAGTAAATATATATATTCATATATTTATCTTTCTCGAGTATATATAGATATTTACTAAGTGTGGCAACAAAACTTAACCCGTTTTGCCTAATCGAAATGGCGCTGCGAGAGCTAAGCTAAGCGTTAGCCAGTTTATTTAATTACATGTATTTTGTTGCCATCCCAATTGGTTAACGTCCAGAATGAGATTGAAATTAACGAGCTGCCCTTAATGACCCGCTGTCCGGTGCTGGCCTCAAGGCGAAATAAAGTTGCCAGAGCAGGTGGCCCAGCCCGGAGATGCGAACGGCCAAGCAATTTCTATCCATGTGCCAGGCCCAAGTCGAATACAATAATTTTAATAAGATTCACGCTGAATGCGTGGCCTGCCCAGGCGCACGATGAATGCGGTCCGAGGGAGTCTATTATCTAGTCCTATACGAATACCAGTCCAGGCCAGGCTCAGCATGGCGCTGAGCGATTGGCGACGTGTAAACGATAATCAAGTAATTTCCATTATGCGAGAGCTTGCCGGCACTCGCACCTAGGGGCCATAAAAGCAACGCTAAATTGCGATTGTCGCGACTGTGAGACAACGATACGGACGCACACAATGAGCGTGGGAGAGCGAGAGGCAGAGGGAGAGGGAGAGTAAGCAAACACATTACGCATACGCCGCATGCGACGCACACAAAAGCAAATCGAATTGCGAATTGGTTGCGATAAAGCAGCTCGAGCAGCCACATACATTGTCAAAGCGAAGTTCTGCAAGCCAAAGTGGCCTCAGAATTGTTGTTGTTGTTGTTGCTGCTGCTGTTGTTGCTATTACTGCTTTTGACTATTTATTGAGCAAGGCATTTCATTGTCCTGAGACAACTTTTTCAGTGTCTATCGCTCAGTGCTTTTAAGGCGCACACGATAATAGCCAATGATGCATGTGTGTGTGTGGGTGTCTCTCTCTCGCTCTCTCACTCTCTCTCGCTCATTCACTCTCTTTTTTTCTGTGAATCTGTATCACTGTCCCACCCATGCTATCTAGCACTCTGTGTCAGCACTTTGCGACAACAATGAGCGCATGGAGGCTAACCTTACATTCCCGGCCCACCAGTAATGGCAGCGGCAAACGGAAGCGGAAGCGACATACTTACTTAGACAACGCTTTAGTTCAAGGCTGCCTGCATTCAGCAACAGCAGCAGCAGCAGCAGCAGCAGGGGCCACTTGTTTGTACTGCAAAAGAGCAATTTGCGCTAAGTATGCGCGAGCAGCACAATTGTTTTGTTCAAACTGTGCGGAGTCAATGTCCAGCCGGGCAGCAGCAGCGCTCACATCTCAAGTCGCTTCTGGTTCAATTAAATAATACAAATTTCGTATTCCAAAGCAATACTAGGCATACTAGATTATATGCTAGATATTTGAAATACATTTCAGCGCGGGTTGCATAAAAAGCAAGTGTTTCTGCTCATCAATTCTCATTTGTTGCGTGTGTGCGCGTGTGTGTGTGTGTCTGTTAACAGTTAATTGTTTAGGTCGTATGTCTCATAATGTGCTCATAGCACGCTCTGACACTGACACACGCTCACACTCTCCCCCTGCCACGCTCTCTGCAGCACTCACTCTCTCTCTCTCTCTCTCTCTCTCTCTCTCTCTCTCTCTCTCTCTGTCTTTGGCTCCCCTCACGCTCTGGCGTTTGTCGCCAAATTGAGTCATTAGCAGATATATAAAACGAAATGGGCTCCGCACAGCTCATTGGCACGTTCCGAGCGTCAATGATGACGTTGACGTTGCCGCTGTTATAAACACATATGCGCATTACGCATACGCCTCGTCCGCGCTGCCCATTGGCCAAGCAGCAGCCAACAAAAAAAAAAAAAAGACAACAATATAACCAAAAGGAAAAGAGCATGCAGCGATAACAGCCAACAGCCAGCAGCCAGCAGTCAGCAGCCAGGCCAACAACGAATGCCAGCTAGTTGGCTTTTATGTGCAGCCATTAGCCGCCTGACTTTCAAATTGTAAGCCAAGCCAAGGCAAAGCGAGCCGAGCACTTCTTAAATGGCCAACATTATTTTCCATATTATCAGTGAGCATTTGTTTGTTTTTAAAGTCGCTAAAGATATTTATGAACTTGTCGTTGCCATTTGTTAAGCAATTCATAAGAACAATTGCCAAATGTTTTTATCAAAGTCTCGAGATTGGCTAATAAGTTATCAAATTTGCTTTTCGCTTCGCTCTCAGCAAAGCTTGAATAAGTTTTAAAAATAATTCAAAACATAAATATCCATGTGAATTTCTAGATCTCTTTAAATATTAAGCAAATCAATATGCAATATGTATACAAATTTAGCTATAGAATGGCAAAGTTTTAAGTTCTATCAAGTCTGCTAGATCAAAATATATTTTGCAGTTATACAAACTGACTGATAGAAAGTCATTTGAATAAATATATAGACAGATAGAACTTATAAGACTTATAGACTGGCAAATAGTAGTGCGAGGAAACCATCGAAGGTAGGCGGGAGTAGAGGAATGGACTAGAGTGAGTATGAGAGCTTATACGTGGCTAACTTTGATAGGATTTTATACCCTGAACCCAACTGCAAGCCAAGTCACTCGCCTAGGCGTGCTTAAAGAAGAAGAATATCATTTCTATGCAGGCTACAGGGAATCTCGTAGTCGAGCTGTCTCGATTAGAGCCCTCTTACATGTGTTTATTTTTATTATTTATATAATTTATATTAAGTTATATTTATTATAGCGTTCATTCATTCTTTATTCATTCATTTATTAAAATGTATTATTTTATTTTATTTTTATCAAGTCTTATATTACTATTTATATATATATTTTTTTCAATTCATGAATATATGTATATATATTGTGTCTTTCCAGGCCTGTGATTCCCATCAGCTATTATGGGCTTTGGTGAGAAAGTTTTCTCCTAGATTCGAAGATTTTTGTGAACCTGTTGTTGTCTTTAAGGGACTTTCTCAATTTAGAGAAAAAGTAATACTCAATGCAAACATGACTGCAAGATTTTGATCTGTCATATTTAAAAAAATAAAAAACTAGCTAAAATTGCACAAAGAGAGCAGATGTCCGTCTTGTTACATTGCACAAAGCCAATATACTCTTATTTTCCTTTGGGAACAGAGTATAAAAATTTACTGGCATTAGTGAGGGATCTGAGCTAGAAAAAGCTAGAAAAATAATACTTAATATATATTAACAAGATAGCAAAGTAATACGTCATATTTTGTATACATTTTACTGTTATAAATGCAAATGTATATATTTACTAAATTATATTAGCAATACTTTTCTTAAACTTAGGAGCTTTTCAAAAAGGTAACTACATATGCATACGTTGCCCACGTGAGCTTGTAAAGGCTGCAATGCAACTTGTCTGATTGCTGCCTGTAATGAGCGTCTAAAGGTCGAGTAGCTACGGCACAGCCAGTTTCAAATGCGCGAGGCTTATTTCGGACAACAAAAAAAAAACACCGAGGAATATGCCAACGAGCAGCTAGTGGAGCGGGAGAGGCATGCATGTTGCATTTCGCTACACGGTGGCCGGGGGGGAGCGGTGCACTTAACAAGGCATCGAATGGGACACCTGGTCAAGCAAATGTCAGAGTGGCATTTGCGAAAAGGCCAAACTCACGACAGAACGCAGCACGCAAACGAAGCTGTCAACTCAACACGTGGTGAGTATGCGCCGAGAGCACGAATTCGGCATTTAAGAGAGGCGCTCGGCCAACCAAAGAGAGTCGTGCCGTGAGTCGAGCAGCGGCAAATGTTATGCAAATGCTGGAGCCAACGAAATGGACAGCCGCCACAGCGTCAAGAAATACAAGTTGTCTAAAAGCGTTTACTGCTTCAGTTTTTTTCCTTTTGTTTTTTTGTTGAACGCTTCGCATAACTCTGAGCGTTCGTTAGTCAAAGAAGCAGCCGTTGAAGTCGGCGAGTCCAGCGAGCACTAAATGACTGACTGACTGACACGCACACTTACACACCCTCACACACACACACGCACACGCACTTGGGCGAGCCTTGAAGCATGCTCTGAAAACTTTGAAGTGCACTTGCAACAGCTGCATCGCTGCTGCAGCTACCACTGCCAGTGCCCCGCTTTGACTTGACAAACAAAAATAATGCCATTTGTCAGTCGCGAATCACACACACACACACATGTGTAAGCCTATGTGTGTGTGTCAACTGCTGTTGCTGCTATAACAACAAGGGTCATTCGTTATAATGAGTACACACTTTGGCATCTTGGCCCCAGACAGACGTGTGGCAGGTGTCCTCTAACCATATGCATAGATAATCAGCCGCTGCTGCTGTTGGTTGTCTTGGCCACTGAGCGATAGTAATTATATATTTCATATACATGTGTGCGAAGAGGGGAGAGAGGAAGGGCGAGCTAGAGCGAGGAAGAAAATGAGTTCCTCAACTAGCTCAGTCTTGGGTTTGTTGAAAATCTTCTATCTATTTATTTATTATTATAATTTTATTATTTTTAATATTTAAAAAAATGAGTACAAAAAATATAAAAAACAAAAATAAAAAATTAAAAATAAATCATAAGTAGTCAAATAAAATAAAAAAAAATTTTAAACAAAACAATTATTTTAATATACTAATTATTTTTAATATTTAAAAAATGAGTACAAAAATATAAATGTAAAAAAATATAAATAATAAAAATCATTAATTTTTAAATTTAAAAAATTATTTTAAACAAGTGTAAATTCATTGAACTTTACAAATAAAATTCAAAAATAATTTTAAAAAAATTTCATAAATAGTAAAACAAAAAGTTTTTTAACTAAAAGAATCATTTCAAGTATAAATAAATTAGACTACAATTTGATTGATAGTCAGGTAAAAAATAGTAATTTTTATTTAATTTAAATACGATTTACATTTAAATAGAACAAAATTTCTCATATATTTCCGCTCATATGCACATTAAAAAAAAAAGCTATTAAAAGTAGCCAAAATGCGGGCATGAGCATTATAAATGGCAAATGTTTAAAGCTGTTGACAGCATATTCAGAATTGCATGAGTGAAGTGACTTGCAGATTTTAAAACTCTGCTATAGAGCAGTAGCAAGAACAACAAAACTAACAGCAACAAGCAGCTCGGCCACATTGTGTGGCACGTGTACAAGTTTTGGCATTCGTTTGCCTTTAAATGCTGCGCGAAATACCAAAAGCGGCAGCAATATGCAAAGTGTGCTCGTGTGTGTGTGTGTGTGTGTGTGTGTGTGGGCGTTTGCATGCTGATATTGCTTTTAGTTCTGGCAACTGCTGCACAGCAGTAAGTAGCAGCACGGCTTTAACCAACCCACGCGGCGCCGCGGCGTTTGCTGTCATTGCCAGCCTTTTGGCAGCCATACAACACACGCGCGTCTGCGGCCTTTGGGCATCAGCAACACCAACAACAAGTTGTTGAAGTATGCGAACATTGTGCACGCCATCATTGTTGCTTCTCACTACCACACACACACACACACACGTCAGCGTATTGAAGACTTGATAATTATATTGCATACCTAGAGGCGCGCAACTTAATAAGTGCGTAACAAGTTATAACACGCGGCGAGTGTGAATTTCCGGCCAACAGCACAAGTTGAAAGAGAACAAGAATTTGTAAATGCTGCAACGAGGCATGAATACCCTAGACAGCATAGACAGTGCAGACATATAGACTATATAAAAATAATCCAAAAATATCCATATATGAAATGAAAACCTTTACACAGAAGTGCTACAATTGGAAATCTAGCAAATATAGCCAAATATATCAGGCAACAGCATAATAATTCAAGACTCTCTGCAATTATCAAGCACTTTTCGTGGCATGAGCGTCAACAATGCGAAGAGCTGCTTTAAGTTCATTTTACTTAATTTGAACATGTTTTTTCATGAAAATATTTGTTGATTTTATTGCCAAGCGGCTGGCAGGCGGGCTTCCTTGAATGCAGCAAGCACAGCAACACAGAACGCTCAATGTTTGTGCATGTGTGTGTGTGTGTGTGTCTGTGTGTGTGTGTATTTTCTGCTGTCAAAGGCAAAATAGCAGCGACGAGCCTGGACTTCATTTTGCCAAGCCACAAGAACTTCATTTGCAAGCATCAGTGGCAGCAGCACAGCATGAATATCAGTCAGCAAGCACACACTCACGCACACAGATTTAGACTCACTCACACGCACACACACAGAGAGAGAGAGAGAGAGACAGACACGCGCAGCATATTTGGCAAGCATGCTCTTTATATGCATATGAGTCTGCTTGCTGCTGCTGCTCATTTTAATAATATTAATAATATTAAAAGGTAAATATCAACTGTCAGTGCAGCTGGCATTGATCTATAGCAAGGCCACACACACACAGACACACACACACGCACAGTCAGTTGTCATGTCATATGAACCCTATGAAGAGAAATATAAAAAGAGCATGAGAGGGAGAGAGAGAGCGAGAGCGTGAGGGAGTAAGACAATAGCTGCGCTCCTGCAAATATGCATTTCAAGAGTTTCGCATGGCATCCAAGTAAATTACGAAGCGAACCCCCTGCTCAACTCCTTGGGGATGCATAGCTCCTCTGCCTCCTCCCCCTGAAAGCATACGCATTTAAATCCCACGTTTAATTCAATAGCTCATGAATGGCAAGCAGCTCAGCCAAATAGCACTAACGGCTAATGGACCTTCGCTTCGCCAATCAATCTCATAAGCCTAAGCCCAGCTTAAGCTACAACAATGAGCGAAGCACTTCAAACTTGAAGCGATTAACTAGATGCAATTAATAATCATTAAATCGCCAGACATTAGAAGGTCTCCAACAAAGCCAACTCAGAGCTCCATTTCATTCTTATTATAATACAAATTATTTTCGAATCAATTTTAAGCAACTTGCAACCAAAATTTATTTATTAAAATAATAATATTTTTTTGAATTATATATAAATTAGTTAAAATGATAATATTAATATTTTTTATTTATAAATTTATAATTTAATGAATAAAATAAATTTATAAAATATATTTTTACTTTATTTTCATTTATTTCTCATTTTCATTAATAGAATAAATGATTTTCCAGCTCTAACACCTTTTCATTGTTTAATTTGTTGCAAATGCAGTGCAATTAACAATTAAGTGCCGAAGCCTCAGCTGAAGTCAATTTGCTGTTGAGCCTGGAAATTTATCGCGGCTTATTATATTCTTAACATTACCTAATGTGCCCTTAACACAGTTAAATATCATGACATATTGGCCCTGGTGCTGTGAACTATGGCCAAAGCACTGCTTGGGCCATAACTGAAAACAATTTGCTTAATTGAATTTATGAAATATACTCGCAAATATGCGCGAAGCTGCCTTCCCCACCTACCCCAGCCCATTCCACACTCTCATTCTCTCCCTCTCTCATTCAATGGAATGAATGACGCCGAGTGAAAACGGGCAGCAAAATGGCGTTATGCAAACGTGCTATTAAACACTTAAAGGCACTTAAATTGTGTTGGCAGTTAGCGAGGAGGGGTAGCAGCAGGAGGAGGAGGCAAAAGGGAGTTGGGCAATTGGCGGTGCAGCGGTTTGGCGGCGAGCTTCGGCAAGCTTTGGCGGTTTTACTGGTGGTTTTGCTGGCCTGTTGTTGGCATTAAACCACCAAAGCACAAACTGTCAATCATGAGCATCTAAACATGGAATGCGAACGAAAACAATTAAGCATGATTACAGCAAGTGTAATAGCAACAGCAACAGGAACAGCAGAAGCAGCAGCAACAGCAGAAGCAGCAGCAGCAGCAGGAGTAACAGCAGCATTGGCAGCAGCAACAAAAACAATGGCAACCAACAATTAGATGTTTATGTAAATTATATACACGAAACTGACAGCAGCGAGGACAATGAAAGGAGTGCGAGACGCTGCCAAAATCAGGCAGGAGACAGATGATGAGCGCTGGGCCATCGGCCATCATTTGCATAAGTTGGGCCGGGGACATCGAGCAGCCAGGCATGCCGCAACAGCAATCGCAGTGCCAGTAATTAGTGGCAATTACAACAACAACAACAATAACAAGCAACAGCAATTGGTTCGGGCATTGCTCATCAAATACAAAAGCGCAAATAGCAATAAATTTCACGCCAGAGCTTGGCATTAACTAATTAATTGTGTTAAGCAAGCCGCAAAAGCAACGAACAAACAAACAAACCAAAACAATGCGACAAACGCAAGGAACGCAGCTGAACGACTACAGGATGGGCATGGACACCGAGAGCACAGCCAAATGGCCAAATGGCCAAATGACCAAATGGCCGCATGGCAATATAATCAAGGACAAAGGACGAGCACAACTCTGCCAGAGACTGGGACAATCAAGAAGCACAACTGCAAATTGTCTGTCAATTGGTTGGCCATTTAAATTTATCAAAATGTCCCAACACCCGCCACCCACCTCTGCAAACTGTCACGAGTGTTGAAATTAATTCAAGCATCTTTATAAATAAAAACCAAAAAACGAACAAAAAGTCGCGTCAAGGAATCATAAATCGAATCGATTTGTCAACAATTTACGAAGAAAAATTATAGTCTTAACTGACAGTCGAGCATGTTCGACTAAGAGATACATTGTCCAGCTATATTTATTTGCCGCATTGTAATGCTATCATCACTTGATACTCTTACATAAATCGAGTAAAAAAAAGATTCGCAAATTGTGATTGGCTGCTGCTGTTGCATTAGTATTAGTGTGAGACTCGGCGCTCGCCTAGTGTTGTTATCCAAGCGAGTTTGCGTTTTAGTGTTACGCGCTCATTTCTTACCTGCAGCTGCTACCGCTGAGTGTGAGAGAGCGAGACAGCTATAGTGCACTATGTGCAGCAATCATGAGAGCTGCATGAGAGCGAGATGGCTGCAAAGCTCAGGCTCATTATGATATCGTTTGACGAATAGAATGTGACTGTTGCACAGCTAAAGAGCATTTGTTATTGGGCAAAGTAGATGTAACAGTAAAAATGTTGAAATGGATGGTGAACGCATTCGCACAGCCTCGACACATATATAACTTTGTAAATTTTGCAGACTCGCTAATCAACGAATTAACACACAAAATGTAAGCAGGCTGTCAACTGCAGATTTCGCTTCAGCTGCTGCTGCTTCTTCTTCTTTGCTTTGCCACGCAAGCTAAGCTGTAATCCAGAATTTTCTGGTTAAAGCTGAAGCAAAGAGGGGAAGCAAGCAAGTAAAGCCAGCAAGCAGATACATATATTCATATAAAACAACAATAATATAGATATTGTATTTAATACAAAAATTTTATTCCAATGTTTTATTTACACAAATCTGATGCAAGCTTTTATATTCATATAAATTCATGATACAGTTTCAATTGTAATTATTATTTTTGTTTTATGACTTTTATTAGACAAGCATTTAATGTTGTCTTAAGTAATTTAAATTGAGGAATATAAAATTGATTTATTTGCCATTTACCAGGCTCACAATCAAGATCCTCAGATATAACGAAGGAACATGGCACGTGCAGACAACTCAACTATATATGGGAGAGAGCAAACAATATTCTCTTGTCTCTAATCTACATTTTAAAATCTTTTACAATGCTCACTGATTTATGTGGCTCGAGCGCAGTGTCATGAGCCAAATAGATGGCCAAGAACTGACACAAAATAAATAGTTGAGCCTTCGATTGGGAATGGGCGAATAAGTGGAATTTATATGGGCATGGCATAGGAGTTGACTTAAACGATTGTTTGACTTTCAATTTGCAGCAACTTGGCCAATTAATACGGGCCGACAATGCCGTTGCTGTGCCACAATAATAAAATCAAATTGCTAAGGCATAAAATGCATTTTTGCTCAAATTTAATACTGTCAAGATTTTGATTTTTGTCCGGCCGAGAGAGTTCCAGCAGCAATTAAGATATGAGAGACAACGGCACGGAGACAACAGTGAACAGTGAACAGTGAATTGGCTGCTAGTCAGAGCCGGACTCAAATGTTTACGGCCATGAGATACGGGCTTATGCTTGACGTGCCAGTTGCCAGACTGGCCTCAACTGGCCTGCCAACCAAATTGTATTTCATAAGTGCAGCAAGAGAATTTTGCAATTTTAATTTGTACAAAGTGCACACGCACCCAAAATGTACGCACGACACGGCAACGGCGACGGCAAGGGCAACGGCATACCGGGACAGCTGCATACGCTCCATCAGTCAGTTAGACACGCACACATAGAGATTCCCTCCCGCTCACTCTCTCTATCTCTCTCTCCTTCTATCACTTATACATATAAAGCAGTCATGCATAAAATTCTTTGATTTTTGCCATTTAGTCGAGCTGAGTTGAGCTTGCCATGAAAATGGCTGCAGCTGCAGGCGAAACATCAGCAAATGGATGGCCAAAAGTGGGCGGAGATACGCACAAAGTTGTTGTTGTTGCTGTTGCTGTTGTTGTTGGCTCTGGCACTGACAATAGTTAAATATGATATACACTTTGCTGTCACTAATTGTTGTGCATTATGCACGAGCATTATATCATTTAAATGCTGCGCCCACATGTCGTATGCTTAATGCATGGCCATAAAACTGCGCCAGTGTCGCGTCTGCTTGGCCCATCAAAAACTTAAACAGCCAAATGCTGACGAGCCAAGCCAGCTGCCTACCTGTAAAACTTTGGCAATTAAAATGAAGGCTGTCTAAAGCAGTAGCATCAGCAGCATCAACTGCTGCCTTAGTAGTAGCTTCAGCCATTGAGCAATCAGGCAGCAGCGTTACTCAACTCGCCTCACCACACCCCACCTCATCTCGCCGTAGCTCAACTTGGTTCAGTTTAGCTAGTCTAGTTTTAGCCAATTGGTCAACTGGTCAATTGGTCAACTCGACAGTGGCTCAACTGCTTGGCATTTGCCATTTCATGTACTTATTTGAGCAGCTGATGAATTTGCACTGAGCTCGGCAAATAAACCAGCAACAAATACAAACAGGAAAAAAACTAAAACTAAATCTAAGCAAAAACAGCAACAAAAAATCAGCTAAGAATTTGCTAATTATTGCTGACAGACTAAAGCTATACCCTATCTTTGCATCAATTATTTTCTATTACTTTTGCTTGCACCGTTTCGCATCAGTTCAGCTGAGAGCGCTGAGGCTCACTCAGCTGAGAGCGCTGAGCCTCACCCAGGTGAGAGCGCTGAGGCTCACCTAGCTGAGCTCATATAGGCATCTCGCTTACTCTTACCGCTCTGAGCTAAGCAACGCTGATTGGGTGCTCTAAGCGCTCTCTTATCTGTGGTCAACCAGTTAGAGAAGGTGAAGCGCTGCTGAGCTAAGCTTAGTTAACTGTAATAGCTCACTCATCTGATGAAAGAATGAGCAAGTAGAGAGCTCATATTTCTTATTATAATTACCTATATTGCCTCAGACTATACATGTTCAGTTTTTTTGTCGAACTCGTGTCATTAGAGAATGTGAAATTTGTCTATGCTAAGACACATTTATTTGGCAGCAGATTCTAAGAGAATTTAGCAAAGCCAAAGTCCAAATACGAATAAATATTTATCAAGTCAATGCGACACCCTCACGTCTCTACATAAACACTCTACATAAGCACTTAGTTCACTCTTGATTTTGGTAGCTAATAATTTCTTGTGGTACTCTCTCAAAACCGAATGCCTAAAGCAGCTATTGAAGTCTTTTAAACAGAGTTCCACTCTCCTAAAATATTATTTTAATACTCTTTTCAGACTATCGTAGCTTCTTTGGAAAATGCCGAGCTACCGGAAAGAGCATTTACTTAATGCCATTATATACATTATTTTACAAACTAAGCCCGATTCAATTATTATCGCTTTTCTCATCATCACACATCACATAAGAGATTAAACTACCCAACTAGGTTCACCTGTCTACTGGGTATCTGTGGGTAGCGTTCGCTTTGTATCATTAGCAGTTGGCCAACGGGTACAGTTGTGTGGGCTGAGCAGCGAGTGCAGTATAGAGCACGGCTAAAGTGTCAATTTTCTTGCTGATTTCTCTTGGCCGTGCACGCAGAATTTATGAAGAAGCAAAAAGGGAAAAAAGGAAAAAGGAGCAAAGCAAACGCGTTGTAGCTGGAGTCTAACAAAACGCCATTATTTTTGCGTTCGATCAAACACAAGTCGAAAGATTTATGCGACCTATGTGGGTGTGTTGCGTGTGTGTGTGTGTGTGTGTGAGCTCTTAGCCTAAAAGGCAGAAAGAAGTACAAATGTTGGGCAGAGCACGCGGCCGCCGCACAAAACACACAAAACGCACTGCAAATGACACAGAACAAGGGACAGAGGACAACAAGACAGAACACTGAGCAATGGACAGTGGGCAGTGGGCCCTGCCCACATTCATTCATTCATTTCATGTCGACGTCGTCGTCATTGTCGTCCTGACAATGAATTTATGCACATGCGTCTCTCGGAAACAACTATAAGTGTGTCTGACTGGGCGTGTGTATACGAGAGTGTGCATGTGTATTTACGTGCCTGTGAGCTTCTTTTCACGCAAAAGTCACACAAAAACTCGAAATTCAACTCAAACTGACATTCTCAACTGGCGATTTTTATCGAAGAACGAAGAATTTTTATCAAAATTGAACAAAGCAATTGAAGCGAACTTCACCTAAAGAGCTGGACAAGTGAATGCTGAAAGTGAAGACTTTACGAACTGAAATATCTACTATATGTCGATTTGCCTGAAGAAGATTACTTAGCTGCAAGCTGAAGCTGAAGAATGAAGAATATTAAATTCTGTTTATATTATTGTTAACGGATTGCTTGAACATGATAAGGAATCAGCATGTAGGAATCAGCATGAAATGTGATCATAAAGATCACAAACTTCCTCTGATCAAAGAGGAAATAAAAAAAAAATCAAAATAAGCTACATGACAACAATGCAATGTTCTAGCTGTAGAACTCCTCGACTATACAAATAACTGAAACTCTGAGGAAGATACAGGTGTAAAGAAACAGCGCTCAAGGTTACTAAAATTGGAGACATCCAGGAAGTGGCCAGAAAGTGTCAATAGAAATTAAATTCCCATCCAAATAGCCTGGATGGGCCATCAGCCTCAACACTTGCTGAATCGTGTTTTGATCTAAACATCTTTCCCTTCTTAGCGAATCCATAAGACTTACCTCGCATCCCTTGCTAATTGTTTACTATAAGACAGATTGCTAATAAAATATATATATAATATAATAATATTAATTAATATGTAATAGGAAAGAGGAGAGAGAGAGAGAGAGAGAGAGAGAGAGACTTGGCAGATAAGAGATCTATCAGCATGCTGAGCTGACTCCATTTAGCCTTGGCCAGCTCCTATAAGAGCGAGAGACCTCTATATACATCTATAACACAAACAACTTTCTTAAAATAATCGAAAACTATTTCAGTTCGCATAATAAATGAGAAGAGAAGAGCGTTAAGCAGACCATAATAAACATCATACGTTTAATTCAAGACGAACTGCTTCATTCACTTGAATTCCCTGACCGAAGCTCGAAACGGCTTCCAGTCTTGGCCGGCATCATGTTTGGCATGTTTACACTTTGTCTTGGCTGTTTCACATTTAAGCCAGGTCATGTTACATACAAATCGACGGATGACATTTTTATGACTTGGCGTAGGTTATCGAATCTTAACCACCATTGACAGGTGTTTATGCTAGCTAGGAGAATGCCTGAGTGTTTGCAGCTAACATGTTAACACTGAGCAAAGCATTTGCTTATTGTGAGTCTATGAATACAAGTGAATATATATATTCGAGTGTGTGAAGCAGAGAAATTTCTGTGAATTGGATCACTTTGTGCTACCTTCACTGTTTGGCACTTGATGGTAACAGGATTAGGCCAAACAATAAAAGCCACTTATTTGGCTGAATTGGCCAGCAGGAAGACGACGTTGGCAGCCAAACGGATAACTCATTTAATCTATGATATACTACATATATATATATATATACAGTGACTGGGCCGAAGTGAAATGGAATACAATCATTAATTCCGCTTTGCCGCTGGCCAAATCCGATGGACGCCTGAGCCTCGGTTGACGCCACGCTGGGCGGTCGAGCCAGTTACTTATATAGTTTGTGCGGCTTGGGGGCGGGGGCGTGGCGAAGGCAAGGGACGCTTGTTAGGGCATTAAATGAGCAACTCATTTACAAACTCAAACAGCGCTCATAAATTCAACTGAATATCATGAACACAATGTAAATTTAAAGTTCAAATCGCATTAATCATTTTTCGCAAAACTGTGAAAAGGGTGCCAGGAGCAAGAGCAGGAGCGGGAGCAGGAGCAGGAGCTGCAGGCAGCGCCCAGCCCTAACCGAGCAGGAGTCGGCGTCGAGTCGAGTCGAGTCAACTCTCCACTCGAGCCACTCGTGACACCCGCTTTCCGCACTGCTGCCTAATGTGTATGTGGGTGGACTGCTAAGCAGGCCGGGCAGAGCGGGCAGAAGGAGGCAGAACGGGCTCTAAGAACACCGAGACAAGACACTTGGAGACAATTTTAACATTTCCCACTGAGCATAGAGGGCGCATGGCGAGGGCGCCAAGCCGGTAGCAGGCAACCGACAACGGATTTGATTATAAAGCTACAGTCCAAAGACAAGAGTGCAACTGTTGAAATGCCCTTTGCCACCGCCTGCTGCCTAGCTGCCTAGCTGCCTCCTGTGTCCCGCCTCCTGCCTGCTGCCTCCTGCCTTGTTGGCCTTTGCGGCTGGCGTTGAACATTGGGCGCATTGCAAAAACTTTGCGTTGCCACTAAGACACGAACTTTGTTCGGTTAGCTCTAGGGTTGGCCGGGCCAGTTTCATTTGGGTATCGTAGCGCGTAGCTCTATGCATTCTAACTTGCATTAATCATCAACTTGTTTGGACCACTGACTTCCACTGACTTTTATTGACTGCGGCGCCGACACCCAACCCGACGATACCCGACGACCCCCCTCCCAAAGGGGCAGCCCACCTTTTGTCAGATACCGCTGCTCACCTGTTTGGCTAACGCGCGTCTAATAGACTGCAGTTCACTTGGTCGAGCTTTATAAATTATTAGCAGCTAACTGACTTTGCATGGTCATTGCATGCGGTTTTCCGCATCATTCGCACAAAATCTGCAGCCGCATGTTCTCTCTCTCTGTGTGTGTGTGTGTATCTGTGCAGTTCATAAACGAAACCGCAAGAGTCTAGCTAAGTGCATGCCACACAAGTTCAGCACAGTCGATTCGCTTAATGAGCGAAATATGCTGCGTCCTTTTAAGGATCAAAAAGCCATTAAGTATACGCAGCGTGCAACAACATTTTAAGTAAATCAACTGCAAACTAATGAATTTATGCAAATATTTAAATCAACTTTTATAATAATATAAGCAGGAGACTAGAAGTTTGACTACACAAACTACTTGTAATAAATTTCTATTAAAACTAAATTATGTATTAAAAAAAAAAAAAAAAAAAAAAATTCGCTTAAATGAATTAATGTATTATATATATAGTAATATATCCATCAGCACCTACTAACACCAAAGCCACGATTCCTTCCATTGTTCAATATAAGCAAATCATCTCTGCGCCTACTCATTCACTATAAACAAGTCGCAGTCCGACGTATCAAGTCCTTCTTGTGGGAACTCCATACTCAGCATATTTGGGAGTGGCCAATCAGGAGCGATCAGGCCACTCACTCAACTAACATCACGCATTTCTAGCTACATAAGACAAACAAATCTCCGATCATCAGTTCAATTTCAATTCAGATTTAAGAACACTTACATTGCGTAAGGCAATTGTACTCCGTTGTAAGTAAATAAGAAATAAATATATATTTTTTTATAAACCTATAACGTCAGTCTTATTACTATATATGTATATTATTTTTAAATAAAAAATTAATTAATTATTATTTGACTGTAAAATATATATATACTCTATAAAACAATACACAAAAAAATATATGAATATATATTTAAACACATTTATAAATAAATAAATATATATATATATATATATATATATATATATATATATATATATATTTTTTATTTATTAATTTTTTTTTTACATTTCTCTTAGTTATAAAAATGATTTTTTAAATAATGAATATTATATCTTTTTTTAATTAATGAATATTATATCTTTTGAATGCTGAAAAAATGTATTTAAATCAATATTTTCATAGATTCAATCGTCTTTATGTATTACATATTCAATTTCATTTGTATATAAACTTTTTTTGTTTAGTCATCAAAATTAATATATATTTTTGATTTATTTATCTTACATTTTTAGCACAAAAAACATTTGATTTCATTTATATAAATACATCACATCATATACAATTCCATTCAACTTTTATATTAAATATTTATGTAGCGAGAATATCAAGTATACGCACAGCAAATGCTTAGTCCAATGAAAATAATTAGCAATTAGCATTATAATATATATATATATATATATATATATATATGATTGCATACTATATTATGTTCCACGGAATATTTTCCACTATTTGTAAGGGGCTTTTCAGCTGCCCAGCTTTAATTTCATTTGGGCAATTTCAACTGTTACGCTTGCCTGCTCTAATGAAGTGCAAATTACACAAAGCCACAAAAAATGCCACACAAAAAAAAAAAATATATATATATAAAATAAAAAAAAAACAAGAAAAATTATTTTTAAAAATCCAATAAAAAAGCAAAAACAATAGCAATTAAAACGTTTGCTGTCGAATGCAACCAACTGCATAATACTCGCTCAGCTTACAAATGTGACAATATGAATATATATATTTTTAATAAATATATAAAATAAGAGCAGGGTAAATACATTTAATCAGCTGCTTAGATTATACATACGTATATCCTAGCTCGCCAACAATTGTTGAATGTTTGCATTTTCACGCTCTGCTCCCAAGATCAGCCCAGATATACAGTGGTTCGCAGACTTTTTCAACCAGCACCTTTGTTGGGCTATAAAATCTAAACTATTGGCAATATCCCAAAAATTTAAACGCAGATTGTTAGTGTGATGTTTTAACTATTACAAAATCAATTCTTTTATTTTTTAAATATTTTTTAATATTTAATAATGTTTAAAAACTAAAAAATGAGACCAAGACAGCTCCACAGCTTATTTCAACCACAAACTTTGTAGCTGATATGGTTGGACTGAGTGGTTCTACAGTTCAAAGCATCATATACTGTATGTAAATCATACTCACTCGCTCACACTTTCAGCTTCGGCTTTTTTTTTTTTTAAGGCACTCTGAGTTGCTCTCTTCGTGTAACGTTTTGAAACATCGTTAAAAGAAAGCAAAGACAAAATATTGAGAGCCCATTGCGAGCGAGCGAGCTGAAGAATCGATGCAATCTATTGCTCTCTCAGTTATTTTTTCTCAGAGTGTGAATGAAAGAGACATATTTGACGATATTCAGAAACTGTCAATAGCTATTTCAGCGCTCTCATACATATAGATATATGTATATAGATAGATATTTATATGTGCTTATACATATATAATAATAACTGATTTGCTTTTCTGATTTTCGTATGAGCTTAACATTTGTAGCTGGCCAAAAACACTTGGACTTAATATAGAGATTCGCTCATAAGGCCCTACCACGCCCCTAGGCATACAGATTTAATGCCTTATGGCGGCACATTAGTATTTACTACAAATTCCAAGTGCTATCAATGAAAATCCATTCAAAAGAGAAACCAATACGCTCTGCTCACTGCTCAAACAAGTATAGCCAAAAAAAAAAACAGCAATAATATTCTAAAAATTGAAAAGAATAACGGTATCTATGTACAAATATGAATTTCTGTGTACGCTTCTCTATGTACATGTGTATGTGTGCGTGCGTGTGTGTGTGTGCATTTGGCTAAAGCTTCGTTACAACAAACTCAAACAAATTTTCACTTTGAGCTGGCAGCATTTGCACTGTGAAAAACTTGGCTCGACTGTTTCTTTTTGCAGCTACCAATTTGATGTTGTTGTTGCCAGTGTGTGTGTGTGTGCGTGTGTGTGCTTTCCTTTTGTGTGGCATGCGCCGCATGCAAATTTTCTATGTGAGTTTGCACTGACATGCGTAAAAGTTATTGTTTCAAATTTTGTACTTTCTATTGGAATTGGGTCTTGTCTGACTGCCCACCCGTTGTTGGGCAACCGCATGTCTATCTATATACACATATATATGATATATATACATATATATATCAGCGCATACGTGTGCATGTGTTGAATGAAAAAAAACGGATATCAATCGCAGCTCGTTTTGGGCATGGCGCACTATGCCAATGCTCTAAGCCTTGCTGACCGCAAATAAATTGCTGCTTGATTAAATATATTTGTTTGTATGGTTAATATGCTTATAACTAAGCTCTATTAAGCGCCATTATCAATAATCAAAATACAATTACGCTTGGCCAAAATGGCAAAAGGAAAACAAAAATAGATAAAGCCGCTGGCAATCACAGGCACAGCAAACATTTTCATTAAAGCCCCAACAAAGTTGTTGAAACAAAAAATCGTTTAGAATAGATAATGAAAACGCAGGCACAAAATTAAAAACAATTTAAAGTGTTTGCAGCGGCAATTGCTGACGAGCAAATACCCTGTATTTAGGGATATAACAGAGAGAGAGAGAGAGAGAGGGGGGGGGGGGGGGCAGATATAGAAAGAATTGGTAAGAGTTAGATAGAGAGAGAGAGAGAGAGTTATGGAAATTATATTATATTATTATATAAAATATTATATAAAATTATTATTATAAAATATATTTTTTTTTAAATTTATTATATATATATATATATATTTTTTTTTTTAAATTTATGGTATAAAATATATAAAAATATTTATAGAAATATTTATCGTATTTGCTTAGTTTCAATATAGCCGCTTTACATGTCTACACAATGGGCATACAAATGTTACAAAAAAACAAAAAAAAGGCTAAAAGCAAGTCAAAACTCTAGACACGAGGCCAAAAACTCTTTGAGCAGAGGCGTAAAAAATTACGTACGTATCTATGTGAACGATTGCATGCGTGTGTGTGCGTGTCTATGTATGCGCTTGTGTGTGGTAAAACAAACGAAAGATGAAACAGCAGCTGGTAAAAATTTGTTAGAGCCTTTGTGTTTCAGTTAGCACCAACAAAATGCTGAACCCACAGGGCACGTGGCAAACAGCTAACTGCACCAGGAACCTAACTCCAAAATACAGAAAAAAAAAAGAAGAAGAAAACAAACAAATAAATAGAGCGAGAGGGAAGATCCAGCGGGGTCGTCTGTTGGGGTCGAAATGTAAAAGAAATTCTCACAAAAAGCAAAAGCAATGAAAATTTGATTTTATTACAGGAATTTTGATTGGTTGCACTCGCACAATGCAATGTTGCCTGAAAACGAGCAAAAGGACACTTGGACAGGCTGGGACAACGGGACGGACAAGAGAAAGACAAAGAGACGAGCAGAGAGACAGACAGACAGATGGACAGATGGACATATGAACGGTTGGGCAGCAGCATCCACTGGGGGCAGCAGCAGTTAAATGCTTAATTTGTGCTGCATAAAACGCTTTTAGATTGCCTGCCTGTTGGCCATTTAATGGGCAATCAAGCAAATTAGGGCGAGACGAGAGGGCGTGACAGCAAAAGTCTAGGGCCGGCCAAAGGGTTCAACTGAGCCGAGGCGAAGCGAGTGGGTGGGTGGGGGTGTTGCAAGCTTAAATAGCAGCTGTTGTTGCCAATTAAGCAGCACTTTTAATTTTAATTAGTAACCAACGAGCGGCACTTAATTAATGACTAAAACTAAAGGATAAACAAGTCGGTGGCGTCTGTCCAAATGAATTATAATGCGCGCAATAAATTATAATAATAAACATAAATCGAGTGGCCCCACAGCCGCTAATAAACATATATATTAAATGATGTGAGTGTGTGTGTGTGTGTGTGTGAGTGTTGTATTATATATAGTATATAATTAAGAGCACCCGTCCGCAGCTAAGCCGAGGTCGTGGCCAATGGCCTCTGACACAAATTAAAGTCACACAATTTTCACTTTGCCTCTTAATTCAGCCACGCAGTAAATTAATAAGTGAGCCTCAAATTCAATTATGAGCGAGCTTCAAGCAAACGTATTTATGCCCAACATACATAATGTCTATCGAAAGTGTCGCCAGCACAATGGCGCTGAGAGGTGAGCCTTGAACCTATTATCAGCATCAAAAATACCTGGAAATTGGGGCTTAGCGTAAATAGACTTGAGTAATTGGACTATGACAAAGCATGAATGCCCGCCTCAGCATTTCCAGCTGCTCTGCTCTCCACTTCGCTCCTCACATTCAGGAAATTATTAATCATTTTACATCCATTTCAATATTTGCCAATGTCGAGCGACAAACAAAACTTCAATCGACAAGTTTGTGATGAACAATGGGAGCAAATTGAGCAGTTGAATAGATGAATTGTCGTATATTTGACAACGTTGCGAAATGGAGCTGAAAATTTGTATATTCATTGAAAATTATTTGCTATAAAATATGAACTTTGAATTTGCAGAATATTATGAGTATAAATATAGCCAAGTCTAGCATAAGACTATATAGAGTGCGGACTGCATTAAATTCTATAATATTTGTCTATAAATGAGATTGATGCCGAGATCTACGTCGACCAAAGCTCCAATTACTCTGAGTGCATCTTGTGAGGGGATAGTCAGAAAGGCAAGAAAGAGTGAGCTTGAGCGATCTATGCTGACGTCAACTCAGTGAGCTAAGCTGAGTGTGAGGCTGAGGCTGAGGCTGAGGCTGTAGCTGAGGCTAGGCGTGAGGCTGAGTGTGAGGCCTGAGGCTGAAGCTGGGTCTGAACTTGAGGGTGAGGCTGAGGCTAAGGCTGAGCGTGAGGCTGAGCGTGAGGCTGAGCGTGAGGCTGAGGCTGAGGCTGAGAGTGAGGCCTAAGGCTGAGCGTGAGGCTGAGGCTGAAGTTGAGCGTGAAGCTGAGGCTGGGCGTGAGGGTGAGGCTGAGGCTGAGCGTGGGGCTGAGGCAGAGGCTGAGGCTGAGTCTGAGTGTGAGGCAGAGGCTGACGCTGAGTCTGAGTGTGAGGCAGAGACTAAGGCTGAGCGTGGGGCTGACGCTGAGGCTGAGGCAGAGGCTGAGTCTAAGGCAGAGGCTAAGTCTAAGGCAGAGGCTGACGCTGAGTCTGAGTGTGAGGCAGAGGCTGACGCTGAGGCTGAGCGTGAGGCTGAGGCAGAGGCTGAGGCTGAGTCTGAGGCTGAGGCTAAGGCTGATCGTGAGGCTGATCGTGAGGCTGAGCGTGAGGCTGAGCGTGAGGCTGAGGCTGAGGCTGAGGCTGAGGCTGAGAGTGAGGCCTAAGGCTGAGCGTGAGGCTGAGGCTGAAGTTGAGCGTGAAGCTGAGGCTGGGCGTGAGGGTGAGGCTGAGGCTGAGCGTGGGGCTGAGGCAGAGGCTGACGCTGAGTCTGAGTGTGAGGCAGAGGCTGACGCTGAGTCTGAGTGTGAGGCAGAGACTAAGGCTGAGCGTGGGGCTGACGCTGAGGCTGAGGCAGAGGCTGAGTCTAAGGCAGAGGCTAAGTCTAAGGCAGAGGCTGACGCTGAGTCTGAGTGTGAGGCAGAGGCTGACGCTGAGGCTGAGCGTGAGGCTGAGGCTGAGCGTGAGGCTGAGGCTGAGCGTGAGGCTGAAGCTGAGGCTGAGCGTGAGGCTGAGGCTGAGCGAGAGGCCTAAGGCTGAAGCTGAGTCTGAGGCTAGGCACAAGGCTGAGTGTGAGGCTGAGCGTAAGGCTGACGTTGAGGCAGAAGCTGAGCGTGACGCTGAGGCTGAGGCTGAGCGTGACGCTGAGGCTGAGTATGGGGCACAAGACTGAGCACGAATCTGGCTTGAGCGTGAAGCCTGGGGCGGAGACTGAGCGTAGACCTGCGGCCTCTTATCTAAAGTTCTCATTTAATATGAACACTCTGACATATAACAATCGCTTTCCCAAAAAATAATCCATCTCAATTGTCATAAACTTTCGCAAAGTATTTTACCCATGCTGGCTCGATCGTACAGGGTCGTCTTAAATTCCATATTCATGTTATAAATCTATCTTAATTGTAGCAAGTGCTACATAGCATAGCGTATATAACAATCTCTTCTTGTTTATTTTCTAATATTTAACGAAAAGTAAAGGTTATTGAAGTATTAGCTTATGCTACATTGAACACAATGGCGAAAACAGCGTGTTACATTATCAACTAACTTAGTTATGTGCGAAATGAAGTAAAGCATTGCAACATGAGCTGAAAACTTGCAAATGCAGCAACTCAAATGCAGCTGCTTGCAGCCTGAACACACAAAGGCACGGACATAATCCTATTGAAGTGCTTAATTAATGTACGGATTTTGAGTTGCCTTTTGTGCAATTAAAGTCCAAATCAACTGTCAATATGCCATTACGCACACACACACACACACACTCAGTCACATGCATTTGGCTGCAAGCTGGGCATTGATATGGCCCTTGGAAATCTGTCGCTCTCTTTCCCTCTCTCTTAACCTTTGAGTCGTCGATTGCTTGTGTATTAGCTGCTATTGACAGCTCTGTTGATGTGCTTTCCTTTCTTTTTTTTTTGTGGAAAAATTGTTGACTTATCACAAGATGTTGCCCTCGTGTCCAAATTGGTAATTGGTCCAATTGCCTTACGTCTAATACGTATGCGTTATATTTGCCAAGACAAACCAATTTTATTTGTGGTGTCGAGTTTTTGGCAATTGACAAAGACTTAAAAATACTAAATTGGAAAAGCTGCAAGCTTGTATTCCTACTGAATGCGTCTATCTTGCTCTTGGTTTCGTTTCTGACAGGGCAGCCAGCGCCTGAGTATGTATTGAAGTGAGAGATATTTGCATAATTGAATAGCGTCAGGAAATAACAAGCCAAAGTGTGTGTATGTCGGTGAATGTGCTCATATATGTTTGTTTATTGGTGTGTGTTTCGTGTGTGTGTGTGTGTGTGTGTTGTTGTATATATATGTATATATATGTCAGCTCGGTCAGCTGCTGACCGCTTCTTGATGTCGGCAAATAAGTCTCTTATTCACTCACACTCTGAGAAAAAAAACTCAACTGATTGCATGGGCTCTTTAAGAAGTTTATTTGAGATCGCACAGCAGACTTTTATTCTATTTTCTTCACTCTGATTGGTTGAGTTATATGTAGCAAAAGGACTTCTATGTAATGGCATGTATGAGTGCGCTAAACACTTCAATAGCGTGTTGAGTCTGTTCATGTCTGTGTGAGAGTGAAGACTACTTGCACAGGCTCTCTAAGTGAGTGAATGAGAGAGTGAGTGAGTGAGTGAGTGAGTGAGTGAGTGAGTGAGAGAGTGAGTGAAATTCTTTCATCTGCTTACTAAGCTTCATTCTCTGAGTGAGTGAGTGAGTTCTCTCTCAACTGCTAACTAATCATTGTGCGAGCCTCAAACGTATCAAAGTCTCCTAGTCAGAGTGAGAGCGAGTGCGCATTACAGTTGATAATTTAATAATAATAAAACGACCAATCACTATTCGCAAGCATAGTCAAAGGAATTTATATTTATTATTATGCCAATTTATTTATATGCATTAATAATTAAGATTTCAAGTCCTTTTTTAATTTCAACTGAGGCGCCAAGAGCACAATGCCATCAAATTCCACTTCCATCATAAAATTGGAGGGCGGCAAGTCGCCGAGCCAATCAATTTGTATCGACTTAAGATAGTTGTTAAATTCCTCTTCAGTGAACATATGCTGATAGGGATATAGGAGCCGTGACTTGTGATATGGACACTTGGGATGATACATCCAGCGTCGTGGATAAACCAATTTTGGTTTGGGTTCGGAAGTGGGACCCGGCTCTTCGTCATCCAGTTCGTTCTGGAAATGCAAGCTAATGTAGGTCATGGCATCGATTAGCATCTTATTCATAAGCGGATTCCTTTGGAACTCCTGCATGACACGCCCTGTGGTGCCAATGGGCTTCAGCTCCGGCTCTATGCCCATATTGCGTAGGGTAAATAGCATGGGCATTGGCATATAGGCGAATCGCACACATTTCATAACCGTCTCAATGTGCTCGAACCGATCTTCCGATTTGCTCAGCCAACGCAGTGCCGAAAAGAATACTTCCACCTCGCAGTTGACGCCGATTGTGTCGCGCTGAAGAAGGCCCAATACTTGGTTAAGCGTTAGGTCTTTGAACTCTTCTCTGCCCACCAAGGGCAAAAAGTAGCCACGCACGCGACCCAATAACACCTCGCGCACATCCTTCAGCAGTGGCATATGCTCGGCCTCCAAAAAGAATTGAAATGCCACCTTCTCGCGCACATAGTCCTGGCAGATCAGCTTCCAGCAATCAGCTTTCAGTATGTCAAAATTCAATTGTCTAGTTGCCTGCAACACTTTGAGGGCATCGAACATGCCGATGGGCGTTTTGAAGCGTATCCACTCATAGATGAGCTCAAAGGCTTCTGCAGGAACATCCTTCTCTTCGAACTCAAACTCCTCCTCCCTCCAATCCATATTGGCGAACCAGGGCGAATACAACTTCAGCAAGGTGGATATGCAGTGGAAACAGCGAGCTCCGATAATAATGCGCATATTCGCACCCAAATTGCGCTTCACTCTATCGGTTACAATACTCATTAATGATGGTTTTTTTAGCGGCAAACAAACGAATTTGGCATCCTCTTCGAAGCCTTGAAACTTGAAAAACGATCGCTCAGCGACCATGTTTTCTGGCAAACAGTGCGTGTTGTCAGCACAGTCTGTGAACTCACTCCAGATTACTGAATCACGTTCCTTTCGTGTTCGGTGCCACGCCTCCGATGCATTCCTCCTATAAGGTATCGGTGTTTCTGACTCGTTCATACTATCGGACGAAGTAATATATCTCGTAGGATTACTCATACACTTCGCATATAAATCATTCAACTCTTCGAGTACATCTTCAGCTATATATTCAGTAACATAAGCAGTCAAATGATTAGTAGTTTCATCATTCAAATTATCGATAAGTTCACGAATAATACGATCGGAAACACAATCCATTAAGAGATTTCCACAGATCTTCTTCACAGATCTGTCATCTTCCCATAGCGTTTCACGCCTCATTGGTTTTCTCTTTTTCCGAAACGCTCTCTTTAAATATCTCACTCTCATTTTAGCATTACTTTCGTCCGATAGATTTGGTGAACCGACCATACGGATTCCCGTTTCTTTTATGACATTGCGTAAAATCTCATTGTTCGTAACGAATGCCATCAGAAATTTTTCAATACCTTCCGATTTCTTTTCCGTCTCAATCTTCTTCAGATTTTGAAGTGCTGTTTCGATAATCTCATCGATAACACGCGCAGTTACCTGTCTACTCAATCCATCAACAGTTACAGTTTTGCTTTTAGCAACGTCAGCATCTTTCTTTCTTATATGGTGCACGACGTCTGCAATCACAACCGTGGATACCAACTCTATAAGATATTGAACGCCTCGATTTTCGTAATCATCTTCGCTTTGGGAATCGCTAGCTGATCGAGGACTGCCTGCACCTCCTAAATTATCGAAATAAATTCGCGAATCCCAAATTTACAATTTTTATCATTGATATCGACTTACTTTGAGGAGGTTTTTGATAAAACCCACTATTTCGAAGCGTTTGCTGCACACCGTCTACAATTTCAAAATCGTTTATTTGTTGTAAGTTCACTTTTTATAATCTCAATAATTGCATACCATTTCTATAAGTATCCTCCTCATTCAGACATTCGTCCCATGGTCGAAGAGTGTGTAACAAAGACTCTAAAATTTCAATACGAGCTCAAACATTTGTATCAACATTATCGTGAACTTACCTGAATTGTCAGAATCGCTTAAGGCATCACTACGTCTATCTAAAATGCAAAACGTTTAATTTATTACAAATATTCTTATTTGGGTATTCTCACTGATGTCTGCATACCTAATTTATGGGTATCATCGCCTAGAGCATGACTGCATCCTCGCACATTATGTAGCAAGCATTCTAAAATTTTGAAAACGATTTTGCCAATGCTACTAAATTACGTTTCAATGTGGACTTACCTGTATTACTATCAGCATCGCTCAACGAATCGCTGCTTTCATCAAGTTTATGTTTGCATGCTAGAATTTCAAAATTGTTATCATTGGTTAACTCTTTGTATTCCCTATGATGTCGTCTTACCTCTTTGCATAATAGGAGCGGCAAGCGAATTCCTTTTAATTCGAAGAAAGCGTGAGATATCAAAAGCGCCTAAACGATTTCATCCATTATTAATTGAATTTTCCTATTCTCACTTATGTCGACTTACCTCTATTGTTATCAGAATCACTTAGCGAAGCGGGAAGACCACGCAGCGTATCGCCGCTGCCTTGAATTTCGTAATGATTTCATCAGATACACTCTTTGGTATGAGCTCATTGATGTCAACTTACCTGATTTCTTCACAGTGTTGACTAGAGAGTCTGTGTCTTCTTGAAGACAATGTCTGATTTCTGAAATATACAAATTACAAATTGACTTTTTAAATTCCTAATATTAGTCGACTTACCCATCTTTTTGTCACCAGCGCTTAATGAATCATTGCTTTCTCGAAGCGCATGGTTGCTATCTAAAATTTCAATATGATTTTATATATACAAAATTTAATTTCTGAATTCTCATTAATGCCTTACCTGTGTTATTGACATCGTCTAGAGAATCTTTATCTTCTCGGAGAGTATGTTTGATTCCTACAGTATTGAAACGAAGTCATCCATTACAAATAGACCTCCTCTATTCTCAGTTTAAACGACTTACCTGTCTTATTGTCACCATCACGAGAATGCTGACTTCCGCCAAGAGTACGTTTGCTTTCTGCAATTTTAAAGTGATTTAAACAATTTCAAACTGACTTTTTTTTCTTCTCCCTCATCGATTTACCTTTTTTGTCGTCTAATTCTCTTAGGGAATATTTTCTCAGAGAATAGTTACTTCCTCGAAGAGTACGTTTGCTCTCTGCAATTTTAAAATGATTTAAATAACTTCAAGCTGACTTTTTTTATTCTCCTCCATGTCGATTACCTTTTTTATCGTCCATTTCTCTCGAAAAATGTTTACTGCCATGAAAAGTTCTATTGCTTTCTAAAATTTTAGAACGATTTCATTTATTACAAATTCACTATTTTTATTTATTATTTTACCTTTTTTTTTAGCATCTAATAATTTTCTCAAAGAATAGTTACTTCCTTGAAGAGTATGCTTGCTTTCTACAATTTCAAAAAGATTTCACCAAAACTGACTTTTAGTATGCTCACGCATGTCGACTTACTTGATTTGGGTTTGACATCACTTAAGGATTCTTCACTAGCTCGAAGATTATATTTGATTTCAAAAGCTCCTAAACGATTTCATTCAATAATTTATTTATTAAGTTTTAATGTAATACCCTGAACCCATTGAAACTGAAGGAAGTTTAGCGTATCCTAAAATTAACCTATATTCTATATTCTAAAGTCGATCTAGTCATATCCATCCGTCCGTCCGTCTACGTGAACGCATTGATCTCATAAGTCAGAAAAGCGAGAGATTTGAAATTTGGAATGTTTACGTAAGAGTTAAACCTCTTTTTTTCATACCATTTCCTATTATCGATAAAAATCGATAGTTTGACTTTATTTTTAGCGTGACTTATATGCCGTATGAGCGAGAGATTGCAGTTTTATCATTTAGAATAGTAAAAGAGAATGCATAGAGCAATTGGAATATCAGTTATTTTCGCAGGGTTCGGAGTACTACGCTCTTACTTGGTATAATCTGACTTATGCCTACTTACCAGTGTTGTCGTCTTTGTTTGGAGCATCGTGAGTGCCTGGAATATCATGTGTGGTTTCTAAAATTATAATATATATATAGTATAACAATCTTATGTATATTTTCAATTAAGTTTTCCTACCTTTCTTTTTGGAATCATCATCGGGAGGATCGCTAGATTGCAAACACGAGAAAATATCTAAAGGATTTGATCCATTACAATTTGAGTTTTTGTATACTTAAAACGTACCTTTGCTTTGATCAGTATCGCTTAAAAAATCGCTACTGGCTGGAAGACTCTCCGAAGTTTCTAAAAATTCAAAATGATTTCATTTGCTTTAAATGCACTTTTTCTATCGTCATTGATGTCGCCTTACCTATTGTTTTTGTAGCTTCGGCTTGAGATTGGCTACGTGGCAAACTTTCTAAAATTTAGAAATGATTTCATCCATTACAAATTTACTTCTCGTATTCACGCTCATCTAGACTTACCATTGTTATCATAGCTATATGTTAAGAATTCCTTAGTTTCTTTACTCGCTAAAATTTAAATAGTTTCATATATTCCAAATTGATTTGTATTCTCATTAATGGAGCCTTACCTGTCTCATGAACAGTACCTTCTAGAGAATCCTTACTTTCTCGAAGACTATGTGTGATTTCTAAAACATGAAATCGATTTGATCCATTACAATTTTACTTTTTATATGCTCACTTGATTTGGCTTACCTATCTTACTTTCTACATCGCTTACAGAATAGGCACTTGCACTTGCTCGAAGAGTTTCGTTGCTTTCTACAAATTTCAATGATTTCATATATTTAAAATTTTCGATTTCTCATTCATGTTGCCTTACCCGTGTCATTGGCATCATCGTCTAGATCATCGTTATCTTCTAGAAGACAATGTCTGATTTCTGAAATTTACAAATGATTTCATCAAATGCAAATTAATTATTTTGATTCCCATAATGCCTTACCTATTCTGTTGACAGCATCAGCTTGAGTATCGTCAAGCAGCTCGCATTCTATAATTTCTGAAAGATTTCATTGATTATAAAAATTGACTTTTTTTATACTTACAACTTACCATTGCTTTGATTGCTATCGGTTAAAAAATCGACACTGCGTTCAATTCTCTGCGTGGTTTCTAGAATTTCAAAATATTTTCATTTGCTTAAAATTAAATTTTTTTGTATTCTCATTTATATCGTTTTACCTTTTGTCTTGGATTGCTCGGCTTGAGAATCGATGCATGGAATACATTCTGAAATATGTGAACCATTAGGAAATGAATTTTTGTCTGCTTTTAACTTACCTTTGCTTCGATCAGTATCGGTTAAAAAATCGCCACTTGCTGGAAGACTTTGCGTGCTTTCTAAAATTTCTATCAATTTTAATTTTAATTTCAATTTGCTTTAAATTAAATGTTCATTGATGTCGCCTTACCATTTGTTTTCAAATCATCGGCTTGAGAAGCGTCGCGTGCGCAGCCTTCTGAAGTTTCCAAACTGTTACAAATTGACTTTTTGTATACTTGTAACTTACCTTTGCTCTGATCACTGTCGCTTAAAAAATCTATACTTCCTGGAAATTTTTAAAGTGGTTTCATTTATAAATAAACTTTATGTATGCACATTGACATCGTTTTACCTTTTGTGTTGGCATCATCGGCTCGAGAAGCGCTGTATATGTAACATTCTAAATTTTGCAAAGCGTTACGAATTGACTTTTTGCATATTTTTATGTACTCGGAACTCACCTTTGCTTTGATCAGTGTCGCTTAAAAAATCACCACTCGCCGGAGGACTTTGACTGACTTCTGGAATTTTAAAATGATTTCGTTTGCTTTCAAATAACTCTTTGTAGCTTCATTGATATTAGCTTACCTATTGTGCTTGCATCATCTTCTTGAGATTCACTGCATGGCAAACATTCTAAAATTTCGAAATGAAGTCATGCATTTTTCTGACTTATGCAGACTTACCTTTGTTATCCTCGCCGTCGCTTAACACGCCGTCACTTCCCTTAAGCGTTTCGCTGCTTTCTACAATTTTCACACATTATAAATGAGCTTTTTGTATACTCATAGCTATGGCCTTACCAGTCTTATTTATCTCATCGTCTTTGAAATCGTCAACTAGGATGCTATCTAAAATGTCATTTCATCTATTACAAATTGATTTGGCATCACTCATGCAGACTTACCTATATTATCATCACCATAGGATTCGTCACCCTCGGGGAGACTTGGTTTGGCCTCTGAAATTTCAATTTGATTTCATATATAAAACAAACTGAATTTTGTATAATCTCAATACTGTAGCTTTACCTTTTGTTTCGGACTCATCGAGCCGAGAATCTTTAATCACTGATTATAAATGGACTTTTTATATTCGCAATTAATTTATACGACTTACCTTTGTTATCTTCGCTCTCGCTTTCTTTGCTTTCTAAAATTTCTATGATTACTTATATTGAATTCTATGCTCATTGATGTCGCCTTACCTGTCTTATTGGCAGCAACTTCTAGAGACTTGTAATATTCTTGCAGACTTTTTTTTACTTCTATGACTTTAAATGATTTCATCCATTACAAAATGACTTTGCGAACCTTTAACCCACTTACCTATCTTATCGTCATCATCACATAAGGAATCGTCAGTTCCTCCATCAGTATGTTTGGTATCTGAAATGACAATATGAATGATATTATAAATTGACTTTGCTCTCCTCTTACCTTCTTCCTTGGAATCATCGCCTTGGTAATCGTCATATAGCAAACATTAAAAAATTTCCAAACTGTTACAAATTTACTTCTGGTATTCCTACAACTTACCTTTGTTATCATCAGCATCGCTTTGTTTGCTATCTAAAAATGCCAAAGGATTGATTAGAACTTGTTCTTTTTGTATATTCAGTTATGGCGACTAACCTTCCTTGCTTTCCATGATTTCTTCATTGATGTTTTCAAACAAACATTCAATTATATCGTCAGCTACATGAGACTCAATATACATAATATTTTCAGCTATTTCTTTATCATATGGTTCGCCGTTAGCACTTGATTTGCGCGACTTTACTCCAGCTCCCTCTACATCTTCAGTTTCAGTCTCAGAATCTGATTCTGATTCTGTTTCGGTGTCGGAATCTGATTCAGCCTCATCGTCAGCTTCAAAAGCATTTTCAAAATTATACAATTCATCATCAGACATCTTAAAAAATATTTTATAATTTTTTATTTTTTCGTTTTCGTTTTTTTTTTTTTATTTAATTTTTCACACTTATCGAGTTGACTTTTTAGATGAAAATAAATGTAGGAAACTGATTTCTAACTGCCTCACTTTGATAGATGTCTAAGCCTACTTGGCAAGAGAAATTTGTTTCATAATGATGTATAAATATCTATGGCAGGTAGCTAATGAAATTTTTTGTTAAATTTTCCATTTAATCATATTTTCACTCTATATAATATCTACATAATTATATTTTCTATGCAAATGAATAACAAATTATGAAATTTGCATAGAAAATATAGAGCTATTGCTTAAATTTAAATAATTCATTAAATTGTATACACATTATTCGCTGTTTACTTTATGCAAATAGAACTAATCGTATATAATCATAGCGCTCTTCTATGAGATTCTCATAATGCTTATTTACTCTATTTCTCTCTTATTGAATTCTATATATATATGGATATCTCTATAAGAACTCAAGACATATTTTCAATATGCTCTTCTATGCGATTCTCATAAGTATATTTGCTGCTCTTGCAACATTCTGAACACATTTCTTTGGAATTCATACTTTTACTCTCCTTTGCTCCTTTACAATTAATTCATCATTCCTTGACCTACTTTGACTTGACACAAAGACACTTGCAAGCCATATGTCAAGGGTATTAACAATTCCTCATGCCGTAGAGCCAAATATTTGTTTCTTTTTCTTTCTTTTTTTCGTCTTGTTGCCATCATTCTCGCCTTTTCAATGCAGCTCTTTTTTTGCGCTCTTTTTGCGCTCGTCTTCGTTTTTGTGTCAAGTTTGCCTGTTGCGCTGTCAGCTTGACAGAATTCTCCCCCTTTGGCGCTAAATTATAACCGATGTTGTCGCCGCTGCTGTTGCTGTTGCCTTCGTAGTTGGACTGCATTGTGCGCCGGCTATTGTCTAGTGCATGTCTGGGCGGCAACGGCAACAATTACAGGGCTTTAATTAAAAAGTTAAATTTGTGCCACTGCCGGCCTATAAAACTTGCACAAAGCAACAACTTCAGCCAGCGAACGCGAAGAGTGAGCCAAGTAGGACTCGGCTGGGCGCTGTAAACATTACGCAAAATTCTCCCATGCCAGACAGAGTCAAAAACTTAAGCTGGCCAGTCGCTTGAAGCTTGTTTCGAACATTGTTGTGCCGTCAAGCGAAGGCATCTACTCTACTCCTGCTGCTGCTGCTGCTGCTGCTGTCATTTAACAGCATCTTTAACGTTCTCTTATCAACAGCATCCCCATCGACATTAACATCAGCACAATGCGGCATCCTCTTTGGTCGGCCAATAACATTTCAGATGCCTGCGGCAAATTATATTACATTATAAGCAAAAAAGCTACAAGGACATTGCTCCCACGCATTGCTCCATGCACCTCATTCCGCCCGCCAGCCACCCACGCCTGACATTGTACATTTTAATTGAATAATGACTAAACGCAAAAACTTATTTAGAGTGCATTAGATTGTACTCCCATCTATATATAGCAACAGCAACAGCAACAGCCACGGCCCGCGGCTTGTCAATCACATCCATTTTAAATATGCCTTATTATTTGCTTTTTTCCTCATGCTGAATTTCTGATTTATTATGCTCAGTCGTGCTGGGATAGGAGTATATTGGTTTTGTGTAATGCCTTGATTATGGAAAATGAATTAAAGATTTTTTTATATACTTTAAAGTCTGGGAAACTGAACTTTAATATGGATTCTTGCGTTTAGAGACATAGATTTGAATAAGTAGAAACCAAAAAATATATATAACTATCACAGCTCACCAAGAGCTGTAAATCTCTGTTCATCATGCTCTCTCGCTCTCGCAGCGACTTCGGCTCTTTTCGTGCTTCTTTTATGTGGAGCGCCTCGAGTGGCAGATTCGTGTAACGCTCTATAAACGAACATCATTTAGCGAGCTATACGAGTGACCCTCATACAATGAAGCTTCGTAAGTGAGATAACTTAGAGAGCGCTATGGCAATGCTCTTCACATTTACATAAGCATACGCAGAGCGGCTAAAAAAAAGTGAACGAACTTGTTTAAGAAGCGAAGCAATCAATTGCTCTTAGAGTTTGTTTTTTTTTTCCCCACAGTGTGAGTAACAAAAACTTTTTCTTTTTTTTTTTTTTTTTTGATTTTTTATAATAAATGTTTATTTACAGCTTAACGTACCGTTACCTTTTAGGCAACTTAATCTAAACGGAAATTAATTAAAAATTATAAGACTACTTAAAGCTATATTAATTCTAACATAGAATAATTAGGGAGAAAAAAATATATATATTTTGTGAAAATTATATGAATACTATGAAAAATAGATGTTCATGTCAAGACACGATCCAGCAGGTCTTGAGGGTGATGGCGTTTTAGTCTTCTTCTAGTGGATGTACGTCTAAGGGCTGCTGTACCTAGGCGCCTGGCCAGGCAATTTGAATGGGAATTTAACCTATCTTGGTACTTTTTGGCCACTTCCTGAAAACTTATTTGCAGACATTGAGAAACGCTCAATAGATATTTGCGAGCTCTGAAAACAGCAAATCAGAAAATGTTTTTTTTTAAGCGTAAATGTGTATTCCGCAGTCGATAGCACCCGACTGCAACGCTTCTACTTATATATATGTATATATCTTTTTTTTGCTTTTTGTTTGTCAAATATTTAGAAATTTGTGTGTAGCCAAAGATTGAAGGGAATCACATAATCTGCGTGGCTAATCGCCAAATGTTTTATGGTCACACTGCCTCCCAGTCTCACACTCCTACTCCCTCTCCCTCTCTCTCTCTCTCTCTCTCTCTCTCTCTCCCTCTCTCTATCACGCTCTTAGCAGCCATGGCTTTATACATTCCCGTCTAATTGGCATTAGCCTGACGTTTGCCTCCGGCGGCAGCCAGAGTTTTCAACAGCAGCAGCGACGGCTTTTGGCATTTTAAATAAAATTAACACTGAAATTATTTTAGTGTGCGCCAATTTTAAGCCGATTATGCCTTTGGCTCAACACGATTTCCATTTGGCAGCAGCAAAAATAGCCATGTGCATTGCTCGAAACATAAACAAATCAAATCGAAAACAGTTTCGATCACAAGTTCATTCAGAATTAGTATCTATAAATACGTTGATTTGATAATACAATTTAGCCAACTCCAATCAAATGTACTCTTTGGACATAATTATAGCCAGACTCGGGCATCTATGTATGCGTATGCGTATGCTTGGCCTTGGCTGACAGCTCCAATCGATGCGAAGACGTCCTAAAGCAACTCTCAACAAATAAAATTACATTAAAAGAAAACTTAAGAGGCTGCCAAAAAGCCACAGGGATCAGCTTTTCAACAAGCTAAAAGCTAAAGAACTGAAGAGCTGAGCATGCACGACATTTGCATACTCTATAATGTGGACTGTGCGGCGAGATACGAAAACTTTATCTTGCTTGGATCCATTGGCTATTTATATGAGTTTTTCTTTTCGAAAGCTATTGTCCAACTGTTACCCTATTCCATTTCATTTAGCCTCGTTTAGAGGCTGCTGCTCGTACATGCGACTTATGTTGGCTTTTAAAAAGTCATCGACATTGACTGCACAGACAATGGGCCCAATCAGCCTGCCCCCGTCTCCACCCTCTCCAACCCGCTTGTACACCATTTACCCCTCTGGCAACTGTCACTCTGGATTCCGCTAAACATGAGAAGGGCACCGAGACCCTGTGCAAATTAAACGCTTAACTAACCATTAAACAAAGTTTTGCTTGTAGCTCTGCGGTTTGCGTTGCTCTCATTGTTGTTGCTGTTGTTGTTGTTGTTGTTGTTGTTGGGTTTTTGCTTTTGTATTTTGTTGTTGTATTTGGCTTTGCTGTTCTTGTTGCTTGTTATTTTTAATTAAGCAAATTTTCGCCACAAATATAAGAAAACAAGCATCGCACTTAAAAATTGAAACGCACACACACACACACACACACACACAAATGCATATACATTCATACACATGCACGTGCATGTGTGAGTGTGATTGCGGTTAGTTGATTAAATAAGGTCGTTGCTATGTTTGTTGGCCCAGCACAGCAAATTGTTAATTAAAAATATTTGATGCCTGCCAATGTATGTAAATGCGTGTGTGTGTGTGTGTGTGTGTCTATTTTGTATGTTTTACATAATGTAATTTGCAGCTTATTCCTGTGGCTGCAACCACAATGCGTCAACTAGCGAAACAAAACGTCTTCAGTCAAAGTGCAAAAAGCGTGAGCAACGAAATTTGCCCAATCACATGCACAAGCACATGCATACGCATGCAATTGTGCATGCCTATGTGTGCGTGTGTGTGTGTAGACATGTTTCGCATGCCATATATTGAATTGCCTTACAACATGTAAGAGCAAAAGTATGCAGTAGAATATATGCATGCATTTTATACATGCATGCATTTTATTCTCTCATAAAGAAATTGCATACAATATTGCATATAAATATGTATATATATATACATAAATAAATACATATGCACACATGCATACTTAAGATACATATATGAATTTAGACATGCAAACATGCAATGTAACATTCGTACATGCATACATGCATACATATGTAGTCGCATACATCATTGTTAACGGACATTCATACATGTATTTATGTTTTTATAGGAATATATAGCTACATACATAGTATATATATATACTTTTACTATATACATATTTATACACACATATATATACATCTCTTGCCACAATTAGAAAATCGTTAGATTAGTTTGCGTTTAGCATATGGTTTGGCATATTTAACACTTTTATGGCTGCCCATATTTTGAGACAAATTTATAATATACTCAGCAAGGGTATAACACCAAGCACGCACACACACACACACACACACACACACACAAGGTAATACTATAAAATGTTAAGTAAACAGGGAGTCAGCTGTTGATAAAAGAGAAAGCCAAAGGGATGGAGGCTGGCAGCTGCGTGCGTTTTTGTTGCCTACTTTTAGGCTGAGCCGCACATTACTTGTCCCAGTAGTTGTGTGCGTGTGTGTGTGTGTGTGCTCGACTCTAACTAGAAGCCGTTTCAACGGCTTGTTTATCTAGCTGTACATTTATTTGGCTAACTGCCTTCAACCACAAACTGTTTGCCCGCCCATTCTTAGCTTGAACAAACCAGCCTGCCATTCTCTCTCTCTCTCTCTCTACACACACACACATTTTTATTTAGCAACAGCACATTTGACGCTTTGGCAATTTACGTAAAATTTTACGAGGCTCCATTGTAAAATTTGCCATGCACATTTTATGGCTTTGCTGGTCAAAACATTTCAACCTGCACCATAAAAATAAAACCGAACCAAACAAATCGCTATATATAAATAAATAAATAGAATGAGCCTGCGGGCGGCAACATCAATAACAATGCCAGCAATTGCAAAAACAATTGCGATAATAAAAACAACAAATGTTAACTGTCTTTTTCATATGTATAAAACTCTCATGAAATATTTAAATTATTCGCAAATACGCACCGGCAATTGATATAGATTATTATCCTAATAATATTTGCCTATCGCAGATGGACATCAAATGGCCAAATAAAATATAGACGATAATCAATCACGAACATCATGTGCACAAAATCTCGATTTGAATGTTGGAACTCTGTTTTCCTATTATCCAGCTATCCTGGTATTTAGTTATCCTATTATCCTGTTATCCTACTCACTATATATTCATCAAATTATCTAGTTATCCTGCTATACGTCATCATCAGATCCTCTTATCATCATCTTGTCCAGCTATCCAGTTATCCGACCATCCAGTATCCACGGGTTCCAGTGTTTTTCTATTCGTCATCATGTTATCCAGTTATCCGGCTATCCAGTTATCCAACTATTCACTTATCCGGCTATCCAGTTATATGACTATCAAATTAACCGGCTATCCAGTTATCCGACTATCCTGTTATCCACTTTACTTGCTATCCAGCTTTTCAACTATTCAGTCATCTTTTAATCCTGTTATCCTATTTTCCGGCTATCCAGTTATCTGACTATCAAATTATCCGGCTATCCAGTTATCCAACTATCCTGTTATCCACTTTACTTGCCATCCAAGGTTTCAACTATTCAGTTATCTTTTTATCCTGTTGTCCTAATTTCCAGCTTCCCTAATATCTTGCTATTCAGTCATCTCTTTATCCCGTTTTCTAACTATCCAAATAGCTTGCTATTCAGTCATATCTTTATCCCGTTTTCTAGCTATCCAAATAGCTTGCTATTCAGTCATCTCTTTATCCTGTTATCCTGTTATCCAGCTATCCAAATATCTTGATATTCACTTATCCATCCATATCCATCCTATTATCCGCATATACATTATCCCTACTATCCGTTTATGCATACAACATTTTACTTTCTATTTATAGCTAAACTCTCAAGTGAATTTCAAATTTAAGAGAGTGCCCATTTCACTTTATTTAATTTTCAATTAATAGTTAAAATTAATTTCCTTAATACAGCTACTTTAATGCAACTTTTTTTTAATAAATAGTTTACCCCAGAGCTCAGTTCCCTTTGCGACACATTGTTGACTCTCCCTTCTGCGACTGCAATGCATATGAAAAGTTGTTATTGAAGCAACTTTTTGACAACTTTATGAACATTTCTGTTGATGCTTTACTCTTTTCTGTTACTGTATGAATACCCATTGAATGGGTTGAAAGGGATGTTCCAGAAGTGGGTAAACGTAGTATGTGAAGGAGAAAAGTTAAGTATTTAAGTAAAATTTATTGCATTCATTATACAGCAAGGTAAATCTTGTCGTTAAGTCCTTAGCTTCTGATTAAGTGTAATCGAGTAACAAATAGTAGCGCGAATATCATTGTCAATTGCTCACGCTGTCAAGATAACTTAAAAGATGGCAATTCAGATTTGTAAATCTGTCCATAAAGAAATTGTGAACGTATAATAAATATAGCTCGCTAATAACTGCTGATCCGTTCTCAATGACTGCAAATAAGTTTCTTTCACTCACACTCTGAGAAAAGACTCAGAGAGCAATCGAATATTTCATATCACAGCGCTCAAGCAATAATAGAAACGAAAAGAACCAAAGCCTCCTGCTCAGAGCGAGAGCTGATTTTTTTTCTGTTCACCTTACAGAGCGTAAATTATAATAAAATAAATAATAACTAAAATAAATAATAAAACAGTCATCTATTATTCGCAAGCTTTGTTATTAAATAAATGTAATAAAATATAGCATTCTAAATTGATTTAAATTAAAACTACACAAATCATTTCAATTTACAAGGTATCTAGCATGCGATTCAAAGTGTATTTATATATTTGTATGGCATAAGGCGCTTTGTCATGCGTACTCTCATGTTATTTCAATACACCACTACATCTATAATTTCAACAATTTTTCGAGTGTGTGTGTGTGTGTGTTTATTCAAGAGCATGTTTGTGAATGCTTGAGTGTGTATATGATAGATGCTTTACGTGATTTTGCGAAGCGAGCATTGAGCAGATGTAGAACAATTGCGAGCTGCAATATAAGCTGATGAAACTATTTATTCCTATGTAAAGCTTAAAATATAACATGTATATAGCTGTATATATGAATATACATATGTGAGATTACAGAAAATAGGACAGAGCAGAGCAGAGCAGCAGAATGATTTCTAGCGATCATTAGCTCTGAACTAGTTAATATAAACGCTAGAAAATAAGTTAAATATAGCGTCGTTTCGCCGCAGTTGTTCAAAAAATTCAAATTCGGATAAAAAAATGAAAACCAAGACAGTTGCGATAATATTGAAATCAGATTTGAGCTAGATGAATTTAATGACTTATGCAAGTGTCACTAAAACTAATCCATAATAATAACATAATGCAATATAATAAAATTCTAGTGTAAAATTAAAAGACAAGCTCCAAATTGACTTTTAAATTTAATAAAATTCCTACACATATGTATATCCATATACAGTGTGTAACATTAATATTTTTTTTTTTTTTTTGGTTTTTTTTTTTTCAATTTCAAATGCAAATAAAACATAAACTATTTATTAAAATAAAAAAGTGTAAATGGTAAGTTTTAGGTTGAAATATTACCTTTTCAGAGAAGTGTACAGAAAGGTATTACATTTAACGTAACTAATAGAAGTTATACATAAACAAGAAAAACATCAAATTTGGCGTTATATTAATATTCGCTTTTTTCTTACACAACTATCAAAATTCAAAAATTTATTATTTATATATATATATTTGTATATACTTGCATACATACAAATATGTAATTGGTAATTAAAACAATTGCCCCCTACTATATATTGAACAAGTTCTCATCGAGCTCAGATATTAGCTGCATATATTGCATTAGCTGCTGCAAATTGCACTTTTTTACATACTCATCGTAGCGTTATAATTATTACTCTCGCCTTCCATTATACATGTGCGTAACAACGAATTTTCGGAGTCGCCAGCTTCTATCATCAAAGCTCTTTCGTACTCAACCGTCTCTTATTAAGTGCCCTTTTTCAGTTCTCCTGGCAAACTGCCTCTTGGTTGCATATTCTCCTCGTTCATCAATATCATAGCATAGCTCATCATCAATCATAGCTCTCATTCAGCGACATCCGAGACTACGTTCAGCATAAGCTACAGTTATCTCTTTCCTAATGACAATACATTCCTTAATTGTCACTAAAATGCTAACTCATTCAATTAGCGCTAGTTTTATCTTTAATACTACTGCAACAGTCAATCACAATAACAACAACAATAACTAATACGACATATACATATCTATAACAATTTTCTTAAATTCAACATTACCTTTGCAGCGCTTCACATTAGTAGTTGGCGATTTTAATAATTGTGGCATGCGTCCAAAAGTATGCCACATTACATACGCCAAGCGGCTGGCCAGTCGAAACCATTTTCAATAAACAGACGAAGGAGCCCTTGCCTTGCCCTCTCTGCGAATCATTTGCTGTTGTTGCAGGCGCTCAAAAACAATCAAATATGGAAATTTCGGAACGACCAAAGCAGCTTGCAAGTGGATAGGCGAGGTTTTTATGGCACACACACAGAGAGAGGGAGTGAGACACACACACAGAGAGAGAGAGGAGAGAGAGAGAGACATAATCCACATATGCCGGCACATGTCGTCTGTCCGCAGCGCAGCTCACTGTCTGTCTGTCTGTCTGTTTGTCTGTCTGTTTGTCGCCGCTGTCGCTGGCATATCCGCATGCGAGCAGTCGCCCCGCCAGTTGCATATTTCTGGCAAATTCCAATGGCAAGATAACTATTTTCGATTGCGCATTTCTGTTCGTTGAGGCGGAAATATTTCAATTGTGACGCTGACTTGTAATTTTTCATGAACACGAACAGAGAAAAAGGGTGCAGTGCATGAGTGTGTATGAGTGTGTGTGTGTGTGTGTGTGTGGTGAAAGCGTGCCGGGGAAATTGAGGGAAAAGCCGTTCTAGGCAACTGACACTCCCAATGCACACACACACACACACACACACACAGTTGCTGATAGCAATTGTTGTAGTTGGCTTTACTCTATTTTTTTTTTGGCTCATCACTGCAAGTGTGTTTACAGAGCGCTTTTGTGTGTGCCGCACACACACACACGCACACACGCACAGGAACAAATGCAGTAAACCACAAATGTTTGTTACTCCATTACGTTTGTTACAGTCTGCCTGTGTGTGTTGCCTTTTGGCCAGTATATTTACTATATGTATATTTAGTAAAATGCATATATACAGATATAGTAAATTACAATGCATGTCATCAGCATAGCCTCATGCTCTGATTTCTAAATGCTAAATATTTTCGAATACTTGGTTGAAAAACTGAATTTAACAATTCTTTCTTTATGCAAAGAAAAGTTGTGCTAATTAGATCCACTTGTCACTAGAAAACTCTTTTTGCTTGTAATATCATGGCAGCAATAGCTAATGATATTATTCCAGCAGAATTTCCTAATATCTTTCAGCTTTGATACAAATATTCGCGAATCAAGAAAAAAATAAAAATAAAAATAAATAAATAAAAAAATGCTCTTTAATTATTACAATTTTTTTTTTTTTTTTTTTTTAAGATTAGATTTTCTGATGCACTTAAAAAATGTATTAACTTGAGCTAGATATTCGAAAATAAATTTGGCTGCGATATTCAAATGATTTATATTTAGCATTCGCTATTTGGGAGCCATTAATATATTAATAATATTGATATATATTAATAATATTAATATTAATATTTGCTGAACTAATACATAACTAAATTTTGTGTTATTTTAAGCAATATAAAACAGAGTGCAATAGAACAAAAAGTCGAAGGAGTATAGCATGAATAATATAACAAATATTCAAAATTAACGTATAATGTGAATTTTTAGCCGTTTTTTAAGCTCTTTTTTAATATATTTTTTAAAATGTTTGCTGAACTGCCACGCAGTCCATTTTCATTTGATTTGAAAGAAGTATAAAACAAAATGCCATAGAAAAATCTCAACACTTTAGCTCGATTAATATAGAGAATTGAACAAGATTAACATATCCCGATGACGCGCAGTGTATATATAGAGAGCAGGCTCTGGTCTGCTCTGACTACCCGCTGTGCATAAGTTTTGTCTGCGCAGCTTTTGCCCCGATTTTCGTATTTCAACGTATTTTAAGCCAATTCCCATTGTACATAGTATTAAGCGCATTCCCAAAAAGGTTTAACTGCATTTAGTTACAGTGTGTGTGAGAGCCGTATCGGCTTTGCGGCTTCAATGCGTGCCACACTATCAATTGGTATTTACCTTTTGCAGCACACGAGCAGAGACCGAAGCGACTAAAACGTTCTATATTTTAAATTTAAAAAATAAAAATAAAAAAAACCTTTTGCAGTTGAACTTGAACTAATGCTATTTCCTGGCAATACCTGAGGTTATTCAGCCTGGCCTGACTTTTTCAACTTTCACAGTTTCATTTTCTCTCTCTTCAATATTCTCAAGTCGCTTTCTCTGCCCATTTTGACAGCTGTCAGTGGCCCAATTGCCATTCAAATTTTGCTGTTTGCTTTTGTAAAGTGCCAGCGAAATATGACAGAGCTCCGTTTGCTCTGGCTGCAGATGTTAATCGATAGACAATTTCCAGTCCACATTTCTCGTTCTGCTTTGCTTAACCAAACTTGAGTTAGTTCTTCGACAACAATTCGTTGTTTATTAGTGCCAAATGGCCAGTTGTCCAATTGAAAGCAGCTATAGATAAAAGCCACAAATGCAGCTTCTACGGCACCGCAATTGGAAATTGTCACAGATGAGGTAAGAATTGTTTGATAAACCAATTTTGTGTGGCCTAAACTCGTTCTAAATTAGGAATTCAGAGTATTTTGGTTTGCTGTAAGTAAATGTAACTGGCTGTAAAGGGCGTGGCACATTCCATAAGCTTCTTATGACTAAATGAAACACATTTCGACACTGACATTGACATATATTGTTGATCAAAGCGATGAGCTCTAAGTCCTGTATAGATTCATTTCTCTTTGGGAATCAAAACGCTTCCAAGGACTACAGAAGTACGACTTGAGGCAAGTTTATCAAGTTTTTCGTTAGTTCTCTTAGTTTGCTTGCTATCGATATAAATCGATAGCTTTAAATTTATAAATTGTAGCTTTAATATTACAGCTGCACAAGTTTTAGATATTTCTGATTTTACCTTCCCTACTCTCATATTGAAATGAATTCTTAAAGCGATAATCCATCATATTGGAATACCAAGCCATCACAAGTATCTCTTAGTCGTGCACTCCCGATAAAAAACACACTTGCCATTAATATTAAATTTGTTGGCCATCAAATCCACAGCAACATAATTCACAAAATGATTTATTTAGACTACATTTATGACACTTAGGACAACAATAATTACGTTTAGGATAGCTACAGATCGTATAACTATAATCATCACATATATGGCACAAATATTTGGTAGTATATGTATATATATGTTATTTACATACATATGTGTATATGTATATTTATATGAAGTTAAAATATCTACGCATATATTGCTCAGCTTAGCCTAGTACCGAGTAGTTTAGGATTGTACAGCTTGTGCAATTGATAAAAAAAGAGTCTATATAAGACATTTTATATCTAAGGTATAGGAAAACAAAAAATAGTAATAATTATATACGATATATGTATTGCTAAAATCTATATTTTTATATATAGAGCAAAACAAAACAAAAAATAAGCAGAGCGCTGATCGGAAAAGCAAAACTATCGCATATCGTGACTCACGCAATTAGGCGGCCCGCAACCGCCGCCTTGCCGCGGCACCGCCGACTGCTGGCACCACTGTAGGCATTGTAGCCACCGCCGCTGCCAATGCTGCTGGCACCGTCGCCATTCAGCGTGGTGCTGGTGTGGGGCACATAGAGGCTGATGTTGTTGCGTGCATGCCGATGGCGATAGCGATAGCCGGTGACAAGCTCACGCACCGTCTTGCGATACTTGTCCGACAGCACGCAATATAAGAAAAAATTGGCAGCCGCATTAATGGAGACCAGCAGATTGCACACATTGCCCGCAATCGTTTGTATATTCATCTCAATGTCCACATACTGCACCAATATCAAATAAATGGCCCACGGCAGCTGGCAGACGATGAACAGCAGGACGACGGCAATCAGTGTGATGGTCACTCGATTCTCCTGCGACACGCTGCCCGTCAGGCCCGAGTTCGATTTGCGCTGCAATCAGTTATCAATCAATTAGGTCTAACAGTTATGGCTGGCCAATGGGCGTGGCAGTGGTAGTTACCTTAGTACGTCTTATGCTGCTGGCATTGGTCAGATCGCCGCGTAGACTCTTCGAGCGATGCACAAGCAGAATGAGAAAACAATTGAAGGTGGCCAGCACGAGCAGCGGCAACAGCACGAACACAATCAGCGTGTAAACACTCCAGATATTGAAGTAGAGCGCATTCTGTCCCAGACTCGATAGCCCATTGGAGTAGACAGTCATCTGGTTGCAAGTGAATTATTAATATTTATATACATTTATATTTTATTTATATTTATTTGACAAAGGCAAAACAAAAAAAATAAAAAATAAATAAAAATAAAAAAAAAATTAAATGTAATAAATATATTATGATATACAAATATAAAAGCCAAAACAAAAAATACAAAAATAAAATAAATAACATTTAAAAAAAATAAAATGTAATAAATATATTATGATATACAAATATATATCCAAACTAAGGTTAAACTCAAATATTTTAAGATTTAAATAATTTTAATAATAAATTTATTTTATTTTAATTTTGTTTTCCTTTTTAATCAAATGCACATTAAATTAGTAAAGAGCAAAAAAGAGTGCTCTGCATAACACTCATTCATAGTTAAAAATAAAAAATAAATCAAATATTTATGAATCTATATTCTTTATATAAAATAAAAAAACCCCTAAAGGTGCTCTTGCCTCTATGCAAGAAATTCTTTTGCAATTTGACAACTTTAACTCAAACTCTTTTCACTTAAATTTTTATTATTATTATTATTTTTAATTTATAAATGTTAATAAGAGAGCAACTCAATATTCTAGGCAGCCATATAATTAAAAGAGTGGAACTATTCTTGAGAGACTAAGTTCGCTTGGCAGAGAATTACGTCCATATAATAAAGTAAAATTAAATAAAAAAATTTTAATTTTAAATTTACATTAAAACTGAAGAATGTGCCTCTAAAGCGCTTTATAAGTCATATATAATTTGTAATTGAATTTTATTTATATAAAATAATTTTATATAAGTCAAAACAAGCCGAAGGCCTCAGTAGCCAGGGCTCTAGCTTTTATTTAGCTTTAATTTAACATTAATTCTAACTGTTAAATAAATAAATAAATAGAATTTTGTAAGCAGGTTATTCTTGAATGTCTTGCAGAATTATTTAAAAAATATTATGAAACATGATAGTTAATAATTAGGCAAAGATATATGAAACTATATTCGTTTTCAAATTCTAGTATTAATTTAAATTTTTAAATAAAATTTTCAACTGGATTTGTAAAGCTTTGCTCTAGATTTTGCTTTCAGCTATTCTATAAAGAGTGGCCAAATGTATATCGTATACATATATACATACATTTATATATGTATATATCAAATGAAATATGCTAAAGGGATGACATGACATTTCATTACATTTCATTTCTTTTTCTTGAGAATTTATGATTATTCGCAGCTTAATTCTCGTTTGGCCAATATAGTAGTTGGTCTGTAAGTCCGTCAGGGCATTAAATTTACGTGCAATTCTCATTCACATTCTTTTCTTACGTTTTGACAGTATTCCGTAATGTTAAATGCGAATGCGCTATTGTTGCTGTTGCTGTAGTCGTTGTTGTTGTTGTTGTTGTTGTTGTTGTTGTTGTTGTTGTTGTTGTAGCTGTCCTCGCTGCGTCTGGCACGTGACAACTGCAACAAGCTCGCAGAGGCCGCCGGTGTTGTCGGCTCAATGGCTGCCGCAGTCACGCCCACAGAGGCGGACGTGAATGCTGGTAACCGGCGCTGCCTGCTTGGAATGTGGTCTGCCATAGAGTGAGGCACACAGAAAGAGAGCGAAAGAGTGAGAAAGAGAGAGAGGGGGAGAGAGAAGTTGAGTGAAATTGATTATGCGAATAAAAGTATTTAAAGAGCAGCCAACATTTAAGTTTACTTTACTTACCTGGCTCACCGGCGCCGCTGCCGCTGTCGCTGCTCAAATCGAGAGGCTCCAGATAGAGAGACGTGGCTGGATTGCTTGCTGGCTCCTCTATATGCCATGCCGTGGTCACCGAAGTGGGCGTGGGCGTGGGCGTGGGCGTTGGCATGGGCGACACATTTGCCAGCGTCAGATTGCAGGGCCTATAGGCGCCATCAATCAATTTCCAATTGATGTCATATGTGTGCTCGAACGCCGTCGAGAGCGTAGTCAGCAGGCAGAAGAGCGCGACGGCTGTCAAAACAATACAAACGCTGGCTCAATGCTACGACCGTGCCCAGAACGTATACAGATACGAGCACACTCACCTGCTATTACCTTCTTGGCCAGCGACTCTGTGCAGAATGTTTGTCTTTTGAGCGGATAGCGTATCGCTATAAATCGCTCGATAGTAAAGCACACGGCTATGTAAATTGAGATGTATGCTGTATGTGTGTGTGTGTGTATGTGCGGAATGGGAACAATTCAAGCAAGTCGATATCAGTATACAGTTGTTGAACACGAACGCGCTCACAATCGAGCTATTAATAATGCCCCGCCCACAGCGCCCACTCATCAAAGCGGCTTTGTGTTGAGGCGATTCACCTGTGTCTGGGCAAAGCGCTCAAATTACCTCAGTTAGTGCTCAACTATTGGACTACATGTCTATATCTGCGATATCTATGCTGAATGCCTATATACAAATGCATATATATTGCTCAAAAACAATCTGTTTGATTAATGAGCGCTAAAACTTGTTCAAATATTGAATTGTTTTGCGAGCTCTTTCACTTTCACTTCGTTTCCAATTTACTTCTCAATTTTGTCTAATTGTTTGTCCACTGCTTAGGCATGCTCAAGGATTTTTGCTTCACTCGAAGCTTTTATGGATTTTGCATTTAAGCTCATTTTGCTTCATGCCTTCGGTGAGAGCAAAACTCAATTATGGCGTCTTAAGCGCTTAAGCTATTAAAACTAGTTTTACTTTAAACTTATATAAATTCAATGAATATTTAAAAGTGTGTAAACTTTTATAGTTAGAAATGAAATTATAACAAATAAAATCTAAACTAACAAATAAACAAATCAATTCTTTAGTAACTCTTGAAGCTGTCTTAGCATATATACCATGTAGAAGAAGCAGAAGAGGAAGATTAGTCTCGAGATCTGCCCCAAGTGATTTCGTCCATCTTTAATCTTTACTGATTAAACTCTTAACTCTTTCTTACCCATAAACTATGTAGCCTAGATTCCTTGCCTTACATGTTAAAAAAAAATATATATATTTTAAATTAATATCTGTATAAGAAACCTTAAATAAATTATATAGAGAAGAGTCCATTAATCTTCTCTAAAACATATTACTTGCAAAAAAAAATAATAATAATACAAAAAAAAATATTTTATATTCAAAAATAAAATAATATATAATATAATATAAAATTAATATAAAATAAATAAATAAATAAATAAATAAATAAATAATAAGCAAAATTCTGTAGTTTTTCATACTAACCAAACACCTCCTAACTCTCCCCTCAAATATTCCACTCTCATAATTCTCACTTACCGCAGGCATCGCATAGCCACATTACGAATCCATAGAGGCGCCAAAATAGCTCGCAATGGTATTTGATATATTCGTAGTGTTTGAGTGACAAAATTAATACAAAGGTCAGGTACGCAATATCCGTAATTGCCAGAGCCGTTAGATAAATATTTGTGGTGCACCTCATGCGCTTGCTAAACGAAAGCAAAATAAAATGGAAAAGAGAAAATAGAAAAGAGAAAGGAAAAGCGAAATGGGAAATGGGAAAAAATTAGATCCCGGCTAAATAAATAAAAGTAAGTATAAAAGCAAATTGTTTGTTTGCGTATGCAAATCGCCTGCACAGTCACAGTGCAAAAGATCCGAGCGATGCAACTGCAGCCAAATGCAGCAATAATTGAATAACCAAATTGTCCAGCAGCCGGGCAACTGGATGGAAATCTAGCAAATGCACGCAAATGTCGGCAAGGTCATAAAACGTAACTGTTCATATTTAGTTGTTGGCCATTGCGGAGCGGCGAGCGTGATAACGTTTTTGTGGGCAACAGCGGCACGAGGAAGCTGAGTGCTATAGCAATGAGCTATTGACAGCGTCAGCTCACTGATGCTGAATATGCAAGTTGCATTTTTCGTTCATTAAGTTCAAAGGCCTGGCCCAGTGGGAGAAGCGTTGCCAAGGCATGAGCTCACTAGTGAGTGCTATAGCAACGAGCAAATTGCTATGTATGCAAATGAGAACTATCAACTTTAGCTAATATCTGTGAGCTGTCAATTGAGTTGAGCATCAGTGACCCATAGTGCCATAGCAATCAGCTAGCGCAAGTCCACTTTGTATGTTGTTCTTTTCATGCGCGTGTCAAAGCATTCAGCTTTTGTTGACGCTCATCTGCAGCGGCCAACAATGTCGCCCATTTTGAGGCAATTCAAGCGTAAATGCAACACAGAGCGCACGCTTATCTGTGAGCAGTTAGCATTTGGCACGTAAAAATTGTTGTTGTTGCTTTCATTTTGGGAAACGAAATGATTTTAGAGTGCCAGCTAGATGGTAACAACAATTAAATGCCTTTTGTAATGTGCTGCATACCTGTTTTCAGTTGTGTTGGCCATGCAGCACGCAACATAAACATAAAATGCATAAAATGCACAAAAACACACACACACATAGGCACACTCTCACACCCGCATACACATTGCGGCAGCATTTGAATAGAGTTGGCCGTAATCCTTGCAACAGAAACAACAGCAACTGTTGTGGCAACTGTAGCAACAACAACAGCAGCAACAGCAGCAGCAGCATCAGTAGCTGGCATTGCGCATCGCAAACAAGTGCACTTACCGCGTCAAAACATAAATGCTCACTGAATTTCCCAATAGTCCAATAACAAAAACGCACGGCACCAAAATGCGTTGCACAACGTGCCGCACTTCCGCCACATCCGCATCCGAAAACATTTTCGCTGCAGCAATGGCATCCACTGGCATCGCTGTTGACGTCGACGTTGCCGCTGCCAGTGTCGTCATCGCTGCGTCGCTGCGCTGCTCGAGTGCCCCGCTACGTCTGCCCCTTCAGGGGCAGTGGCCGAGGGGTAGCCGAGGGTAGGTGAATGGGTGGGCGCCTGGGCACTTGTATATCTTGATTCCGATACCGATTGCAGTTCCTGCTCTCACTGCCGCTTCCAATTGCACTCTGCCTAACAGCTGTCACGCCCACACGCGCCGCCCACTGCAAAAGAGTTGAAAGAAACAGAAAACAACTTAGCAGAGAGCTCCAGCAGTAGCCAATAATTAAAAATCAAATTCCAGCTAATTCACTCAGCTGCAAGCCTCTCAGGCCAAATAATGATATCGAGGCGAATTTTCCTCTTTTTATTTTCTTTTCATTAAGGACTTTTATGATGACATGCATTGTTTAACTGAAAATTATATTTATACCTAAAGGTTAAAGCCATAAGGCAAATGGAGTGGATTATGAGCTAGGTTTTTAGCCTTAGGTTAGGCTCCGCTATAGTTAGTTTTTCTTTTGTTTAAATTTAAAATCTTGACAGAGAAATAGCTGTAGCTAGTGCTCCATGGATACTTTCTCAGCGCCCAACGAGGCGACTTCCTGCCTTGCAGTTGAAGTGAATGGATTCATATTTTAATCAACTTAACTACTCTCTATTTGTTACTTTTATTTTGGAAGAAACTATATTTTCCATTCCTTTACTCTCCATATATACAATATACCCAAATAACTCATATATCGAATTTAATCGATCTCTTAAAAGCAAAGCTTATCGATTGCTCAAAAGAAAATTGCTTAAATTATGGTATATATTGTAGCAAATATTTCTTATATACAGATTTGTCTATGTATGCACGACGGAGCATCTCACCTCTATATCAAATAGCGCAACCAAACGACTTAGTTGCTAGACTAGCATGATTCTTAGCAAATTTGCAAGGCTCTCGGATTAGTGGGATTATTAATAAGCAGCTCAGCCTAAGCATTCTCTTATAAGCAAGATATAAGCATATACAGTGACACACAGCTTATTTGACACACCGTCAAATCAAAATTTTAACTGCTCATAACATAAGAGACGAATGGAGATTTTTTTTAAATTTTTATTAATATTTGTTCTTAATTATTTAAAAAAAAACAAAAATAAAAATAAAAATAAAAAAATTCATTATTCATTCTTGAAAGAAAAGCAATGAACAAATAAAATTAAAAAAATATAAAACAAAAATAAATAATACATAATTTCAAGCTCACAGCTCATTTAACCCGGTCGGGACTATATATATGAGAATGCATTTAATATATTCTAATCCATTGGATTATTGCATTCATATATTCATATATGAAGTACATATGTATGTGTCGTATCACTAATATAATATGATGTGATAAAGTAAGGAGTTATATCTTACTCAAGTAGGCCGGACGCTTCTTATTATGCTCAAATTGGCCATACACGAGAGAGAGAGAGAGAGAGAGAGAGAGAGAGAGAGAGAGAGAGAGAGAGAGAGACAGAGAGAGAGAGAGAGACTGACAGAGAGAGAGAGAGAGAGTTGAGTGAGACAAATATAGCTATCGCTGTTAGCAGGTATTGCTGTGAGAGAATAAGATGGCAAGCAGATCTCCTGCGATTGCTTGAGAGCATAGAACATAGAACATGGAAGAAGAAGCACCTAAAAATCGAGAGACAATATCAAACAGGGAGCAAGCAAGTGATATGTAGAAATAGATCAGCACTGGAAACTCTTTATAGAGCATAGCTATATACATATATACATCTGGTAAAACAAAAAGTGTGCATCCTGAGCATGGTCCGACGTACATAGTATATATTTACATTACATTCCATATACAAATCAGTATATATATACATATATATATATATATATATACATCATATGTGTATATATCAATAATGCCCAGTTGTCAAAATAGATCAAAATACCTTAATCCGGCAATATCATATCAAATCCATTGTCATGCAATTTAACATCAAAATGAAACTATAAAAAAATGTTAAAAATAATTATTAAAGTGCAATTTGATAAATTTGCCAATGTGGTCACTTTACACACACACACACACACACACACACACACACACACACTCACACACATGAGCGCTTAACTGTTACGATGTCGTTGCACGTTTTCTATCCCGACGGTGCGATTGACCCTTAAAGCGCCATCGACTGCAGGTAAAAGCGGAAAATTTGACTTTTCCTGTAGTTGCGCTTGCTTAATGCAACGAATATTGCTGTTCGGTTTGCCACGTACAACATTAATGTTGTATTTGTTGTGGTTGTTGTTGGAGTTGTTGTTGTTGTTGCTGCTGTTGTTACAGTTCAAATGCACCACACGCAAACACACACACACACACACACACACATGCACAAGCTTTTCGCTATATTTGCGAATTTCGCTGTAAGCGCTTTGCCTGGTTTTGGGTGGCTTGGGTGGTTTAGCGGAGTGAAGTGGTTGTTGCTTTCGGAGTCGTTCGGTTTTTGGCTGTGAATTTGCCACTTTCATTGTTTTTAAAACGCTTTTCAATTTTTTTGTTCCCGTCTCCTTTTTTTGTTGCTGTTTACAGCAGCAGCAGCTGTTGTTGTTGCTCGTGTTATTGCTGCAATTGAAGTTTTATTTTACGCGCAATTTGTCTGTCGAGAGCGCGCGGCGGAGTGGGCGGCAGGTGGCAGGGCAGCGCTTGCTGCGCTTGTCCAATAACATTTTGCAAGCAATACACATAAGCAAAAGCCGAAAACCGAAATTGAAAACCAAATAAATAAGTGCATTTCTATATCTGTGAATGTCTATCTTAGTGTCTGTGTGGCTGTGTGTGTGTGCTTGGTGTAAAGTGCAAATCGAAAAGTAATTCAAGACAAATAGCCGAGTGGCAGTTGCAAAATCTGCAACAATTTCAAGAAAACAGAAAAAGCAAAGTATAAAAAATACAAATAAAATATATATATATATGAAAAGAGAGAGAGAGAGAGAGAGAGAGAGCAGAGAGAGACAATAGAGTGAGGTAGAAAGACGTAGCTCTTAACCAGACACACTCAGGCTGGCGCTTGCATTGTATCAATGCTGGCCATAAATCATTTGCTAGCCAAGATGAAAGCTTCCGATATAACCGATGATTAGCGAGCAATAAAACGACGCCAATGGTTTTTGTCTCAGCTAACTGTAAACCGATTCTAAAACAACAAAACCAACAGCGGCAGCAGCAGCGAATAGCGATTATGCAATCTAATGGACGCACAAGATATATGACAAGGGCAACAGCAGCAACAACGGCAAAAACTGACTTTGAAATGAAGTTAATGATATAGCAGAAGGATTTTCAGATTCAAATAAATGCCAGCTGCAAATATGCATCAGCAAATATATCACAAGAGTCCATTATTGGCTTAGATGTGTTTTATGCCAAAGCCATTGTTCCCATTTGTAAGTGAATTAATAAGAGCTCTGGCATTGGCAATGCTTCAACTGCTACATAAAGTCAATATGAAAAAAAATAGAGAATAGGAAAATTGGAAAATGGGAAAATAGAATCTCGTATAGAGCCACAACAGAACTAAATGAAAATTAACTTCTTTTGGCTTAGATTTTAAAACTGAGAAACTAGTTTGCAAGCTTCGCATACATCGTACCAATACATACATAAAAGACGTTTTGCTTCATTTGAGGCAAGCTAACGCTCGGAGAACCAACAGAGCGAAGCACGAAAAAAAGTAAATAAAATTTTAACGATTACAAGCCGATCGTGAACGAACTCGTTATAGAACCGAAGCAATCGCTTGCTCTCTGAGTCGGTTCTCATCAAGAAAAGGTCAACAATCATTTGCGAGCTATGGATTTTTTTAATATATTTATTTAGTAGGCAGCACCGGAGCATTGTCTCCCTTTGATCACACAAATAAAATCAGAGGTTTACAATTATTTATACAATTTAAACATATAGCTATGCATAGCTATGATTAAATTCCAACTTATTTAACTTATTTACCGAATATTACTCTTCTTGATTGCCGTTTAAAATTGATAAAATTACATATTTCGTGTTCTTTATTTATTTATTTATTTCATCAATTCATCAATAATAACAAAAGCTTAAATCAATTAAATTTTATACATTTTTTAGCATATTTCCTCATTATTTACATTTTGAAACATAATTCATAAATACAAATATATGACGCATACGTCGCGCTAATTATTGCGTTGCCTTGGCGACAGTCTTAAACAACTTTGCCTTGCTCACATTTCGTAAAGCACAGCAGCTCGCCTATTACGCATACGCATCGTTTGCTCATTGCAAAATATTTACCCTTAGTTCAATAGGAGTGAAAGTTGAATTCACTTTCGGCTCAACTAATTTGGCTATTCAGCTAGATAGTCAGCTAGATCTACGCTCTATGTGGCTTTACATGAGTTTCCGCCAAGCACATTTCACAGCCTTACTTTTCTCGTATCTCAATTGGAAAAGTTAAAATGGAAAGCGTATTTAATTTAATATTGCTCTCATATAGCTTTAAGTGCTTTCAGTATATTACGCATACGCCCCATTGCCAGCGCTAATTAATAAAATTTCGCTAACAAAAACTTTACACGAATTGAAATGAGCAACATTAAAAACTTTAGTCTATTAATGCTAGCAGAGCAGCACGTCCCTCGCTCTCGTCTCTCTCTGTCTCTCTCACTCTGTCTCTTCGAGTTTAGCTCATATATTACGCATACGCACCTTACGCTGTGCTCATTACAGACATGATTCGAGCTCTCTACTAGAGTGTGTGTGTGTGTGTGTCTCTCGCTGGCTCTACTAGGCCAGCGGCTTGGCTATCAATGAATGTGCAAGTGAATGAATATGAAAGTATGCATGAACGACACCACGAATACCCAGGAGCCATGGGCAATGCAGCTGGGCTGAGAGAGGAGCAGAGAGCTGGAGCTGGAGCTGGAGCTGGATGCTGCTCGCATTGCTTAGCTGTGCTATATTTACAATTCTGTTGGTGCAACTGTTGCAGCTGCTGCAACCGCATGGCCCACTCACAGACAAAGTCGCATTGTTGTTTATTATTTTTTCGGAATCTTCTTTTCCCATTTTGTTTTCCCTTTTTTGGCTCTGAGCTGCCATTGCACAACAGCAACAACAAACGACAGGCAGCCATTTTTTGTGCGCTCCCACGCTTCGTGCCCAACTCTGTGTGTCATTCAGTTGGGAGACAACAAAAGGAGCCTAAATTAGCACACACACACACACACACACACGTAGTGGCACGCGGCAGTACGTGCGAAAAAAATATAAAGCCCAGAACAGAAGGAAGGCACAGAATTGTCAGCTTTATATACCCTAACAGCGGGCATTATTATTGTTTGTTGTGCAACAAATTTTTAGCTTTAAGTGTGCAGCTTTAGCTTGAGAATGTGTCACTTATAGTTAGTAATTAAAAGTTATTAATAAATTGACAGCTAAAGCGCAAATTAAATGTGATAATATATAAATTACATCTATATATATTTATTTGATACTTAAACTATCAGCCATCCAGTTAGAGCATCTAATCTTCTGCATATGCCTAGCAGCGCTAATTCATTCTTGTTTTTATGTGTCGACGCTGGCAGGCCGCGTTCCAGTTTAGCTTTCTTCTTCAGCTGCTGCTGCTGCTGCTTCTTTTTTTTTGTGTCCGAGATGCAACTAATTTTTGCATAATTAGTGAGTGGCTCAGTGGTTGGAGCAACAACAACAGCAGCAACAGCAACGTGCAACAACGAAGTCGATGCAGCAGCAACAGCAACAGCAAGTCAAGTGGCTGTGCCATTTTCTCAAGCTAAAACCAACGCACGTCGCTCTGCTTTTCCTGTCTAATTGGCTGGCAACTCGAGAACTTTAAAATTTTCCAGTCGTCAAATTGCTTTAAAAGTGGCCTTCGTTTGTCCAATGAGCCAGCATTTAAGCATCGTTTAAAACTCATTTTCAATTAACTATGCGTCACAGTCAAAGTTGACTCGGACAAGTGCCAAATACTCTGTGAGTGAGTGAATTGAGCTGCCATGCAACTTGCACTTTAATATATAAAGTTTATTATCGATAATAATCGTTTTAATGTCGTGTTATCGATAATTTTAGGGAATGTTGAATGGCTGAGACTGCCACTTTATTAGTCTAGTTTTTATAACTAGCGAGATCAGTTTGTTTTTAACTAAGTATAGACAACAGCAGGCGTAGCACAGCCTACCCGTTGAGCCTGCATACAATGGGTATACAATCCTGTTTAGGCTGCCTTATGCTCTAAAAAAAGAGCTGAATTATATTGAATACATCTTCTGAATAAGAACAACTTCAGCCACATTCAATTGTTGATCCATTCAATTTCAAATACCCTGTAAAAATACAAACACATTACACATCTATAGCTCGAAGCTCGTTAGCAATCGCTCGCTGCTTCTACCTCTACCTATGCCTCTGCCACACCTGCAATAGTTTACACAGTTTAAAGAGGCATTTGTCTGAGAGCATTTAAGTTGCAGCTGAAATATTTAGCACACATTTATACTTTATGCGAGCTGTTGTCCATCACATAGACAAACATGCCTTGACTTTCGCCTCTGCTCAGTGTCATAAAGCGCAGCATTTGTGGTTGAAGAATGAAAGAAAAAGAAAAAGTGAAAGAGAGAGAGAGAGAGAGAGGAAATATGTATAAGCTTAGAGGTAAAGGAATGACGCAAAAGCCAGAAGAAGTTACGGACTGTTTGTTTGAAAAAGGCTGACTGAATGCAATGGATGCTCGACTGACTCGACTCTGGCTGGTTGACTGGCTGAAGCTGAGGCTGTAGCTCCAGCTGGACGACTGCCTGGGAACCTAGTCAGATTGCTTGAAATGATATGCCTGTAACTATTTGACTTTATCTTGTTGTTGCTGCTGCCGCTACCGCTGCCGGTGCTGCTGTCCATGTACATACAAAGAGCAAGAGGAGCGTGAAGAGTGAGGGCATTGAGGGGAGTGAGAGGAGTGCCATAGCGATATGGCAAACGATAAACAAAAAACCCCCAGCACACAGATGGAAGAAAGAACAAGCTGACTCAAGATTCGTATGAATATGCTAGTACAGTAAATACTCTACTGAAGAACTTAAGACTTGAAGAATAATTTTGTACAAATTTCAACTCATTTTTAATAAATTTTAATGAACATTTTTTTAGCATAAATAAAAGCCAACTAAGGCTTATTGATTATTATTCTTAGATTAACTCATTTTTAATTAATTTTTAAGATATTTTTCGGTATAAATAAATTCCAGCTAGACTTATTGTTTGTTATTCTTCTATTAATTCATTTTAATGATTTTTCAGCATAGCAAAATTCCCTTAATTGATTTTTATTATTATATTAATCAGCATAAATAAATCCCAACTATTCAGGATTCATTATTATTCTTAAATTAACTCATTTTTAATTCATTTTATTTTTATTATACCCTGAGCCCATTGAAAATGGGAAATCAGGGTATAAGGTTGTAAAGAGAAAGGAAGAGGGGGCAGACCCCACAAAGAATATATCTGATCGGGACGAGAAAAGTGATAAGCCATGTCCGTCTGTCCGCCCGTCCGTCCGTCCGTCCGTCCGCCCGTCTGTCCGTCCGTCCGTCCGTCCGTCCGTCCGTCCGTCCGTATGTATGAACGCGTCGATTTCCGAAGATACAAAAGCTACAAGTCATCTTTTGTGTTAGGTCCGTATATTGCACGCGCAGTACGAGTTTGTTCAGAAATTCGATAACTTGTATATTTGCAAAGTATCGATAAACGAAATCGGGAACCAGTTATAAAATCTAGCTAATCATCTTTAGAGTTAGACCTTCCTAGTCTTCTGCATATATATAGATACTAATTTAATACAATTTCGGTTTTTGTTAGATTTTGATTCCGGTCCCCACTCGCCCCACCACCCCCAAATGTGAAAAAATGCATTTCAAATACTAGAGACATACAGTTGGTTTAGCATATAGATATGAATATCATAATCATAATCTAAAAATATCAATACGATTGTCCATCTAGAAACAGAAATATTAATCGTCAAAGTTTTCTCATCAAAATCCATGCGGCGCAGCAACAAAGGCAAGAGAGACAGCGAGACGCTTGCAATGCTTACACACATGCATACACACATACATGCATACACATGTAGATCAGTGTCTATGTGTGCGTGTGGTTTTGCATGCGTGTAGAAACGAATCGAATAATCTTGGAATATTATTCGTTCGAAGAAGGGCTCAGGGGATTACGTAGTCGTGCAGTCTCGACTACAGCTTTCTTACTTGTTTGTTATTTTTTAAGTTTTAGTTGTCAGCAATATAAATCCCAACTGACACAGCATTGCCCTCATCTCTTGGCTCTGCTAATCATAGTAGTCGTATTCAGTTATTTCTGTATTTGATATCAAAGCGCAGTCGTACGTCGCTGTGGCAGAGGACAGCGTTTGCAGGACAAGGCACTGCGGCTGGACAACAATTGGAGCATTTTTGGGGAGACGAGCAGCTGGAACAGCAGCAGCTAGTGGCGCAGCAGAATCCAATCCCGTATGCAGACCCTGACAGCCCATCAACTTCACCTTCAACTGGAACGTTCCTTGGCCATGTGCTAAATTGCATTTTACTCAAGGTGTGGCCAGGCGGCGCGCTTATAAGTGCTAGTTGTGCGGATCGTCCGTTTATAAATTGGGTGACAAGTGCTGGTGGTATGGACGATGGGGCTGCAGTTAGCTGCAGTTTTGCTGCAGTCTGACACTTTTGCTGGGGCTGGCTGGGCATTGGACGCTGTCCATATATAGCCATTGCCATAAAACTTAAACAAGTTATTTATGCACATGCGTTGCGTGCTTCAAGCCCGTTTCAGTTGCAGCTGGCGACGTGAATCAGGACAATCAGGACATACTCCACACACACAGAGAGAGAGCCAGCCAGCAGCAACTGCTGAACGTTACGTCAGAGCCGTCGACAGCGCCTGCTTTGGCCTTAAGTTATCAACATGGAATGCAATTTTCCAAACTGTCTATTTTCTATGCAAATTCGCATACATTTCAGGACGCTGCGCTCCTCGACTGCTGCTGCTGCTGCTGCTGCTGCTCGGCTGGCACCCATGCCTCTTGCCCAGTCTCCAAAGCCCCTTGGCAACCCTCGCCAAGGTGCAGACAGACGGCGCATCAAAAGGCTGAATGCAAAAATAAAATGAATCTAGACTATTTTCAAGCGACCATTAACGACTGTTAGATATACTACACTATACTATTAGCATTACTAAAACATGTATTCAGCTGCTTATTGAATCGTTTTTTAGCTGTTTTTTAAAAAGCTTCAAGCTGCTATCAGAGCACGCAAATATCGATTGAGCGTTTCTCAATATCTGCAAATAAATGTCTATTACTGACACTTTGTGAAAAGACTCAGAGAGCTATTGATTGCATCGTTGCAAAGAACGAAGAACAACGAGAATAATCGAAGGTCTTGCTCAGAGCTAGAGCGATTGAGTACGATTTTTTTCGGTTGATCTCATGAATAGAGCATTAAACGAACTAAGAATCAAAAATATTTTTAAAAGGGAATTAAATATTTAAAAAGAAAATAAAAAATAAATAAAATTCAAATAAAACATTAAAAAAAAATATATATATATATGTCGTATCGGTGTGATATTATGATGTTGTGATTGACAGTTGCAGTAGTATTAAAGAGAAACTGACAACTAGCGCTAATCGAATGAGTTAGCATTTTAGTGACAGTTAAAGGACGTGTCATTATAAAAGAGACAACCATAGGTTTGCTGAACGTGGTCTTGGATGTCGCAGAGTGAGAGTGAGAGTGAGAGGGATATGCCCTTCACACAGAGTTGCTATGATATTGATGAACGAGAACATGCAACCGAGAGAGAGTTTGACAGAAGGAAAAATTAACATTCAAGCAGACACAGTCGAAGGAGAAAGAGCTGGCGTTTTGTTGAAATCTGCGACTCCAAGAACAAGTTATTTGGCAAATACCATGGAAGGCGAGAACGACAACTCTAACGCTACGACATCAGAAGTGGGATTGGCACCACCTCCTACGTTTTCACAGGAGCAATGGCGCACGATTCTCGAGCTACAAAATCGTAACTTTATAGAACTCGTCAAAACGATTAATACATCAAGCGAGGAGAAGAAACGAGAGGTTGCTCTTCCAAAATTTAACGCTGACGTGGCAGGACTGGACGCTGGAAATTGGTGTGCGACCGCCGATATAATACTCGCCGAGCAGCCTTTAGAAGAAGTAAACTAATTATGGCACTAAGTAGATGTATGGAGGGCAGTGCATCTCAGTGGTTGACAAGAATCGCATACCCTGGAATGAACTGGCAGGAATTTAAACTATTGTTCCTCCAAAACTATGAAACTGACGAGTCACCGGCAGCCATGTTTTTCAACGTACTCAACAGTCGCCCAACTGACAGCGAATGTCATGCAGTGTATGCGAGCCGTTTAGTGACGTCTTTGTGTACAAAGTGGCAGAAAATGAGCATTGAGGAGATTGCAGTTTCGACTGTTCTTGCGCATATGGCTAACATTGACAGCCGCCTACAACGCATTGTTTTTACGTCCAATGTACAAACTAGAAGCAAGCTACAATCGGAGTTGAAGGCGTTCCAAGTTGATAAAAAACGCAATAATAGCCGCGACGAAAATTCCGCACCCGATATAAAAAGAAGAAAAACGTCATCTATCATCTGTCATTTCTGTGGAAAACCTGGACATAAAGCCTTCGAGTGTCGAACCAAGATGCGTCAAAGTGGAGAGATGAAGCCTCAACGTGAGAAGTTGTCCGTAACCTGTTTTCGATGCGGTCAACCTGGACACTTCTCAAGCCAATGTTCGAGTAACCCGACAGCAGCTAAGTCGAAAACGATCCAGCAGAAGAACGTTAACCAGTGTTGTATAATCGAACCAAAAGGGTATATGACCCAACGAGGTGAGATCTACCCTACTTATTTTGATTCTGGCGCTGAATGTTCACTGATAAAAGAACGCGTTGGAAAAAAACTATCTGGAAAACGTTTTAATAACGTAATCATGTTGAAAGGCATAGGTGACGCCACTGTATATAGTACGCAGCAGATTTTGACTGAAGTTACCATAGATGGGAATGTAGTTGAAATTTTATTTCATGTACTACAAAACGAAAATTTAAAAAAAGATATTATAATAGGAAGTGATATTCTCACTCAGGGTTATACAGTAATAATGACATCTGATAAGTTTGAAGTTATAAAATCAAAATCTGTAAATAGTTGCTGCACAACTGAACAGTCAGTCAGTCTAAAGAATGTTGATACAGAGTTAACTGGCAGTGACAAAGATGAATTAATTGAAGTACTAGAAAATTATTCCACAGTATTTATTAAAGGGATACCTTGTACAAGGGTCAATACAGGAGAAATGAAAATTCGCTTAGTCGACCCTACTAAAACAGTACAGAGACGGCCTTATAGACTAAGCCCAGAAGAAAAAGAAACAGTTAGAACAAAACTAAACGAGTTAATGAAATGCAATATCATTCGTCCTAGCTGTTCTCCTTATGCTAGTCCAATTTTACTTGTGAGAAAGAAAAACGGCTCAGACCGCCTTTGTGTTGACTATAGAGAACTAAACTCAAATACAATTGCAGACAAATATCCGTTGCCGCTTATCAGTGACCAGATTGATAGACTTCGCGGAGCGAATTATTTTACATGCTTAGACATGGCAAGTGGTTTTCACCAGATTCCAATTCACCCTGATTCTGTAGAATACACAGCATTTGTAACCCCTGATGGTCAATACGAGTATTTAACAATGCCTTTTGGGCTCAAGAATGCACCATCTGTTTTCCAGAGAGCAGTTATGAAGGCCCTAGGCGATCTTGCGCATTCATATGTAATTGTCTACATGGACGATATCATGATAGTATCTCCAACAATAGAAGTAGGCCTTCAAAGACTAAAAATCGTTTTAGATGTACTCATAGAGGCTGGTTTCTACTTCAATGTTACTAAATGTAGTTTTTTAAAAAGAAAAGTTGAGTATCTAGGATACGAGGTTAGTGCTGGAGAAGTTCGCCCAAATCCACGCAAAATTATCGCATTGAGCGCATTACCTCCTCCACAAACTGTCACTCAGCTGAGACAGTTTATTGGTCTTGCGTCATATTTTCGAAAATTCGTTCCTAGTTTTTCACAACTTATGAAGCCGTTATACTCCCTTAGCTCTGGAAATGGTAACATTACCTGGAGTTTAGAACTAGAAGAAATTAGAAAACGAGTTGTGAATATCCTTACAAGTGAGCCAGTTTTAGTAATCTTCGATCCTCAACATCCAATAGAGCTACATACTGATGCAAGCTCCTTGGGTTATGGAGCTATACTTTTACACCGGATTAATAATCGACTTCACGTCGTGGAATATTTTAGTAAAACAACTTCCTCTGCCGAGTCCAGATACCATTCTTATGAACTTGAAACCTTGGCAGTTGTCGAATCCGTAAAACATTTTCGCCATTACCTCCTTGGACGTGAGTTTGTAATCTATACTGACTGCAACTCACTGAAGGCTTCGCGTACTAAAATGGACCTAACTCCTAGAGTTCACCGTTGGTGGTCTTATTTACAATCATTTAATTTCAACATCGAATACAGAGAGGGCAAACGCATGGCTCATGTAGACTTCTTGTCAAGAAATCCACTTACTTTAGAATCCAAATTGAAATTATGTAAAATCCCCGAAAAACGGATTAATTTGGCCGAAGTATCTAACGATTGGCTTTTAGCTGAACAACGGCTCGACACAGAGATAGCTGAAATTGTTGCCAAGCTGAATTCAAACGAACTACCTGAAGATTTAGCCAAAACTTACGACGTGAGAAAAGGGCTCTTACATCGCAAAGTGCAAAAGGCTGGTAGAACACATTGTTTGCCAGTTGTACCACGTGCATTTAAGTGGTCCGTTATTAACCAAGTTCATGAATCAATAATGCATCTAGGTTGGCAAAAAACTCTCGATAAGGTTTACGAATACTATTGGTTCGATAAAATGAATAAGTACGTTCGAAAATTTGTGAACAATTGCATAACTTGCAGAACTACAAAACAATCTTCTGGGAAAATCCAAGCTGAACTTCATCCCATCCCAAAAACTAGCATCCCCTGGCATACTGTTCATATCGATATCACTGGTAAACTGAGCGGAAAAAGCGACCTGAAAGAATATGTTATAGTTCAGATCGATGCTTTCACAAAATTTGTTTATTTGTTTCACACATTCAAAATTGACGCTGAAAGCTGCATAAAAGCTATGAAATCCTCCATTGCTTTATTTGGAGTCCCAAATCGTATAATAACCGACCAGGGTAAATGTTTCTCTAGCTGTAGATTTTCAGAATTCTGTTCCTCACAAAACATTAAACTGCACCTAGTTGCTACTGGGGCTAGCCGTGCAAATGGTCAGGTTGAACGAGTAATGAGTACATTAAAAAATTTGTTGACTGCGGTAGAATCTAGCAACAGATCCTGGCAAGATGCTCTCGATGAGGTACAGCTTGCGTTAAATTGTACAACTTGTCGTACAACTGAATCAAGTCCTCTAGAGATGCTGATCGGGAAAGAGGCACGACCCTTAGGATTAATTCCACCAATCGAAACAGAGCGTGAGGTCGACTTGAAGAGTATTAGAGCGCGTGCTACTGATAAAATGAATTCGTTGGCGTATTATGATAAACAAAGGTTTGATAAGAGAAAGGCAACAGTCGTTAAACACAAGGTTGGTGATTACGTTTTGCTTAAGAACGAGGAAAGAAACCAAACAAAACTAGACCCAAAATTTAGAGGGCCATTTGTAGTTGTAGAAGTTCTAGATGGTGACAGATATTTGATAAAGTCACTTAAAAATAATCGATTGTATAAGTACTGTCATGAAAAGGTCAGAAAAATGCCAAGTGGCTAAGTACCAAATGAGTTGGACATTAATAGTGAAGAGCTTAGCCCGCCAAAGAGTCTAAATATGAGTAATCCGTCCAGAGGAGACGATGAGTTATCCGTCAGTTGTGACGATGAGTAATCCGTCAGTTGTGACGATGAGTTATCCGTCAAGTGTGACGATGAGTTATCCGTCAGTTGTGACGATGAGTTATCCGTCAAGTGTGACGATGAGTTATCCGTCAGTTGTGACGATGAGTTATCCGTCAAGTGTGACGATGAGTTATCCGTCAGTTGTGACGATGAGTTATCCGTCAAGTGTGACGATGTGTTATCCGTCAGTTGTGACGATGTGTTATCCGTCTATGAGAGGCGATGTGTTATCCGTCTATGAGAGGCGATGTGTTATCCGTCTATGAGAGGCGATGTGTTATCCGTCTATGAGAGGCGATGTGCTATCCGTCTCAGAGAGACGATGTGTAATCCGCTATGTGTGGCGATGAGCTTGAAATAACAGCGAAAATGGTGTACTGGCGGAAGACCAATTGTTGGTATGAAGATGAAATGTTATAAGAATTGTTGTATCCGTCTAGGAAAGACGAAGAAATGATTTTGTTGAGTTGAAAAAGCGAAGAATAATGTCAATAAAAATAGCTGATAGATCAGAAGTTAAGAAAGTACGAATGTAAAATAGAACAAAGTGTAATAAATAAAACGTAAGTGTTAATGGAGAGTGATTCCTTAAATAACACGGGGACGTGTAAACGTCAGTATGGCCGAGTCGTATCGGAATGATAATTGAAAAAAAATAATTACACTGGGACGTGTAAATGTCAGTATGGCCGTGTCGTATCGGTGTGATATTATGATGTTGTGATTGACAGTTGCAGTAGTATTAAAGAGAAACTGACAACTAGCGCTAATCGAATGAGTTAGCATTTTAGTGACAGTTAAAGGACGTGTCATTATAAAAGAGACAACCATAGGTTTGCTGAACGTGGTCTTGGATGTCGCAGAGTGAGAGTGAGAGTGAGAGGGATATGCCCTTCACACAGAGTTGCTATGATATTGATGAACGAGAACATGCAACCGAGAGAGAGTTTGACAGAAGGAAAAATTAACATTCAAGCAGACACAGTCGAAGGAGAAAGAGCTGGCGTTTTGTTGAAATCTGCGACTCCAAGAACAAGTTATTTGGCAAATACCATGGAAGGCGAGAACGACAACTCTAACGCTACGACATATATATATTCAAAAAGAAAATTCAAAAATAAATAAAATTCAAATAAAACATTAAAAAATAACATTTATTTTAAATTTTTTAATGAAAAAAATATAAGCATTTTATAAATTAAAAAATTAATTAATTAATAAAATTCACTAAACACATATTTTATTTTAAAAAATATGCACACATATAAAATGCTGTCTTATGGATCCATTCAATAAATAAGGCTCAGAGCTAAATGAACTGTAGAGTCCAAGAATTATCTAATACCAAGAATTTTTAATACATTTAAGTAATTATAATTTTAATTAAATTGAATCCTAGCAACGAGAGAAGCTAAATAAATAAAAATGAAATAAAACATATATGCAAAAAAAAATCTTTAGGAATAATATGCAAAGCAAAAACTAAAGTCTTTTCAGCTTACACCCATGTTGATTCAATATGTAATTAAATAATGCAACAATTCAATTTACAAACCAGCAATCAACAGAATATACTCTCAATAGCTATTGGAAACAGTGTGCGGAAAAAGATGCGTTGCACAAGCATGCAAACGAAATGTGTTGCATAGTTTAGGGCGCGCAGAGAACAACTCAGCCCAGCCCAGCCCAGCCCAGCGCAAGCCAAATACATTTGCCTTAGCAGGTCTGCGTATGTTTGCCTATATATATGTATGACTCTATGTGTATGACTCTCTCTCATTCACTCTCTCTCTCTCTCTCTCACTCTTTGCATATTAACTTGATATACATATATATAAGTACTTAGCAAGCAAATATATATTAAAAAATGCTTACGACAGATTTTTTATTCAGCTCTCAGCGTCGAAATGCATTTCAAGTTCTCTTATTTATTTTCATCCTGTTTTTTCCCCCTCTCTCGCTCTCTCTCACATAAATTCTTTTTTTTTTTACTGTCGGACTTTAAGTGTCATTAAATTACGAAACGATTTCAGTGTGACCAGAGATTAAAGCGCCTTTTTTTATTGGCTAGTAAAATTGTTTTAATGGCCAGTCATATAAGCAGAACAAGCGCGAACACACGCACACACGCACACACACATGCGTGCATGCATATCGCGCTTTTGCAGTATATTCCCTTTATTGTTGTTAACCTTAAGTTGAGACTAGATTTTTAAGGCCAATCAAATGACAAATATAGTTTCCTTAGTTTCCGTTTCGTATAAAATCGTGCAAATCACGCAAATCGTACAAATCACAATAATAATTAAAAAAAAAACACATTTCAACACGAATGCTCACTTCATAGTCGAGCCAATCGAACTCCTGTTTTGGTAACTACTAAATTTTTTGTATTGCATTAATGTTTTGACTTATGAAATCATTTTTGAGTGTTGAGATTTGCTGGTTTTTAATTTGTAGTTGAAGATTTTTTTATATATTGATATTCATTGGCTGCTGTTAGGAATTCGTGTTACATTTTCATATTATTAGAAAATGTATCACGAATTCCTAACAGCAGCCAATGAATCTTCAAGAGACCGAATGTTACTGCACTTAAGCAGAATTTATCGAACAAGAAAAGTTTCCAACTTAAATATTTCTACAGCTTTCACCAGCTTCTCCTTTTCTGCATACACTCATTGCTCGTCTAATTATTGCTCTGAAGCTCTTAACTGCATTGTCTTTGCAGGCGGTGAATTTATCGATTGCTGTGTCGATAAACATGTAGCCTGAAATGAGTATAATTCGTATACATTCTCTGCTTCCCATGCCTAAAATCTGATTTGACTAACTGCTCGATTTCATGTGACTCTCTTGTCATGGCTTTTAATATTGACATGTTATCGATTATGCTATCGATAATGTCTTAAGCTCTTAACTGCGTTGTCTTTGCAGTCGCTCAAGTTATCGATTGCTATATCGATAATCATGTAGCCTGAAGTGAGTATAATTCGTATACATTCTCTGCTTCCCATGCCTAAAACCTGACTTGCTCTACTTCCTGTGATTCACTTGTCATGGCTTTCAATATTGACATGTTATCGATTATGCTACCGATAATGATAATGTCATAAAAGTGTTGCTGGCAACGCCTATGGTATCAGCTCAATTAATGTTTGTATCGCAACGCTAAAATTTCTAGGTTTTAAAGCCTTGGGCTAATCATGTCACATGTATGCCGCGGGCCAGTTGGTCAGTTACAGAGTTCGCTTGGCATTTTGTTATACGGACACTGATTGATGCAACATTAATGGGTGCCAGAAGCAGGCTTGTTACCCATTTGACAGCTTGGGGTCGCGTTGACTGATGCCCATCGAACTGCCATGCAAAACCAAATGAGCGCAACTTTGTGCGCTGCTTTTGATTAACACGTTGTGTAAACTGTTGTTCGCCAGCCAGTTGGAGTAACGAACGAGCGAGCGTGCGTTGCTGATATAGAGCCACACCCAACCCCCGCCCCCCAACAGCGCTTCCCCAGTCAATGGGTCACTGGGCTGCATTAACATTTAGCGGAAACGCGATGCAGCTGCGGCCACACCAAAGTAGTTGTTGACTACCCAAGCACTTTGTCTGAGTGCGAGAGTGTGTAGCTATGCGTGTGTGTGTGTGTGTGTGTGTGTGTGACTGTGTGTTCTATGCTGACATTGACAAATAGTGTGCGAAATACAATGCAGGCGCTAACATATACGCACACCCGCCGCGCCGATGGCTGGCACCAAATGTGTTGCATACTTGCGGGCGCAAATTATTGCTGGAAAGCAGCATCGCCAGTTGGCTAATTAACAAAGCACTTTACAGGCAACAACGCGAACAGGAGCAACAGCAGCTATGCGAATACGCGAATCCAGCCCGCAGATGCAATAAGCGGCCAAAGCCCTTAGGGCGATGCGATGCGGCTTAAACAAGTCTTCTTCTGCCTGCTGCCTGTTGCCGTTCGCTGTTCCACCAGGCAGCATCACCTGCACATTAATTAAATTTTATAGTGTGTATGTGTGTGTGTGTGTGTCTGTCTGTGTGTGTGTGTGCGTGAAATATTAACACGTGACACAGCAAGCGGCAAATTGCAAACGCATCGCATAATTTGCAGCGAACCGCCGCCGGCGACGACAACGTTTAGAATGTGTCGTATGTAAAATGCAACGTCTGCCGGCTGCATGCCACCTGGCCACATGCACACATGCCGCAAATGCGGTTACCTGGATTGCCTCAAGACTCTGGCGGCGTTACAAAATTACCAAGAAATGTGCCATCAAGTCTGAGTGGAATGAACTGTTGACTGAGACTATCAATGCGGCAAGCGAACTGCGTTGAAGCGAGCTTTCATTTATATTTAACACCAATTTATGGCAGACATGGCTATAAGAGCATTCTAATATAATATTCCATGAATTTCCTTGGTTACTAGCACTACATATAGTTAATAATTGTTATCGCCATCGATAAGCTATTAATAAATATGTGCGAGTGTGCACGGGTGAGCTTAAAGTGCAAGACTTTTTGAAGCAATCAAGAATATAATCAAATATGACGAATTCATACAAAATTTAGCCATCTTAGTATTGCAAGTATATATAAAAATTATGTGTATGTCTAATTATAGAGTTAACGATACTAAACTGCAATACAACCAAAAAATTTGCTAAATAAATATAAATAAAACAATTAATATTAAGTAAGAATGATGAAATATATATATTCTATTATATTATATAAATCATGCCATCATTTATTATATGTATTATGATATATATATGTATATAATATAAATACATATACATGTGTGAATATTCCTGCTCTAATATCATTTCTCAAGAGATTTTCTATATACGTTTACGCCGACCAAATAAGATTTATATAACTATATTTATAAATAACTTGGTGTGACGCTGGACAGACGCCTTACTTACTATATTACTATGCTACTACATATTACTACATATTACTATGCTGCAGCACTCCTTCAAATCTAAAATCGCTAAAATGTCTTGGCTGCTCGCAGCAGGTCATAAGCTGTCACTGGACAACAGGGTTAGAATATACAAGACCATCCTAGCTCTTAGCTTTTTCTACGCCATACAAGTGTATGGTAGCCAAATCGCACTTGAATAAACTGCGTATACTGCAAGCCAAAACTTTGAGAAAGATCATGGAGGTTCTCTGGTACATGAGAACCAGGGATATAGAAAAAGATCTTAAGGTCACTAAAATTGGAGACAAAATTCAGAAAATGGCCAAAAATGATCAAGATAGATTAAATTCCCATCCAAATAGCCTGGCCAGGCGCCTAGGTGCTGCAGCTCCTAGACGTACATCCACTAGAAGAAGACTAAAATGTCATCACCCTCAAGACCTGCTGGATCGTGTGTTGACATGAACATTTTTCCTAGTATTCATATGCTTTCCATAAAATATATTATATTATTATATATACATATATTCTCCTTATGTATCCTATGTTACAATTAATATAGCTTTAAGTGGTTTTATAATTATTTAATTAATTTCCGTTTGATTAACTTGCCTAAAAGGTAACAGCAACAGTTAAGCTGTAAATAAACATTTATTAATTGAAAAAAATAGAACTATATTTTAGCATTTCATTTATTATGTGAAGAGTTTGTTTATGTGACGCATTGTGCGCATTGTGACCTACTGAGTCTGATTGTGCGAGCGTCAATCATATCAATCCCTAAACGTTCTTCATCAACTCAAGGCGCTCAATCGAAAAGCAAAACGAAATGAACCAAAGTCTCTTGATAAGAGCGATATATTTCCGTTGCGATCTTTGACGCTTTGATTGAATAATATTCAAAAATATATATATTTAATAATTTTATTCATATTTGATTCATTTCATTCATTCATTTCACACACAACAATTGCATATCTATAAAAAGAGCTTAGCTCTATGCCTTAGCCGCCAACAAAAAAAAATTATTCACTCGCTGTTAGCAAAAGTTTTAATGAAGTTCGCTTGGGGACACGCCTTGTTAGGTAAATTCTTGAGAACTGAGTTTTTATTCCTTTTATGCTTGCTTAATTTATTGCTTGCTTTTCACTTTTTTTTTTTTTAAAGAAAAATATCTTAAAATAATCATATTAACCAGTCGAATATTTAACTAACAGTTGCCAATTAGCTCATGCCCAAAGAGGAGAAGAAAAATTACTTCGAGTGCCAAGGCTGGGCCAAGGGATGCTGAACACAAAAGGAACGTAAATTGGACAAAGATGTCAAAGCTGATGCAGTGGCAGCAACAACAGCAAAAAAAAAAAAATACAAATTAAAAGCAAAAGCAAAAGCAAAAGCTGCAAAAAATACATAGAAACAAAAGAAGCAAAATTTAACAATTTCGCAACTCTAATCTGCAGAGCAATAAAATGAAAATGATACAAGGAAAACTCAGCGCCAACACAAAAAGCGTCACGAAAATGCGCAGACAGCAAACCGTGGATATAGAGTGCTACCCGCGTGTGTAGATATGTGTATATGTGTTGGTGTGTGTGTGTGTGTGTGTGTGTGTGTGCCAGTTGCAAGGTTGCCCTCCATAGTTGCTAACTCTATGTAGCGTTTATTTAGAAAGTTATTTTCACGCCACGCGCTAAAGCAAAACGCAAAAAAAAATATAAAAAAAAAAACAAATATTAAATAAAAAAAAGAGAGATGGAGAAAGAGAGAGAGAGGGAAGAAAGTAACTAAAAATAAACGCGCTGGCAAATAAAAACATTGTTGCACATGTTTCGTGCCAGCAGAACTCTCTGCCATTTCTATTCTCATATCGCGCCAAGGCGCAACATTGTTGCCACGCGCCGTCTCGTGTGCAGCGCTCGATGCTGCGGCAACACTGTCCGCTGCTCAGCTTATAGCTAATGCCGATAAATATGCTCACACGGTGTTTATTAAGCACTTGCCTGGATAACAATGTGCTATTAATAGCCGTTGAGCCACTCAGCGCAATCAGAATTCAGAACTCGTTCAGATATCGTCAAGTAGCTGCTATATACACAGATACATATATGGGCTATATGTACAGCTAACTGTACGTCAAGTTTGATTGATGAATTCTGTGGAAGAATTGCATGTATGCATTGCTGTCTTTGTAGTTGCTGCACGTAGAGTTGCGTACTTGGATTGATTATTCAATTAATTAATATACATATAAGAAGTATATTTTCCTTGTATTATATATAGATAATTGATATATAATTATTTAAGAGTTTTTTAGAGTTTCCACTATCATTTAATTTAATATATTTTATATTAATATATATTACTCTTCTATGGGATTCTCATAAATTTACATTCGACTGCTCTCGTTTATATATTCTCTTTTGGACTCTCTCTATATTTCATACTCTATTTCTCTCCATTACCTTATCTCTATATATCTTTTTCTATATTTTTCTCTCTATCTAATTTTAATACATTCTACACCTCTATCTCTCCCTCCCTCTCTCTACCTCTCTCTCCCTCTCTCTCCCTCTCCCTCTCTCTCCCTGTCTCTCCCTCTCTCTCCCTCTCTCCCTCTCTCTCTCTCTCTCTCTCTCTCTCTCTCTCTCTCTCTCTATCTATCTATCTATCTCTTGTTAATTATTTCTTTCCTCATCTTTCTGTTATTTCTCACTCTGTCCCTTCCTTCCATCATTATATCTCTCTCCCTACCTGGCTCACTCTATCTTTCTCTGTATTCCTCTCTATCACTCTCTGTCTCTACCTACCCCTCTCATTCTCTCTCTCTCTTTCGCTTTCTCACTCTACCTTAGGCTCTCTCGCTCGATCTCTCGCTCTCTTTCTTTCTTCCTTCTTGCTCCTTTCTTCCATCTCACTCTTAGTCTCTATATTTAATTCTCTCTCGATCTTTGTCTCACTCAACCATTTCTCTTTCTCTCCCCCTTTCCATCACTCTGCCTCGCCTTTGTTCTCTCCCTTTAGCTCATCAGTGTGTCTGTCCCACTGTCAGTCCCCAACGCTAAAGCTCAACACTTTCCTCCAACTGATATAACGAATGTATGAATCTCATTTATCTGTATCAAAATTCCTATTAGCACAGTCACATCAACATTTCCACAACACACATACGGCACACTCTCACACACATACACACACACACACATATATATATACACACACTCACATATCCATGCATTGCACTAAAATATTGCCACATTTGCATTCAAGCAGATGCACAATTCGAACAATGGCAAAACACATGTTTCTCTTTTACCTCAACTGCATTACATTTGCATCAATTATTTTCGATTTTGTTTGTGTTTATTTGGCGCTCGTTATATAATTTTCGATATTCGCTGTGCTCTACCTTTGCCACACATTAAATTAGAGCTAAACTTTTCAAAATAACATCTTCATATTGGGTACACAAATATTATCGCATGCAACAACGATCGGATAGTAGTTATGCGAGAATTAATTATGTGTCGATTTGTTCAAAACGAACAAAAAATTAATGTGTGTGTGTGTGTGTGTGGGTGGGTGTATGTATGTGTGTGTGTTTGCTAAAAAGAAGGAGTGCATTCAACCTGAGTCCCGTTGCTGGCATAAAATAGAGTATTGCAGTAACCACAAGCATGGGAACTGAAGTCGAGCATAGCTAACTGTAGAGTATTAAAATATTCGCTCATGATATATGAATATGAAAATTACATTTTACATAAGACAATCTATTTCTTTATAGACCTGGTGCTACTTAGTTTTTAACCTATAGCTAATATAAATAGCTTCCTGATATTGCCTCCAATGCAAGTTCTAGCTCACAGTAAAGAAAATCCGGCTGCCAGAGCTCTGCAGAGAAAGATCTAATTCTCAGTAGAAGATCTAGTTCCTAGTGGAACATCTACTTCACAATGGAAGATCAGCTTGACATTGGAAGTTGTAGCTTCCAGTAGAATAACTAGTTCTTAGTAATATATATAGTTCCCATTGTTATCCTAATTCTCAATAGAAGATCCAGTTCCCAGTGGAACATCAGGTTGGAAGATCAGGTTGCCATAGGAAGATCTAGCTTCCAGTAGAATAACTAGATCTCAGATATGTATTTATGTAGTTCCCATTGTAACCCTAATTCTCAGTAGAAGATCCAGTTGCCAGTGGAACATCTACTTCACAATGGAAAATCAGCTTGAAAGATCTGATAGCTGTAGAGTATCTAGTTCTTAGTAATTTATATAGTTCCCAATGAAAGTTCTAGTTCCTAATAGTTCTAATGGGATATAGTTCAAAAAGAAAGATAAAAATTATAATAATACGACTCTCTCCCATTCGACAACTCCATAAACTCTTAAGCTCTCCAGCTATTAAGCTTGTATTAAGTATTACCAAAATATTTCAAGTTTTTATCTTCTGACGCAAGACGTGCAATGCATTGCACAAAATCGATATATTCGTTCAAGAACATGAACAAGTATTAAAACATTTCATTCAACTGCAAAATTTAAAACCAAATTAAGTCTAAAATGAAATTAAAAATATTTTGTTTGAAGGCCAAGCCCATGCCACTTGCAGTAACATTTAATACTAAAGTACTACAAAAAAGACAGAGTATATTGCAGTCGTTAGCATGCGCTCTGTGTTGACTTAGCTTCAACATTTTTTGTTGCGTCTATTTATTTATACAGTTAATTTTTTCTATGCATTTGCATTTTATTATTATTTGTTGTTGTTGCTGTTGTTGTTTGTTGGCTTTGTTATTTTTATGAAGGCATCATTTGCTGGCAATGTCCATCAATTGGTTATTTCTGCGCCTTTGTTTATAAACAAAAATTCAACAGAAACTCATAAAAATGGCGCAAAAAGCCAAACAGCAAATATTTATAAGCTTTTAGAGTTGCTCCGCACACAGGGGAGCGGGCAGCGCGTTGGATTTACGCCCACATAAATATGTATATGTATATGTATATGTATGGCAGATACATATATTTAATTGAATTGAATGAAAATGAATTCAGTGTCAATTAATTGCTGCCGCCGCATTGGGGATATTCATAGATCTGGATGGTTGAGCAGATCCATGAAATGTGAAACCCAGGGAGAAGCCCAAATGTATTATGATGCCTGCTATCTGATGTCCTTGTTGTTGTTGTTGTTGCTTTTGTTGTTATTGTTTTTTTATTGTCGCAGCTCAGCGCTGTTTGCTCTGTTGTTTTATTATGCGTAAGAGATTATAATGGAATTAATTACGTATACGCACAGGTGAAAACTCTGGGCGCACAATGCTGCTGGCCAAAGCCACTTAATTAGTGTGCCGTCTGTAAGGTTGTGTGTGTGTTCGAGGGTTTTTATAAACATACATATACCATATACATACATCTGTGTGCGTGTGTCCGTATCTGGTTGGTATATGAGCATTACTGAGCTCATGAGCTGCTGTTTGTTTATGTTTGATTGTCCGTTGGATTTGCTGTTGCATTTTCAAAAAGGTTTTCATACATGCATATATACCCTTTCGTGGGGGACGGCATCAAGCATTTGTCACGCACGCTGTCATGCATTAAGGCACTTAACTGATTTACATCTGAAATACTCTCAACAATTGCATCAAAAGTTAAGGCTTACATTAAGTCATAAAGCCTTTAACATCACTTGCGCACAGCTAAGTGGCTCTAAGTGGAGGGCATTAAAAGAAAAGATATGCACACATATACACTACTCAGCTGCAACTGTAAAATAAAAATGCTTTTAGTGTAGTTCTAACATTTAATTTATCTAGTTTATGCGACAGAGCTCTCTTGACGAGCAACTAAACCCTGTGCTAAACCCAGAGTAGTTTACGCTTAGCAATATGCTAAAATAATTTATGTATAAGCTTCAGTAATTGCACAATTATTAAGTTGCAATAAAGCACCTGATGAGCTCATACCTGCTGACACACTGAGCCACGTCCAATTCGAATCAAGCAATATTTCCATTTCCTGCAACTACGTTTTCGTCTGACTGCCACCAAAGTAGACAACGGGGCTATAAAAATGCACATTGTAAATATTTACAATGTGCTTTAAGAGCCATACAGAAAAATCAACGAATTAATGGCCAAAAGCAAATTGTTCCCACATCAGCCAAAGTCCAAAATGTGCTTTGTCAAAGCAAATATTATAGATATAATACAATAGAATAGTAGTGACTACTACTAATAGTACAAAAATAGTAGTAAACAATTAAATTAAGTTTATCCATATAGATAGATACTAAATTGACAAAATAGTACTAGCAGAACAACATTTTTAAAATAGTAGTAAGTGAAAAAAGTAGTAGTTACTACTATTAGTTGCAACATTAGGATAGTTTAGTGATATTTAAATATGCAAATATGATGTATGCAAATTAATTGAAATATAGTAGTAAAATAGTAGTAGTTACTACTATTAGTACTATGTAAAAAAGTAGTAAATTATTAAATGCATATTGTGCGTGAAAGAAATACATTGAAGTATAGTAGTAAAATGGTAGTAGTATGAAAGTAGTAGCTACTACAACATTTAGTAATAAAATTAAAATTTTAAGTGAGTAAATATACTCATTTTATATACATATACAAAAAATTGAATCAAAAAGTAGTAGTAACTACTACAGTAGTAAAAAAACAAGTAAGAAGGCTCTAGTCGAGACGGCTCGACTACGAGATCCCCTGAACCCTGCAAAAAAGTGATACTCTTCTTCTTTACTCACATATAATCGCGCGCTCTGCTAACCGCGCAGTTGCTGCCATGGCTTGGGGGTGGGTTGGGCTATACTTTGAACGCTTATAACTCCATTTCTAGATGGATGATCTTAATGAAATTTTCAGATTAGATTAAGAGTATCTAAATGTAACTATGTGCCGAATTTGAAATGCGTTTTTTCTAAATTGGGGGCGAAGTTGCCACGCCCAAAATCTAAAAATTACACAATCTGCCTATTCATAATATCAATCTAAATATACAAATTCGCAGTCTTTAGCTAAAACGGTGTAGAAGTTATGCTCGAAAAACGTAAAAAATTGAAACGAATTTTCTATTTTTTATCGATAATTTGGAAATGGGATCAGTTATCGAAAAAACAAAATAAACTCGTACTGCGTAGCTAACATACGAGTGTTCATGTGAAATGTAGTTTCCGAAATCTCGACGTTCATACGGACGGACGGACGGACGGATAGACAGACGGACGGACAGACGGACAGGGCTCAATCAACTAATTTTTGTATGCTGATCAAGAATATATATACTTTATGGGGTCTGCGACGTCTCCTTCTGCCTGTTACATACATTTTCACAAAACCATTGAACCCATTGAAAATGGGAATTCAGGGTATAAAAAATAGTAGTATCTAATAAAGTGCACATTGCCAATATTAACAGATAAGTTAAAAATAGTAGTAAAATATTAGTAGTAAGTACTAGTAGAAACTAAAATAGAATTAAGTAAATGTTTTTTTTTCTGTTTTTATACTATTACCAATTAAATTTGGGCTTCGAATGGAAATATAAACCTCTTTCGGATAAATTGTAAAATAGTAGTAGAAACGTAGTAGAACCTCTCACAACTATTACTACTACTACTACTACTGCTACTACTCCTATCACTACTACTATTACTACTGCTGGTACTACTATTACTACTACTACTCCTATCACTACTACTACTACTACTGCTATCACTACTACTACTACTCCTATCACTACTACTACTACTACTACTACTACTCCTATCACTACTACTACTACTACTGCTATCACTACTACTAATACTACTACTGCTACTACTACTATCACTACTACTATTACTACTGCTACTACTACTACTACTACTACTACTATTACTACTATTACTACTACTACTACTACTACTACTAGCAACAACAATAGCAATAGCTCAGTATTATTTACCAAGCAACTAAATTGCCCTGGAAAATACGAATTTAAAGCAAATGATGCTCGGCTAAGACTAGAAGTTGCTGCCACTCAAGCAGCTAAGACAGTTCTTAGCTTGGAGCCCTGTCAGCCGTGGCAGCTGGTGCTGCTGTTGCCCGTGTGGCAAGCAACCGGGCGTGTTGTGCAGTGTATGCAACAGTTAAGCGTTTTGCCACACACTAATCCATTTCAATTTGAAATTTATTCGATTTGGGTGCGTGTGTGTTTTTGTAATGGTTTCATGCAAGCTTATGGCCTGCTGTTGTTTGTTTTGGCCAGGCTGACATTTAAATTTGCATAATTAATCAATTAATGCCAAGTTTTCAGTGCCACTTTTTTTTGTTTGTACTTTTTTTATTTTGCATTTTAATCGGGTCAACTGTATTCGTCACGTGCATAAATTTTGCGCTTCTGATTTGCCATTTTCATTTCAGTTTTTATTTTCACAATTTTTAAGCCACGCACGTGCTTCGACGTGCCTATGCACGATATGAGTCTCAAATAAATACAAACACGCACACACACTCCGCTCTATATATAGATAGTAAAGTGAAATGAGATTATAAACCATACTCAGTCGCCTGGGCCAGCAGTCTGTGTACATTTCGTATATTTGGTCGAACAATATTGGCAAATTAAATTTAAAATGCGTTTTGTTTGCCAAAGGTGGAACATGTCAATTATTTAGCGCTTACCGCTTTATTGCATTTCAATTTTGATTTAATACTTTTTATGTGAACCATTTGAATTACGCATCACATCGCATCGCATCGCATCGCATCGCATTCGAATGCGCAACGCGTCGCACGTTTATTTATATAGATTTCATTAAGTATCTATAGACGAGCTGAGTGCATTCTGCATGCTATTGATAGATGATATTGTTGAAATACAATTTTATTACGTTCTGCATTCAATTAAGTCAATAAATACTCACTCACCCATCGCCACCTGACAATCCCAAGGGCAAAGAGAAATTTATATTGATCTCTTGATTGCATCGTAATTCGATTCATCAAATCTTATTTGATGGAATGAATTGAATCAATTGCACACAATCTACTCGAAGACGAATGGCAGGAAAACTAACTACTACATGTCTATATATGCAACATATATACATGTATGTGCACTTGGCAGGTCAGCAACATTGCTGCATACATAGCTTATGCTTGTACATATTTATATATTATATAGATATGCTTTCTAATGCGAAGTTAGTCAGTGCATAAGCTCTTCTCTTGCCCATGAATGCAATATTCTTGAGTGCTCGCATTGCAGTTTTTATTTCTATTCATGTTTCATAACTACATCTCTTTCTGTTCCAGTCTCATCATTCCAACACTCACACTCTTTTTCTGTCATTTAACTCTTTTTATCCCAGGCTGTCTCTATGTTTACCTGTCTGCGTGCTGCCACCTCGTTCGCCTTCTCTTTTCATACATTTATGTGCATATAGTCATCTCTCTCGTTATTTCTTCTCTGTCCGTCATTCTATCCTTTTCTCTCTTCTCTTGCCCTACCAGCCTCTATCTCGGTCTTCCTTCCTCTTCATCTTTTCATCGCCTTCTCTATCTATCCTTTTCTTTCTCTATTTTTCACCTGCATTTACTCACTCTCTCTTTCGACTACGTATATAAATTTATTTTGCTCTCTTCTTCTCCTTCTTCCCATTTCTTTTTCACCTTTCCTTTATCTTTTTGTATATGCATATCTCTCTCTATTTATTTGTCTTCTCTCTAACTCATATTCTCTCTCTCTCTCTCTCTCTCTCTCTCTCTGTCTTTCCCCCTCTTTGCCACTCTCCATTCCCCTTGGCACATCTCTTTGTCTCTCTTTTACTCTTTATATAATATTTTTCTTTATTTTTGTGGCTCTCTCATTCATTCTCGTTCTCTCCTTATATGGCTCTTGCTTTCTCTCTCTTATCATACTCTATTTTTCTCTATCACTCTTCCTCCTCTAATCTATTATCTTACTTCCCTTCCTCACTCTCATCTCTCATCTCTCATCTCTCATCTCTCATCTCTCATCTCTCTCTCTCTCATCTCTCTCTCTCTCTCTCTCTCTATCTACCTCTCTCCTTTCTTCCCACTCTCTCACCCCTCTCTTAGCTATTATCTTGCTTTCCTGTTGCTAAACTCTGTTAGATTTTAAGTGTTTTGAATGCTCGCATTATTTTCTTGCCATCATCAATTTAAGTTTGCAGCTAGCCTAAAAGCTCTATGCATTTTCGCACTGATTCAATTAAAAACAGCAGCAGCAGAAAGAGCAACAATAACATGAGCCACCCATCCATTCATCCGTCCATCCATCAAATACCAAACGACATTGAGCTGTCAATGCCAGATTCTGGACTCATTTTCCATTTGAGTTTTCACACTTGTCCAAGACTCGTCATTAGGCTGATTCAGTCCATCTTCTGCCTAATGGATCAGCAGTATTAACACATACGAACACACACACACACCCACACACACGCACACACTCATTTCCCATTGTCATTTTTGTTCACCTGCCTCTGAAATCATCTGCATTTGATTTCAAATTTTGTTTTTAGCCTTTTTTTTTTGTTTTGGCTTTTATTTCACATTTCAATTGTGGGAAAACACATCGCTCGAATTAGTCTTTTCTGCAAGTTGCTTTTTGCTTTTTTGTTTATTTTTGTTTTGTTTTCATACTTATTTACTCATTTCTCTGATTTTCTGTATTCCAGCTCTTTTAAGTTTTATTCATTTATGTATTGTCATTAAGATACCCTGCAGTCAGCTATGAGTAGCTATGAGTCAGTAGCTCTAGCTAGGCTGCTCATTTCCTATATCTTTGTCTGATAAGTTCTACCTTGTTTCTTAGACAATTCCACAAGATTTTTGGTAGGCGTATAATTTGCCTTAAGCTTCTTCCCTTACTCCCTCCATATATCTCTCTGTCACCTTATTTCTCACTTAACTCTATCTCTTTAACTCTGACTTAGTCGCGCACCCTCTCTACCTCAACTTTAACTCTCTCTCTCTCTCTCACTTTTTACCTCCCTCTGTCTATCTCTACACACACTCTCTCTCTCTCTGTCTTTCACTCTTTTCCTCCCTCTCTCTTTCCCACCACACTATCTCTCTCTTTACCTCTCTCTGTCACCCCTCCACTATTAATCTCTCTTTCTATCTCTATCTCTGTCTCTGTCTCCATCTCCATCTCCATCTCCATCTCTATCTCTATCTCTATCTCTATCTCTATCTCTATCTCTATCTCTATCTCTATCTCTATCTCTATCTCTATCTCTATATCAATCTCAATCTCAATCTCTATCTCTATCGCTCTCACTCTCACTCTTTAGCTCCCTCACACACGCACTCTCTCTTTCACTCTTTTCCTTCCTCTCTCTTTCCCCCCACACTATCACTCTCTTTCCCACTCTCAGCCTTTACCTCCACACCACCCTCCACTATTTCTCTCTCTCTCTATCTCTCTCTCTCTCTCTCTCTCTCTCTCTCTCTCTCTATCTCTCTCTCTCTCTGCCTCACCGTCTCTACCTCTGCTATCACTTTGTTTATTTTGCTTCTATTTTATTTATTTAGTTGTTATTTTTTTTTTTTACTCTGTATGTATTTAATTTTTCCCGCTAATATCTATTTATAACCGAAAAATAAATAATACGTTGACCATTACGTCGTCCGCATATTGCACTGACCACATTTGACCAGTTTTTGTCGCTTCTGACATCTGTTTCGGCGCTTTTGTTGTTTGCTCTCGGTTTCGCTTCATATTATTATTGCGATTTTTTGTGGCTTTTTGAGAAATCACTTGCTGTTTGTCATTGCTGACAGCGGCCAATCGACTCGAAGTCTAATTGCACTCGACAAATAACAAATAGAACATAACTATTTAACCCATGAGCATTGCAAAGGAAAGGTGATAGCAAAAGAATCGGCGAAAGAGTGCATGTGAGATTGGGACTTTGCAGCGCAGAATATAATAAAGCTTGAGAGAAGGAGTAATAAAAAAGTAGATTATATTTAAAATGAAAGCATGTAAAGACAGATTGGAATGCTGAGAGAGAGCACAACTAAATACTGAGTGTGACATAGCAAAATCAAATAATAGAATCGCTCGGAAAGCCGATACAGCTTGATGTAGTGCGTGCCAGACACAAACAGAAGTTTTCAGATAGCAAATTTGATCAGAAAAGCGAATTGCAAAGTCGAGCTTAAGCTCTTTGACATACTCAACATAAACAACAAATTTTACAGTATAATTTTATTTTATAAATCAATATTCTTCCTTGTTTGGTCTCTGTTCACAAAGTTTCTTTCAATCATTTCGTCGTCGCTCATCATCAAATCGATTTTGACTTACATCAACTATTTGTAGCAACATTTTCTATTTTCACCATTTGGTGAACTTTAAGCATGTCAAATATTTTTTTTAGATTTTCTTTTTCCTTTTTTTTCCTTTTTTTACTTTTTACTTTTTTTTTACTTTTTGATTTTTTTTTTTTTTTTTGGCAAAGTGGATTGTCTGCTCAGCTTTAGTTGGTACGTGTTTCTAGAGCTTCTCTACAATTTAGGTATAGAGATGCGTTAAGGTATATCAATGTGTATGTATGTTTTTATATATTTACTTATATTACATTGCTTGAATATAGTTTAATAAAATCACTCTAAAATCCCTCTAAGCTCAGATTTAAAAACCTGACGCTATAATTTTTCACAATATCTTAAAAAACATTCATCAATATAAAAACTTCAATGTATATAAATAAAAGTTTATCAAGAAATTTAGAGAATCCCTTTAAAAACTATTTTCTATACCAGCCCAACTCTGGAAGTAGTATCTGCTATAGCACATCATATCGAACCACTCATATAACAGCTTCTAAATTCCAAAACAATACAATAGAGTATTTAACTTTCAGTCTTGGTCTATGGTCTATTCATTTTTTATTAGTTTTTTGGCTGGCATCCTCGAGCAATTAATGGGCCATGTAAAAACTCAGCCGTTAACCTACACGGTTGGCGTTCAATTAAAATCCAATATAAAATATAGATTGCATGCCAGGCACTGTGCGTTTCACATTGGTTTTTGTTTCCTTGTTGCGTGTAATATTTACAAGACGAGGCAGCAGCAAACTGAAAACAAACAACAAACGCTAAATACATAGAACAAAGGCAATGCATTGAAAAAGAAAGGAAATTATATATTTATATATAGAAACAACGCAAATTTTAACAAATTTTGTATGTTGTTACCTTAACAAATTTGAATAAATTTTTGCTATATAAATTTCAAGCTCTATCCACACTCACAATTATAGATAATAATCTTTTCTCTTAAAAGAGAAATTGTGAGTGTGGATAGAGCTTGAAATTAATATAGCAAAAATTTAATTCAAATTTGAGCAGAATTAATTTTTGTATTTTTGTTCTAAAGATAAGAACTTATCCGTATCCTTATTAACTGATATAAAAAATTGATATAAAAAAATAAGTTTAAAAAACATTTTTTTTTAATAAAAACATTTTCTTGGCAATTAGAAATTCTGTTGATAAAACTTCAATGTGCATAATAAATATATAAATAAAAATATAAATAAAAAATATAAAATATTTATTTTAAAAATAAATAAATATAAAGTATAATTGTTAAAAATCAATTAAGCATTTCATTATTGAAAATATAAAGAAAAAAAAAATTAATATTAAAAATAAACTAATAAATTAAAAGTAATTTTCATTATTATTATATTTTTGTATATATACATATAGATATATAAACAAGAATTCCCCCATAAATATTTGATTCCTATTGCACAAATTGCTTCAAAGGCTAATGGGAAATATTTGCATCTATTTGACTAATGTCAAGTAGTTTGTAGTCAAGTTTTGCTGTTGCTCTGTGCTCCAATTGGACTTACAGAGCAACAAATTCAATTCAGTGGCTCATTTAATTTCCATTTGCGGCGCGTATATATATAAATAAATAAATCTATTGCTTTTGTGGCGCCCCACTTGAGTTGGGGGTGGTCTCAGTGTATCTGGTACAAAGGCATTTTGTATTTTATGGCAACTGCATTTTTGGCTAACGAGCATTTAAGAAATATCATTTCAAGAACACAACCGAACCGAACTAAACTGAACCGAATCGTAAATTCTTCTACAAATACGGGCCAAAGCAAAGCAAGAACAAAAAATAAAAAAAAAAAAAAAACATATTCATTTGGCTTTGTTGATGGCATTTTTTGGTGACGTGCGGAGATCGGCGAGCGTGGCGCATTAAAATCTATTTTGACTCAAGGTCGCGTCATCAGTTTTTGTTATAGTTATACAAATTGTTTCAAAATTGTACACATGAACAACAACATTTTAAAGCGAAACAAAAACATGACTAGCGAAACTACTCAAATAAGTTCCAAGCTAGTTTTACGAATTGTGCAAGACGATGAAGCAGCTAAAGTAAACTGGGACAATTTTTGAAGATGACAACAATAACAAGACAAGTCACATTATTGTTCAATTATTCACAATTGCACAATGAGTTCCGAGTGAATGTGAATGAATATATGTATGTGCATATGTATTTATTAGTTGCCGGATTAGCTGTCATTTAGCGTTTCCTTGGCTACCCAATCGTCTACACTTGCCTCTCCAATTATGCTCGTTGAAATTGAAAGCATTCAACTGTGTCTGTGGGCATGTATATGTATGTGTGTGTGCATGTGTTACACATATATATACACACATATACGTATGCATGCCAGCTTCTTTGTGTGCGGTTTAGCACGTTGCGTATACGCCATGTGAACACATTAAAAATGATATTAAAACCAATTTCACTGGTTCATGGCTTCTGTGGAGCTACTGCTTATAGAATTTATTAGCTCTCCCATAACCGAAATTTAGCTTCATTAAAGTGAGCTTTACTTATCTGAGCTGCATTTGAAATGTGCGCTTTGAAAATATTTTAAAGCAATCATAGAGAGCATATTTGATACGAATTAGAGAAGTAATGCGTTCAATTTATTTTTATTTTATTATATGCATTTTTTTTTTTTACAAAATTTAGCTTTTATATATATTCTACTATCATATAGTCAACTTTTTAAACTAAAATCAAGTATTTCTTGACTTCTTCAAAATAAAAAATAATAAAAAAATTAAATAAAAACATATATATTATTAACAGTTGTATTAAAAAAATATATATATATATTAATAAATAATTATTTATTAATTTTAAATTCACTTTTATTCTCTAATAATGAATTATTTATTAATTTTAAATTCACTTTTATCTCTAATAATGAATTTATATCTTTCATTTCCACCTCTTTTTTTAATTGAATTTTATATTGTTTAATATTATTAAATTTTTCATTTAAATACTTTTTATATTTATTTATATATTTTTTCATTCTTGAATTCAAATCAATTCCTTGATTTTAACAATTGTTATATAATTTTTTTTTAGTTTAACATAATTTTTGATATTTTTTTATTTATTTAATTTTATTATTTTACATTTATTTATATATTTTTATCTTTTATATTATTATTTTTTTTTCATTTCAATTTTTTTTTTTTTTTTTTTGAATTTAATTTCATATTGTTTAATATTATTAAACTTTTCATTTAAATAATTTGGTATATTTATTATATATTATTTCATTCTTTAATTCAAATCAATTCCTTGACATTAACAATTTTTATATAATTTTTTTTTTATTTTTAATAATTTTTTATTTATTTTTTTTATTTATTTATTGATTTATATTATTTTATATTTATATATCTTTATTTTTATTATATTATTAATTTTAACATTTAAACCTATTTTTTTTAATTGAATTTTATATTGTTTAATATTATTAAACTTTTTATTTAAAAAATTGTTTATATTTATTTATATATTTAAAAACAAAATTTTATTATTATTATTATTAATTATTTTTTTCATTTCAAGCTTTTTTTTTTTGAATTGAATTGCATTTTATTTATTTATTTATTTATTTTATTGTTACTTAGAATTAATTCTAGATAACAATTTTATTTAAGCCAGAGCGACAGAGGCCTTCAGGCTGGAATTGCATTTTATATTGGTTAATATTATTAAACTTTTCATTTAAATAATTTTTATATCCAATCAATTCCTTGATTTTAACAATTTTTATATACTTTTTTTTATTTAATATAATTTAAAAAAAATGTTTAATATGCTTTTAACATATATTATTCGATTTAAAATTATATATGAATTTTATGAATATCCTTAAAAGCATTGAAACAGTCTCACTTTTAAGCCTATACCAATGGCAAGAAATGCATTTTAATAAGGAAAATAAATAAACAAAATTTTATTGATTGGATTATTAAATATTTCAAATGGGTTTCATTTCAGTGTTAAACCGAAAGTTAACAAAGATTAAAAGCAGTTAAATCGACTATTAACTGGAGTTGTAAATAAATATCAAACACCTAAGCGTCTGAGAGTGTGCATTGAATTAATATGTGAATTCAAGTCATTTATTTTCGATTTAGGTATATATATATATATGTATTGCATATTTATTTTACAAAATGCAAATATTTATACCAGCAAATACTTAACACAAATACGAATAATAGCTAGATTTAAGCAAACATATTCAACTGCTATTTACTATATATATTTATTAATTAAATGAAGATTATGTCACTTGATTAACAGAGGACAACACGCACGCAGTGCTGAATGAATTGAAATTGAAATCTAAATTTAGATATAATATCTTATTCAAGATGTGAGTGGCTCAGGGCTGCGGGCGCATACGAAATGTGTTGAAGAAATTGTCAAAGTGTGTTTGCTCAACATATGAATTACAATATCAATTGAAATGAAATGGAACTCGGCGCAGCAAATTGTTGCGGTTCCTTAGCATTATTTTAATCGACGGCACAGACACATGGTGCATATATACATATGCGTATATATGTATTACACAGATCTGCCCCTCACTCTCACTCTCTCTCTCTCCCTCTCCCTCTTGCTCTTTCAAATTTCGACTATGCAAATGTAGCGGAAATACCAAAAAAAATGCCGATCAGCTGCGCTTGTCGAGGCGTTGAGAGCTATCTGAGTATGTTAAGGCATATGTATATTAGGCATATATATGTATATGTATTTAGAGATATATATATACTCTATAGACATATATGTATATAGTCTTCTTTAGAGCATGCCCACAAGCACATGCTCGGCTGCTCTTAGCTGTCGTTCAAGTGTGTCACTCGACAGGCACACACCTGTATATATAAATGTCTTTACAGATATACAGACATGCAGCAATACATATATGCTAATATACATATACCCCTTGGCTATGGTCTAAGCACTTGACTTCAACTTTAATTGCTAACATGCGAAATATGAAAATAAAAACAAAATATAATAATAATTTTGAATTATGCATAGCAAATGTTATTACCTTGAATTATTTGTTGCCCACAAAAGATAAATAGGAAACGAAAGAGAAAAAACACAAACACTATAACTATGCAGATATATTCATATAGTGAATAATAATACAATACACAAAGTCCAACACATAGATACTATATCTGCCATATGCGTATTCATTGCACACACGAAAACTTTAACTTTGGCTAAAAATATGTGACAAAAAAATAAGTAAAAAAATATATAAATACATTTTTGTTTTTGTTTAGTTTTTTTTTTCTTTTTTTTATTTGAAAATTCCCACAAATATTTGCGTTATATATATTTTTTTCATTGCGCACAGTTTTTAAGCAGGAGCTTAGCACATTTTGTAATGCAACAACTATTCACACGCGGCGTAAATTCTCATTTGCTAAATTAAATATTCTTTTGACAAAACAAAAAAAATGAAAATAAATATTCAACATATTTTGGCAGGCACGACGTACGTTTCACACCTTCAGCTAACGAAATAAATCATTTCAAATGCAGAATATTAACTTTAAAAAAAAAAACATGGAAATGCTATCAATTAATATTTTTTAAATTTTAAAAATAATTACTAAATATATTTAATATAAAATTTGTTTAAGTATTATTTAACAAACAGTTTATTGATTAAACAATTTTCTAATTTAGCACTTTTTAATTAAAACAAGTAAGAAAGCTGTAGTCGAGACTGCTCGACTACGAAATCCCCTGAGCCCTTCTTCGAACGAATAATATTCCAAGAATTATTCGATTCGTTTCTGCACGCATGCAAAACCACACATAGACACTGATCTACACTTGTATGCATGTATGTGTGTGCGTATGTATGTATGTGCGTCTTGCTGTCTCGCTGCTTTGCTGCTGCGCCACATGGGTTTTGATGAGAAAACTTTGATGATCAATAATTCTGTTTCTAGATGGACAATCGTATTGATATCTTCAGATTATGATTAGGATATTAATATCTATATGCTAAACCAAACTGCATGTCTCTAGTATTTGAAATGCATTTTTTTCATATTTGGGGGTGGTGGGGCGAAGTGGGGAACGGAATCCAAAATCTGACAAAAACCGAAATTGTATTAAATTAGTATCTATATATATGCAGAAGACTTGGAGGGTCTAACTCTAAAGATGAATTAGCTAGAATTTTATAACTGGGTCCCGATAAATTCGTTTATCGATAACTTTACAAATATACAAGTTATCGAATTTCTGAAACAAACTCGTACTGCGCGTGCAATATACGAACCTAACACAAAAAGAATGAACTCTATAGCTTATGTATCTTCGGAAATCGACGCGTTCATACATACGGACGGACGGACGGACGGACGGACGGACGGACGGACGGACGGACAGACGGACATGGCTATATCAACTTTTCTCGTCATCCTGATCAAGAATATATATACTTTGTGGGGTCTGCCACGCCTCCTTCTGCCTGTTACATACTTTTAACAAAACCATTATACCCTGATTTCCCATTTTCAATGGGCTCAGGGTATAAAAAAAAAAAAAAAGTAAATGGTTAAAAAGTTAAAATATGTATTAAAAATTTATTAGAAGAATGGTAAATATATATGTTTATTTTTTAACGTAAAAGTTAAAATTATTTATATGTTCAAAATGTACTAATTTTTATTTAAAAATTTAGCATTTATTGTTTATGTTTCATAAAAGTAATTAAACATTTTGAAAAACAATATTTATTATTTCTAAAAATTTTCTTGAATTTTTCTATAAAATATAAAACACATGAAAATTGTTTACAAAAAAAAATTGTAATTTATGCAAAAATTTACTAAACAAAATTTGGTAACAATATTTCAAAGAAAAATCGCAAAGAAAATCAATTTGTTGCATTTGATAAACAAATAAAATGTAGCTCATAAAGCCCAAGTTTGGCTGATTGAAATGTTATTTTATTTATATTTATTTTCGGCAAATGAACTGCTGCCAATTATAATCAAATGTGAAACGTTCGTTTATTATTAAACATATTGAAAACATTCAGCGTTCACACAATCTTCAATGCCCACGCAGCACGCGGCTTAATAAAAAAAAATTAAAACCCAAAAACAAAAAAAAGAATAGGAATTGAAAATGAAAAAACAAATAAATAAATAAATTATTAAATGAGATGTTCGAACAGCAGCACGAATTCCGTCGCAGCGCACGTGAAGATCAACGCCAGAGCATCGCGGTGAGACTGAATAACAGATCTTAGCAGATCGAAGGCCCTGCCCGACGGCACACAGGTGCGGGCGAGATGGGGCGCTCTGGCTGGGTGCTGCTTAGGGGCGGCCTGGGCTGGGCAGACAGCGAGCGTGTGGGTATAGCGCTGCCCATTTAACTACTTGATAAATGAATGAAACGCTTCGCACTCGATTTGCGGCAATTGTGAAGGATGATTAAGAGCGGCAAGTTGGAGAGTGTAAGAGAGAGGGCGCGAGGGAGAGAGAGAGAGAGAGATCTAGTGAGGATAAAAGCGCACCTAAAAGCTTGCGAGGGTATCTGCACAAGTGCTGCTGCAGCAAAGCTGAATGCCTGAAAAGCTATCACAACAGGTGTGCACTTAAAGCTCAAAGCTTAAAGCTCTGCATTACTGGCAAAGCACTTGAACGGACCGAAGCTTGTCCAGATACACATTTAAGTCTATGAGGACGCTTTACAAGTATTGTTAAAATTTTTGATAAGCTATTCCATGAGCTTCGTTAGCAATTCTGTGGCCAAAGAGCTTAAATGTCGACCTAAGACAAAAAATCTTATTTGACAAAAAGCTTACACAAACCATTTATCCTAAAACCTACTGCTGTCACTCAAAGAAGCTCAAGAGCTTCAAGTTACTTCATCATGCAGCAATTGCTTGAAAGAATGCCTAAAGCTCTTTACAAAGACAACAGCTAATAAACTAATGCCCAAGAGCTGCTAGGCGCTGCATTATATAGTAAATAATGAAAGCTCAACGCCATTGCCTGCAGCAGTAGCTCAAAAGCTTGATAAGCCTCAAAGACTTCTACAAAAGCTCAAAGCTCAAGGCCCAGATATACTAATCCTGAATAATGAAAGCTGTGGAATTGTAGCAAAAATCAAGCCAAGACTTTACTTCTTTCAATTATATTGCTATAATTTATAAAAGACATATATCTCTGGAGCTTCCTATAGCTCAAATTTATTACGGCTATAGAGAAAAATCAAAAGATCATTGTCCATAGAAATTTTGATCTTTTCGCTTTTGCTGTTTTTCGCTAGTTGTTTTCGATTTTTTTTTTGTTCTTTTTTTTTTTAAATTTTATTTTCAGTTTAAGATTTTGGTTTATCCCCGCTTTTTGGTGGGGTTGCTGGATTTGGTGGGGCGGCAGCTTTCGGTGGTTCAGCGCCCTTTGCGTCCGCTGGTTCGTCGTCATCATTTTTATCCTTATCCTTGTCATCCTTAGCTTTCTTGGCGCCCTTGCCCTCCTTGGCCTCCTTGGCCGCTTTCCTCGCCTTGCTCTCTTCGCTGGCCTTCTTCTGTGCCGCTGCAAATGCCGCATCGCCAATGGGCACATCCTTGATCTCGCTGGCCGGCGTACGCTTCGACTTGCCAAAGCAGATGTCGGCAACGTTTTTGTGCTTCAAATTGAAGCCGGAAACGCCGCGTATATTCGGTTCCAGATTTTTCGAATAGATATCGGCAGCCAGCTCGTCCAAGCCCACTTCACGATCGGCCAAAATCTTTTTGGTGGTCGCCTGAAGATCTTTGCGTACTTTGGCATCGATCTTCTTCAGTTCGTCCTCATCGGCCAAACAAAGTGCCAGAATTTGCTTACGGAAGCTTTCGATTGGATCCCGTTTTTCGCGTATACTCTTCACCTCTTCACGGGACCGGTATGCCGTACCCGGATCGGACATGGAGTGACCCTCATAGCGATAAGTGTTCATCTCTAACACAATGGGACCACAGTTTTTCGCATGATCGACAGCAAACTGGGTGGCACTGCGCACGGCCAGCACTTGGTTGCCATCGACCCAGAGACCGGGTAGATACTGGCCACGCATATAGAAATCGGTCAGAGCCGCGTGCCTGTGCATGCTTGTGCCCATGCCATAGTGATTATTCTCGCAGACAAATATGCAGGGCAGACCCCACAGCTTGGCCATGTTGTACGCCTCGAATACCTGGCCCTGATTGGCAGCTCCATCGCCATACAATGCGACACAGACGCCACCATCGCCCTTATAGCGATGCGCCAGTGCGATTCCGGCGCCCAGTGGCACTTGTGCACCAACAATACCATTGCCACCATAGAAGTTATCACCGTAAGTGTGCATCGAGCCGCCTTTACCGCGACTGCAGCCGGTCTTAACGCCCACCAGTTCGGCAATTAGTCCGTATGCCGACACGCCCATCAGGTAGGTCCACGCATGGGCACGATAGGCCGTTATCACGCTATCCGTCTTACTTAGCACAGCGCACATGCCCACAGCGACCGCCTCCTGGCCGTTGTACAGATGGCAAAAGCCACGAATATGCTTGGCCTTATACAAATTATTGCAAACCACCTCGATTCGACGAACCTCCACCATTTGCGTGTACATTTTCAATGCATCCTCACGTGACAATTCCACGTCCATAGGCGGTCCTTTATCCAGCTCATAGCACTTGAAGGTCTAATCGGGAATATATACAGATATAATGAATCGATAACGATAGCTGCATAGAAAGCATTATGCCAATCTAATTTTCCCTAGCACTTGAGACACTAATTGAGCTATCAAATAACTATAACTAACTATATCTGTCCCTCTTTCTCCCCCTCTCCATCTCTCTATCTATTAAATTAACTCTAGCTGTCCCTCTCTCACTCATTCTGCCTCTGTCTAGCTGTATCATTCGATCTTGATCTCACAGCCTCTCTCATCGAATCTCATACAAGACATCTTTTCTTCGCTGATATTTTGCTTTTAAATATATCTATACTCAACTATACTCAGCCCGTCTCTATCAATATCTATCTAGCTCTCTTCTTATCTATTGAACTCTCTCGTTTCGCACTCTCCTACTTTGTCGATCTCGCATTCTCTGTCTCGCTCTATACATATATATCGCACTTTCGATCTTTTTCCCTCTCTCACTCTCAACCTCGCTCTCTCGATATCTCTTTCTCTCTCGTGCTCGATCTCTCTCATTCCCGTACTCTCCACTGGCTTCGTTCCTCCTCTCTTACTAACTCTCGCTCCCTCTGCTTCGCTCTTATCCCTCGCTCACTCCAGCTGGCTTTATCCCTCTCCCATGCTGTCGTTTTCCTCTCTGAACCACTTGTTACTCTAGTGACTTACGTTTTCCAGAGTCAGCGTTGAGCAGCCCGAATTAAAACGTCGAGGCCGCCACCAGATCCCCAAAGGCGTAGACCTTTTACCCCCAGCTAAATTATAGAGCAACTGGATCTGCAATAAATATCGACGGCTCCTACAGGCCCGCTTAGCTGTTGATATCATATTAATGAATGTTCTTCACAACAAACAGTGTTAACGCTAAGGCCTTAATAGACGGACCCCACAATGATCTGGTTGATGTAAACTATTCAATTTGAAGATATTAATTACGTCTTCGTCGAAAGGCCTAGAAAACGATGAATTTTAGATTGAATTTACAAGTAGTGCCGCATTAAAAATAACTATAACAGAAAGTCAAAAATAAAATGCCAAAAGACTCCCAAAGAATACTAAAACAATTTTTTGAATTAACGATTAATGTATCAATGTGTTCTAGGTTTACGGATTGACAACTATTCCGACTGCCGAATAATATTTCGATCTTCGATCTAACACAATAATCAGGCCACGACTTTCGCTCAGTTAACTTAGATCTGTTAATTCCATATTCAGTTTATCGTATTCTCAACACAGATTTAGATACGTTTGTATTTATAGTTTATATTTCAACAATTTACACCTCGTTATAACCAAATTGAACACGTTCATATAATTAATATCCATTAACATTGCTGTTTGCCACTGGCCCAAGTTGTGTGGTTGAGTCGATATGGGTGCGGGGCAGGTTGTGTACAATTCGTGATTAACTACATTGTCTTTGCGTGTATGCATATGTGTGTGGGTGTTTGTGTTTGTGAGTGTGTGTGTTTGTCTAAGGCTATACGAAATATTATATTGCATTCACAATCGCACGTATAGTCGCATCTTTTTAACTACTTGGAAAACAAAATTTTCTAACATCAACTTTTGGGCTTATGATCTAGAGATTTCGCTTGCTTTATGTATGTATGCATGTGTGTGTGTTTGTTTTTGTGTGTGTGTGTGTGTGTTAAAGAATCGTTACTTCTCATCACACATTTTAGTGATTAACACCCTTTCGCTCCTGGATGTGATCTATATCATAGCCATTGGTGCCACGCAGCTTGGGCTCCAGATTGTTGGAGTAGACATCGGTCCACAAATGGCTAATGGGCAACTCGGTGCCATTCTTGGCCTGAGCGGTGGCTTCATCCACCTCCTTACGCACCTTCAGATCAATGGCCTGGAAAACAAAAATTTATTAAAAAACATAATTTCCTTATGAAAATTGCAGCCGCTTTAAACCTTGACTTCATCGGTGGTAATCAGACCCAATTCAATGCACAGCTCCTTGAACGAGGTAATGGGATCACGTTTCTGGCGCACCTCCTGGATTTCCTCACGTGTGCGATACGATGTGCCGGGATCGGACATGGAATGACCCGAATAGCGATAGGTGTTCGTCTCCATTACCAACGGTCCCTGCTCGTTCACATACTTGATGGCAAACTCTGTGGCACTGCGCACGGCCAGCACATCCATGCCATCCACCCAGATGCCGGGCAGAGCATCGCCGCGTGTATAGTAATCCGTATTGCAGGAGGCGCGCTCCGAGCTGGTGCCCATGCCTGATGAGAATATGAAATTAGCCATAGATATGCATTTGCCAAAGATTAACTATTCACATACCATAGTTGTTGTTCTCACAGACAAAGATTACAGGCAGCTTCCACAGATAGGCCATGTTGTAGGCCTCGAAAACCTGGCCCTGATTGGCAGCACCATCGCCGTAAAGGGCCAGGCACATGCCGCCGTTGCCCTTATACTTGCAGGCCAGGGCAACGCCGGTGCCAAGTGGCACCTGGGCGCCGACAATGCCGTTGCCGCCAAAGAAATTTGGACAGTACATGTGCATGGAGCCGCCCTTGCCGCGCGCACACCCGCTTTGCACGCCCGTCAGTTCGCCGAGCACGCCCAGCGGCGGCACGCCCATCAAATATGTCCAGCCGTGCACACGATACGCCGATATAATGTTGTCCACGTCGCGCATTGCCGCCTTCATGCCAACCGCACAGGCCTCCTGGCCGGAATACAAATGGCAGAAGCCGCGAATGATCTTCTCCTTGTACAGATTGCCAGCAGCCGTCTCGATGCGACGAATCGTCTGCATCTGTGTGTAGTATTTGAGTGCCTCATCCTTTGTTAGCTTCACTGTCGTCTCGGGGCCCTCTTCCAGGCGATGCAGCTTAAAGGGCTATTCAGCACGGCAACGACAGAGAGAGGGAGATATGCAAATACAAACATGTGAGTGAGCGACCGAATGAATAAATAAACATGAGGGAAAGGGAGACAGATGCATATTGTTTGTGAAGTCAAAATAAGATTTTTGGCTTGTTGGTATTTTATAGCACATTCTAAGTATACTAAAAATATTTCTATTCCTAATTTGCGCTCATTTGTAAAACTCATTTCCGTTTTGTTTACATCTGTATTTAAGCTAGAATTTCGTATTATAATTCCGCAACAATTTGAATAAATATACGCAGCGCTCATTTAACAGAGGCTGCTATGCGTTTGTTGATATTTATACTAAATCTTTTTATGTGGTATTTTTTAGTACATTCTTCACTTAATAGTCATTACATTCAATATGTACTATTTTTCTTGTGATAAACTGCCTCTGATTTAAAATAGATTCCTTTTTATGTATTTTGACTATATTAAACCTGTATTTTGTTTGAAAAAAATTACCTTGCGTCATTTGCATAATCTGCCAATTACTAGTTACACTAGTGTAAGTAAGCGCAGTTGCACCAACAACAGGCGTATTCTGATAAGAATTTGACGCTGTCGCTGTCGCTGCCGACGTCGGTCACGCGCTGCCAGCAAGACTGTGATAGTCAGTGACCTTGATGCCGGTAATGCAACTAATCGAGCAAACTACCGAAACGCGAAAATGCAACGCTATGCAATCAGGTCATACACTAACAGACAGGCGGACGCACACTCACACGCACAGACACACAGGCACACATTATGTAATCAGTAATTTCTTTCTGCCTGCTAGAGGGAGTGGGGTGGTGTTGTTGTTGTGCCCTAAAATACCTAAAATACTTACTCGATTCACTTGCACGGTCGCTTCCGTAGCATAATTGTTAGTCTTTGCGACACCGGCCTGTGCTGCATTCTGGAATAAACCGAAAAATGACGATGAATAACTGCGTCTGCTGTCATATCTTAGGTGGTTTTTATGTTGTGGAATTCCAATGTTGCTGTTCTTGATCTTGTTGTTGTTGCTGCTATTAACATTGCTTCTGCTATTGTTGTTGCCGTTATTGTGGTTGCCACTATAACTCCTGCTGCTGCTGCATCTGTTGGTTTGCTTTATATGTTGCTGTTGTTGTGGTTGTTGCTGTTGTTGCTTTGTATTAGTGGCAGTTACAATGGATTTGTTAGTGGCAGCTGCTTTACAGTTACGTACTTTTTGCAATTGCTTTACAATAATTGGCAATTCACTAACGCGCGACAACGTACGCAACATTTTGACGGCTTTCGTTTTCTACTATTCTCTCTCGTTCGCGTAACAGCTGCTGGTCAATGGTTACAACAATAAAATACGCTAATTTTAATACCAATGATACTGAATATGCCACATTTTCAAAAAAATACTGTATTTACTATAATATTAGTATTATATTTGATAAAGCTTTTCAAAGCTCACATATGTCCAAAGAAGGTCACTTGTCAATTACCATAAAACTATGAAACTTGTTGCTGAATTTCCCACACACACATAACACAAAATGTATTGCAAAATATTCCAATTGAATTGTCAGCAAACTGTTATGAATTTCAAAAATTCTCTGACCATTGAAAAATTAATACCAAAAGTATTATATCTAACCATTCTATGCCAAATAATACCAAGAACATTTGTGTGAAGTATGGTCACATAAATATGTTTTCAATTTGCTCGAAACTTTAAGCTCAATTTGGCTTAGCAAAAAAGCCCAACGTTTGGAAAGCCACTAAAAAGTTTTCCTCTCTTCCTAAGACAGCCTCCGGTCTAAGCTTTATATCTCTAAGCCACCCAGAATAAACAAAAGACATTGTTTTCAAGAAGTACTTTTATTTCACATTAAAGATCTCATTTGGTTTTTGTTTTTATTTTCTTTTTTCACTTTCTTCTTACTCGTATATATATAATTTTTAATATTTCATTTCTGCACCTTCTTCATATAATAATTGTCTAGTTCTTATAAAAAACAACTTATGCACAACAAACAAACTAAATATACAAAAATTGTAAATCGAACAAATTGAACTTAGGAAAATACTAAAAATAAATACGTAAATTATTGAGAATTTTTTTACGAAACTAAGGTTAAGTGTGTTTAACTAAACTATTTCTAGTTTCTAACAAAATTGGAAATTTCAGCTTGAATCTTTCATTCAGTTTGCGAATTGTTGAAAAAAAATTGAGAGAAAATTGAGAGTTGAATTTGTAATTGAATTTAAAGCGAACAACAAATGCGAAAATTTAAAATATCATAAACAATTGCTCAATTTCTCTACACTAAACAATTTTGCTCAATTCTTTCCTTAGATATTTTTCACTCAATTCACATCAATTTTCTTAAGTTTTTGTTTTTTGTTCCGTTTCCATTGAAGTTTTACATCAAAAATTGTATTCATATATATATGTATTTAAATACATATATATGTATATATATATTTTTTATTTCTTTTTTGTTTTTCTTCCTTTCTTTCTTTTAATGCCCTTTGTAGCACACAAGTATTTTGCATTATGACAAAAAAAATTATGTTTGGATTTTCTTTTTCATTTCTTTTTATATGTATTGTATATATATAAACACTTATAAGAAGTTCTCTTGTGTGTCTATTTGTAGTGGGTTTTAATATGTATATGTATAGAGTCCCTGCAAGAGAAACGCAATATATATACATACATAGACATATATACATATGCATATTTACATATATACAATTATATATATATTTATGTATGTATATTATTTCTCTAGCTTTGGTTATCCTTGTGTATGTGTGTGTTTATTTCTTACCGTTAGCCATAAATAGTAGTTGTTCGTGTGTGTGAAAACGTGCAGCAAAAAGTCTAAAACGTAAATATATAGCAAATTTGTGGTGCAGTGTATAAAAAAGTAACGGCAATTGTTTCGCTTGTAAGTGTGTATGTGTATGTGTGTGTGTGTGTGTGTGAGTGCTGCATAACGTCGACATAGGTTTTGGTATTTATGTTTATCCTCTTGCTGTGTGAGTAGGAAATTACGTATGTATTTTCGTATGTATGTATTTATTTTGTATCCTTTTTTGTTTTTGTTTGCTTTGCTTTAGCTTAAGCTGTTGGTTTTTCTTATTTTCTTTAGTAGTTTACTTTATTTATTTCTTTTTTCTATTTTCCGCGATTTTTTTTCGATTTTTATTTATTTTTTTGCTTTTTGTATTTGTATTTTGCATAATTTACACCAATTTAAGTTCAATATATATATTTGCTTTTTTTTTTTTTGCTTTGTTTTTTGTTTTTTTTTTTAGCTTTGCTTATCGTTTGCTGATTCGAAAAGAAGAAGAATTATTTGTTAGTTTAAAGAACATACAGATTGCACACATTTATTTAACGACAAGATGAGAAATATCATGATGTTTCATGTTTATTTAATAAATTGCTTAATTCGCAATGTAATATTTTATTTACTCTTTCCTTCTAAATATCTCTTTATCTTTCTGCTACTGGCTCTTTGTATTCCTCTTCTTTTGTCTGCTTTTTGGATGGATATTTATTTATTCATTTGTTTGCTTTAAATAATCCCAATTGAATTAACAATCGAGTTGCGCAAAAATCAATATACACTTTAAAATATAAAAATTAATAATAATAAACTCGCATTCAAAGCAAAACCAACTACGCCCTTGTGCCGACCAGTGCTGCCCATTTAGATGCAGCGACGCAACTGCTTAATGGAAGGCCATTCCAATCCCATTGAATCCAATGTCTTCCATTAGCGCAGCACAGTCATTGTTTGCAATATTCTTTTTTTGTTTAATCCGTAGTTGCTTAAAAAAAAAAAAAATTAAAAACAATCAAAACTAAAACGCAGTAAACATAATGAAAAACTGTTTCTTGTATTCATTTTGTTGCTTTTTCGTTCATTTTCGTTCGGTTGCAGTGGTGGTTGTTGCCTGTGCTATATATGTTTGTGTGTTGAGTGTCTCTCTGTGTGTGTGTGTGTGTGTGTGTGTGCGTGTCCATGATAAGCTGCTAATTGGTTGCTGCACATGCTAAGCCAAGACACCAACAAGAGTGCAAAATCCATTCAGGGGCGAGAATGAGAAGACAAAACCAATAGAAATGGAAGAAAACGGCAATTGGCAAATGGCAAATGGAAAAAAAAAACAACAAAAAAAAGTAAATAAAAGAAAACAAATGAAACATGCATTCAAGTTTTGTGTTTGTGTTTTTTTCTTTCTTCATTTTTCTACTCATTCTTCATCATCTCGTTTTTAGTTTTCGTGTTTTGTATATTACAATTTTCCATGTTTATAACATAAACAATTTTAAATTACAATTAAGCAATGTTTGTGTGAAATACCAAACGAAAAAGAGTAAACATAAATATACCAAAGAAAGAAAAACATAATCGCAATAGTGAATTATGTATCGTAATTGTAGTAAATGTAACTTAAATGGTACGCGGAATAAAGGAGGATTCGGTATGCGGGCTTAAGGAAATTCTGACCAGATATTAATTATAGAAACTAAAACAGCTTTGTTGTTGGTCCAAACGGTTGCTTAAGTCGATTCATACAATGGTAATGCCTAGCAGTTGTATAAGTGTGTGTGTGTGGGTGTGTGTATACATGTGTGTGTAGGTGTGTGTGTGCCTATTGTATTATTTAGCTTCTACGACTTTGGGCGGCCTTTTTCAAACAGCTGTACAGGATGCGTTAGTTACTGCAACAGCAAATCCTTCTTCAATTCAATTCATGTCTGTCGGTGGAGACGGCGGAGTGGGCGGCGAAGGTGGCGATGCTTCTGCTGCTACGGCAACTGCTGATAGAGACAAGTGTTGCTGCTGTTGCTGCTGTTGCTGCTGCTGCTGCTGTTGCTGCAGCTCCTCAAACTCCAAGTCAGCGCGCAAACAGCTGCTGCAACTGGTTGCATCGCTGTCCTCCACTATGGTATCATCATCATCTTCATCCTCATCATCATCATCAGCATCATCATCTTCCTCATCAGCATCAACATCATCATTATCATCATAGGCATGTTGCTGCTGCAGCTGTTGCTGTTGCTGCTGCACCAACTGCTGCTGCTCATAGACATACGCCGCACATTGCTGTGCAGCGCCATCTATTGGCATCGCTAGCTCCTCCAGATCCAGTTCCATATCTTCATATGGTTCTTCTGCCTGTTGTTGCTGTTGTGTGTGGTATTGATGTTGCTGCTGTTGCTGTTGATGATGTTGCTGCTGTTGCTGTTGATGTTGCTGATATTGCTGATGTATTAACTCCACATCGTGATCAGCTGTTGCTGTTGCTGTTGACGTTGTTGTTATTGTTGTTGTTGTTGCCTCCTCCAGCTCATCAACCGCCTCCTCCTCCTCGTCATCCTCATCCTCCTCCTCCTCCTCCAGTTCCACTTCCATCTGCACATCTATTTGCTGTTCCTGTTTTTGTTGTTGTTGTTGTTGTTGTGCTGCTGCAGTTGCAGTAGCAGTAGCAGCAGCAGTTGATGCTACATCTAAATGTTGTTGTTGTTGTTGTTGTTGTTGTTGCTGCAGCTGCTGCTGCTGCTGCTCCTCCAGCCTCCTGACCACCACTTCATCCGACTCGACAATACTTTAACCGCTCTTAAACAATAAAATGGCCACCTGGCCCAAATAGAAATATATGAAATGGCGCGTCTCGTGTGTCACATACGATCCAAAGTTACGGCCCACAATGCAATGCCATGTTGGATTGTATTTCTTGTCGAATTCCTTCTTGATATAGGCGGCAATATCCTGCAACAGGCAGAAAGAGAGAGGGAGAACATGAGTAAATGCGTAATAAACGATGAAAGAGAGAGAGTGAGAGAGAGTAAGTGAGAGACCTGTTAACGGCTTTTCGAATTAGCGACAACCAAACGGAAACTCAATAAAACAACCAAAATCCACAAGCAACAAAATCTCAAACTTCGTAACCAACAACTTGGGGGCGTTCATAGCCAAAAGCCTTCATTTGTGACCTCAGAAACTGATTGTGTGGGCGCGGTTGGGTTTGGGGCCCAACAACCCAAAGTGCCAAAAACTTTTATGTGCTAATGAGTTAGTTATGACGGCTGTTGTTGTTGTTTTTGGTGTTGCGGTTGCTTGTGCTTGTAAAATAATAAAAGAAACTGTAGCATAATCAGCAGCGCAAGGTTTGGGCAGCACTGTGACACACACACACACACACACACACATACTACTACAACTACTAATATATATAATAGCGAATGCAGCATTGGCAAATGCCAAAGGTCAATGCCAGTCGCATTTAATGGGCTAAAGCCAGGGTTATGCAAACAGACGTCGCCGTCGCACACACAGACATCGAACAGACAAAGAGACAGAGAGACAAACATGCAGAAGACATGGGCCAGCGGAAATAAAGCAAAACATTTCGACGGCATTTAATGCCAAGGAACTTTAGCTTAGACTCAAACAGTTTAAGCCAATTGGCTGAAGGTTTCAAAAGTCTCAATGAAATTTATGCAATTATTATAAAGTTATTCTTATTAATTAATTTAATATATATTCTAAAGAGAGCTGCTTAGATAATGCCTGACCTCAGTCCAGCAGCGTGTAAATGCGCATAATCGCTGTTAATTAATCTAATATACTTTAAGAGAGCTTAGTCTACATTGGCAGGGCATGACCTCATTCTACAGTACAGTATAACCTGCCTAATAATCACAGCGTGTACATCTCCTATTATATTAGCCAGTACTGTAAGGAGACCTTAAGCAGGAGATCAACTCTAAACATGAGATATATTTAAATTTATTATTATTACGAACAAATAATTTTAAATAATCTAATATATATTAAGAGAGCTTGTGCTACGTAGCTAGAGCTTGCCTAATGACATGTCCACTTATTTTGGCCAGCAGTGTATTGAGACTTTAAACGTTAGATATATTTCATTTTTCATAATAACCTAATATTTATTGAGAGAGCTACAGCATTACCTCAGCCTGCCTAATGCAAATATTCGCTACCTTTAGCTGAACAACTGAGCATTTCCACTTATTTTGGCCAGTACTGTATTGAGACTTTAAGCCTGAGATATATTTGAATTAATTTTTAATAATGAACAAATATTTTTTAAATATTAAATTCAGAGAGAGCTTGCTCTACCTGAAAAGAGCTTGCCTAATGACATGTCTACTTATTTTGGCCAGCACTGTAATGCTGAGCAAATCAATGAAAATTCAGAAATCATTAAAACGCTTGAAAGCCCCTGGCCAAAAATAGCAGTTGCTCCACGCTGCAGCAAGTAAAAGCAATGAGAGATATAAGCTAGGGGTACTTAATAGGGGGGTAGCTCATATCGGGGGGTAACTCATACCAGGACTAGCTCATGCGGGAGCAGCTACTGTGCAGCAGATAGTAAATTGCCAAACTTGAGCTGGAATGCGTGCTAAGCCATAAACTTAACCCAGTGACCTCAAAGGCAAACAAACAGTGGCAAAGCTTTTGCGACAATGGTGACTGTTACACATTCAAGCCCCCTGCACCCCCTGCAACCCCTAACAACAGCGCGCAACCATGCCACGATCTGCCAAGTTTATGCCAAGTTTTCTTTAGCTTTTTTTTATAGTTTCGTGTCAGACGACAATAATGCGTTGACTGTTTAATATCCCTATATTTTTTCATTCAATTCAGTTCAATACCCAAGCTGGGCGAGCAGAGGGTGTGGTAGGCTCCCCCCATGTAGGCAGCTCGCTCCAATTCCAACATTTGGCACTTTTGTTTTGGCAACGCCAAAAAAGGAGCAAATAGGAAGTAAACCTTTCCACCTGCAATCCAACTGTTTGTTAACTGAAACTTTATAGACAAACTCGATAATCTTAGACTTTGTTGTTAGTTTCTGCTTTTTTTTTTTTTTTTGTCCCCATTTGAGAGACATTTCCCTAATTCTGAATAAGAATGAATGAATGAGTGAATAGGCAAATGAATAAATGTGTGAATTGCTAATTAATGAATCGATAATTATCTAGATTTATGTTATATGTTTATATGGTTGTTATAATACTATAACTAAATCGTTATCTATTTATTTGTTTTATATTTTTTTTATATTATATATTTGAAATTATTATAGCGTTTCATTATAAATTTAAATTTTGCATAAATTCTGAATGCTTTAAGAGCTTTCCCGCTACATATTTAATTAACAAACTTTGCTTTCAACATTTAACCACATAAAATTTTTATTTAAAAAAAAAAAAAATAGTACAAAAACCACAATTCAGTTCATATTGAAATAATTTGCGTATTTAATTAGTTGACTTAACGAAGTCGACTTTTTTTTTTTAATTAATACAAATATGTGTCAATGTGTGTGTGTGTGTGCATTGGCAAAAATCAATATAATTCCACTTAAATCCTTAAATACCTACGGCTTTTAGCCCACATTACTATCAATATATTTACATATATGTATATATAGTTATATACACATCTGCCATGGCTAATTTTCCAGCTCTGCGCCACCAAAATAAAAATAAAAAAAAAAAAATGAACAAAAATAAATATAAAAAAGAAATTTATTTTCAATTCAATCAGAGTTTGGGGAGTTGGCATGGGCGGCTGTCAGATACTGTGTAATTGCCTGCCCAAATCATGTACTCTATATGTCAGAAGTGCGGAATGTCGACATGCCCGCGACAAAGACGGCAGGGGAACGAGGTTACACGGTGGGCTGACTGGATATATTTGGCCGCATATTGATTAAACATTTGGCCACGCAAAATGCCTTTTTGTTCCCTTGTCGCTTCGCTTTTCCCAAAAACCGGCAAAGTCAAGCAGCAGCAACAATAATAATAAATGAATTTGAAAACGAAATACAAATATAAATTGAAACTGTACTAATTACATTTATTTCAAAAGAGATAAAAACAAAAGCAAAACGCAAACGATGCGGCAAAATTGATTTAATTTGGGCTTTAGTAGAGAGCGCGTTTTGGTTTTTGCTTGGTTTATTTGCTTTGTTAGCCTCTTGTTTGGCTTATTTTTGGGATTTTGTCTTTAAATCGCTGCCACAACCAAGGCAAAGCACACACACACACACACACACACACAGAGAGGGAGAGAGAGGGAGGAAGAGAGACAGACATACATAGGCATACTGCCTTTTGGTAGATACAACTTAAGCCGCTCGAAAGGTTAAGCGCCCCTAAAAATATATATGTATATATATATAAGTTTAGTAGTATATATATTTGAAACACATAATTTGCTATGCTTCTCTGCTGTGTGTGTGTGTGTGTGTGTGTGTGTGTATCCGGTGCGTGTCTCCGGCTCTATGTGTGTGTGTGTGTGCCAATTTAACCCTTGTGTATTGGTGTGCTAGTTGCGTATCTATTGGATACCAGAGCTTATTGCTTTTTATATACATATACATATACATATACATATACATATATATATTCTACCATGTTGGCAAAGCAAAGCAAAATGCATTTTGCTTAATGAAAATTCTCCATTATGTTGTGTGTGTGTGTGTGCCCGTGTGTGCGTGTGTGCGTGTGTGTGTGTGCTTTTCCCTAACTAGAGTTTTTACTCAAATTTCACACAAATTTTGCAAACGCAACTCGAAATGTTTTTAACGAACTCCGCTCATAATATTAATTATTGTATAAAATTCACACTGAAAGGCCACAAACTACAATGAAAAACAGATTTCAAACTCGGCTAATAGCAAAATGTTGGCAAATTATATTTACGTAAATTCTGAATAGAAATTCATATTGTTGGGCAAAGCCATGGAAATTCTATTGCTGAAATTTAATTGAAGTTCTCGATTGAGATGTGGCCAAGGATTTACTACAAATTTAATTACAATTTTCCTTTCATTCATCATAATAGTTCTTTGTCTACATTTCAAGCAATTGTTTATGATGCAATCAAATTAAACTGGATTTATCAAAGACTTAAATATGAGTTTTATTGAAGCATAAATCCTTGAGAAATTTAATTGAATTTGCTCCTTTACATTGATATATGCACTGCATATACATATATCATATCAGTGCAGAGAGCTTAGCCTTAAGCTGAGTTAATACCACTTGAATGTGTTTAACATGATATATAACTAGATTTCTCTCCTCAGATATATGAATACATATATAATGCATGCATATTTTTGAGCAGATATATCTACTATATATGTACGACTGAGTTGGAAAATAAAATTTAATGGAAAAACTCAAGTTTTTGAAAACAATTTGAAACGAATGTTATGAAATTATATTTCATTTATTTTTCATTGGCTATGCTTGTTCAAGTACTTTTTATTTATTTATATTATTTTTCATTCTTAATTTCTTTTTAAAATTTTTATTATTTTATTTATTTTTTTGGTGTTTATTTAATTTTTTTTACTTCTTTATTATATTTTATTTTGTATTTTTTTCTTCTTGTTATTTTTTTATTATTTTTTTTATTCTTATTATTTTTTTTATTATTATTTTTTTTTTATTATTCCATTTTATTTTTTATTATTATTTAATTTTATTTTTATTTTAATTAATTTAATTTTATTTTAATTCAATTTAATTTTATATTTTTTTTTTTTCTTTATTTTAAAGAAAAAAAATAAAATAAAGAAAAAAATTTTATTTTTTCTTTCTTTATTTTATTTATTTTTTTTCTTTATTTTATATTATTTTTCTTTTTTTATTTTATTTTTCGTTATTTTATTTTATTTTTTTTTTTCGTTATTTTATTTTATTTTATTTTTCGTTATTTTATTTTATTTTTCCTTATTTATTTTATTTTTCTTTATTTTATATTATTTTTATTTTATTTTTCTTTATTTTATTTTATTTTTATTTTTTATTTCATTTAACTTATGTTTACAGATATGTATTATTATTCTTATATTTTATTATTATTAATTAAATTCTTATTTTTACTTTAAATTTTAGTGAATGCACAAAATTTAGTCGATCCTTCATATAATAAAAAATTGTGCCAAAATAAAACGATTTAACATTTGCCTAACTATTAAGTATTATGGCATTAGTAAAAAAAAAGGGGTAAAAAACTATACCTAACTCGAGTCAAACTTCATTTGTTATGCCTTCGTTTAATACGGCAACATGAATTAATTATTTTTGTTTTTAGCTTGCATGATGCTCTTTATTAATTTCCTGTGGCTTCCTAAACTAATTTTGAGCTTTAAAGCTTGTTGAATCTGTTACAGATTTAATGCAATGCATGGATACAGACGACACACACATACACACACACATATATATACACACACGCACACTCACCCGACCGCATAATCATTTTGTATCTCAGTGTATTCATAATGACACTATTATTAATATTATCAGACAATAAGAACAACAAACAAACTGACAACAGCAACAACAACAACAACAACAATGTGAAGCCAATCAATCCCACTTTTGTGCACGCACACTCACCCACTTTGCTTTATGTCCTTTATATGTATTTGAATTGTTGCCTGTCGCTGTGTGCGTGCGCGATGTGTATGTGTGCGTGTGTGTGTGTGTGTGTTGCTTTCCATGGCATATATTTTATTTATAGCAACGAGGGGCAGGCGGCAGTGGGCCAATGCATGGGCAAATTGGGGCGTGGTAGCTATGCGTGCGCCTCTGCACTAATACAGGCAGACAGGCAAATACACACACACACACACACACTCACACACACTGTCAACTTTGTAAGCGGCAGTGAAAAATTTGTAGCATACTTTCCGGCAGCGGCGCGAGCGCGTTTCAATGATGTTTTCTTCTCTCTTTTTTTTTTGCCTTTTAACTACTCAATTAGCAGACAACGCGTACCCACATTTATTCCCCCCTCTCTCTCTCTCTCTCTCTCTCTACAGCCAGCGTCACCCCTCTGTGCACACATAAAATGTGCTAGCACCCTCGCTTATTTGCAGTGATTTTCTCTCCGTGTCTTTCTCGCATTTTGCCATGCTCTCAAGGCCTTACCTTGGCACCTGCCATTGGCATTGACAGAGACTCTGACACCCACAACACTTCGCAACTGACAAGCAAGCTGACCCGAGGGCAGGGTAGGGTAGGTTAACATAGGGCAGGGCAGGGGTGGGCAGGGAGTAGCTTCGATAGATGCCCCAATGGCTGACCCAGCGGCTGCCTTAACGGCGCACGTCTATTGATTATTTCCATTGCTTCGTTTTAGCTGTTATTATTATTCTATTGCTTGTTGACATTGCTGCTGTCCGTCCGTCTGTCCAACCAGGCTTATATTAAGTCCTGCCCTTGGCCACGGCCAACGCCAGAGACCCCGTTGATGGCCAGCTAAAACAGTCGACCTCAGCGTCGGCCATTTAATGCTCTCTTCGCGTAATCAGTTTACTGCAAATCACGTCAAAGGACACTCCATCGATTCCCATCGACTCGATTTACATTCAATTTCATTTTCAAATTCAATTTTTTTCCATTTTCACCCCCTCCCCACTTTTCTTCTTCTTCTTCTTCGTCGTTCGCACACAATTAAATCAATTTCCTTTGGCATTGTTATTAGCTATCTATCAGGTTACCGACATGTTAATTTCCCCAGCCTTTGTGAATATTTAATAAGCATGCGGTAGCTAGAAATCTTATACGCACGATGGCCAAGGCTATAGACATCGACATCGAAGCAATTGTCCTAGTGCTACTAGACTCCTCTGGACTACCAGTTAGAATGACATGTTAGAAATGCCTTAAAATACTTTTCTAATTCGTTGAGCAGATGACTTGGATAATAAATGCCGCAAATTTAACTCACATTGAAATATAAACCAGCTCTCGAGTAGAAAGATAAGATAAGATAGAGTAAGAAAGATATCCTTAACTCTATCCCCTATATCCCTAAAATTTTCAAGCCAGTCACCAAAATATAACAAAAGTCAAAACTGAATGAAAAAATATAAGAATTTTTGCTCTAACTCATTTATTTATTTCATGCTCATTCGAAGCTATATATTTTTTCCTGTCTAGATCATTTTCTTTTTAATTTATTTTATTTTTAATAAATTCTTATTTTTATTTTATTTTAATAATTTTTTAATTTAACTTAATTTTTGTAATATAATATTTTAATTCATTTTATTTTAAAAAAAATTGTTTTAATTATTTTTCAATAAATTATAGTTTACTTAATTTTTTTTAATATAATATTTTAATGTATTTTAATTTTTTAAAATTGTAATTTTACTTTTAAATAAATTTTTTAAATTATTTTTTTATTAAATTTATTTTTATTTAATTTATTTTTTAAATTAATTTATTTTTTTTAATTAATTTATTTTTTAAATTAATTTATTTTTTTAATTAATTTAGTTTTAAATAATTTTTGAAATTAATTTTTTTATTAATTTTTGCATATATTTTTTTAATTAATTTCTTTTTTTTTTTTTCATTTCCTGATTTTCCACTTTTCAATGGAGTCAAGGCAGGGTACACAGATGTCAAATTCCTATCCGAGTAAGCATATATATTAGAAGTATTTATAGAGCAATTATCTAGACATAAGACTAGGCTCAGGTTTTCTAAGAGTAAACTAATGGCAAATGTCTGCAACAAACGTTCCCTAATATACTGAAAACTATAATGTATGAGCTGATATATGTACATATTGAACGCAGAAGTCAGTCGAAAACCAATGCCGTAATTTAAAAGCCATAAGGACAGCTTCATCAAGCAGTTCTGTCAGCACATAGGTTCTCCTCATAATTGCGAATTTTTACGCTGCAAAAAAAAAATATGCCCATCTGTAATAAATAAAAATCTGACTGAATAGAGAAACATTTCATCTCTCACTCCCTCTCTCTCTCTCTCTCTCTCTAGGCAGACTATTTAAGAAATATTCCAATAAAATGCCAGAGTCCAACTGCAATTACTGCAACAACAAGAATGCCATGAACGATGCAGAGCACACTTTATTAAACTGCTGCAACAGGCGCAGGAACTGACGGAAACTGTCGGTGACGTGAAAGTAGAAACTATAATGGGCAAATAAATGTCCAAATACAAAGGTGATTGAAATAAGAGTGGCAAAGATTGCTAACAGGCTGGCCAGGCAGCTCAAAGCGTTGTTAATCCCAGCAAACGATTCGCGCTAGAAGAAGAGCTACTTACGTCGACTCGTGATACTATCTGGGATAAAAGTTACTCAAGTCGTCTTCTGCTACTCGTTTAATCTTAGGCTTAAACATCCCTAGTCTCATGTGTTAAAAATACCTCAAACTATACCAAATTATTCAATGTTTCCCTTATTAAAACTCTATAACGCCGCAGCGCATTTCCTTCTATCTACTTCTCTATTATATGTTCACAATATAATAAAACTCTATATCTATAGTAAAATGCCATACTAAAAACCGTTATACTAACATCCTATATATATTTCAGCTCACTTCTGTTCTGCTCTGATTAAATTACCTGCAATGTAACGGTACGTTAACTAGTCAACACTTCATTATTCAAAGCGAAAAAAAAACAGTACACAAAAGGAAGTTTTTTTCCTTATGGAGTGCAGCGCGCTCAAAGGACTTTCAAGAATTGTAAAGATCTCCCTCCGACTACTTTCAAAGCTCGTCGCTACACGCTCTATTGACAACTGCAACCTATTATGTGGAGTCTCGTTGGTTTCTGCAAACTCTTTAGCTACTCGGATCGACCTTCGATCAAAATGGGAGATATGTCCCACGCACACAAAGCGAAAGGCGTTAGCGAATTGAATTGATTAATTTGCAGCTGCAGCTGGAAGGAACATTCGCAATTATAAGAGCGCTACGGGCTTTAACGTTCAGATATTGTATATATCTGGACATTGATGCAGCAATGCAATCAACTTTAAAATGGAGAATGCCAAACGTAGTCGCTGGCAGCTAAATACAGCAACACAAAGGCAGCTAGATAGCTTTATATCTCTTTCGCTCTTCCTCTCTAACTCCCTCTGTCTATCTATGTGCCTCGTGTGCCATTGGGGTCAGAAATCGCGACAAATATTCAATAACAATGTCAGTAGCAAAACTCTTAAATTGGCTAAAAATGTATGGCACAATATGTGAATATTGGCTGAAGCGAGGGCAAGAGAAAGTGCAGCACGAGGACGCCTTAAATTTGACCCGCATTCGTTTGACGCTTGATTTTTATAGGCCACGTTTGTTGGCCACATTCAATTTGCAGCAAGCCCATAATTTGATCTAGTAAATCGTGCTCAAATGTGAGAGTCGATTGAATGCAAGCGAATGTCAAATGCTCCATGTATTGAACTATACTAAATAGACTATAGACCAGATACTTTATACTAAATAAATCAATATTTAAACAATATATATCTTAAGAGATGCTTGATTATGGAAATAGTCCTATAATATCTCATTAAATTTAGACAATTAATTATTTGTTTGCATTTTATTGAATATTAATTATAAATAAAATGGAAATTCTTGATAAAGTTATTTAAAAACTGTACTTTATATTGATATATATTTTGGAAAATATAAATTACGATCTCAATGTTTAACATTTTCATAAATTTTCTAGAATTCATATCAAAAGTTTCTAAAAAAAATATAAAAAAATATAAAATATATTTCATTGAGTGTGAAAATTCAGAATATAATATCAAGCTTATTCCATCAGAAGAATATGTTTATTTTTTATATATTTTATTTTTTATTTATTTAATTTTTTATTTATTTTATTTTATTTTTTATTTATTTTATTTTTATTTATTTTATTTTTTATTTATTTTATTTTATATTTATTTTATTTTCTATTTATTTTATTTTATATTTATTTTATTTTTTATTTTATTTTTTATATTATTTTATTTTTTTATTTAATTTATTTTATTTTTTTATTTAATTTATTTTATTTTTTTATTTAATTTATCTTATTTTTTATTTAATTTATTTTATTTTGTATATATTTTATTTTATATTCTTATTTTTTATATTTTTTATATATATTTTTTTTTATTTTTTACATTTAATTAATTATTTATTTATTTAGAACAAAATGAAATGTGCACACCTGTTGTGCAGCCCTTAATACCCAAATACGAACTTGCAAAATATATTTGAGACAAAATTGATGTAGAGAAAAGAGGGATGACAAGTGTCAGGTGTGACACACATATGTGCACCTATGCCAAAGTCTAGACAAAATTCTTTCATGACATATCCGAACAGCAATCGAAATAGGAGTTCAAGTATTTTGAAACCATTTTGATTTATATTATCTATATTGATGTTTAATCAATCTCAACTTACCTTCTCGATATTGTACTTCTCGAGGGCCTGTGTCGCGCAATCAACAGCATCCTGCTGCATCTCCTCGCTCATATCAGCATTCTTAATGACAGCTTTGCGATCAGACATTTTTGTTTATGTTTTGTTTCGTTTAGGGTTTGTTTACTTTGAATGTGGTCTTCTTGGCGTCTGCAATGAAATAGAGAAAACAAATATTTGCATTCTGTGCATGCAAATAGTTTTCCAAATTTATTAGATGCATATAGTATTTTTTCTTTTCCTTTGTGAGTCAGAGATATATAGGTGTGATACAGGTATAGATACAGGTGGCATAATGCAATTCAACAATACATATACATCATGCAACAGTGCCTGTCATTGTAATCAATTGCTTAATAAAGTAATGTGCACAAACACGCACACGCACACACACACACACACGCACGCATACACACATATGCATACACACATATGCATACATTTGACGCAGGCGCAGTAGCTGCACAAATTTGCTGCATACTTTTGTGAGCGAGCGACAATGCGTAACATTGGCAATTCAATTATGAGCAGCAGCAGCAGCAGCAGCAGCACCAGCAGCAGCAGCAGCACCAGCACCAACAACAACAACAATAGCAACAGAAACATCAACAGCACACTCCAACAATGCATTGCAAATCAAATATCAAAGAGACGAGCTGAACCAAAGCCTCTGAACGGCAGAGCAGACGCTGATGTGGCAGAACAAAACGCATATTAATAGGCAAAGAAGACAACAATCGGCCTCCTCGGTCGCTCACTCGCTCGCTCACTCACTTACTTACTACTACTAGCTCACTTGTTCGCTCACTCGTACACCCACAAGCTCACCACACGCACACACACAACATCAATTAGCAATGAGCCAGAGCAGTGCCAAAAGCGCAACGAATGCTGTGTGAAAGAGTCGGTGCATAGCACATACCGTGGCCTTGGCAACCAAAGCAATAATAACAACAACAACAACAACAGCAACTCTTCGCAGCTGCTGCAACCAAGGACAAAGCACGCCAGAGCGAGACAGCGTGAGGCAGAGAGCAAAAAGAGCGAAATGCCATTCTGAGTACTGAATCAAATGCAACTGTAAATTACATAGACTCTGCTTCTGCCGCTGCTGCTGCTGCTTGTCCTGGGTGCTGGTGCTATCGCTGCTGCTGCTGCTGCTGCTGCTCCTGTTGCCACTACTCCTACTGCTTCTGTTGTTGCAAATGCCGTTATTGTTGGTTATTAATAATGTTTTTGCTGTTGTTGTTGCCTTTGCTTCCTCAGTTATTGTTCGGTTCGTTCCATTATACTAGTTTGAGGAGCTTATAAGCCTGATTTGCAACGGTAAGACCATCTTAACAGGAACTCAAATGCACTTGCCAAATACCTTGAAAGCATAGCAAACTGTCATCGATTTAAGCTTCATGATATAGATGGAAGCGCTTGGGTGGGGGGAAGCGACGGTGGGGGGCGTGTCCTGAGTACATTAGCACAAACTAATTCAATGAATATATTCCTCCTATTCGCAATTTTAGAATAGTGCGAGCAAGGAGCAAGGCAGAAAATGCAGAAAATTATTGCAATTAATAACTAACAAAATTATAATAATAATTTGTATTCAATTTTATAGAAAATTTGCAAATTTATATATTTAATTTATATTTAATAGTTTTATGAAAAAAAAAAACTTTTATTCATACAAATTTTATAAACTAAATCTGCAATCAGCTGCAATTTAAAAAATTTGACAAAAACTAAGTGTAGCCAAACAAAAGCTGCCCCAAAAGCTCATACACAATATTATAAATGCATATGTTCATGTGTCTGTCTGTGTCTCTCTCTCTCTCTCTCTCTGTGTGTGTGTGTGGGAATTTGTAGGTCTTTCATGTTTGTTTTCCCAGATGACATGAATGAAATGAAAATTCACTTGAATATCATAAATCTGTAATTGTCCTCAATTAGTTTTTTATGATTCCAGAGAATTGCGTATTATTTTGTCTATCAAACAGCTTGTGCATAATATATAGCTAGACCAAAGTGTGTGTGTGTGTGTGTGCTGATTGCGATTATGAATGGGCCACAATAATTAAATTATATTATAATAATAAATAAATTATATTATAATTCGAAAGATTCCTTTCAATTGATGGATGGAACTATTTGATCTTTCTAATGATAGAACGAAATATATAAATATACATTAATGGAATAAGGAATGGAAATAAGCAATAATGTATATATAAATAAGAATATTATTATTGAAACCCCTTTTAATATAAAACATGGAACGAGCAAAGGATGTAAATTTTAATGCCTAATGATATATGAATTTTAGCTAGAAAAAGCAACTAAAACTCTTATAGAGAATAGATCTATAGAAGAATTTCTGGCTATCGAAATTGAAATAAACTAATATAAAATAATAATAATAATAATAAATAAACTCAATAATCCATTCTTAAATATGAAAGGAGCTATAGATATAGTATGTTAATGAGCATTCCTTTTAACTATGCGCAAAATTCTATATATATTCAAGATAACTCGCTCTTTTAAGATAAAACTAGTTAGAAATAAATTCCTAATAATTGAATATAAAATTCCAACTTTAACTAGAAAGAACTTAAAAACTATAAAATAAGATATAGATATAAAATAATAATATAAAATAATAATAAAAATAAGTATTTTAATAGTAAAAATCGTTACTGTAACTAGAAAATATCTTTAAAAAAAAAAATAAACTCTTTATTTGTGTAACAAGCTAAAGAATTTCTGATAGTTCCAATCGAAATTCGCAATTTAAAAAGTAAGTCTTAAGTTTACTTTAATTCTTATTCAAGACAAGCCTAAAGCAGTCGATGTTATTCATAAATTCTTGTCTTTTACTCGCTGCAGCTCTTTGCTAGAATGACAAGTTCAAATTCTATACTTGCAGCCTTATAGCTAAATACATATACTAAATTCTCAACTTTGCAGACTTTAGCTACACAAGAAAACTATTCGCTAATCAAACTTTAATGAATAAATGTTAATGAATGTTCTAGCAAACAAAAATGCGTTCGCTGCTTAAAAGCGAAAAGGGAAATGTCAAATAATAACAGCGGAAATGCTTTTAATAGTTCGCTGACTAACGGGAAATAACTGACTCATTGGCAAGGCGGACAAGTGGGTGGCTTGGGCAGCTACTAGGTCAGCCACAAAATGCGAGGAGTGGACACACACACACACACACAGAGAGAGAGAGAGAGAGAGGAATATGTGCCTCTAGAAGAGGCAGTGGGCGATGGGCGGGGCATGCCTGATAACCCCATCTCACTATAATACATTCATGGAAATTCATTTAAGTGCAAAGAGGATGCAGCAGCAGCAGCAGCAGCAGCAGCCACAGCTGACAGAAGGAAGCCAACAAAAGGCAGGAGGCAGAATTATGAGCATGCAACAATGTCACACACACACATACACACACACGCACTGAATGCAACGCTAATGAAAGAGACAGCAAAGACAAAGAGATATGCAGAGGGAGAGCGAGAGAGAGTACGACGAGCAGAAAACTTTTGCTGATTAACTCAATTAGAAATGCATTGACAGTTGGACAAACGAAGACAGCTTGTTGATTACAGAGAACAGAGGCGACAGTGAAACCTGATCTATAAATACATTCGCTGTGTGTGTGTGTGCGTGTGTGTGCAATTGCATTTGCTCGAAAACTATGCGAGTGCGTGTGGGCGCAGATCCTATAAAGTATGCTACGATTTATTGAGCTGCAAAACAACGCTGATTTCTTTACTATGGACCCATTGCTAAATTGAGGGTATAATGGTATATGTATGGGGCGACTCCATATCCCATATCCGTCTGTCTGTCCGTATCGATAACATTACAAATTTATCGATAACAAACGTTTATTAGTTATTTAATTATATCTCGTTCATCTTTAGAGCTAGAGTCTTCGAGTCATATGCATACAGCAACGTAGCGTGGAATTCTTGAAATATATTCTCTTCTAAGGGTTAAGGGTATCGCGTAGTCGAGCAGTGTCGAGTGGATCTTTCTTACTTAGTGTTTTTCAATTTACGAGACAATTCATGAATATCTCAAATTATGAGAAAAACAAAAATATCTATCAACAATAAACAATAGCAGAGTAGCTATATCTGTAGATTGTATTTGACTTCTCTTTTTTTTTAACTACTTCAATAGAATCTTAAAATAAATACATAGGATATGATATGTTATATATTACTATATTCTCTTTCTTTGCGCTTTTCTTTAATATCAGTTAATCGAATTTAATTCATAAATAAATATATATAAAATCTCGTCCACCTCTCTCTCTCTCTACCTATCCTGTTCAATTTTTTCAATTTCAATTTAACATTTCTCATCGCAATCCATACTCAATATCTCTCTCCCTCTCTCTCTCTCTCTCTGTAATTTTAAATCACCTTGGACAGATCAAATTTCCATTAAATAACACAGGACTGCATAAGACAGAGACAGAGCGCATCACGTTTCCGTTCTGCAAAAGCAACAGCTTCGTCTCTAGTGTGTAAGCGAGGGAGAGAGAGAGAGTGAGAGAGTGTGTGTGTGCCTCCCACTCCCACGCCAATCAGCCGCTTATGAAATTGGTTTGCATAGAAAGCTTTTAGCCTCATAATTACCTCTCAAGGCAGGCTCATAAATTAAGCGACAGATTAGGCAAGAAAAATAAAATTAAAAAAAAAAAAAGTGAAATATACAAATCTGAAATAACAAATGACGTCAACGGTTTTAAACTACAGGCAATAGAGTTTTGTATGCTAATCAAATTCAAGACATCGTTAGATCGAATTCAAACAATGAGTCAGTTCTTTTTTGCGTGTTGCGCAGTGTAGATACATATGTAGATTGATCTAAGCAAAAGGAACTCTGATCGAAAGGCAACATGAGCATCGGTTTATATGCTTATTTAAACAAAAACAAATTTATTTATTTATTCTTCTTCTTTTCTTCTTTTTATACAAAAAAATAAATTTAAAAAAATGTTCTTAGCAAAAGAAACTGATCGAAAGGAAAATTTATTTATTTAACTTTCAAATTTGTATATAAATAAATAATAATAATAATAATAACGCTTAGTAATTTGTGGCCTAACTATTCACATTACCATACATGAACTAATGATCTAAAATTACTGGCGCCATATCTGGCTCCGGCCGAGCATTTTTACCATCCCCTATGCATAAGTATGTCAATTTATTGCACAACTTCAATTAGAACTTTTCTCACGCGTCGTCACAATTCACTCACCTTAGTTATTGTTGTAAAGTTGTCGTTGTTTTTGTCTTCCGGGAGTTGCGCGCGTGCCAAGGCAAAATCTCTTTGTATTGTCTTTTTATTCTTTCATTCTTTTTTTTTGGCGCCCTTGTAGCTAATTCAACAGCTGTTGACTAATTAAGTAAACTTTTGAATAATCTCGGCTAAAAAAAATCACAAAAAATCTGTCCTAACCAATCAAACTTAATGTTTGTGTAGGTATGTGTGTGCGTGTGCCTGTATTTGCATGTGTGTACTTGTATGGGTGTGTGTATATATAATTTCCTTTTTGGCAATTTTGCACGCAATGTAAATTTGGCACGCCGCGTTTTGCACTTTAGAAAAAAAAAACAAAAATATTCTTGGCACCCGAAAATTCTGAAAGCTGTTAGTTAATAAATAAGTTGTGTTTACCGCTAAGCGCACTCGTCGTGACTGAATTTCAAAAAAAAATACTTCGAGCTGCGAACACACTACGTTCTCAACTGTTTGCTTGCCTGTGATAAACTGATTCAATCGTATCGGAGCCGCCAACTGATCCCAAATGCCTTCAGTGTAGGCGACATGCTCAACGCTCATTGGCTACTATGTGGCTGCGTCTGCCAGGCCGCTTCTGGCAGGCCGCTTCTGGCAACAGTGCTCACAATTTTTGTAACGACTAAATACCGAGTTGTTAAGTACTTTTCAAGTAACTTATTGAAATAGTTTAGGTTTTTACATTTGAAAGTAAATTTAGCATATTCTCCGCATTCTTTTTATCATAAACAAATTGGCCATATATTTAAGAAATAACATTTACATACCGAAAATACCTCTTTTCCTTCAAGTAATCGTTACTCGGCAAAAGTAACTGACGAATTATTTTATGGCCGACATCACTTGTGACGTTAAATATAACAGAGTTGCATTTTCCGGTAATAATCGAATGGCGCTTAGATCAAAAAATTATACATTTTTATAGAATAACCACTTAATTTCATTATTATTTGTTAAATTTTGATATTTAATTTATTATAGTACCACTCAGAGTAAGAAAAGTTTGCTGTCGTTCAGATGTTTGCAAAAAAGGATATAATAGTAAAGGCTATTGGAAATGGAACTGTTGTATAGCACTGCATATCAATGCGCAGTGCTGGAAAGCGAATTTTCAAATTAATCAAATATTTAATAAAGGATCCAATTAGTTAGCTCAGAGCCATATTATTAATATGCAATTTTTAAAATAAAAATTTTATCCAACAATATTAAAATCCACATATTATGTAACACCATGCGCCATACGTCATAGCATTCTTATTTAGGAAATAGAAACGATGGTATTTAGTCATTGGCATTCACACCCGCATTTGTACTTACGGATGCCCCAGCAATACCAATAATGCAATATTGACACCAGTTTTAGGGTTGCTAACGCTATCGGCTATCGCTAGCAAGTGTTGCCCTCTAGACCGATTAAGCAGCCTAACTACCTCAGCGCAAAAAAACGCATATTCAAATGACCGATTTTTCATTGATTCGCCCGTCTGCCCGCCCATCGTCCTACATAAACATGTATGTCGTATCAATATTAAATATTTATTTTTAAAACAAGTGCATCCTTAGCTGTTAGTATATTTAATACTATATACATTTGTACAAATCTACATAGTGTTATACCTACCATATGTGCATGGCCTGACATTAAAATTGGAAATTTTCATTTGTTCCCTTTACAATGGCTGAAGCGAAAGCAACTTGATGACGAGCGGTAGTTGCGAGCAACAGCTATTACAAGATATACAAACGCATAGGTGCGAGCAGGACTACTACTGTTTGCTCGATGCTATTAGTGTCAGCTATAAGTACATACATAAGCTGTGAGTGTAGTGTGGGATAAAACCAGCAAAGCAACGACTTGCAAGAGCATTGAAGCGCGCGCTGCCGATGACTAATAAATATTTCAGGGCTGCCAGATGGGTTCACAGATTGCATTTATGCAGGGTGTGGCCGTTGGTTAGCATTTTTGTTTGATTTTTAAAATAAACCTGTGTGCCTATAAAACAATAATTATATATTTTTCTATAACTACATTTTTATTTTTTCAATATAGTAATAATATTATTATTATAATTTTTTTATTATTATAGATAAAAGTCCCATAAACGCTAAAAATACGAATATACACATGTATGCATATATGTACATATAATTTATATTATATTACGTTAATATATGCGCATGTATATATACATATGTATTTTCATTTGCACAATATTTTTTAGAGATTGTGCTTTGGATTATTTAATTTATTTACGAAAATTAAATTGGTTTCTTATGCAGCTGACATAGTTGCACTTCGAACTTGGAGGCAACGCGCCAACCTTAGTTTAAGGGGTTACGCAAACCTGTCATAGGCAGAGGATCTTGCCTCTTCACCGCAACCCTGTGCTGAGTGTGTGTTTGTGTGCCTCAACTGAGCAATTTCACAATTTTTCTCTCAGCATGTCTGGCAACCCAGGCAGCAGCAGCAACACATCAACTCAATTGCCCGACCACTTGCTCGCTCGCTCGCTCGCACGTTCTCATATATGCACACAAAACATACGAACGGATGTATGAATGTATGTACATGTTTATTACCGTATGCGAGCATGCGTGTGTGTGTATTTGTGTGCCAGAGTGGCCTGCCTGCCTGCTCTGCTGCTTGTTTAGCGCCCGCTTATTTTGTGAGTTGGCAGCACAAACGAGTCGCAGCGCGCTGTTCAGTTGTTTTTTTCACGTCAAACTTACGCTACTGCTACAACTCTGCTGCTCTGTACGTTCGTTCGTTCGTTCGTCCGCTTGCTTTCTATTTGATTTCGTTTTTGTGTTATTAACAATTTGCTATTGTGTGCGTGTGTACGTGATTATTTCGAAAATATTCTGATGAAAATGCTCGACAACAACAAAAATTGCAGATTAAAAAAGAAAGAGCTTTGCATCAACGGTTTTATCAACAAAAATAAGAGCAGGAACAACGCGAAGATTGTAAAATTTGAAAAGAGGCTGGAAACGAGTTTTGTTTGCGTTCGCAAAGCGCGCGCATAATCTGATTTTCCATCAAGGTGAAACTGCAACTGGCATTGACTGCATATAATTTTCTATAAGCTCAGAACAAAAAGAAAAACTAACGCAAATTAAGTGAAAGAAAGAAATAGAAGCAGCAGAAGACGGTACAAATTGGCGGCGGTTCCCAATACAAAAATCAAAATACCAACAAAAAATAGAAAGAAGAAGGCAAGCTGTGCTACACACACTCACCCACAAACAGAGAACCATCAACGTAAATACTATAAAGCGCACACTCACACACACATACACTTGCGTGCCTGCCGTCCGCAGCGTAGACAAACAAAAAACCAGAGAGTAGTGCGCTCGCTCACACACACGGTGCGTGCAATTAACGTGGAAGCGAGACAGCAACGTTAGCAGTCAATATTGGGAGTGCGAGTGCCAAATGTCACATGAAATTACAACACTGCTGTGAAAGACGAAAACAGCAACAACAACAGCAGCAACATCAAAAACAACAACAGCGGCAGCAGCAGCACTAAGCTATCAAGAAGAAGCAGCAACATAAACAAAACCAAAACAAGTACAAAACGGGCGCCGGCTACGACCAGCCCCAATCTTCTTTCCCTCTCTCTCCCCTCTTAAATGTAAAAATGCTGCCCACCATGCAGACAGCAATGGCCACAACAACAACAACAACAATGGAAACAGAGCAAGATGTTGCCCATGTAGAATATGATGTTATTAACTACTATACAGACGCCAGTCCCGATGTGAGTCCGGACTCAGATGCAACAACAACAGCGGCTTCAATGTCCGAGCAGCGTTGCTCCCGAGTCAGCAACAACAATAATAATAATAACAAGACATTGCTCGATGTTGTCGTTCACCCAAGACCAGCGTGTGACAGTATCAAGCTAGAGACTCCACTAGCCACGCCCACAGCAGAAACTTCGAGTACCAGCAGCAGCGGCAGCGGCAGCTCTGCAGCAATAGCGACACCGATGCGCACCAAAGGCAGCGGTAATGTCAACAGCCGGCATCGCAGTAAAGAGAGAACTTCTGCTGCTGCCGCTGCCAGCGCCACGCCCACACTGGGCGTAAATATGCGTGTAACAGGACAGTGTAGCCAGGGCGGACGCAAATACATGGAGGATCAATTTTCGGTGGCATATCAAGAATCGCCACTAACACACGAATTAGAATACGCATTCTTTGGCATCTACGATGGTCATGGCGGCACAGAGGCGGCTCTCTATGCGAAGGAGCATCTCATGTTGGAGATTGTCAAGCAGAAGCTGTTCTGGTCCGATAACGATGAGGATGTGTTGCGTGCGATACGCGAAGGTTACATTGGCACACACTTTGCCATGTGGCGCGAGCAAGGTGAGTGAGCGAGTCAACTATATGTGTGCGTGCATATGTATATAATAATAATCGCTTATCGATTGGCTGCGTCTGCTGCTCCTGCACCTCTCTCTCTCGAGTGGAATATTCCACAGGCTTGCCATCTGCTCACAAATGTGATATATGCTGGCAACCCCGCTGTGCGCCCGTCTGCTTGAGCATGCGTTAGAGCGAGATGGCAATGTACATATATAAGCAGATTAGCAGCGCAGCAAGTGTGCACAATTGGAAAGGTTTTATACAAATTGTTGATGCTTTGACGTCACAAACATAAAATAAATAAATCGACATATTGCTATCGGAATTTGAATTTGAATCTAATGTTTCTTTTGTTTTGTTTCTCTAATAGAAAAGTGGCCACGCACGGCTAACGGGCATTTAAGCACCGCCGGCACCACAGCGACGGTCGCTTTTATGCGCCGCGAGAAGATCTATATTGGACATGTCGGCGATTCGGGCATTGTGCTCGGCTATCAGAATCCGGGCGAGCGCCGCTGGCGTGCCAAACAATTGACAACGGATCACAAGCCCGAATCGCAGGCGGAGAAGGCGCGCATTCAACGTTCCGGCGGCCAAGTGGCCATCAAATCAGGTGTGCCGCGTGTCGTGTGGAATCGTCCGCGCGATCCAATGCATCGTGGACCCATCAAGCGACGCACCGTTGTCGATGATATACCCTTTCTGGCTGTGGCACGTTCGCTGGGTGATCTCTGGAGCTATAATTCGCGCTGCAAGGAATTTGTGGTTAGCCCCGATCCGGATGTTAAAGTGGTCAAAATTGATCCCAATACGTTCAGGTGTGTTTCCAGTTTCGGCAATGCAATAAAACGAACAAATCGGCGTCAGGCTGTGACTAAAATTTGAGTTTGGCAATACTTAATTTGAAGTTTGATCAGCAAGAGCAGCTAAAGTTAATTAGCTGCAATTAAAGCTAGATTACAGTGCTGTTGAGCAACACTGGATGCGCGTGCTGCAGACAAGTGTGCGTTTACCAACACTGTTAAATTCTAGTGCAGCAAGTTCTATGGCCACTTACCAACCCTTGACGTCACAATTAGGCTCTTTTACGCATTTGCCAACACGGATTGCCGAAAATCCCCATTCATACAAAATTAGGCCGCTTCGCATTTATCACCACTGTACATATTTGAAAATACCTTTTTATTTTATAGATGTCTCATCTTTGGCACGGATGGCCTTTGGAACGTTGTAAATCCGCAGGAGGCAGTCGACTCGGTTCAGGAGAAACATCTCATTGGCGAGTGTCTGCACGAGCAGGACGTTATGAATCCTAGCAAGGCTCTGGTCGACAAAGCCCTCAAGACCTGGGCCAACAAGAAGATGCGTGCGGACAACACGTCCGTTGTAACTGTGATACTGACGCCCGCATCAGCAGCAGGAGCTGGAGCAGCAGCAGCGACTGCGAATACAGCTGAGCTGGAGACTTCTTTAGATACGGAGAACAAATACCCGGGCTGCTTGGCAGCCCAATTGGCGGAGAGGGAGGAGCTCGACCAGGAGCTGTGCGGTCATATTGAGGAGCGGGAATATGTCCATGATACGCCGTACAGTGCCTTGGCCAAGCGACATTTGCCGCCGGAGCCGTATCGCAATTTCGACTATTACATTGAGGAGGAGATGCTGGAGGAGGTCGTCGAGGAGGAGGAGGAGGAGCAGGAAGAGGATGACGAGGAGGAACAGGAGCCAGAGGCAGAGAAAGAGCCAGAAATCGATGAGAACGTTGTGCAACAGAGCAAATATTGGCGCAGATCTCGGCTACAATCGATCTCCGGCTGGCCGCATCCCACTTCATTGATACGCCATCGTCGCCCGGAAGTGGACGAGGATCTATTGAGAGAGCTGTTACAGCGGCAGCAGGAGCACGATCCGGATATATATGGCAATAGTAATAGCAACATTAGCTGCAACAGCAATAGTAACAGCAACAGCAGCATCATCTCTAATGGTCACAGTAACTGCAACAGCAACAGCAAAGGCAACAACTGTGAGCTGGAGCTGGAGCACAGCTACGATAGCTACGTCAGCAACTCTTCGGTCAATGCCAGCAGCACGGAATACAGCTTTGCTGAATCGTACAACACGCTGCTCAACGAGCAGCAGGAGCATCAGCAGCAACCAATGCAACACCAACACCAGCAGCAGCAGCATCAACAGCAGCAGCAACAACAGCAACATCATCACCGGAATCGCAGCATGCAAGAGATATTGCAGGAGCAGCAGCGCTATCAGCAGCAGGAGGGCTATTCGCTGACGCAGCTGGAGACGCGACGCGAGCAACAACAACAGCAGCAGCAGCAGCAACAACAGCAGGAGCAGCAGCAGGAGGTGTTGGTGGCACACAGCAACAGGTGGCACCAACAACAACAGCAACATGAGACGACATATGTGGAGCAGCCGGCAGAGTTGCTAGCGCTGAATGCGCTGCTGCAGCAGGAGCGTGCTGAGGAGCAACAGGTGGCATTGGAGCGACAACAGCAGCAGCAGCAACAACTGTTGCTGATGGAGGCCAGCTCCAGTTCCAGTTCAAGTTCCAATTCTAGCTGCAGTTCCTCCAGTTGTTCCTCGTTCGGTTATGTCTCCTCTTGGAGTGAACCCAATATGCCTACGTTGCAGGATAACGAGGTGAGCTCCACGCTGCCGGCCACGCCCACACCAACGCCCACAACGGTGAGCGCGAAGGAGGCGCATATGGAGGATATGGATACAAGTGTGCAACAGTTGGTCATTGCCTCACAGCAGCAACAGCCGCCGCAGCCACAGCAACAGCAGCCGCAGCAGCAATTGCTGGCAGCCACACAACAGCCGCAGCAGCAACAGTTGTCGACAGCGCAGCCGCGCATACGCCGGCCGCTGCGTCGCTATCGCAACGTGCCCAATGAGAATCATCAACATTTGCAGACGCGTCGCCGACAGCTGTTCAAGCATACAAAAAGCAAGTCGTTTATTGCCTCCAGCGCAGCAGCAATTGTTGCCTACAACAGCAACAGCAGCAGCAACAACAACAGTAGCGGCAACAGTAACATAAACATTAATATTAACAGCAGCAGTGAAGCTCTGCCTAGTGCCAGTAACAGTAACAGTGTTAGCAGCATTAACAGCGTCAGCAACAGTGTTGTTAATAGCGCCAGCAACAGTAACGTTAGCAGCAGCAGCAGTCGACGTCGCAGCGTCAACAGTGGCAGCAGCGTTATGGTAACGCGTCGCAGTCACACCTTGAACCTGGCCAGCAGCGGCAGCGTTAGCAAACGCCAGCTGCGCAGCACCATCTGCCAGCTGAGCAGTCTGGATATGACAAAGCGCACGCTGCGCAGCAGCAATAACAGCGGCAACAACAACAACAACGGCAGCAACAATAGCAACAGTAACAACAGCAAGCAAAATAATAAATCCAGTCACAGTTTCAACAAGCCGGCAACACCAACAGCAGCAGCAACGCCGACAGCAGCAGCTGCAGGCGTAAGCAGCGCGTCGGGCGGCAACACGCGACGTATACGTCGCATCAATGAGGAGCGCGAGCAGCGACGCAGTCAGCGGCGCAGCACACTAAACGCAGCTCAGCTGGGCAGCAGCAGCAGCGGCAGCAGTATCAGCGCCGGCACCAGTCAGTTCAGTAAGCCAACGCGACTGCAGTCATGTAACGGTGGAATTGCAGCGCGTCCACCGCCGTCGCCAAAGAAACTGAACGCAGTCGTGCCGACGCTAGCGATTGGCACGCGCGCTTACACAGCGGCGCTAGCAGCGGCTGCACCTGATCTATCGAAACGTTGGTCCCTGCGCAGCAGCAGCACCAGCCGCATTAACAGTAACGCCAGCAGCAACAGTCTAAACAATAATACGATGGCAACGCTGGTAACAGCCATTCGCTGTTACAGTCCGCGCAGTCGAACGGCCGTTGCAGCCGCAGCAGCAGCGACACCGAGACGGCGAAATCAATGTTAGCTTGAGTAACGGGATTGTAGTACGAAAGAGATGGATAAGAAAGGAGAGGCGTGTTGAAAGAGGTAAAGGAGTATGAATGGAAGTAGGGTTGGCGCTGCCAACGCGTTTCAAAATTTCAAGTACAAATGCTATTAAAACAAAAAGGGAAACCTTATTAATTAGTTAGACGAAATGACAAAGTGTATGTAATTGGTAAAGATTCTGTTATTTTGTAACAAAACAATATTGTAGATGCACATACGCAATCAGATGTTGTACATAACAAAACATAAAGAGAAGCAAGTAAACAAAAACAATATATATATATACATATAAAAAAAGAAATCAGAGAACTTTATATATGCGCATGTATATTTAAGCCTAAAAATTAGTAATTACAATTTATAGTACTAAGCGCTCATACATAAAAAAAATAATTAAGTGCATTAAGACAACGGGTTAAATTTCGATCATAGTTAAACAAAGCTTTAACAATTTGAACAATATTGTATGCTAACATTTTTTTTTTTTTCGATTATCTATAAATTTAAGTTGTCAAAAATATTTATTTAAATAGGCTAGAAAGATGCTTATAACTGTAAAAAGAAAGAAAGAAAAAACATTCATATAATTTCTGAAATTAATTTATGTCTAGCTTAAGTTTATAACTATATATAGTAATATAAAAATGTTTCTCGTCTACTTTATTATTATTATTACTATTTTTTTTTTTATGTTAGATTAAGCTTAAGGAAATAAAACTTTAAATATAGCGAACATAATTTTTTTTATAAATGTAAAGTAATTGTTACAAAGAAATGCAAATGCAACCAAATTAAATAAAAAGAAATATTTTGTATTAAAAATAAACAACCTATATTTTAGCAAGAATAGAATTGAAGAAACTTCATCTGGTGGCCGGTAATCGAGCTCAAAGTAATAAAGAGAGCTGCCCAACGTGCACACATACGTGCTGCGGCGCACAAATTAGCAGCGGGGTGGCAACTCTATGCGAATGATATGCGCAATTAATCGGTATCGATAATGAGCTGCAACACTTATTGCCCGCTCTGAAGTAACGTTTGTGGTCGTTTAAACTACGAACATGTAAGTTTTGTATTAAAAATATATAATATGTCCATTTCTGTTCTGCCATTTGGTATGCGTGCCACCTAACAGATTACTATATATGTATGTGTAAATGCATTAAATGCGCAAAACTGACAACAAAAACTTATTTGTTTCGTTGTCAAACTCGCCGCACTCGATGCACGTGTTTGTGTGTGTGTGTGTGCTTACGAGGAGTGTGCCTATACGCACATACGTATGTATGGGTGCGCTTGAGTGGCAAGGAAGAAATCGAAATCGTGTGCAAGCCATGCAAAGCCGAAACGAAAGCAACAGCAGCAACAGCGACTGCGACTGCGACGCAGCAACAAGAATTCTGGCCATTTGCCGACAACAGTTAAACGCGTTCGCTTCATTCTGCTGCGCGCTTGCCGCCCTTCGAGCGTACGTACGTACATGTATATATATATATATTTATTTTTTTTGGTTACTTTGTTTTGCGCATATGTGTATTTGTTTGTCTAACGGCGAGCAGCGTGTGACGACACATGCTCTTGCGCTTGTTTTGTTGTTGTTGTTTTTTGTTTTTGTTTTTTTTTGTTTAATAAGAAGTAAGAAGAAATCAAGCGAAATGTACAAGATTGTTTATGTGTTCATGTGGGTGTGTTGATGTGTGTTGGATTTGTTGCAGAGTGTAAACAAAACGGCGTGCTGCGCGTGTTTCTGCTGGCATTGTGCGTGTGAGGTTAGAACCAAAGTCTAGATCAAAATCGGTGCAATATGCTCGAAGCGTATATAAAAATAAAAAAAATGACAGCTGTCAATGCGCGTACACACACAGGCAAACCAGCGGCAAAGGAAATTGTCGTTTTCTTAAGCGTTGCAATAAGCGTACATTATGTGTGCCTCAAGAATTTGCCAAGTCCAATTGGAGTTGATTTTCGTATTCTACATATGTGTGTGTGTATTTTTGTGTTGTCGCGCCGTGCTGTCTGTCTGTTTGTCTTCGCGCGCTTGCATGTGTGTGTGTGTGTGTGAGTGTGTGACTAAGTGTGAGCGTATTTTCCACCCCAGCAGCGTTTCGAAACGCGGCCACAGCTCGGCTCCCGGCTCGCAGTTTTGTGCGCAGCTTCCCTTGAGCCGCAATCCCAGTTCTTATTTGTTCCCTGCTTACTTCTACTTCTTCTTTTTCTTCTACTTCATGCTGCTGCTGCTGTTGCTGCCGTTGCTGCCGTTGCTGTTGTTGTTGTTGTTGGCTTTTCAACCCCCCTGACAGCGTCTTGAAACGTGTTTCAAAATGGGTGGCTCACAGCTGTATGGGTTTTATTTGTTGGGCTTTGCTGCGGCTTGCCGTTGTTGTTGTTGTTGTTGCGCATTATCCTTGGTTGTGCTGTGTGCGCGTTTTCGTCGTCAATTATGACATCAACACACGCTTTAGCACACACACACACACACACACACACACTCATAGACAGCGCTGCTTTGTGCCCATAAGCAAAGTTACGTTGCGAGCTTTGTCCTTTGACCAAAGCTCGCGTTGCCCTCAGCTTCGGCTTTGCTTGATTCGTGCTTACAGCCGCCGAGCCGAACAGCAGGGCCGCTACTTTGTCTAGTGTTTGTTTGTGTGTGTGTGTGTGTTTTGTTGTTGCTATTGCCTTGCCGTTTGTTGTTAGTTGGCTGCGTTTGCTACCTGTGAGCTCGCGCTATTATAACTGTATTTCATTTATTTTCTTGTTATTTTTGGTTCTTCGCTTTTGTTGTGGCTGCAATCATCTTGCAGTTGACGCTGAGAATTAATTGTTATCGATTTTTTTTGTTTTGTCAAAGCTATCGGCTTAGTATTATATAGTTACATGTGCATATGCTGCATATTTACACAGACATATATATGTGTGACTGTGCATATTTCTTGCTACATATATTCTAATTTTATTTCATTTCAACTTTGGCTTTTGTGGCACAATTCAAGCAGCGATCGCCCCCCTTTGCAATCATATTTACTCACTCCCGCTCCTTTACATCGCCGTCTCACTCTCTCTCTCTCTCTTTTCCTCTACATCTCACCTTTTCTTGATCATTTGCCCCAATATGCAGCGCACATTTGAAGGGAAAAGTTTTTATGTTTCTGACGCTTTGGCCTAAAAATATCATCGAACAATTTTGAGTTGGACTCGCAGCTGTTTTCTTTTTTTGTTGTTTTTTTTTTTATTTTTGGGAAATATGAAACTTCTTAAATAGTTCAAAAAATATCTTTTTAATGTTTATTGTGTGCCCATTTTTGTAGCTCTTTCGAAAAGCTTTGCGCCTAATTCTGTGCTTTAAGCTTACAACAGTTGGTTGGAACTTCGCCTAATCAGAAAGGAATTGATTTAAAGTTTTATTGTTGATTTTTTAAATATGAAAATCCTATAAATATTTTTTTTTTATGAGTTGTCCATATTAAAAAAATAATTTTAGGAAAATTTCAATTTTTTTTAATTGAAAAAATAAAAATGAATAATTTTATTATACTATAGATACTTGTTAATTTATTATATATTTTGTAAAATATTTGTTTGACTTGTAAAATATTTGGAATTTGTGTAATCTAAATATATTCTGGAGCTTCTACAGACGAGTTTTTCTTTTAAGTACAATTGACCTAGAATATCTTCGCATATCTATCTGCTGAAATGCTTTTAACTAGTGAACCATGGGACCTGTAGACTTTAAATTTGACTTATAGATAGTTCTAACTTAGAAGCCAGCAGAACTTGATAATTTCAATATAATACTCAAATCTATCAAATCAAAGATCTATAATTTGGAACTTGTGTCTAAATGCACTTAAATAGGAAAAGGATATAAGAACTAAGGCTGAAAACTCAGGTACTACAGAAGCTCTAAATTTCCTATTCAACAGTTAGTTAGCTACTAATTCAGGGACTCTATGAAACACATGAAAAACCTTCTAAGGTTTCTGAAAAAAAAAACGGCCAATGATTACTGTACACCTTTCTGACTGTAGTTCATAAAATCTATTTAGCCATATATAAATCTCGCTATTCCTGTTGAATCTCTACAGCTTTCGCTCCTCAGACATGTCTTTAAACAGCGTTTTGCCGCTCCCTTAATGCTCGATCGCTCCTACGCCATCGATTTCCCAATCGCATGTTTTTTTTTTTGTTCTTTATATTTATAACGAGTCCAACATGAAATTTTACACTGAAGCTATGTCTAATCCAACCAAACTGCTTGATGCTATAATTAAAACGCTCGTCATCTTTAAGTTTAGAACAGAAATTTGTGTATTTTCCAAATGATACAACATCATTTCCATCTCTGTCTCACTCTGCTCTCGCTCTCTCTCACTCTATGTACCTCTCTATATCTATTTATCTATCGCTCTTGGTCCTATATCTCATTTTATGGGCAGCCCCATGCCGTGTGTAGTCAAAGCTTCTTCTTGCTTTATTTTTGGCTTGGCCATATTTATAGCGCTCATTCAGTGCATTTTGTTGGCTGTCTCTCACACTCGCTCTCGCTCTCACTCTCATTGGCATTATCATTTTGCTCTTTTCCTTTCTCACACTCTCTCGCTCTCTCTCTCTGTCTTGTTGGGCTCGGCTCTAATGGCTGTCCTAGGTGCATGGCACGGAGCTAAGTTCAATTACCTTTAAATGGTTTATACAAACAGACGCAAGAGATGGGCAACTGATATCAAACGGCGCATGCACCCAATACACACACACACACACACACACACACACACACGCACACACACACACGCAGGCGCACAGATTAGGCAGACGTGCGCCTGATCCCAGTTCTCAGTAGCCCGTTGTCAGCTCCCAGGCCGAGGTGAGGCAATGCAGCAGCAACAACAATCGACAACAACAACGTACAAGCAACTCAAGTTGCTGCCAAAAATAAATTTGAACTCAAATCGCGGCGCAGTCGAGGAAAAACCAAGAGTGCCAAGAAAAACCAACGCAATGAATTCTTCTTGTTTTCCCACTCGAGAGCCAGGCAAAAGCAAACCACAAACGAACCGAGCCGATATACATTCATACATATATATATATATAGTTCTACTTCTAGCTATACATAGATATGCGTACACAGACATACCTACTATATCTATGCTTGCAACACGGCCACGCCACGCCCCCGCCGCCCCGGATGAGGCGCGCTTCAAGTGCAGACGCTCATGCCACTTGGTGCATGGGGTTAGAGTCGTTCTTGTTGTTCGTTTTTTTTTCGGACAGGGCTGTGAAGCCATCCCCAAGTCCAGGGGCGCCCCTTCATGACGCAACGTCTACGGACGTGACGACCTCATTAGTTTCGAGTTTCCCAAAAAAAAAAAGAAGGAACATAAGCAAAAACAATGTGAAACGCAAAAGAGAGCAGGAAAATTGTTGAAATAAAGAAAACAAAACAGAAAGAAAGAAAATAAAACAACGGAAAAAGCATTCAAATGTTGCGGCCGGTGTGCTTAGGGAGCGGAAAGCTTAAACTCTAGCTACAAAGTATATACAGAAATATATATACAAATTATATAGAAATACACAAACACACAGTTGTATATAAAGATATATATATATATATACCCAAATACACATCAAGCGATCTTTCTCGTTTGGCCCCGATCTCATCTCACATCTTGCGGCGCGTCTCACGTCTCTCATCTCACGTCTCACGTCTGGCCGCCGCCTTGTCTCATCCGTGTCTATTTATAAAGTCGAAATAATTCAGAGAGTATCCAAGTTGGACCGTGCATAAAGTACAGTTGTGTGCTTACGCTCCAAGTGATGCAAGTGAAACAAGTTGAACCACCGATCGAGATATACTAGATAGATTGATCTTGCTATATGTATGTATTTATATCCATATAGCTTTGCGAATCCTGTTGATCAAGGGTACAGTTTCAAGAGTGAACTATAAGCAGAGTCTACGATGCGCATATACTGATATCTATATATCAATCGATCTATATGTTGATTTTTACTCTTGTCTATATATGGTATATTGTTCCTTAAGATTATAAAACTAAACTTTGAAAGCTAAGATATTATTCTGCATATCTGTCAAATATTTAGAGAAGTATTCGGAGAATAAAGAGACAGACTCAATGCTCTATATAGTAGAGAAGCTCTATATATAGTATTTGATATAGTTTCAGATTTTCTCAGATGGATCACCGATACGTTAAATTTTAAAAAATCCTGTCAGAATCTTGATCGATCTTAGCTTCAGCTTGGGATTACTGTAAAGACAAATGCAGCTCTTTAAAGCTAGGCAAATTATTTTTATACCCTGAGCCCATTGAAAATGGGAAATCAGGGTATAATGGTTTTGTTAAAAGTATGTAACAGGCAGAAGGAGGCGTGGCAGACCCCACAAAGTATATATATTCTTGATCAGGGTGACGAGAAAAGTTGATATAGCCATGTCCGTCTGTCCGTCCGTCCGTCCGTCCGTATGTTTGAACGCGTCGATTTCCGAAGATACAAAAGCTAGAGAGTTCATTCTTTTTGTGTTAGGTTCGTATATTGCACGCGCAGTACGAGTTTGTTTCAGAAATTCGATAACTTGTATATTGGGAAAGTTATCGATAAACGAATTTATCGGGAACCAGTTATAAAATTCTAGCTAATTCATCTTTAGAGTTAGAGTCTCCAATAGTCTTCTGCATATATATAGATACTAATTTAATACAATTTCGGTTTTTGTCAGATTTTGGATTCCGGTCCCCACTTCGCCCCACCACCCCCAAAAAAAATGCATTTCAAATACTAGAGATATGCAGTTTGGTTTAGCATATAGATATGAATATCATAATCATAATCTGAAGATATCAATACGATTGTCCATCTAGAAACCGAATTATTAATCATCAAAGTTTTCTCATCAAAATCCATGCGGCGCAGCAACAAAGGCAGAGAGAGACAGCGAGACGCTTGCAATGCTTACACACATGCATACACACATACATGCATACACATGTAGATCAGTGTCTATGTGTGCGTGTGGTTTTGCATGCGTGTAGAAACGAATCGAATAATTCTTGGAATATTATTCGTTCGAAGAAGGGCTCATAACGTAGTCGTGCAGTCTCGACTTGTTTGTAGTATCTTAAATGAGTTCTGCTTTAAGATTACAGTCTTGAGACGAGTAATTAAACTCAAAGTCCAATGCTCGTCTCATTCTTTGTGATTGTGTGGGTTTCAAGGCGTTCATAAACCCGTTTTAGTCGTGCACCTAACTAGAGTCAGTCAGTCTAAGCGTGTTTATACTGTAATCAGTAACTTAATCAGTTACTCAATCGATTAGTCAGCTAGTGTGTACTAAATTTGCATCTCTTGCTGACTTAATTAATTCTCTCTCTCTATCTCTCCCTCTCTATCTCTTTATTTCTCTCTCTCTCTCTCTCTCTCAATTTCACTTGGCCTCTCATTTAGTCATGCTGTCAAATCGTTGATTAGTTAGTGCCTTCATCAATCATTCAGTTAATCTCTCAATCAGTCGATTCGTCAGCCGGTGAGACATTTAGTCTAATGTCATTCAATCTGTAAGTCGCTTCGAACATTCAGATCAATCAATCAGTCACGCATTGCTTCCATTTGTTAATCGTTCAATTAGTCAGTCTGTCAATGAGGTAAGTATTCATTGCCTAACTAGTCAAGCAAATTATTATTTATAAACAATTCAGTATGAGAGCAACTAGTTAGTCAGTTAGTTAGTTGGCCTGTCAATCAATCAAGCAATTTGTCAATCAATCACTCGCAAAATTGCTTTTTTAGCTGGCCACTCAGACAGTCCTGTAGCTCATCAATCATTGGCCACGTCAGCAATCAGTCAATCTGTATTGGTCAGTCCATCAATCAGCTCGTCAGTCAAACATATTGTTATCAGTCAGTCGCTTGATCAGTTAATCATTCAGTTCATCATTCATCGAGCAGTTAATCAATCAGCTAATCAGTCAGCTATGTATAGAGATCAATCAATCTGTCAATCGCTGCGTCAAACTGTCAATCATTGCGCAGTCCGTCAAACTATAGATCAATCAAACAATCAGCTTGTCAGTTAATCATATTGAATTATAAACATGACACTGTCAATCATTCAGTTAAGCAATCACCTATCCAGTCAACACATATTGCATTATAAACATTTCAATATCGACATCAATCAGTCAGTCCATCAATCCGTCAATCATATACTTACCAAGCCAAACTAGATCAAAGTGAAGATCTTGAATCTGTTAAGTTTTGCGCCATATTTATCTATATCTGAATGGGAACAGTTAAAGCTAATGCTAATTTTGGATATATTCGTTTATATTTATATGTATATATATATATTCAGATATATGTATATTTTGTACGCGATCAGCTTGACTGCAAATTTTCAGTTAATTTTGTGTAATGGCAATGGAATGTGCACACAATGTGAAACTTGGCCAAAATGTTTAGGTTAAATTTTCCTTCTATTGTGCATAAATGCGAAACGTTTTTCCGACTCACATTTCTTCTTCTTCTTTTTTCCTTCTTTTTTTTTTGTGGGCCATGAAGCTGCGCTCTCTCTCGCTATTCGTTCTCTCTCTCGCTGTTCACAGTTATACTTATGTACACCTACACACACACACACACAGACACACACATATGAGCATTGCGCGCACACTTTGAACTTTTATTTGGAAAATCGCCAACCCCACACGGCGCTTTTGTTGGACGATCAGCTAAAGACCCCAATAGAGAACGGATAGAGGGACGGACGTAGGGACGGACGTGCCACCAAAACGGGGGCATGGGTTGGTTGAGGGGGCTGCTTGGGAAAGCGGTTTAAGGTGGATCTGTTTTGAGGCATGAATGAAAAAGTGTGTGAGAGAGAGAGAGAGGGCGAGGGAGGAAAAGATAGATAGGAAGAGTGTGTTGGGGGAGGTATGATGAACAGGCGAATGGCTAGCTGGCTAGCTGGCAAGCTGGTGCTGCCGCTGCAAAGTGGCAAAAGCAAAGCAAAGCAGCCGCAATCACGGCCACAGCCAGAGATGTTGGCAGAGCTAGTGAGTGGCACAGCCGGCGCAGCGGAGCAGAGCATGCGCTGCCGGCTGCTGCTGTTGCTCAGCTCGCCTAACAGCGTCAATACAACAGGCTGCGATGGCTGCTCGGCCGCTCGTGGCGCTCGGGCCGCGGCCAATTCGAGTTGGTTGCCTGAATTCAGTTTTCAGTATTCGATTGGACTGCGTCTGTGACTATTTCATCGCGCCGAGAACCGAAATCCCGACAAACGGATCCAAATTTAAATACAAAATTCAAAGCACACCAAGAGAGAAAGAGACAGAGAGAGAGAGAGAGAGAGAGCGAGGGAGAGGGAGAGTGGGAGAGCAAGAGAGAGACTGGCAGAGAACAGAGAGCAAAAGAGAGAGATGGTAAAACGCTTTCGTTCGCGCTTTGCGCTTTTCCTGCTTTCCGTGTATTCATGTGCATGTGTGTGTGTGTGTGTGTGTGTGTGTGCTTCGACTTTTCGTGGCTGTTGTTGTTGAAAATCACTTGCACTGGCGCATACTACAATATCATTTGTTCACTTCTAGCTAAGCGTATGACCGATCGTACGACCGTCTGCCTCTAGGTGGGCGGGTCTGGCAAGAGCTCTGCGATCTTAAATGGCTTGCGATTGCCTCTTCGCAGCCTCACAGCATTCTCTGAACGAGGGCAAAGAACACATTCACAGCAAGCACCTATAACTTGTATAACATCTGAGTTCTTGAGTCTAGAGTTGGGCATTACATGATCTCATAATGCCAATAGTTCCCTAATAAGACATTACGCGTCTGTGCTCAAGTTCCTTTAAGTTTCAAACGGCACGTTCGTTCCATATAACTTTGCTCGCTTTTGCCCATATATGTCTATATATAGAGAGATACAGTACTAAACTGAAATCAAAAATATTTCTAAAGAAATCTTGGAGCAGTCTTGAAATCTTTGGGAACTGAGCTTGAAATCATTTTTCGATAAAGTCTTTCTTATTTTTTTTGAATTTCTAAGAATTTTGCTTGCTACTAGGAAAAGCTACGAATTTTTATTAAATAATGCTTGGGTCTAGGAAAGGCTTAGAATTTGTATTAAATAATGCTAGGAATAAGGAAAAATCTACTAACTGCAACGAATCATATATAAAATTGCCAAATTGAGTAATGAAGTTGTTATATATCACTAGATCAGTGAGGGAGTTTTCCTTGAGGAGGTTTTTCTTATATATGCTTATAATATATAATACCTAATTCAGTGTTCCAACTAAATTCTACTATCTCGCACTCAGCTCATAGAAAACGAGTTTCGTTATTCTCTTAAATTTTCAGGCATTGCTAGGAGCTATGCGAGTGTGAGAGTGAGAGAGGGAGAGAGAGACAAAGAATAAATGGTGGCAAATTTCATTGAAAGCTGTTTATCATCATCAGTGCTTGGTGGCTCATGATTTGAGCTGCTCATTCTGCACTCATTGTGAGGGTATCTAAGAGTCAGGCATTGCTAGATCGCCGCGGCTCTTAGATTTTTGTTCATTTTCTTCGAATTTCATATAGCTGTATAGCTATATATATAGCTATCTAAATAAACTGAATATAATAAAGACTGTAAACTAAATAGAAAATCAAAAGCTTTAAATGCTTAAAGTTCTGCTTTATGTCCTGCTTGTTAAAAGCTCTGCATAAGCTTGGCTTGAGCTGCTGCTGCGCTTGTGAGAGAGAGAGAGTGAGTTTGAAAGCCAGAGACAACGTGTGTGAAAAGTGCTGAAGTAACCCTTTGTGGAGCTTTTTTTTCAAGTGAATTGAACAGGTTCAACACCTGCGCCCCTCTCATATGACTCACAATGCGTTGGTAAAGCAGCCAGTTCAGGCTGTGCCGCTGTGTGTGTATTTGGGGTGCTTCGAATTGGATTGCAGCGTATTGTTGTTGTTGTTGTTGTTGTTGTTGTTATTGGTGGACTACTACGCGGCATATTATAATGCGACAGTAACCATGGAGCCGCAAGCTCACCTTTAAGGCGATAAGATAAAGCTGCCGCTAACAGAGATTAGATATTAGCCGCCTATTGGGTTCCAGCCAAAGCATGAGTTGGCCGTCGCGTCGCCCCACGGCGCTGCGCTGCGCTGCGTTGGGTTGCGTTGCGCTGCGCTGCGCCGAGGCTCGACGAAGCCAGTCACATTATCTCCAAGACTGGCAAGCAGTAAAATAGAGCAAAGCTGACGAGGTTTGAGACACGTTTAAAAGCGGCGCGGTGCATAGTGATTTATATAATGAAATTTCAATTATTAATATTAATACTAAAATTAATATAAATAGTTTTTTGTAAATATTTTTTAATTTTTTTTTTTTTAATTAATTATTTATTTCATTGCTTTAATTTGTTGCAAATTTGTCTTGCATTCAAGAAGTTGCGACGTCACGCTTTTCATTTTTCATATTTTCATCCACAGCGCTCTCTGTATGCGTGTGTGTGTGTGTGTGTGGGTGTGTGTGTGTGTGTATCTGTTGTGATGTTTACGTATGGACGTGATTTCATGCTAACAAATTCGATTCTATGTATTTTTAATTTTAGTCCAAGGTTTGAAACAACAACTGCCGCCAACTATAAACGTAATCAAAGCAACAAAGAAGCGCACAACGCAAAAACAAAGTCTTCAACGAGCGAAAGTGAGAGAGAGAGAGCGAGAGAGAGCGAGAGAGAGATCGTCATTAACAAAGCAAAGAGAGTCTGATCGAGCTATATACCGACGTGCATACCAAAGGGGCGAGAGACACTGGCAGGAGAGCTGGCAGCTGTAGCTTGGCCAATACAAAAAAAAGAAAAGAAGAAAAAATTAAAAAATTACGCATACGCAGTGTGAAGCGCAATCGCAGCCAAGAAGAGCAAAACAAAAACAAAACAAAACACAAACACAAACAAAACGAACAAAATTCATACAAGAGCAAAGATTAATAATAAAATAAACTGATCAGCACTGACTCAGCCCAACTGTGTGCCACGCCCCACGCCCCACGCCCATCACCTTGTTCGCCTCATCAATGGTGTTGGCCAGCGAAATTGTTAACGATCATAGATAGTTGCGGCAGTAATTGAAACGTTTGTCAAGTGCCTGCCTGGGAGCAATTGCTACTTCTTAATACAACAACAAGAGGAGGAGGAGGAGAAACAGCAGCAGCAACAACAACTCAGACTACAACAACAACGATTATATCCAACGGGAGCGAATCGCTGCCTCAGAGCCACCGTGCAGTCAGCATTGCATTGGTGGTACAAAACTATTCAAACTGTAGCCGGCTAGAAACTCAGGTGAGTGGCTTCTCAATGCAATACCATTTTGAATTCTTCTTTTTAGCTTAAAACTAAGTGTAGACTTTTAGAGAGCATCTTCAGATGGTTTCTTCTATTAAGAAACATTTTTTAAAGATTTTTTAACGAATTTTTCTGCTCTATGAATACCTAAAAAGATCATGGCTTTGATGACTTCTTTTATAGAGACTTCTTGTACACTTTTGTGTGTAGATTAAGTTTTTAGTCTCATTTTAGTTATTTTATTTTATTTTATTTATTTATTATTTATTTTATTATTATTATTTTTTTATGCCTTTCTATTTATGTTGACTTAAAAGTAGACTTTTCAAAATTTAATTTTTATATATGTTTTTAAGTCAACATAAATTAAAAGGCCAACACAAAATATTAATAAAAAAATAAATAAAATAAAACTAAAAATTTAATCTACAAGTTTTTAGTTTTATTTTATTTATTTATTTTATTTTTTATTTTCTGTTGGTCTTTTAATTTATGTTGACTTAAAAACGTATATAAAGATTTGATTTTTTTTTTAGTTTTAGTTTAGTTAATTTTATTTATTTTGTTTACATTTTTATTTATGTTGACTTAAAAGTTTTTTTTTTTTTTTTTTTTAATTAATATATGTGTAAATTTTTTTTTTTTTAAATGTAAATTCAATTCAATTCAATTTATTGCACTCTTTGTTATAATTACAGTTTTGTGAATAGTATCTTACAATAATTAAAGAGTTTAGACTAAGGATTAGGCCTTTTCTGCTTAGATATTTTTTTAGGAGTATGACATGGTATATAAGATGACATAATTATTGGGGGGAAAATCAAAGAAATAGAAAACCCCAAGGTAATTTATTACAAGCTAACTTAAACACTAATAATACTTAAAAACTAAATGGCTATGCCAGGTCAATATATGTGTAAAGAATCGTTTTTATTCATTTGATTATTTATGGATTTTATAGCATAAAAGAAAGTAAAGAGTTTCTTGTGGATTTTTAGTAGATTTTATTTTATTTTATTATAAAAACTATTTTTCTTAAATGAAGTATAGGGATTTTTATAGAATTATTTTATTTATTTATTTTATTTTTTTTTTTTTTGTATTTTTTTTGTATTTTTTTTTTTTTTTTTGTATTTTATTTTATTTTTATTTTTATTATTTGCTTAAAAGAAAGTATAGATATTTTTATAGAATTTTGATTTATTTATTTTTAAATTTTTGTTGTATAGTTTCCTTGTGCACTTTTTTGACAACTTTTTTGCTGAGTGTTATTTTATGCTATAGAAAGCATTAAAGTATAGGTGTAGAGATTCACACTTTTGTAGAGTTTTTGATTCAGTTTCTTGTAGACTTTTTTATGGACTTTAGATGTATGCTGCTTAAAGGAAAGTAGAGAGATTTTTGTAGACTGTTGCTGTTAGGTTTTTTGTAGAGTAGTGTAGAGTTGTTCTATGCGCTGAATATCTATTGATTTATAAAAAAAAAAAATTACGAAAAAGTCTACGAAAAAATAAATTTAAATAAAAAATATTGTACAAAAATCTCTACACTTACATCAAAGTAAGTAAGTGATGTAAGTAAGTGTAGTGATGTAAGTGTAGAGATTTTTGTAGAATATTTTTTATTTATATATATTTTTTCGTAGACTTTTTTGTTTAATTTTTTTTGTAGATTTCTTTGTAGACAACTTTGTAGAGTAATTTTGTTTTATATATATTCTTTTATTTATTTGTCTACTGCTTGCAAACCTTGAATTAATTTACGTAGCTTACTGGAATGTAAGCTTACGGTAAGAATATATCTGCCTTGGAGATTTTTTTGTAGACTAAAATCAAGTGTAGACTGTTTGTTGTAGAGCTCGAGTTGCTGACAAACCTTGCTGAGCTGTCAGCTTATTTGTTACTTGAAAGTCAGCTTACCTAGCGTAATAGTTTTATCTCTATTTTCGAGACCTTACCCTGTAGTCGTCGGCGTTCTCTTTAAACTAAGTTTTATGAGCTACTTCAGTCAAATGAGTGTGAAATTGATAGAGCTTGAAGAGCTAAGAAGGTTTTTAGCTCCAGATGCTGCTCAATAATAGCTAACGTAGAGTAAGTTAGAGAGCGAGCAGGGAGTCAAATTCCATGAGAAAGAGAGGGAAGATTGGAACAGTTGAAATTGGTTTTGGCCAATATAACGTACATATATATATGTATATTTAATTTCATTTCATAAAAAGTCTTCATTATCGCTGTTCGCTGGCTCGATACTTGAGCAGCTCAACGTACGCACATGCACGCACACACATGTATATACATGTATATATATGGGGGAGCAACACTCGTGACCAAGGCCCTGTCAGTTGTTAGTTTCGGTCTTATCAAAGAGCCAACAAACAGTTAGAACTTAAAACTTGCTCAACTCATAGGCCGAGAACAAATGAATATTTGGAATTGTCTGTAGTGGGCAAACGTGAGGCTAGAGATGGGCTTTAGAGGCGTGACACGACCAGCACGAAAGGCATAAAGTCTAGATATAGAAGCTGAAGACTTAAGCTGAGCTGTCTATATACTAGAACTTCGGCTTTTTGATCTATGATAAGTGCCTCAGGGCAAAGTTTGTTTCAGTTTATAAATATTGCGTATACGCAATGTTAGCCAAATATGTTGGTTTAGCTAGTAATTATTCATAATATAAAGATCATTTATATATCATATGACATATCTAACTATATCTAACCATATATGCCTAATACTATGGAGTGGAAGCATATAATTGCTATATATACACATATATTGCTATATCATAAGGGAAAACCCCAAGCACTGCTATAGATTGATAGTGTCTAGATATATATTGTATATACATATATATATATGCAGTCAAAGACAGTATTGTGCTTACATATGATATCATAGAGTCACGCGGCCATTACCAATATCAGAGCTCTACAAATAGAATCAAGCGAGTGTTTGGGCAACAGTCAGCAGCAGCAGCAGCAGCAGCAACAGTAACGAAAAATATGCCCCAAAACCCGCCCCAGCACTTGGGCTCGCTTTTATCAGCGGCTTATCAGTAAATAATTCCACCTGTTGTGCAGTTCAGAGGCGTTCGATGGGCGGGACGGAAGGCGGCTGAAGGCGGTGGGCGAGGGACGGGCGGTGGATAGTAATGGACAGACTTGCTGGAACGCAGGGGTCGCTGTAGAGCAATGCTTAATGCTCTCTCACTCTCTCTGCGTGTGTGTGTGTGTGTGTGTGTGTGTGTAAAGTGAAGATAAATTCAAGCAGGTGTCGCTTTGAGGCTTGTGCCTTTAGTACGAGCGAACGAAGCAGCGCTTATTATATATATCCATATGTACACATATACAGACTCACACACACACACACACACACACACATGCAGATCCATTTGTATCTTTTGTGAGCCGCTGCTTGCAGCTTTTTACATATTTACGTCGACTTGAGTATCGTGTAGTGCTTGAAGTAAAAAAAAAAAAACATTAAAAAAAATCATTTTTTTTTTTTTTTTGCTGCTGTGTTTGCATTGCTCAGCAGAAAGCCTCTGCTTGGCCCATTGTCAATGGATTTCATAGATAGCGAGCACCAATACACACACACACACAGAGAGAGAGAGAGAGGGAGAGAGAGATAGAATCACTGACTGCGATTCAGTTGGGTTTCTTTTTAATCTTATCTTAAGACTTGAGTCGACATCGTTGCCATACCAACGCTGACGCTTTGTAATGCACGCAAACACACACACACACACACACACACACACACACACACACACACACACACACACACACACACACACACACACACACACACACACACACACACACACACACACACACACACACACACACACACACTTGCTTCAATACATTTCACGATAACTTTCATTAGTTCTCCTTCGACTCATGATAGGGGTAGGCACTCGAAAAAAAATAATAATAATGTACATACATACATATATATATGTTAATGATTTTAAGCTGCTTTATGCACGCCTGAGGCGCAGTTTCGATGCTTAAGTTGTCCTCTTAATAGATGTAATGAAATAGAGTGAAAACTTGGAATTTCAAGTCAACTCCTTATGAATATAAATGTATTCAAAGAATTGCTCAGCAAGGTTAGCAGGGTTTCAGTTGATCTCAGGATTCATATATGCTACTATGCCAATGAAAAGATTATCACTCTGAAAACTTTATCAAGATCAATATCAATATCAATGTATATATTAGTTTCCATATATTAGAACACGATTAAGATCACGTATTGTATATTGTATATAGCACTATATATACATAGTTCCCAGAGCTGAATTAACACTGCATATGCTACCATAATCAGGGTCTATGTGAGGCTTACGCTTATGTCTGTGCTCTCCTGCAATTATTCTCATGAAATATGTATATATATAGTTTATATGCATATTTATACACATATGCATGTGTGTATACCCTGTGTACAAATCAGGTCATACTCTTTACATAACTACAATGATCTAATGCACATAGGATGGATTGTTTTCCATCTGAACGATAAACATGCATTGCCTTGTATGTATGCATATATATATATGTATATTTATTTATTTATAAGCACATACATATGTGCATTGTTACAAGTGCAGGGTATTTCGTATTTTAGTTCATGCCCATTTGTTTCATCTCTGTTTACATCCGCGCTTCTGTTGTTTTTGCAGTGAGAGCGACCCACGTCAGTCTTCAGTTTCACTCTTCGTTTCGAGCTTCGTGCGGTTCGGTCTTCGGCCTGCGCCCAGAGCTCTCTGCTGGCGTCGCTGTCCCCGTCAACCCTTACTTTGTTGCTGCTGCGCTTAAACGCAAAAAAACAACAACGAAAAAATCGTTTTGCTACTGTTCTAGGCGTTCGTTTATGTGGTGTGTGTGTGTGTGTGTGTGGGCGGATGTCATAACACCAACTTGACGTTGGAGTTGCACTCGCTTAGAATTCTAGGCCTGTGCGGGTGTATATGTGCATGCATTTATTTATAAACTGAGCTCATTGTTTGCCCCACACGCGGCTTTGACTCGCTCTTAGCTACTGTTTATGTGTGTGTGCTTGAGTGTCTCAATCTGAGTCTCCTGTGCGCTGGCAAGCGCGGCCTCTTTAACTGTTATATTACGTCGCGCTCTCTCTATGCTCGCTCACTCTCTCTCTTTGGCTATCGTTCTCTCACTCACACGCAGCCTACAGCTGTGTGCTCTCCCACTCACTCATGCGCGCGTCGCCGTCGTCGTCGTCGTTGACGTCGCTGCGGGGTTGTTGTTGTAAACTCGGTTTCAAGCTTTAATTACGTCTCATACACACACACACACACACACACACACACAAAGCTACGAGGGCAAACAGACGGACTCATTCAGCCTCAGCCGCAGCTGTGTGCACGCGTGTGTGTGTGAGTGTGTATTTTCATATGTTCGTTTTATGCGGGGCCGTCAGGGGGCGCTGCGTCGCAGTTGTTGAATTGTTGTTGCTCGTTTGGCCTGGCGCGGTATTCCTATTTTTGTTTGCCCGTCGGTTGACGTCGCCCCTGTTGCTGTTACTGTTGTAGTTGTTGTTGTTGCTTTAGTTCTTCTTCTTCTTCTTCGTGTTGTTGTTGTTGCCCAACGGTACTTCTGAGCGCCAGCTATTATTTGCTCGAATTCAGTCAAGCTTTGTGCTTCGTTGGTGCTGCTCGCGAAGTTGTCGCGTTGTCGTTGTCGCCATCGTCGTCGTCGTCACTGTCGTCGCCGTCGTCGTCGTCATCGTCCCGTTGTTGCACCCAAAAAAAAAAAAAAATAATAATAATAATAAATAAATAAGAAAGAAGAAGCAGAAAGAAGAAATATTAAAACCATCCCAGTCGAGCCAACCCACCAAATCGTTTTTGTTGTGCTCGTTGCGCCTACTCCTCACTCGGCTCTTACTTCGAGTGTGTGCGTGTGTATTTGTGTGTGTTAGTATCTCTCTCTATCCCGCTGTCTGTGTGTGTGCTTGTGTTTTTGCCGGCTTTGGCGCGGCCTTAAAACGTGAGTATATGCGCTCTCTCTCCCACTCTCTCTCCCACTGTGATTATGTATGTATGTGCGTGTGTGTGAGTTGGCGCCCTAATCTCCAATTTGAGATTAGATATAAAGTTGCTTTACATTATTGTTTTAGTCTGGGCCTGCATTCTGCCCTACACACGCACACACCCTCACACATATACATTTGATTGATACAATTGCGAAGCTTTCAAAGCTCAGCTTGTGCAGCTTAAAGCGTTCAAGTTTAGCTTAAACTCTCTGTGCATTTTAACCCATGCATTTGGCATATTAGCAAACCTAACAAATCGATAAACAACAAAACAAAAGCTTTTGCGTTTGTCAACAATAAAAAAGAGAATTGTAACAACAATTGAAATAAAGTAAAGTTACTCAGTTCCTAAACTTACCATTAAAAAACACAGGAAGAAGAAAACACAATCATTGAGGATTTCGTGGAAGTTGTTAGTGAACAGTTTTTGGTTCTGTGCAGGGTGCATTGTGAGGGGTTTATCACAGACGTAGCTCGGTTCTAGCTGCCTAACTGCCTGGCCTAGTCGCTAGCTGCGTCGCCAGCTTATCACACACACACACACACACACACGCAGTCTGGGCCAGGCCATATGTGTGCAAACACACACATCCATATATATACATATACCATATCGTGTTATCAATAATCGTATTGTACATATGCTCAGCGTTGGCTATATGCGAAAGAGTTAAGCGTTCGCTTTTCACTTTTCTCTCTCGCTCTCTCCCTCTCTTTAATTGTTTTTCCCCTTATGTTTCTTTTCGTTTATCAATTAAAGAATGGCGCATCTAATAGTTAGGTGAATTGATTGGATTGCGTGACGCGTAACAGACTAGAGCTGTTCCTCCTACTAGCAGAAGCCTCAAATCTGGTGTGAGAAAAATTCTTAGTTCCGACAATAGCGAAACATATGTATCTCATCAATTATCTAAGCAATTTATTGAATTCTTAGCACAGATAGTGTAAGCAGTAAACTAGATAAGCTTTAAGGTTGCATATTTGAGTAGCTCCAAAGATAGATAGCTCTCATTTATATTTCTTTCTCTCTCTCGCTCTCTTTTTCTCTCCCTTTTTGAAACGAAGATTCTCTCTTTATATCTGCCTCATTCGCGTTCTCTGATCAGTCTCTGCGCAATATATTTTTCTCTTCGCGCTTCTCTTTTGCTCATCGAGCGAGCTCTTTCTCTTCATTCATTTCTCTCCTTCTTTTTTCCAGTTATCTCTCACTATTGCTTTCTCATTGTCTTATACTTACGATCGCTCTCTCGCTGAGTCTTTTTTTCTCTCTCCTTTTTCGCCCCTCACTCTTTTTTGCCCCCTCTCTCTCTCTCTCTCTCCCAAATTTTCTACACCTCGCTCTTTTTTTCTACCTCTCTCTCCCTGTCTAAGTATTTATTTTTCTCTTCTCCCCTGTTCTCTAGTATTTCTTAATATAATCTCTCTCTCTATCTCTGTAACTCTTTCTCTGTCTTTGTCTTATAATTACGATCGTTCTCCCACTTGTTTCTCTATTCGTCTGGCTCTCTTCGGTTTTCTCGCTACTTCTCTTTCTTTCCTTTCTTACCCCTTCTCTCTACATTCTCAGCGAGTTCTCTCTTGAGCTCACATTAGCTCTATTCAATTACTCTTAATTACTTTAAACTATTCCGAAATTCCTTTCCCAATTATAATACTTGAATATCTTTTCATTTTTCTGCGCTTAGCTTCAAGACGTCTAGCAAACGGTTGAAAATGGAAAAGACTCCCCGGTATACGCAGCGGGAGCGTAACATGGTGCTTGGCTATGCGGCCCAGTACAAGGATGTTATTGAAAATAAACGCACAGACGCCGAGTCCAATCGGAAGAAGGACGAGGTCTGGCTGCAGATAGCCAAGGAGTTCAACTCGAAGGTCTATCATCAGCGCAGCGCCAAGCAGCTGCGACAGCTCTATAAGAACATGAAGCTGCTGCTCAAAAAGGATCTGTGCGGCGAGGACAAGGGCAATCGCTCGTTCATGGATCTGCTCAACACGCTCTCCCAACAGGAATCGGTCGCCCAATACATATCCGAGCAAACGGATGGTGCTGGCAGCCAAACGGCCGGAAATGGACGTCATCTAGCTGACGACTATGAGGATTCTAAGGTATATATTAGATAGATAGATCATAGATCTATAGCTGTAAATGTCTGTAAATATTGCACAGAATCAGCTTAGAAATCATATACAAAGTTTTTCGTGTGCATTGACCAACACTTATGTGTTAACCAACACTGCTCAGCAAAATCTCAACAGATTGGTTTTAGTTGTGCCTACGAAACCACAGTCAAAGCTTGGCCTAGCTTCAGCTGTATATTGCTTATTTTAGTCTCTTTCAGTGCTGTTTACCAACACTGTTTCGTAATATAATAATTTACTCGCTTTGGTGTTGCATAGCATTAAAAAACGTTTTATGAACTTGACGAGATGCATTGAAATGTAGCTTAGATAACATATCTATCTATCTATATAGCAAACCTTTTTTTATAAAGATAAAAAAGCAATCAATACATTAAAAACTTAAAACTCTGCTGGATTTTTGTTAACTAGTTATTTAGCATTGTGTATTCATGCAATTTTCAGTACTAAAATCTGATATAAAATAGCTCTAACTTATAATTAGATATATTTTGTAATATTTGCCTTATCCAACACTGGCAGGGAGCTTTCATAGACGACTCAAGCAAATACATATGTATTTAGTTTTTTTTTTACTACTAAAAGTTAATCTGTAATAATTAGCTACAAATTTTATTTATTGTCCAACACTGGCTTTTAGTTTTCATATTTTTTTTCTTTTTCTAAATTACTCTAAATAATAATTTAGATGTATTTTGAGTGTGCGTTATCCAACACTGAGTTTGCGTTATCCAACACTGAGTTTGCGACATCCAACACAAATATGCAATTAATCGCTTTCAATACTGAACTTTCAATACTAAAAATTAGGCAGATCTGATATGCGATATATTATATTGATTCTATTTACGTTATCCAACACTGTAACATTTTTTATTCGTTTCATTCTCGTCCGGCCACAGCCACACATGTACGAGGGCATGGATACGGATGTCATTCTGATTAAATCGGAGACGATCAGCGATAATGAACAGACAGAGAATGGCATGGATTGCATGGATGATGATGATGATGACGATTGTCCCAGCACCAAGGTGCCAGAAGTTTGCCTCGAGGAGGATGACGATGAACTTTTCGCAGCGGATCTGCGTCAGCTCAATCAGGGCTGCTTTTCCCGCATGAATGGCAATCATCTGGTCAATGGCACTAATTTGAATAACAACAACAGCAACAATAACAACAACAACAACAACAGCAATGAACCATTGCCACGTGCCTCCAGCTCACCTGTGTGCTCCACAAAGACCTCGGTGTCATCTAACGGCAGCTATATGTCACCCGGACTGCCGAAGACGGAAATCACGCTGTCAAGTGTCGGCAATATACGTGTGGGTGCCTTTGCCAGCATAAGCAAGGCGCTGCAGAATGGCTCCAACAGCAGCAATAGCAACAGCAGCAACAACAACAACAACAACAACAACAGCATTAACTGCAACAACAACAACGATAATAACACTAGCAACAACAACACTATCAGCAATGGCTTGGAGTTAACAGCGGAACAGATACAACAGCATTTGCTATTGAACGGCTTGGGTCTATCCGCCGTACAACATCCGCCGGCCCATTCATTGCAGGCGGCCATCAATGCGAGCACCAGCGGCGTGGGCAGCGGCAATGGCAACGGCAATGGCAACACCAGCACGCGTCACACGACACAAATGCTGCAGCTGCCGCGCCTGGCACGCGGTCATACGGCGGGCAATGTGCTGCGCAGCGGGCAGGAGGCGACAACAGTCAGTGCTGCCGCTGCCGTGGCTGCTGCTGCTGCTGCTGCAGCGGCAGCCGCTGGTGTGGCGGGCGCAAGTGTTGGCAGCAACAATGTCGGTGCTGGCGGCGTTCAGCTGGTGCTGAACGGTCATCAGGGCAACAGGGATAAGGTGCATGCACAGCAGCCGGGCAGCAGTGGATTGAGCGTTGCCGCAGGCAGCTTCAATGGCTATAATGGACTGGGTGTGACCAGCATCAATGCGATCAATTGCGCTGCCGCGAGCAACAACAATATGAACAACAGTGTTGCCAGCAGCAGCAGCAACAATCACAACAACAACAGCAGCGCCAACAACAACAACTTAAACAACCTGAGCAGTCTGAACACGAGCAGCGGCAGCAGCGGCTCACGGGGTCAGCACAACGAGTACATGATGTCGCTGGCCGTGGAGGAGCGCAAGCGCAAGATCGAGCTGCTCAATGCACAGATCGAGTACTGGCAGACGCTGACCAAGAAGCTGGACTCGCAATCCGGTCACTTTCCCAATCCGGCGTGCATGTGCCACTTTCCGGGCAACGGTGTGATTGGAGCCGGCGTGGCTGTTGGTGCGAGCAGCGCGACCGCAGCGAGTGCACTGCAAACGCAGTCCAGCAGCAGCTAGTCCGAAGCGGACGGCGGCGGTGGCGACGATGATGATGACGGTGACGAGGGGAACGGAGATGATTACGATGGCGATGCTGCAACTGGTGCTGCCGCTCTGGATGATGATGATGATGATGACGAGTCGCGGGATATTGGGCTGCTGCAAAGCGATCTCGATGATGAGCCGGCTGATGTGGCCGCCACACGTGATAATCGCAGCAGAAGCAGATGCAGTCACAGCAACAGCATCATCTCCATTGTGGACATAGAGGATGAGGAGGACGATATTGATGATGATGATGATGTGGTGGAATTGCGTGTGGAATTGCAGCAGGAGAAGCTCAACATCACAGATCTCACGCTGCACGAAGTGGAGGAGTATGACTCACAGGATGCCTTGGTCAAGGATGTTGGCATTGTGGGCGGTGTATCGCCTGCATCATCGCCTTTGCCGTCAACGTCAACGCCGCAGCTGCCGCCGCCGCCGCCGTCAGCGTCGTCGTCGTCACAGCCGCCAGCGAAGCGCATCAAACGTCACATTGCAGTGCTGCCACCAGCAGCTGCCTCAGCGCTGCTGCTGCAACTGGCGCAGCAACAGCAGCAACAAAAGTTGCCGCCCGCGTGAGAGCTATTAGCTAGTCTAGATACTTGTTCTTAACTGTTCTAGTTTAGGTCGCCTATCGTCACAATTTGTCTTTAATTCATTTGCCATTTTATGTTAACAACCAAAACTACCAACTAATATACAGTTAATCATTATCATTATTACGTTAACCTATGCTTAAATTGTACAACTATTTATTTCTTATGCCTAGTTTTGTGTGCCAAAACAAACCAGAGAACGGAATCGTGCGAACGAACGACTGAGTGCATGACCGTTGACTACTTTTTTTTTTTAATAATTATTATTATGTTTAATATTATTATTAGTTTCATTTTCTAGTTGTCTGAAAACCAAATTTTATTTGCCATTTAACGCAATGCTTGCCAAAATTTAATTTTAAGCATTAACTTATTGCTTAAACCCCGCCTACTATTATTTATTATTTATATGATTTGTTAAACAATATCCACATTTTTTTTCGTCATTTTGTAACATATATATAAAGCATATATATATATATATAGCTGAGATTTAATACTTAAGTTTTTTTTTGTAGCTGCAAACCAAAAGAAAATGCAACGAAAGGCCCAAAAGAAAAGAAGAGAGAAATAAGAAACCAAAAAAGAAATTTTCATTTGTCACTGTAAATTTTACCTTAAAATTACATAACATTTTATTTGTCATGTAAAAAGAAACAAAAACAAAGAAACAAACAAAATAAGAAAACTGTACAAATGTGGTTCCTAATCTAGTCCTTAAAAATGAAAACAAAACAAAAAGAAAAATCTAAGAAACTGTTTGAAGATAAAAAAAATACAAAAAAAAAAAAATAATAATAATAATAATAATAATTATTGTTATGCATGTAGCGCAACTTGAGGAATTTTTTTTTATATTTTTTTTGTAATATTTATATGCAAAGCCCCCAAACCCAAAAACCATCCAAAGAACTGTAGCTAATTTTAATGTACTTAACAAAGCTGAGGCAACAAAAAAAAAAAAAAAAAAAATTAAAACTCTTTTAAGAGAGAAAAAAAAAACTAAATTATATTTAGTTAGTTTTGGATAGCAACTTGCTAGTCGCCGCTGCATAACTGTATTCATTAGTCTAGTGTACACAAACAAAATATTAATAATAATAAAAGAAATGGCATATTGTAGTTATATATATTTAAATATATATATTATACAACACAAAATATGTGTAAATTTATTGCCTAAATGTAACCACAATTTACAAACAAAACAAAAACATTTATAGAATTTTTGTATGGAAAACAAATGAATAAAAAACCAGTGAATTTATTTTGGTGGCCTAGTTAAATGTTAAATTTTCGTAAATAAACAATTTAGTTGCAAAACTATATTTGAGCGGTAATTTCAAATTTCAATTTGGGCGGGTAAGCAATTGGGAACGGGTGGCAGCCCGAAATACAGTGCTGCCAGATTATGGCAAGTGCGCAAAATGAAATTAGAGATGAATAGTGTTTAAATTCAAGGTAAAGGTGTTTAAATTCAAAGCTAGATATACCTAAGTTATAGATATGCAACTTTCAAGTTACATATTAATTTTATTTCATTTGTATTTAAATACGCATATAAGCTACATTTCAAAAATCAGTTAAACGCCATATATTTAAATATTTCCAGACAGCTGTTACCCTACTACTATTGCGTGCTCGTGACAACTATCGGTTGAACAGTTACCGGCGCATCTCTAGGTATGCAAATAATGTGCGTAAATTGTTTTGCTTGCAATTCTGTCAAATAAAAGAGCCCGGATTTGCCATACATAATTTAGATCAAATCACATTGATAAATTGCAATAATTGTCCAATCCAGTGGAGCGCAACGCTCATCTCTATGTGGGAGCAGAAGCAACGCTGCGCGCATGTGTAGAGCGAGAGCGAACAACGCTCGCTTTTCGCATAGAGTATCTCTCCGCGGACAGCTGCGAGCGCTCCGTTCGATTGAGGTGTGCGGTGGGGGCAGAATTTGCAAGTTTTTATTTATTACTCATCCAGCGAGTATGCAGTCATCGAAAGACTCGTGAAAACCAGGTCCAGTTGCTGCAGGTCCAAGTTCGAGCTCGTTGCATATGCGCATATTTTGTTGTAACATATGTGCAATTTGTTGTGGGCGACGGAGCCAAGCGATAAAGTGAATGCGAATTTGATACAGCAAGCCCCAAGCCAAGTCAACAACAACTGTGCGAGTGTGCGTGAGTGTTTATTTAGAGCTGAAGTGCAGCCCCTTCCGCCCCCAGCTCCATTGTTAGATAGATAAATAGATAGATAGGCAAAAGCGCCAGCTGTCGTGCGTAGCTGAATTCTCACATCAGTTGAACGACGCTCGATGCCCGGCTTCCATCTCAATGAAATGGGCGAAATGGTCTTGGACGCCATCGATGACATCGGCGTGGTCGATGTCTACGATCTGGCATCGGATATTGGCAAGGAGTATGAGCGTATCATGGATCGCTATGGGACCGATGCGGTAAGCAGGCTAATGCCCAAGATAATTAATACGTTGGAGCTACTAGAGGCGTTGGCGACGAAAAACGAGCGCGAGAATACCACCATACAGGAGCTGCGCGAAAAGATAGCGCAGCTGGAGAGCGAGAAACTGGAGAAGGCCGAGTTCCGGCGGCGTTTCGAGAAGGAACTGGAACTGATTGAGGAGCAGTGGCGTAGCGAGACGAATGAGTTGGTTGATTTGGTCTCCTCGCTGCAGGACGAGAACAAGCGGCTGGTGAAGCAGACGCAGGACCTGCAATCCTCATCGGCCCAAAGCTCTGGCCTGGGAGCCAGCCTCACCGAGAGCATCATCAGCATGACCAACAATGAGCTGCACAGCGCGCTTTCCGACACGCAGGTGCTGCAGCGGCTTAAGGAGCAGATATACAAGCAACGGGACGAGCTGAAGCAGCGCGAGCGCGAGCTCCAGGACAAGTACAGCGAGCTAGAGCATGTGAGTAGCAGTACCAAGCAGTTGACTTAGCCCAACAGTTGGCCCACAATTTAAGACACTTTTCTATGCCATAGGTCAACATTCAGGCGGAACGTCTGAAGGCGTCGGAGCGGGATACGCGTCGCCGGCACAAGCTGATGCAGGCTCAGGTGAAGACGCTGTGCGAGGAGCGTGCCGACTTTCTCGCTCAACTGCAGGATCAGTGCCGTGAGATCAATCAGCTGCGCAAGCGCTTGGGCCTGGCCGAAAAGGAGAATGAGGATTTAGTGCAGTCGTACGATGACGATCAAAACGATCCCAATCGGCCGCGCTATACGACGCGTGAGCTGAAGGAGCTGATTAGCGAGCGGGACGAGCTACTCACAACCATTGACAACCTCAACGAGCAGCTGGCCGAGCTGAAGCCAGCGAGCAGCGGCAAGCGCACACGCCAAATATCCAGCTCCGATGACAGCGATGATGACGACGATGACAACGAGGCCGACGATGGCGTTGAGGCCGATGTGGAGGATGAGCATGTGGCTGGCGAGACGTGCGTCTAACTAAACATATTAACTATATATATAATTATTTATGTGAATTATTTCTTTGATGTCAGGCCACCGGGACACGATGCGCCCGTTCAGGGACCCTTGCCCTATGAGCCAGACGATGCGCCCTGGAAGAAGAGCTCCGAGTCGGGCATACGCAAATTGTGAGTGTGCATGAAATGGATTTTTTGGTATGAATGTGTTGCTATCACTTGCTTTGCCTTGCAGCTTTCGTAAACTGTTCTCGGATCCATCGGATGGCAGCAATACATTCCCGAAACGTTCCTTGGCCACACTCTCCAAAATGGCCCTCTCTGCCACGCCCGGCAGCGGCGGCGGCGTCGGAGCTGGCGAGCCGAAGTAAATGCCTTTTAGCCTAAGTGCCAAGTGCATTACAAAAACAAAAAACAACAACAAATTAACAAATATTCTGATTCTGATGTGGTTCGATTTGATTGTTTATGTATCATTTTCTTTTTCGTTCTTTTTTTATTTATTTATTTTTAGTCCCTGTCTGTCCCTTGCTATTATGTTTTATATGCTCGCTAAGTATTTACCATTTTCTTTTATGATGTACATAATTTATATAATTGATTGCTGTGCTCTCATAATCATAAGTTGTTATTTCCTTTTTACGTAATTGTTTAATATTGTAATTTTCTCACGTACGTACGTATATATACATATATATGGATTACTGACCCTAATATGCTTTCTCCATTACTTACATAGTTTAGTTTAGTTTAGTTTAGTATTTGTACTAGTATTTGTACATCCCCTTCAGCTGCTTCCCATTTTACATGTATACTAACTAATCTAATCTAATCTAATCTATGACCAAATGCAAGGAACTATTCTAGGCTTGACTAGCAGGCACAACGGGAAACGGATTCCTTTCGAAACCGAACCGCGTACACATATACACACACATAATTACATATATATATATGTAGATATATATATACATTTTACATTTTACATATATAATTATCTAACCAACTTAGACATACATATACATACCCTATACATATGCAATGTTCCAAAGAACAAAATGTATGCGCAACGTTTTTGAGGCCAGTGGAGTGAGTTTTGAATGAATTTAACCAATTAGAAACCAATTAGAATGCATTATACCAGAGAATATCAAGTAATTTGTAGAAGAGTTTTTAAAAACAGTTTCAACAAAGCCCAAAGTATTTCTAAACCTAACAATTAGTCAACCAAATTAAAGAGTTGTGTTAACAACGGAACTAACATTAACTAAAACTAATACAATATATATATATATATATATATATATATATATATATATGTATATATATATATTGGAAATCTTAGCCACAGCTTTAATATTCAAGTTAACAAATCATTCCAATAGCTGAAACATTATGAAACTTATATTTAGCAATCAAATAATTGAGCTCCAATCTATGCTCTATCTATATATCTCTTTAGCTATCTCTTTCACTCTCGTGTCTCACATAAGAAGTAGCTGTAACACCGTTAGCCAACTCATATGTTTGTTTTTTAGCAAATTGAGCCTTTTATCGCAGTTGCCCAAGCGGCCTTATATTCAAATACAAATTACAAATTACAATTAAAAACTTAAAAAATAAAATATTAAAAACAAAACACACGCAAAAATTACAAAATAATGAATTAGTCAATCAAACTATAATTAAACATAATTAGCCAGTGTTGAATTGTAGCCGATTGTTTGTTAACAAATTAATTATAATTATGATTAGCGAGAACGAAAAAACAACAACAACAAATATTAACAACAAAAACAATTCAAATGCAATTTTAACCGCAAATTTTAACCAAATTCGATAAAACAAAACAAAAAAATTAAGACTAGAAATGTTTGTTAAAAATTAACTTAAAAATATGATGAAGATGATGAAGAAGAAGAGAACTAAGTACCAATTATTATATAGTTTATGCATATATATACATATGTTTGTATGTATGTATATATCTGCATATATAGCTTAACCGTTTTTTGTGCGTTGTTGCATTTGCCACAGTTGAATATAGATCGAAACTAAAATACGTTTATATATTATACAAATGCATACATATACATATATGCATATATATATATGTATATATATATAGTTTGCATACAGTTTGCATTTTGTTGCCCGCTTTGCTTGGCTGCCCACACAAAACTCTCTGAAGCTATCCGAACTACTTTGAAATCTGATCAATCATGAAGTACATATCAGTTTCCATTAAATCAAACTCTTTTTGGTTTTGGTTTTCAATTCGAACGAATTTTGCTAGCAACGAGTGAAATGTGCCAAAGACTTAAAAACGGAATTCAAACGGTTGCCATTGATCCCAGATTTCATTATAATCCTAACCAAGCGTTAATTCTCCACTTCAATTACAAAGAAACGAAAAAAACAAAAACAAAAACTAATTTTCACTTGGCAACTGAACTTTTACACAACAAATAAATATATATATATATTACAAATAAATAAAAAGTTTATAATGATAATGGAAGACGTTCGAGTATTTGTCTGAAGTATTAAAGCTATTGTAATATTTACGCGTTGCGCCAAAGAAAACGTTTTTTGAACTTTGACTTTGACTGATTCGATTTAGAAATTTCCTGATGCGATTTTCAATTTTCTATGGCGCAGCGCATCAAATGGACATGAATTATACAACAAAATATAGAAAATAAAAATTAATAAAAAAAAATAAAAATTAATGTTAACTAAATTTATATATACATATACATATTATATATATATGAGCAAGACAAAGTTATATATATATATGTGTATATATATACATTAACCAACAAATATTTGAAACATTATATACATACATATATATATATATATACATTATATACAATTACTACATGCCTAGTTCGAGTATGCCTACATTGGAACGAGTTAACGGATCGGCTCCAGGAAACACTATAACATTCATACACTTCACACTCACACACACACACACACACACACATACACATTTTATGCATTTTACGGATGCGGTAAATAAAAGTTATGGCAAGAAACAACAAAAAACTGGTGTATTTTTATTGGAACTGAAATTTGTTAAATTTGATATATTTTTAATATTATAATATATATTTTTTTATACATCGTGTAGATCGTGTCGCAACCAAGGGAATTTTCAGTCAATTTCGAGTTGGACGTTAACGCCTTGCTTTCGGACCATTTGAGAATTATTTTTATAAATTATTAATTAATTAATTAAATTGAAATATTAAATAATACAATTATTTCATAAAATTTCTTTAAGATTTTTTTTTAATAAACAATAAAATAAATAATACGCTTGTTTAATAAAATTGAGAATTACTTTCTTAAATAATTTATAAAATAAAATTTAAATATGAAAAAATACAACTATTTAAACAATTTAAATTGAGTATTATTTTTAAAATAAACAAGATTATAGATAATAATGATAATCTAGTAATAATAATGCTTATTTAATAAAAATAGTTTAGGAATGATTTATTTTAATAATTAATTAAATATAATTTAAATTTGAAATAAAACATTTATTAAATAAAATTAATTTAAAAGTGGTTTAATTCAAATGAATGAAAAATTAAAATAAAAATATAAAAAATTAAAAAAAATATATATAATAAAATTTTACATAAGAAATATGCATATAAATTTTGAAATCCATTTTTACCCTTACAAATATATATAATCTATAAGGATGCTCTTAAGGCAACTTTAGCATTTTAAATTAAAAAAATACTTTTTTTGCATATAACTATGATGACAATGAAGTTTAATATATAGAGTAAAAATAGGTCGATAATATAGATATTTTTAAACGAAAATATATAATATAATATAATAATACATCTATGTACATATGTTTCTTATATTCTATACCTTCCTCAAGTCCCATGTCTTTAATGTGGAGTTCAACTCTAGTTTGAGCTGACTTTGTCTACGCTAATAATGCTAATGCTGCTCTGACTACAGATCTATAGATCGGGTTAAGCCTTGACTTTTGTTCAACTGCTGATTCCAGTCGATTCATACGTTGCAAAGTCCATGCTGAATTGCCCTTTCAGACACTGCTTTAGCTCGTTCAAAATGTTCAGTGTTACTCAGGTGTGTTAGATCATGAGTTGCAATGTTATTCATGCCAATGATTCCGCTATTTAATTGCGTTTCCAGCTCTGTTTCACATGGTTTGTAGTACTCTCTCAGCTAGAGATGATGCGAGAATTATTTTTCTCACTGATGATGATTCAGTTGTAGGTGCTTTCTATTCATGTCGTACAGCTCATAGCGCGTTACTCAAAGCTCTTGTCATTCGTATAGCTATTAGCTATGAGCTAAACTGTTGCACTTAGTACATTCAGCTGCTGCAGCAGTTGTGCCATCAGATTCAGCATCAAAAGCTCATCAAAGCTGTGCACAGCTTTCTCAGAGGTGGAACCAATTGCGGTTGCTAATTACTTACATTCATATACTCATACATTAATACATTCATTTAATCATTCACATAGTAATTATAATATATTCATGCACTCATACATTCAAAGCTTCTTATATTCACATATTCATTCATATATTTATAAAAACACTCATACATTCGTACATTAATTTACTGATACATTTCAAACACTCATTCAAGCTTTCATTTATTCATAGGTATTCGTACTGTTTTACATTCATACATTCATTCATGCATTCACTCATTAAAATTCATATATACACTAATACAGTCATATATTCATTCATTCTTTCGCATACATTCATATATTCATTCACACATTCATATAGTCTTATATGCACTCGTTCAAATTCATACATACTCTAATACATACATTCATTTATTCATTCATTAGCATACAATAACACATCTATACTTGTTTACATTCATATACATATACATTCATAGATTCATACACTCAATCATTCACATAGATTAGATAGTAGATTATAGTAGTAGAATAGATGAATGCATGAATGTGTATGCATTCATCTATTCATTCATATTTATTCATCACCAAATTTGATAGCTTTCGCAGCAAATGGAAGAGCTTTTGTCAGTCCGTCTCTTTCGCTTGCTCAGTGTGCTTTTAAGCTACCGTAAACTTGCGTTGAATTGCGAACCAAGGATACGTGCTCGCAGCTTCCAACTCAGCATCGCTTAATATCCGGAATATGCTCACACACAAACACACGGTATATAATCCTGATGCTCAGCAGCTGCTGCCTGGCGTTTGCTGGGCGCCTGCTGAGCGCGCTGAGTTTGAGGCGTATCTAGGCGTGGTGTCTGCTCCGCGGATGACCTTGACACCAGCCCCGGGATGCCGGCTGACAACAGCAGATTGCGAGCGCTGGCTGGGCTGCGTCGCTGAATTGAGAGGCGGGTCGCCTAATTGGCCGTGCGAGCGGGACAGCATGCGAGCAACTGTTGAGGGCGTCGCCTGGACCATGCGCCCACCAATGGCTGGGCGCCCAAGGATATATGCATATGCCGGGTAGCGTCGGGCCGTGCTCGGCCTAGCCGCGCCAACGCACGAGCTCGGACGAGCCCGTCGACACGCGTCGTCTACGCAATTCCAATTAAGCAATTAAAAATGCGCCGCCGCGTCTGGGGGCAGACATTGTCAGCTTTTTAATTAAGAAGATGCCGGCGTAATAGGTTAGAAGAAGATGCGCTGCAAAAAGCGTAGGTCGAAATGTGTGCAGCTAATGAACAGGGTGGCCAATATATATTTCACTAATTGGCTTGCCCAGCTAAACCCTGAGGCGGTCTCGAGCCATGCACGGAACGGGGGTTGGATGGCTGGAGGTTGGTCTGCTCTGCTCTGCTGCGCTGTGCTTTAGTGAAAGTCATTAAGAGAAGAGCCCAATACCTTTTAATGAGTGGGCATCGAGTGACATACATGAATATACACATACATACATACACATACATATAAGAAATGCATTTCAAGATAGGCTAACTAGCTAACAACGTTCAAGTTCAAGTCAAGTCGACTGACTGACTGGTGGCCGGCTAATGAATGCAGAGGGCTGGGGCAACGAAGTCGTTCGGGCCGCCGGATGCCAAACATCGCGTATGCCGTACGATTTCAGGGGCCTTCAGAGAGTCGATTTTCGAACAGGCGTTCAGCAAGTCGCTGAAGTGCAGAAACTTTTACCAAACTCCCCCAGCAAGAAAAAAAAGCTACAAGCAGATATACATACATATATAAAGCAATATATACAAATATAGATATACATACGTACGTGCATATTCGCACACACAGACTGAGCGAGCACAGTCAGCGGTTTTGCAGCTAAAATAAAAATAAAGCTAAACGCTTTTAAGCGCAACTGAGCACAAGCGAGAGAGAGAGAGAGAGCGCGAGCGAGATGGAACGTGAGTCAGTCAGCGTTGGCAGCGCGTTCATGTAAGAAAAACAACAACAACAATAAAATATCGCTTTCAGCTCTGCTTGTTATGATGGGGGCTGCTGCTGTCGTCTCACACTGTGCGCCTGTGCACAAAAACTGTTTTTTATACAAGGACATTGCCATCGCATGCCACTTACATGAGTGCGAGTGCATATACACATAAATATATGCATGTTAATATATATACAAACATAATATATGTATGCACACGCGAGCAATGCGAACTAAATGCGACGCACACAAACAAGAATGCCATGCATATGAGAGCGCGCGTCAGACAAGGATAGATATAGCACAGCGAGCGAGACAACTGGCCCAGCTGGCTGACTAACTGACTCAGCTCTGTGTGTGTGTATGTCTGTGTATGTGGCGCTCTCTTTCGCTATCTCTGTCGGCATGTGAAATGTGTAGAGCTGTCTCGCTGTTGCGCACACTGTTGCTTGGCAACGCGCTGCTGTTGGACGCTGGGCGCCTATTTAGCGGCCAGCGTTTGGTTGGAACAAGAAAACGAAAGTGTTAAATGCGAGCGCAATGTGTGTGGAGCTGGTGGAGCCCGCTATTGGTAAACGCATCGGCATTGGCCGTATGTGGAGTCCGTTGCGTTCCGCGGCCATATGTGATTGGGCATCCTGGCCCATGCCCGGCAATGGGATGGCTTCGCGCTAACAGCAGAGCAGCAGCAGCGATAGCAGCCAACAGCCGATGGTTGTGTGTGTGGTGGCATCTGCTGCTGCTGCTATCTGGCCGCCTGCTGAAATAGCGACGCGCATGACGCGATTTTGACTAGGCCACAAACATGTTGGGGGCTCACCCTCTTCGTACCCGCTCAGGTATACTGACGGCGGCAGCACTGCTCCATGCGACGCTGGGCGCCTATTGAGTTCGGGTGAATTCTACGTAATTCGCCGGCCAAACCAATGTTAACATTTTCGCGATGTTGTTGCGATGGCCATGGTGGCTTTATTGGAATGAACATTCTAGGAACTTGCCCTAGATGTGTTAACAGGCGTCCAGCAAGCGGCAGCACAGCAACGACCTAAATAGTGTTTGCTCACGAAACGCTTTTGTTTGGTTGTGGTTGTTGTTGCTGTTGTTGTATGTACACAACAAGCTATCACAATTTATATGCCCGATTGCAATCATGCACAGCAAGTGAAGAGCGTTAGAGGGGGACGACTATAGTGTTGCGGCTGCGGTTGAGATATTGTGTCAGCAGCGCGCATTGGTTGGTGAACTGGCTAAGCTTTAAGCTTTCTCAGTATGTGTGCGAGCTAAACAGCGCTTGACGACAGCTTGCGTGCTGCTCTCGTTACGCTGCATTGCAAGCGCAGAGGGTATGCTCACCGTATGTATTCAAATGTGTTTAAGAGCTTTGAATTAAATAGGCAGAAACTTGTAAGAAAAATAAATGCCTTACATTAAAATAGATTATGCAACGCATGTACATTTTTCATTATTAATTTATTATAAATAATTTATATATTTATATTTATATAAGTGCATCAAGAACAAATTTACAGAGTAGCCGCAAGTCGACTCTGTGTACTTGCCCGTATTTATCTCTTATTGCTGTGTGTATTTAACCGCAGTAAGAGTAAGGAAAATAAAAAAGAACAACATTGCAGCTGTGGCACGATTGCTGGCAGTTCGTCTCTCATATTATGCGTTTTTTTTGTTGGTACAATAAATGCTCCAATTTTGCCAGGCGAACATAATGGGACACAAAGCGACCAAGCTGCCAAGCAGACTGAGAACCAATATAATCACACTCGCATGCACACACACACATACACACATACACACACACAGGTGCTTGATAGCCGCTTGCACTTGCACTTGCGGGCAATGGTAGAATTCTGGTTTGTTCTTGTTGCTTTCACTGTCGTTGTTGTTGTTGTTGCTGCTGGTTGTTGTTGTTGTTATTATTATTATTATTATTATTTGTTTTATTTTTATGTACAATGTGTGCTTGAGCTTTTGTTTCGCCGGTAGCTGTAGTTGTTATTGTTGTTGCCACAACAACAAGCAATAGGGAACAATAGGAGCATAACCGACTAGCTGCCGCTGATAAAACAAGAAAATACTAATAAAAAATAAATAAAAAACACAGCATACAAAGTGAAAACTTCTCGTAAAACAGTTTCATTGCGCACACAGCGCGCGAAACATGAAAGCGAATGTTACGCGCCTGAATAAGCAAAATGCCGCAAATTAGCATCAGCAGTCAGTCCGTGGGGAATTAGCACCGACTGCGATGGGAATACGCGGCGTGGGTATATCGATCACATGCGCTGCCCACACACGTTACGCTTATTTGTATCTCCTTTGCATACATTATTAGAGTAATGGTTTAAAGCCTCAAGATGATTATCAGTATATGTAAGTATATATAGCATGGTATGTATGCTATATAGCATGGTATTCGAATTGAGCTCTAAGCCTAGCAGTTAGCAATTTCTATACGAGTTTTTAAGATTTTTCTACACTTATACAATTATACTCATTTCATACATATATTAACTAGAACATAATTTTAATTATATAATTATATTATTGTTTAATTTAAAATAAAAAATATTAGTGATATTATTTTATTTAATGAAATAAATATAAATTGTTAATATTTAATATTATTAAATTGTTTCTTTTATTAAATATTATTTATTTTAATTTTTAGTTTTTAACTAACTCTGCGTTTGTAAGTAGTAATAGTAATATGAAACAAATTTATGAAAAACAAATAAAATTAAAAATTAAAATTAAAAAATGCTGTTTTTATTATTAAAAATTATTTAATTTCATTTTTAGTTTTTAACTAATTCTTCGTTTGCAAGTAGTAATAGTAATAATAAAATAAAAATAAAAATTAAAAAAATAAATAATGCTGTTTTTTCTAACTCAACAATCTGAGCATCAATTGAGCTCCTTTATTTATTTTAATTCTTTAACTGATTTATTTTACAGATTACCACGCTCAACGGCGCTCAATTGGTTCCGTTCACATAGAAGAAGAGGCAGCCTTATTTAATATATAAATTTAACTTAAATAAATCTAAAAATATAATAAAATTAAATTAAATAAAAAACAATAGACTAAATATTGTATAAAGGGAATGCTTAGCTTACATAAATTATTGTTAGCGTAAGATAATTCGAATTGCTATAAGTTCTTAAATTATTTTTAGCTAAAGCATATATATTCTATATATATAAATTATATATACCACACTCCAATATCTATTTCAATACACTCAATAAAAACAAGTAAGAAAACTCTAGTCGAGATTGTTTGACTACGAGATCCCCTGAACCCTTCTTCGAACGAATAATATTCCAAGAGTTATTCGATTCGTTTCTGAGAGTGTTATAAACTATACATGTACACACACGCACGCTTGCTGTCTCGTTTGCTCTGCCACATGGGTTGCTGCGAGAACTTATTTGATTAATAATTCTGTTTCTAGACGGACAATCGTAATCAAACTTTCAGATTATGATCGTGACATTCATATCTATATGACAAACCAAACTGTATGTCTCTAGTATTTTATATAAATTTTTTACGCATTTACGGGTATGGGGGTGATTTGGGGTTTAGAATCCAAAATGTGACAAAAACCGAAATTGCATTAAATTAGTATCTATATATATGCAGCAGACTTGGAGACTCTAACTCTAAAGATGAACGAGATATAATTTTATAACTGATTCCCGATAAAGTGTTTTATCGATAACTTTTGAAATATAAAAGTTATAGAATTCCTGAAACAAATTCGTACTGCGCGTGCAATATACGGACCTAACACAAAAAGAATGGACTATCTAGCCCTTATATTTTCGGAAATCGACGCGTTCATACATACGGACGGACGGACGGACAGACAGACAGACTTTTCTCGTCACCCTGATCAAGAATACATACTTCATGAGGTCTGCCACGCCTCCCTCTGCCTGTTACATACTTTTAACAAAACCATTATACCCTGATTTCCCATTTTCAATGGGCTCAGGATATAATGATTAATTAAACTTTATTCTTTGCAAGTAGTGCGCCATAAGTACTACCACTACTTCCGCTTAGATATGCACTCTAGTTCCAATTCTTCATACAATAATTTTCTAAGAATATACAAATTATATTGATAAACTTATGCTTAGATAAGTTGCCTAAACCTAAGAGGATAATAGTTTCGATTTTACATACAAGCAAAATTTCAAGTCTCCGGATATTATGGAGATGGACAGACGGATGGGGAGACGGATAGAGTTGTCCTTTTGCCTGTTACTTACATTTCGACAAGACTATTTATACCCTGATTTCCCACTTTCAATAGGTTGCGGGTTAAAGGAAAAACAACGAGGTCACTCCGAGTTGTTGGCAACTCCAAATGGGAGTCTAATTAGCCCCAAGCACCAATAAAACAAATTTTCTCAATAGCAACTATCAGTGTATATATTTGAAGGCCCAATTTCCGCGAAGAGTAGCATAAATAACATTGTGAATGAGAATCGTATTTCAAATTATGATGTGTAAAGTAAAGTTCATATAGATATTGCAGTCAAAATGTTTTGAATAGCCCTTCGAATGCCTCGACCGATCTGTAAATGGAGGGATATGGAGGGATGTTTATTATATAGATCAATCTCTATACCATCTAGGTCAAGTTTACTTACCAGGCATCTTCAAAACTGATCGGCCGTAGTGCTTATTATCAATAATAATTATACATACTCATATTAATTCCATCCTAGTATAAGAATGGAATTATATGGCATATTTCCATGTAGCGAATCTAATCTAATCCGTGTCTTAATATGTATAGCATAAGCTAGATTTTCGTCCCTTATTCTGTGAAAAAAGAAGGGAATATAAATCAGAATATAAGGAGCATATCTATAGAGAGTGTCCCAACTCACCTAAAACTGGTTTGTAATTATGTCGCCGTATTTTTAGAGTGTGTAGTAATCGCACGACTTACTTCGAATCAGTGGTGCTGCAGTATTCTTAGCCCTAAGCCATCTGTAGACTGAGGTTTTTTAGCAGATTGTCACAGAATTCAACTTTTCACTTACCTTATTTACAATGTGTATAATGTACTTTGCTTTGCTCTTTAACGCGTGGCCGTAATTGTATGTGTGAATGTCTGCACAACAAAAAAAGCTGGTGTAGCAACAATCAGGTAAGGTCGGAGTTTTGAGGTTGACTTGCGATATCTCTTCGAGATGTACGCTTTAGAATTCTATAAAAAAAAATATTAATATAAATGAGAGCTATCCGGGCTTACGTTTATGCACCTCCGAAATACGTTGTTCTATATTAACTGCAAGCAAACGAAAATTTTATTTTTTCACAAAATTTATAGAAAAAAAAAAAACTTGAAATTTGGAAAATAAATTTTGCGAAAGAAATTTATAAAATAAAAATTGTTGTGCTGAGATACACGAGCTGAACTGAACTGAGAAAAATAAAATTCATGCCTAGGCATATGGCAAGAAAAATTGCTAAGCCTACTTGGATGCAGAGGAAAACAAAATCAAAATTGAAATTCAGTATTAAATTGTCCTCTAAGTAACCCGGTAGTAGGCAAGACTAGGTACTCAAAGCTCAGCACGTACCTTCGTGATCTGCTGGAGCTCAAAAAGAATGAACTCTCTAGCTCTTAAATCTTCGGAAATCGACACGTTTAAACACGCGGACAGATGGACAGGCTTAAGTATATATACTTTACGGGATCTGCCACGCCTCCTTCTGCCTGTTACATACTTTTAACAAACCCATTATACACTGATTTCCCATTTTGAATGGGTTTGGGGTAATAAAAAAACCCAAGCTAATGATTGGCCCACAAGACAGCTCAATACACTTATCTGTCCTTCCATCGAGTGACAAGTGTAGAGGTAAGCCAACGTCATCGCCTTACATTTGCTTTCTTGTATAACTTAGTTGGAGCTATTTTAAGTTTTGGCATAGCGAACGTGTATGCGAGTGTCAGCGACAATTGTCTTGATGCAAGACAGGTGACACTCGAGAGTCCTTTGGCATTTGCATAAACGGGCAGGTGTGGCCGTTGACATTGCCCAGAGGACGCGCGGCCATAAAGCGTAGAATGTGTGTACATGTGTGTGCTGGTGTGTGTGGTAAGCGCAATTAACAAAAAAAAAAAAAAAGAGAGAGAAAGAAGAAGTAAAAAAGGCAACTTTCAACGACATGGCACAATAAGGACAACAAGGACACTCGGAGTGTCAAGTGTTGATATTAAAGCTTCAATGCGCCCGCCCACCAAGGCTGACGTCGCTGGCAGGCCAATTGAAATCCGGTCAGTAGTGTTGTAAAATGTCGCATTTTTTTTGCAGTTACAGCGGTCAGCAATGAAAATATGGCAACTGCATTGCAGCTGGGCGGGCGCCCGAGGGGCGGGTGGGGAGCACAGCGTTTAGACAGCCGAACAAAAGAGATGTCTGTCATAAGTTTAAGCGTCTTTCAAGTACAAAATCTTATGCATGTAGACTTGAGTTGGTGTGCGAGTGAGTGTGTGTTAAGCTCTGCGACGGTCTGCCAAGGCGAAATGTCCTTTATAGCCAGCGGCTCAGCTCAGCTCACTGCACTCTCTCTCTCCCTCTCTCTCTCTCCTTGTGCCCTTTGCTGCATGAATGGCCAGCCAAAGCGCATAGAAGTAGGCAACACTCTGCGCCGGCTGCCATTCGAGAAGCGGAAGTGGCATTTAAGCGGATTTTGTCGACTGCTTCGCGCCTCATGCGATCACCACACAGTTGGCCAAAAAGAATTACAAAAAAGCATAAAAAGTCTCTTAACTGTTTGGGGCCCACTAAAATGGTTGCTGGACGACAAAACGCCGCGGGCTGTGTGGATTGTCGAATGCGCCAGGTTGCTGCCAACCCGGCTTGAATGCCAAGTGCTCGGCACAGCAGGAGGCGTCAGCAGGCGTCCCTCAATAGCCGTCAGCCAGCAGCGAGCAGTTTATCAGCTTTAATTATTTATCATGTTCATTACAGTTAAAAACAAGTTTGAGTGCCCTTGCTCGCTGCTCGCTGCGCAGTTAACGCAGCGACTGCGTTGGAGCTCTGCATATGGGCCTTACTATAGAAACTTGATTATTGAATAACTTTTGTTATTGCTAGAATTTCTACATCAATTTTTTTGTAACGTTAAAATAACAATCACATGTGTGTATATGCCAAAGCACAAGTTTACAGTAATTGAAAATCGTTCATTAATGGGGGAGTTGCGCAACCAAAAACAAAGGTGTATTAGATCTGTGTGTTGCTGCTGCTTTGATATTTTGTGGGATTCGAATTACGCTTCAAAATCAAAATAAAATGTTTGATTTCGATAGAAATTGTTGCATAATTATCGATAGAAATAAGCGTAGCTTGGATAGGGTTATGTTATTGAAAATAAAACTTGTGTAACTTGTTCTGTGTATGACAGATTTTCTAGTTGGACAGATGAACGGAGAGAGAGACGTATAGAGTGTTGAACAGAAGGGCGGATAGAGTCTGAGTCTAAACTTGAGTCAATGATAGAAGCAGAGGCAAAAGCAGAGAAAGAAGCAGAGGCAGAAGCTGAGTCTGAGTCTAAGCATGAGCAAATGGTAGAAGCAGAGGAAGAAGCGGAGGCAGAAGCAGAGGCAGAAGCAGAAGCCGAGGCAGAAGTTGAGTCTGAGTCTAAGCCTGAGAGAATGATAGAAGCAGAGGCAGAAGGAGAGGAAGAAGCAGAGGCAGAAGCTAAGTCTGAGACCAAGCCTGAGCCAATGATAGAAGCAGAGGAAGAAGCAGAGGGAGAAGCAGAGGCAGAAGCAGAGGAAGAAGCAGAGGCAGAAGCAGAGGCAGAAGCAGAGGAAGAAGCAGAGGGAGAAGCAGAGGTAGAAGCAGAGGCAGAAGCTGAGTCTGAGACCAAGCCTGAGCCAATGATAGAAGCAGAGGAAGAAGCAGAGGCAGAAGCAGAGGAAGAAGCAGAGGCAGAAGCAGAGGAAGAAGCAGAGGGAGAAGCAGAGGGAGAAGCAGAGGCAGAAGCAGAGGCAGAAGCAGAGGAAGAAGCAGAGGGAGAAGCAGAGGTAGAAGCAGAGGGAGAAGCAGAGGTAGAAGCAGAGGAAGAAGCAGAGGCAGAAGCAGAGGCAGAAGCAGAGGAAGAAGCAGAGGGAGAAGCAGAGGTAGAAGCAGAGGCAGAAGCTGAGTCTGAGACCAAGCCTGAGCCAATGATAGAAGCAGAGGAAGAAGCAGAGGCAGAAGCTGAGGCAGAAGCTGAGTCTGAGTGAGTGTAAATCTGAGCCAATGATAGAAGCAGAGGAAGAAGCTGAGTCTGAGTCTAAGCATGAGACAATGATAGAAGCAGAGGCAGAAGCAGAGGCAGAGGCAGAAGCAGAGGCAGAAGCAGAGGCAGAAGCAGAAGCAGAGGCAGAAGCAGAGGCCGAAGCAGAAGCTGAGTCTGAGTCTAAGCCTGAGCGAATGGCAGAAGCAGAGGCAGATATATGTATTCTATGGCGTTTGCCACGCCTCCTTCTGTCTGCCACATATATACTCGCATGTCCAAAGGGTTTCACGTTATAAAAAAGTTGCGAAAACTGAGACAGTTACAGAATAGTAAAAGTACTCTGAGGCTTCCGGAGCAGAGCTCTGGCGTGCCACGGAGTTAGACAGCTGTGAGCGCTTCAGCTCTCATTTGTGAGCGGCTGAGTAATGGACATGGACATGGCATAAATTGAGTTGATGACTTGCTGAATTGCTTAACGAGTTGATTCATTAGGCGACAATGAATAACATTATTTATTCATGCAAGTTGAGCCTGACTTGACTTGACTTGACTTGACTAATAACCACATAATGTGGTGCTATCAGCCGCGTTGACAGCGCGATTCAATTGTTTATGTTGGACAAACAGCTTAAGCGCTGAAAGCGTCAATGTCAAGGTTTCGATTAATTTTATTCACTTGGCTTTTCTTTCCTTTTTTTGGGGGGGTTGACAGATCATCAACAAGCATCAGACGCAAGTGTATTCATCATATTTGATGTGATAACTTTACGGAATGAAATGCTAGGCGAAAAGCACTCGCTGCAGACACGACGACAACAACAACAGCAATCAAAATTGTATAAAATGTCAGCTATGACATAATGTCACATTGTTGCATGCTTTGTTGTTGTTGTTGTTGTTGTTGTTTGAAGAGTGAACAAAGAGCAGCCAAAAGCAGTTTGTGGGGACCAAAGTTAAGTCAAAGTTTTACTTGGGCGTTCGCTGACAACACATTAAGCTTACTCGCGGGCTCCCTCTCTCTCTCACTCTCTCTGTCTCTCTGTCTCGCTCTGTCTCTGTAACTTTTGTAGTGCTAGCTTACTCTAGCTTGCTTGTCGCCTGCTCTCAATACATGCAAAGCCGGCATTTTGTTTTTACGACCTGGCTATGGCTTCTTTTTGTTTTATTTTGTTCTGCGTTGGCGGTGGGTGGGGTGTTTCATGACCCGGCACCCTTGTTGGCGTTAGCTTGCTGGGCTGGGCCCTGCAGCCAACAAGGAGCTTTTTGCTGCAACATTGGCAGTCGGCTTCCAGAAGCTTTAGCTAACTCGTTGGACACGTGCCAAGCGCGCTTCCACGCGCTGGATGTGCGGGAAGTGCTTTTGCGCCATAAAGCAATAACAAAACATATGGCGGAAGCTTTTCCCGGCATCGGACCCCAAATAACAGCTGTGTGGGGCAGATGGTGGTGGTGGCAAGTGCTGCTGATGACGACATTGGCTGATGCCATACGCTACGAGATCAGGAAAGCAGCAAGCCAGGACAGCTGCTGCACGATAAAAGAAGACCTGTGATTGAGAAAGGATGTAAATGGATGATGGATGGCGGAGAGCGAGGGGCAATAAAACTATGCACTAGGAACAATAGACGAGGGGGGGGGGAGAGAGAGAGAGAGAGGGGGGTTTGTGGGAAGCTATGGTCTATGCCAGCAGCCAGCAAGCAGCTGCCAGTTGTCTGCGGCAAACTTGAAGCTGATTTGGATGAACAACAACCCACCCACCCCCCCCCCCTCAGCCACCTGCTTTTTTTTTTGTCTGCAATCTTACGCAATGTGCTGCTTGGCTGTTGAAATGCTTGATTGACATGTGATGCATGCGACTCTGGCTGTCATCGATTGAGCATAACGTATACGCGTTATGACTGAGAATAAGTGAAACAAAACGAATTGCAAATAACATTGATTGACTGCCGATTGATTGGCGTGTGCAATGGATTAACTGCTGTTGCATATTCATTAATATTGCGAAATTATAGATGCGCAAAGAATTAAACTGAAATCCAATTAATGATCCACATTACGATTGATTGACATTAAGCCTTTGGCAGACATTCAACGAGAATTGAGGCATGCATAGATTGTGGTTTTGTGAACAAATTATGGAAATAGATGAAAGATAGATGGGATGGGAAAGACTAAATATATATGCATTAGATTGCACAGGAATTTATATGAAAATTGAATTATTTTATATGAAAATGTTCTATGACTGAAATACTCAAGTTGATTGAGAGAGATTGAGATATATAGGCATATTTATGAATGATTTCTTGAACTAAAGATATATCAATGTTACATAGATAATATAGGAATTTATACAAGTTACATTTATAGATGGTATTAGGTAGATAACTATAGTGAGATACATAGATATTTGAATAGATATGCATATGGAAAACAGAGTATACGCAGATATTACTATAGAGAAGAGAAGAATAGATCAATATATTATGTATTGATCTCTTAGAGATCATAGAGATAGAGAAGAGAAGAATAGATCAATATATCTATATACATATATTGATCTATTAGAAGAGAAGAATAGATCAATAAATCTATATACATACATATATGTATTGAACTATTCTTCTCTATCGTAATATCTGTGAGTAAAGAAGAGAAGAGTAGATTATTGATCTATTCTTCTCTTCTCTATCGTAATGTCTGTGAATACTCTGTTATCTATACATATACATATACATATACATATTTGTTCGTGTCAGATATAGATAGACTCACTTAAAGAAAGATAGCTAGAAACATAGATAAACAGATAAACATAGATTGATAGATAATAGAATAAAGCAAATAGAGAGATAGAAATATAAATATATTTGGATAGATAGACAATACATGGATATAAAGAACGTAGATGTACAGAGAGATAAATACATGTGTATAAATACATATACAAAGATATGTAAATAGCTAGATGGGTGTACTTAACAGTTACATATTGAAATAGATAGATGTAAATTAGGTAAAACGTTGCCAACTTTGATTGGGACGATTCGTCTGATGAGGAGAATGAAGAAGAAGAAGATAGAAATATGGATGAAATTATTGAAGAAACTTTGAAAAACATGGATAACAGAGCTGAAAATGTGGAAGTTGGGTTGATTGACCAATTTATTAGAAACGAAAATGGCGAAGATTCAAGCGAAAATAAAAACGTGGTACAGGAGGTGACAGAAAAAGTAGACATGGATAGAGAAATACAGCAGATGCTCGAATAAGATGTTAGAAGGAATTATGTTCGTTAAGCGAGGGTCCACTGTAGCTATATATTTATAGATGCATAGAAAGCATATTAATAGATCAATGAATAGATAGACTATAGAAATAAATGTAGAGAGACAGATATAGATACATAGAGATATTGGCTGATGATAGAACATAGTTAGACAGGCAAATTGTTATATATTGATAAAATAGATGAAAATAATAAATAAAGATGAGAAGATGCTTATATATGTATATAGTTAAGTAGATATATCGATTAATAAATCGATAAATAAATACACGATTGATAAAGAGTGAAGATAAAGATGGATTAAAATAAAAATCGATAAATAAATACGCGTTTCATAGAGAGTGAACATAAAGAGGAAATTAAATAGCAAAACGTATACATAGATCATCCTATCAACGTACAGAGATAAGCAGTAATCGCATAAATTAATGTATACATCAATAAATAAACTACGTTATATACCCATACATAAACAGTTAAATAAATTGACATGTGAATTTATAAACATAAATCTATTTTTAAATTCCCTTTTCTGATTGCAATTTCAATTAAATTATAAAATGCATTGCGTCCGTGCACAGCAATGAATTGAACTGCGAATGCTTTGCACTCGTTTCATGGCTTTCTAAATTTGATTTCATATTGATTTCAAGTTTTCATTTCATGCATTGTGCAGTTAATTGCAATTTACTGTAGAAGTCTAATTGCATTAATTGATTGATTGATTACGACAAATGTTTTCACTTGAGCATGCAAATTTGATTTAAATATGCCAGCTATTCTAATTGTCAACACACACACGCACACACAGTCATTTCTTACCTGCTGCATAATGTTTTAATTGCATTGCATTGGCCGGGAGGCAACTAAATAAATATTGCTCATACGCCCGAGGCGTCTGAAATGCTGCAACGATTTTTCGCATTATGCGCAGTTGTTTTTATTTCAGTTTTAGTTTTGTAGTGCACTTGGGCAGCTGCTGCAATATATATTTGCACTTGTACATATATATTTTAATGGCCCGCCTTGCATGACATTTCAAAAATAAAAAGTAAGGAAAAAAAATGAGAGCTGTGAAAAGAGTTTCATATATACATATTTTACCTTGCAATAATGTGCTTTGATTTTTCGCTGGCGCGTGTCGCTTTATTTTTATTTCTCATTTTTAAAATATGTTTTTCAAGTGCACAGCAGCACACAGGCAGCCTGAGATGGCTTTACACGTATTTAAGTTGTTTGGCTGCATGTTTGATGCCGTCTGCCTCCTGCGCCGTGAGTACAGCGGCGTAAAGTGGCCAACAAGCCGTTAAGCGTGCTCTCCTGCCATGCATGCGCCCTTCACACACACACACACACACACTAACAGCAGGCAAGTGTGTGTGTGCAAAGCTTTAATATAAATATATATAAAAACATAAAATAATAGAAGAAAAGCAAAGAACACAAATGCAAATAAAACACAGCTTCGAGTTGACAAAAGGGTTGCAAAACTGCTGCTCATTACCAAAAGTTGACTCTGTGTGTGTAGAGTTGCAGTTGCATTATGATATAAGGTTGCTAGTACAATAACTGCCACAACTAAAGCGGGTCGCCATGATAAATGGCTCACGAACTTTTCTCTCGAACAATCGCAGAACTTGCGTTGCGGCGCCTATGCGTATGCCACACATTTGCGACGCCACGATGTGACCCCTTCTCGCACGACATCTCACAGCATTTTTGTTCTTTTTTTCCCATCTTGTTTTTGCCTTTTAGGCCTTCTTGGCAGCAGCTCAATTCCTGCTGCTCCGTCGCATCGTTCCCTGAGCTGCAGACCCAGTTCCAGCTGGCCTGGCACAAAACTTAGCAGACAATTGCAATTGCATTTGCTCTCGCTACCCCTCTCTCTCTCTCGCTCATTCTTCATCCCTTCTCTAATGTCTCGCTCAGTTGCCATCTCGTTCCTTTTGCCAAGTTGAAAATTAGCTGCGTTTTACGGGCTGGGCTCTTAGAAAGTTGGCCATAAAAAATTTAAACGTCTTTACGTGCATGTTGCAAATGCATTAACTCTTAATTTTTCCGGTACACAGAACTAGTTCATTAAGCTTGTACAATTTTATTTACTTCATCATACATTGCTCGAATTTTTTGATTGCCTTTTGTTTTGTATTGTGAACTAGGGCCAATTCCCTGAATTTGTTTGTGGCTTTGCTTATGAAGTTCTAAAGTGAACTAGTTCATTAACTAGTAAGCTAGTTCGTTCATCTGCTTGAAAACTGAAAAAAACATGTTTATATTTTTTTATAAAATTTATGTTGCGGAATATATATAATTTTTTTGTATTTCTAAAATGAACTAGTTCATGAAACCGATTCATTTATTTTTTGTAATATTGGTATATGTATTTTAAGCTTTCTTATTTTAGTTTATTTATGTACTAGTTCATTTTCTCAAGTTTGTGATATGAACTTAATTTGTTTCTTTTCATAAGTTTCATTAATGAACCAGTTCATTATCATAAGTTTCCTAAATGAACTAAAGCTTTACCATAAGTTTCTTAAATGAACTGCTGGATTTTTTGACATTTTATAAATTTCAAAATATATTTAAAGAAAAAAACTTAAAATTCTCTTCAGTTTTCTCAAGTTTTTAGACAAATGCTTTTACTTGTGGTTCTTGAACTTGCATCGATTCACTCAGGTTCATGAATATGTAAAACTGTATTGGAGTTGTTCTGGAGTTGATTTTTAGACTTTAATTTCTCAGCTATTTACACTGAGCTCAACAACAACAGACCAAGCTCTTATTGCTCAGACATTTTGTACACACACACACACACACACACACACACACACACTCATACATGTGTACATTCAGAGCAACATAGTTACATCTTTTGATGTAGTTCCATGTAGCTGCATGTTGACTGCTTGTCTAGCTGTGTTGTCATTGTCAATTGGCGCTGACTCAAAAGGCTGTCGGCTTGGTATCTAATTTAATGGGAGCCGAGGCAAGGATAATAGCCTTGTGGCGTCCGCATTGCTTTAGCGGTCAAATGTCTGTACGAACATTTGCTGCATTGTCAATTGGCATTCAATTACTCAACTTTGGCCTGCACTCTAATTAAATGATCGATGGATCAATCAATCAATTGGTCAATCGTACAATCTACATGCTGTTCGTATGCCGCATCAATCTTGCGCCAACAGCGCAGATCCAGTTGCCGTTTGGCAGCTGACCTTTTAATGCCATTTGCATTCGCTGCTGTGGCTGATGAAACGGTTGCCTATGCAGTGAGGATTACTGTTGGGGGATGCCAATCATGGGGTTAGATGATATACCTGGCAAACACATTTAAGCAAGTGATAAAGCATGTCCAGTTGCATACGCATATATGTATTCTGTTGATTATTTGCTATTAAACAATATAAATAATAAATATCGAACTGAGTTGCATTAAAGCAGCATTGCAGCTTTAATTTTCTTATTGGACTGTTTGCTTAAGCTTGGAATTGTGCATATGTGCATCTATGTGTGCATATAATACATTTTTGTATTTCTTTAGCTTTATATGAAGACTTTGTTGAGCCAACTGGGCTTCGGCTTAACTCAGCTTACCTTATTTAGTTGGTCGCAAAATATATACACACTTGATCGCTTTCTATGCCGATTTACTCAATATATACATATATGTGCGCATTTAAGTTCAAATGTTTGAGTTAAGTCACTTTGCTCGTCTGCAATTTAGATTTCACTGAGTGCTTTTGCTGGCTGCTCTCTACTCACATTCTATTCGTTGATTGAAATCATAAAGAGCCTGTGCAAATAGCCTAAGTAGCCATCTCGCTCGCACTCAGCAGCAGCACTATTACTTTTACCTTACACTATGTTCAGTAATAACTATCTTTGTCTCGCTCTCTCTTTTTCTCTCTAGCTGGCGCCCACAAATCAAAAGCGAGTAGTGAGCAACTACTATAACGCAAACTCACTTGGATAATAAATTTACAGTTACTCTATACATGCTCTCCGTCTCTCGCGAAGCAACTGCAGTATAATAGCAGCCAATCACGACAAAATTAAAGAGAGCTAAGAAACTGCAATATGCAGGTCTATTTAAGCAACATTTATATTTTTAAATAAGATGACAAATAGTTACAATTATAATTTTTAATTAAAATGTAAAAATTATATTTTTAATAAGAAAACAAATGGAAAATAAGGTTAATTGCATAAAATATAATAATTTTAATATATATATATATTTTAATATATATTTATATTAAAATTGTTATATTTTATACATTTTTTAAAATTAGAATTTTAAAATATTAATGATATGTAAAAATACAATTTTTTGTTTTAATTTATTTATATATTTTATTTAATAAATATAAAATTATCAATTTTTTTAAAATTAAATTAAAAAATTTTAATTATGAATTTTTCTTGAAATTTTAATTTATTACTATTTAAGAGTTTATCAAATATTTAAGAATTTTATAAATATTTTTTTTTTGCTTAACTTTAATTATATATTTTCTTTGAAATATATTATTTTTAAAAGCATTTTAAAGTTTGTTTTCTCGCTTAAATACTTTGTTCTTACCTAAGCAAAATAATGTACAAATAAAATTCTGCTTCCCGACGTATTTTTATTTTGCTACTTTCTTTTAGTTTAATGCTGAACAATATAGATTTTGTGCCCTAGTCAAACTGAGTAAGCAGCTTATGAATGTGCATAGAAGATAATGCTTTTGTTTATTGAGTGCATTTTAATGTAATTTTCTGCGAAAGTTATTTTTGCTCTATACGAAATATGATTCTCTTTATACCTAAAAATATGTATATATACATTAAATAATTACTTCATTTTATGCCATCACATATATATTTGTGTTTGCTACTTAGCTTAAAGTTGAACGATTGCTCTGCTGCGTATAATAGTTTCAACTGCAATATATATTTTTACCCTATTTAGGCTAAGTAAGCAGCTTATGAATATGAATAGAAGATAATGCTAAAGCTCTTGTTTATTGAGTGCATTTGAATATCAGTTACTGAAAGGCTTATTATTTGTATTTATGTAAAATTTATTTATGAATATGGCTCAAAATATGAGCGAGTGTGTGAATGTGAGTATGTGTGTGTGCGTGCGTGTGTGTCGCATAACATAAATCGTTTTGGCCTGGCTTTAATGTGCGTCCTCGTTTTGGCATTGTGAGCCCTTTGGGTGCTGTCTAATTGGCCAACTGGCTGGCAGGCTGGCAGGCTTGCTGGCTGGCCTGATGCATTGACAAACTGGCTAACGTACTAACTGTCTTTTGGCAGCATCCCTTCAATGTGGGCTCTCAATATTTTTGCGGCACTGCGTCTTTGGAACTTATTGGGTCTTGGCTCTGGGCCTGGTTATTCGGCAATATGCTTGCCATTTTATGACAACGCCCACGCCAGCGCCCACGTCCACGCCCACTCCTCTCGCACAAATTTGGCATTTGCATATGAATGACAGTATATGTGGTATATGAAATGGAAAGCAATGCAAATCAATAAACAGACAGACAGACAGACAGACAGACGTCTGTGTGTGCGGTCCACAAATCCAGATGTTATGCAAGCCAAATAATGGCTGTGGCAAATCTCAAGCTCAGCTCGATTACGTTCAGGTGTAATCAACATTTCGATAAATTTATGGGCATCTGTTGTCGACGCCAGTCAGGGAAATGCATGCGCCAGCAAAGTTCTACATGCTACTGCAGTTGTACATTTGATAGCAGCAGCAGGTGACATTTCACAGGGCTGTGTGTTAAGTGCTGCCTGCGGTGGCACTGGAGGGAGGGACGCAGAGAGATACAGGCCTAATAGATATGTACAGTAATGCCGGCGGCATTTCAATTTAAGTTGCCACGTGTCAACGGCGCACACAATCCACACTGACACTTGAAGCACAGCGAGCAACAACAACAACAACAACAATAAAAAGCAACAACAAAATATCTCAAAAAAAAAAAAAGGAGGAAAAGGAAAAAAGGACTAACTTGCCGTGACTCCACTACGGCGCTGCTATGGGGCATGCGGCACGGCTTAAGCTGGCCCTTTTGTTGGCTCTTACTTTATGGCTGCTTAGGCTGGCTGCCGCATCGATTTACGGCAAACTTGCCACACAAAATGAGCTCTGCTTTTAGGCAGAGCCCCAGACGCTCATACATACTAATGCAATATACATACATACACTTAAATATATGTATATATATATAGTATACAGCAATTCAAATAAAACGCAAGCAACGCCCAGCAGGTGGCGCCACTGGCAGGGCAACCGGAACAGCACCTTGTCTCACCTTAACTTTTGGCCTTAATACCAGCTGACGTGCAGCTGATATAAAACTTAATTAAAGCAAGACCTTAAAGGTGCGCTCACATTCACATTCTATTTTAAAGCCAAAACACATTAGCTTCTTAATATGTTTTTATTTATATATTATAAGTGTTTTTATAGAACCATTTAGACATCAAATTGCGTGAGTGCCTTGAAGGGAATAGCGCCAAGAAGTCATAAATTATATTTTAACTGTATTCATGCAATTATCTATGGTGTACGAGGTTTGTTCTATAAGTAACTAAAGTTTTTTTTTATAGTAATAGTAATGAATACAAAATAATTTATTATTTATTATTATTTATTTCCATGTAATTGGCTAGTTTTAATGGCCACCTAATTAATTATTGTTCAATTGTTATTATTATTAATTATTCTTCTATGAGCTTGTAAGTAATTTAGTAATATTTTTTTTCACTCCTAGAACAAGAGCTCAGTTGCTTCTCAATCATAAGAGAAGTTCAGGTCTAGGAAACACTCGGAGGCGTCTGCGGCATCTTTAGAGTATTATTTTCAGCTAGAAATCAGAGTTCGTAGCTGACCGTTGATGTCTTACACTCACACTTTGATCGACCAGAAACTTTTTTTTAATAATTTTTTTCTCTCTATTTTTTTTCCCAGAACGCTTGCTTGAGTTTTATGAAGCCAACAGTCTTTTTAAAAAAGACTCTTTCATAAAAGACTCTTTTATAAAAGACTCTTTTATGTGTGTAATGTTTTGTATGCGAGTGCTCTCTACGCAAAACAAATATGTATAGAGCATATGTATGCTATATGTGTGTATGAATGTGAAGATCGTTTTCATAGACTCGTGGAGTTATCTGCTCACGTGCTGAAGCTCATTGCGCGAGCGTCCATCATATCGCGCCCCAAAACGATGATCGTTAAAAGAGCATCACACGAAGTATACCACAGCACAAAACGAAAAGAACCGAAGTCTGCTGCTGAGAGCCAGAGCGAGTGCGTATGATTTTCATTGGTTGATCTCATGGGTTGATCTCGTGAACAGAGCGAGAGAGAGAGAGAGAGAATGGTTAATAGATATCAACCAATTGCCACAGAAAAATAGTTTTTTTTTTTAATGTTTTTTATTTTTATTTAGTAGGAAGCATCTTTCTACTCCATTATCTCCCTTGGATCACACAATTAACATCACAGGTTTACAATTATTTATACAATTTAAACATATATACAGAGTAGACTAAAGCTAAGTTTAAATGGGAGTGAGAAGGCTTCCAAACTGGCGTCTTCTTAGCCTTCTGATGGGTCTGGAGGTTGGCAGCTTTTTTGCGAGTCGTTTGGCGTGAACCTTCAGGCGGTCATTATAACGACTCGAGTGGAAAAGAAAAATCGTTAAGCGAATCTTTTTATATATTTATCAAACAACTTTTTAAACAGACCTCTTACTACATTATTAAAATGCTCAACTCGCTGGCTTCATTATTTTTTTCACTTTTCTGATTTTTCCATAATACTCTGTATTTGATGAAATATGTATTATGTAGTAATGAGCACTTATTTGGAATTTGGATTGGCAAGAGCGGGCATGTCGGCACTCCTGATGCTTGTTCGCCCCATAAAAGGTAATTGGATTGAAACCAGAAGCGATACCGCGAAGCAAGCAGCCGCAAGTTATATATTTTGAATCTTATAACAGGACAGTATCAATATCTTGTCTGCCTGTTGGCCTAAGATTCAAAAGAGTGAATCTAATGCGCAATTTGTGCTTTTTTTCCACTCTGAGCACAAGTCAAACTTGAATGATTGCCTCTTGTGAACATATTATTATTTGGCTAATTTAGGAGATAGATTGCAGAGCGTGGAAGGTGGAGAGTGAAGAGTGTGCAAACCAAGCTCACCTCATCCATTTATCTCAATGCTAAAAATTTGCAAAAATTTTTATACATTCTTAGCGAATTTAATATATTTTATTATTAAATGGCAAATAATTTGTTATATATCAAATTTTAGATACGATCAATAACTTTATTAAATTATGAAATATAATTATACAAAATACTAACAATTTTGCTCTTGGAGAGCGCTTGAGATGGGCAGCTAGAAGAAGCCAGCAGAAGTATTCAGCTAAACAATTGTATTTTAAATCCTCAACAATTTCAATTCACTTCCAATGGTTTTTTTTTTTAGGAAATGTTAAGTGCGTCAAGCTGATTGAGTTTATGCACAGCAGCTGAGCCAGCCTAATCGATTATCCTCTTCAAATATTTATATGAAAATGGAATTTCCTTTGAATGTACACATTAAATTGCATATTTGCGTAAGCTGTTGAGTTTTCGTTGCTATGATTTGTTATGCTGCGGACAACTATTAAAAATCCACATTCAAGTATTTAATTACAGAGTTGTTGTCGCAGCAACTGACTGAATGGTTAAGGACGCACAGTTGGGTCACATCTGCGGTCAGGCAAATGACATTTAACAAGGCAATTAAGTAGTTGGTATTACAGTCGTGACAAGCTGGAATCTCAAAAGGCTGACTGAGAGAGGGGAGAGAGAGAGAGAGAGAGAGAGAGAGAGAGAGAGGTGAGGGAGAGCGGTAGATGTGTCCTTTTTGCCTTTGCGTGCTGCCACAAAAACCACAATACTTAGCAGGAACAGCAGCAACAACAGCTGAAACAGGAGAATGGACAACAGCGGAGACCGGCAACTGGCAACTGGCAGCTGGCATGTGATGTCTGACCTTGAAATTTATGGCTTAATATAATAAAATGCCCAAAAGTATGCAATGTTAAAGTGAACGACGCCATTTCTGGCTGCCTTTGGGGCCAGAGCCATTCGCTCTGCTCCGCTCCGCTCTGCTTCTCTCCATTCCACTCCTCTGGCTATATACGAAAATAAAACGCAATTCTGGCAGACGCAGACCCCGCACACACACACACACACACGCGCAAAAGGGAAATGAAATATTAATAATAATAAAAGCAACAAGAAGGCAAAGCAAGAAAAAAAAGAAAACAAAATCAAAACACAATAGATGAAAATAGCATGAAAAGCGCACCGAATTTATGCCGTTTATATATATATATATATATGAAGGGGTGGCGGGTGGTTCGCTGGAGCGGGGACAGTGGTGACTCGGTGGAGCGTCCTTTTCGAAAAATTGACTAGCAAATGTTTATCAAGCCACGCCCAGCCGCTCAACTTGTGGCTCGATTTACGGCTTAAAAACATTTTTCAATTTCATCATCGAATTTCATAAAACAAGCAAGCAGCCAGAGTGGAAAGCAGACTACGAGAAGCCAATGCACGACTTGGTGTTACCCTGACGCTGCTAAAGAGCAGCTATATATATATATATATATATATATACACACACGTCCACATCTTCTACTTCATAAGCTGCAAAGGAAATTTCGCTAGATTCAATAAATTTGCGGCCCTTTTTATTGCAATTTTTAGCTCACGTGAAACGTGTTCATGTGAGAAAGCACAAATTTGTTTATCGCTAAAATTATGTTGCTCTTTTGCTATATTGAGCGACTTGTGGCTAAAGGTAAGCGAGTTTAAGGCATTAGAAGTAATGTTGACTTTAGCCCAATGGAGCTAAATGGAGTGAGGCTTGCCTTAAACATGAAAGAGATATCAGAAGTTAGAGCAAGAAATGAATAGACTGAAGATTGAATATTAAAGAGTTGCCCCTGGTTCGTCCGCAACTCTGGGCTACATAGAGACCTCAACCTGGACACTGTGGAAGAACAAATCTCCTTCCACTCGAGTCGTTATAATGACCGCCTGAAGGTCCACGCCAACCGACTCGCAAAAAAGCTGCCAACCTCCAGACCCATCAGAAGGCTAAGAAGACGCCAGTTTGGAAGCCTTCTCACTCCCACTGTAACTTAGTTTTAGCCTACTCTGTATATATGTTTAAATTGTATAAATAATTGTAAACCTGTGATGTTAATTGTGTGATCCAAGGGAGATAATGGAGTAGAAAGATGCTCCGGTTCTTCCTACTAAATAAAAAAATAAAAAAAATTTTTAAATTGAAGATTGAATTGAAGTAGAAGATTCCCAAAAAGGACTATTTAAAGTATTTTTCTTTCTAATTATTTACGCTATGTTCCAGAGATCAATCCAGAGCGAGACAAATGAAATGAAAATCGTCAAGGAACTCGTTAAAGAATCAAAGTAATTGCTTGCTCGCTGAGTCTGTTTACTGATCATGAGTGAAAGAGACTTATATGCAGACTTCGAGAAACGCTCAGCAGTTAAAGTTAGCTATATACAAAAGATAAATTGTAGACAGACAGATAAACAGAAGCTAGAAGCTTAGAGAGGCAGAACAAAGCAGAAACTGAACAGAATGAGAACAGCGAACTATGCTAAATTCAACTTGTATAACAAATTCTAATGTAAAAGCAAAATTCTAACAAATCTTAAGCTCAAGTAGCCTTGGTCGTCCGCTGGGAATGTAATTGGAGCATAGAGTACAAGAGTTTCCCTTAGGACTCTACACTCAATCGTGTTGTGAATGATCGTAAATGCCTTGTTCAAGCTTAAACAAGTAGCGAAAGCGAAAGCAATGCTGCTAGAATTTTTGGCGAATATGAAAGACAAAGCTTGTTTTATGATGTTCATATTAGAGCAAAGTCAGACAGTCGGAGAGACAGGCAGTTAAATAGATGTACAGAGGCACAGAGCGACAGAGCGTATATTGAGCCATTGCTCAATACTTATATATACACATATGTGGCATTAACTACACCAGCTATTGCTCTCTGTTACATATACTTCACACAAAAACAATATACCCACTGCAGTGGGTGGAGCGTAGCTGTTTGGTATTATAATCGAAGTGTATTGGCCATTGAAGTGGTTATAAAAGCTTAAGATTTATTTTTAGTTTTGCTATTTATTATAATATAACTATGCACATACGCATGTATAAATATATGATGACATGTCTAATTATTCAAATTTCGATATCAATATAAATATATATATAATTATATGTACATAATATAACTAACATATCTATAATACATTGAAGTGAGAAATGTGTGAGGCAGCTGCGTGTTTTAGTGACCTTTTGCATTGGCTACATTTGGCTACATACATATATGACGTCACAATGGGGACAGACACTTGTAATAGCACACAAATATATAAATATATATATGTATATAAATATATGTATATATATTGCTATTTGATGTGTAAATCGAAACGGCGCCAGCAAAAAGCTAGACAAAATGGCTAAGGCGCAGTTAGCAAACAGCAAAAGCACACACACACACAAACACACACACACACACACACAGACACACACATATATATAGCTCACACATACACACACGTCAGTTTTTGGCACACTCCAGAATTAGAAGCGAGTGCAAATGTTGCTTAGCCGCGATTTTAGTTTTCGTTTGAAGGCCACGCTGCGTATGCGCAATATTTTTGGTAAAACTTTTGCCCTGGCAGCCCCGCGGGAACCAATTCCCTTGTTTACTTTCTTGTTGTTGTTGTTGTGATTGTCATCTGACAAGCTTAGCAAGCAACTTATCAAATACCAAGTTTATAATTAATGTGCCAAATGAGGACGCAACCGCAAGTTAAGTTTGCACTTAATACTAGCTGCCATTTCCCATTGTATTACAAGAATAGCTGCAATAGCAACAACAACAACAACAACAACAACAACAGCCATAATATAGGTAGATAAAGGTGGCAGCAACAGCAATTATCAGCGGTCAGACAACAGCGACGCATGCCACTTGCAACTTCCGTTTCCGGCCGACGGCGTTGCAAGACACCAAAAAAACAAAAGCAAAAAAAAAAAAAACTATAAAAAGTTTGTCTACGAAATAATGCCTGACTGCATCATACTCTGTTTGGTCAAACTTGTGAGCTTTCAGCTGAATCTAGAGGGAAAAAAGCTAAAGTTTTTGTTTGTTAATATACTTTACTCTGACTTTTACAGAGAAATATATATAACTTGGTTATATAGCTGAACAATATTGGATATGCATAGCTTTCTGATTAATATATAATATAACTATATAACTTGGTTATATAGCTGAATAATATTAAATATGCATAGCTTTCTGACTATCATATGAAACTACTTTCCTTGATTCATAGAGCACAGAGCATTAAGAAATTTAAGCATATTTTTTGTCATCTGCAAATAACAACAATGCAAATACCCTGTAGAAACTCTCAGCTCTTGAGCTAGACCAAATTTGCTACTTGTTAATGAAGTGACAAGAGTATATTGGGTTTACGCCTTGCCATTAGTCTATCCACTCTTGAAGCTTTGAAATTTCAAAAATACTTTCATTTGTATTTCTCATTTCTGTCCTTCTCGCTTTATTTCACTCTCAATTGCTAGTCCTCTCTAGCACTCTCTTCCTTTCTTCTCGCCCCTTCTAGCTGTTCTCTGATTCCACTAACTACCCCATTTGTGTGCACTTTTATAGAGTATAAAAATCGTTACGAAAATGATTCGAAATTGCCGCAAATGACTGCAGGAGCCTTTGGCTTGTTTAAGGTCCTGACATTTTCGAACAGAGCGTTTGAAATTTATTAGGCTTACGAAACAAGGACACACACACACACACACACACACACGTAAGCCAGCAAAACAAGCAAAGTAGACAGCAAAATGTATCGAATTCTCTTGCAATTCTCTCATTTGTTGTCGCTTTTCTTTGCTTTGCGCATTTCTTTTCTTTTTTTTTTTTTGTGGATCATTAGCATTTGGCTGACTTTTTAATTAATGCCGCGTAATTAGTTTTGCTGTCCACCGACGCCGGCAGGTGGCGCCAGCGCCCATAGAGAAGACGCGGCTAGGGTTAAAAGATGCACGATGTTGTAATTAAAATGCGCGCGAGAGAGAGAGAGAGAGAGGGAGAGTGAGTGGGAGAGGAAATGAACGAAAGAGAAATGTTCACAGATTTAATATAATTATAATGAACGTAATTATGCAAGAAAAAAGGAAATAAGAAAAGGGCAACGCAGGTAAAATATATGCACACACACAGCCTACAAAAATCAATACAACAAGTCAAGGCACACACACACAAAGGGCGAGAGAGAGGGAGACAGAGAGGCCTTTTTTGGTGTCTTGCGGGGCAGCTGTCTTCCTTTTTGGCTGGCGTCGTTAATAAATTTTCCATAGCATTTTAGTTGGCTCTTTTCTACAATTTTTATGGCCACAATAAAATGCAAGTTACCGGCTGCTTTCAGGCCTGGCGACAGCCAACTTCTTACCCACTCCCCCACCCACCCAGCTGGGTTGGCTGGTCTCGCTGTCGGTGTCGGTGTCGCGTTCGGGTTCAGGTCGCGGACTAGGGTTGCCCGTAAGTACATTGCGCACGCGATGCAGCTAGAGAGCTAGAGATGGCAGCCAACCAGACAGAGCATATATGGGGCAAGTACTTAAGATCCATTAACTATATGTCGAAACTATAAGCATACATGCATAAGCTATTTCTATAGCTAAATGTCATAGCTCTAATGGTTATTTGAGTTAATATTGGACATAAATACGTTATTTAGGATTTGTTTATTTTTGTTTAGCTAATTCTATTTGATTTTGCATGAATGTTGCTGTATTTATAGTGAATATAATAAACAGACAGCTTAACAAACTATTCATATAAGTGTGTTTCACTCACACTTTAAGAGAAAACTCAGAGAGCGATGGATTGCAATAGATTCTTTAATGAAGTTTGCAATTGGACAGAAAATGTTGTTTATAGTGAGTCTCATATCACTCCCTAAACGATATTCACTAGAAGAGCATCACACGAACAGTTCAACTCAAGGCGCTCAACCGAAAACCAAAGCGAACAGAACCAAAGTCTTCTGCTGAGAGCGAGAGCGAGAGAGCATGATTTTTTTTTTTCGTTTTAAATAATAAAACGTTCAACTGTGCTTGGCAAGCATTATCAAAAACTTGTGAATATGAATTATTTAATTACTTACATAATTATATAAAAATAAATAAAATAAAGCAAAAAAAAAAGTAAATATTCATCTATGTATATTCTATTAACTTTATACATATACATAACCTTATATATATTATTAATATTAATTTAAAAGTTCTGTAAACCTATTCTAAATTAGCTTTTTCTAAATAAATATTTAAATAAATTAAATTTAAAAATAGAAAAAAAAAAACGTTTTAGCAATAAAAAGTTGCGAGTTAAATAAATAATCAAACTATGTCTGAATATTTATTTTTTAAATTTTTTATTTAAACATAGGGAAGCTTTAAAAAATATTGATATATAGTGATTATATATTTAATTACTTATATAATTATATTAAAATAAATAAATTAAAGCAAAAAAATGTAAAACTTTATATATATTCTATTAACTTTATACATATATGTACATAACCTTATATATATAATTATTTATGATTTCTGTAAACTCCTTCTAAATTTGCTTTAACTAAATAAATATTTAAATAAATAAAATTTATAAATAGAAAAAAAACAACGTTTTAGCAATAAAAAGTTGGTTAAAAAAAGGTTTATTTTATTTTATTTAAACATGCTTTCTACTACCTAGTTGGCAGCTTAACAAGTTGAACATAAAGGTACAATTATTTACAGTAGAACACTACAGATATTTCAATAACAATTTACACAAACAACAATCACAATTTGGTTAATTAATCACACAATAATCACATTCACTTTTACATTAAACATTATTTTTATAGGAACCTCGCAGAGAGGTCCTGTGGATGGCACTTCTTCAGTCTTCTTTACTAAAAAAAAAGAAAAAAAAGTTGAGAGTTAAATAAATAATCAAACTGTGTCTGAGTATATTTCTTTTTATTTATTTTTTTTTTATATAACCATAGGGAAGCTTTAATAAATATTGATATAGACTTATTTAGCCACATATATGTGTATAAATTAAAAGCAAAAATAAATTAAATTAAAAATATACAAACTTTATAGTTTTCTCTCCAAAGTTTAAATTAAAAGTATATATTTCAACTATAGCTGAATAAATATTGTGTTTATTTTTTGAATAAACACAGAAAAGTTTCGCCATAAATTTGATAGAGAATTATGTTTCTATATGTGTATGGGAAGAAATTAAGGAAGAGTTTTACTCATACAAACTTTACAGTTTTCACTCTAAAACACAAATTGAAAGATATTTATGAAAATTAAAAACTCAAAAAATCAGTTATATTTTAGGGTTGAAAATTTATTCAAGCAAGGCGAATATTAGTTATGGGAATGGATTGCTAAGGGCTAAGGACTAAGGACTACGGACTGCTGCTGTTGCCGTTGCTGTTGCTGCTGCAGTCCGAATGCCAGTTTATTAGTGTGTGTGTGTGTGTGTGTGTGTGTGTTTTTGGGGTCGCTTTTGTATTTATTACATTTCAATATTTGGCATGTTGTTCGTGGTTCGTGTCACAAACTTTTGAAATTAGGCGTCCAGCAAGAGAGACAGAGAGAGAGTGAGAGAGAGAGAGAGAGTGGGGAATAGAGGGCAGAGAGAGCAGGGAACAGCTAAGTGAGAAGCCGGGCTAACAGCATTTTCTTGGCTTGCAGAGCCGGCGCCGCTAAGTATGCAACGCCGTTTCGTGTTAAGTCATAATTAAATGAAATTCAACCGTTTGTTTTTGTAGCTGCAAGAGCGTGAGACAGAGAGAGATAGCTATAGCTATTTTAGTTCTGCGTGCCGTTGCTGCATTTGTAGACATTTTTTTTTTGACTGCCCTTCAGCAAAGCTGTTGACTCCCAGCCTAAAGAGGGGAGTGTCTAGAACAACAGCAAATTCAAATATAGAATTGAAAGAGAGCGAGAGCGAGAGCGAGAGAGAGAGAGAGAGAATGAAAGGAAATAGCAACAGCAATGACAGGAACAATATCAATGTAACTGTGTAACTGTGCATGGCCGGCATCCAATAAATGTTAAAAGTCAAATTATAGAAGCATTGATTGGATAAGTCGGGGCGTGGCTCGGCATTTGTGCACCGGTTCACATCATGACAGCTCCGTCAGGGACACAGGGCTCCCCCATGGTTAAACTGGAGCTTAACTCCGGTTTATTATTCATTCAAGAAAAGTTGATTTCAGTTGAATGGTGGGTCATACATATAATATATATCTCTATATGTATCTTTCTTGTTTCAAATTTATATCTTAGTTTCATCGGTTGATCGAATCGTCTCACTATATTATATAGTTTTAATAGGAATTATAGATCTAGCAAATTGATATATTTGAGCTCGACTTTTTATATAGAATTATTCTTAGCTCTTTGAATTTCACCTATTTTGATCTGTTTTTCTCTCTTCTTCCTTAAATTCTCTTGCATTTTACATTATTCTCTCTCCTCTTTCGCTATCTCTATCTCTATCTCTATCTCTATCTCTATCTCTATCTCTATCTCTATCTCTATCTCTATCTCTATCTCTATCTCTATCTCTATCTCTATCTCTATCTCTATCTCTATCTCTATCTCTATCTCTATCTCTATCTCTATCTCTATCTCTATCTCTATCTCTATCTCTATCTCTATCTCTATCTCTATCTCTATCTCTATCTCTATCTCTATCTCTATCTCTATCTCTATCTCTATCTCTTATTGCCTCTGCTTCTCATTTTCTCTTTGCATACTCCATTTCTCTATCTCACTCTTCCTTCAGCAAGATCCAATTCTATTCCCTTCCTCTCCATTCCTTCTCATAAGTCACGGCTATCTTCCACTCTCTTACACTTTTCCTTTCTCTGGCTCCCTCTCTCTTGTTTTTTCCCCTTCTCTTACTATAGGTCTCTCTGCTTCCCTCTGTCTCTTACTCTCACTCTCACTTACTCTCTCTCTCTCTGTCTCTCCCTCTCTCTTCGTCTCTCAATCTCTCAATGTTCCATCCATCGTCTGCTCCCTATCAATTCACCTCTCTCTTTCTAATCTTCTCAGTCTCTTTGTCTCTCTCTCTTTCTCCCTCTTCCTCTCTCTTCCTATCTCTCTCTCTCGTCTTGTGCTCTCTTTGTCTCTTTGCTAGCAATCGCGCAGCTTGTTTTTGATGCTCGGTCTGCCACAACCGGCAACTGTCGCCCAACGTGATTATCATCGTTATCATTATGTGGCTAGCGCCTCTATTTGTGTGTGCGACTGTGTGTGTGTGTGTGTGTGAGTGAGTGTGATACGTAATGATGAGGTTGTTTGTCGTGGGCCGTGGCTGAGGAACAGCTGTTCGTCGTCGCCTGCTGTATGCTGTCGGCTCCGACTGAGTTTTGCAGTCGCTGCGAGCAGCTGTTGTTGTTGCTGGCGCTGCTGGCATTCGATTGGGGCGCCTGCGCCACTGGAAGCGGCTAAAGGTTTGTCACATGTTTTTGGCCACCTAGAAAACATCGCATGTTGCTTCCAATGTGCCACAAAAGGCAAAAAGCAAAAGCAGCAGCAACAACTGTCGCGAATTGGAAATGTAAGCGACATTGCAGTCGTGCGGCCGAGCACCGAGCAGAGCAGTGCAGAGCAGAGCAAAGCAAAGACAGTTAGCCAGTCAGTCAGTTCGCCTGTCAGTCAGCCAGCCAGCCAGCCAGCCAGCCAGCCAGCCAGTCAGTCAGTCAGTCAGTTTGTCAAACGGGAGTAAGAAATTTGTGCAACTGCCAAAGAGTTTAAATGTTAAATTGTTTAAAACATTTGCCAAGTGCGTCGCGTGCTCGTCTCACAAACTTGTGGCAATCAATCAATTAGCCAAGACCCAGCCAGCTGCCAAGGGGGCAGCCAAGACAACCAAAAGCCAATCCAAGCCAAGCTAAGCCAGTCTCCCAATCTGCCCCAGACGACGCAGCAAGCAAAACAACACCAGCAGCAACAACAACAAAAATTAGTATAAAAATCAATATCCGTCTAAAGTTTATTTCGGCTTAACTCAAATGGAACTAGAAGTTTAACAACAACAACAACAACAACAACACCAACAGCAGCAACGGCAACAGAAATAATTACACTGAGAACAACGATTAGTTAACTCAATTGATCCGCGCCTATAGCTCCACAAACAACCAAATTGAATTCTGATAACAAGTTACTAAAATATATAAGTGAATAAATATATACATATATATATTAACCATAACCCAAATTAATCGTATAACTATTTTTCAATCCTAAACAAAATTACTCATTCAACTGGCCAAATTATACGCAATTTAAATAATATTATTAATTTGTATCCGCGCTATTTGCTAGACTGCATCGCTTACGTAATTTATTCAAAACACATATAATCCACAATAAAAAAAAAATAAATAAAAAAAGAAAATACGCCTATTAAGTTTGTCAAGTATAGAAAATATAAAAAACCAAAAAAGTCCATTTTGTGCTAAGCTTAAAAGCAAAAAAAAAAAAAAAAATTTACACGCCAAACTGATTTTGAGAGAAGCTTTAAAAAAAAAAAATATATATATATATATATTTATTAAAAATAAAAAAATATTAGTATAAAAATTAATATAAATGCTGAACTGAACATATAAACAAAGCTGCTCCATCCATAGTGCAAAGTGAAGTTAAATACAAAATTATCAAATATTCGTAAAAAAAAAAATAATTAAAAAAAAAAAATAGATTTAAAAGTCATATTTCAAAGGTAAGTAAAACAAAATAGTTTTAAAAAGATAATTTTAAAAAATATTATACTTACTTATTGATTTAAAAAAATATTTTTGAAGTGCAATGAACAATTTTTTTTTATTATTAATTTATTATTATTCTAAATTGTGCAACATATTCTTAATAAAAAGAAATATTAATTTGAGGTATCGATTTTTTTTTATAAAAAAAAAATGATTTAAAATTAATCTGAATAATTAATATACGAATAAATAAATATGCAATGAATATAAAAATAAATTATATTAAAAATATGCATATAAGTTAATAAAAATATATAATAAAGAATATTAAAATATAAAATTTATATATTTATTTTTACTTAATGATTAATAATAAATATATATTTTTTTAAAAATAAGTTGACTGGTTTTTTTTTTTTTTTTTTTTTTTTTTTTTTTTAACTTAAAACGATAATAAATTAAAATAAATTATTAAATTATATAATTAATTAATTAAATTATATAAAACTAAAACTCTTCTATACATTAAACTTATTAAAAAAGTATATGTTTGCTTCAAGTTTTCAACATATTACTTAGCTATAAATTGTATAGATTTCATTGGTTTTAATCAATATTAAACTGATTTCGATTCTGCTCAATAGAAAGTTAGTTGAACTGAGGAAAGATTGTGAGAAATTGATGATGCACTTTGCATATTTGCAATTTGCATTCCAAGACAAATCGCTTCTGACAGCGGCAAGCTGTTGGACACACGTCCAATTCAAAAATCAACGGTTGATTGAACGCACAGCTGAGCGACACGCACACACACACACACACACATGCACACACACTCTCACTCACACACAGCTAGAGCCACAGAGAGCCTACGGCAGAGAGCTTCGCCCAGCTGTTCGTGTGTGAAGAGCGCGTCGCCTGCTGAGTGAGAACAGCCGGCAAGCGCAAAGCAACGGTAAAATCAATATTTACTTTGCTGGCAGCTGTTTGCAGCTGTATTGGTGCGTTCGTCTCTCTGTGTGCGTGCGTGCCTGTGTGTGTGTGTGCCGCTGAATCAGATGGCTCACCTTCCAGTCCCCTTGCACACTTTAATGCTGTCGAGTAGTATCGACTGCATGGAGTTGAGTGTACTAATTAAAATGAATAATTTCTTTTGTTTGCTAGTATAATATGGGCCGATCCTGGCCCTAGGTCTATATTCGCACAAATTGCCATTTAACTTTGGCATTTACTGTGACTGGAAGTTGCGTAATTTCATTAGCGTTGCCCAATCGAATATCATGCACATCGACTTCCAGTCGGTCGGCGTTTAGCGGCATTTTTCTTCCATTCCTTTCTTTGTTTTTCTTTTTTTTTTTTTTTGGCTTTGACACGAGGACGCGGCGTCGTTAACGAGATATCGTCGTCGCCTGCTGCCTGCTGTATATCCGCCGTACTGTCCGGCAATTCGTGGTCAGCGTCTCAGTTGTTATCCGAGTGTCTTGTGCATTATATGAGTAACAATTCATAGTCCGTCGCACTTCTAAAGCAAAGCACGTAAATATATATTTCCCAACTGCGCGTATCTGTAAATAGTATAATATATGTTAATTTATACAGTCGCCATAATATTAACATAGATGTATGCATTGCTAGAATTATCGAAATATAGTATATGTGCTTGCTTCTAATAATACAAATATTTTGTGATTTTTTTTTTTTAAGTTTGAAATGAAAATTCAAATTCGGTGAAGTTGCTATGGAGAATTTGTATATGAGTACAATATATTCATATGTATATGTATATCTAAATAGAATAAATATTGTCCTAATTGATTTTTAGTTGGCGTCGATAAGATAACTAAATTTGTGCGATATTAATCTGTGTGCTATAGATGAGCATATATACCATATAGCTGCATATATATAAATATAACGTTTAAATAATCTATCATAAGTTAGCTTGTTTCAGTTTTGCTTTTCAAGATCAAAACATATAAATCAGCTTGTCTATAATATACAACTTATTATACATACGATATTCAGTCAACGCCATACGATATACGATAAGCCGTACACAATATGCGTTACAATTTACGAGGTACGATATGTGATAGATAATAAACGATATACGATATAGTAGATACGATAGACAATATACGATATAGCACATACGATATATAAACTCCTGCTTCCATTTGCGCATATCTGTTTGCGTCTGTCCGCACCGTCTATATAAACGCAGCGATCTCAAAAGCTATACAAGCTATAAAGCTTTCACAGTTTATAGATAGATTATTTCATAGATCAATGATCGATCTATTTATTTACGTTTACTGTAGTATCTTGTTATTAAGTCGACAATCGTTTATTATAGTATCTTGAGTGTAGTAAAATATATAGTTTTGATTACAAAAATGTCCTCTTTAAATTTGAAAATATATTTTTGTTTTTTACAAATTGTGTTTTTAATTAGTTTCATTATATAGAGAGCTATAGAGTTGCTCGCATACCCTGTGTGCATGGGGCGAACTGGTGTGAGGAGAGGAGAGGCAGCATGTGTGTGGGAGGGGTGGGGGGTTTGGGAGTTATGCCTACTCTGTCCAGCGAGGAGTCGAGTACTTAATGCGCCAACTCCAAAATGCCAAGGCGGCATATCGAAAAATCGACGACAACGACGACGGCGGCGCCGACGAGAATGACTGGCAAAATGTTAGCCGGCGCGGAACGTTTGGGCGGGCGGGCCATGGCGCCAGTAACGAGACGAGAGCAAACGAAACAGAACGAAATGAAACGACTGGGAAACGAGTCAAAAACGAATTGAAACGAATTGGAAGCGACGAGTGAGGCTCGTTTAGCCGGCAGCACGAAGCGCAAGGACGAGGACGAGCCTCCCTCGGCCCAGCTGAGCCGACAACAACAGCAACAGCAATAACAGCAGAAGCAGCAGCACCAGCAGCACCAGCAGCAGCAGCGACAAACAACAGTTATAAAAGCTTTGGCAGCGCCGCACGCAGACGCAGGCTGGAATAGTTCCAATAATGGCAAATAAGCCACAGTCAGAGCAACAACAACAACAACAACAGCAGCAGTGAACGCTGAAGTTGCCGTGCAGCCCGAAAATCGGCGACGAACAGACGCCGCTGCTTCGCGTCGCAGTCGCAGTCGCCGCCAGTTTCGCTGCCCAAACGCCGACGCCGCTTCGTTGTGCGAGTTATTCCGGCCAAAGAATCAGTCGTCGTCGAGCTTTCAAAACGTTTGCAGCAAACGAAAAAAAAGAAAACACACAAACGTACACAGATTGTGGCAGCAGCTAAAGAAGAAGTCGCAATTACAGCCACAGCAATACCAACCAGCAGCAGCAGCAGCAGCAGCAGCAGCAGCAACAGCAGCAGCAGCCGCCGCAGCAGCAGCAGCTATAAAGTAAATTCAATTCGAACGCAGAAGTTGACTAAAAACTCTCATAGATTTTTTTTTAAGTTATAAACAATATTTTTTTTTTCGCAACTTGCAATTGATTACTGCAATTAAAGTGACAAATTTTTGTTTGGTGCATGTGTGTGTGTGTGTGTGCCTCGAGTTTCTTTCAGTGCAACTTCGCACTTGCGGCCTGGTCAGAGGTTTTCTTGTGGCTTCCTTGCGGTGATATCATATAACAAATTGCCACAGTTCTCTGTGGCTAGCAACTACAACACGTGCTGGCTGCTCCATGTGTGCATGTGTGTGTGCATGTGTGTGTGAGAGTGTGTATGGCTGCATGTGTGTGCGTGTGTGTGACCTATTGATTCTACAACTTCCTCTGCAGTTGTGTAGCTCAGTGCAGTTACGTTTCATAGCGGCTTCGGTTGCAACTTCTTTTTAGTGCCCCAGTTGCAAGGCAGCTCTACAACGTTGCAAGTGATTAAACTGTTTCGGTTTCTGTGTTTCTTTTTATATATTTTTTTTTTCTGTGTATTTCTTCTCTCTTTTTATACCCTGAACCCATTGAAAATGGGAATTCAGGGTATAATGGTTTTGTGAAAATGTATGTAACAGGCAGAAGGAAATGTCGCAGACCCCATAAAGTATATATATTCTTGATCAGCATAAAAAAATAAGTTGATTGAGCCCTGTCCGTCTGTCCGTCCGTCCGTCCGTCCGTCCGTCCGTCCGTCCGTCCGTCCGTCCGTCCGTCCGTCCGTCCGTCCGTCCGTCCGTCCGTCCGTCCGTCCGTATGAACGTCGAGATTTCGGAAACTACAAAAGCTAGAGAGCTGAAATTTTACATGAACACTCGTATGTTAGCTACGCAGTACGAGTTTATTTTGTTTTTTCGATAACTCATCCCATTTCCAAATTATCGATAAAAAATCGAAAATTCGTTTCAATTTTTTATGTTTTTTGAGCATAATTTCTACACCGTTTTAGCTAGAGACTTGAAATTTGTATATTTAGATAGATATTATGAATACGCAGATTATGTAATTTTCAGATTTTGGATGCCACGCCCCCTTCGCCCCCAATTTGCAAAAAACGCATTTCAAATACTAGAGACTTGAAATTTGGCACATAGATACAAATGGATATTCTTAATCCACTCTGAAAATTTCATCAAGATCATGCATCTAGAAATGGAGTTATAAGCGTTCAAAGTATAGCCCAACCCACCCCCAAGCCACAGCAGCAACTGCGCGGTTAGCAGAGCGCGCGCCTATACGTGCGTAAAGAAGAAGAGTATCACCTTTTTTGGGTTCAGGGTATCTCGTAGTCGAGCCGTCTCGACTAGAGCCTTCTTACTTGTTTTTTTTTGTAATTTTTTTGCAGTTCTGTTCGAAGTGATTGTTGCACTCATTTGGCTAATCATCGAGCCAATCAATTCTTGATTGAAATCCGAGCTGCAGCATTGCGTGACTCGTTTGAAAGCCAGAAATGTATCAAAATTCAATATGAGAGCAAACGCATCTGAAGAATATTTAAATTAAGCTTAGCTTTAAACTGTGAAACTTTTGTGAATTGCAATTCATAATTAACATAATGATGCTATGATATGATGTATGATATCATATCATATTATTATATGATATATGAAGACATATTTAAAACTGCATTAGCATCGCTTACAAAAAATCTTATTAAAATTATATATCTTCACTAAAAACCTAAAGCTTTACTAAGCTATGAAGTTCGGCTTACAACTGCTATATTATATAGTATCATATATATTATAATATGTTTAAGCAGTAGCATAGAACGAAATCAGCTTGAAATATTGAAAACTATTTTTTTTAAATATTAATTAATTTTTTGATAAAAAATAATAATATTTTAATATTAAAATATAAGATAAATGCAAAGAGAAATGGATAGAGAAATATAAGTAGATCAAATAAATTATCATTAGCGAATCCTGTGCTCTATCGTCTGTCTGTCATAGTCAGCTTATACTGTACTGTTAGCAGTGTTTGCCTAAAATAAGCTTAAAAATACTTAAAAATAGTTTTCATCCTTAAAAAGTCAGTTTTCACTTGAGCAGATTTTCAGATAATTAAATATTGAATTTATGAAAATATTATTGCATTAAAAAGTCAAGCTTAAAGCAGAGTGGGGAGAAATATATTTTTTTCTTCTTCTTCTTTTCTTCACTGCTAAAAGCAACAAAGTTGCCCAGATTAAAGGTAAAATAGCAAACAGACCCAAAAGAACGCCAAAGTTGGCAAACAGAGAGAAAAAAAAAAAGTTTGCAACTGAAAGTTGTTGGGGATTCGCACTTTGGGACACTTTTCTTTTTGTTAGATAAAAGTTGAAATTAGCACGTTAAAGTGTGCTCGACTGGCGTTAGATATTTTATTTGAATATCGGTTTGAGCTGCAAACTATTCAAATTTCCTTAGAGCTCAAAGTTGACAATAGACAATGCTTCTTAAATTTAGCTTAGCTCTGAAATCAATTTAATTTGAAGAGCTCATTTGAAGAGAATGCGAAACTAGTCTAGGCATACACACTGAGAGAGAGAGAGTTTATCAGTAGGAACTGCTCAGGCTCTACTGTATGTAGATATCTAGGCATATTCAAATTTACTTTAATTAGAATCTTGATTGGAGAATTTTCTTTTGAAATTGCAAAATACTTCCTTGGTTCGAGCGGCTGCACTTGACTTTAGCAACTGCACATTTTGGTGGCAGATGCCGCTGAAATGTGACCAAAAATAGCAAAAACTCATTAATCAAATTCAAGGCGTGGCCAAGACCAAGACCAAGAGCAAGACCCCTCAAAGAGCTATAGCCCTATGCGAAATGTAAAATGCAAAATATGGCAATGCGTTTTCCCACCACTCACAACTGACAACTTGGGCATATACCTCATATGAGTGTATACGTGTGCGTGTGTGAGTGTGTGAGTGTGGAGCTATATGTGGGGAGATACAACAAATGTTGCTGCATTTGCCGGCGACTGGCTGGGTGAATCATCAGCCGACGCCGCCAACAACACGGCACGAAGCAATGCCAATGGAGACACTAGCAACAGCAGCAGCAACAACAGCAACAACAGCAGCAGCAACAACAAACTGAAAGGCAGCGTCAGTGGAGCGCAACGCCTGTAGCAAGGGAGAAGGCGCATTGGGCACGTAGACCAGGCACGCGACCAAGTCCAAGTCGCAAGGAGGCAACAACAACAGCAACAGCAACAGCAACAGCAACAACAGTGCAGGATTACAGCAACTGCGCGACAAAAATATCAAAAGGAGTTGTTCAGCTCGTTGTTGTTGTTGTTGTTGCTGTTCTTGTTTTTTTTTTCTTGTCTTTGCTTTTTATGGCTGTTGTTGTTGCTGCTATGTTTGTTGTTGCTTTTGCTGCTTTTTATAGTTTTCACATTCAGTCAGGCAACGCCAGCGCCTGATGACGTCGTTGTCGTTGTCGCTGTTGTTGTTGTCGTTACCATGGCGCGATGACGACATCTTTTTGGGGGTATGTGCGAGCGTGTGTGTTATTGTTGTTGTTGTTGTTGCATATGTGCACAGTGTTGTTGTTGTCGCCAGCAACACGGCCAAAGTTCAATGCATTTATATGCGGAGCCTGTCTATGGCTTTTTATAGCTCCTTGCCTGGTTAGCCAATGTCTGGCCGATGGTGCCAGCCTGCCACAGATCGGCCCAGCAATATATATATGTATATATGTCTCTCTCTCTTGCTCTCTCTCTCTCTGGGCTGTCATAAGTGCAACGACTGTTGGCGAGTGCTGACAGCAGCAGCAACAACAATTGCAACAAAAACCATGTTCACTCGAGTTGATTGCAATTAAATGAAAGTAACATTTGAAAATGACGCCAGAATGGTCAAGTTATACTTCAGTTGTGGCCATTATAGAAATCAAATTGAGTTCACATATTCTGCTACTTCTATTTCGAGTAGAACTTTCTATTCAGCGAAGTTGACTGCGAAGTTCAATGGGAGCGCCATTTGTAGTTGAGTGATTTATGAATATGCCAGAGCGCGCACTCTTCAAGCTGCACTCTTCACGTAATGCTCTTCAATCTATGTCATGGAATCAGAACGCCTTGAAAGTGAAACACGAGACGATCGGTAAATAGTTTACTTGTGCTCTCAGAGAGTCGAAGCAGCCGCAAATAGTGAGTTCAATTGGTGTTGTTGGAGACTCAACTATTCAGCAAAGAGCTGCAGCTTTGATATATAGCATAATAAGTTTTACTAGAGCTACATCTAGAGTTATAGCATTCAACTCTAGTTCAGCATTTTTATAACAGACTCTGAAACTCTTGTCTATTACTGAAATTATATACGAGTTCTACTTAAGAAGTTTGATCTAACTTCTTTATATTCTATATTTATTCATGAGCATCTATTTTGTGAGCTTCGTCAGGAAAAAGTCCTCAAAGCAGTTTGAAAATTATTTTCCTGTGATCTTTTCAATATATATATCTTTCTGATCTTATTCGTTCCGCCCGCTATTTTGTGAGGTTTATCAGAAAAGAGTCAGCAAAGCACTTCAAAAACTATTCTCTTACAATCTGTTCAATGTCTTTTTGATCTTATTTGGCTCACCATCAACTGAAACCTAGCGCCATGTTTCAAAAAATCTTTAAAATATAATAATATATATATTCTTAATATAAAGTGTTCTATCATAAAACTATTTTCTGGAATATTTTTATTTATATATTTTTTTATTATAGAAAAGAAAGTATCATAAGTAAATCTTAAATCTTCTTCATTTATTCGTATTGCAAGCCTTCGAGAAAAAATAAAATAGTTATTATTTTTATTAAAATAAAATAGCTATTATTTATTTTTTAAAGCAATGCAGTTTTACAAATATTTAAGCCCAGAAACATAGTTGAAATTTATTTTTATTATATTATTATTATAGTATTATTTTTTAATATATTTATATTAATTTATATAAACATATATATTTTGATAATTTGCTTAAATACATATATATAATATAAAAAAATAATATTTTAAGTAACTTTCCACTTTTTCTTACTTTTTTTTATTTTTTTAAAGCAATGCCACTTTTACAAATATTTAAGGCCAGAAACATAGTTTAAATTTATATATTAATATATTATATAATAATATATAATATATTTTTATAATTTGTTTAAGTATATATAAAATAAAAAATAATATTTTTAATAATTTTCCACTTTTTCTTACTTCTTCCAGATTGACAAATATATATTCAACAGCAAACAAAGAAAGCTAAATTAAAATTAAAAAAAAAAAAAAAAAGATAACCAAAGAAAAACAAAGTAAAGACATTCAAAAAGCAAAAAACGTATATATATATATATCTAGACGCAACTCAAAGCAAAAAAAAAAAGAAAACCAAAAATTTGCATGTTAAAAACATTCACATACACACACACACACACTTACATATACACATAAAAAGAAAAACACAAATGAACAATTATTAAATTAAATATTAAAAAAAAGCATTGCTACAAGTAAAAGCTAGTCCAAATCTACAGTAAAAAAAATATTATATTTAATTGAAGATAAAAAAAAAAATAAATAATAAAAAAAAATCAACACGCCAATTGCCGCAAAATTTACTCCAAGCAAAAAATAAAAAACAATTTATGAAAATTTCCAAAAAGTAAAAACAAAAACGAAATCTACATAAATTAATTTCAAGAAAAAAAAAAAACTAAAAGTAACTAACACAGCTTGAAAGTGTGCACAATAAATAAAAAAAAAGATATAAAAGAAAATTGCAAGAAAAACTAAAGAAAACGTTAAATACAAATATTTAATTTCAAATAAAAAAAAAAAAACTAAATTCCAATTAAGCAAAATATTGCAGAGACAAGAAAAAAAAAAAATAAATAAAAAAACAAGCGAAAAAAAAATCCAAGTGAAGAACTCATAATAAAAAGCGCCCAAGTCACGGCCAGCAAACAAAAAGTACAACAAACAAGCAACAAACAACCAGCAAACAGCGTGTGAAGTGAAGCAGCAAACGCTGCCACGCCCCGTTAGCCGCCCGCCCATTTGGCAAAGCAGTTAAGACTGAGCTTCGGCCGTTTTACCGGACAGCAAAATTTCCAAGAAATTTGACGTGCCCGTAACGCCGCGCAAGACAGATAGAGAGAGATAGAGAGAGAGAGGGAGAGAGAGTCAGTGCAAAGCGAGACAGCTAGACACACGTATACTGTGTGTGTGTGTGTGTTAGAGAGAGAGAGAGAGAGAGAGAGAGAGAGAGAGAGAGAGAGTGGGAGAGACAGCAAGTACGGCAGAGTTTTAAAAACTCGACAAAGCGCTAAGCGATACGATTTTTTTTCAAGTGTACGTCTAGGAATTTTTTTTCTGTGCCCGTGAGTCTGTGAGAGCAACAGCAACAACTGTGATGGGAGATCGGCCAAAAGCGACAACAACAACTACAACTAATACTACAACTACAACAACAACTAGTGAAGCAGCCGCCGTAATGGCAGCAAACGCTCCGGAAGACCCCGCCCAAGCCAATGGGACTGGCCAGGGCAACGGCAACGGCAACGGCAATGGCAATGGCAATGGCAATGGCCACGGAGGCAACGATCCGCCTCAGGAGCCCGGCCAGGCTCAGGTGTCGACGGTTAAGTTGCCAACGCCCAGCGAGGATGGCGCAGCAGCTGGTCCCAGCGCTGCTGGCGAGGCTGTCGATGATGCGGCCACTGATGCGGGCGCCAGCTCGTTGCCACCGTCGGAAATTGGCGGTCGTCCGCCCTTGGACACCGCCTGCTCGGATGGCGGCGGCGTCTCTAGCCTGGCCGGCGGCATCGTTGGGCCGCCCAGCCCCTTAACCGGCTGCTATTTGCTGATTGTGATGGGCGAACCGCACTCCGAGGAGCACAAGGACAACATCTTGCAGCATCTGCTTAAGGGTAAGTGTAAATACACCCACTCCCTCCCCCCAGCCAGCGTACCACATCAAAGCGAGCACGTAGCCAACGACACGATGCGATACTCTACGTCTAGCTCATCAGCATAAATTATTCGCATTGCTCGCAAAGAAAGTTTGCATATGCAAATGAGGCAGCCAGTCGACGACTAGTGGCTGGCGTTACGGCTGAGCAAATGGCGTCGCGTGCCAATCCAATCCAATCCAATCCAATTCAATCCAAACCAATCCATGTCCAAATACCAATTGCAATCCAATTCGAATACACTTGCCAATCCAATGCCGGCCACTCCACCCACTGTGAGTTGCCCATTTTCACACTTTGCTGGCTGCCGACACGCCGTCTAATTAGTTGACCACTGTCTGCTCCCCCCTCTACCTCTTGCTCCTGCCCCTGCCCCATGCCTCGAGAAGCCACTGATCAGTTTTCATAGTCAATGGGCAGGCCGTGGTTTTGCTTTAGTTTGTTTTTCTCTTCCCCCCTCTTCTTTTAGCCACTCTTCTACTTCTTGTTCGCTTTTATTTAGTTTTATTTATTATTCATTTTTCATTTACCGCTGCTGATTCTAAGCCAGCCGTTTTCTTGCTCATTTTCACTTGCCGTCGACGACTGACACAGTTTTCCGCCTTGCACATAATTATCTTGAGTGCTGTCGATGCTAAGTGGGCGTGGCCGGCAGGGGGGGCATGCCACTGATTGCCACTAAAATGCGGTACAAGAAAATATTACAAACATATTTTTAATGCACTTCGCACTTCATGAACCCAGCATTTGTGTTTCTTCTTGTATTCTCTCCATTAAATATTTAAAGCTTTTGCAAATTAGCTGAGACGAGGTGTAAAGTAGAGAAAATCATAAGATTTGGCAGCTAAAATGAGAGTCTTTATTGGATTGACTCAGTTCTATGTCTTATAATCAGAGTTAATTAAAAATGTTTAGGCAGCAGCACTTATCAATCTGTTCTAGTGGATATTCATGTATCTGTTCAGAGTTATAACTGAATCTGCACTTGTATCTGTATATCTGTCTTCTTCTCTATTTGTTGATCTTGAACTCCATGAGAGCTTAGAGAAATTTAAAGTTTCATTTAAAGTTCTCTTCATAGCACGCGACGCACAGTGGGGCCGTAGCTCATTTTGCATTGAAAAAATCAAGTAAAATGTTTAAAAAAAATTTAAAAGAGGATTCTTAAAGCTTTCAAATGAAGACAGGGTGATGCGATAACAGGGTGCTTCACGGTTTTATGTTACAAATATGAAAAGTGCGATTTTGGTTAAAAAATATATGAACAAATTATATACAATATAATTATACAAATTATATTATTATGTAAATGATTTTGTAGTATTATTATGCATAGTAAATATGACTATTGGATCGCGACAATCATGTTTGCTTTACTAAATTTACAATGTCATCTACATATATATGTAGATAATAGATCGTAGCATGAAGGGCTGCATTTGCATAGGCTGATTCTATTGATAATGGTAAAATTGTATATAAATATATATAACGAGTAGCAGGATCCATAAATATGATAAGATATGTACATACACTGAGAAGCAAAACTGTAACACGAATTCAATATTGTAACTTCAAAGATCTGTATTTTCACTTCTACTGTATCGATGCTTGAGTTCTTAGTCTCGTTTTGTTGGTACAGTACATCTTCTTCATATCAATATTAATATTATATATATGTATATTTTTTTTACATCAATATGAAAACTTGACTAAAACTTGTTCGTCTGTATCAACACGTGTGAATCTCAGTATCCATAAGAGCATTTATTTTACAGATCTTCCTATAGCTCGCCCCTATCAATTTGTTCGTATATTCATTTATTTATTTATTTTATTTATTTTATTGTTACTAAGAATTAATTCTAAATAACAATTTAATTTTAAGCCAGAGCGACAGAGGCCTTCAGGCAAATCGTATATTCATTTATCTTTCGTATTATCTCAAAACAGATTAAACATTTTATTGATTTACATTTATTTTAAATTTTTGTCTTGTTTTTAGAGCTGAGCTCAGAAGTTGCTCGTTTGCTATAAACAAATTAGCTTTATTTTTAATTTTAGTATTTTTCGATTTAGTTTTAACCAAAGCAACAAACTAAACCAAAGATTTAGTTCTTCCATATTCGAGCTACAATAGCTGATGAAATTGCTAGAGTTACTCTTTTTTAATTATTTAAATTATAGTTATTTTTTATGAATAATATGAATAATTTTATTTCATTTGAAATTGCTTGAATGTTACAGAAATTACTATTACTTGTGCACTTTTTTGTTAAGGCATTAAAAATTAATAATTAAATCAAGTAAAAAAAGCTAAATTTAATTATCAAATAAAAACAGCTAAAATTCTTTTTTTATGGTAGCAGCAGCAAACGAAGCTTAGATTGTCTTCTAGTAGGAAGTAGAACATGTCTGTTTCAACACTATCGCAGAATAAATTGTTCTCTAATTGGGCTCAAAGCACAGAATAAATGAGTTGCTAATTGGGCTCGTGGCTTGCTGTGAAGAGATAAACGAATAAAGTCGATGTTCCCATTAAAAATGATATATTTATCTATAATAATATTCATTATAATTGTGTTTAGTTATATGCAAAATATTTCATTCCTGGGCTGGGTTTCTAATTGGACTCGTGGCTGCCTATTAAAAGATACACGAAGTGAAGCGATAATAAAGATATATATTTATTTATCAATAATATTATTCATTATAATTGTGTATAAATATATATACCAAAATATTTCTCTTCTGTAATATTTAAAAAGTTCTTTTCTGAACTGAAAATTAAACTGAAAAAGCTAAAAATAGAATTATAAAAAAAAAAAAACAAAACATTTGAATTGACAGCATCCGCTTCTAAGATGCTCCGCTTTCACTTACAAAAGAGACTACAAAAGAAACTTTTCTCTCTTTTCTCGTCTGCTTCTTCTTACTCTGGCTGCTCTCTCAAGTTCTTGACAAATTTGTTTGAAATTTGAGCTAGTAAATGCAATTTTATTCTCATTTAAATATAAATACATATTTCAATCGAATATAGAGTTTAGCTGATAATTCAGTTTAGTGCATTGTTCTAATCTCTAGTTCAATCAATTAAAATGAACATAGCATAATTAAAATTAACACACGATTAGTTGAAATGCTGAAATTGATGCTCATATTAGATACTATGACAACGACCTCCATTCTAGAGAAGGGGTGGGGGGTGAAGGGGTCGTTCACCATGGGGCCGGGGTGTCATACGAGCTGTGAATGAAAATTTTAGCGCTGTTGGGCGCAAGTTAATCGCATTGTCTCGCAGCACAATTGAAGCCAGCTGTGGGATAAGCATGGGCATGGGCATGGGCATGGGCATGGGCGTGAGTGTGGGCGTGGCATGTCGCGTCGCACAGTTAGCCGCAGAACTCAATTTAAATGCTGCTAGTAATTAGATTTAAGCGAATTGCGCCTCAAAGTATGCAGCAGCAATCGTTGCAATTTAATTAAAAATTGCAAAAAATATAAGGGAAATGAGTAAAGCAAACAAAGAGAGACAGAGAGAGAGAGTGGGAGAGGGAGAGGCAGTGCACAGCGCTGAGAGTTAAAAATGCTTTTGTATTAATTATTTTCATGTAATGCAATCAACATTGCAACAACAACAACAAAAGTGCAAAGATCAACAGTTGCAGCCGGCAACGACATCAACGACATGAGTGCATGTGTGTGTGTGTGTGTGTGTGTGTGTATGTTGGATTATTAGCAAATATTTGATTTATGCAGACAACAAGAGACTGTGCCAAAGCCCAAAGCCCAACAGATGAGCAGACATTGACATTGGCTGTCTGTGTCGCTGGCTGTGGTGGTTGGGTGGCTGGGTGGCTGTATAGTTGGGGCGTGGTTGAGCCACAGGCGGGCAGTTATTGCGGCAAGTGGCAAGTGGCATAATTGCTCAACAAGCGACGCCGTCTGACGCGCCCAAAAAGCGCCGGAAATTACGAAAGTTGAACGTACACAACGAGAAATTAGTCGCTGGCTACTCCAAGTGGTTGGGTGGTTGGCTGGTTGGGTGGTTCATTGGACAGAGCTCTCTGGACACCTTTTACCTGCAGCTCTCGCTGTTTTTGTTTATGCTACTTTTTTGTGCTAGTTCCGCAAAGAGTTGTACAAAAATATTGTAATGTTTGTCCAGCGCAAATAGCGACGAGAGATGGCCGTTGGGGCTGTGGGTGGCTGTGGGTGGCGGGGCGTTGGGTGGCGGGGCGGCTGTGGAGCATTGCCACTGCCATTGCACGAGAAGGCAGTTTTTTAATTGATTTTGTGACACGGTCGAACAGCGTTGCGTCGGGCACAGGTTGAGCAAACAGAAATGCAATTGTAATGGGAAAAAGGCTAATGGGAAAACGGGCCTAAAGAGCGGCGGTTAAAACGAGGGAGGCAGAGGCGAGTGCTCAAATGCGCTGCATACAGTTGGGTTGGGCACGTACATACATATATAAATATATGTACATATATAAACATATGTACATATATAATATAGTAGGAAATATGTAGCTATGAAATATGGCCACTCTGAACTTTGGGCCATTTATGTGATGTATTTTGCAAAAAAATAATCGAGTTCAGATGCGAGCTGCGGTTTGGCTTGTTTTAGGATTTGACTTATTATATAAAAAAATGAGAAATAAATAAAAGCTTAAGCTGTTTATTGGCTTAGATTGAAGTAGGACATAAATACTTAGAGCAACCTTAAATATATATAAAACAAATATATTTATATACAAGTCCAAATGATTTCACATTACATGAAGATTTATTTTATGATGTGAAGAACTATTATTATTATTTTTATTATTATTATTATTATTATATATTTTTTATATTATTATTATTATTATTATTATTATTATTTTTATTATTATTATAATTTTTTAAAAGTTAAAGTCAAACAAAATATTTAAATATTTTAACTACTAAACAGAAATAAATGAAATTGATTTCTAAAGTCCAAGGCAATGAACACAGTTAAAGCAAGAGATAATGCTTTCTCATTCTCTCTTCATACACTCTCTCATTTTACGAGGATAAGTAAATGAACTCTGTTGCATATTATTCATAATTTTGTTAAGTTTAAGCAACAATTTGTTTGTTTTAAATATCTTGATCGCTTTGGTTTTTATAATAGTGAACATAATGTATCACTTACTTATTTCGTGTATTTTAAAAGAATATTAAATGCATTTTTTATGGACATAAAGTTTAAGAGAATATTTGATAAATATTAAATATATTATACATAAAGTTTAAAAAATATTTGTTAAATATTAAGTCAAAATCTGGTCTACTAGGCGCCGCCTGAGAGCTCTCCTGGTCGTATTAGGGCAACTTCTGGTAGCATCATCAGGATGTATTTAAAAGTCTCTTTGAAGACTCATAAGTTTTTGAAGAAAAACAAGTTATCTTTTCTTTTCTTTTTAAATTTTCATTTATCTAGTATTTATATTTATATTTTATATTATATTATATATATTTATATTGTATAATAATATATATTAATATTATATTTATTTTTTTATTGTTTTCTTATATATTTTTCACATTTAATTGTTTGGCTTTTTGTAGTTTCTTAAACTTGCTTTGCAGCAGTTGCAGCTAATAAAACTTTATTAGCTTTTTTATTTAGCTGCCGCTAGGAATTTTGGCTAAATCTGTTAGCGTTATACTCTACAAATATTTTAAAAATCGTATACCATTTCTTAGTTATGAGCCAAGTATATTAGTCACACTTGGATGACTTAATTGGAAATTAGCATTTGGTTTCACATAAGTTGCTAATGCGACTTTATTTCTTTCAACTTCTTATACTACTATATATGCACTGAAGAGTGCCGCACTACTGAGTGCTTTCATGAGCACTTCAAACCAATATACCCAGTTGCAGACAAAGAGAAATCAAGTGCCTTGCAGGTATTATATTTCAAAGAGATTTTTCTTGCTGTGCAGTTCTGCTCTGCACCCAGTTGCCGGATGTGGCTTGCCCTTGCCTTGGGGTCTGCGGATCTGTGGGTTTGTGGTCTGCCGTATCGCTGACATTTATGAGAGACAACCACTTGAGGGCCAACCACCGAGCGCCGCCACCACTCGACAGTTGCTACGCCGGGGCGCACTTAATTATGACAATTACTGCTGCTCAATTGCAGCGTCCACAGTTTTTTTTTCCCCGTTTTTTTGCCTAAACCCAATTTAAGGCCAGGTGGTTGGTTAGAGGCGCAGGGCGTGGCACAGGTGGTGCCATTTTGCTTGGCTCATTTGGTTTAATGGCTGAGCTTCAGCTCGCGCAACCTGCGCTTTTTAATTAACTGAAAAAAGAAATCAATATAAAGAGCAGCGTTCAAGGTCAGCCAATGGAATCAAATTAGAAAAGGGAATCGAATGACAGAATGGGCACGGAAAGAGTGCGAGACGAGGGATACTTTGGCACAGATATGTCAGAGTCACATAACATTATTATAATGTCAACTGTTCAGGGTTGGGACTGGTACTGGTACTGGAACTGGAACTGGAACTGGAACTGGAACTGGGACTGCGACTGTGACTGGCTCGGTGCTACCGGGGTCTATGGGGCGTGACGCCCTGTTTAAGTATTACGAAAATGTGTTAAGGCGAAAATCGATGCGACAAAAATGGCATAGACAAAGAGTGAGAGAGAGAGGGCGAGAGGGAACTAGAGGAAAATAGATACAGGGAGAGAGGGGGGAGGGAGGGCGCAAAGTGCGTGGCTCGCTTCGATGTTGTGACTATTTTTAGCATCGGGAACTCTGCGGCCGTTGGTTGTTGGGCCATGTTTTGTAGCCCGTCAATTGCGTGACAATGTGTATAAGATATGACAGCTGGCTGCACTTCATGACACACACACACAAACACACACACACACACACACACTCTCATAAATACACTTGAGACAGCTTTAGCTATCTCTGACTTTATGGACGGGCAGCAGCCACGTCATCGGCTGTCCAGTACGTGACTGAAGCTGTAGCCAGAGCTGGACAACTGGGCTTAAAGTAAACCCAGTCGAAAAGCCAACGCCAGCAGCTGCAACTCTACTGTTTGCTTAGGACACAATGCAGCTCTACTGCTTGCCTAGAGCCAGCGCAAACAGCTCTCATAACAATGCACAACAACGAGGAGGAGTAGTAGTAGAGATAGCATATAGAAGTAGATAAAGACTGCGAATAAAGGCCAAATAATTCAACATGGCTAATCGAGTGCGGCTTTCGGACACTGGCAGCTGCACTCGACCTTTAAGCCAATGACAGCCGGGATAATTGCAGCTTTGACATGTTCGGACACGTGCCAAGACTTCAACTAAGTTTAAATTAAAATATATTTCACATATCTCAATTCATTTTGCTTGGCATGTGCGCTTTGTCGGGATTATTACGATTATGCAGAAAGCGATTTAATTTTCAAATATGTAATAAATAAGTTTGACAAGAGTCAGCATGGAATAGCTATTATAATTTCTGATTTAGATCAGCTTACATTCATTTTAGGCACTCTGTTTGAAAACTTTAGGCTCCAGGGCTATAGATTTTCATTATATTAGCCTTCGTAATAAATAATAATGAAATAACATAATATTTTGTATTTATTTTATTTATTATTTTTTGCCTTTATAATAAATACAATTAAATAATATTAACATTTAACATTTTTTTTATTTATTTATGATTTTTTGCCTTATTAATAAATAAAAATAAAATAATAATAACATTTTGAACATATTTTATGTATTATTTTTTGCCTTTATATTAATTCATAATAAAATAATAATATTTTTAATTTATTTTATTTATTTATTATTTTATTTATTTTATTATTTTTTGCCTTTATAGTAATAATAAAATAATAATAACATTTTAAATTTATTTTATTTATTTATTTATTTTTATTTATTTTTTGGTCGTCACACCTGAGCCCAAAGCTCAAATTTGTTCGTGCTTAGTCTATAAAAAATATATTAAAAATTAAGTTATATTAAATTAAATTAAAAGTATGTTGGAGTGTTGAAAGATAGCTCCATTGGTATATATATATAGTGCGGTTTATATCGAAAATTTCAAATAGTTTGTGCATTGTTGATGTAGTTATTGCCAATTCTAATTAAATTAAATTCTTAAAGTATTGTCATAAATATTTCAAAATTATATATTAAAAAAAAATATTATAAAAAATTATTAAAAATTTTTAAAAATGAAATTCGAATGATTAAAAATACTGTTCATATGTATATACTCTATATATATACATATATCTAAGGGTAAACCAAGCGCTGTGCATCTGTGAGCTGTGCCTCAGGGCGTATGAGCAATGCCTCAGTTAAAAGTAAGGCTTGTGCGTGTAGGTGGCGTCATCAATCAGCTTACACACACACAAACAGACTCTCTCTCTCTCTCTCTCTCTCACACACACACACACACACACACGGTCACTTGCTGGTCGCACTGAAAGCGCTTTTATTGCAAATTAATTGCTTTGAAGTGCATTTTGAGGCCAGCTTGGCTATAAATATACACAAATATACGCACCTTGGACATATTAAGTGTCCGCCATTTCCACGCCCACGCGCCCACACGCTCACACACGCGCATTGTGGCGCGTCTCATGTTACATGCAAAAGTCAGCCCAACTTTCACCCACCCACTCTTTCTCTCTCTCTCAAGCTCTCTCATGCCCTCGCTTGAAAGCACTTTAATTAGTTTTCATTCGTTTGCAGCTGCGAGCTTTGGCTACAACTTTGCGTTTTGGCCGCCATTAAGTCAGCAGTTTAATTTGCAATTACTTAAATTATGCTGACGACGATGTGGACAGCGCCCGACATTTCATTTGATTAGCATCAGCTGCGGAATGCAAATGCATGATGCGATTATAATTCAAATTGGCAGCACGATGCCAGGTCAGGTCAGGCCAGGCCTGCCCTGCTCTGCATCTCGCTAAGGGCTTGGCGTACCTGGGCAAACGCGACAGCTGCTTGGCCCAACTTTAGTTCAAACTTGAATCACGGAAACACTTTAGTACATTGTCCGTCACATGTGCGGGAGTTGCTGTGGTGTTTCATTAATTAGTTGCTAACTTCTTGTTGATGGCCCGTCTAATTGCCAGCACAAAAGTTGGCCCTAACTCAGTCAACCGCAAATTGATATGTAACCGCCGAGCTTTGTTGAGCCAGCCAAAGTCCGGCGCAATCTGCGACCACTTGTAAGCGAAAGTCAACAAATCAAGCCAATCCTGAGCATATGCTGCTCACCGACTGCGAATCGAGCAACTTTAGCTTGAGCACAAATTGCCTGGAGAGTTGTACTTAGAGTGAACATGCACGAAATATTCCAAGAAAAGAGAAAAAAGAAGAACCAAATTAAATTTGGGCGTATTTTTCGCTGTGACAGCCGAAGTTAACTGGGCTTAGTTAGATTCAGCACGAACGCCAGGCGACTGAGCATGTCTCTGCACACTGGCAGCAAGAGACATTCCAAAAACTTTATAATTTGTTTAGCGTGAATTTCACAGTAACTTTGACATGGAATCATAGGGAAATGTGCAGAGGAAAGCAGATCAAGCATAGGAATATGAGCTAACTACTATTATATACTATAAAATTACTTGACAATCATGAAATGAATACGATATATGAGATAAAGCTGACTCGCTGCAAGATAAACAGAGCTCTAAGCAAAGGCAAAGCTCGTTTAAACGAGCTAAATACGAACCAAGCAGGAGAAAAGACTGAGAAAAGTGACATGAGCTCAGCCTCCTGCTAAATGCGAGCTGCCTTTAGCTGAAAACAAGCTTACAAATCCGATACGTGTTGAGCAGGAGCTAGAAATATATATATATACTCATATCTTACGAATGCTATACTCTTATGTTACAATTGCAATAAGAAGTGACACAATCTGAGGCAAGACTGAACACGAGCTAAGCCCGAGCTGAGTTAAACTTGAGGCCAACATGAGCGAGGTTAACACGAGCTTAAGACGACTCTAGAGGTAACTGAATATTCCAATAAGAAAAGGCACATATTGAGACGAAAACTTAAGCGTGACTTGAAGAAGAATAGAAAAATCTTATATATAATTCCTTATAATGTCAAATATAATTGAGAAGAGTTTAACACGAGCTCAATACCAAATAAAGAAGCTAAATAAGAGATTATCATAAGTTGACACGAACAGAATACGAGATAAAAGAAAAATAGAACACGATCTACAAATTCAATACGAAAACAATATTGATCAAGACAAACTAAACGAAGATAAAACTGCTCTTCTAACTATCTAAACAAGCTAAAAAGAAGATTATCAAGAGTTGAGCATGAATTGAATGAGAGACAACATTGATCAAGACAAATCAATCACGAGATAAACCTGCTCTCTCAACAAGCTGACAATTCCACAAGCTGGCACGAGCTCAACACGCATTGCAAACAAATTTCTCACAAGGTGAATGCGATATAACAGAAAACAGAAAATCCTGCAACAAGGGAAAATCCTCTAACAAGAGAAAACTCTCAAACAAATCCAGCTTGAAATTGAACACGAGTTCAGCAGTAGCTAAAGTTGACTGCAAAAATGATAAGAAAATATCTGGCAATCCAGACAAGAAGTGACATGAGCAACACATGAGTTTAACACTAGCTAAACCAGACTTAACGAAAGACTAAAAAACTATCTCACGATTCCAATAAGAATCGACACGAGCTGATACTACTTGTTCTTGGCCATTATTGATTGCTGTTTATTCGCGTAAGCAATACTACTTTGTGTGTTCGTTTGAAATGTGAATTTTATGGCAAACATCTAGGACGCAAGAAACACACGGACAGGGAGAGAGACAGGGAGAGAGAGAGGGAGAGAGAGAGGGAGCAATTTGATAGTCTGCTTAGCACTTTGGAAATTGTATGAAAACTCTTTCAGCTCAAGTTTTGAAAAGCTATAAAAATAGTTAAAGCTCAATTCGAATCTATAAGAAATTCTGGGCTCGTATTCATGAAGTTTATCGCGTTTACATATTTAAGTGGGCAGTGCTAGCGAGAGAGAGATAGAGAGAGAGAGAGTGAGCGGGTTAGCTGTATAGGTAGAGATGTTGGCTTATAGCACGCTTGGCAGCCATTTTGTGTGCAAATAGTACGTGTAAAACGATACAAGTTGCGGCTGTCAGCCACGCCCCGTGCTCAGCAGAACTTTCGAATGGAAAAAAATGCTCATCCTGTGGCCCTTCAAGTGAGATACACTTCCGACTAATGCTATTGCCACACGTGCCATGCGGTCCCAGCTCCGGCTCCAGCTCTAGTTATGGGCCAGGCCAACGTTTAAGCCAGAGACACACACATACACATACACGCACACACAGCTATGTACGTGCAAAAAAGTCTTTTTTGATTAACATTTTCGAAAAATAACGTTTTTTTCTTGCAGCCAGCTAAAACCTTTTTTTTTTATGGCCCGCTTTCAATTTGGCTAAGCCACTTTATGCTGTAACAGCATTTTTTTCATATGGAGTATATATACTATATATATATTAGTTTGTTGAGCCCTAATGAAAATTAATAGCTAATCTCCGAGTTGCTTTGCTCGGCGGCAAATACAATGCCACGCTTCGCGTCTTGCGCCTTACGTCTTGTGCCTCTTACCCCATTTTAATATGCAAATTTTGACTTTGTTCTCTTTTTTTTCACTTTTTCTTTTGTGTATTCGGGCTGGCTGGGTTGGCCGTAAGTCGGTCGAGCGGAAGTGCAAAACTTGCAGCTCCTTAAGCTGGGACAAATTTCCTCGAAATGAATTTGCCACAGCAGCAAAATCGCAGTCAAGTTTTGTTTGACTTTTTGATTGATTCTCATTTGGTTTGCCGTCGTTCCAAGGGCTTTATTTGCATAAGAGCCGAGAGCAACTTTCTGCCACTTTCTCCCGTATCTCTCTTAATTGGTTGATTTGCAAGAGCTCTTGAAACTAAAGTGAGGCTTAGAGTCATTAATGGTTGGAATATTTAAATGTATATATGTTTAGATACATATATCTAATTGATATCTTGTTCTTGATGCTCCTAGATATATGTATATATATCTATATATAGTGTGTGTTCAGTTGATTCATTGTTGCTTTGTCTACTCAATTCTAGCTAAACGGCGTTCTTTCATCGGTCTTCGCCCTAGAGCTAGAGCTTGAGCTCTGTGTGTATATTTTTTCGATTCCTATTCTCATCATTATTGGTAAAAGTAAAAATCGAAAAAATCTAACTTTTTGGCATAAGTGAAAGCCATGAGTACCTAAAAAACTTCATAAAAATAATCCTACATCGAATACACTTAGCTCGTGGAAACCAAAATAAAAATTAGCTATACTTCTTACACATATCTCGTATATATATCATTTAGACAAATGTCTTAATTGATTTAATGTAACTTTCTAAATTTCTAAATTTTCTAATTAATCTGAACCTGCTTAAGCGCATTACACTTGCTTAATAATAATTTAGAAGAAAAAAAAAACATTGCATACTTTCAGGCGTTTGTTTTTTCTCTAAATTAAATAAACAAAATTCCTCCGCTGCGGTTTTCAGCCTTTGAGCTGGCTAAAAATGTGGAGAAAAATCAATTGAAAATTAATTTTGAACAATTTGCAATCAGTGCCAACGCAATTTGAACGCCTCGACAAACTCAAAGCAGCTTCACACGCCCAAGTCTACGAAATGTGTGTTCCAACATACTCTCCTCTGCGCGCATCCAATCAGCTGTGCCACGAAGTTGGGCGAAAGTTGAAAATATGAAAACCAATTGGAAATAACTTTGCGAAAAGTTGAGTGAAGAAGAAGCGGAAAATAGATTTGATGAAAACATAGCTAATATGATTAGGCATAGAGTATGACGGCGGCGACTTGTGACTGACGTTTGAGTACGCGTTCTTGAAGCGGGAAGAGTGTGTATATAAGAGCGTAGATATTGGTTTTCTACATAGCACGACTTGCTATACGTATGTTTGTTCGTTAGTGAAGCTAGGGACTGGAAAAGTTAGAGCAAATGTGTGCTCGTTGGAGATCTTTATTAATAAAATCTTACGAGTTTGCCAATACAATCACTGAGAAAGTGTCTAACCTGGCAGTATTATGTGCTGTAAATTGAATATATAACAGCTGAAATATGTAAATATATATTTTAGAGATTTTTTGTATATGTTGAGCCCAGCAATCGGCACTTCATAAGAATTAAGAGCGGCAGTTCGCCGAACGTATTATCATAGAAGAGAATTGCTCTCTCTTTTTTAGAGTTCATTCGTTCTCCCACGCATCGGCTCAGCTTTGATCAGCCGGCTCGCTTAGATCGAATGAAGTACATAATTTACTCTCGCTTAATGCAGACGTTAGTGCAGATTTTTCTAGTTGAGTATTACTTATATATGTATTTACGTATAGTAGTGGACAGCACGACATCCAAAGTCGCTTGCTCGCGTCTAGCAAACAACTCTGCGAAACCAACAAACAATAATAAAATCATCTCATAGTGCTAAGAAAATTGTGTTTTAAATTTAAAGCTATTCGAAAATCTCGATAGCTCAACATTATATATTATTTGTATATATAAAATATATATGGGTAATTCTCCAGAAAAGTCAACTTTTTGTCACGTTCGACACTTTAGTTTTTTGTAATTATCTTGAAAACGGATTAATTTGAGTACTAATCAAGAGCAATATATTTAACTATTTGTCAAAATAGAGAAGTTTTAGCCATTTTCAGAACTAAAATTGATGCATTTTCAAGATAATTACAAAAAACTAAAGTGTCGAACGTGACAGAGTCTGGAGAATTACCCATATATATTAAAAATATGATTTTATATATATTTTTATATATCAAATAAATACTAAAAGTATAATTTATTATTATAAAAAAAATATTAATAATATAATTTATATATTTATATATATTTGTATACATATACATATGTCTAGTATAGCTTCCTCGTAGGGGGCGTGACAAATCAGAAAAAATACAATCCCTTTCAAAGCTTTAAAGTTCAAGCTTGCACGTTTGACAGTTAATTTCCTGCCGAGTTCTTCTTCAGATTGGCCACACATAGAAAATGTATTTTTGTTCCACTTTTTTTTTTATATATATGTAGTATGAATACATGTATCTCAGCCATAGCAGATATAACTATTTAAAATTCTCGAAACATGCCACAGAGTTATACCTTTAGATAATATTATTATAGACTGTTGCCCACCCTTTGCTGCTTGTTCAATCCCCTAAATATTGATTTATAATTTATTTAATTATATAGTGAACGCACATTATGCAATCGTGTGGCGCCTGACTTCATCAGTTTACCTTAGTTTTCTTTCTCTTCACGTCCAGCGGTTTATTTGCCCACGGGAAGAGGAGTTGCTCATGTAGCCATGGAGCCATGGAGCTGCACAGCTGCTCGTGCGACCAATAATTCATGTCACACTTCGATTATTTGAGTCAACAAAGCTCAGTCGATTGGCATTTCTTGTTCTTTACTTTTTTCATTATCGTTTGCAGTGGCTGCTGCTGCTGCTGCTGTTGTTGCTCATGTGTTCTGCTGTCGTGTCTTCTATTAACAATTTTGCTGCTGCACATAATTAATTGGCAGCTGACGTTGCGTTCATAAATTTCAGTGGCTGTCACTTTTAGCATCGGTTTGTCGCCTGTCACTCGCCTGTCAAAGCTACACAGCAACAAAAATGTATGTATAGACAATAAAAAAGAGAGAGAGAGAGAGAGAGAGAGAGAGAGAGAAGCTAAACTGTCAACTGTTGTGTAAGGGGGTGGCAGGAGGCTGGCTGGCTGGCAGGCTGGCTAGCAGGAGGCTGGCCACGTAGGCAGCAAATCAATTTGAGTTTCCTTCAATGGCCATAAATATGCTTTTGCATAATATGTGTGCTTCGTGCTATACATTTTACCACACTTTAGCCGCACGGCACGAATTGCAATATTTTTATTACACATTTTTTGCGTAATTTTATGTGCAGCGCTTTATCGCACCTGCCGCCGCCTGTGCAACACCGGCAACGGCAGTAGCAGCTGCTGAGAGCATTTGATTTGATTAGAGAGCCAACGGATGGGCGCCTTGATTCGTAGCCTCCGCTCGTTGCGAGGCGCATTTGCAAAATTAAAAGCTGCTAGCATAATCAGCAAGTGATTTCCATTTGCTGGCTTTTATGTATCTGCTTTCTATTTTTGGGCCACTGCCAAAATGCGACACATGGCCAAACAGCGTCGCCCACCAGCAGGCAACAATCAATGTGCCGAGCTTGCTGCTGACCATAGCCATGAAAATGCCATGAAAATGCCATGAAAGCCAAACCAAATGCTGTTCAAATTACCAAACAACAAGCCTTAAGTACAGAGTTATGCAATCACGCTGCTTGTTTATAATGTCTCTGATGTCCATGGATGTATGCATAGGAGAGAGGCCAATAGAAAATTCTGTTGATGCTTTTGCTTTGCCAGCTGCTCGCTCAGCCAACTCAAAATACGTACTAATCATAGATATTTTCATATAATAAACTGAACTTTTGATCTATCAACAAATTTGATGAGATAAATGAAAAATTGAACTGAATCATTGGTGTTAAAATTACATGATAAATTATTAATGATAAATTTTAAATTCTATAAATTTGTATTGTTAATACAGTTCTCGCAATAGTTCAGTTCGATTTTCATGATAGAAGCTTTAGACTTATGATTGTCAAGTTATTATAGTCGCTGAGGCAAAGCAACATGACAATATTGACTCATTAGTCGAGCACTGTTAATGATAGGTCTGGCATATACATAGACATATATGTATACAGCTAATGCTAGACAAGCTTGCCAGGTTGTTCATTATTTCATTATTGTTAATTAAGGCACGTGTCTGCTGGCTATATATAAAATTAAAGACAAAGCTAGAAATGGTAATAATTAGTTAGTCTAGTTACTTCTTCATTTATGTAAATTAAATTCATTGTCATTGAATATATGTATGTATATACATACTTGATTGACATTTTTCTAATGTTATGCTATCGATTATTGTATTAGGCTAGAAGCTAAAAACAGTTCTGCTTTATACTAAACACAAAATTAAATATATTACAGTAAAAAGTCTTACTCTTCGTCTTATGTTCTTGTGATTATCGGAGTTATTGTTATTGACATTATTATTTATTAATAATACAATTTGAAAATAATAATTTTAATATAAGCAATTTTCTATTACTAGTATTTAATTTTTATTAATTTTAATTTTCAGTAATTATAACTCTATTTTTATTTTAAAATAAATTAAAATTATTATTTAAATTAATTATTATTAAATAAAAAATATATATTTAGTTTTACAAAATATATTTACTTTAATTATTTATTTTACATAATTTTTTAATTTTTATTTATTTTTATTTATTATTTATTTTTTTATTAATAGTATTTTATAAGAATTACTACTTATTGTAATATTAAATATTATCATATAAAAATATATACTTTGTATTAAAATATAAATATTTATTATCATAAAATTTTTTAAAATTTTAATAATTTTTTTTTTACATTTAATTTTTGAATTATAATTTTTAAATTAATAATTTTATTTGTTTATTTTATATAATTTTTTAATTTTTATTTATTTTGACCAACATTTGTATTAATTATTATATTAATTATTATAAAATAAAAAATGTATACTTTGTATTAAAAATATTTATTTTTATTTTATAACATTTTTACAAATGTTAATTAATTTTTTTACATTTAATTTTTGAATTATAATTTTTTTAAATTAATTTATTTATTTTTTTGGTTGCAATATTTTATATAAATAAGCAGTACTAACATTTTTATTATGATTATTTTGTATTATATTTTTTAACTTATTTAAAAATATAATGAATATTCTTACTAAAATTATTATAGCTTTAAAATTATGATTCCAATTACTTATACTATTCGCATTAATTTGATAATTTACTCTTACTCGAGCTGTAAACTTTCAATAAAAGCCTTACGAAAGCATTTTCGATTATGCATTCCAATGAACATAATATAAAACACTTCACATAATCAAGTGCTTTATACGGGTGCATATTGACGATTCGATCAGTCAATGAAAATGTTATGTATTCACTTGTTTATGGCCGAAAGGAGACGACCACAAACGTGTACGTAAATGGTGCTTGCTTTGATTAAATCTTGTGCACGAGCTGCATTAATGGGGCCTGCCCAAAAAGTGTCAAATTGCCTATTATAAAACGTTTATACATTAATTAAAGTGTATGTGTGTGTGTGTGGAGGCATATAAAGTACACTTACCTGCTGTGTGATGTTGGCTGTAAGCTGGGCAAAGTGTCGCAAATTGAAATTAGAACCAGCGAAGCGTCGCTTCGTCGAGAGTGCGAGAAATTTTGCAATTTCCTGTCAGCCAATGAATGATGAAATGCAGGGCACAATTCACACAGTTGTCTGTATGTGTGTGTGGGTGTTTGGGTGTTTAGGTGTGAGTGTGAGCATGTGGGTAGATTGAATTTTGTCGCCCAGAATGAAAATTGCAAAAATCGTTGACAAATTGCATTTGAGGCGCCAGCCTGGCTGCCTGAAACTCAAGTGTTGGCTGACTCTTTGGCTTAAGCGCAAGTGAGCTGCATTGCCTGGGCTTTGCCAGCACCTGAGCGTGTGTGTGTGTGTGTGTGTGTGGCAATCAGTTGACAGTCATTCAATACAAATTTATTTCATAGCAACATGAACTGAGCACAGAAGAGGCGACCGAGCAAACTGTAACTGGTTTTTATTGCCATCGCTGACGCCTCAACGCCCCATTCAAAGTATTAGTATATGCTGTCTCTCTCTCTCTCCCTGCTGGTGTGTGTGTGTGTGTGTGTGTTATAGATAAGCAGAATAGAATACACTTAGCTAACCCAGCTGCTTAAGGCATTTTGTATTGTGAGCACGCCAACCGTGAACCCTTGACATTTAGCAGCCGTTTACCGCTGCGCCTGCCATAGGCTAGTCAGGCATGAAATTGAAATACATATAATGCTAGCACATGAACTGCACTCACACACACACACACTCACACTGCCTCAGATATGGACTGCAGGTAATGGGCGCTATCTCTCGAGAAATCAGCTGAGGATCAGCTCAGTTCAGCTGGCAACCGGATATTCGCTTTGTTGTGCGTCCGCCGTCAAAGGTCGCCATGGCGGCCGAGCTAATGGTTTCTGATTCAGTTCTCCGATTAGATTACCAAACACATACATCCACTGAGAGCTCTTCATGCTTAAACTAGAGTAGTTACCGTTAACTGCTGCCGTGCAACCAGCTGAGACTTTAGCGCGTTAAAGCTGCACAAATATCGCAGCTGGCAATCGTTTAACATGTAATCCAAATGGCATTTAAAGAACTAGAATAAAGATGCTATATAGTTATAGAGTAGCTTAAAGAACTTTAAGAGATTCGGAGGAATAATTAAAAATTCAAAGAAAAGTTTAAAACAAACGAAGAAACCAATAAAAGAAGAGAATTTTTTTAGATTGCATATTGCAGATATGCCAATTATTGATAGATGTATTTGAACATACAAGAATTTTCAATTACGGATTTAATAAGTCGTAATTAATCTCTGTTATCTTATTAAATAAGTTTTATTTATTTAAAGTCTCATAAAGCGAAAGCTTTTGGTAATTTTAAATTAAAATTTGATGAGATTTAATAAGCAAAACTTTTACCTTGGTAAAACAAACTGAATAACTGCCACACAGGCGGCCTTCCCCAACCCTCCACTTGCTCGCCCTAACTTATGCCTGGCTTGTGGCAAGTTTTTCTTGATAGGTGCTATATATATATATCTTTAGGTATTACAAATTTTGAAGTGTACTTGGCAGAGTGTTGTAGAGTAGAGAGTATTATAGTCGAGAGTCGAAGTGTAGAGTTGAAGAGTGTATAGTAGGAGAGTAGTTGAATCGAGAGTATCATAGTGGAGAGTAGAGTTGACTATATTGTAGAGGAGAGTGGTAGTTTGGAGAGTATCATAGTGAAGAGTAGCTGAGTATAGAGTATAATAGTGGAGAGTAATTGAGTGGAGAGTAGCAGAATATAGAGTATAATAGTGGAGAGTAATGGGGTGGAGAGTATTACAGTGAAGAGTAGTAGTGTGGAAAGTATCATAGTGGTGAATAGTAGAGTGGAGAGTAGTAGAGTCGACGGTATTGTAGAGGTGAGTAGTAGTGTGGAGAGTAGTAGAGTATCATAGTGGAGAGTAGTAGTGTGGAATGTATCATAGTGGAGAATAGTAAAGTCTACAGTATTGCAGAGGAAAGTAGTAGTGTAGAAAGTCCATAGTGAAGAGTAGAGTATAGAGTATAATAGTGGAGAGTAATTTGGTGGAGAGTATTACAGTGTAGAGTAGTGTGGAAAGTATCATAGTGGTGAATAGTAGAGTGGAGAGTAGTGGAGTCGACGGTATTTTAGAGGTTAGTAGTAGTGTGGAGAGTAGTAGTGTAGAGAGTAACATAGTTGTGAATAGTAGAATCAAGAGAATTGCAGAGGAGAGTAGTAGTGTAGAGAGTATCATAGTGAAGATTAGCAGAGTATAGAGTATAATAGTGAAGAGTGATTGTGTGGAGAGTATTACAGTGAAGAGTAGAAAAAAGTGAAGAATGGAGAGTAGTAGTGTTGACGGTATTGCAGAGGTGAGTAGTAATAGAGTATCATAGTGGAGAGTAGTAGTGTAGAGAGTAGTGTAGAGAGTATCATATCATCATAGAAGAGTCGAAAGTATCATAATGGAGCAGAATATAAAGTTTTATAGTGGCGAGTGTGGAGTCGAGTCATCATAGTGAAGAGTGTAGCAGAGTCGAGAGTACTTCCTAAAATGTAGACTAAAATTGCTTTATTTACATAGGTTGGAGCATCTCTTTTTGTACCTCAGAGTACCTGATGTAAGCACGTTCTCTCTTCGAAGAAGTATTCAGAGACTTAGCTATTAAGCCATTGTGCTCTCCTCTATTAGACTTGGATTTTGCTGCTCGTGAGTCGTTTATAATTTATAAGATTTTGATATTTAAATATTCATTACAGTCGGGGCTTGCCTTAAATTAGATTAAAATTAGCTGAAAGAAAGAAGAGAAAAATACAAATATATAAAAAAGTGAAAAATAGTTAGATATGCATATAGTATAAACCTTTTATAATATATATTTAAAAGGTATTCTTAAAATTCACGACTCAAGCAGAGCTGTAAGAGAGATTTCAATGGAAGTAAAAGTACGAAGAGCTAGCAAATTGCAGACTAAATTACATTTGTGTTTGCCCAGGTGTGTGTGTGTGTGTGTGTGTGTGTGTGTGTGTGTGTGCTTAAGTGTCATTCGTCAATTAGCTACAAAACAATTAAATATCAACAGGAGACCAACAACATGTCGAGCTAATGTGCGAAAATTGTCATGGAAATTGCACCTATGTGAAATTCGCAATGTCTCATTTTAAACAACATGGTCATGTGAGTGTATGTGCATGCATGTGTGTGTGTGTGTGTGTATAAGTGTATGTTTGTGTTTTGGGCGTGTCCTGTGCTAATTAGCAGGTAGCAATTCAACAGCCAGGGCACAAAAACTGGAGAATGAAATTAAGTTTTATGCATGTCCGCCGAGGACTAAAGCAAAGAGACCACAGCAGCGAGCACACTGGGAGCTATAAGTGTATAAATGTGTATACAAATATTTGTTAGCACACACAGAGAGAGTGAGAGAGGGAGATACGTATGTGTGTATTTGCCTAGAATTGATGTACACATTAAATGACAACATTTTGTGCATTTCGTATATTCATCAAATTGACAACATTTAAAAAGCAATCTCTAGTTCGCATGGAGCAATCATCGCATACATGTTTTAGCCATTGACCCACATGTTTCAATTGAATTACATAATGACTGAATGAGACACTCAATTAATGCTCCCATTGTGTTTGCTCAGTAATGAGCCGATGCAGCTTGCTGGAATGCAATGAATGCATGGAGCATGTGTTGGGGAATTCGAGAAATGAAAAAAAATACGGAAATAAATGTGAATATATGGGCAAATATTTGCGTAAGCTACAAGTGTTGAAAAGAAATTATTTAAATGTCAAATATGTTTCTATATATACCTATAGATAACTCTATTAAAGTTACAATGATCTATGCTGCAGTCAGATGAGAGATCTAAGCTAAGCTACACTGAATGCTGAGCTGCTCTCTGTCTCTTTAGTATTTTACAACTTTGAGAGCGGCTTAAAGCACTCGATGAGTGAGAGCAGCAGTCTGTGCTGAACACTCCGATGAGTAAGCTACAGATTGCTAAACATATATAAATGAGCTACAGCGATTGTGAGCACTCATACTCATGTCTACAGAGATCTCTGCTGAGTTGATCGTCGATGCAAAGAGTGTCGCATGCAATGGGAAATTTTTTCAAGAAATAAAATCAATTTTATTTTTTCTGATATAATTAGTTCATTGCTCAGATCTTAAGCGTCAAATAAATATTATTTTACCTAAAAAAGTTGGTTATTGCTCTTAAACTTATGCGACATGAGATTGGAGCATGCTCGATCGATTTTGCTTAATGGAAATCAGTTGTAACAAAAATTTATTATTTTTTTTTTTTTTTTAATTTGTTATAAAGTTTTCCTATACCTATATAAATAAAAAATCAATTTAAAAAAAAAAAAAAACATATGAAAGCACTCAATTACAGGGTATTGCTCATTCGTACCCAGTTTTCATTGTCGCACACTAATTTGTTCATTTAATTAAAATTATTTGTTTATGAAGAGCAGGATTTGCGACTACTTCTGACCAACTGCCGCCGCATCTATTATTCAATGTATCTACGAGTCGACATGCAAAGCCAGGCATTTCATGAACTACTTTGTCCTACATACCAAATGCTTATATACATATATACATATATATAAATATGCATGTGTGTGTGTGTATAATTAGTTTTGCATGCGTCCAGCTTTGGCAGCAATTTAACTGCTTGCAGCTGACTGGCTGAGTGTGGAAACAAAAGTAAAGCACAATTGCGTTTTCATGTCACGAGACAAACTTGAAGTTTTCCTATAGCCTATATATGTATGTATATATCTCTATATATATGTGCATATCATATTTATTTTGTGATTTGCACATACATGTGTGCTTGGCTGAAATGCATAAGAAACTGCCAGAGCACTGCAGGTGCTGTTAGTTTGAGCTGCCTGCCTCCTCCTGGCTCCTGCGGCCTCTCCAGCTGCGGCCGAAAGTTACTTTTGCGCGCAGTGCAAATTTATTTTTAGTCTCCCTTCTTTTTTTTTTTTTGTGGCAGTGCAGCTCACTGCAGTGGCAGGGCTTTGCTTTATTTGATGAGTCGCACACACACTCACTGCCTCCTGCACTCGTTCAGTCAGTTGTTGTCAGGCGCAAAGTCTGTGTCAGAAATGTCTGAAAAATGTTTTTTTTTGCTAGCTCTTGCCGTTTCGTTGGCAGCAAAATCGAACGAATATAAACAATGTGTCCACAGTGCGGAAATAGTATAGAGCGGTGCATGGGGCGGACAGCCTTCTGCTGTGGCAACACGTGACAAAACAAAAAAAGCGAAGAGAGAGAGAGAAATGAAAATGGGATTATGTGCCAGCTCGAGGGGTGCTGGCTCAGCCAGTCCCACAGCTGCCATATTTGGCCGACGCTGCTCCGTCAGCGGGGCCAGCTCAGTCCGTTTATTCAGTAAAGTGTTGTGATTTATGTGCTCCGTTGCAATCGAATTGCCAACTACGAGCACTGAACCACAATGTGCCCCAAAACCAAATGTGAACACGAGTAGTCCAACTATGCGCCCAGCGTCAGCTTCTCCACGCCCGCACAGCTCCACGCCCGCTCGGTATGCGGACTGCGATGGCGACTACGACTGCGACTGTGACCCTGGGGCCAAGTGCAAAATGCGACGAATGCAGTATTTGGTTTCCAATTGGATTCGAAGTGGAAAGCGGCAAGTGGAAGAAAGCCGTGTGCGGCAGGGCATAAACATTTAGATGACAAAATATTTTAGACCTATAACTATGCAGTTGAATGGACAATATTTCAGCGCGCGACTCGAGCGCCATTGAAACAGAGCGAAAAATACAGTGCCATTCGGGCGCAACGAAGTGTAAATACTTGCATGAGGCAGAGTACTAAACATAGTATAGTTGTAGATTGTCAGATGAGAGCCAAAGAAAGGAAAGGAAAAGGAAAAAGTTTCCCATAGGAAATATTTCACTGCTTCGACTGAGTGCAGTATATTTATATATCTATATATCTGCATAATAATTTTCGCTTCAAGAGCATTGGAAATTCGAGTAATATTTTCGCTCTTGATAGTCTACTCTGTGGAGCACATGGCGTATGCGTAATATGCACAATATATATATATATATCTTTGACAGGGCAAACATTTATGCACAATTTATGCGGGGCCACAAATGTAAGTATTTTATTTGAATGTGCGAGTATTTTACTTGTATTTTACTCGCATTTTACTTGTATTTTACTCGCATTTTGTGCAAATCAATAAACTGGCATAACTGATGCGAATGCGCTGCTGCTGCCTCTACCAGAACCGGCTCGTGGGCTGCCTGCTTTGATTGGATGTGTGTGTGTGTGTGGGTGTGTGTGTCTCTTGTTTATTTATCTGGACCGCACAGCCGGACCGTTCAACTACTGTCAGCCTCTGCATATTTTTATGCCCAAGCAAAGTATGTGAAAAGGGTATAAAGTAGGCAGACAGAGGGCAGAGCTGTCAGGTAGAGTGTAAGCAGCTATCTCCACTCAAGAGTAAGCAGCATGACTAACTATAGGATATCTGACTGCCTGTCAGTTGGCTCCAATTAGGGCACGTCCAAGCTTCGCCTGTCTGGCCAGCTTCGCAGCCGAAATTGCAAAATTTCTCCAGCCAACATGCATGCATATATCGAATATATTATGTATATATATGTATATATCTTGTCTTTGGTCTGTCTGTCGTTTTTCACTTTGAGTGGGGGACGACGCTCTGCATAATCCTAATAAATGTGCGAATTTAGCATTTGTTTTTATATCTCATATTACAGCGTGCAATGGAAAAGTTTTACGCAAAATTCGCTCGAACTGTTTGCGCTTCGTCCTCAGGCCACATCGTATAATGCTCTCTGGCTTGTTTTCTTGGTGTCTGTTGTGGATTTTACAACGTTTGGTTTTCGCCAAATTTGAACAAAGCCATTAGCATTGATTAGCAATTGGGTTGAAAGAACACTTCATAAGATAACGCATACGTCATGTTGGCCAAAAAGGACAACGCAACGCACACAAAGAGAGAGAGAGAGAGAGAGAGAGAGAGAGAGAGGGAATGGCACATTAAAATATCGAAATGAGTCAACAATGAAAGCAAATGAGAGCATGACGCATGACCCAAGCGGCTGACGCAATTTGCGAATAATAAAGAAACTGAACAACGAAAATAGATTGTGGCCATCCCAAGGCCTAGGGAGTCAAGTGCATTTGCCCAGCATTGTTGACTCAATTCGATAAGTTAATCTGCAGCTTAGAGCCCTTTGGCTTTGCCAAAATCCTTGAGCACTTGGCAAATGCATTTCTTATTCTGCCTGCAACAATTGCCATTTAAAATAGATTTTTACAAAGATTAGCTGCCATTGGAAGTAGATGAGAAGATGCTCTGGGCCTGGGCCTGGGCCTGAGAAGAGATAGCTCAGGCTAGTAGCGATTTAATAGCTCTTGGAATATGCGTGATGTTCCCGAATAACTTAACAAAGCTATTGATTATTCTGCGGTATAAACTTGGTCTTGGTATGCTATAGGAGCAGAGATGAAGGGATGAACAGAGGGAAGAGTGTCGATGAAGGCATGAGAGAAGAGATGAACTGTTGAGCTGACGAATGGAGGAACGCTCTGAAGAGCTGACGAGCACAGGAACGGATGAACTGTGGACGACAAAGTGGACGGAAGAACGGAAGAATGAGGTGACGAATCAAGAGACACACGTATGAACGAACGCAATAAGGGACAGAACGAACTAACGAGCTAATGAACGGAAGGACGGTCTGACGACAGATGAATGACGGACGAAGAAGTGGATAGAGAAACAGAAGGACTAGTGGGCGAATTAACGGACTGAAGGTGGAAATGACGGTCGAAAATGACGGAAGGACGAATGAGTGAAAGATCGAAGTAGAGGAATGCTGAGTTGACTGGACACTTGGTCCTGTCCAAGGCTATAGCAAAGTAATGCCGCTCGTCCATCTGTTATTTCAGCAAGCTTAGTGCGTAAGCAAAATTCCAGTCAAATGTCAGTCAATAGACAACTGCTAGAACTTGCAATTGCTATTTATCGCGTTCTTGATCTGGGCTCATTTATTGTTAATTGGAGGCAGTGCAACAGCCCAGAGGCATGGCACCTGCTGCGGCGTGTGTCAGCGAGCAGCGTGCAGCTGGCATCCGTTCGCCGACTGTCAACGGGTGATAGCGGAATGCCACGCCCACTATTAGGCCGCAGGCAGCACTGATGATTGAGTTGCTGTCATCGCTGTCGTTCGCGTTGTTTGCCGTTGTCGTTGTCGTTGTCGTTGTCGTTTCTAGGGGGCGACTCAGAGGCTGTGCTACTTGTTTGCACAAATAGTTGCATAATTTTGTGCACTCGCGCTAAAAGCCACTCAACGCCCCAGCCCTCCATCCGCTTCCCTCTTCGAATAGGGGGCGTGCCTGCCAGATGCGAGCATTCGGCGTGTTGATTTTGATGTAGCTAAAAAGCCACTTGTCGTTTGTTGGCTGCTCTTCAAGTTGTGCGCGTTGAACAAGTTTGCATAGCCAAATGAATGTGGCGCACATCGCATCGCATCGCATCGCATCGTATCGCCTGCTCCATGCCCCTTGGCGAGGATATCTCAAGCCTCTGCAGCCGCCAAAGGGCCAAATGCTTTGCAATGCATAAATAAATACATTAAAAGAAAATTAAACACTTGCCTGGCCCTAATTGCATTCTATGTGCATTGTAAATTTGCTTTACGCTTTACGCGACTATAAGACACAGGCCTGAGAGCTAAATGCACAAAAAGTGCAAAAAATCGAAAGGAAATATCAAATGTAGTTAAAGAGGAAAAATATATATGAAGTAGCTATGAATTTATTCATGAGCCAAGATCTGATAATGATTAGCAAGAGAGAAGATGATCAGATCTTTAATCTAAGCTTTAGACTTCCTGTTAGTAAAACTTACTATTGATAAACCTGGCTAAAGTGTGAAAGTCCTCCAAAAAGAGAGAGCGGAAATTGCATCTAAAGAACAATTATAGAAATATTTTACGTATATATATTTGAGTTAAATTGAACAGAAATAGATTATCAAAAATAACAAGAATATTGTGCAGTTTTGATATATGTATCAGCATCAAAATATAATGAAAATCCAAAATTTAATAAAAATTTAATAATAATAAAAATAAATAATAATAAATAATTAATAAAATCTTTGAAAATTTGATATAAAATCAAAATATAATAAGAAGAAAATAATAATAAAATAAAAAAATATTTATATAATGAAATCCTTAAAAATTTAGTACAAAAAAAATTTTATTAAATATAAAAAAAAAAAAAAAAATCAAAATTAAAATAAAAATAAAAAAAAAATCAATCTATATATCAGCTATAGATATATGTAAAAATATATATAATTAAATACTTAAAATCTTAATACAAAATAAAAATATATGAAATATATAAATATAAATAATTAAATATATTACATATATACAAAAATGTAATAAAAATCAGAATTGCAATAAAATAATCAATCTATATTTCAATCAATCAAAAACCAGTCTAGAAACAGATTAAAATAAAAAATTAATCTTTATTTCATATGGATTTTTTATAATAATATATATAATGAAATATTAAAAATATATAGATATAATATTATATATAATATTATAAATAATAATATATATAATGAAATATTTAAAAATTGAATATAAAATAATAATAAAAATTAGAATTAAAATACAAAATCAAGAAACATATTTTCAATCACTAAAAAATCCATCTATAATTCAGAATTCAACTAAAATATTAATATATATTGAAATATTATATATAATAATATATATAATGAAATATTTAAAAATTGAATATAAAATAATAACAAAAATTAAAAACAAAAATAAAAAATCAAGAAACATATTTTCAATAACTAAAAAATCCATTTATAATCAGAATTAAAATAAAAAATTAATCTATACTTCAAATGGATTTTTAATTTTAATTCTGATTTTTATAAAGTTTTGTAGCTTGAAACATGGAATATTTTATAACTCGAGCTAAAAAGATGAAACTGAAAAATTTATTATTTCTTCGAAAATATAATTCAAGTCTCTAGCTCCAATAGACTCTGGCAACTACAAAACCTGTACGAATGAATATTAGACTGAAGAACAGGGAACTAAATCCACTCAGCTCTGCAGCCTGATCAAACATATATACCTATATAATTTATGTAGTCTGCCACGCCCCATTTCCCACATTCAATGGGTGCTAGCCACAAAAAAACAAAAAAACGAAATGCTCCATAAATATTTGAAAGAGTTGATTAAAGTTGAATATTTTGCACGTGGGTCGCAGTGGATGCTGTGCACAAGTTTTGGACAGCTCTGACAGATAAAACAGCTGACAAGCCAAAGGAGAAAAAAAGCAACGTGTGTATGTACGTGTGTGTGTGTGTGTGTGTGTGTGTGTGTGTGGGGCGCTTCCATTGTGGGCACTGATTTGTGCACTCATTGCAAGTTTTGAATAACTCGCTGCTGGTCGTAAACATTTCAGTGGCTCAGCTAAAAGTCGTGATAAAAGCGAAGGCAAAATTTAAAGAGTGAGAAAACGTGCAGGAAAATGAAAACGAAAATGAAAATGAGTATGGAAAACAATACGTTGGCTGATTGGACACAGCTGATAAGCAAGCAGCGATGGCGATAAGAGGACGACGACGAGAGCTGATTGCCCAAACAACAATTGGGACTTGGGACTTGGCTGGCTTGTTGTCGTGCTGCCAAGGCAATTAAAATCAAAGGCCCAAGGACACAATGAGTGTGACAGAGAGAGAGAGAGAGAGAGAGAGAGAGAGGGAGAGTGAGATGGGGAGTGAAAAAACCACTTGAGCGAGAACAGCGATTCATAATTGGTGATAAGAAATGTAATTAATTGGCACAGGCCTGATTTATGGGCAAAGGATAAAGAAGACTGAATATTCAGACGTGCATGAAGCTGCCTTATTTATAGATATTTGTAAACATATATATAGTATAAGCTGAGCTGCTTTAGATGTAATATAGTTGAGCTTGCTAGCCTAAGCCTATCTATTAGAGCGGTTAACCGAACCGCACCCAAAATTGATTAAAACTGAAACTTGCATTGCCAGGCAAACCAAGTGCTAAAGCTCATTAATATTGGCAAACGAAGTGTGAGCTCTGATGGAGCACCACATAGCACCATAAACAATGTACTTTGTAATGAATACGGCTTCTGCAAATACTCCAACAGAGACAGACATCATCATAAATCTCAATTACACAAATATCATCTTGGTACCTGTTCAACCTTGAGCACGTCGTTGGGCCCCAGAGAATGACTAGATCTTAATTATAATTAACAATATTAGCCAAGCTGGAGTATGTATTTGATTGTTCATTTCACTGAGCTCGTTGCGTAATTCAGTAATAAAACAAAGGCGCGCGCTCACCAAATGCAAAGGTTGCAAATTAAACACTTGACATTGAAGCGAAGCTGAGCAAGAAATTATATAAATAAATGAGTGCCAGGCATCACACACACACACACGCACACGCACAGAGACGTGTGTACATGAAAAATTGAAGACTCACTCGCAGATATCAACGCATAAATACTAAATGAATGTACGAACACACACACAGAGAGAGAGTGAGAGTGAGAGAGAGAGAGAGAGAAACATACAGACAAAGCACGGCACAGTGGCGCCACCTAGCCTCAGACTCAGCTCCAGACGGCGAGCTACGTGTGGCTGTGCGCTGTGTTCCCAGCGTCTGAGTGGCTTCATTCGCCCGATGATTGCTCAAGAGAGCGTCCAACACAGCTATATATATACACATATATAAATATATACATATATATATGTGTGTGTGTGTGTGCACATCCTGCGCGTTTCCTCATTATTTTTGTGCAATCGCTGTAGGCGCTTTGGGCGCTGCCTTTTCCACGACCCTTCCGTCTTTATGCCTATTGTTGTGAAGCTTTTTTGTTTGCCCGCACAATATACTGATCCGGCTCACGTGTGTGTGTGTGTGAGTGTGTGTTTTGTATGTGTGTGTGTGTATGTGAAAAGTGTTAAGATTTTACATTTTTATGCCGCATGCTCAACTTGTTGTTGCTGTTGTTGTTTTTTGCGCATTTCATTATTTTTTTGCTGCTCTTCGCTTTGAATTTGTTCGTTTTGTGCCATCGCCTTTTGTTGCTGCTGCCAGCCAGCCATTTGTGCAAATTGCTCAACAGTGTGCAGCTAAGAGAAAGAACCAGTAGCTGGCTACTAGCCCTGGCAGCAGGCAGGCAAGCAAACAGCCAGCCAGGCAGTGCCAGCAACCAAAAGGACATGGCAAATCGAATGCGATGATTGGAAACACTTGGAAAACAATTTGTTTTTAGTTAACAATTGCATAGAGGAAGAAAATGGGAGAGAGAGCGAGAGAGAGAGTTGATGAGAAATTGTTGACAATTTGTTACGTTTTCAGTACCTTGTTAAATAATACTAATTATATAGAATCAGTCAAACGGGAGCAGTTGCCGGCACTTCTAGCAGTCAGTGTCAAAGCAGCTGATATCACTTTAACAGTAACTTTAACATGGACTGTAAATGCGGTGATTGGAAATCAATCTGGATACAGCAATAGAGAAAGAAAGAGAGAGAGAGTGAGATAGGGAGGGAGAGAGAGACAGAGAGAGAGAGAGTAAGAGAGAGAGAGAGGGAGAGCGGGGGAAGGAAAGGCATAGGCAGAAGAAGATTGTTAAACATTTGTTAAGTTCTAGCATTCAGTTTCATAGTCTTGTCACTGTCTTCAAGGGATAGAAAGAGACCGCAAGAGATTTATTGAGATTATTGAAGGCAGCTACAATGTACTTTAACAGCAACTTTAACATTGACTTGCGCATTGCATGCGATTTGACATGGGATATGCAAAGAGTGGAAACCATTGGAAAACAATTTGTTTTTAGTTAATAATTGGAAAAAGAGAAAGAGAGAAAACGAAGTAAAAGCAAGGGAAAGAAAGAGAGAGAAAGATAGAAAAGTATTGAGGAAAAAAACTATTTGCAATTTAATGCATTTTGGAACCTAGGAACCTATGGAATCAGTAAAATTTTGGTCATTTGCTGGCACTGCTAGCTAGTCATTGCCTCTGCAACGAGATCAGCCAAACTGAAGCATTTGCCAGCACTTCTGACAGTCAGCTGACATCAACTTTAACAGCAGCTTTAACATGGACTCTCGCATATTGACTGGGCTGCAAATCTCTCTTTTCCTGTGGTCCTGACCGGTCGACACTTGACTCGAGTTGACAGCTTCATTTGCGTCGGCTTTATGCACATTAACGTCTGCAGGCCAGCCGGCATCAAAAATGAAAGTTAAGCGCTCATTAAGGCATCATTATAATAACTTATTCATTGCAGTGTGCACGAAAAGAACTTGTGTCTGCTCATTAAATTCCAGCTGCTATGCAGTCCCCAAGCTACAAAATGGGACTCAGCAGACACTCTCTCTCTCTCTCTCTCACAGAGAAATAAAAAACGTAGCCAAGAAAAGGCTAACATTTAACAATTAGAGCAGAGCAAAGAGCTCTACTAAGCAGCTACAACTGCAGCTACAACTATAGCCATATGCAAGCACTCTTGCCAAACATTTAATAGTTATTTGAAATTCATTTCATTTTGCTGTTAGCCATTCGCAAAAAGAACAGGCAAAAATGCCGAGCAAATAGTTTGTGGTACACCAAACAGGAAATGCTAATGATGCACTTTTCTTTCTACTTTTCTCTCCGTTTTTTTTTGTTTGAAGAGCCAACTATTTTGGTATTTGTATTTGCAAATACTTACGCTGAAATGCAATGTACATACACATACGTGCACAAGCACAGCCTGTGAGTGAAGGCTGACTTAATTTGTTTACTAAATGACATAATACACAGAGAGAGGCCAACTGGCATTGCTCGGCTAAATATAGATATAAAGCTATTCTATGCGGGCCAACTAAATATCAGATGCAAGGGAAGCAAAAAAAAAAAGAGAGGCAAAAACAAAGACAACAAACAAATGACTCTGTATATATGTGTGTGTGTGTGTTACGTATACGTAATGCGCTGAAGGAGTCGCAACTTCTGCGTTCTCGTTGTCTCATGTTGGCCATTTATCAAAATGGCAAACAAAGAACGAAAAAGTTACAGAATGTCTCCTGACACATTCTGTAATTATGAAATTAATGAAAAATTTATCAACAACATGCACATACATTAAAAGTATATATGTATATATATATATTTATTTTTGATAAATGAGCCAAGCACTTGGTCAACATTTAGAGCGGATGCATTTGAGACAAGTAATACGTAATTGCTGCCTATGATACGACATGCCTAGCATTATATACTCTCATTAAGCAGAAGTAAAGGACTAAGGAGAAGAAGCAGACAAGTAATTAGCATTGATATGCGGACAACGTACTAAATGGGATAAGCCAATGAAATGTGCGCTCTCTGCGCCTAATGAGCTCACAGCTATTTATTTCAATGGCCAATAGCCGAAATAGGGCTATAAATTCAGGGCAAGTCAAACTCGAATTGTGCCAGGTAATTGCTGAAAGACAATAAGAGAAAATCACATAAAACAAAGAAGAGTGTTTCAGCTGGAGATATCCTGCGTTCAGCTGATGTCCTGCAGATCTTTCAATATTGTATGCATGTGTTTATGGTAAAGAATTTGTTGAATAACTCTAGAATTAACTTTATTAAAATTAATTTGATATGCCAAAGCAGTCTCAAGGAACCGACAGACAGAGGTTGGGACAAACGCATGAGCATATAGACAGACTGTTCAGGCATGAACATACGAATATACGAATATCGTACGCTCTCAATATCTATAACTGAACTCTTTAAATAGACTGACTCTCACAGCCTCAGCGATATACTAACGAAGCCTGCAGACCAAAGCTGAGTGCTGAGAGCCTTACAAACTCAGCGCTATGTAGACTAGATATAAGAGATGAATTTACGCTTGGGCTTGGGCATAAATACTTAGACTCTGAAGAATAAAATTTACCAGAACAATCAAGAGTATTCTCTCACAGATGAACAGACGGTCATGACTAGAGCTACTCAGCTCGTCGTAGCAATTCTTATGCTATCCGTTACAAACATATTAATTCATCACTCTCTCTCTCTCTCTCTCTCTCTCTCAACTCTCTCAACTCTCAATGAGTTCAATGCATAATAACTTTATGGGATAAAGCTTGCAGGCTTATGCTAAATGTTTTTGCTAAAAATGTCTTTATTATACTAAAAATCTGACACCATAAAATCTTGCTAAATTTAGCTAAAAAATAAAACACATATAGATGAATTACTCTTAATATATCGCTAAGCTTCATGGAAATCAACTCAATTCAATTGAATTCGATTGATTTCTATGGCTTTTGTGATATTTTCGTACGCGACTTATCTCACCTGGTTTCCTTTCTATTTCTTTTGTCACTTGCAGGTTTCCTCTCCTGGGACGTATCCGATTGTCATGTCGACCTGGAGGAGGAGCTCAATACAATCACACAGCATGCACCCGAGGGCGAGGAGGCGCGTCACGGTAAGTTCAGATGTCAGACGAGTGAATGAGAAACGAATGCAGCTCTCAGCTAATTGGGCGAACAAAAAAAAAGGAAATACAAAATAAATAGAAATCAAAGTGCAATTCAATTGAAAGCTGTCGCATTGGCAGCTCATTAAAAAGTAAACTCAATGAGCTACTCATAATGGGCAATAAATGGAATTCGTTTGTTAATTAACCCCGTTGGGAACAAAGTTCGACTCGCAATTTTGTTTGACATTTGCTTTTCAATTTGCCCGTTTGCCGTGTCACGCAGAGTGCGAAAAGTTCGCATTGAGTTGGCCAAATGTAAATTGCTTTTCGAATTTTGAGCGCTGACTTTGCAATTATACAACTCATTCAAGCAGAGCAGTTGAAAACTGCAAAACTACAAAATCATTCTAACCAATTATGGCGATTGTCTTTCGACGGCTTTTCACAATTGGCATTCATCAGAAAGCCCGACGCTCGGCGCTGCTCAAATGCGCTTTGTTCGCTGTATGGCTTTTGTGTAATATTAAATCCGAATCCGAATCGGAGTGGCGCATTTTCATTTTCATTTTCATTTACAACGTAAACAACAGCAGCAGCAGCAGCAGCAGCAACAATGCAACAAAGCCAGCCAAGTGTCGGGATATTGTGCGGGCCTCTCGGATTTGGTTGTCTTTGCGGATTAGCCGGGACAACGTTGTTGAAATGCATTCAAGTGGCTGCACTGCATCGGCTGCACAGCACCGCACCACCCACTGCTCTCTCTCTCTCTCTCTCTGTCTGTTGTTGTTTGTTTTTCTTTCCTCTTATTCGCTTGTTTGTTTGTTGTTCTGCAACGTGCCCCCTGCCCTGAGCCCTGAGCCCGCCTCGCTCGTCGTTGGCCAAATATGACTATTGTTGCAGCTATACACAAATTAGAAGCAACATGCTCTATGGGCTTATCAGAATTATACTTGACAGTCGCCATATCAAACAGTTTAGAGACTAAGCTGAGCTCCCTCAGCCAACGTAAGAGTCGCGTCATCCATTCACACACTCGAACTCGCTTGATAACAATGCCAACAATTATGAGAGTAAACTTGCAATGCAAATCTGTTGCATAAATAATGCTCGTTAAGCAAGTAAAAGTCAACTTTTGTCCGATGCCAGATAACGAGAGTGGAATATGTAACAAGTTTTAGTTGCATTAGGTTCAAGTTTAGCCTGACTTGCTTTTGAGCTGGATTTCAATTATAGCTGGGACAATTGATATATAGTTTATTAAAGTGCAATATTTTATTCTCGATGTGATTGCTTATGCTGTGTAATTTATTACAAATTGTTTTCCATTTATTTTATGGTCATGCTGGCAAACTTTGACCAGCTCAACGGCAAAGCGGCAGCTGTTGGCTGCATCTTGAGAATATAAATATATGTAGCATACTTTGCAGCGCTCGGAAGTCGATGCGAGATATGCACAGAGTTTGTCCTTGGGCAAGCAGACGTTGCTGCTGCTGTTGTTAAGTGCAAGAACAGCACCTGCGCTCAATGCCTTTCTGGCATTGTCCGGGACGAGCACTTGGCAAAGTGAATTCCGCATTCGCATTTTTGTTTACACAGCCCGCAAGAAACTACTCAAACAAAATTCTCAAGTGCCTGGTCTCAATAATGATGCCAGCCAAGCGGCATAGTCCATAAGAATGCCACCACACCGAAGGACGCGCGTCACTTGCAATTGCAGTTGAAAATACTAAAGTTTTGGATATCTCAAATATTGCTGCAATGTCCGAGATGGCGAGATGCACACGCCTCGCTGCTTGATGCTCGCTGCTTGATGCTGGCAGGATTTTTGTGGTTGCTTTGTGTGCGTTGCATAGACTTCATGGGGCGCTCTAATTTGACAAAGGCTAGGAGGCGGCCGGCCGTTGGCAAGTCGATAAAAGTCGTCACCTTCGTTGTACTGCATTCAGGATGCTCGCCATGCAGTCGACAGATATCGTTTACCTAACGCCACTTTACTGTTGGCCCAACAACAACTCAACTGTCAACTGCTAACAAGCGCTAGCCGAAGCTTCTTCAGCTTGCCTTTCATGTGCTGCATAAGGTCCTGTCAAGCTCGAAGCTTTCACTTTGCCTTCACTCGAGCAATTACAAACATTTGTTAACAAGCGCATAATATACATGTATACTATACATATTTTTTTGATGGCTTATACTCTTCAACGGCGTCGTCCTTCATTATCAACGACAAAGTTATGCTTAAAAATTGAATTTGATGCAGTTTGCTTAAGTTGCCTTGCGGGACTTGGACAAACTTCGTTGCATAAACTTTGCCAACCCACCCAACCACCCCACTGGGCGCAGCGCTACCACTTGAGCTGGGCCATAAAAAACTCTGCTTTACAGCGAGCTACTCATTAGTTGCCCGACACTGACACGAGCTCAGCTCCACTCCCAGCCCCATCCCCAGCCCATCCCCAACTGCTTTTGCTTCGCTCCATTCGTTTATCTATTTGATTAATCGCGGCATTAATAATGCCAAGTTGTTTGTCACTTAAAGTTCGTTTAGTTTTGTTAGCCAGACAACTTATTTACCCAGTGCTTGAGCAACTCTCCAATGTCCAGTTCAATTATAGCCACAGTCATTTCCCACCTCTCCATTCAAATGCTCGCAAACTGTGTCAACGTTGTGGACAACGCCAATCGAATCGAACGTGGCAATCGCAATGACTTAATGGCTAAATTCATAATGGAATTTCTATCTTTAACTCTGCTCTGCTACAGACGTTACATGCTAATTGTATCATCGAGCCAATCAAGACTCGATTTTCGTTCACTCTATACAGCATACTCTACTCTCCTTGGTAGATACTCTTACTGTTACTTCCTCTCTATACTGTGAATGTGTAACTCATTTACTGTTTTTTATTTTTCACTCGTCAGTTTTCACATTAACCATCGAATGGAAGTGAAGCGTCTGGGTAGATGGATATCCAGTGTTTTTTATATACATATATTAATCAGGCATTCATATCTTGATTTATTTGAAGTACTTTTTATAAAATATAGTTTGATGAAAGTTCTAATTATACTTAGTTATATAGAATATATATACCTACTATACTTATTATTGAATTATATATTATACATAACTAGAACTATCAGCTTTGCATCGATACTGGCTGTTCATCATATGGAGTATATCGATTAACAATCGGTAAATAATGATCCTCTCATGCTCATATTAAATCCAATCAAAGCTGGACTTCTAACTACGACTGATGTCTTGATAACATGACTCATATCAATATGATCTAACTTTCGATCCATCAAGTATTTTCCTTACACACTTTTCACTACTCTCTACGCTCTACTCTCCTGTGCCTTCTCATTGTTCCTTACTCTCTGCTCCTGACTTTCTGTTCCTCATTATCTGTTCCTCATTATCTGTTCCTCATTCACTGTTTCTCATTCACTGTTCCTAACTCTCTGTTCCTCACTCACTATTCCTTACTCTCTGTTCCTCACTTTCCGTTCCTCACTTTCTGTTCCTCGTGCTCTGTTCCTCACTCTCTGTTCCTCATTCACTGTTCCTTACTCTCTGTTCCTTACTTTCCGTTCCTCATTCACTATTCCTTACTCTCTGTTCCTCACTTTCCGTTCCTCACATTATGTTCCTCGTGCTCTGTTCCTCACTCTCTGTTCCTCACTCTCTGTTCCTCACTTTCCGTTCCTCATTCACTGTTCCTCACTCATTGTTTCTCACTCTCTGTTTCTCATTCACTGTTCCTCATTCGTTTCATTCCAATTGCTGCTCTCTACTCTCCAGTCTTTTCTCCCTATTCCATGCCATATACTAATTCAGCTTCCTGCTCTCTGCAGCAACTTCTCTACTTACCACTCACAATTCAATATTCTATAAGGAATTCTTTTGCTACTCGTTACAGTCCGCTCGCTAGATTTGCTTATGGCAAGTACGACTCATAAATGAGCCCAACTATTCAACGTTTACCGAGTATGCTCGTTACACTCCAATCGCTACTCTCTACACACTGCTCTCCCACTCAATACTTAGTAGTATCATCAGCTTCTATAGTTCGCTGCTCGTCATATTTTCGCTAGTTCAGATTTTTATTATACGCTCAGCACACGTCGTTCGTGCTAAGCTTCTGTAAGCGCACGGCATTAGCATGCACATAACCTTTAAAGCCATACGAATTCTTGAGATAAAACGTATGCAAAATTGATTGATAGAGCCTGCCAACACACATACACTAGAATGCTCTTCTACACCCACACACACACACATACACACATACACACGTATAGCGGACAAGGCCATATTGACAACGACTGTGCAGCTCATGCATAATTCAAGCAGAGCCAACGAACAGGATGGCACGAGAAATGAGAGAAAGAAATACAATAAGATGGTCGCGCCCATGCCCCAGCAGGCAAAAGTTAGGCAAATAACAGAATACCGGACAGTCAGCCACGTACACACACACACACACACACACACATGCAGAGCAGATAACGACAGTTACACTTTGCATATGAATACGCGCACACTTCAAGAGGAACTACACGCTCCAGCTGAGCTGGCAGCCAAGCGAGATGCTTGCCAGAGACAGACACATGTATGTGGCTGACAGCAGAGATAAGCGAATGCAAGTGTTGCGCCATGAAATTAAAACTATGAAATGCCGAACACGTCATACGCTTGCCACAAACAATAACCGTTGCGAGAACAACTGAACTAAATCAGAATCATTTCAGATATTCAATGCCAATGCCATTAAATGTGCTGCAAATTCCTAGCAAATGCCTAAAGGTTGCTTTCGAAAGAGTTAAAGAGGGAGAGAGAGAGAGTGGGATAGGGAAAGTGAGAGGCGGATAAGAGGAAGCTTATTAAAGGCTGCTGATGTCTGCGCTATCTCTGGCATTTCATCATTATCGATAGCTAGAAATATTTTCAAAGGGAATTTCGCACTGGAATTCATTGAGGCTCGAACAGAAATTTGAATAGATAGTTTTCAAGAATTCCATAACAGAAAATTCAATTGAGAAACGTTAGAATCTGTAACGCCTTGCATAAGAGTATTAAAAAATAACAGTTAACGGAAGTGCAGTTGGTAAGCTCGCGCTTCCGACATGCTTAATGTGGCTTACGTGAGTAGCACGCGTCGACAGGCATCAATCCATATCGGCGACGCTTATCAATGACGGCCCCGACATGCGACCAAGCCCAGTCGAGAATAGCTGACGTGGGACATTCTGTGGGCAGCTGGTTTAATTTTAATTATGCAGCCTGGACAGACACATACATATATATCTATGTATGTGTGTATGTGTGTGGTTGGCCAGGCCAAGAACTGGGCCAGTTGCCAAGACTTTGACGCTTACAGCATGTTATTGGGTTTGTTGAACAGCAGCCAGCGTCTAGAGCGGACAGCAGCTAGATTCTTATTTTTGTAACGTTTTTTTTTCTGTAACCAAAGCCTGATGCATGATGTCGTAGGGCACTTTTGATTAATGATGCTGCAGCTGGCACGTATCGCAATTCAAATTTAATGCAATTCAACAAACTAATTAAAATACCTTTACAGCCAGAGAGAGAGAGAGAGAGAGAGAGAGAGAGAGAGAGAGTTTTTGTGCGTTAACCGCATTTCAACTGCATAAATCAACACGCTTTTGCCGCACTGTAGCGTAAATGGCCATTTGAATAAGCCCATTTACCGAGCACCTCGCCTGTATAATTGTGCAGCCAGGCTGTAAATCCGTTAACTGCCCCGAGTCCAGTGAGTTTTCAATTTAACAAAATTCACTGGCACACACTTTGAAAGGCATGATTAATATTTAAAAGAAAATTTAAATATGAAAAAAAGGAAAAACCTTATTCCGCGAATCCAAATCAATTTGCAGATGTCACGCAGTGTTCGAGTTTGCTTTCTATACAAATCATTTCATCAAAGACGCTTATCGAGTTCCAGGAAAAAATCATGAAGCTCGTTTCTATTCCCCTTGCGAAGCTGCTGCCAGATAGATCGTGATAGCTATTCAATGTCGTCTTCAATTAACTTATGCAGGATAAATAGCAAAGCAAAAGTGCAGGTCAAGTCTGGCTAGAGCTGCAAATTGCAATTGGAGAAAACTTTTTGGTTTTTGTGCGTGTTTTTTTTTACACGTGGGCGGGGCGTAAGGGATTTTAGTGCCGGCTGGTGACCGGCGCCAACTGTAATTACTTTGCAGTCCGGCACAGAAATGAAATGAAATAAAAAACTAGAGGAATGTGGAGAAAGAGAGACCATAGAGAGAGAGAGAGAGAGAGCACGGCTAGGAGAGAGAAATCATAAAACACAAAAAGTTTCCGCCTCTTGTTATGCAAATTTGTTTTGTTTCATAAACTTGGCAGCATTCCGAGCGTAGGCATTAAAGTACAGTTATTAACGCTTAATATGCGTTCGTTCGCCATTTTGGTTAGGTGCGGCCAGCGCGCAAACTTTTCAATGGACTTTGCAATGCGAAAAACTGCACTTGACATGAAACCCAAAAGCCCGAGCAGCGCGCCTGCCACATTGTCGAGCTTTCCACTTTTTTTCCCCTTTCTATTATATATATATAGTATATCCTTTTTTTTTCAACATTCATGTCGCCATTTGGCATTATATTGGTGAGAGGCGGCAGAGTAGGCGAGGGCGGCTCCAAATTGTGGACGTTGTTTGCCACCAAGTTGGATGCAACTTTGGCATTGTATGTGGCTTGGCAAACTTTGAGCTGCGATTGGGTCTCTGATCTGCCACGCGCCTTACGCCTTACGCCATACGCCACTCAGCCTATTGGTTCGTATCATCTGCAGACAGTGGACAGCACTAGAGTCTTTGCGGTCTCTTGGCTTGGCGCAGCAAGTTCTCTTAAGTGCCATTTGTAGTTGAACATCGGAAATAGTAAATAGTTTCAAGGCAACGCCGGTTAAGCCAGCTGCTGGCATAAGTGCGCAATTTCCAAATGCCATTTTATTATATTTACCAAGTTGGCTCAGGCCAACCAACTTGTTAGACAATAAGCGAATAAATTATGTTAGCCGGACCACAACTTAATGAAATGTTTGACTGCGGAAATTACAATTAAACTTGCCCAATTAGTTTGCTAAATCTAGAGTATTTATTTAAAGCGTTAATAGAGATGAGAGAAATGTGAAATGCTGAAAAGGAATTTCGTCTTTTATTGAGTGAAATTAGTTGAGTTGCAATTCACTTTGTGTCTGCATTGGTATTTAGAGAGAGAGAGAGAGAGTTTTGTTTGCTAAGCAAAATCACAGTCGTGAATTGATATATGTGAAGATCATTTATATTATCAATTATCATTTGTATATCATCATTATAAGCGATGTTCGTGAAAAGAGCAGCCGCTCAACAGAAACAGAAAAACGAAAAGAACCGAAGTCAACTGCTGGGAGCGAGAGCGAGAGAGTATGATTTTAAACGCTTGAACTTGAGAACTGAGTTTTTGTTTTTTTTTTTATTAAAAAATGAATAAAAATTAAATATTATTACAGCTTAACGTACAGCTATCTTTTAGGCAACTTAATCTAAATGGAAGTTAAAAAAAACTGCTTAAAGCAATGCTAATTTTAACATATTAGATAATTTAGGAATACGTGATATGAGTAAGTCTTATGGATGCGCTGAGAATGGGAAGATGTTCATGTCAAGAGCCTTGATTTTAATTTGATATTTCTTTTTTATTATTATTATTTTTTTTTATTTAACAAATGATTAAAAATATTATTACAGCTTAACGTAGCGGAAGCTAATTATAAAACTGCTTAATGCTTTATTAATTTTAACATAGGATACATATTAGATAATTTGATTAGATATTTTAGAGGTGCTAGGTAAGTCTTATGGATGCGCTAAGAATGGGCGGATGCAAGTGCCACGGCTGAGAGGAACAGAGCGTAAATAATAAAGCCAGCAACTGTTATGTGTCAGCTATGATCAAAAACTATTAAAATTATAAATAAAAAATAAATAAATAAAATGATTACAATGCAAAAATTAAAAAATTAAATGAATTAAAATTATATTAAAAATCATATAAAAATAAATTAAATCACAAAAATGATGAACATCTACAGACACGAAACTTTTCCTCATCATAATTTTGTCATATAACCAAAAGTGACTTAAATTAAATGACTTAAAATTATATTAAAAATCATATAAAAATAAATGAAATCACAAAAATCATGAACATCTACAGACCCGAAACTGTTCCTCATCATAATTTTGTCATATAACCAAAAGTGACTTTATTTCGCTCATCCCCATCTAATTGAGAGATTTCTGTATGGATTATGTTCTCTATACTAAAGTATTTTGCTTATCTCAAAAGAGTATGTTTTGGGCTGTCATAAGAGCATCAATTGATCGACAGGCGGCTACGCTTGGCGTGTAGTCATCATTCGATTTGATTTATGACACTTTTGGAGCTGCCTGCTCATGTTGTTAATGAGATGCAAATGCTCTAAGCGCGTTTTATTTATGAAACTCAAATTGTCACGCGCCTGCTGTGGCCATAAGAAAATGCGCGCAAGTTGCAAACCTTAATTCACAAATTGCGTATACGCACGGGTGGCGCATGTGTTTCAAGCCCGCCTGGGCCAAAATATGCGGGCATGTATGTCACTGAGCTTTACAAATAAGCACACACACACACACACACACGCACACATACACGCATGTATACGCACAACAAAGTGCTTTCTTTTGTGTGTGCATAGGGCCTGATAAATAAATGTCGCACGCAAGTCGCTGTAAAGATTATCATTTATAAAGAGCATAAGGGCTACGAAAACAGAGCCAGCGAGCTGAGAGAGAGAGAGAGAGAGAGAGGGAGAGAGCGAGGTGAATGGCGACAAGTTTGAAGCAAGTGAAGCCATACGTAGGTGCACGCTTGGGCACACTTCAGGCTCGATGGCTCGTCGCTTTTTTTTACGCGTACGTGGGCACATTTGACCGCTGGGTCGACGTGGCGTATACGTAATGTGCACACACACACACACACACACACATGTGGAGAACATGCGTGTGTGCATGTTTGTATAGGTAGTGACATGTCATGTGCGCTCATTTTTTCCTCTTCTTCTGCTCGTTTTTTTTTTTTTGGCTTTGTCAACGACTATTTAGTGCAGAAAATGCGTAAATTATTTACATAGGGCAATGCTGTAAAAGCATTTAGTGCTGGGAGCGACCAGCAATGCCCACTCATCCGTTGATGATGATAATGATGATGTTGTTGGTCGACAGCAAATGACATGGCAAGGTCGTCAGCAAGGTCGCATCTTGTATGCTTGTGGGTGCACTGGACACGCGCTGAACAATTGGTCAGGCAGCCCTAGGGCTGACTGAAAATCTTAATTAAACCATAAAAATTAAAGATTTATGAAATGATTTTGCCGTCCAATGCAATCGCCGTGCAGCCATGGGACAGATGCGAATAAAATGCTTGACAATAAAGCCAACTTAGCAGCGTGCCAGCGTGCCAGCGTGCCAGCCCAGCCGCCCCACAGTCTGACAATTTAAAGCCACTTGATTTGGTGTGCGTGCCTAATGCTTGGATTCTCTGGCCGGGACTCAAGCGTTTGGTAATCCAAGCCTCTTGTGTGCTTGCCACTCGACGTTTTAGCTATTCATTAGTGCGCTCGGTGGGTTAACGTTGAATAGTAGTTCAACCAGACACACACCCGAACCACCGCCGTGTTCGAGCCACCGACCAGTCGTTCGGTTAGCTGAGTCAGGCTTACCGCAAATAATAAAATTTTCTGCGTGGTAGGCAGTTGCAGAGAACGTGAAACAGGCGGGAGCGGGCTGCTCCCAGCAGCTCTAAAGACCAAACGAGCCACTTGAATCTATTGCCGCCTTGCCCGTGCACAGTGGCCCAAGTGTATTCCGTTTGCACATATACATGTATATATAACAAAATATTAATGACTTTTAGGGCTTTGCTTCTCATTTCAAGCAGATGACCATTTAAAAGATTTGCTTATTCTACTTACGCCAGACTCGAAGAGGGCTCTAAGGATATTCATTTTGCATTTTTAATGGTTAATTTAAGTAGCTTTACCTTAATTGCTGCAATTTTATTCTGACATCCCATCTATCCTCTCATCCACAGGTGAGCGACTTATACAATACGCCAGTGAGAATCTTGTGACGGAGGTCCTCATACATCCGCAGTACAATACGCTTATACAATGCATGCGTAATCTACTCAGTAGTTTTACGAGGCATCGGCATATTATACACGCTGGCTACACCTTTAGTGGCAACGGTTCTTGGATCCTACAGGTGAGACACGAATCTGCCTATGCTAACATTGTTTTGACTTATATGTCTTTCCCTTTCAGGATGGCACCTTCTCGGTGGCTGACTTTGCGGAGGCATTTCAAGAGCACGACGTACAAAGGGTGATACGTGCCTATGCGGATACCATAACGATGAATATACACTGTGCCGATGTTGGCCTATGGCACACATTACCGGATAAGGTATTTTCACGGCAGTGTAAAATACGCATCAATCCGGTCGATGTGCTGGACACCAGTAGCGAGTACATCAACGCCTTTATAGGTATGAGAAAAGTCAAGAGAAAGTCAAATGAATATTTTTCGAGGCTTACGTACGTTACATGAATTTCAGATTATCTGGCGCCAATGGTGGTGCCGACTTCATTGCGTGAGCTGCTAGAGACGTCGGATGTGGTGGGCAATATACGCTTTACACATCCAACGCTCTATGTCTTTCCCGGCGGTCAGGGTGACGCCGCTCTCTTTGGCATCAACGGCTTTAACATGCTAGGTAACTATAAAGGTATCCAAGATGAATGGATTCCCAACTAATTTCTGTATAATTTGTAGTTGATGGCGGCTTCAACCGCAAGGCGTGTTTCTGGGACTTTGCACGGCATTTGGATCGGCTGGATGCGGTGCTGATGACGCGCCTGAACAACAGCAATGTGCAGGGACTTGGAGCAGTGGTGTCACGTAAGCGAGACTCCCATGTCTATCCACAAATTGGGCATTTCTTTGGCAATGTTCCCGACCGAAAGGGTGGACTGCCCAGTCCTGACGGTGATAAGGATCGTAATCCGCTGCTGATCGATCTCTTTGAGCGCGGTCATGGCTTGGTCAACGATCTCAAGTCACTTGACCTCAAGCCGCAGTGCTGCTACCGGAATCAAGAGCCTATAAATCTCTACCATAAGGTTGGCCACGGTACCCTGGATATGTATGTGATAAGTCCCTCACGGGACTCCAAAGAAGTCAAAGAGTTTCTACAAAAATGGAATTCGGGTGATCAGCGTCTGTTTACCGCTCGCGACACTAAGGAGTTTAACTTCCCGTTGCAGAATTTGGTATCCATTTGCGCGCTGCTTGTGTGGCAGCCAGCGAACCCGGATGATACCATTACTCGTATCCTCTTTCCTGGCAGTACACCAGACTTTAAGATTCAGGAGGGTCTGGAGAAGCTCAAGCATCTCGAGTTTATGAAGCACTCCACCTGCACGGCCAAGTCAATAGCTCCAGCTATACAAACTGTGACAAGTACCAGAAAGACACTCAAATCAGCGATCGAAGGAACTCCACCCAGCGCTAGCTATAAATCGAGTAAATTTGGTCCAACTGCTATAGCAGCCGTGGCTGTGCAACAGGATAACAAGGCAAAGGAAGCTAAGGAAGCAGCAGCAGCAGCGGCAGCAGCTGCAGCTGCCGCAGCGGCCGCTTCAGCAACAACTGCTTTGGCGGAAACACCTGGCGAGCAAGTGGAAAGACCCACACCGCTTTTAAGTGCTAAAGCAGACTCTATAGACACGGACGAACCGGACGCTGAACCTGAACCTGAGCTCGCTGTCGACACCGGGGACGAGGGAGCGCCAGAGCCATCCGTTCCTTCCACGGAGCCGGCTGAACAGGAAGACAACAAGGATACCGATGAAGAGAAAAAGGTGGAAGTGTTGATTGTCAAGCCACAACCGTCAGCAGCGCCTGTGAAGGATGCAGTTGATGCTCCCGCGACCGAAGCTAGCAGCAAGACAGCAAAGGCCGCCAAGGGGAAACCGGACAAGCCTCGAGCGGAAGTCAAGCCAGTTGTACGCTCGAGAATCGATAGCAAGCCGCCAAAATCCATGGACCGCAAGCTGGTTAAGCGGGAGGACAAAAAGAGCTCGCCAACTGCCACGCCGGCTGTAAGCCGAACGCCAGCTACGCGCGATGTCAAGCCAAAGGTAATGACACGCACCACTAAGTCAAGCCCAAGCAGCACACCTGCCAAGAGTGCCAAGGAGGCCAACAACCGCAAGGTGCTTGAGTCAAAGCAACAGGCTACAGCAGCCCGGCAGAGCACAACGAGCACACGTCGCACAGTTGGCACTATGGAGAAAAGGTCGGTGACGGAGTCGAAGACTACGCAGCAGGCAACAATGCAAGCGGCGCAGCGTAAGCCTATCTCCCGAAGGCCACGGGGAGTTTCTCCTTCCAAGCGAGCACCAGCACCTGGCAGTCCTATTAAGTCAGCTAAGCCAAAACCTGATTTGAAGAAATCACGCCTAGATAAGGGTGGCACAACAGACTCCAGTTTGGTGTCCACACCGTCCGCGGATGAGGCCACGGCAGCCAAAAAGATGCTAGAGTTAAGTGCCTCACAAGAGTTAGACGCTGAGAAACAACGCGAATTGGATGACCTTAAGGAGGAACAAGAAGTTGTGCGAGAAATAGAGGCAGTTTTCAGTCGCGACGAGATGAAACGGCAACACTTGATCAAGGCTGAGCTGCGTGAAATGGCGAAGCAGGACAGCACAACGGAGGCCGAGGAAGAGGAGGAATACTTGATTATTGAGAAGGAAGAGGTGGAACAGTATACAGAGGACTCAATTATTGAGCAAGAGCAGGAGAGCAGTATGACCAAGGAGGAGGAAATTCAAAAGCATCAGCGCGACTCGCAGGAATCAGAAAAGAAGCGTAAGAAAAGTGCAGAGGAGGAAATCGAAGCCGCAATCGCAAAGGCTGAAGCAGAGGAGCGTAAGGCTCGTCTGGAAAGCAGTGAAGCAGCCAGACATGAGATGCACGAACAGTTACATAGTCCAGAGAAAACGGAAATTAAGGCTGAGGTTCAAGAGATCATATCTACTGCCAAGGACATTGTCAAGTCTCGCACTGAAGAGATGCCCCAGGCCAAGCTGACTGAAGAGGAATTCTCTTCTCCTACTCCTGATGATAAGCTCAGTAGTGCAAAGAAAACATCAGATACTAAAGACGAGCTGATTGAAGCTCCTGAGTTGCCGCCCATTAACTTACAGGAAAGTCTTCCAGAGGAAAAATTCTCAGCCACAATCGAATCGGGCGCTACCACAGCTCCTACACTACCCGAAGATGAACGAATTCCATTGGACAAGATTAAGGAGGATTTAGTCATCGAGGAAAAATATGTCAAGGAGGAAACCAAGGAAATTGAATCCATTGTTGTGGCTTCCGTTGCAGTGCCTGTTGCAGCAGCGGTAGCGGCCTCCATTGTCGCTACAACCGAAACAAAAATAGTCGTCCCTTCTGAGCCGCTTGTCACCGGTATGGACTCTGCAGAGAGAGTCTTACCCAAGAAAATGACATTTGAGGCACAACAGAATTTAATGCGTGATGTGATAAAAACACCTGATGAAGTGGCAGACTTGCCGGTTCATGAGGAAGCTGACCTCGGGTTGTATGAGAAAGACACACAGGATGCAGGTGCTAAGAGTATTTCTCATAAAGAAGAAACCGCTAAAGAAGAAAAAGAAACGGAAGATGAAAAAGTTGTCAAAGATATAGATGAGGCAGCAGAACATGTGGCAGAGCCCGAGATTATTACGAAGACTGAGATCTCTCCTAAGATCGAATCAGCCGAAAAGCCAACGGAGGTACCCGTAGCTAAGAAAATCGATATTATGAGTGAAGTGATTCCAGACACTGACAAAATGGTGATAGTCGACAAAAAGTTGGCAAGTACACCAGATGAAAAAGAAGCTAGCGATATAACTTCTGAAGATGAATTGCCAGCACAGCCTGTACAACCCACCGTTGCACCGACAAAAGTAAAGGATCGCGAAGACACAGTATCTCTAGAAAGCCCAGCAACGATTGAAGAAGCCATTGAGGTTGAAGTAGAAATATCAAAGAAGGAACTCCATGAAATGCAGATAACGAAGAAGGAAGGCCTGGAACAATTCACTATAGCAGACAAAGAGAAGAAAGCAAGTGAAGTATCACCAACTATCTTGCAAGCAGAAATCGCAGTAAATAAGGAAGCAATAGAACTTAACCAGCAAAAGATCTTACAAGATGTAGAGCCTTCGCGATTAACAGAGCTAGAGAAACCAGAAATATCAAAAGACGAAATAATATCTACTGAGCAATCCCGTCGCGAATCCACTCAAGAAGATATAAAACCAGAAAGCTTAACAGGCGCCAAGTCTCCACCGGCCTCTACGGAGGCATCAAGACCTGAATCGGATGCCGAAAGTGTGAAAGGAGAGCAAGTAAAACCAGAAAGTCTTAAGGACAATAAGTCTGCCGAGCCTTCGAGACGAGAATCCGTGGCGGAGAGTTCTAAGCCTGAAAGCTTGAAAGATGAAAAGTCGTTACCTGTTTCCAAAGAAGCCTCCCGACCGGGCTCTGTGGTAGAAAGTGGAAAAGATGAGCATGAAAAGCCAGGAAGCGTCAAGGACGAAGAGTCTGGAGAGCCTTCCAGGAGAGAATCCGTTGCTGAAAGCATCAAACCTGAGAGCTTGAAAGATGAAAAGTCGCTGCCCGCTTCGAAAGAAGCATCACGACCTGCTTCTGTGGCTGAAAGCGTAAAAGACGAACTAGAGAAGCCAGAAAGTGTCAAGGACGTTAAGTCAGGAGAGCCATCGAGGCGAGAATCCGTTGCTGAAAGCATCAAGCCCGATAGCTTGAAAGATGAAAAGTCGCTCCCTGTCTCAAAAGAAGCATCACGACCAAGCTCCGCTGTAGAAAGCATAAAGGACGAACAAGAGAAGCCAGAAAGTGTCAAGGACGAAAAGTCTGGAGATCCTTCGAGACGAGAATCCGTTGCTGAGAGCATTAAGCCCGACAGCTTGAAAGATGAAAAGTCGCTCCCTGTCTCGAAAGAAGCATCACGACCTGCATCTGTGACCGAAAGTGCAAAGGACGAACATGAGAAGCCGGAAAGTGTCAAGGACGATAAGTCTGGAGAGCCATCGAGGCGAGAATCCGTTGCCGAGAGCATTAAGCCCGACAGCTTGAAAGATGAAAAGTCGCTCCCTGTCTCGAAAGAAGCATCACGACCTGCATCTGTGGCCGAAAGTGCAAAGGACGAACATGAGAAGCCGGAAAGTGTCAAAGACGATAAGTCTGAAGAGCCATCGAGGCGAGAATCCGTTGCTGAGAGCATTAAGCCCGACAGCTTGAGAGATGAAAAGTCGCTCCCTGTCTCGAAAGAAGCATCACGACCTGCTTCTGTGGCCGAAAGCGTAAAAGACGAACTAGAGAAGTCAGGAAGTGTCAAGGACGAAAAGTCTGGAGATCCTTCGAGGCGAGCTTCTGTTGCTGAAAGCATTAAGGCCGACAGCTTGAAAGATGAAAAGTCGCTCCCTGCCTCGAAAGAAGCATCACGACCTGCCTCTGTAGCCGAAAGTGCTAAGGACGAACAGCAGAAGCCGGAAAGTGTCAAGGACGATAAGTCTGGAGAGCCTTCGAGGCGAGAATCCGTTGCTGACAGCATTAAGCCCGATAGCTTGAAAGATGAAAAGTCTCTTCCTATATCCAAAGAACCATCACGACCAGGATCTGTTGTAGAAAGCGTAAAGGATGAGCATGAAAAGTCAGAAAGTCCAAAGGACGATAAGTCTGCAGAACAGTCCAGAAGGGAATCTGTTGCTGAGAGCATTAAGCCCGACAGCTTGAAAGATGATAAGTCGCTCCCTGTCTCAAAGGAAGCATCCCGACCTGCCTCTGTGGCCGAAAGCGTAAAAGACGAACTAGAGAAGTCAGGAAGTGTCAAGGACGAAAAGTCTGGAGAGCCATCGAGGCGAGAATCCGTTGCTGAGATCATTAAGCCCGACAGCTTGAAAGATGAAAAGTCGCACCCTGTCTCGAAAGAAACATCACGACCTGCCTCTGTGGCCGAAAGTGCAAAGGACGAACATGAGAAGCCAGAAAGTGTCATGGACGTTAAGTCAGGAGAGCCATCCAGGCGAGAATCCGTTGCTGAAAGCATCAAGCCCGATAGCTTGAAAGATGAAAAGTCGCTCCCTGTCTCGAAAGAAGCATCACGACCAAGCTCTGCTGTAGAAAGCATAAAGGACGAACAAGAGAAGCCAGAAAGTGTCAAGGACGACAAGTCTGAAGAGCCATCGAGGCGAGAATCCGTTGCTGAGAGCATCAAGCCCGATAGCTTGAAAGATGAAAAGTCGCTCCCTGTCTCGAAAGAAGCATCACGACCTGGCTCTGTTCTAGAAAGCATAAAGGACGAACAAGAGAAGCCAGAAAGTGTCAAGGACGAAAAGCCTGGAGATCTTTCGAGGCGAGCTTCTGTTGCTGAAAGCATTAAGGCCGACAGCTTGAAAGATGAAAAGTCGCTCCCTGTCTCGAAAGAAGCATCACGACCTGCCTCTGTGGCTGAAAGTGCTAAGGACGAACAAGAAAAGCCAGAAAGTGTCGAGAACGACAAGTCTGAAGAGCCATCGAGGCGAGAATCCGTTGCTGAGAGCATAAAGCCAGATGGCTTGAAAGATGAGAAATCTCTTCCTGTATCCAAAGAACCATCACGACCAGGATCTGTTGTAGGAAGCGTGAAGGATGAACATGAAAAGTCAGAAAGTTCAAAGGACGATAAGTCTGCAGAACAGTCCAGAAGGGAATCTGTTGCTGAGAGCATTAAGCCCGACAGCTTGAAAGATGATAAGTCGCTCCCTGTCTCAAAGGAAGCATCCCGACCTGCCTCTGTGGCCGAAAGCGTAAAAGACGAACTAGAGAAGTCCGGAAGTGTCAAGGACGTTAGATCTGGAGAGCCTTCTAGGCGAGAATCTGTTGCTGAAAGCATCAAGCCCGATAGTTTGAAAGATGATAAGTCTCTTCCTGTATCCAAAGAACCATCACGACCAGGATCTGTTGTAGAAAGCGTGAAGGATGAGCATGAGAAGTCAGAAAGTCCAAAGGACGATAAGTCAGCAGAACAGTCCAGAAGGGAATCTGTTGCTGAGAGCATTAAGCCCGACAGCTTGAAAGATGATAAGTCGCTCCCTGTCTCAAAGGAAGCATCACGACCTGCCTCTGTGGCCGAAAGCGTAAAGGACGAACAAGAGAAGCCAGAAAGTGTCAAGGACGAAAAGTCTGGAGATCCATCCAGGCGAGGATCCGTTGCTGAGAGCATCAAGCCCGACAGCTTGAAAGATGAAAAGTCGCTCCCTGCCTCGAAAGAAGCATCACGACCCGGCTCTGTTGTAGAAAGCGTAAAGGACGAACAAGAGAAACCAGAAAGTGTCAAGGACGAAAAGTCTGGAGAGCCTTCGAGGCGAGAATCTGTTGCTGAGAGCATCAAGCCCGATAGCTTGAAAGATGAAAAGTCCGTTCCTGTATCCAAAGAACCATCACGACCAGGATCTGTTATAGAAAGCGTGAAGGATGAGCATGAAAAGTCAGAAAGTCCAAAGGACGATAAGTCTGCAGAACAGTCCAGAAGGGAATCCGTTGCTGAGAGCATTCAGCCCGATAGCTTGAAAGATGAAAAGTCTCTTCCTGTCTCAAAGGAAGCATCGCGACCAGGCTCTGTTGTAGAAAGCGTAAAAGACGAACAAGAGAAGCCAGAAAGTGTCAAGGACGTTAAGTCTGGAGATCCATCCAGGCGAGAATCCGTTGCTGAGAGCATCAAGCCCGACAGCTTGAAAGATGAAAAGTCGCTCCCTGCCTCGAAAGAAGCATCACGACCCGGCTCTGTTGTAGAAAGCGTAAAGGACGAACAAGAGAAACCAGAAAGTGTCAAGGACGAAAAGTCTGGAGAGCCTTCGAGGCGAGAATCTGTTGCTGAGAGCATCAAGCCCGATAGCTTGAAAGATGAAAAGTCCGTTCCTGTATCCAAAGAACCATCACGACCAGGATCTGTTATAGAAAGCGTGAAGGATGAGCATGAAAAGTCAGAAAGTCCAAAGGACGATAAGTCTGCAGAACAGTCCAGAAGGGAATCCGTTGCTGAGAGCATTCAGCCCGATAGCTTGAAAGATGAAAAGTCTCTTCCTGTCTCAAAGGAAGCATCGCGACCAGGCTCTGTTGTAGAAAGCGTAAAAGACGAACAAGAGAAGCCAGAAAGTGTCAAGGACGGAAAGTCTGGAGATCCATCCAGGCGAGAATCCGTTGCTGAGAGCATCAAGCCCGACAGCTTGAAAGATGAAAAGTCGCTGTCTGTCTCGAAAGAAGCATCACGACCCGGCTCTGTTGTAGAAAGCGTAAAGGACGAACAAGAGAAACCAGAATGTGTCAAGGACGAAAAGTCTGGAGAGCCTTCGAGGCGAGAATCTGTTGCTGAGAGCATCAAGCCCGATAGCTTGAAAGATGAAAAGTCGCTGCCCGTCTCGAAAGAAGCATCACGACCCGGCTCTGTTGTAGAAAGCGTAAAGGACGAACAAGAGAAACCAGAAAGTGTCAAGGACGAAAAGTCTGGAGAGCCTTCGAGGCGAGAATCCGTTGCTGAGAGCATCAAGCCCGATAGCGTGAAAGATGAAAAGTCGCTGCCTGTCTCGAAAGAAGCTTCACGACCTGGCTCTGGTGCCGGAAGTGTGAAAGATGAGCATGAGAAACCAGAAAGTGTCAAGGACGATAAGTCTGGAGATCCTTCGAGACGAGAATCCGTTGCAGAGAGCATCAAGCCCGATAGCTTGAAAGATGAAAAGTCGCTGCCCGTCTCGAAAGAAGCATCACGACCAGGCTCTGTTGTAGAAAGCGTAAAGGACGAACAAGAGAAGCCAGAAAGTGTCAAGGACGAAAAGTCTGGAGAGCCTTCGAGGCGAGAATCCGTTGCTGAGAGCATCAAGCCCGATAGCTTGAAAGATGAAAAGTCGCTGCCTGTCTCGAAAGAAGCATCACGACCAGGCTCTGTTGCCGGAAGTGTGACAGATGAGCAAGAGAAACCAGAAGGTATCACGGACGTCAAGTCTGGAGAGCCTTCGAGGCGAGAATCCGTTGCTGAGAGCATCAAGCCCGATAGCGTGAAAGATGAAAAGTCGCTGCCTGTCTCGAAAGAAGCTTCACGACCTGGCTCTGGTGCCGGAAGTGTGAAAGATGAGCAAGAGAAGCCAGAAAGTGTCAAGGACGTTAAGTCCGGAGAACCTTCAAGACGAGAATCCGTTGTTGAGAGCATCAAGTCCGATAGCTTGAAAGATGAAAAGTCAATGCCTGTCTCGAAAGAAGCATCACGACCTGCCTCTGTGGCCGAAAGCGTAAAGGACGAACAAGAGAAGCCAGAAAGTGTCAAGGACGAAAAGTCTGGAGATCCATCCAGGCGAGAATCCGTTGCTGAGAGCATCAAGCCCGACAGCTTGAAAGATGAAAAGTCGCTGCCTGTCTCGAAAGAAGCATCACGACCCGGCTCTGTTGTAGAAAGCGTAAAGGACGAACAAGAGAAACCAGAAAGTGTCAAGGACGAAAAGTCTGGAGATCCATCCAGGCGAGAATCCGTTGCTGAGAGCATCAAGCCCGATAGCTTGAAAGATGAAAAGTCGCTGCCTGTCTCGAAAGAAGCATCACGACCAGGCTCTGTTGCCGGAAGTGTGACAGATGAGCAAGAGAAGCCAGAAGGTATCACGGACGTCAAGTCTGGAGAACCTTCGAGGCGAGAATCCGTTGCTGAGAGCATCAAGCCCGATAGCGTGAAAGATGAAAAGTCGCTGCCTGTCTCGAAAGAAGCTTCACGACCAGGCTCTGTTGTAGAAAGCGTAAAGGACGAACAAGAGAAGCCAGAAAGTGTCAAGGACGAAAAGTCTGGAGAGCCTTCGAGGCGAGAATCCGTTGCTGAGAGCATCAAGCCCGATAGCCTGAAAGATGAAAAGTCGCTGCCTGTCTCGAAAGAAGCATCAAGACCAGGCTCTGGTGCCGGAAGTGTGAAAGATGAGCAAGAAAAACCAGAAAGTGTCAAAGACGAGAAGTCTGAAGAGCCATCGAGGCGAGAATCCGTTGCTGAGAGCATCAAACCCGATAGCTTGAAAGATGAAAAGTCGCTCCCAGTCTCGAAAGAAGCATCACGACCTGGCTCTGGTGCCGGAAGTGTGAAAGATGAGCAAGAAAAACCAGAAAGTGTCAAAGACGAGAAGTCTGGAGATCCATCCAGGAGAGAATCTGTTGTTGAGAGCATTAAGCCCGATAGCTTGAAAGATGAAAAGTCGCTGCCCGTCTCGAAAGAAGCATCACGACCAGGCTCTGTGGCTGAAAGCGTAAAAGACGAACATGAGAAGCCAGAAAGTGTCAAGGACGATAAGTCTGGAGATCCTTCAAGACGAGAATCCGTTGCTGAGAGCATCAAGACCGATAGCTTGAAAGATGAAAAGTCGCTGCCCGTCTCGAAAGAAGCATCACGACCCGGCTCTGTTGTAGAAAGCGTAAAGGACGAACAAGAGAAGCCAGAAGGTGTCAAAGATGATAAGTCTGGTGAGCCTTCGAGACGAGAATCTGTTGCTGAAAGCTTTAAGCCCGACAGCTTGAGAGATGAAAAGTCCTTGTCTGTATCAAAGGAACCATCACGACCAGGATCTGTTTCTGAAAGTCCGAAAGATGAGCCAGTAAAGCCAGAAAGTCCAAAGGACGATAAGTCCGCCGACCCGTCCAGAAGGGAATCCGTTGCTGATATCAGCAAGCCCGATAGCTTGAAAGATGAAAAGTCGCTGCCCGTCTCGAAAGAAGCATCACGACCTGCCTCTGTGGCTGAAAGCGTAAAAGACGAACATGAGAAGCCAGAAAGTGTCAAGGACGATAAGTCTGGAGAGCCTTCGAGGCGAAAATCTGTTAATGAGAGCATCAAGCCTGAGAGTTTGAAAGATGAAAAATCACTGCCCGTCTCAAAGGAAGCATCAAGACCAGGCTCTGTTGTAGAAAGTGTAAAAGATGACCAGGAACAAGTAATTCTGAAGGATAACAAGTCTGAAGAGCTATCCCGAAGAGAATCGGTTGTTGAAAGTATGAAGCCCGAGAGTTTAATAGATGAGAAAACTTTACCTGTTCTCAAAGAATCATCTCGACCAGGATCTTCTGTAGACAGTGTAGGGGATGAACATGAATCTGAATTTTTGAAAGATGAAAGTACAAAAGCGGATAGTACTGAAGGTGAGAAATTGCTTCCTATTTCTAAGGAACCATCACAACCGGACTCTGTGGTTGAAAGTGTGAAAGATGATCATGAAAAACCTGAGATTAAAGTGGCTTCACAGACTTCCAGACGAGAATCTGTTGCAGATAGTGTCAAAGCAGAAATTATGAAGGAAGACATATCCCATTCCGTATATAAGGAACTTACATGTTCTGAAATTGTACAACATGAAGTAGTAGAAAGTCAAATGGAAATCTCGGGTCGAGACTCTGTTGCCGAAACAGTTTCTTCACCAATTGATGAGGCTAAACACTTCATAGTCAAGGATCATGTTAATAAAGATTCGTTTGTTTTAAATTTGGATTCGAAGGGTGACTATCCAACACTTTCGAGCCCTATTGATGTTGCTCAGGGTGACTTCCCAGTGACAGCTCCCATGTCAGCAAAGTCGGTAGAGGCTTCCAAGCCTATTCCAGTTGGCGAAACTGCATCATCGCCTATTGATGAAGCAAAAGATTTTCCACTAGCGCAGCATATAAAAAAAGAAACATTCGTCTTAACTTTGGAATCAAAGAGCGATTTTCCCACGCTCTCAAGTCCTATTGATGTTGCTGAGGGTGACTTCTCAGTATCAACATCTAAGCCGCTTGATGAAAAAGACCTAGATGAATCGCCAAAGGATAAGAAATCCGCATTGAGCCCCAAGGAAATATCGCGACCTGAATCCGTACACGAAACTTTTGAGGAAAGTCCAAAGGCGGACAGTACTACGGGATCAGCTGTCGAAAAGTTAGAAAGTGATAAGGACAAGAAGTCCGCTACATCTTCCCGTAGTGGATCTATTGCAGAGAGCACAAAAATTGCCGATATGTCTCTACCGCTTACCTCAAAGGAACCATCGCGTCCAGCATCAGTGGCTGAAAGTGCGAAATCAAAGGAATCTTCCCGTCCAACTTCAGTCGCTGAAACAGCATCGTCGCCAATAGATGAAGCATCAAAAGAACCTCTAATATCAATATTGACAGCTACTGAAATGAAAACAAACTACCCAACTGTGTCCAGTCCAGTCGATGTTGCTGAAGGCGAGTTTTCTCACACAATATCAGGGTCAATGGAAATTGTCAAGCATGCTGAAGACGCCATAGTTGGAGCCATACTCACGGCCTCCAGCCCAGTCGATGTAGCAGATAATATTTTAGAATCGTTTACGACCATTGAAGAACATATCATTCCACAGAAAAGCCAGCCTGAAGCAGATTCAGTCAGCTCAACCTGCAAAGGTACTCTGGAATCGCTAACTGATACGCTGAGTAAAAAGGCTGAGACTGTAGTTGATGCAGTTAGCCAGAAGGTAGAAATCGCCAAGGAGCTTGTAGCGGAGTCATTGGAAGGAATAGCTAAGGAAAGTTCCAAACCTATAGCAGACCCCAATTCTCTTAAAGATTTAATAACTGCTGAGGCTACCAAAACAGAAACTAAAGTCGAAGAAGCTATCGCAGATATGGCAGAAGATGCAACTGCCAAGGAAAATTTAGACTTGAGTGGCTTTTCAGAACTTCGAGAAACTCATATTACCACAGTTGATTCACCAGAATTTACAGTAACCATATGCGAACGCGATGAGAGCATCTTACATGATATCAAGGAGGAGGATGAGGAGCACAGATTCTCGCCACCAACCGAAAAAGGAGCCATCATTCCAGAGCAACCGATGCGCCCACTCTCGCCACGTGAAGAAGAAGTCGCCAAGATTGTCGCCGATGTAGCGAAGGTCTTGAAGTCCGATAAGGATATCACTGACATTATACCTGGATTCAATGAGAAGCAATTAGAGGAAAAACTAAAAACCACTGCTGAACTTGAGGCTGAGGAGATTGAAAGCCTAAAAACTGCCACGCCTGAGGCTCTTTCCAGTAAATTAAGTGCAGCAAAGGACCTATCATTGGATGAAAAGATATTGGATATTAAAATGATGAAGGTGGACATTGACTCAGAAAAGTCGTCACCAGATCAAAAGTCTGGGCCGATTTCAATTGAAGAGAAAGACAAAATTGAGCAGTCTGAAAAGGCGCAACTTCGAGAAGGAGCTGCCAAAGCGGCTGATATTGAAGTAGCAAAAGATATTTCACGGCCGGAGTCCGCAACCAGCCAGCTGGGAGCAATCGAGTCCTTACAATCTCGAACGGAATCGGTAACAAGTCAAAAAGAAGAAAAGCTGGAAGAATTGATAGTTTTGTCAAGAGAAGTATCACGGCCCGAATCAGTGGCAAGTTTGAAAGAGGAAGTCGATCAAAAGCATGAAAAATCGCCACCATTGTCTAAGGATATTTCTAGGCACGAGTCAATTGTAACCCATGCTAGTGAGAAAGAAGGTGATAGTGTAGAGTCGCAGTCCAGACGTGAGTCAGTTATGTCTGCTGCTGAAAGCGTAAAAGGAGATGGATCAGTTATAGCAAGCAAGGATGCAACTCGTCCAGGATCCGCAGCTAGCCACGTCAGCGAGCAGTCGCCACAGACGAAGAAGAGCCCCCACCCTGAATCGATAGAAAAGGAATCTGAGTCTTCGCGGCCAGCATCAAGTGCCAGTCATATCAGTGGTAAAGATGAGCTGACTTCAGAGTCCCAACGCGATTCAGTACTCATATCGACCCTCGAAACTAAAACGGAGGAAAAATCAAGCGAAACTACAACCAGTTCAAAGACTATTGTAAGTCAATCTCACATAAAAGAAGAATCTATTAGCGAATCCATAAGTAGCAGCATGAAGGTTGAGGACAGTTCACGGCGGGATTCATTGTCCAGCCTGCTGACGGACAAGGAGATCACAAAATTGTCAAGCTCTAGCGTTAAGGAAGACACTGAGCATGTTACAAAGATAATGGAGAAAACGACAACATCGCAGTTAGAGGAGTTACTCATTCAGTCCGAAGAGTGTTCATCCGAGTCCATAGTCAGCGAGATTCAAACTACGAGCAGCCAGAAGCCAAGTAGTCAAATCTCTAGTAAGGAATTCACAAGTACAACTGTTCAGGAATCAGTTAAGGACAGTCTTAAGGAAACGGTAGCTGAATTTTTGGCCACAGAGAAAATTGTTTCTGCCAAAGAAACTTTCAGCGCTGAGGCGACTAAAACAGCTGATGATTGTCTTAAGATGATTTCCAGTGAAATCACCTCCCAGAAGCCGTTGTTTGTCGGCACAGATGAGTCGCGGCGAGAGTCAATGCTTAGCCAGACAAGCGAAGGTCGACAAACTCACAGCGACGTTGAAGAGGATAGTGACGATGATAGACATACCGGTCTGAAGGAAAGTCGCTCCAAGTCCATAGCCACCATCATGATGACCAGCATCTATAAGCCTTCCGAGGAGCTTGACACAATTGGTGCAATCAAGGAAGAGGAGCCTAAAGAAGAGGAACATGAGACACCCAAGGAAACAAAAACCACATCCTCTACAGACACTACCACTAAGACAACAACATTGCTGAAATCCTCTGAACAGAGCAGCAGCACCACTACCACAACAAAATCAACCGACTCGAAAACCAAAGTAGAGTCGATGACACTATTACACACACAAACACAAGCTGAGCAAACATTAGACAGCACAGATCGCAAGACACCGCCAACGGCACCGGTCAGTCCCATTGTTAAGCCGGTGAGCACCTCAAGCACTGCGGCCACCAGCTCTAGCTGTGCCAAGAGTGAGTCTAGCGCTGCCAGCGTAGCATCAACATCGGGCCCATTGTCGCCCAAAGATATTAGTGGTAAGTCTAGTCCTGGTGCATTAACATCTGAAAGTCAATCCATACCAACACCGTTAGGGCGTGAATCACACACCGAGACACCAGAGTCATCTCCAAAGCCAACATCTCCATTCCCGCGTGTCAGCAAGGACGAGCTCAGGTCCCTGGGTGTAGTAGAGGAACCCGATGTAGCCGAGATTGGCGCCGACTCCAGCGAGCTGCTGCCCGAACTGCACGAGTTGCGTGGCATTGAGAGCACCACCGCGCTTAGCGGCAGCACCGAAAAGATTATCACGACAACTATCACCACAGTTACCAAGGTAATCTCCGCCGATGGCAAGGAGATTGTGACCGAACAAAAGACAGTTACGACAACCGATAGCTCAGAGCCAGATAGCGAGAAAGTCGTGGTAACCACAACGCGCACCACCAGCGAGAGCGAAAAGAGCGAACGCGAGCGTGATCAAATGCTACCAAAGGAGGTGGCCATGCTGCGTGGCATTTATCGCTCCAGCACACCCGGCAGCGATGATGAGCGTCTGGCTGGCGCTATGAGCGATGATGATCTGCCAGGAACACCACGCAGCACTAGCTACGATCTGCAGCGCTCCAGCTCTGGAGTGAGCAAGCGCTCGGATCTGGATGGTGATGACAGTCAAGATGATATACCGCCTCAATATGGCAGCGAAGAGCATTCCACAGCGCGTGCTATCCTGCCGCCCCGCACAGCTGATCCCATGGCAACCTCATTCTATGGCGCACTACCCGATAGCTTTGATGGCAAGCCCAGCACAGAGCCAATACCAATACGGGGGGCCGTGCTGATGACCTACACGGACTCACCGCCAGCCAGTCAATCGTCGGAGAGTGTGGAGAGCACCAGCCAAACCTGGGCCGGACATAAATTCCTGGATGAGGCCGACAAGGACTTCCAGAAGGCACTCGAGGAGCATGTGCAGGCGCGTGGCGCCGAGGTGATGTCTTCCGTGACCGCCAAGTATTCCTACTCGCCTTCCAAGGCCGAGGAGGTCGAGCAGATTGTCAGCAGCACTGCCGAGCGACAACGTTTCCCCCTTAGCGATGTCCACAAGGTACGCAGCGGCGACAATCTCTTGGCTAGTTTTGGTACTCTAAGTCCAGCTGGTGGCAACCTGCAATCTGCGAGCACTACAACCACCACTGGCACTGAAAGCAGCCATGCAGGTACAACACAATCAACAACAACCACAACAGCGACAGCTGCAGCAATAGCAACAACTGCAGCAACAGCAACAACTGCAGCAACCGCCACAGCCACAGCCACAGCAACAGCAACAACAACAGCTAGCACAAGCAGCACTACCGGCACCCTGCCAAAGGATCGACTTGAGGAATGGGGCAAACCACTCGGCCTACCATCGCCGGCACCATTGCCGGTCGAAGGTGCCGATATACGCACCACACCCAAGAAGGAGCGTCGCTTGGTCGCAACCAAGACGCGACTGAACAATGAGAAGAACCTGCGCAAGCGTAGCGAGTCACCCAACAAGGCTAAGAAGCCCGCACCAGTGTATGTGGATCTTACCTATGTGCCGCACAACGGCAACTCCTACTATGCGCACGTGGACTTCTTTAAGCGCGTCCGTGCTCGCTACTATGTCTTCTCCGGCACTGAGCCTAGCCGTCAGGTCTACGATGCCCTGCTGGAGGCCAAACAAACCTGGGAAGACAAAGAGCTAGGTAAGTACCGTCACGAAGTAAGCAATGAAGAGCTCTATTAACAATTACCACACCTTGCAGAAGTTACCATTATACCAACGTATGACACTGACGTGCTGGGCTACTGGGTGGCCGAGAATGAGGAGCTGCTTGCCAAGCACCGCATTGATCTGTCGCCATCCGCTTCGCGCTGCACAATTAACTTGCAGGATCATGAGACTTCGTGCTCCGCTTATCGCTTAGAGTTCTAGGCCACGGGCTTGTTTATTGCATTTGACGACGACGACTAAAAATGAGTTAAATAGAAAAACCAAACAAACTTTTCAAATCACTTCCACACACAGACAGCGATTTGAGTGCAGCCCCTCTCTCTCTCTCTATCTCTCTCGTAAACCAGACTGGGGCTAATAACAGCAAATAACACACACACACACACACTCTACACACACATCAAAATGACGACTTCCAATTTTGAGCTTAACGATGACGACTAAAAAAATAAAAATAAAAAACACAACGAAAATGACAACAAATAAGCAGAAGCTTGACAAGAACATCAACAACAAAATGCAATATGCAAAATGCCGTGCGCCAAAAAGGGAAAAACCAACTTCGGAACTAAAGAACGAACAAGAGCTGAATATGGCGGAGTAACGGGTCACTTGGATGACGCCATTTTGTTTAGCCAATGCCGTCTATTCTCGCTTTTTGTCGCTTTCATTTTCCAAGTGCAGCAAACTAAGGTAATTAATAAATATTAATTCTAAAAAATTAATTACCAAAAAAACAAAAACCAAAACAAATTAAATGAAAAAGCTATATAAAAAGAAAAAGAATAAACAGAAATCATGCGCTACGTGCCAGAAACAAATTATAAAGATGAGTATCGTAAAATCCTATACCGATATATATATATATTTGAAAATATATATATATATATAATAGAGTGTTTATTGTATTTGTTGCTTTCATTAAACGTCAAGCTACCTTGCATAGTAATCCAAAGATCAAAAATGTTTTCAAAACCGCTTAGCAAAAATATACAAAACAAATATATATAAATATATATATATAATAAAAAATAAAAAAAAAAAGATAATAATAAAAAAAAATCGGTTAAAAATGCTAAGTATATTGCAAATATTATTCATGTTTCTTGTATTAGTAAAACTTTTATGAATGAAGAAAAAAACAAAAGACAAACTATTGAGAAAACTCATATATTTGAATTTTAAATAAATATATATATATACATGAATACATACATATATATAAATGTGTGTTTGTGCCGCAAGAATGCGAAAGCGAAATCATATTCTACTACTACTAGTATTTATATAGCTCTAGATACACACACACATACAGACACACCCACACATACACACACATAACACAGAATGTACCATGCAAATGATCAATGAAAATGTTTTTTTTTTTCTAATAATTAAAAACCAAATAATATGAAATAATGCACAACAAAATGTTAAAGCATTAATGAAAAGTTTCTAATTAATGGAAATTAAATGAATTTAATACGAATATGAAAGCGAACATGAAAACGTATATAAAATATATAATGTAATCCAAAAAAAACTCTAAACGACAACTATGAAAATAACTATTGAACCAAGCATTACGAATAATACGAAACCTTAAAAAAATGTGCCTCCCCGAATTGAAACAAACAAATGAACAATACAAAGGTCTTAAAATATGAAATATCATAACATATATATAAATATTTATAGTAATGGAATACTCGAGGTGTCAAGTAAATTTCGATACTTGATTGTATAATTTGATTAGAATATTTCTATGTTTACATTTTGAGTTGATCTTTTGTTCTGGCAGGCAGCAGAAAGACTTACCTAAAGAAATACAAAACACAAAAAGGCGAAAATGATATATATATACATATACATATTCATATTTAATCCAAACTATAGGTCACAAACACGCAATTTGATATACGTACACTTATATAGAACAGGATATAAATAATCATAACAAAAGTCTGGCAGAAATATCGAATAATGAGTTGGAAGCGTCGCATTGTTGGGCTAGATCCGGGTCTGTATCTGTGGTAAAAATTGGAAGTCATGTGAGCTCGATATATATATCTATATAGACTCAAATATTGATGTCGATGTGTGTGAGATTGATAAATGCTGATTGCTGTTGTTGGTGATAAGGTTGATGATGATGATGATGATGCGATGATGTTAATGCTGATATATATTACTATGTAAGGTTTACGAGGGAGGGTCTGAACAGGGTCTGATTAGCATGGGGTTTGGGGTAGGGTGTCATTAAACCAGATATTGTGAAACATAACTAAATGATGAACGCAAAATGAATGAAGGTTATTTTTCTATATTTTTTTTACTTTTTCATAGTCATAGAATAACAAATTTCAAAAATAAAAATAAAAAATAAAAAACACAAAAAAAATAAACACACAATTAAAATCTAAAATAAAAACACAAATTGATAGCAAAACAAGAAAACTAAATAAATAAATAAGAAGAACAAGGCACACGCAATATTTAAAAGAAATTCAATGCAAATTTTTGAGGCCGCAGCAATAAATTTCTAAAGTCAGATAAATAGTCCAAAAGAATAAAAAGAAAATTTCAAAAATATTTAATAAACATTTTTGATTGAATTACAAATTGATATATGACATACAGACTTTTTAAGATATACATACATATATAAAGCCGATTTTTAAAGAACGCAAGCGTAACGTAATCAATTCAATAATATATATGTATATGTATATACATATATATACATATTTATTCTTTGCATTTTTAAACAACAACAATATACGCATATTTAAATATATATGTATGTAAATATAAACATACATATATATTTAAATTTAATTGCTTTTTATATACAACAAGAACAAGAAGAAGAAAAACAACAACCAGGCGCAACAGTCGACAAACAACTGGCTACCGTCCAGTCTACAAAACTTTGATAAGCAAGAAGAAGAAGCAAAAAACAAATAAATAAGAAAACAAATTTAAAATTAACAAAAATTTATAATCTAAAATACACTTACATATATACGAACCACTTAAGCAATTAGTAAATAATATATTTCACAAAATCCAAAAAACGCGCATGTGATAATTTTTTTTTTTTTAATTTTATTTATTATTTTTTTCTATATATAACTTTCTTTTTTTTTAAATAATTTATGCTTGATTCAAAATTTTCTTTATTTAGGCAGCTGCAACATAAAAATAGTCAACATATTTATGTATGTATGTATATGATATAAAGTGATAAAAAAAAGTAAAAATAAATGAAAGAGAAATAAAATGAAGGAAATTATTTTATGACTACTAGCAAACAGCTTTAGACAGGGATTTACAAATTATAAACGAAATTTTAAAAAATATATAACATATAATTGAAGAGGCATTGAAAAGTTATAAACAAAGTCAATGGTACAAGCACCATTAAAACTTATTTTATAAACAATTAACAATTATAATAAATATAAAATAAAAGACATTTAAGTTAAACAAAAAACCAAAGATGAAGAAGAAGCCGAAGCTTATGCTATTCGATTGAAGAACTAATCAATTTTTTTTTTACATCAACTCTAAAATTAAGGAAATTTAATAACATAATAATTAAATTCGAGCAAAAAGTTGATTTTCTTAAAATACATTTTTAGAGAACACAAAACCGAAATCGAGTACCCAGATCGGTAGATCCAGGAGTTTTTGTGGATCTCTGATATTATTTAATATTTGATTTTCATGTGCGAATATAAGAGTACGGACACATAAATATATAACCCCAAAGGCTATTATGATATGTGTCTAAAGCAAAAGAAAAAAAAAAAGAAGCAAAAATTTTCGTATTAATTTTCAAAACAAAACAAAAAAACTTTTTGCGCTAAAACTAATAAAAGCATAATGAAAACAAATACAAGAAAATAACTTATAGACATATACTATATACACACACTCAATATATATATAAATAAATATATATATATTTGAAAAATGCATAAACAACCTATATACACGATATACTTGAATGTATGAATGTTTGCTTATAAGCTCAAAGTAAATAATTTTCTAAAAAAAAACACACACAAGTTGCGTTGCGGAAAACTGAGTGAAAACTCTGAAAAGAGTTTCCCAACCAACTCAAAACAAACAAAAGTTGAATTGATCTGTGTTGAATTATATTGCAAATGTTTTCTAAATGTTTGTTGTTAAGTTATTTTTTTTTTGTCAGTTAAATATATCTATTATGTATCCATTGCCTTATCCAAAGAACAAAACGTATTAACGTATTAACTATATATTAACTATGAGTGTACCCCATAAACAAAGATAAAGACGAATTTGTTTGTTAAATTTACTATATGAATTTGCTTTAACCTATTAGCAGCTTCTAATTAAATCAAATATACTTCAATTTACATGCGTACGCACATACACGTATATGCATATGTGTATGTGTATCTATTATATTTGACTACTATATAATCATTAGAAAAAGCGAGAAAAAAATACAAAAAATTGTTGAAAAAAAAATACAAAAAAAAATATATATATATATATATATGAAAAAGCGAAAATTCGATTTAAAAAACAAAGAAAATGCAAAATATATTATGCAATATATCGCTAAAGTGGGTTATATTCGATATAGAAATTATACACACACACAAACACAAGCATACATAGACAGTTGAATAAGGCATCGAATCAGATCAGCTAAAGTGCGTGCACAAAGCAAAGAAAAGGCAGTTCTCGTATGTAGCATGGAAAAGAGAAGAGCGAAAGCGCAGTGAAAGCAAGCACAAAGAAAATGTTTACAAAATTTACTAACACACACACACACACACACAGTGAACACTCACGCAGTAATTGAAATCGAAAATGGAAATTGCAACAAAAATCCAAAAAGAAAACCACAAAAAATAAAAACAAAAAAAAAAAAATTTAATTAATTAAATGCATATATGTATTACATTTTACGAAAAAGTCAAATCAAGCTTATCTCAAGAACTATTTCCAAAGAAAAGATTAAAATCTAAAAATTATAATAAAGGTATTTATGTGAAACTTGAATGTGTTTTATTTCAAAGGGCAGTTGGGCTGGGGGAGGGAGAGCGCCAGAGAGAGAGAGAGAGAGAGATGAATGATATATACGCGAGAGATGTGAGATGGATACATACTTATATACATATATATTCTTAGCCTCAGTCGTAACGCTCCCTAAACGATGTTCGGCAAAAGAGCATCACACGAACAGTTCAACTCAGAGTGCTCAACCGAAAACCCAAATGAAACGAACCGAAGTCTATAGCTCAGAGCGGTGTAACAATGAGCATGATTTCATTCGGCTGATCTCGTGCACAGAGCGTGATGAATGGTTATATATTATTGCGAGCTATGATCCTCAGTTATGATGCCTAACTAAAGCTCAGGGCAGACAGCAAAGTGGCAGCCGAGTCAATGACAATTTGTCTACAGTTTCCCAACTTTGTGTACAATATATTTTACTTTAGGCAAAAGCCTTAATGAAGCTAAGCTTAAATTGGCCTTTGCTTTCCCGTAAGTTGTATATAAGCAACACAACTAAAGCTGGCTGAGGTAAAAGAGTTATCTGAATCAAATTTACATATATGTATGAAGTCAAGTATCTGCTTAATACTATATATAATATTATATTTGTTTAAACATAAATATAAATGTAATGTAAGCTCTTAAAGTCCAGCAATTTCTCTCCATGAGCTATAAATAATTTTGAAAATAATAATAATATAAATAATCAAGCTCAATTCCAACTGAAATTCCAGACAGGGATCACAGTCAAATCCAAAACAGGAACAATTTATCTGTCGCTTACTAGACCCTACATACATATTATATAACTTAAATATAAGCCAATGTTCTTATAATTTCTACTTAAAGGCAAGAGATGGCTTTAAGGATTCCTCACACAAAGCTAACTACCTAGCCACACACGCGTTCCTACTTCGCTCGGCATTAATATTTAATTAAGTCTGAGCGTCAGCAAGGCGCATGTGGCTCACCTTTTTATCTGCCAAATGTGATATATATGTATGTGTGTAAATGCATGCAGTGGGGTCGGCTGGCATTTTAGCTTGTTGACATTGAAATGAGTTAATTTATATTGATAATGATTGATGAGGGCGCAGACAGCTAACCAGCCATGCCGGCCAGTCGCTTGCTCAGTCAGTTTCCTGTAGGTCTCCAATTGTCCAGTGCTCAAGTGAGCTTTCGTCTCAGTCAGGTTGCAGGATGACTATGGAACTAGTGCCAGCCTGGAGGTGAGTGCTTGCCTATAAACAAATAAATTGTTAATAAGCATCAAATTGCAATTGACTTTGATTAGATAAGCGCATTCGTTATCTGACGTATATACCGATATATATATGAGTTGTCATTGCTGCACAGCGAGTCAATCGTTCGCCATGGACATTTTCGATGCACTGGCGCCGCTGCAGCGAGCTGGCCAATTGTGCTGCCTGTGCTATTGGCGCCGGGACAGAGCCACGCGTCAGCAGAAACGCTCACGCTGGCTGCAGCTCTACGGCTGTGTTGTGCTCCTGCTGTCCATGGGGTACTTGCTGTACGGTCTGCTCGACGCCAGTCGCAGCGTAGATGGCAACGGCGAGAGCACGGATACCACGCATATTGGCCATACGGTAGACTCAATACAGCTGGTTGGCATACGATTGGCGCATGCGACGGCACTGCTGGAGGAGCTTTGGCAGCGTCAGGCGCAGAGTAAATTTGTAGCCCAGCTGCGCCAGATCGATCTGGACTTTGTCAATTTGCTGCAGCTGGACGTGGACAATGGACAGCTGCGTCGACAGCTGGGCCGCCGTGCACTGTATATGCTCTCCGGCTATGTGGTTAGCCAGGGCTTTATACTGTGCACCAAAATGCTAACGGTGGACATCACATTCATGATCTATTGGCTGAGCTACTTGCTGCCGCTGCTGGTCTGTGGCCTGCGCTACTTTCAGATCTACACGGCCATCCTGATTGTGCAGCAGCGTCTGGAACTGCTGCTGCGCATGCTCGACTCCCTGCAGCTGAAGAAGGCCACGCCATATATCTGCAGCTCCATCAATGAGAAGCTGGACATGGAGACTGAGGCGGCAGCTTGCATGCAGCACCTCCTAGCTGCTCGTAAACTATATCAGAGCCTGTGGATGTTGGTTGATCTGCTCAATCGCAGCTACGGTCTCTCCATGCTGGTCAATTTGGGCAACGATTTTCTGTCCATCACCTCGAACTGCTATTGGATATTCCTGAACTTTCGCCGGTTTGCCGCCTCACCCTATGACTTTATGCAAATCGTGGGCAGCGCCCTCTGGACAGCGCCGCATCTGAGCAATGTTCTCATCCTGGCACTCCTATGCGAAAGAGTTTCATATTTTGTAAGTTGATGAACGTGCTCAAGAGCTCTCTTTACGTACCTTGTTTTCCTTTTCTCTTGCAGACAACACGCTTGGCCTTGAGCTTGCATCACATACGGGCGGATCTTCAGAACGATGGACAAAATGCATTAGTAAGTCGTTTCATTATTAAAGATCACTCACTCACTCATTAGCTAACTCTGCCTCTCAGATCACTCAGTTCTCGCTGCAGCTGTTGCATCAGCGCTTACATTTCAGCGCTGCGGGCTTCTTCGATGTCAACTGCACGTTGCTCTATACGGTGAGTGGGCGTGGCTGTAGTTTATAATTCTTATGATCATATATATATCGATTTCAGATTGTCGGAGCCACCACAACGTATCTCATTATTTTGATCCAGTTCCACATGAGCGAGAGCAGCTTGAACAGCAGTTCCGCCGGCGGTTAGAAAATAAAAACTTAGTAGGCTTTAGCGTTTTCTCTGTCAAAGTCACATTTTTCCTGAAATAATAAATTCACTATAGTAATGTTCCAGTAGCCCATGAGAACGGCTGTAGATAAATGTCAGTTGAAACGATTATCCAAAACCAAACTATTCATGTACAAACGAATAAGTAAGTAGAGCCCATTTATACACCTTCCACACTTGTCCAAGAAAACGTGATCGCCATCGCGATCGAGACGGGACATTCTTCGAGCCAGCAGCTGAAACCGCAACAACATGGAATGTCAGAGCAAAGACCCTGATAAGGTCCCCACAACTGATGACGAAAAGACCCTCATTATCTCACCCATACCAACGGCAACGCCATCGATTGATGAACTTAGCAGCGACGAGGAACTCTTCGAGTTCATTCGGGAAACCCCCATTGGTGATAGAAACGAGCCCACTGCCAGTGCCAGCGAGCAAACTCTAACCATAAGCGAAAGCGAGGAGCCCATGGCAAGCTCCTCAATTACCATAACCTCGGTTAATACGCCCAACAACGAAACCAGCAACAGCTTGGTGGCTGTGGTCCAGCGCGGCGAATTCGCCAAACTCTTGATGCGCCTGGGTGAGGAGGGCGACGGCGATGCCAACCAAATTGTGATAGAGCTCCTCAGCTCAAAAAAACAAGCTGAGAAGGCAACTTCAGTTATCGACCGCGTATCTGAGAATCTAATGCTCATGCTACGTTCTCAAACCCTTGCTGAAGCTGGCATCATAACAGGCAACGAGCGCTATCGTTCCTTTAAATCTGTTTTGCAGAACTATGCCAAGCTCTATGCGGCTAAGCGATTCATCGAGAAACTCCCTATGCTGGGTCTCTCGCCACAGGCGAGCCAGGCTCTAGATCAGGATCGGACTGCGAACGACAGAACACTGGCGCGCATGGTGGCCGACGAAGTACTGCAGATCCCCGAGCTGCTGCGCCAGCTATGGGACTCGCTCGAGAAAATGGAGTTCTTCAATGAGGACACAGCATACAAAGTTTACTTGGAGGCTCGCCGTCATCCACAGGCAAAAATCCTTCGTGAACTGATGTTAACCCGCATTTCGCGTGTCTACCTTTGCATTGTGAGCTCTGCATCCTTTCTCGACTTTAGCGAGCACGAGCTAATCCACGTGCTCAACAATTGCTATCTCAGTGTCAACTCCGAGATCGAGGTGAGTCAATATATATATATATATATATGGATTGGCTACCTTTATTGATTCTTGATGATCTGCTCACAGATTTTCCTCTCGGTCATTCTCTGGCTGGAACATAATTGGTACGAGCGTAAGAACTGCGCGGAGCGGGTGTTGAGTGGAGTCCGATTCGGCCTGATGCCCACCTGGTACCTCTATACTCTGGATAGAACAAATCGTTGCAATCACTTTGCCAAGGTCATTTATAGCAAGGGAGTGCAAGCCCTTTTGGAAAAGGGTCTCGAGTAAGTCATGGTTAGGCTCAAGGCTCGTCAGATCGATTGACTTTAATTATTCCATTGCAGGGAAGCCTTGGCTTTGCGTTACAAGAAAGCTCGAGCTCCGAATTCCTGTAACACGGAGAGTCCTTTGCCGCGAGACTGGGTTGCTGACCCCGAGTGTCGCCACCATCACAAGTGCCATTGCGAGCGATTCCTTTACCCTACATATGACGTATTCAAGGACTACCTGGCTAGAATCATACGATGTGCCCCGAACTACTGGCGCACCCTTCGTCCTGCTCAGGAGGTTTACCGGATGGTACTCAAGTGCTGCGCACCTCCCTGCCAGACACATCAACGCACATAAACATATACCGTTGGGATAAGTTGCCTCTCCTCTCCATACGAATTGTAATCGCTTCAAAATTTATTGTTTCATCTGTTTTGGCATGCTTAATCGCAAATCATTTTAGAGTGTTTAATAAATGTTTCAAATTTCAAATTCAATACTTACCGACTTTTCTTTAAATCTGAAAGCCAAATTGCATCGCTTCAACTATTCAAATTTGAGGCAAAGATCAGCATGGCATAGCGATATAGACAGTTACATCGCTTGATTCTAGGCATTGATAAATAAACTTAGTTAATAATTTACAACGCATTCGATTTGTGAATTCAATACAATTGTCAGCTGTGAAAAGCTGGTTTCACTTAAATTTTATTGCAATATCCAAGGTGTGTAATTGCTGTCCGAACCACTTTGGAAGTGGAGTTGGCACAATGCAACGATTCCCAACGTAATCCAACATTTATTAAACACTTTAAAATGATTTGCAGTTAAGCACGCCAGAATAGGTAAAACAATAAATTTGGGAGCTATTTTGTTCGGTGTAGAGAAAAAAGACAAATGAAGTCAACGATATGGTCAGTTTCGTCGCTGTGTCTGGTAGGGAGGAGCACAGCACTTGAGTACTTTCCGGTAAACCTCCTGGGCAGGTCGAAGTGTGCGCCAGTAATTTGGTGCGGATCGTATGATCCTAGCAAGATAGTCCTTAAACACATCATATGTTGGGTAAACAAATCGCTCGCAATGACACTTATGATGATGGCGACACTCTGGATCAGCAACCCAGTCTCGTGGCAAAGGGACATCCACATCATTCCTGGAGCTGATGCCTCGAGCATTCTTAGAGCGCAAAGCCAAGGCTTCTCTGAAATGAAATGATTCGATTTCACAGACATAACAATAATTGTCTAAAACATAACTTACTCGAGACCCTTTTCCAAAAGGGCTTGCACTCCCTTGCTATAAATGACCTTGGCAAAGTGATTGCAACGATTTGTTCTATCCAGAGTATAGAGGTACCAGGTGGGCATCAGGCCGAATCGGACTCCACTCAACACCCGCTCAGCGCAGTTCTTACGCTCGTACCAATTATGTTCCAGCCAGAGAATGACCGAGAGGAAAATCTGTGAGCAGATCATCAAGAATCAATAAAGATAGCCAATCAATATATATATATATATATATTGACTCACCTCGATCTCGGAGTTGACACTGAGATAGCAATTGTTGAGCACGTGGATTAGCTCGTGCTCGCTAAAGTCGAGAAAGGATGCAGAGCTCACAATGCAAAGGTAGACACGCGAAATGCGGGTTAACATCAGTTCACGAAGGATTTTTGCCTGTGGATGACGGCGAGCCTCCAAGTAAACTTTGTATGCTGTGTCCTCATTGAAGAACTCCATTTTCTCGAGCGAGTCCCATAGCTGGCGCAGCAGCTCGGGGATCTGCAGTACTTCGTCGGCCACCATGCGGGCCAGTGTTTTGTCGTTCTCGTTCTGATCTTGATCGTGGCTGTGGCTTGGCTGTGGTGAGAGTCCCAGCAAAGGGAGTTTCTCGATGAATCGCTTAGCCGCATAGAGCTTGGCATAGTTCTGCAGGACAGATTTAAAGGAACGATAGCGCTCGTTGCCTGTTATGATGCCCGCTTCAGCAAGGGTTTGAGTACGTAGCACGAGCATAAGATTCTCAGATACGCGCTCAATTACCGATGTAGCCTTCTCCGCTTGCTTCTTTGAGTTGAGAAGCTCAATCACAATTTGGTTGGCATCGCCGTCGCCCTCTTCGCCCAGTCGCATCAAGAGTTTGGCGAATTCGCTGCGCTGGACCACGGCCACCAAGCTATTATTTATTTCGTTGCTTGGGGCATCAATCGAGGGAAGGGTGAAAGAGGAGCTTGCCATGGGCTCCTCGCTTTCGCTCATGGTTATGGTTTGTTCACTGACACTGGCTTTTGGTTCGTGTCTGTCACCTATGGAGGCTTCCCGTATGAAATCAAAGAGTTCGTCAATCGATGCCGATTCGGTTGTCTCTCCAGTTGTGATAGGCTCCTCTGCAGGGTCTTTGTCTTGGCGGTCCATAATGCTGGTACGTTCTATGATGATTCTGCGGATATCCAATTCCACTGAAAGTTAATCTCTACAGTGTGCTTCCCTAAATGGTTTCTAAATTAGCACGTTTAGTTTAAATAGTGTGTCTACGTACGTATACATCTACGTTTTTGAAATTGCTGTGTATTTTGACATACGAACTGAGATTACAAATTGATACGAGGCCTGGTCGATGAACTCTAATTTGCTAATAGAAAAAAAGAGCCTACTACGAGATTTCATGTCCGAAAAGATTGTGTTCTTATGCGTGGATGTGGATCGTGCTTTCGCCATTCCAGCACAAAACCGTTGAATAGAAACAAAAGCAAAAACTCGCATTACGATAGAATATGCGCGCCCGGCATTGAATTAGTGCTGCACTATAACATCGATAGCCTAGTCGATGCTATCGATATTACCGCGCAATTCGATTTTAAATTGAAAAAAATATTTTCGTGTATCAGAATTAATAATTTGTAATTATTTTACAGAAGAGCTGAGCGTTTGTATGTATTTACTAGATAACGTATTTTTATAAACATAAATACAAAATAATTATGCATACATATACATATATTTGTATTTGCACACTTGTGCATATGTATGTCTCGAAGGGTTATTGCTTCCAGTCAAATAATTAAGATAAACAATGCATGTGCATGTCAAATGTTTGTTAATATTTAATCGAGTCACAACTTTTTAAAGTTAATATTGTCTGCATTAAAACTATATCAAGCTGTTGCTTATATGTTATACAATTACAATAAAATTACATACATACATACATACATATAATAAAACATTGGGACGACGCCAGCGTCTTCAAGTTCCCGTTTATTTGCAGAGCTCGAATAACGTGTGCTTCAGCTTCTCTTCGTCGGCGCCGATTACGCGATATATATTTCGCTTGTTCTTGATGAACACAAATGTTGGCTTACTGCGCACCCGGTACGTGTCCACCAAATCCTCAAATTTATCAACATTAATTTGTATGACTTCCGCCTTTCCAGCATTTTGGCGGGCGAGTGCTTTAACTGCCTCATCGATGTCTTTGCAGGGCGTGGACCACGGAGCGTAAAACTCCAGAACAATTAGCTTATGCTCCGCAGCCTCTAGGCGTTTGTTGAATCCACTTAAAGTGCGAATGGTCGTCATTTCCAGACACAAAATAATACATATCAAGCTGATTTGATCTATGTAGTTGAATGAGATTTAGCCTGGAAAGCTATGCAAATGCCTTTTGCACTGCACACATACAAACGCACACAGATTGTTATGAATTTCCCATAAGTAAACAAACGGTACTTTTCTAGCAATTGAGTGATGACACCTTCCAATATCGATTCACGATTAACGATTTTTGTGCGCGATCAGCTCAGACTATCATATTTGCACAAACATATTCGAAGTATAAATTAACTTATTTTATCATAAAAAATAAAATTAACAATAACAGCATTAAGGTTTAAAGTTTATCTATATATATAAATGTGATCCTATCTAATCTGAGCACGCATAGCAATGCTGCTAGGAATCTCTATATTATTCATTTGCAGCAGCTTGACCAGATTACGAATGAACTCCTGAGAGACCTTCAGCTCGTCGTCGGCTTGCAGGCGCTCATAGAGGTCCAGGGCGCCCTCGTAGTTGTTGCTCTTCATGAACTGGGAGAGCAGCATATCGTAGATGCGCTGCTCGTCAATGGTGCGCTGCAACCCACGAACGCCACGAGCCAGACGCATCAGCGTGCGCACAGCTCCCTCTTGTCCAAGGTGCTCGCAGTTCTTCAGCAGCAGCTCATGATTGAGCCGAAACTCTGGATTGATGATGAGGCGACGCAGCTGCGTCTCCGTGCCCGACTCAGCCAGTGCCAGAAGCAAGGCACTATTCATATTGGCCGCGCCATGCACTCGACTCACTGTCGATGTGACCGTAACCAGATGCTGTTGCGCCGACTCCTTCGTTGTGCCCGGAAAACGTGCCAGCTCCGTCTCGTCGCCGTTGCTCAGCCGCACCAGCAGCGACAACAGCTCGAACTGCAGCGGCGTGTGATTGTGCCGCGTGGCCAGCCGTTGAAACTCCGCCACGGCGCCGTCGATATCGCCGCGATACAGCCACTCCCGCAGCACAGGACCCAGCAGCGCATTGTGCGTCTGGCAGTAGCCGAGCTTGCGCAGAAACTGGAACATTTCCAGCGTGGGACTCGTGGAGGTTGGCGCATCCGCCGACCCGGTTGCAGTTTCCTTGGCCGCCATTTTGGCCACATTCGAGAGCAGCTGCCAGACATTCTTGATGACATAATCGCCACCATTGATCTTATGCTGTGCGGCACGCTGCCGCAGCAGCTCCTTGGCCTCCTCCAGCTGACCCTGCTCCACGAGCAGAGCGGCGTAATCAATCAGCTTGTGCTCATCCACAATGAAAGCTGCAAAGGATTATATCTGTAATAAATATTCGGGAATACGAGCAGTAATCTCATCAAGACTCACCTGGATATGCGTTCTGCAGACGTTGCAGGCTCTGCTGCGCGCGCGGCAGATTCTTCAGCTTGATGTGGAGATCGAAGATGGCGGCCAGCATTCCGGCGCTGGTCTGCACACGTAGTGCCTCGCACTTGGCCTGCAGCTCGAGCGCCCGCTCTAGGCGGCCATCGCGCACGCTCAGCTGCAGCAGGCGTCGCAGCACGCCACGCGTATTCATCTGCTTGGCCTCCAGCTCGATAAGATGGCACTCCAGCTCCTCCCGCGACATGTCGCGCGGATGCTTGATGAAGGCGCCAACGATCAATGCTGTATCCGCGGGCAGCGTCAGCTCCACATTGCGCATCTTCTGCAGCGTTTTGGCCAGCGACTGGCGTGTCTCCACATCGCAGTTGTCGTTGTTGGCCAGGCTCAGCAGGGATTCAGCTGCCGCCGGGGAGAGCTGGAGCTGAAGGCGCTGCATCTCGTGCAAGAAGCGCAGCAAGGCAGCCGGCTCCTGGCGCAGTCGCGTCTGTGGGCCGCACATCTGCAGCAGCAGCGCACCAACGAAGTCATCCTGGCGCTGCAGTGAGCGCTGCTGCAGCGCCTGCGTCAGCTGGGCGAAGAGCTCATAGCGCTTGTTCGCCCTCATGTGCACCGCCAGCGCGGCCAGTGGCTGGAGCAACGTCGTCAGCTGGAGGCGTGTCGGATAGCGTTGCAGTAGATCGAGCACTGCCTTCGGATCCTGCTGCTGTTGCAGCAGCTGGCTGATCACATGAATTAGCACCTGGGAGGGGCGCACGCCCACAGCGTCAAGCTGCTGCAGCGCCTGCACCGGCTCCTGCAGCGTCTGCCCCAGATTGACCAGGACATACTGGCGCAGCGTCGGCTCGTCACACTCCACGCCCAGGCGCTGCATCTCGCCCAGCAGTCGGAGCACGCCACTCTCACTATTGCGTTTGTGCTCCTGCAGCAGCAAAGGCCAGAAGTAATGCGGACGCAGTGGCTCGCCAGCAGCGTTCAATGCTTCCAGGCAGCTAAGCGCAATGGCAGGCTTGCGACGAAGCGCCAGCTCGGTGAGCACCTCCAGAGCGCGCGGATTCTGACCACGCTGGCGCAGCTGTTGGGCGAACTGCAGCATCTGCTCGAGCGGGGTGTGTGCACGGAAGAGCTCCTGCAGCAGGTACGCCGCATATCCATCGATATTCTGCTTCTCGTTGAACTTGGGTGCCGGCAGCATCCCGACCAGCTGAATCATCAGCGCCGCCTGATCCTTATAGAGCAGTTGGACGCACAGGCTGTTAATGGCCGTCGGCACATCGATATCGTTCACATAGTCCACGGGTAGCTGCGCCACTAGCTGCTGCATTAGCTGCACGTCCACCTGCTGCTGGGCGAGCACGGCGCGCAGCATTTGGATCAGCTGCGTTGCATTGAAGCTGCCCGCGTGCTGCCGGAACAGGTCACTCGCCTTGGCTAGCTCAGAGTTCTCCACGTAGGCGACGAAGCATAGGGCCTGGGTACTGGCACTCAGCGCTATGCCCGCCGCGCGCATGCTGCTGAGCACCGTCTCGACGCCGTGCAGATCTCCGCTGCGCGCATGGCCCAGCAGCAGGGCGTGGAAGTTGCGCTCCGAGAGGGCAAAGCTGCGCTCACGCATCTCGCTCAGCAGCTCGGTAGCCTGTCGCATGTTCCCACTGGCACCGGCCACATCCAGCAGGGCGCTGTAGAGGCTCGCATCCGCAACGCCGTTGTAGGTGGCGATCTCGTTCAGCAGTGCGCGATGGTCGGCCAGCGGCAGCTGGTTCTGAAAAAGCATCTGCAGCTGGGTGTAATAGTGCGAGATGGATGGTTGCTCCACTTTCAGCAATTGCTGCCAGAGCCGTCGAAACAGTTCCAGGCGCTCTCTGCCGCTCAACACGGGTAACAGCTCAGGCACACAAGCGCCCAGTAGAAAATGCAGTTGCTCGGCTGTTAGTGGGTGCTCCGCTCCCTTGGGTTGGGCGTCCAACACCGCCAGCAGGCGTTCGCAGTGTTCATGCCGTAGCAGACTGTGCTGCTGATAGTGCTGCTCCAGCTGTGTCCACAGATCCTCGAGGCTGGCGACGCGTTCGTTGACCTTTACTGACCGCTTCTTGTTCGTGGATGCGGGTCGTGCCACTGGCATGGCTGCTGTCGTGGTGTAGCCATGTGCCAGAGGCTGGAGTGCCGGCGTTCTTGTCCTGCTGATAACTGGCATTGCATAATGAAGACATCCACGTGCCGATGGCGGCGCAATGGCAGCTCCAATTGCAGCGCGTTGCAATTGAAGATGCAGGCGCACATTTTGGAAGATATGTGTGCGCAACATGGCAATGGCCCAGGCGCTGCTAACACAGAATCGTTCAATGAAAACAAGAATTCGTAACACGAGAAAACATGCGCGCCGTCAAAACACTAAATTAGTGCCGCACTAACATCGAAATTTGACTATCGATAACAATAATTCATTAAGCCATTATTATTATTTTGGCAAAGGGGCAGTAACTTGAGAAGTTTACTCTGTATTTTATTTTTTACATGCTTACTAATTGATTAATATTTGAAATTAATTTATTTAATTAATATTTTAATTTAATATTTGTACCGTACAATAGTGTATAATGCGTATAGAGACAAACAATTATTGTCCGAACTATATATAACATATTTGAAATTATCTGTGAATTTACGAGTTTCATTCAAATATTACATACATATCTCATTTAAATATCACTTCTCATTTCCTATGCGCAGCACATTTATCGCACAAAAAAAAATCGTATCGATAGCTCTTAACGATAATAAAAAATAATAATCAGCTGTGGCATGGTTGTCTAATTTGAATATGGCGGCAAACATTCACAGTGCATCTGTGCAATGAGACGAATACATTGCGATAGATGACATTCAGCGATGATGCCATCGATAACTTGTACTTCGCTCAAGCCTTAAAGAATTATTCATATTCTTAGTTTACTAAATGTAAATACTTTGAAATAACAAATTGACGTGCTCATAAGTTCTAAGTGTGTGGTGTTAAGATAAGTTAAAATAAATTGCAACATCTGCACCTGAAATTCCGCAGCAATTGCAGCCACCAACACAAACCAGGGCTGTGGCTCCGGCCCTGGCACTATGCAGAAACGATTATTGTCAACAGCAAAAACTGCATCGAGTCAACAAACTGATGTGAATTCGAATGTCAGTCGGGAGTTGGAGTCGGCAGAGGAGGGCACAATGATGCACGGTAAGTACGGAAAACGCAAACACGCACACACACACATGTACATATATATGCATGTATGTACATGAATTTGCACACATACATACATATTCGAGTTTGTTATTTTATGTTATTTATTTTGATTCGTTTCCTGCAGTTACTCCTTCGGCCATTGATAAGCTGCGCCGTTTTTGCTACCTGGGCACAATAAAGCAGCCAGTCTATACACCCACAACATTTGACCTGACTGCGGAGATCCACTTTGCGGCACTGCAAGAGCTATGCGGACAAGTCAATGATACGGAGCTGATCGATTGCCTGAAAGAGGTGCTCGATGCAGCAAATGATCAGTGTTTGCCTCGCCACGATGAGGCGCTACTCATTCTGGCCATTTACCTCTCTACGTGCACCGATGAAAAGCAGCGCAAAGCGGTGCGCGGTTACTTTCCAGCACTTGTGCGCACATCCCAGGAGTTGTTCTTGTTCATGAGCTTCGTGAAGCAGGTTCAAAAGCTGCTAGACCGCAAAACGCCCTTCAATCGCACCGTGCGCAAAACTGTCTTAGAGTGGTATCAGTTACAGGCATTGGACAAGCTGCTGCATATGTGGTCGCTGAGCGATTGTAACTCGGCGCAGCATCGCGAACTCCTGCATCGATGCCACTACACCGCCGCCAAATTCGATGATGAGAAGATGGCCGCGTTGCGCGTGCTGAGTGCACCTACCAAGGACCTCATCAACTGGCCCGACTATCTGGAGCCTGTCTCACACTGCAAGGAGTTGATTGTGGGCATTGCCAATCTGCGCCTCTCCCATGCAAATGCAGAAACCGTCATGCCCCTTATCCAGAAACTGTCGCTCTGCTACGAGCACTTACCACGTCGCATTGTCACGAATCTGAATGTTATCAAGCTGCTCATGCCCAAAATGAGCTACGAGCAGATGTTGCAGAGCTGGCCAGCATTTCTCAAACTCAACAAGTCGAATCGCACGGCCCAATTGTGCTACACTAAACGCTTCTTCGATCACTCAGAGCTGCGCACGGCCAACGTGGAGCCAATACGGCTGCTGTTGCAGGAATCACGCGGATATAGGCACAATAAGATCGTGAGTGATATGATTATATTATGCTGAATTAAATAACATTCTGTGCCACCACAGATTACGAAGGGACTTGTTTCACCACAGCCGTCCAGCATTCTTCAAAAGTTGTACAAACAGTCATTTGGCTTCAACAAACCTTTGGGCTTGCGGCTTCATATAACAATTAATCTGGAGGCGTGCTACATGAGCAGTGCGTAAACATTTGTAATTGAATCACTTGGCTTTTTATTGGCTAACACTTGATTTGCTCCTCCAGAGTATCTCACTGGACGCTGGCGCTCGATCAAGTATATCGATGCAGTACTTGCTTTGGCCTTTGCCTACTTCAAAACCGATCCTAAAGTAAACGTGCGCATTTGGTATGACAAGAGTGGAAAGCTAAAAACTTTACCCTGGACTCAAACCATGTCGGTGGACGAAGCCAAGGCCGTTTGTGAGAACGAGAAGGTGGTGAAAATTAAACAGACTCTGACCGACATTATCGACGATGCGCTGTTGGATACTGAGCAGACGTATGATCTTTTCCTGGTGCTGGTGCCGTGTGGAACGCGCGGAAACGAACGTAATAAGTCCGAACAACTTTGCAAGCGGCTGGACGAGTATCGCGAAAAGCGCAATGAGAAAGCCAAGTAAATTGCCACACGCTCTCCGTTCTATTCCCCGTCTCTCCCCAAACTCAGCAATTTGTAGACAGTATTAAATAATCTCTCATTTGCAGATTCATTATAATGAGTCTGCGTCAGATGCGTGGATCCATGGCATATTCGGAAGCACGTAACGAGAACATTTTGGAGTTATGCAGCATTTCCGAACAGACGACACGTTTAATCAATGCCTTCGCACACGGCAAATTCTTCTAAGCCACAAGCATCAGTGGATAACATCCGGTTACCAAAGAGAGCATAAACTGCTATAAATTCAATTACCCGAGCACATCAGTTGATGTCTGTCACTGGAAATAAGTCCACCGTATAACGAGCATTGACTTGTGCTCTCTATACTTCCATCTCTTTCAATTTGCATCTCAATGATAAACATGTGCACACACACATATGACACACATGACACACACACACACACACACTGACGCCTAGTAAGAGATAGCTAGACATAGCATTCATTGTTTCATGTGCGACTTTTTTACGTACATCTCTCTGATGCTTATTAATTATATAAATACTTACATGCATACCTTTAATAGCTCTTAAGCTACACACACACACACACACACACATACACAAACACTTTCACTCTATACAACGCTGATTTTTTGGAACGACTTGTACCACATAGTTGTACACACTTGCATTAAATTGGTAATTAGGCGTAGTTAATGTTAATTTAATAATGATAATTTAATTTCGAAATCGAATGAACTGAATCTAAATCTAAATTTAATTTGGATTAAAAATACAATACAAGTGAATCTGAGCAAAGCGACAAAAAAAAAAAAAAACACGAACAAATTGCCTTACAAACAAAATGTTAGTCAATCTTTAATTTTAACTAAACATACATATTAAATACAAGGAATTTCTTCGTAAAAGTACTGAAACAATATATAAAAAAAAAAAGGAAACCGAGAAGCAAAAAAAAAAGCATTTAGATAAACAAATTTTCAAACGAAACAAAACAAAACAAAAATAGTCCAATAAAAGCCCAACAAATTCAACATGAAATATTGTAATGAAAAACAAAATTGAACTTGTTTTGAACAAAAAAACAAAAAGCAACTGCCCAAAATACTGTGACATTTTAATGTAACTAAAAAGCAAAAGCGAAATCGAATACGAACTAACAACAAATATGAGGAAACGAAGGCTTAGACACAAATTAAATATTTATACAGCTAAGAACTCCTAATGTGCCATACACACACACACACACACACACACAGTACATACACATACATATATATGAAGCCTAAACATAACTGAACAATAATTACAGCAAAACACACAAGAGATTCGAGTAATTTTTTATTAAATACATTTAACTTTAAATTTATATATGAAACACTAAAAGAAAAGAAAGCCAATCAAACAAATACAATTTGGAAGCTTAGCAAAAGGAAAAATATATTGAAACGAAAATATATGAGAAACAAATAGCAATAGAAAAAGGATTTAAAAACAAAACAAACAAACCAAAAAAAAAAAAAAGAGAAAAATTATTGAAACTAAAAAAAAAAAGAAGAGAAAAACAAAAATAATAAGAAATATGTATTTCTATGGGCACTTTTGACATGTGTCCACACGCATCTGTGAGGTAAACCGTTGTGATCGCTTTGAAATCTTTATTTAAAACAAAAACAAATTAGATGAAACTCAAGAGAAACTTAAACTAATATAGATTCAATTAAATATAAGTTAAATTCCTTGTGGTGACTGGAATGCAAATCATTTCGAAATGACAAGAGCAAAACAAAAAACAAGATAAATAAGAATAACAAACAACAAAAAGAAACGTACCTAGACTCTGAATTCAAAAGCAACAAATGAAATTTGAATACAAAAAGACAAAGACAAACTCATTCACTCACTGGCACAAAATGCAGCAACAGTAAAACAAACACAGACAAAACACACACACACTCACACTCACACACACACATATATATATCTAATATATATTCACATAGTATTAGCAACAAACTAATGTAATGTTGTATTCCGTATATTGTATATATATATATAATCTATAGTTGAAATCATTTGATTTGTTAAGAACTACGCCAACTCAGTATGAAACGAAAGCTAAAGTTCAGCTGGATTGGATTGATCTACATAAATAGAAATGTTTTGAAACCCAACACGAGACGAACCTATGAAATCCGCATTAGCCGCAACAAGAAGCAAAACTTTATTGTGATATCTATTTGAAAAATAAGCGAAACCGTAAACCCAATTTAAAAAACAAAAAAAAAGTGAACAAAAATATAATAATGTAAACAAAATAAACAAAAATGAACGACAAGGAAAACCAAAAACATATAGGAAAATTTTGTAAAATTCCAATCGGATCCAAAAACAAGCAAAACGAAACGAACGAAATCTAAGCGAATTGCACCCTAAACTGAAACTACACAAGTACTACATACATATATCCTAAGTTGATATCCAATTCATGTAATTTACATCATGTAATTGCCACTTTGTCATTTTATTCCGTTAGCCCGAGTACTTAGCATGCGTAAGAATGTCTAATGTTATCATGTTTTAGTTAGTGCTAAACTACAGTTAGGTACATATACATACATATATGTATGTATGTATGTACAGTTAACGCCAATTTATTGATTGAAGCAATATCCGATACGATACGAGATACTAGTATATATACTCACTAATTTAAATACTAAAATAACTACAATAGGCTTAAAGACGATTCATTCAAAATGCATCTATCTATGTATCTATTTATCTAACTATCTGTATCTATGTATCTAACTAGATGAACTCGACGGCAATATGACAACGCCTTAGTATTATTATGATATTCTTATATGCGTTCGATGTACTAAATTCGCTTGCACAAAGTTGAATTTCTCTATATAATTTCGAATCTATATATATATATATATATCTCTATTTTTTTTTATACGTTTTCTTTTGATATACTTGCATATCTGCGCAGACAGATGTTTATATATACATACATATATATGTATATATATACATCTATATATGTATGCATATATACATACATCTATATATGTATATATACATATATATATGAATATATATATATATATATACTTGTACACGACATAAAGTTGAATAAACAAAATTGAATTCAATCTTCTGGATTTTTTTTGGGTTTTTTTTTTAGTCAGCCGACCCGTAATCAATCCCGCCCCGCAGTTGCCCTTGTCTACTTATTATCGGTGACAATGCCGGCAGGTCCACAGATATAGAGCTGCTTGTTGGCCCGCTCGCGTATTGGCTCGAAGCCCAGCTCGTCGGTCGGGATGCCATATTGCTTGAGCTTGCACTCGTAGGTCTCGAGCAGATCGTCGTGAGCCTTCCAGGCCTTGGCCAGTTCGTAGCGCAGATCGATGATGGTCTGGTTCTTGACATCGACCACTTCGCTCACGGTCTTCTCCACGGTCTCCAGCTTATCGGCAAAGTCAGGAGCGCACGATGCGATGGTCTTGCGCAGGATAATGCCGCGTTTCTCGTCCTCGCGCAGCAGCGCTGCGATCTTGCGTTCGAGCAGAACGTTCTTGAGGCCCGTCTTTTGCTGTAGCTCAACAATGACCTCATTGAAGCGTGCCTTGAGATTGGCTCGTTCCGCAACGAGCGCATCGTTGCGCAGCAGCAGCGTCTCGGACTCCCACATCAGGCTCTTGACCTTCTTCTCCAGTATGGTGTTGCTCTTCTTGAGGCGGCTCAGCTGCAGCTTGTCGCGCTCGTAGAACTCCAGCTTGCGCTGCAGCTCCTTCAGATGGGTCTTGGCGTGCTCGAGCGGCTCCTTGAGGCGACGCGTCTCGGTGGTGGCCTCAGCGGCAATGCGATCGCTGCGATCGGACTGGCGGCGCAGCTGCTCGATCTGCTCCTTCATGCTGCCGATCAGCGCCAAGTTGTTCAGGGTGATGTCGTTATAGTAGTTCTTCATGTCATTGAATGCCAGATCGTGATGGTCCTGCAGATCCTTGATCTGCTGATTCTTGCGCTCCTCCACCTCGAACATTTGCGAATTGAAGAAGAGCTCCAGCTTGTTGCGCTGCTCCCTCATCTTCTCGTCGTGCAGCCGATCGTTGTCCTTGCGCTCGCTCTCGAACTCCAGACGTTGTTCCCTGCAACGAGATGGAGATTGATCTATCTATTGATCACCGACCGGGTGCATTGGATACTCACAGGAGCTGCTGATTGAAGTGCGCCTCCAGCTGGCGATGCTGCATGTCGCTCATCTCGATGCGTTCGCGCACAATGCGACGCAGCTGACGCTTGTCCGTCTGCAGCTCCAGCTCCTGGAGCAGATGGTGCTCCTGGGCGACCTTCAGCTGGGTCATGGCCTCGGCGCGCACTTCGCCCAGTTTGCTGTGATTCTCGAACTGCAGATGCTTCATCTGCTGCATAATGTGCTTGGTATCGATGTCGGCCAAATCCTGTGTGGCCTCAATCTCCTTGTCCTTCTGCTGCAGCTCGAACTTGGCCTCCTCTATGGCATACAATGCGTTGACTCCATTATAATGAGCAGGCTAAATGTGTTCACTTACCCAGCTGCTGGCGCGTTATCTCCCAGAAGGTGCGTATCTTGTCGCGCTCCAACTGGAAGTAGTTGCGCTCCTCGCGCTCGCGATCCATCTCGGCCTTGAGGCGCAGCGAGAATGCCTCCAGCTGATCGCGCGTCATGGCGGACGTGTCCACGCCATCGATGAGCACTGCAATGAGTTTTAAAGTTTTCAAAGAAATTTAATAAGAATGCAGCCCATTAATGCACGTGTGTGTGTGTGTGTGTGTGTGTGTGTCCCATTTCCCTCTCCCCCTCTCTGTGTGCGCATTTTAGGAATGCGCCTCGTGCGCCCGCATGTGCACAGCTCCTGCTGTAATTGGTTTGTGTAATTGGCATCGTTCACCGGCTGGTGCCGGGCCTTGCCTTGCCTAGCCTAGCCTAGCCTGGCCTTGCTTTGCCTTGCCTCGCCTCGTCTCGCCTGCAACATCCTGCTGCATGTCCTGTCCATGCGGTGGCGCTGGTCCAGCTTCAGCCAGGACCAACAACATCCTCCATAGAAACAATTATGTGCGTTAGAGGCCGTTGGTTTGCTCACTCGTGGAAATTAAGTGCGTCTTTTTTTCCGCTCTCCCCTGCTCCCTCTCCTCTGTGTGTGCTGCTGCTGCAGTGGAGCATGTGGCGCTGCGTTTGGTTTGCTCTTGCACAATTAAATTGTATTGAGCATGTGGCCAACATGGACGCCACTTGTCACACTCTGTTTTCCTGCTGACCAAGCCTCAGATTATCATTATTTGACAAATTGTTGTGCTGCCCAACTGACGGAACCGGAGCGACCCACCAACGAAATGACCCACCAACCCACCAACCCACCGACCCACCGACCCACTGGCTCGCCGGGCGTGCACAACTTTACCCAGTCACATTAATTACTTACGCCGCTCCGAGTTTGGTACTTAACTATCTTTATACTATCTGCGCGGGCAATTGCATTGCGAGCATTTCACAATTTTTACAGCCAAGCTAAAACAATTATTGGACTGGATCTGCATAACTTTAAGCAGCCGAACTATGGCTAAAAAAAAACTCTAAAATTGTTACAGAATTTTACTGGACAATATTAAGCTGTTAAATACTTTGGCTACATCTCCAGTTAGCAGTGAAAAACTAGAGTCATAATTAAATTTTAGAAATTTTGACTTGCAATTAAAAGTAAGTCTTAGCTGTAATTTAAGTCATTGCTATAATTTAAGTCTTAGCTATAATTTATATAAATATTACTTATTATTATTCTAACAATAAGCAGGGGAAAACATTTAAAGTACAACCTCTTATATATTGGTGAGCATGATGTGGAGAGTGAAAAGTGCGCTAGCATGAACGCTCTCACAAGTTCATAATTCACTCAAATGCAAAAGCTTTCACTCAAATGCAAAGCAAAGAGCAATAAGCCTAGCTTGCAAATAACAGTTTACCGTTTCACTATTTATGCTCAAGCGAAAAGAAAGATCAAACTCCCTCGCTCTCGCTCCAAGCAGCAGCTTTCGGTTCTTTTCGTGCTGGTCTTCGGCTGAGCGCCTTGAGTTGAGCACGAATACGTGCGACGCTCATCGTTTAGGTAGAAATACGATTGACGTTCGTTCACACAACAGTGAGCAACAGTCTTTGCGGGTAATAAGTAAGTGAGCTACAAAAGTGAAAGATAACGGTCTGCGCATACACAAAGAACCAATGCAATTGCTTCCTTGTTTGAGTCTTTTCTCAGAGAGTTTACATACACTAAGAAATAATTAACAGTTACTTGCTATTGCAATAAGTAGCTATGTATGTACAAGTAAAGCAGTAGAGCAATAGAGACCAGCATTGCTCGCTTTCTGCTGCTGAGCAAAATAAAGAGATTCGAAGCGATCGGAAGTACTTGTAATGTGAATCGCAATAGCAGAGATCAGCTCAATAGTAAACAAAAAATGTAATTAATTATTAATTAATATAATTTTCAACTCACCTGGCAATTTCTTGCCCTTTTTGCCTTTCTTACTCTTTGGTGGCTGTGGAAGGAAAATAAAATTTCATATTAATGCAAGGCATTGTTGAAACTGTTTCAATACTAATAAAACATACCCGATTTCAATTCAAATTAAAATGTGGAATATACAAAAAACAATCCAAATCAAAATTCAGGTGCGAGAAACGTTTCAGTTCAAGTGCATGTAAAGGCAGCGATTAGTCAATGGAATTTAAAGGATTGTGAATGGGAATGAATATCGAGTGTTGAACATGCTTTGAATGTATGTGTGAATAAAGCTTTGGCTTAATGTTTAATTCGATTTCTTTTGCCTGGCTGCTGTGACGGTAACGAGCTGCTTTTTATCCAGCTTCCTCTTCTTTTGCTTCTTCTTCATCACGCAATGCATCCTCGAAAAAGGCGCCAGCCAGCCACAGTACAGGACAGGACAAACAGCAGCAGGAGCAGCAGCAGCAGCAGCAGCAGCAGCATCGAATGTGTTGCATGAGGCGGTGGCAACGTCGCCGCTTTAAATAATGTGATGGCGCGGCTTTCAAAACAATTTCACAACAGCTGTTGGCTTATTGCATATTTTATGACTGCAAATTATTCAAAAATTTTCGAAGCCGCCGCCCGAGCGCCCGCAGCTGCGCGTCGCGTCGCGTTGCCGCTCTCGATGTTGTTGGCGTTGGCAAAAGGCGTAAAATTTTCATAAATAATAATAGTATACATATACATGAATGTACATATCTATAAGTATATATATATAGTAGAGGAGTGTGTGCTGGAATATACAAATTGTCGAAAATGGACAACAGCAGCAGCAGCAGCAGCAACTGCGACGCGGGTTTGTTGCATGCTGCACAATTCTTTTGCCATTTAACAGCAGTAGGCAGGAGGCGCTGCAACTGAGACATAAGAATATATTTACTATATATATATATTTACTATATATATATAGCTGTGTTTATGTGCAGCATGTTGTTGCAGCACAACAGCCTGGTTTGGCATGAAAAATTGAATGTGCCAATGCCTGAGGCTGAGGCTGAGGCTGCAGCCAGGCCTCCTGCTCCTGCTCCACTCACCCATTAAAGGCCAACAGGGCCATGGCTGCTATCAGCGCTGCATCAAATGGCGGACAACAGGACAATGTTTAAAGATGCTGCATTAAGTACTGCTACAGCTGCTGCTGCTAGTACTCCTGCTGCTCCTGCTGCTCCTGCTCTCTGCTGCTGCTGCTCTGGCTGCTACTCCAGCTCCACTACTGCTGCAGCTGCAGCAGAAACTACTCTCTGCTGCTTCTTCGCTGCTCTCTCGACTCCTGCTGCTCTCGACTGCTGCTCATAGAGATCTTTTCACTCTCCATTTAGCTTACCATTTTGTAGCGTTTCCAGAGATTTGCTTCTTATCCAGCTCTCTTTGAATTTTGATTACGATTTATGCCGGGCCGAGCAGTTAATTTTGTTATTGTTTTGTTGCTGTTCTTCTTCCTCTTCTTCTTGTTATTGTCGTTGGTTGCCCAGAGTTTCCAGCTGGGCTTGTCGGCGCGTAAACAAATGCCAAGCAACCGCTTGGCCAGCTAATAAATTTCACAAATATATATATCTATGCATATATATATCTATATTTATATATTCCCAATCTGTGTCTAAGTGTGAATTTGTGATACTCGGAAAGGCGACTCGAAAATTATGGCATTCTATGTTGCTCAACAAATGAACGAAAATATCTACTACTATATATTTATATATTTTATTTACATTTTGAGTTTGGCCAAGTATTTGTTTTTTTTTTTAATGAGTTCAAAAGTTCGAGCTAGAAAACAAAGTTGTTCGAATAGTTGATAGTGGCCAGAACCTTAAAGTAATATTCCAATTAGCCCAAGGAACTAGAGGGAGAGAAAGTTGGGGAAGAGATGACACGACTGCAAGATACCCTGGCTGAACAGTCTAAATGCTGAATATATCATGCAGATGATATATGAAGAGTTGATTCTATGAAGCTTAGTCGAGAGAGAAGAGAGAAAAAGAGAGAGAGAGAGGGCCAGTGAGACAGAATGAAATACAGAGAAAGAGGAGAAATGCAAGAGAGAGGGAGGGAGAGAGACAGAGAGAGAGAGAGAAAGATAAAGATAAAGAGAGATAGAGATTATACGAGTTTGACAGAGAATGAGAGAACAATAAGAAAGGAAAATAGATAATGAGAGCGAACAGAGCGAAAGATACAGATAAAAATATGGAGACAGAGAATGAGAAATGACGACAAAAATAAAAGAGAGCCAGAGAGAAAAAAACACAGAGAGAAATAAAGTGAGAAATTGAGAGAAAAGAGAAGTGAACAGAGGAAAAGAGAACAACAAGAAAGAGAGAGAGAGACAGAGTGAAACTAAGAGAAATAGAGAGAGGGAGATAGAGGGAAACTCAGAGAAATATAGAAAGAGAGAGCGAGCGAGAGGGAGAGAGAGAGAGAGAGGAGAGATAGATAGAATAGAGATAGAGAGAACAAGAGAGACAGATATAGAATGAGAAAGAGAGAGAAACACCATGGCAACAGAAAGCGGGACAGAGAGAAAAGCAATAGCAAATAGTACTTCCTTTATATAAATATATATAAATATAATTATTTATAGCCTGAAGGCCTCTGTCGCTCTGGCTCAAATAAAATTGTTATTTAGAATTAATTCTAAGTAACAATAAAAAAATAAAATAAATAAATATTTATTTATATATATAAAATTATAAATAAGAATGTTTTTAGCAATTTATCATATTCCAATATTTATGACCATATATTTTTCGTAAAATATTTGAAATCAAAGAATTTGCTGGCTTTATTTGCGTTAACAAAAATCAACAATTCCGCGAAGTCTCTGATATGCATATACCCCAAGGCGGCAATCGCGCTTAGAGGGTATGGCAAGTAAGAGGCGAACGACAATGAAATTGAAATGCAAGCTGATGAAGTTAACGGCTGGCCGATAAAATTGCCAGCAACCGGGTCGAGTCGCATAAATATATCTCTGCATAAGTAACCCCGGCAATGCAGTCGAGCCTCAGTTGCCTCCGCCTGCTGTACGGCTAGCCGACTCCCCGGCTGTCCGGCTGTGCGACTGTCCGGCTGGATGTCCGACTCTCCGGTTGAGCCCTAACCCCATGTGAACCCAGTGGCCTCTGCCCTCTGGCACTTAAGTAAATAGCTTGGCAGTTTGGAGCATTTTAAATGCATTCACTTTAAAACTGAGAGCAACTCCAGCTCCAGCTGCAGTCCGTGTTGCTTGGCTTGGCAGGAATTTTGGACTTGGCCAATTATGCTATAATCGGGCTAAGGCGCATAATTATTTTGCTTCATTTCTTTCTACAGCTTCAGCGCTTTCTCTTTAGCATTTAATGCTAGTCAGAGTGCAGACGGCTTTAATTAATTGTGCGAATCTGTGCAGTGGTTGAGCTTGCAGCTAATCAAAGCTCACTTTGATTAGATCACCTGGGCATCAAATTTCCCATTCCATCGCAGCGAGTCCTTTAAAGAGCAGACGAAACTTTTGGCGCGAATATTTCACGCCTTAATTTGTGGCATGAGCCATGAGGGGGCGGGGGCCTTGCGAGTTGTTGTTACAGAAATTATGCGCCCGCTTGCTTGGCGGTTGTGTAAACAGAAGCCCCAAATAAAAAGGATATTGCCGGCTGTTGGGGCTTGCCGGTTAAATGCTTTAATTGAAATTAATAACCGCAGCCCAGCATTGAGCAGTTGAGCGGCAGTCGTTGCCTTTTCCAGCTAACTTGGCTAGCAGCAGCAGGCCAAAGCCAGCTATGTAGCTCGACTGGCTCAGAATTTTCAATTGTTTTCATTAAAAGTCAATTTTTGGGGAGGCGAACGGCGAACGGTGAACGGTGAACGGTGAACGGCGAAAGACGCGCTTCAACCCTTCGCACAGCGACGCCAAAATGCCTTGGGGTGTTGATGATGGGTGGGGAGGGGAGGGGAGGGGCGAGGAGCTTGAAGCTGTGGCTCGTGCCGCATAATTTTGTATTGGCAGATGCTGTTGGCCATGGACCATTGCACGGCTAACGGTAACGTTAACGGTAACGGTAACGGCTGCCAAGGGTCAGGCGGCTGCTGCTGCCTGGGCGCTGATTGAAAGTGAAACTGAAAGCGCTGCTCGCACATAGATAGACGCACACACACACAGAGAGAGAGAGAGAGAGAGAGAGAGAGAGAGAGATAGATACTCACTCAACACACACAGTTACGCATCGCAAGACATATTTCTATTGCTATTATGAAATGTGCACAGCTTTTGGCTTTTCGTCTCGCAATGTGTTGGATCTAGCTTTAAAGATGCCAAATTTGAAGTCTCGTTAAATTTCAAATAAATATTTGTACAGCTTTAATATTAAATCAATCAACTCAAAGTAATATCAAATTTTACCGAATGCAGCAATAGTCGAAACAAAATCTGTATTAAAAGAAATATAAAAAATAAATATATAAAATGTTTACAAATTTTTAATACATGTATAATTTTTGGAAATTTTACAAAAAAGTAGGTTAAATTTAAAAAGAAAAATAAATAAAAATATTGCCAATTAACATTTTATATACATATATGTATATCTCTATATTCTTATTTAACGGATTCTTAAATTAGGCATTTCTTATTTTTCTTTCTTTTTTTTTTTTTATTATTATTAACTTTATTATTATTTTTTTTAAATATTATTTTAACTTAATTTTTTAATTTTTTTATTTTATTTTATTTTTTTTTTATTTATTTTTATAATTATTTTTTATTATTTTATTTATTTATTTATATTATTTAAACTTATTTTCAATTTATTTTTTTATTTATATATTTATGTTATTATTTATTTTTTTTTTTAATATTTTATTTATTTTTATATTTATTTTTATTTTATTTATTTATTTTTTTTTTTTCATTTCATATCTATTAACCTAAGAATAAGCAAATTTATTGTTATTCATTATAAATAATCAATTAGCTCCATTAAACTCAATCTATATTCCATATGCGTTGTTTATTTATTGTCTATTAGAAAGAGCCAGGGCCTGAAATCTTTAAATAAAATAGTTAACTATTTTATTTTATTCATAATATATCAGAGTTCGCAAATCACTGTAGACCGTTGCTCAATATCTGCAAATGCGTCTCTTTCACACACACACACACCCTAAGAAAAAACGTAGAGAGCAGCCGATTGCAACGGTTCATTAGCGAGCTCGTTAGCGATCGACTCCCATGCGATTTTGTTTTTGTTTTGATTCGCTCTCGTGTTGTGCGACCATTTGTTGAGTTAGTAGATGTCTTTGTGTGTATGCATTCGTATGAATGCGAGAGCTCAAGTCGCTAAACACATCTATTGCATTCGTGAATTATGTGTATGCATATGTATGCGAGCGTGAAGTTATTTTCTCAGTCAATCGAATCGCTCGTTAAACGAAGTTCGTTAAAAGAGCGACACACGAACAGTTTCACTCAAGGTGCTCAACTGAAAACGAGACAAAACCGAAGTATACTACTTGAAGCAAGAGAGAGCGAGTAAGTATGATTTTATTTGGTTGATCGCGTATAGGCTCGTTGACAGTTATTTGTGAGCCGAATAAAATGTATATTTTTATTTTTAATAAATTTTTAAAAATTAATATTGATTTGAATATATTTTTAAAAACTTTTATAAACTAAAAACTAAACAAAAAATTTCGTAAAATTTCGTTTACATAAATTTTTTTATTTTTTTTATTTTTTATTAATTTATTTTAATTACGTATTCTATGCTTCTCTGCATTTATGCCTTAAAAAATTGGTCTTATAAAATTCATAGCTATAAATGAAATTTAAATAATTTAATAATTTATATCTAAATTCTTATAGAAAATGCAATTTCCTGAATTACCCCAATTGGGAATTCCAAGGTCAAAACTAAGTCATATTTTTAGACTAGACAAAATTCCTACAAAAATTGTATAATCTACAAATTATTTGATGACTTTTTTTGTTTTTGAATATAGCAAATAAAATTTTTCATTAAATTTAATTTTATTTATTTAGCTATTATTCATTAGATAATAAAATAAAAATGCATAAAATACAAATTTTGTTTTCTACACTATAGATAACGAACGCATAAGTCCCACCGTTATAACTATATAACAAATACTGATTATTGGCTCAGATAGTTTTTAGCTAGATTAACTAAAGAAAATCTACATAAATATTTTTTTTTTAAATTAGCATTTGCTTAGCTTTAGTTAGGCTTTTGGTTAGGTTTAAGGCTAGCTTTATTTGGGCTTTGGGTTAATATGAAGCAGCTTTACTGAAGCTTTGTGTAGGATTTAGCTTAGCTTAAGGTTAGCTTTAGCTTGAGCCAAAGTTTGATCTCATTACAGAGTGATTGTGTCTATCTCTCTCACTCCCACTGTGCGTATGTCTTTGGGTCTGTGGCTGCTGCACTCTATGTGTGTTAGTCTGCCAGACAGAGACAGAGAGCGAGAGAGGAAGACAGAGCCAGAGACATTGAGCCCAAATGCGGTTGCAGAAGTTATTTGCTGTGTTATTTTCAGTACAGCTTCCGCCTTGCTCAGCAGCGGACATCCTGTTGTGTTTGAGAGTTAAATTTGCGCAGCTGCTTGGACTAACAGAGCAACGGCACTTGTCTTTTGCATGCCAGGACAGCCACGACCACCAGTCAGACATAAAAAAAAAACAAAACAAAACAAAAAACAACTGCTTTTTCTGCTTACTAAAATTATAGTCTGACTTTCTTATATTTAAAATTAAAAAAGAATAAATAAATATAATAAAATGCTGTTTAAAATTTAAATGCAATTTAACTCATTCATAATATAAAAAATAATATTGTCTATTAATTATAATATAATAATATATTATATTATTTGCCGGAAAAAACTTTTCATTAATTTAAAAAAAAAAAAATTAAATAAATAAATAAAATAAATAATAAATAATATAATAATAATAAAAATAAATAAATATATAAACAAGTAAGAAAGCTGTAGTCGAGACTGCTCGACTACGAAATCCCCTGAGCCCTTTTTGGAACGAATCATACTATTCCAAGAGTGCTTCGTTTCGATTCTCCACGCGTAAGAAACTATACATGCAAAAACAACAGCGCACACACACGCTGATCTACGCTTGTGCGCTTGTATGTGTGTAAGCATTGCAAGCGTCTTGCTGCCTCTCTGTCTCTCTTGCTGGGCCGCGTGCGAGAACTTATTTGATTAATAATTCGGTTTCTAGACGGACAATCGTAATCAAACTTTCAGATTATGATCATGACATTCATATCTATATGCCAAACCAAACTATATGTCTCTAGTATTTGAAATACATTTTTTACACACATTTGGGGGTGTGGGCGAATTGGGGACCGGAATGCAAAATCTGATAAAAACCGAAATTGCATTAAATTAGTATCTATATATGTGCAGAAGACTTAGAGGCTCTAACTCTAAAGATGAATGAAATATAATTTTATATCTGATTTTCGATATATTCGTTTATCGATAACTCTGGAAATATACAAGTTATCGAATTCCTGAAACCCGTACTCGCACTGCGCGTGCAATATACGGACCTAACACAAAAAGAATGAACTCTCTAGCTTTTGTATCTTCGGAAATCGACACGTACGGTCAGACGGACGGACGGACGGTCGGACGGACGGACAGACATGGCTATATTAACTTTTCTCGTCACCCTGATAAAGAATATATATTCTTTATGGAGTCTGCCACGCCTCCTTCTGACTGTTACATATTTTCAACAAAACCATTATACCCTGGTTCCCCATTTAAATGTCTATATGAAGAACCCGCTCGTAAAGGCGTGGAACTCTGGCGAGGTGAGGTATTTTTTCAGTCAATGAAAAGCGATTCGACTAAATATGATCGGCGATCTTCTCTTGAGTCAGTTGCAGCGCGTCATTTGGTACTAGATATTATAATCATTGCAATATCAAGAAGATGTATCCAAGGTCCAAGTAATGCTCTCTGAAAAGCGAACTATAAAGCCTGAACGAAGCCAAAATACTCTTGAATAAATTCAAACAAAGATATTGTAATAAATATATTTGTCCTTTATTTGTGGAATTTTATATGGGGTTTGTTTTAATGTCATATTCGTTTTCTTTTGGTAGTATTATTTATATATATATATATGTATGTATGTATGTATATGTCTGCCTGTCTATATGCTCGTATATAACTATGTAATTATGTATATATATCATACATATATATGTATTTAAGTTTTATATTTGATTTAATACAATTATATATATATATTTTGTTTTGTTTCGGTTTCACTTGATTTATGCTAACTGCAATTAATAATAACTGTATGCATGTAACATATTTGTATGCATGCATGCATGTATGTATGTGTGTGTGTATATATGAAACGCCTTGCAATAGAATTTCTTTTAATTAATTTTTTTCAAGTCAATAAAACGCAAAGGCTTTAATTCAATTAAATGTAAACATATATATGCATGTATATATGTATATAAATATAATAATATATACACACATACATACATACATACATGCGCGTAAGTGTATGTACATTATTATTGAAATTTGTATTTATTTATTTATTGTTTTGCTTTGTTTTTCCCATTATTTTGTGTTGTTTTTATTTTTTTTTTTTATTTTTTATTTTAACGCTTAAGCTGATTGCCTATATTTATATACAAATTAAATTTTGATTAAGCTGAACAATCAGAAACCACGCCCACCAACCAGCCCCCAACCCATGGCACCTCAAATTCAATTCAGTTGCGCCTCAAGCTAAGCGCTTTTACATACACTCACACATACATACATAATATGTATGTATGTATGTATGTGCGTACTTCTCTTCTTTTATAGTACTTGCAGCACTTGGTATTCATATTAGAGCATTATACACATGTATGTATATAGTCGTGTATATATATAGATGTATGAATTTAACATTTATCTATTTACTTGTGAGCTTGACAATACATATGTATATATGTAGGCATACATACACATGCATGTGTGTGTGTGTGTGGCTTACATTCCATTTGCTATTGCCTCGATTATAATAGCATTCGGATCAGAGCTCATTATCTCAAGTATATAAATGATTTAGCTGCCAATACGCTTGCATCAATTGTAGTAATTAATAAAAAATAAATAAAAATTGATGAAAATATTTAAAAACAAATTTTCTTAAAATATTTTTAAAAATATTTTCTAGGCATTTTTTTCAGTACTTTTCTTAATTTGTTATATTTCAAATGATATATGAGCTATATGGCCAGTTATTTAAAAAAATAAAATAAAATACTAGACAGCTTGCAAAATTTAATCTAACTTAAAAGAATATTTAATTTTTTTTTTTTTAATAATAATTGAAATTTATTAAATTAATTGTTTAAAAACGCATTTATTTTGTTTTTTTATTATTTTTTTTATTATTTTTTATTATTATTATTAATTTTTTTTTTAATAATAATTGAAATTTATTAAAATTAAAAGTTTTTAAAACACATTTAATTTTTATTTATTATTTGTTTATAATTATTATTATTATTTTGAATAATAATTGGAATTTATTAAAATAATTGTTAAAAAACTTATTTAATTTTTATTTATTATTTGTTAATTTTTTTTTATTTATTTATTTATTTTTTTTTAAATAATAATTGAAATGTATCAAATTAAATGTTTTAAAAACTCATTTAATTTTTTAAATTATTTTTTGTAATAATAATTGAAATTTATTAAATTAAATATTTAAAAAACTCATTTAATTTTTAATTATTATTTGTTTATTATTTTTTGTATTTATTTATTTATTTTTTTTTTTTAAATAATAATTGAAATGTATTAAATTAAATGTTTTAAAAACTCATTTAAGTTTTATTTATTATTATTTTTATTTTATATTATTATTATTTTTTTTTAATAATAATTGAAATTTATTAAATTAATTGTTTAAAAAAACTCATTTAATTTTTATTTATTATTTGTTTATTATTATATTTTATTTATATATATAAATAAATAAAATATTGCATATTGTTTAATTTAATTTAATTAATTTTTATTTTTATATAAATTTATTTCAATAAAATTTAATAAGCAGACAAATAAATAGGCTTTGATTTTTCAAAATATTTTTCTTAGTTTTTTTTTTTTCAGTTTCTGTTCATTTAGCATAAAAAATATATACATTAATGAGTAACTTAATTCATAATCAATTTTAATTTAAAAGAATTTGTAGAACAATTAACTATAAGTTTTAACGAAAGTTAAAAGATATATAACAAATATTTGATATATTTTTTATAATAATTTTTCATCTTTAAATTTATATTTTTTATTTATTTTTTAATTGTGATTTTTGCAGACAATTTTCGTAATTTTAAAATAATAATTTTCAGGCTGCAAATTAGTCATAAAAGAAACTCTAGTCACACTTTGTTTGCAAAAGTAATTATGCAAGGGTATTGGCTATTCGGCTAGCCGAAAATTACAGTATTTTCTCTAGTGTTTTCATGAATTTTTTGTTGCTTTTGCTTTGTTTTTGTTTTTTTTTTTTTATTATTTTTATTTTTGTCTGCTAATAATGGCACATAATATTATTGTTTGGTAACTCCTTAAAGTCATACATAGTTATAGTTAGGTACTATATATATATATATTTACGTTCGACTATGACTAGACAAAAAAAAAGTGAAGCATTTTTGAACGATTTGGCGCACAAACCGTTTAACATTTGAACAACCTTGTTAAATATTTTGTTAGATTTGTAGGTATTAAATTATATTTTATACAAATTTCAACATTGAATCATATATATGTATACATATGTATAGTTAATATCTTGATTTTTGGCCAGTTTGCATGTTGTGTCGAGTGCTGTCAGCTCTCCCTCTCTCTCTCTCTCTCTGTCTCTCTCTGGCTGACTGTTTATTGTTGCAATGCTCCCAAAAAACAATGAAGTTCTTAATTAAAATTCACTAAGATGTAAAGAACTAAATAAATATATGTAGATATCTATATTTATGTATATGTGTGTGTGTGTGTGTGTGTGTAGCAAGTGGCAAAGAAATTTGTGTGGACGCATTTCAATTCAATCAGAGCGAGAGAAAATGCAAAATATTTCATCTAAATTCGAATACAAATGAAATTAAAATTCAATTAAAATCAATTGAGGCATTGAGGCAGTCGAGTCGTGTCCAGCGTTGGTGGCATGTGGCACGTTGCACACACAATATGGCTGTCGTTTTATGTCTGCCTTATGTGTCAAGTGTCAATACGCAATTAAATGAGTCTGCCTGGCCATACACACACGCACACAGGTGCAACAACAACATCAACAACAACAACAAGATCTTGCCACAAGCTTGCAACAACAAGATGAAGGCTGGCCGACTGGCCGTAATTGAATTTCAGTTTTCAGCTTTGTTTGAGTATTTTGTAATCTCGTATGTCTTTATTTAATTTTTATATTCCATCTTGCTACAAGCAGCAGCAGCAGAAGCTGACGTTCAAGATTACAGCTGCAAGTGGCACAAAAAAAAAACTTTTTAGTAAGTGCGAGTGAGAGAGAGAGAGAGAGAGAGAGAGAGAGAGAGTGTGCGTGTGTGTGCATATTTTTTTTTTATTATTAAATCAAAAAACTTGAGTGAAATTTTGCAAACAAAAATGTTAAATGACAGTCGCCGGGTTGAGTGTATATGTTCCTCTCTCACTCCCTCTCTCTCACTCTCTCTCTCTCGCTCTCACTGCTGTGTATTACAATTTCACTTGATTGCCATTTGTTTTTTAGCGAACTGTGCGGCAAATGTTATGCGGCTAACTGGCTGCACATAACAAGCGGACACAAACACAGCCACAATACACGCACACACACACACACACACGCACACACACACACACACGCACACACACACGCACACACTTACAGCTTAAACACAACTCGTAGCTGTGTGTCAGCAAGCGACGCATTCAATTAAACTTCCGCCAAACATGAAGCTTGCCCCTTGTTGCCAACACAAAGTACCCCGACCCGCCCCCCGCTACCATCCGCGCCTCATACACCCATAGCCTATGCGGCTGTCATTCACTCGGCTGCTGCTGTTGCCTCAAGGTTATAAAATAAACATGTTACCATACACAAAATTTAAATAGATACAAGTTTGTGAGCGCATAAAACAATAAACCGCAGTAATTTAACAAAAAAAAGGAAAAAGAACGAAAACAAAAAAGAAAGCATACACACATACATACTTACACATGTAAACTGTAAAAAAAAAGACAGCATATTGAAGACAAAGCGGCTCTCATTCACGCGCACTCTCTAGTCGCCCTCTGGCGGGGGAAATTTTAAATTAAAATACAATTTAAAAGTACCAAATAGAGCAATTAAGCGGCCTTTCTTACAACGCAAAGAGAGCAAAGAACGTGAGTGAGTGCGAGCGAGGCAGAGAGAGAGAACACATGACAGCAAGTGCTCAGCACATGCAAACTTCATTACAAACCGGAACAACTTAAGCAACAGCCTAGGCACAATCATCAAGTACAAGTACAAGTGCAAAACACACACACACACACGAGCACATGTGTGGCATACATTTGTGCCTGGAACACAGAAGAAAGATAACAAAAGACGCGCGCGTTTTACAAGCAGCAAAGTGGCAGCAAGACAGACAACAAGCAGCAGCAGCAGCCGCAACAAAAAGTGTTGCATACTTGGGGCAGGCGTGGCACTGGCACTGGCTTTGGCTCTGGCTCTGGCTCTGGCAGTTGTCGCACGTTCTATGTAGTAGTTGTTGATGGACGACGCATTGCTATTGCCGTAGCGGCTTGTAATTTGAAACACTTGTGTCAATGTACGCTACGCCCCACCCTGACCAGCTCTACCCATCTCCCTCTCTCTCTCTCTCACACTCACTCACTCAATGAGCCTGCAACAGATTCCACAAAATTGTCGCATGTTTTGCTGTTGTTGCTGCGGTTGTCAGCGTCTTATTATCATCATCAGCGGCAGCTTTCGGCGGTTTTGTATGTGAGCACACACAATTGAGTGTGTGTGAGTGTGCTTGTTGCTGTTGTTGCTTTTGTTGCTGTTGTTGCTTACTGACATAACACACACAGCTGTGGCACAGTTGGGTTAGTTGCAAGTTGTGTGTTGTCATCGAGCGTCTTCTCGACGAAACAGTAAAATTCACTTTGCCAAAAAGTTTTTATTTCATTAAAAAGTGTCTGCATGTGTGCGTATGTATGTGTGTGTGTGTGTTCGTCTCGTTTACTTGGCAGGCAAGCAATTCATCAAACCAAATTTAGTCACCACACACACACACATACACATACACATAGACACACTCGCACACTCACAAAACTAACGGACTGACAGCTCAATGAAAGCAAGCAGCAGCAGTCGCCAATGCTTATGTTGCCTTTGGCTTTATCATGCTGCAAGTTGTAGCCGCAACAAAAACTGCCAAAAAGATGTTGCCCCAGACAGAGCCGGCAGTTCGCTAACAACTGCATTTTGGTAAAGTTTTTAACCTTTTGCATATGCAAAAGCAGCGCCAGCAGCGGCTCAGCAGCGAGTGAGCGGGCGAAACGGGCGAAACGGGCGAAGCGGGCGAAACGGGCAAATAGTAAATGGCTCAAGTTGTTGAAGCGTGCGTTTGGCTTGTGCTTGTGCTTCTGCTTCTGCTTCTTGTTTTTGTGCTCTGCTCGTGCTCAACGTCTGCTGCAATGCTTACAGGCATAATGAAAGATTCTACTTCTTCTTTTTCATTCTCCCTCACACGCACACACACACACACACACTAGTTGCTTGGGCTATCCGCTGCGCTGAAAAATGAGCTGCACACAGGCAAATTCAAAACGGGCGCGTAACAGCTTAGCATGAGCGCCTGAGTGTGAGCAGGACAGACTGTGCTCAACTCAATGTATGCGAGTGAGCGCAAGTGAGTGAGTATGCGTGTGTGCGTATATCTGCGCTGCAGAAATATGACATTTAATTTGCATAAATTATGCTCGAATCTACCCGTTGCCCCCCGCCACTCCTCTTTGAGAATTCGTTTGGGGAATGGCATGTGAAACAGAAAGACAAAGATTAAGAACATTCATCATTAACCTTTAAGTTCTCGATGCGATGTCAATCAAAAAGTAAGAGAAATGAAAACGAAAAAATAAAAAATAAAAAAATAATATGAAGTGAAACAAATCAAAAGTTTGACATTTTTGTATTAATTGACATTTTTTTGTTGGTTTCTTTCGTCGTTGGTTTTTTTCGTCAACTATGTCCTTGAGCTTAAATATAAATCGAATTAGGAAATTAACTTTGTGCCGCCTTTTTTTTTATTGCAACGAGAAAGGATAAATTTAATGGTTTTTTTAATGACTTGAGTTTATCTCGAGTTCGGATCAAAGGAAAAGGTTTGCTACACATAAATCAAAGCTGCAAACTGTTAAAATGATATAGAAATGCTTAAATTACCAATTTCAAATATATCCACATATATTATAGTAATATATATTATAAAAAAACTGAAGTATAAATGTTTCTTAAACTTTCCATTTCGTACGATTTTCAATGCAATTGTCTATTTATTCCAGCTTAGTCGCCTTTGGTATCTTAAGTCCTTAAATGATTATACATTATAAACACTCTAAACTAATATTAACAAGACCTTGAATACAGTTTGTAACTATTTAACTGCCGTTAGTTATATGAGAGGCCTTATTTCTGTTCACACAAAACATGAATATATTTATATTTAGTTTAAATATAATTCATTTGCGAATCACTTACCCTTAGATTATAATATAATATATATATTTATTTATTTATATATATATATATGCAAGTATACAGATAGCGCACTTTATTGAGTTTATATGTCTCTATGAACATTTTCTTTTTCTGGTTTTTCTCTTTTTTTAGTGTTGCAAAGTGTAACAGAACTTTAGTATTTCTTAATTATTCAAACAATTTTTGTTTTTATATTAGCTTTAACCAATATTTGTGTTTATATAAATTACAATTGGCCTACCTTAGCGCTGCTCTGAGAGATCAGTGTAGTAAACCCCAAGGACACTAGCTGAAAATCGCATTCAAGCCGAAAGTCAAATGTTATGATAAATGTTGAACGGAATTCAGTGTTGTATAGCGGCAGAAGTTGAAATTTGACATTTAGCTTGAAGAATGTAATTAAGGGCATGTTGATTTAGTTGTAGTAGATTTAGTAAATCAATTGGAATAATTTATAGTTAGTTAAAAGACAAATTTACAAATATTTTAAATAATTATTAGGGATTGCAAATTAGTATAAATAAATCCACACAAAACTAAAAAATAATTAATTTGAATAATTTATGTATTTTGTTATCATTAATAAAAAACTATAAATTATTTAAAAGAAAAATACACAACATTTTAAGATTGGATTTACAAAATATTAATCATTGAAAAAATAAAAAATTGAAGACAAAAGCAAATTAATTTTAAAAAAATTATTGACATTTAAAATATTTCTTTAATTTAAAAAAATATTTTTTTATTTGAAAAATTTGTTTAGCTGAATTTTTAAAATGAATATAAAAAATTCAATATAAATTATTTAAATTAAAACATATTTTAAATATTATTCAAGAAGAAGTAAAATTAATTAATGTTAAAAAAAAGATTTAAAACAAAATAACAATGATAAAAAAAATGTATTTATAATTATTTAAATTATATAAATTATTTAAATTAAATAAGGGGAATTTTAAAGTTTTTAAATATGTAAATTTAAATATATATTTATAAAAATAAATTTGAAGTTTCTTTTTGTTTTCAATTAATATATTAATATATTTTAAAATAAAATATTAAAATACATTTTTATTTATTTAATTAAATAATTAAAAAATTTAATAATAATTGAATAATAATTTATAATATAATTTTAATTTAAATTGAATTAATTGCAATTTAATTGCTTTTTAGTTATTTAAATTATTTAAATCAAATAAAAGAAATTTTTAAGTTTTCAAATATATAAATTTAAATATAAATTTATAAAGAAAATTTCAAGTTTTTTTTTGTTTTTAATTAATATATAAATATTTTTTAAAATATAATATTAAAATACATTTTTATTTATTTAATTAAATAATTAAAAAATTTAATAATAATTGAATAATGATTTAGAATATAATTTTAATTAAAATTCAATTAATTAAAATTTAATTGTTTTTTAATTATTAAAATTAATTAAAGGAAATTTTCAAATTTTAAATATATAAATTTAAATATACATTTATAAAGAAAATTTCAAGTTTTTTTTTGTTTTTAATTAATATATTACTATTTTTTTTTTAATAAAATATTAAAATGCATTTTTATATATTTAATTAATTAATTAAAACATTTAACTAATAATATTTGAATAATAATTTAGAATATAATTTTTGTTAAATTAAAATACATTTTTATTTATTTAATTAATTAATTTATAAAATGATTTAATTAATTAATTAAAAAATTAAACAAATAATAATTGAATAATAATTTAGAATATAATTTTAATGAAAGTTGAATTAATTCCTTTTTAAAATTTTAATGAAAGTTGAATTAATTCCTTTATTAACATTTAATTGCTTTTCAAATAAAATTGAAAAATAATCAAATAAAGCACTTGAAACAATGCACAATGTCAAAAAGTTACCTGAATAATATAGAAAGTCTTGTGTAAGCTGAAAGCTTACTGCATTTTTGAACAAGTATTAAAAACTAATTTAGATTTGAATAAACTTTGATTGGAATTCTCGATTAATCAGCTAGTGTCATTGGGCCATAGCGATGCGAACTGAAAAAGGCCCATCAACATATACATATACATATAGATTTCTATATATATTTTTGTTCTCATGTCTCTGTATGTGTGTGTGTGTGTGTGTGTGTGTGTGTGTGTGTGTGTGTGTGTGTGTGTGTGGATATGCACTTACTCTAAGCAAGCATCTTGTTCTTATTTAAGAAACGTAGTTTTATGCTTTGTATGTTTAATTCCTTCTCAAAAAAAAAAAAAAAAAAACCTACTCTGAGTGCGTGTGTGTGTGTGTCGCCTCTCTCTCTCTCTCTGTCACTCCCTTTCTCTCTGTGTGTGTGTGTGTGTGTGTGTACCTAGTGCACGGCTGCCACCATGTATTATAACAGTCTGAGCGCCACAACTAAGCCGGACAAACCCATTAAGAGCGGCTGTCGATAGTGGGACAGCCACAGCCATTGACGATATGGCGAGTGGAGCCGATAGCTGGCCGGGCTGAAGGCGCGCTGTGGTGCGCCGGCGTTGCTGCGTTCGTTGTTGTCCATGGGGCCGCGCACTTCCGTATTGCCCGTGGCGCCACCAACGCCCCCAGCGACGCCGCTGCCACCGTAATAGGTTGGCTTACGTGTGTTGCCAGCGCCGCTCAGTTGGCCACTGCCGTATGCCAGCTCAATAGAGTTGGCACCACCGCCGCCACCGCCGCCGCCCGCTGAACCCTGCTGTGGGTGATGGTGGTGCTGATGCTGATGGCCGCCACCGCTGCTGCCGCCGGGCTTATGTGTCGGTGGCTTATTGCCGCTGGTGTAGTAATGGTGCGGCGATAACGGCGGCGACCCGGCGAATTCGCCATCCTCGAAATCCTCGGCCGAGCCATAGAGCTCGTCGTCCTCCGGCTGGTAGGTGACTTTGACTTGTTGTTTCAGTTTTAAAATGTCATTGGCATCCGTGTCGGCGGCATTGCCGGCTGCGCTGCCAGCGCCGCTGTTTCCTTTGCTATTTGAAGGATTTTTACGATTCGGTCCTGGGATTTCTGTCGTGGGCGAGAAGGCGGAAATGTAACGGTAACGGTAACGGTAACGGTAACAGTAACACTAACACTAACGGCAAACAGCAACGGTAACTCGACTCTACCAGTTGTAATTGAAACAAAGGTGCAAATACCTTTAGCTATCCCCACAGCCCCTGAACCCCTCAGAGGTGTGAGTGCTTGTCGCGTTTATTATCCATAAAATATGCTAGACCCATAAACTCCCCCCACCCACCCCCACACGTGTGTGACTGGCCCACTTACCGTATAGCCGGATGCTGCTGTCAACTTCGCCCAGTGAGTTTTTCGCAATGCAGCGGTACGAGCCGACATCGTCCTTCTGAAATTTTCGCACAATCATTGACATTTTCGTCTCGTACATCGACTGCGAATGCTCCTGCACATGGTATTTGCTCGACGAGACAATCATTTCACCTGTTGATTGAACAAAGCATTCCAAAAAGTTAACAACTCTGAACTCGCACACTCAAGAGCTATGCGAAATTAGGTGGAACTTCTAGGCCAAAGCGAGACGTCTCTAAGCCGAAGCATGAGAGAGAGAGAGAGAGAGTAAAGGGCTTGGCGTACTAAACAGGATTTAGTAGTGCACCAAAATTATCAGGTAAAACACGTATATATACGTTTTCTGCTATTCTACATATATATCTTACATTGCATTTTCTTTCTATGCTTCGCTCTAGTGTTTGTTCTTAGTTCTCTTCTGCACTATTTTCTTAATTCCTTTTCTGTTGAAGCAGGTCTCTCTCTCTCCTTTTCATTTAGCTGCTCTCCTGATCACTTTATCTCTTTCCTGTTAGGACTCTATTTTTCATTTCCTCTCCTTCTCTCACTCTCTCTCTCTCTTTCTTTCTCTCTTTTTCTCTCTCTTCTTCCCCTCTACTGCGCCATTTTCCTAGTTTTCTCTCTAATGCTTATTCTCTCTGTTATTTGCAACCTCTGGTCTTCCTTTCTCCCTCTCTCTCTCTCTCTCGCTTTCTCTTACTCTCTCTCTCTCACTCCCTCTTCTTTATCTCAGTCTCCCTCACTCTGCCTCACTCTCCCGCACTCCCTCTCTCTATACCTTGCTTTCTCTCTCTCACTTACTCTCTCTCTCTCTCTCTCTTTTTTTGTATCTCCATGTCATTTCATCTCTGTCTGTCTCTCAATTTCTATTTTAGGCTGTTTCTCTCCCTATTTCCCTCTTTCAATCTCTTTCAATCTCCCTCTCCCTCTCTCGATCTCACTCTCCCTCTCTCTCTCTGTCTGTCTTCACTATTCTTTCTAGCTGGCTCTCTCTCTCTTTCCTCCCTCATTTCATTCATTCCTTTTTCTCTCAATTCACCTAAATTCCATTTACAGTTACAAACTCAAGTAATCTCACACACACACACACACACACATTCATTCTATTGCCGTAACCACTGCCCTTCTTGGCGATTCTCATTATACAACTACTCTCCAATAAACAAGAATTTCTTAACATTGGCATTGGTGTTGGCTCAAAGCAACTGTAATTAAATGGAATTAATTACACGAGAATCGATATTAAAATGGTCTGAAATTGATGTCAATTTAGGTTTCTATAGCAATCACACATATGTCCACATATATCTCTATATATTCAAATATTTACATATGTATATTCGAAACGAAAGGGTAAATTTGTTGAGTTTGCGGTCGCGAATGCAGTTGCGCGACGCTTCACTGACTGCCAAAGTCAATTATAAATGAATTCATTGCTGATATTAAAGCCCCCCCTCCAACACCTAACAAGAGTCAATGGATCGCATATGATTTATGCCAGCAGGAGAGAGCTGCGAGCTGAGAGCTGGGCGTGCTGCCAATGTGCATAATGCGGACGATAAGCCGCTGGCCAAGACGACCGCAGCATTAACACCAAGGCACACACAGATACACACACACACACACACACACACACACAATCACAGTTAGATAGTCGCATCATTGACTACAATGAGAAACCACACATATCACACACACATACACGCCCAGTCATGTGTGTGAGAGCGAGCGAGAGAGAGAATATAGAATGTTGCTTTAGCATTGATGGCGCCTGTCGCTATTTATGTGCTTGCATTACATTTGATGCTTAATGATTGAGAAAACAACTGTTAAAGCCACTTGTACTAGTTGCAAATACACAACACACACACACACACACACACACACACACACACACACGCATGCACTTAATGTGATTGTTAAATCAGTCAGGCTTTCGACTTGACAGCGCTCAGGCCAAGCAAAAACCAAAATATAGACAAGAATTCTAGTCTATAATATATTTGCAGCTCAAATATATAATATGCACGAGCTGAAGTCCTATCGACTGCTCAATACTCTGCTGGCATTTAAACTGCGAAGAGCTCAACTTGGAGCTCAATAGAAGTCGTTATGGCAAGCTGCTACTGCTCCCGCCTCCTGCTGCTAACGCCCACAGTTGCGAATTGAACACGTTGAGTGCGTTGAGCGTCTTCGAGTAAGTGATTTTAAATTTGATTTTTTGGCTTGATTAGTTTATGGCTTAAAGTTCAACTCGACTCACTGGACGTGACGATCTGACAGTGAACTAATGACAATGCATACATGAACACCACGAAGGATATGTGTGCATATGCCACCGACTGTCTATAAAATGTAAAAGTTGACCAAAAAGTGCCCAAAGGCAGCACATGAAGAGAGGCGGCAAGAGAGGACACTTGCACAGGCAAAAGTCACACTCACACACTCACACAACACACACACACACATACATATAGCTCTATCTATATATCTACTCACCGGTATCCTTAATCCAGTAGTTAATTGATTTGGGCGAGGCCTCAACGTGACACTCGATTTGAACATCAGTGCCAAGCGGTGCTCCGACTAATTGATTCGGCACTTGTATGACTGGATGAACTGCAATAGGTGAAAACAGTGAGCGTGAGTGAGAGAGTATATCAAGTAGAGAGAGAGAGAGAGAGAGAGGGAAAGAGAGAGGGGGAGACAGGGAGAGGCAGACGGTCGTTATGTAGTCGTTTGTTATAGCCGCTCAGTGCAGCACATTATAAAACCATTTTTTAAACGCATCCGTTTCCCTGTCTTCATGTCTCATACACAGACACACACACACACACACACACACACACGCATACCTGACATGATACCCATCTATAGTCATGTGTGGCCACATAAAGGCGTATTATGTAACCGGCTATACAATGCAAACTTGCATTGAATTACTCTCTGTTATCTATACTATAATCTATTCAAATTCAATTTGAACGAGCGATTCAGCCTTTGCTTAGCTTTTTTAGGATTATTGTGGCTTGACTTAAGCATGATTACGTTTATTATGCTCCATTCTGGCCATAAGTTGAGTGAGCACAAAACAAACTCCATTGAAATTTCAAGAAAAGCTAGCTGGCGAGTAGTTTTACTCGTTCACTGACCTAACTGAACTGAACGAGTAAGCGCAGTCGCAATTTCTATTGTTTCACTCGTCATTTGCAGCCTGCTCGCCGAAGCCTATTCGCTCAGCTAACGAGTTCGTTACTCGGCATATTGCACTCGCTATTTTCCATTTACTCGTTGATTGACTGACCTCACTCTCTACAGACTATACAGGCTCGTTATCTAAATATCTCTTTATGCTAACTCTCAAGTGATTACACTTAGCTCTCTGTCAACTAACTAGTGTTTGACTCGCTACTTTTTATTTACTCATTAGTCAAGTGGTTATTCTCGACCGACTCTACAGACTTTCTCGATATCTCTTTGCCGTAATTCCCACACTACATCTAACTCGCTGTCAGCTCACTACTCGCTACTTGTGGCATAGCGTGTTAGTATACTCTTAATTTCTCATTTACTCACGAGTCAACTAAATACATTTTCTACTATATATTCTACACTATGGAGACAGACTTTCTCTTCATCTTTTTGCCCTAACTCTTAAGCAACTGCAACAACCAACAACCATAACTCGCTACCAATTAACGAGTTGGTCACTCGTTACCTCTCGTTTACTAGATAGACAACTGAATGCATATTGTACACTATGTGTCCAGACTTGCTCTCTATCTCGTTGCTCTCTTAAGCAACTCTCCATAACTCGCTGCCAGCTAACGAGTTCGTCACTCGTTACTTCTCCTTTACTCGTTAGTCAACTGAATGCATGTTGCACGCTGGGCAGACTTCCCCTTTATCTCTCTTAAGCTACTACCCATAACTCGCTGTCCACTCGTTACTTCTCCTTTACTCGTTAGTCAATAAACTCTACTCTTCAGGCTATATACTCATAGCTTTCATAGTCATGCATAGCTCGCCCAGCTCGTCAGCTAACGAGTTGGTTACTCGCCACATTTGCAGCCAAATGTCTAGTCTGTGGGCATTCCATTGTGCTCTGCATCGATTTCTGTGAGATGCCATAAAAGAACTCACATTTGCCACATTCTTAGCTTGTTCTACGCACTGATAAGAAATGACAACAATGGACGCTCGACTTTAAATAATAGTCGTTGCATAATGAATTACGTATGTGCATCTGTCTCTGTGTGTGGGAATAGAAAGCCAATTGGATGTGGGCTAACTCGGTGCGGTCATCAAAATGCAATGCAGATGCTGTGCACGTCTCCCTTTTCGTAGTAAAATGGCAACTCTTTTGCAATTCGTGTGCGTGTTTATTGTCACTTAGTGGGCCAGATCTAGTGAGTCCAAGTAGGTATAGTGGGAGTACGAAAGAGAGAGAGAGAGTGTGTGTGAGGGAAGCTGACTCTGTCTAGCTAGACGCTCTTACCGAGCTATAACCAAAATTGGTGGTTTTGTAAAACTGCCAAAGCCGCCACAGGCCGTTGCTTGTGACGTGGCAAACCCCACAACCAGCTAACAGATATTGTGTGCACACACATGCTGAGGGAGGGAGATACAGAGCTGTAGAGATAGAGCGAGAGAGAGAGAGAGGGAATGCATTGATAGTCGAGTGCAGTGCAACAGCAGCTTGCAACAATGACCTGTGCATGCCTGCGCCTCTCTCTCTGTCTCTCTCTTTCGCACTCTCTTGCTCTGTGTGTGTGTGTGCACAGCTTAGGACAGTTTTGTAGAGTCCAAGAGATTTTAATTGATTTCCGTGCCCGAGTGCATATGTCTTATCTATCAACTGTCTATTTGCTCACACACTGTAACCACACCCAAGTTCAAGTGTGTGTGCGTGTGTGTGTGTGTGTGTGTTAGAGCAAACTAACTGCAACTATATAACATTATCATAAACGATTAATAGCAATAAATGTTGGCCTGATGTGGCTTGCATTGCATTTGCCTGAAGTCAATTAATGAGCTTATGTAAGCTTTGCAGACGCTTTAAAGCTGCTGCTGCTGCTGCTGGGGCAGCGCTGTTTAGCACACACGCACACACACACACACACGCACACACACATATATACAAAATTGACATTTAAGTCACGCACGTTGCAGTGGCGTCTGATGACTGGCCGTCTGAGGCCGCCTCTTCGCCCCGATTGCGTTCAAGTAGAAAAATTTTCCCTGTCACTGGCACTACGAAGGCAGTCAACGAGCAAGCCTCTGCAGCCAGCCTGGCCAGCTTGACCAATGCATGAGTGCTGGTTGACTGCGTCTATTTTCAATCTGCATACACACGCACACACACACACACACACACGCACGTAGTGCAACTTTGGCAGATTGCATTGGCAGAGGCAAGCGATGGAGGGGGGGAGGCAAACACTTTCGCTTGCGATTTACAATTTGGCCATGATTATTCCGAGCATGTGCATGTGCGCCTGCAGCTGTCCCAGCTCAATCCTCAATCCTCAATCCATGGCGCCCCTTGGCGCCTAAGCCTCAGCTGCCTGCTGGCTCAGTTGCGGCAAACAAAGCCACAAATATGCACTAATGACGTCGCAGCAGCAACAGCAACAGCAGCAGCAGCAGCAGCAACAGCAGCCGTAGCTACAATTACAGCACACACTCACACACACACACACACACACACACACTCGTACACCTCAACACATTTTGGGGCCACCATTGTGCGAAACTTTGAGTTAAAGGTAACAGAGTCCGAGCACAAAAGCCATTGACGTGTATTTTTCAGCTCATTGGCAGCGCAAATGGAGACCCAAGCGTTTGGGCATACAATGATTGTCCCACCCACACCCACACCCATACCCACTCCCCCTCCTGCTCCTGCTCGCCCGTAACCCTGCCTATTCGTACATATACAGCAATTGAGTATTTATGCCACTGTCCGTGCGTTTCATCTATCCACTCGCCTGGCAAATATCTGCTGCACTCTTTAGCCGTACGTGATTTTCAGCGATTTGCTGCAATTATTTGCATTCGATACAAAACAAAAAAATAAATAAATAAAAAATATAACAACAAATCAAGAGCACAAAAACTTAATAAATTTCTGCTAAAAATTCAAAAATGATCTAAACAAGACAAACTTTAAATGATCTTGAAAATCAAATTCAATTTGATGCAGACTTCCATATATACATATATTTTTTTAAATGAATATAGAAATATATCAATATGTGTATCAATGTATCGAATATTTGCATTCGAAAATATTTGGTAAATATTTTATAGACTTTTTATAACTTATATCCCTGAGTTAAGCTTATATCATTTATCGAATTCAATTGTTTTTTTTTTTTTTTATTTATTTATTTAATTTTTTTAGTTTTCCTGCAGCATTGAGTATATTTTTTGGTGTTGTAATGCATGATGCACAATAAGAATAAATAAATGAATAATCTATTATTAAAGTCTATAGTGTCTATTGGTGTTGTAATGCATGATGCACAATAAGAATAAATAAATGAATAATCTATTATTGAAGTCTATATCTAGACTACATTTTCTTACTATTATTATTATAGTTTTATTATTAATTTCTTTTATTTTGTATTCAACAAGTTTTTATACCGCTCATCACTGAGCTAATTTATTCATTGTATTCACTTTATTGACAACGCAAAACAATCTATTTAATTAGCTAAAACTGATATACATATTTGTGCATACATATGCCCAGTTTGAGTCGAATTGGTCACCGTTTACACTTATTGTATGTCAGTTTCGTGTCTAGTTGCTCTCTGTTTGCTCACTGATATTCATAATGACTCTATAGCCATCTCGCTCTAACTCAGTCACTGATGGCGCCTACGCTCAACGGCAGCCATCTTTCTTTTGCTCTCTCGCAGTGATAATTAGCGAATAAATATGTGATAAATGAGCACCATGCAGCTATGCCCAAACGAATAATTTTTTTAGGCTCTCTTACTAATACTACTGTAGCAGTTAAAGGCAATGAGTTGGGCAAGTTGGAGAACAGAGTCCGATCAGCATTCTACAATATATCTCTAAATCACATGAGTGTGTTTTCAGTAAGAATAATCGGAGTGGTATTTGCGTTTGAGTGAATTGTGAATTTGTGAGAGCGTGCAGTTAACGGAATAATAAAAGTTAGAAATTGAAAGCAGCGGCGATTGGTCCGCGCTTTACTTGTGCTCTCAGAGAGAAGAAGCTGCCAATAGAGACTTTCAAGTACGACTTGTACTGCACAAGCAATGATTTTATTTGAAGAATATCATTGAAGAGCATAAAAAGAGTATCCATTTGGTATATAAATAACTGTGCTATATATGTAAGTGCGAATGAAGTTATTTATATATATATTTTGTCTGTCAGCTTTTATAGTGAGATCAGGGAGAGTGAGCATAGGGAGATCGTCAGACAACTACAACTTCAATTTCAAATCCGCTTTTTAAATTTAAAATTCAAATGACTTAACAGTTTCTGTTAGTTTACATATGCTTAATAATGCTCAGGCAATTGAACTTCTTATTTAGGAAAAATTGATAAATATCGCTGACAGCTTTTGTCAGCCATCGGACAGCATTCAGATTCTTATTGAATAAACTGGTTTCGCATTGCAGCACATTTCGTATTGGAGCTCATAGTATTCTAATAAATCATATAAATATAAATCTCCATGTGTCTAGTGAGAGTTTTGTGGCACATGGAATCTGTCTGCTAATTGTGGCCTAATTGTTTGTTGCGCGTCCTGCTGCTGTTTTCCTGCGAATCGCAGCGCTGCTTTGCCAAGTCCCTAATTAGTCGTGCAGGAAGGTGCCTAACAAGGCAGGAAACTTCAGCAAATGGCTCGGAAACACGCAAAGGGATATGCGCGCCCGTCGTTGTCGTTGCCGTTGTCGTTGTCGGTGTCGGTGTCGTTGTTGATGTCGATGTTGCTGTCAGTACTTGGGACTTGGTGCCACATGCTGTGGCATGCAGCTAGTGCCGCCACTGAGCTTTATCAGGCGGCTGCAGTGCGCGCAGTTTGCTGAAGATGCCAAGGAAAAAAGACCATGCAGATGACGGAAAACTTTGTTTTCACTTATTTAGAGGGGAGAGGTAGGGAGGTAGGGGAAGAGATTGGGAGAGAAAGAGAGAGAGAGAGAAGTAGAGGCAGCGGGAGGTAGAGGCATAGGCAGAGGGAGAAGGAGAGGGAGAGCGGGGTAAGACAAAGGGTTGAACAGACAGACACAACATTTGCCAAACAAATTGTGAGTAAGTTCCTGCAGAAATAGCAACAGGAAGCGCACTCACACACACATGCAAATACACACACACACACACACACACACAAAGCTGACGAACTAGAGAGACTCGCGCTGAGGTTTGTGGAGCTCGTTGGCAACTGGGTACGGCCCAAGTTGATCAAAAACTTTGGAAGGTGTCGCTGCATGCCAATGTCGAACTGGCTACACGCTGATAGCAGCTGGTCTCTCTAAGCCTGCCTGGAATGTCTGAGTACGACTCTCACGCTGTTGCTCCAGCTCCAGCTCCTGCTGCTGCTGTTGCTGTGTTACCTATGGCAGCTTTTGCTCCTATTCCAGCTGCTCTTACTCCAGCTCTTGCTCCTATTCCAGCTCCTGCTGTTGCTTCAGCTACTAGCCTGCTCCTGCTCCTGCTCCTGCTGCTGGCCAGAGGCACTTGAAGGCCACATTAACAAAATGTCAAAATGTTAAAAAGCGTGATTTTGCCACCTAAAACGCAGCGAGCTACGTATATATATGGCTGACAAGTGTAGTCAGTCTCGCTCCCGCTCTGCCTCACTCTCTCTCTCGCTCTCTCTCTCTCGCTCTCTTGCTCTCTATCAAAGGGACAAGCCAAAATAAACAGCCAGCAAGGACATGGGCTGCCCTGGCAAGCAATGGGAACGAACGAGCGAGCTGTTGGCAAACAAGCGCAGTGGAGCTGCTGCTGATGTCGTGATGATTGAGTGAACCTGCCACATGGAGCGGCTGGGCGACGGAGCGGCGCAAGCAAGCAAGCTGGCAAGCAAGCAGTTGCTGCAACCCATCGTCGTCGTCGTCGTCGTCATCAACTAGGACAGCATGCCGCACGTGCTGCAGACAGGTTGACAAAAAACTGTGGCCCAAGCAGCAGCAGCAGGAGCAGCAGCAGGAGCAACAACAGCAACACAATGCACAAGGCATCAGGTAATGCCCGGTATCAGTGACTGGATTTAAACGGATTACAACAACGACAATCGAGTTAGCGCCGCACCGTGCCACAAGCTGTGTGCTACCTTGACTCTCTCTTTCACTCTACCTCTCCCATTCCCACTCTCTCGCTCGCTCTTCCGCTCTTATTGCTTACAATTTTCAGCTTTGCGTTTGCCCTTTTTTTCCGCAGCATAGCTGAGGGCGCTCTACGTATGTGTGTGTGTGTGTGTGTGTGTAGTTGATAACTGTGGCTAAAGCTGGGGGCACACTGAGGTAGAGTGAGAGTGAGGGGGTTGGGGATGTCAGTACACTAAACTAGATAAACACCACGACGATGGCTAGCGCCAAAAACTGAGAGTTCAGCTCAAAGGATGAGACCCGGACGAAGCCAGCCTGAGCTGTGGCGACAGCTGACTAATGATATGTGTGTGTGTGCGAGTGTGTGTGGGTGTGTGTGTGTAAAGAGACATAAAAAAAATGAAGAGGAATACAAAAAGTTGACCAACCACAACTCTCTCTAATTAATGCCACCCAACGCCAGCATGCTGGCCAGTGGCAACCAGCTGCAGTGGCAGCAGCAATGGAGTGCGGATTTGATTTACTTACAGTGTATGCTAAGCGAGATGCGCTTGGAAACCGATGGGGGCACGCCATTGGAGGCGATGCACAGATAGGAGCCCATCTCGTTGCGTGAAATTTTCGTCAGCTTCAGCACCTCGCCGCGGAATGAGGAAACTGTCAATGGAACGAGATGATTCAATTAGTAAAATATATTTAAAAATTACGAATTTCTAAAAAAAAATAATAATTTATGAACATATATGTATATATGTATCACTCTATTAATATTGTAATTATTTACGCACCCAGAGTCTTGGTGCCGGCATTGTCCTTGAGCACAATTTCGCTGCCATCCTCGCGGCGCCAGTTGACAATGGGCTCCGGATAGCCGCGTGCGCTGCGGCAAAGATAAATTTAAAGAAATTCCTAATTAATATTTAATAATTAATAGACAATAGTATATATTTAAGATATATGTACAGCTGAGGCCAACAAAAAAATAGTAGCTGTAGTATTAGTAGTAGTTGGACGAAAAGAACTTTGTGATAAACTCAATAAGTTGCAGAAAATTTAAAATGAATATTAAGATTAATATATTTAGATATACATATATACTTAGATATTGAGTTACTAAGTCACAAAATTTATTTGTTTTACATTAAGTGCTCAGTTGCACTATTTTTATGAGCACAGCTGTATTTGAGCGTATAATTGAAGTTAAACTAACACAAAGTAGATGAGTTAAGTGCTAAGCCTTCTCTTGAATGTACATACATATGTAAATACATAAATATATACATACACACATACATACACATTAGTACTGCAATTGCTTGTAATAAACACGCATATTGTCTGAGCAATAATAAGGCCGCTGCCTCTTCAGAGTAATTCGCTGTAGTTCACTCAACTGAGTGCAGCACAGTTCACTGTTCTCACTCAAAGTAGCTCGCTAATAACTGTTTACCATAACTCGATCACAGCATACAACTCTCTTTCACTCACACTCTAAGTAAATTCTCAGAGAGCAACTGATTGCAACGGTTCTTCAACGAACTCGTTTGCGATTGGCAATCGTTCGCCATCGTTCGCCATCGTTCGCCATCGTTTGTCTTTGATATTTCTCACTCTCATTGCTCCCCGCCCATTTGATTAAGCTAACCGTTTTGTGCATTGGTATTGGTATGCGATTGTTGTGTACGCTATTCAGTGTGTGCATATATATGTGAGTATGAACACCGCTTGCTTTGAATTTTTGTTCTTATTTGCGCTCTTGCTCAGTCGCATTGCGCGAGCATCATTCGTATCGCAGCCCAAACGATGTTCGTTAAAAGAGCATCACACGAATAGTTGAGCTCAAGTCGCTCAACAGAATACAAAAACGAAAAGACGCGATGGATCTTGCTCTGAGTGAGAGCGAGAGAGTATGATTTTCTTCGCTTGATCTTGTGAATGAAGCGTAAATAATGAAATAGTCAATTGTAAATAAAAATACACTCAAAGTTTTATAAATTTTTTGTTTGTTTTTAAATCAAATTTAAATACATATGTATATAACTTTTCCAACAATTCGAAACTCTTTGTGGCTTAACAATTGCATTTAGCTAGCCAAGGCCGACGTCAAAATTGTTGCCACACCTAAAGGAATTGAAATTGAAGACTTTTCATTGATGCAGTTCAATAAAAACATATGGCCAAGCCTTGAGCCGTGCATAAAAATTACCAAATTGACATTTAAAATGTTGCTTCAATTGAAATTATGCAGCTAAAATCTAAGATATTCGAAGTATCCATAGAGTTCAATATTTTACACTATTTAAGTGACAGAATAAATATCGCAACAAATCGCACTTTAAATCGGTTCATATTTTGGCTGCCCTGAAAAGTAGGCAATGGAAATTTGAGCAGAGTTGAGATTTTTGGTCTATTCAATTTAATATGCAGCAATGGCCATTGTGTGTTGGCCCAAAGCGCAAACTTCTTGTAATGTAGACAAGGCATCGCATCGCATCGCATCGCAATGCAATGCAACGCAACGCTTTTGGCCAGCCGTCGTCGTCTGTGGTTGAGATTGTGTATGTGGCTAAGGCAGAAGGCCTCTCTCCTCCCCCATAGCCCTTACCCCTCCTGCATGCATTGAAGCAGCCTCAGTTTAACAGCGCAGCAGACACGGGTGTGGTAAATTTTTATGGTGCCGCAAACAGATGCAAAATAGCTAAGCAAAAGAAAGTCTTACGCACACACAGAGAGAGTGAGAGGGAGATGGAAAGGCGCTGAGCGGGAGTGAGGTAGAGGCAAACAGACAAGCTAAGACATTTGAGAGTTGGTCCCGAGTGCAAGACCAAAGCAAACACAATGGAGACCGCCTGGCTACCAGTCAGCAGCAGCAGCAGCAGTTCCTTAGCAGCTAACTTGGCTAAGACTGAACGCCTGCCAAGCTGATTGTTTGTGCTGCATATGTATGTGTGCATCTCTCTCGCTCTCTCTTGCACTCTCTCTCTCTCTCTGTGTGATGTTTCTTGTAATATGTTTATTCATGAAAACAACATACCTTATGACATAGGTTATCATATATATATATGTGTGTATATATGTATAATATATATTTATATGCATATCTATTAGTATTACAAGAGGCATTTGCCTGTGCATTTTGTTGCTATAGTAATATATTTAAAGCCCCTTGAAATGCTTTTAAATGCAGGCTCTTGCAAGATATTCCGCTCTCTAAGATTTCAATAAATATACAAAATATTCAAACGAATCGTAAGAGTGAGACTTTGGTAAATAAACCATTTATCTGGTCTGATAATTGAGGGACTTGCCTGAGATTGCTTCATTCGACTTGGAGTCTTTCAAGCTATTCACTTGGAAAACGCTAAAACAATATATATTTCTATATAATATATATTGTATATAGAGCTTTAACGAATCTGCACATCTGTACAACTTGTTTAGGCAGCTGTTGTTGTTGTTGTTTTTCTTTGGTCGCCTGCTTAAAGTAAAATTCATTTTATGGGTCTCTTGCCCTAAGTGGTATTAAAATGAAAAAAATTACAGACGATGTCTCTAATAGCTTTCCACATACACACAGTCAGCCAGACAGACACACACACGCAAACACACATATACATTAATAGAGGAGAGTACGTTTATCGCTCTGGTTCTATCATCCTGCGGTTAAATCGTTAAAATTACTTCGTGGCCGTGGTCAAGTTCATAAATCAACGGCGACCAAATGCGTCGCGTCGCATCGAGTCGAGTCGCGTCGAGTCGAGTAGAGTCGAGTAGAGTCGTTGTCGCAGTTGGCTAAAAGGAAAAACCGCTGAAACTAACATGAGGCTAAGCGAACCGATAAGCCAGCCAATGCTCAACACTGAGATACCCTGTAAAGCACAGGTGAATGAAGCTAGGCGATCAGCGACTAACTTTGACAAAAGAGAATACTGTAAGTAGCAAGGGAAGGTAAATGAAATAAAAAATTTAAAAAAATATATAAATGTTTATATAAATATATTTATGCATATGCAAAGACATATCTGCGCCTAGCAAGCTAATATGCTCGCTTTTCTAAGGTGCAGGGCATATGCTCAGCGCCGACTCAAATCAAGAGAAATGAAGTGTCGCTTAATTTGCTGACATTATTAAATGATGATGATGATGCTGATGATGATGATGATGCTGATGATGGTGGTGATGGTGATGGCGATGATGCTGCTGACGCTGGCGATGACAATGCGAACGGAGTATTTGGCAATGATAGCCATTTGGCCATTTGGCTGGGCTTGGCATTTGCTTGTCTAACAACTGAAGCCGGTCAAAGGACTGTGCGCTATTAGCCACACACAAATTAATCTACATATGGCCAACAGTAGTTAAATATCCAATATATATTAGAGCTGGGTATATGTATATATCTAAAGGCTCATATGCTGCCTTAACCTGCAGTCTGCATGGTGTGTTTGCTAACTTCCTGTTAAGTTCAACTTGCTGTCAATTATTAAGCAGCAAATTTGATGCATTCCCGAGACTTCATCAAATTGTTATTTGACATGCATGAATCATTTCAATCCAGATCAAGTTGAGCTTGAGCATAAGTGACGGTCAGCTATAACCTGTTGTCAAATATTGATTGCATTCTCGCAGTGCTTGTCAAGCTTATTCATATCTTGGTCATATACGTTATACTAAAATATTTAATCTTAATTTAAATAAAGTTAATCTTGACTTAGCTCAAGCTTAAGTTCGAGTCAAATTTAACCTGTTGTCAAATATTAATTGCAGTGCTTGTCAAGCTTATTCATATCTTGATCATATACGTTATACTAAAATATTTAATCTTAATTTATATAAAGTTCATCTGGATCTAGCTTAAGTTCTAATCAAATTTAACCTGTTGTCAAATATAGACAGCGTTCTTGCAGTGCTTGTCAAGCTTATTCATGCCTTTATCATTTACGTTATTTTAAAATATTTAATCTTAATTTACATAAAGTTAATCTTGACTTAGCTCAAGCTTAAGTTCGAGTCAAATTTAACCTGCTGTCAAATATTGACAGCGTTCTTGCAGTGCTTGTCAAGCTTATTCATGCCTTTATCATTTACGTTATTTTAAAATATTTAATCTTAATTTACATAAAGTTAATCTTGACTTAGCTAAAGCTTAAGTTCGAGTCAAATTTAACCTGCTGTCAAATATTGACAGCGTTCTTGCGGTGCTTGTCAAGCTTGTTCATAGCTTGTTATAAGTAAATATTTTACACTAAAAAATGTACTTTTAATATAAACAAAGCTATGCTTAAATACTTTGGATTAAGTTCCAGTCAAATTTAACCTGTTGTCAAATGCAAGTAAAATTGTCTAAGTGTCTTTCAGCATTTTTCTTAACTTGTTCTAAACATGTGATTAGTAAATATTTTGAACAGCAATTCGGAGATGTTAGAGTGAACTTCAATTAACTATATGTTAAACCTCTTGTCAATTAGTGCTTTTCACTTAATGTGAAAGCTGTCTAAGATCTTGCTTTTTGCATTAGTGAAATATAAACAATATATTATATATATTCCGTGCTTTTACAGACATGAGCTAGCGCTAAGTCAAGCTTGGAGTTCCACTTAAATTTAACTTGTTGTCAATTGGTCAGCAAAAATGTAAGAAAATCTATTATCAAAGGTTAAAATTTTTCACTCAAATTCAGTTAAACTAATTGAACTTATTTTGAGCATTAAGCTCCAGTTAAATTGAAGCTATGGTCAATTATTTAGCACTTTCAACTGTCAATTGTTTAACTTGCAGTTTGATTTACACTCACCGACATGTTAAGCGCACGGAACTGCCTTCGGGCACAATTACATCGGACGATGTGTCCTCGCTGATAAAGTCCGGCGGAATGACAACGTCCAGGAAACCAATCTAGAAATAAACAAGCGTATTTCGCATAACATTTATGACAATACCTTAATTGAGCCGCAATTGAAAACATGTACAAAACATGGAAGAAATAAAAGTCAGAATTGTGAAAACCTACAAAAAAATTGCATATGAATATGAAAAATTACACGTTGGAAAAAATGAGCAAACAAGAATAAAATAAAGATAGCAACAGCAACAGCAACAATAAAACAATCAACAGCAAATGCAAGAGGCAGGAGACAGAGAGCAGCAGGCAGCAGGCAGTAAGCATGAGGCTTGCTGTTTGGCTAAATTTACTATACACTCAGCGAAAATTTGCTGATTATGCAGGCGGTCATAAAGCAGCAAATGTTTTTATGTGCCGAATGGGGGCCCTGAGATCGGAACGCGCACATACATAACGTAGCAAATGAAATGACGCTAAATAGTTTAGGACTGTGGCAGGAGGCGAGCGCTCTTAACGCAATGGCAATAGAAAACAAAGCAGAGCAAAGCGAACGAGAGAGAGAGAGAGAGAGAAACGAAACGAAACGAAATGAAATGAAACGAAACGAAAAGATAGTATAAGACAATTGGGCTACGGTTGCGTGTGCAGCGTGTCCCTGTTGCAGTAAGTACAGCCCTACAGACACGCCCCCGCCCCCCGCCCCCCTTCGCTTCCATTGTTCGCAGTCCGTCCCTGGCTGGCCCCACAATGTCCTGGCTCTCTATCAACAGCTTCTGCTGCTGTTGTCCTTGCGAGAAGCGTTAAAGTAAAAATAAAAATTAAGGAAGCATGAAATACATTTTATTGGCGCCATAAACTTCACTTGGCTGGACACATGAGTGTACGTGCGTCCACACCAACACACACACAAACACTCGTGTATATGTGTGTGTGAGTGTCTTTCGCCTTGTTTGCCATAGTTTTCGCTTTCGATTTGCTGTGCTTTCTTTCACTTGCTCGACGTTTCAGGCAAAAGGGAAGGAGCTCATAAGCAGTCGAAGGGAGCGAGAGTGTGTGTGAGAGAGAGAGAGAGAGGGGGGCAACACCAGTGAGTGCGTTGCATTCTGTTTTACGTTTGTCTTCCCTCTCCTGCTCCCTCATCACCATCTCGTCCTGCATGAAATTTTCCTGGACACTTTGGAAAATTACTTTCAACATCAGCATCATGCATGGAAAATATTTAGAAACATTTCCATTGTCTTCTTGGCCGTAGCATTATTCATTGGCTGTAACCTTTGTTCAGCTACTTACTGCTAAGAACAGCTCAAATTCTATTGATAATATTCCCCCATAACACACATATACATACATACATGCATATGCATATATGCATCAATGTAAACAACTTGATGGCTATATTCAAGCTGGCGACGCGCCCAAAGGGCATGTCCTCAGTGCGCCTTCAACTTGTGCTGCTATCGAAAATCTACAAAGCTGAAGCTAGAGTCTACAAATTGCTAGTGTGAGAGAGAGAAAGGCAGATGCTCTGCTAAAGCGAAAGCTGCAAAAGTATCGATTGTGCTTTCACTCAATTTTTTCTCTCGATCGATTAGCAGTTTTATGTAAGTTTAACAGAAATATGATTTTTTTTTACATTTTTAAATCAAAAACGTATGAAATATTTAACAAATAAAATAATTTATTAAATAATAATTGTAAACTTATATATAATAAATAATAGTAATCAGTTTAAATTTAATCAATAATAATATTAAATATAAATCTAATAAATAATAATATTAAATTTAAATCTAATAAATAATAATATTAAATGTAAATATAATAAATAATAATATTAAGCTTAAATTAAATTAAAATTAATAAAAATTAAAAATATTATTAAATTTAAATTTGATAAATAATAATATTTAATTAACATTTAATATTATTATTTATTATATTTAAATTTAATAGATAATAATGAATTAATAAATCAATCAAATTAATTATTATTTCAATATAAATTATTTCATTTTTGTAAACTAATAAGACAGAAGAATTTCTCTGCACAATGAACAAGAAAATTTAATAAGAAGTTTCAGAAATAATCATAGTTCGCACATAACAGTTAGCCATTTTAATATTTACGCTCTATTCATGAGATCAAGCGCAGAAAATCATACTCTCTCGCTCTCGCTGAAGGCATGGGACTTCGGTTCTTTTCGTTTATGCTTTCCGTTGAGCACCTTGAGTTGAACTGTTCGTGTGATGCGTATTGAACGAACATCGTTTGGGCTGCGTTAAGATTTACGCTCGCACAATGCGACTGAGCAAGAGCAAGAGTGTAAATAACACAAAAAGCTAACGGCTTTTTCAATAGCGAACACAACACTCGCATACCAATACCAATACAAACAGTCGCGGTGCAGCGAGAGCGAGACACAACAACAACAACTGATTGCAGACGATTGCCGATCGCTCTCTTGAGTGTTTATTAAGAGTGTGAGTGAAAGAGACTGACTGCAGGTAACAAAGATAATAAGAAAGTACAGCTAAAATTGCAAGCGCATTTTGAGAGAATATATACATAACAGCAACTAAAGAGCAAACTAAATTCATTGATATATTACAAAAATTAATAGATATTAAATATATTAATAGCTCAAGTTAAAGCAGTCAACTCTTAACATAAAGTACCTTTAAAGCCTCTCAATCATTTGTTAATCACTTTAATCCCTCTCTTATGCTCTACTCAATTGCAGGATATTCACTTACTTGACTCTTCATTGGATCCGTATTTAGTTGACACATATAGCCGCCTCGATCATCTTCCGATACGGATTTAATGTGCAGATTCCAGGTGTTCTGATCCAAATGGCTGACCGTGACACGTGGATTGTGCGTAATGACGTTCTCGTGTATGGCCTGAATGGCTTTCGTGTCGGCCTTAAGCCAGCCCACCTGTGGAAAAGGGGAAGTGAGAACCGCAGAAATAACATTTACCAAAATACAACCAACCAAATACGAAGTAATACGTGTGCGATTGCGGTTGATTATTGTTATAACTGAGATTTCAGCTGGCATTGCTGGTGTGCTATCATTAATTAGGGGGGAGTGTGTGTGTGTGTGTGTGGGAGTGTGTGTGGGAGTGTTGTACTTACCCGATAGCCGCCCAAGTGGCGCACGTGACAGGTGAAGGTTGCGTCGCGACCCACAGCAACCGAAACATTCGAAATGCTTTCCACAAACTCCGGTTGAAAGGCGCCAATCGCTGTTAGAGAGGGCGAGAGAGAGAGAGAGAGAGAGTGAGAGTGAGAGAGTGAGAGTGAGTGTGTGAGAGTGAGTGTGTGAGAGTGAGATGGGTGCTCTCGGCACCAATAGGAGATGAGATTAGAATGCGTCTGCGGTCTGTGGCAGCGGTTAGTTGTGCGAGTTAATGATATCGCTGACTCGATGGCAACGCCGTGCAACGGCTGCCAAAAACTCCGTGATTTATCGTTTTTAAATGTGCCCGACGCGCCGCTTGCCAAGTTGCAGTTGAAGTTGCAGCAGCCACAAGCCAACACGGCCAACACAGCCAGCCAGCCAGCCAGCCAGCCAGCCAAGAGTCGTGAACCTGACTCTTTAATGCAGCAGCGTGTGGCTAATTGAAGATCAACGCGACTCGCGACTCGAACAGGGTTAAATGGGCGCATTTGGGGGCGCGCGACATACGCAAATATATAAATAATTTATTGAATCATTGAAAATCAAACATTTCACTTGCAAGTTTGCCAAAAAAAAAATATATATATATAAAAAATAAAACTTTTACAGTTGGGGGAGAAAAAAAAAAGGTTTACTGTGGCGGGCGGCGGGAGACGGGGGGCTGCCAGACAGCCGTGCAGGACGTGCGACTAGCGCACAGCCGTTGCCGCAACAAAGTGCCGGGCAAACAGCCACGCCCCCACGCGCCCCTCCATTCACATCTTTGGCCTGGTAATGCATGCAAAAAACTTTTGCCAAACTTGAAATTTAAATATTTATAGACAGTGCCGCTGGCAGCGGCAAGTGCGTCGAGAGAGAGACAGAGAGAGAGAGAGAGTGGGAGAGGGCGCGTCGCACCACTCAAATGCCAGCGTTTGTATTGTACCCACTCTACCGCACCGCAGCAGACCCGCTGTGGGGACTAAAATGTGCTGAATTGACGCAATTGGCCAAAGGCATGATTTATTTCATACTTTTTGCCAGATTTCGTTCGCATATTATTGCAAATGGATATCATTCGTGAGCCGTTCTTTGACATGGGGTATAGCTGCTCGGCTCCTGTTCCATTTACATCTCTATTGTGGGACAACCTAAACGACTCTGGCATGCATTTAAGCCTTGCATTCATTGCACTCAATTCAAATAATTTGCATATTTGATTTATGAATGCCAAAGCAAAGGTAAGCCAGAATCTTATCTGCCAATCGGCCACAAAATGGAGCTGACTCAGCTGGCCAACACACAGCATACCTGTGTGCTGGCTTAGCTTTCAATTTGATGGCCAAGACTCAATTAAGATTATATATGTTAATCATTTATGTCACAATTATTGCAATGCCATTTTCGAATATGCCAATCAAACTCATGCATCGCATCGCAACACTGACCTCAATTTGAGTGTTGGAAAATATTTAATGCATTTCAGCTAGCGAGTAAATGAGCTAAACTTGAAGACTATAAGTAAGCCTAGGCATTGTCAGAGTTTTAGTAGCAATAGTAAAAGTACTAGATACCAACACTGTTAGGCAGTGTTGAAAAACGCCAATCTAGTGTTGCATTTTCGCTATCAGGCTAGCAAGCTGAGCTTGAAGACTGTAAGTGAGCCTAGACATCGTCAGAGTTTTAGTAGTAGTATTAGTAGATACTACTGTTTAGCAGTGTTGAACAACGCAAATCTAGTGTTGTGAAGAATTTATTGCATTTAAACTATCAGCCTTAGCGACTATAAAGAAGCCTAGGTATTGCCACATCTTTAGTGGCCGTTGCAACACTGTTTAGCAGTGTTGAAAAGCGCACTACAGCTCTAACAGAAAATTTAGTGTTATAAAGGCTAGATTAGATTTAAAATATCAGATATAGCAGCTAGGCTTAAGCCTAGGCATTGTCATAGTGTTAATAATGCTTACAATACTAAATACTATTTTGCAGTGTTGAAAAACGCAGTGTTGCACTAACAATAATTCTAGTATTGTTAACGATTTAATACATTTCAGATGCGAGGTTTATCAGCTATACTTATAGAGTATCACTAAACCAAGCCTTTCTCTAATTTCATTACAGTTGACAACACTGCGAAGCAGTGCTGCAAATCGTCAGGCAGACAAACATATTTAATGTTGAACAAAATGTAGTATTCATTTTATTATTATTATTATTATTATTATTATTATTATTATTATTATTATTATTATTATTATTATTATTATTATTATGAACTTGTAATCAGTAATCAGTAAACCAAATTTGAGAACATTATCAAGTTCTAGTAAACAATTAGAAACATTGCTAAACAGTGTTGCAAAACAACGCAGCAAACAGCAAAGTTTGGCAACTAATTTACTAGAAGAAAAGTTTTAAATCAAATTGTATTTAACATTATCAAGTTGAGTGAAACAGAAATTAATTTCAGTGTTGCAGAATGGAATGCGAGTTAACATAATTGTTGAAGTAACTTGGCCAAATCGCAGCTAGCCCAAGGCCAATTTGTAAAAGGCAGTGGCTAACCAGGCATCACTTAATTTGTAAAATATACATACACACATTATCTATATATACATATATATATATATTTATTTAGCAGCGGCGAATGCATATAACAAGCCAGTGTTGGTAAACTGCTGCTGCTGCTGCTGCTGGGCGTCTGTGGTTGCAGCTGCTGGATTTATTTGCATGGATTTTGTTGCTGCAATTGTTGAAGCGAGAAACCAAGACGGACTGACCGACTGACTGACTAACTGACTGACTATGTTTTTCATTAACATTGTAAGAGAGCGCCGGGGTCTTGACTCAGATCTCGTATCAAAATCAACAACAGCTAAAAGTTGAGGCAACAACAAATCCTTGCTGCAAATTGCAGCAGCACACGCAAAGTCAGAGATAGAGACGGACAAAAGGACCTGCCGAAGGACTTGCAACGCCAAAGACACATACTAGCACACATACACACACACACACACACACACACATTGAGACAGCGGCCAAACAAGCTGCACTCAGTTGTAGTTCCTGCCTGGCTGGCTGCGGCTTGTTTGTCAATCTGTTCAACTGGATGCCAAAACGAGTAGGTGGAGCCTTCAGCATTGTGCCAATTTCAATGAACTTGTCGGCCCCCCGAGGTTGAGGCCCTGTTATGCTGTCGCAGTTGCTCCACACACACACACACACACGCACACATCCTTTGCCGGCTGGCCAGGCTGCGCTTAGCTCCCGTTTAGCTGGCCTGCTTTCGCAGCACTTTGCATTTTCCGGTCACAAGAATTGAAGCAGCGCCAAGTCGCGTGTGCACCCAAAGTCAATTAACCCATGCCCGTCGGTCAGCAGTCCATAAAGCAAACCTCGCCCCACAGCACCACAGTGGAGCAGTGGCTCCACTCGCTCCGCGCGCCGCCGTCGATGTTTTTCACATTTTCGCACGTTATCATAAATTTTGGCGTCTCCGCTGGGACTCGGGGCACTGGCATCTGCAGGCAGCTTCATTTCAATTTTCTTAGCCGCTCTTCGGCTGTCGTGTGGATCCATTTGGACACCACCCCAGCCCATGCTCCACTGCTGTCAGTTTGGCAGGACTGCGCCTGCCAATGCTGCTCCCAAAGTTTAAATCACACAACGACAATGAGGATTTACCAAAGCAAATTTATTGTTAAGGACATTGGCAAAAGTTAAGCTTGTATTTGTCAATGTGTGTGTGCGTGTGTGTGTGTGTGTGTGTGTCTATGTGTGTGTGTGTTAATAAAGTGTCTTGGCCTGCGTATGTGTATATGGGCCAACAAAATATATGGCACAGCCACCGGCAGACCCCCCACCCCACCCTCTCTTGGTTCAAGGTGCGCCCAGACCAAAGACATCCAGCTACAAAGATGCCAATCTGCATGGCACCTTTTTTTATGGTGCGCACACACAAATCCCTGCGCCAAGCGCCAATGATAGGTGATAATGGCAAATTTTGAGAAGGCTGCTCGGAATTGGCAGACCCAGCCACCAAGCAGCAGCCAAAAGACAAAACTTGAATAAACAGCGACGACTGGCAGACACCACGACGCGCTGACGAGGCATTCAAGTGCCTGCAGCAGCTGAACTCTAGCTATAGCCTATACCCTATATACCCTATCGAGGGCTTTTAAGTAGGCCTATTGTAGACTTCAAATGTCTCATATAATTAATGCCTAAATGGCAGGCTCACAAATCGATATTTATCGATGCGCAGTGTGTGTAGGGTTTTGTTGGAAATTGTCTTGGATAAACTTGGTTTTTGCTTTAGAATTCGTTTCTTAATTTAAAAAGCGCTGAATATATATAAATAAATTAATATATAGTATATAAAAAACAGTCACTATGGCTAGCTATCGATATTTAAGCATAGAGGTTATCGATACTTAGCTGTTATCGATAATCAGCTAAACGGCATGAGGAGAAGAAAAAAAAGACTTCAATTCGTAAGCAAGAGAGAGAGAGAAAGAGAGAGAGAGAGAGAGTCGTGTGAATAATTAACTTGATATTGAAATTAAATCTTTCAAAATATATGTAACAGAATTCGGTTACCGCGACTCCGCTTATAGCGTTCGTACGGTTATAACGACGAAAATTCTGGTTCTCAAACAAACTTATATGAGCAAGCTTACATGCTTATAGCGTCTTCAGTGTATAACGACGCTCAAGGGATCGTCGTTATACACTGAGCGTCCCTTGAGCGTCGTTATAAGCGCATTCTGCTGTATGTCGATCGCTTAGATATGTTTTATAGACATAAATACAGCTTGAATCGAATCAGCTTGACATTTGGCATATTTCAACTCTACTTAACACTAGAATTTTATATTCTATTTATTACAAAAGTAATATTGCTAAAAGCAAAACTCTATATCCAGGCAAATTAAACTTAGCTCTGATTATAGCAAAAGCTATCTCATGTAAGTATATATTGGCATGTATAGCTATGTAAATAAATGTTCGTATTTGAAGATTTTGTATTTATAGTTTTTATAGATTTTTTTTTAATCATCTGGAGAGATTTACTAAAAATTAGGCATCAATCTAACTGGATATACATAAGTTCACTTAAAATTAAAAAAAAATAAGATTTAACAAATTTAAAATAAATAGACAAACAAAATTTTTTAATAAAAAAAAATTTAACTTTTAAAAATTGTGTAACAATTAAAAAAACATATAATTTAATATTAACTTTAAACAATTTTCAAAGTATTTATTATTAATATTACTTATATTATTAATATTATTTATTTATTATAATTATTATTATTATTTACATATTATTATTATTATTATTATTATTATTATGATTATTTATATATATATATATATTGTTTATTTAAAATATTTTAGCTCCAATTATACAAAATTAAAAAAATATATTATTTAATTTTAAACAATTTGTAAAATATTTATTATTATTATTATTATTTATATATATTATTTATTACAAATATTTGAGCTCTAATTCTTCAAACAATTTAATCAAATATTTTTTATTATTTATTTATTTATTTAATATTTTAGCTCTACTTTTACAGACAATTTATTCGAAGCTCTAAGCAGGCTCCATTCATAAAAGCAAAAAAAAATAAATAAATAAAAAAAAATAAATCAATAAATAAAATAAAATAAATAAATAAATAAATTTTAAAAAATAAATCGAAAAACTTTATAATATATTTATATGTATTAACAATTAATATGTAGCATTGCTGATGAAAGTTTTTCAGTTTGACTGGAAAATTCCTAAGAAAATTTGAGCATAAAGCGAGCTACGTATTGATGAAAGCTTTAAGCAATATTTAGTTATTGATTTGTGCTAAAATCTAAGATACCCTATATATTTAAGACAGGGTATGCCAAGCATTACATAAGCCAAAGAGAGACTAGTGTGTGCGTGTGTGTGTGTATAAAATCAAATGGCCAAGTTAGTCTCTGTTGCCAGTTTTGTTTGGCCGTTGAACTAGCTAGCTACCACCGAATAGCAAATAACAAATGATGGCTGCAGCAACTGGCAGTAACTGGCGGCAAGTGGAGGCAAGTGGTGGTCGCGGTTGGTGGCAACTGCGCCTAATGGCCAGACGGCCAGCCAGCCAGCCGCACGACTTTGGGCGCACATTTGCATTTTTTACAAATCGTCGTCTACAACTTGTAGCACTCGCAATTCAATTTGCAACAAGACAAAAAAAAAATGTGAGGCAGAAGAAGCTGAAAAACAACAAATTTTGGAGAAAAATTCAATTTTAGATTTTTGTTTTTTTTTCGTTTTTTAGTCTTAACAAACGTCTTGCAATTAATTGTGTCTTGATTTTTGTTTCACACTTTGAAATGGGTTCGCAGCCCTTTCTTAGTGGCCAAGCGTTGCAAATGAGCGACGAGTTGCTTTTAATTGCCAAAGTTTTCATAGCCATAGCCCAGACCCCCCTCCTAGCGCACTCCCCCTCCTTTGTCGCATTGCCCCATCTACAAATTTGGGAATCCGTTTTGAATCAGCATGACGTATCGGAATTCACCTTGCATAAACACATTTAATGTAGGCATATTTAATTATAGAAATTGTTTTTGAATCTATTTCGATCTCGGTTTCGATTTCAATATTGTTTATGAACTTTCAACTGAATGTGATGAATGTTTACTCGGACTTTGCGCTAATTAAATAAGTGATTTACTGCAAGTTTTAGACTGGCTTCTGAATTGATTGGTAATTTAATAGAATATTAATTCAAGCTTTTTATCATTATCTATTTATATTATCATTACAATGGAATACTAAAGACCAGCTAAAGTGATCTACTCTTGATGCTGACTGTATTATGTATTATTGTGTATTTACTATGTATTACTATGTATTTAGTAGTCCTAGGTGACTTAGTCGATCATAAGAGTGAGCATATCTTGTCCTGCTCGTCTGTCTCTTCGTTCAAATATACTTCCGTTCGCCCGTTTATCCGTACTTAAATCTATTGGACTATCCGTTTATCCATTCGTCTTCATTTGTTCATCCGTCAGTTCCTTCCATTCGTCCGTGTATTGGATCGTGCTGCCGCCTATACGCCCACCCACCCACTCGTCTATCCGTTCATCTGTTCGTTCGTCCATATATACATTCAATAGTTCGCTCCTGCAATCATCCGTCCATTAGTTTGTTCGTTCATCCCTTCGTCCCTCCCTCTATTCGTCCCTCCATATATTCATCCGATACTTCATCCGTTCATCCGTTCGTTAGTTCTTTAATCTGTCCGCTTCTTCATTCAACCGTCCATCCATCCGTCCATCTGTTCATTCATCCCTTCATCTGTTCACCCTTCCATATATGTACAACCGATAGTTCATCCGTCCGTCCATGCCACCGTCCGTCCATCCATCCGTCCGTCTGTTCGTTCATCCCTTTATCTGTCCGCCCTTCCACATATGTATTCATCCGATAGTTCATCCGTCCGTCCGTATGTCCACACGTCCGTCCTTTCGTCCTTCCATCTGTTCGTCCGTCCATATATTCATCCGATACTTCATTCGCTCGTCCGTTCGTTAGTTCTTCAATCTGTCCGTCTGTTCGTTCATCCCTTGCACATATGTATTCATCCGATAGTTCATCCGTCCGTCCGACCGCCCGTCCGTCTGTTCGTTCATCTCTTCATCTGTTCGTCCGTCCATATATTCATCCGATACTTCATCTGTTCGTTCGCTCGTTAGTTCTTCAATCTGTCCGTCTGTTCGTTCATCCCTTCACATATGTATTCATCCAATAGTTCATCCGTCCGTCCGTCCGTCCGTACGTCTACAGGTCCGTCCTTTCGTCATTCCATCTGTTCGTCCACTTATCCCTTCATTTGTCCATCGAACCAGTTGAACAGTTCTGGATTAAAACAATATTCAGCTTCACTTTTAAGAGCTTATTTCATACATTTTAAGAGCTCTCAACTGAAGTACATAGATTCTCTCAGAAATATTGAATGCTTCACATATATTTCGGATGCCAAGTGAATACCAACAGAATGTAAATCCTTAATACTCGAAAGTTGTAACTGATGCTGAGCTCTTTAATTGCTGTTTAACTTCTTATCAGATCTAGATGTTTATAGATGCTATGCAAATTTGACTGAATTAAAGCACTTCTAGAAATCAAAGCAGCTTGATATATTAATATATAATATATTAATAAATAAATATTTATATATTTTACTATTTAAAATATTTAACGCTTTGCATTTAAAACAATTCACAAAATGTGTGAGGTTTTTTCTTTTTAAATTTAATACGATTAAATGAAAGCACGCATTAAACCTAAATGGAAGCTGCGCGTCTGTTAAAAGCGCAACTTTAAGGTTTTTTGCCAGTTTTTTATTATTTTTTTTTTTTTACATGCAACATGCAGTGTGTGGGCATTGCTGGTGGCGTTGGTTGTAAAGTACTTAGCGACAAAACTTGCGCGACCTTTTTGGGTTTTTTTTTTTTTTTTTCAAGCTAAGCCTTTAATACATATGCATGTGTGTGCGTGTGCTGCAATGTGTTGCATAAGTGGCGGTCAGCGCAAGCCAACTCGTTGGCAACAGCTCCGTGAGGCGAGTGAGTCGTGGTTGATGCAGAGTCAGCGGTGCGTGGGTGTCCGCTTGCGGCTGGCTGCGGTCACATACTCTAAAAGCTAAAGAACCGCCACAGCTACTGCGATGCGACCTGAACTGAACCGAACTGAACTGAACTGTGGAGCCATCCAGTCGTATCAATTAAGATACCCGAGGGACAATCCGGTCGAATGCATAGAATTAACAAAGTGCCAAAAGCTTTGCTATCTGACTGCCCGTCAATTCGTCTGTCCCTCTGTCTGTCCCTCTGTCTGTCCCTGTGCAATATATTGCGGTTTGGCTTACAGTTTATTAATGCACATTGCGTATTTGTTTAAAGTGCGTACGATCTGTGCCCCGCCTGCCATGCGGCACGTGGGGCAAGTAGCTTATCATTTATGGCTGCTCAGTTCACGTTTTCAATTGCAGCCACATGCTGGGCAATTAATTTGCATTTCATTGATATGCACACTCACACACATGCAAACATTTAGCTCTGCTCCTCTCTCTCTCTCTCGCTCTCTCTTGCTCGCTCTCTCGGTCACTCCCTTGCACCTCTTGCAATATTTGTTTAGGATTATTATCGGTTATTAATGTTGCTGTAATTGAAAATTATTTTCACTTTTATGCTTATCATTATCAGCGACCATTACAACTGCCAACTGGCAACTGGCAACTGGCAACTGGCGCTGTGGCATGTGCGGCGGCCAGGGTGGGCGTGGCTCGCTGCCTCGCTTAATATATTCGCAAACGCATTCGCATTGCATCATTATCACTGGGGAATTATTGTTTACCGAGATTTAAGCGCCCTTTTCAATTTTATGTTCATGCATCACACACACACACACACACACACACATATGCATGTATATATATAATAATTATGCACTGCCCCATTGCTCATTATGCCGTTTATTCATCTGCCAATTATTCACATACATTTACTTTCCTGCTTTCTGTTTCTGTTTTTCTTTTCAACTTTTTTTTTTTCCTGATTAAATTTTTATATATTTTTTTTTTTATCTAAAAGAGCAGTTAATTGAACATGATTTAAGAACCGATTACAATGTACAGCATTTCATTGCAGTTTGTTAAGATAAAATTGATATAAAAAAAAAAGAAAAATTTGATCTGCTTGAATATTGCAAAATATGCGCTTTAAAGTCTCTAAATATCGGTTAGGACAAAATAAAAAATAAAAATAAATAAATAAATAATAATAATATAAAATAAATAAATATAATAATAAAATAGGAATTCAATTATTGTAGAAACTAATAAATATTTAATTATTAAAATTCAATTTTTATATTTTACACATAACTTTTTGATCGATCTTCATAGAATCATAACATTAACTCACATGCCAAATTTCAGCATTCTAGCTTTAACGGTGTGGAAGATACGTTTTTGCCGATTTGCCACGCCCCCAATATGCATAGATATTTACGCCGTAACTTTTTGAACTTGGGTTGTCACCCCGAGTATACATTCCAAATTGCAGCTCTCTAGCTCAGCATTTAGTATGATTTCTGGCCTATGGGCGTTAGAGCTTTCCGATTTGCCACGCCCCTAGTGGGCGTATCGGCAAAATTTTTACACTTTATAATTCGAGAGCATACGCGAGTATATGTTCCAAATTTCAAGCCTCTAGCTCTACGGACAGACGAACGGACGGGCAGACAGCAAGACGCACATTGCACAAACCCAATATACTCTTTTTCCCCTTTGGGAACAGAGTATAAAAAAAAATTATTCGAATTGTTTTGGGCAGGAAATTTGTAATGGAAAATGGCAAATATAATTTTCAAATATACAAATTATAAATTTAAGTCAAATAAAGGGATTTTCTCACTCTTTTCTATGAATAATTAACTGGGATTAAAAAAAAAAAAAACACATAAAATAAATTAAAATAATTAAAAATAAAAACACACACACATATAAAATAAATAAAAAATTAAGCAAAAATAGAAAAACAAACTGAGAAATTTTAAAATAAAAAAAAATAATAATATGTCTGTTGAAAATAAGTAAATTATTAATATGCATCAAAAACTTTTCAGGATTGTTAAAACTATTCAAGGAGTAAAACACAAAAAAAAAAAAAAAGAAAATAATAATAATAATTATAATTTGCATTTATACAAAATTTATATATATTACAAATATTTTTATTTATTTTATTTATTTATTGTTACTAAGTATTAATTCTAAATAAAAAAATTTTTTTAAGCCAGAGCGACAGAGGCCTTCAGGCAATATTAAAAATATATTTATAAAAAATATTTAAGACTCGCATTATACAGCTCTATATACTATTTATTATTTCTCTCTCTCTCGCTCTCTCTCTCTCTCTCTCTCTCACTCTCTCTCTCTCTCTCTCTCGCTCAATTTGCCATGACTAATTGATTTGCTATTTTGGAAACTGCACAAGCTTTTCATAATGCTTCATTCCATTGTCTCAATTACTCAAATACTGTATTCATTGATGCATTTGTCTTGGCCCAATTACCGGTTTCGAATGTTGAATGACAATGGAATTTCATAGCAAAAATGTTGAAAATTATTTCAACTTTAACTGCAAGAGAACTATGAAATGTTACATTTGATTGCGCTCTTCAATTGCTATAGCATTTTAGCTTCTGTTGCAATTGCAAGCTTAAGAAATCAAAGGGAAAAATATTAAAAAAAAAACGTGAATTTTTACTTATTTATTTATTTATTTATATCAGTTAGAGTTAATGTTAAATTAAAGCTAACTAAAAGCTAAAGCCTTGGCTACTGAGGCCTTCGGCTTGATTTTTGCTTGATTTATTTCTTTTAAATAAAAAAAGAAATATGTAAGTTTTATAAATGAGTAAAACTTTTGAATGCTATGCATAGTTTTTTATTATTTTTCTTTTCTTTTAGCTGAATTTAGTATATTAAATTTTTTTAATTTTTTTTTTTTTATATATTTGAATTGCCAATCAAATTATTTATTTATTTTCATTTTCTGCCAGATTCTTTACTGAAATTGAATTTCACATTTAATTTCTACAATAAATATTTACAAATATTAAATGTTGTGCCAAGTTTGCGCATTGAAAAATAAATATGAAACATAGACATACACATAGATAAATAAAATGTATAAAATTAAGAAATAAAACTGTTATACACAGACTTGAGCCGAGAGCCTCAAGGACATTCCGGTCATCGGAATCGCTCTTAGATCATGCACAAAAATTTAGCTCGAATGGAACTATTTGAAGAGTTAAACTCGAATTAAAGAGCATAAGACTCTTGTTTCTTGTTCTTATGCTCGCTGTGTGTAAAGAGCATATTAGTTTAATGCAGCAGAGACTGAGCATTTGGTAGAGTTCATAAACATGTCTGGCCTCAGCTAAGAAAGTGTTTATCCCTCTTGATATACCCATTAGCAGCCCAGCCTGGGGCTCAGCAATACTTGTAAATATATAGCATATACGAAGCTCTACATATATACAAATACACATACATATAGATGTGTGCATTAACAATTGCACATGGTAAGTGCTCGATAGTGATATAAAATCAATTGCTGAACTTCATTTGTAATAATTACTTTTGCACACGGCCGCAGGCAGCGATAAAACTGAGTTTAAAAAAAAAAGAGAGAAGTAAAAAAACGAGGTAATTTTTGTGCAATTAAATCAAAAGGTAAATCGGTTTGTACATATGTTGGCAATGAGGCTCGTTTTTGGTTTGGTGTCATTGCCAGACGGATGGACGGACGAACGTATGGCCGGACTTTGTAGTCTGTTTAATAATATATAAAAAAAATAAAAAATAAAACTCTCCGTCCGTTGTCTTTGGCTGTCGATTTCTGTTTTTGCCATTCACTTAATATTTTCGTTATTTATTTATTTATTTGTTAATTTATTTGTTTATTTGTTTGCTATTTACACTGTTAAGTGCCAATGGCAATGCCACGAAAATCCCGCCAACAGTGAGCCTCGCACAGGACAATGATAACGCATTTTGCATATAATTATTGATTTTATAATACATTTTGGATTATATTAGAGTAATACACTTGATGCACTGCATATTAATGTGAATATATATATATATATGTATATGGAACTAGTATATGATATTTACAATAGATAAATTGAGCTGCTGAATGGAAATCCTAAAGCTCTCTGCCAAGACTTCAAATAAATGAAATTATTTTGAATTGAAATCAAAGCGAGTTCAATTTTACAATTTATTTTCGGCATATTTAAGAGAATTCATAACAATTTGAATTTTTATCTATTACATTGCACATCAAACTATTTTCAATATTTTCAATATTTTTCGAAAATTATTATATACAACAAATTTCGCCTCTTTATTTCTCTATCTGCAGTCGAAGAGCTACAAAAGTAATTATCATAAGTAATTGCCTCTTTCAAGACCCACACATGCATATATTTTGTTGATAATAAATTACATGTACATTGGCGCAGCGAAGAAATGGGAAAATGAGCTCCGTGGCTCTCAGGCTTTTTCCACATTTAAAATAATATTTTTCTGTCTTTATAATATTTGAAATTTCAAATGGATTTTTAAAAATATTAATGTATATTAATCTACAAATTTATGATAATATTTAATTTTAAAAATAATAAAAATTATGATCACTTAACAATAAAAAAAAAATGTTGTTTACTTTCTGCTCAATCTCTTTTATTTCTCTTCTTTTATTTAGTTTATTTTTCTCTCTTAAAATTCGTTTGTGTTATAGACTCAAAAAGTTACAACTTTTTATATTTTTTAATTATTATATTTAATTAATTTTAATTTTTAGTTGTATTTGAGATTTTTAATAATTTATTAAAATCCTCCATTTATAAAAATTATATTTAAATGTTTTTTAAAGCATTTTTGTTATATATTAGAATCTTTATAAATATTATATTTATAAATATTTTAGAAATTTCTATTCAAAAACTGCCTATGTACTGAAAATATTATATTTTTCTATTTTCCCTGCTTTTATAAAAAATATTTGAAAATATTTTTTTTAATATTATCATTTTTTAAATATTTGATTATTTTGATTATTTTACTTATTTAATTTTTTATTATTTTACTTTATTTATTAGTTTTAACGATGTTTGAGTAACAAGCTCAAAAACTAAAGCCCTTAATTTTTTAATAAAAAAAATAGCTAAATAAATAAATGAAACAAATTTTGAATAAAGTTTTAATAAAAACTATTTTATGCCCACACAATCAATGTCAATCAAATATCAAAAAGTCAACTCAACACTATATATTCACTGAATGCTTAAGATAATCCTTATTACAATGAAAATATGCTTCGTATTTAGTTCGATTGATTGCTTCATTACCTTCGACGAGCGCGACTATCAACAGAACTGCGATCAGCATTTTGTCATTGCGATCGATGAGCACCAGATAGAAGCGATAGAGCTGCAGCTTAGAGACGATGCGCATTAGAGCCTGATTGTTATTGATATTTAACACTTATGCAGTGCAGATTAATGGCTTGCAATTCCTAGAGAGCTCTGAGCTCGAGCAGTCAGACATTTGGGCAATTCAAGCGTGGCACATTAACATTTTCTTTCTCACACTAGCACAAAATGCAGTCAAAAAAAAAAAGAAGAAGAAGAATATATATTTATATATATATATTTGTTTATATATATATAGGTAGCTAGCACACACGGACACGCATATGGCTGATAATCGAGATACGATTTTGCTGAGACACGCGCGAATGAACTGTTGAGAACCGTGTGTGTGTTTCAGTGCCTGCTGTGCTGCGTGGAAGCCAACTGGCTGTTGGGAACGTTGTTGATCGACTGAAAGCGTCGCCGCGTCGCTGACGGCGGCCGTACAGCATCCCGAACGCGCGGCCGATGTGCCGTTCGGGTGGTGGGCAACGGTTCGGCAATGGCTGTCGTTGGCACAGCCGTTGGATGCTGGCTGCTGGCGACGGCCGAGTCCCGTTGCCGAACGAACGAGCTGCGAAACGTCGTTGCCAATTGTCGAAGTGGATTTTCGAAACGAATGGCATCCACCATGTGCCACTTGCCGTCCACACGGCTGCCACGTGGTGGATTGCATTGTTCGTAGATGGCAGCGGCGAGGCGTCGGTGCACAGCGGCCGTCGGCACATGCGCAGCGTGCCGCGAGGGAGGAGTGTCGACGCGTGCTTCTGACAAATGGTACGACAATTGCTACAAGCTGTGGTGGCATTTGGTGGCTTGGGTTTGTGGCAAGCGGCAACGCGGTTGGGCGCCTGAGTCAGACACGGCCGGCTGCCTTAGGAGTGCCACCAACAGCCAAGCCAAGGCAAGCGCTTCGGCATTTGCTTCGCCTTTTTTTCTACTGCTGCTACTGCTGCTCCTGCTGCTGCTCCTGCTGCTGCTGCTTGTCGGTTATCATGCAACTGACGCTGCTGGCATCAGGCATCGGGCATCCGCAAAGGCCTAATCATCATCAGCCCAAAAAGGTACGAGCTGTAGATGAAAGCCTGCCGTTTACTGTTTGATTAACTGCCGCAAGTGAATGCCTGATGGAACCTGATGCTGCAAGAGTTCACATCTCTCTTTATCTCTCTCTCTCTCTCTCTTATATTTCTCTTTCGCCTGAGATTGGCAAATGTGGCAGGTCCCATAGATTAAGCTGCAGCTGCAGCTGCAATTGTCCAGGCCAGGCAAAAGCGTCAATCATGCAACCCAATGCCAAAAACTTTTTGCCCACAACTTGGCCAACTGAAAGTTTTTAATGCGAATTGCATTTTGCAATCAGCGCTGCAGAAACAATGTGGGAGCGAGAGAGAGGGAGAGAGAGAGGCTGAAGGGGGGTGATAGCATCATCATCATAATTTTCAATTTCTCAATGTCCCCATAGATAATGGTCGCCAACAGGAACCGATCAAACTGCAAATGACAAAAATAACAAAAGCTGCAAAACTGAAATTTAATTGAACTTCAACTTTTGGTCGCTGTCAGGCCGCCAGAGACAAGGCCAGCAGCCAGCCAAGAGCCAAGAGCCAAAAACATGTCCACGGCCCAATCGAAAATCTCAAGTTGTCTTCAAAATGAAATTGAGCGCACAGCGCCACAAATGCCACAGAGCAGCAGGAGCAGCAGCAGCCGGAGCAGCAGCAGGAGCAGCAGCAGCAGCAGCATCAAAGTCTGCAGCTCAACCAGGAGCTGACAATTCAAAGTAAGGCTGTCAAACCTGTCGCCAAGTGGCTTAATTATCCAATAGACGATAGACGTGACATGACGTGGAGACCAGAGAGCGAGAGAGGGAGAGAGCTAGCGCCTGTTAGGTGGTGGGAGCTGAGGTATTTAACTTGTCAGCGAACAGCGAACGTCACTCATATTAAATTACGAATATACTTAGGCGCAGCTAGCGTGTGGGCGTGGCCAAGCGTTTGGCAATAAATGTAACTCAATTAGAAATGGAGCAAGTTTTGTAAAGCTGTCAGCTGAGCTCAGCTCAGTCCCAAAGCACAATGCCGCAAATATGCAATTAAAGCGTATTTCTTTTTCTCTCTAACTCACTCGCTGCCTCTCCCTCCCTCACTCAATGCTTTCTTTCTGTTTTGTTTGCAACACAAGTTTTTGGGTTTAATGCAATTGCTGTTGTTGTTTCTATCTAAAGAAATCAAAGTGCGTATGCAAAAGTTTGACAGCTCCAAAAGCTGCAATTATGCCAGCTACAAAAGGTACAAAGGGAGGGCGAGGCGTGTGGGCTCTGCAGCTGACAAGCAACGCATATGCTGCTCCAATAAAAAGTTGCTGTGACAAAAGCAACAACAACAAAATGAATGAAGAACAAAAAACAAAAAAAAAAAAAAAAACAGCATTAAAAAGAAAACAACAACGAGCAACGAGCTGAACAAAGAAATCAAAAACTTTTGTTTCTAAAACTCATGTTGAAATCCGCACACGTTCACACACACACGCACACCAGCAGCTTGTGGGTGAATTTTGGATTTTGGAAAAGTGTTGCCAGCCAACAACAAAGAGACACATGCTGCAGCTATAATAAGTATGCAGCAGCAGCGACGGCGGCAGCGGCAGCGGCAGCGCAAGTTCTTGGTTTCTTGCTTGTTAGGTGTTAAAACAGGCGGAAGTTAGAGGCCAGGTACTCGAAGACGAACACACACACAGAGACAAAGACCACCCACACAGCTACTCTACTCTATATGAAGCAGGCACAGTAACTGCAGCTGCTGCTCCTCCTCCTGCTGCTGCTGCCAGGTGAGTATGGGTGCGTTTTGGTGTGCCCTGTGTTTACGTGCACGTGTGCGCCAGACTCATGTACTCTGTACGTGTGCCAAACTGCTGGCAACAATGTGCTGCATGTCTGTGTGTGTGTGTGTGTGTGTGTGTGGGTGTAGTCACACATTTCAATTTGCATGTGTTAGCAACAAACTTTTGATAAGTGTTACTCGTATTACTCCAGCACAGACAGATACGCACACACACACACACACACACACACACACACACACACACACACACATGCTAGAAATTGAAACTTATTGTCAAAAAGCTCACATAGGCACCTCTACATACATATCTATACATATATTTTTATATGTTATATATATATATATCAATAACTGGCAGTACATATTGCCACAATTACTTTTAGACTCTACGTGCCACAGACCAAAACAAAACAACTTGAAAAACATATGCAAAATAAACCTGAGGGAGAGTGACGAAGAAGAAGAAGAGGAGTTTGGCATATGTCTACTAGCTAGCTCCATATCTGTGATATGGACAATTTATCAAAAATCAAAACAATCGTACTGCAGAAGTAAGCATTACGCTAGTCGACTAGAAGTTTCCCTAAATCCCATTCAATCTGGGTTTCTAAAGATACAAACATAACAGAAATTAAAAATAAAAAAAATCTTAAATTAAATTTGCAAATTAACAGTATATTATTATGAAATATACTAAAAAATAAAAAATAAAAATGTTAAATAAATAGAAATTGAAAAAAAAACCCACTCGAATCAACATCTATCGCCTCTTCATATTTTGTAATAATAATTGAATAATAATAATTAAAAAAAAAATACATTCATAAAATAAATAATAATTGGAATACGTTCCACATCGCATCTACCGTTTTTTTTGATATTTATAAAAATAAAATAATAATTAAATAATAATAATAAAATATTTAAAAAATAATTGAAATAGGTTCCACATCGCATCTACCGTTTTTTTTTCATATTTGTAAAAATAAAATAATAATAATAAAATATTTTAAAAATAATGGAAATAGGTTCCACATCGCATCTACCGTTTTTTTTTTTGCATATTTGTAAAAATAAAATAATAATAATAAAATATTTTTAAAATAATTGAAATAGGTTCCACACCGCATCTACCGCCTCTTCGTATTTAAAAAAAAATAAACTAATAATTGAATAATAATATTAATAATAAAATATTCCCAACTTAAATAGTAATTGAAATAGGTTCCACACCACCTGGAAGTGAGCCTCGTTTGACGCCCATCGACTCTACCAGCAACGTCTCTTCACTGAACGAAAAATGCTTGAAGCGAATACAATAAATTAAAATTTTACAAAAAAAAAATAAAATAAAATAAAATAAATAAATAAATTTAAAAAAAAAAACAAAACCAAAAAAAACTAAATTAAAATGAAATTTTAAAATTTTATTAAAATTACAATAGAAAGAACTAAAGAAGAAAGAACTAAAGCAATTACTCCTCCTAATTTATTAGGAATTGATCGTAAGATTGCATAAGCAAATAAAAAAAGTCATTCAGGTTGAATATGAGCTGATGTTACTAAAGGAATAAAATTATCAGGGTCTCCTAATAAATTAGGGTTAATTAAAATTAAGGAAATTAATGCAAAAATTATAATAATAAATCCTACAATGTCCTTGTATGTAAAATAAGAATGGAAGGGAATTTTAACTGTATTTGAGTTTAAACCAATAGAATTATTTGAACCAGTTTGGTGTAAAAATAACAAATGAATTATAGTTATTGGTAATTATAATTAATTATATAATTATAGTTATATTGGTAAAATTTAGAGCATCCAAAAGATAATCATATTTATAAAAAAATTATAAAATATTTATTGGACCAAATACAAAATTGTGCGAATCCAGCTATAAAGATATAAGATATATTCCATTTTATAACACCATTTTTTACACAAAGGCGTGAACAGCTAAGGAATTATTGAATAAAATTTAATAAATATTTAGCAAAAAAATTAAAATAAAAAAATAATAATAATTGTCAAACTCTAGCTCTTATAGTTTCTGAGATCGATACATTTACATATACGTACGGACGTAGAGGCAAGCAAGTCCGAAACGACTCACCTCGCAGATTAAGTATAGATCTATCTTATGGAATCTGGCACACCTGCTTCTGCCTGTTATATAGAGTTTTACAAACACTTCGTACCCTGATTTCAGTTTCTCCATGTATACAGAGTATAATAAAAAGAAAGAAGCTTAGTATGTGCCTGGTAGCTGGCATAGATATGGACACTTTATCAGAAATCTAAACAAACATTTTAGCTTCGGCCTGAAATACAAACCCAAATTTAATTTAGTAAGCAAATTACATTTTGAAGCAAATTCAATCAAAACTTTTGCTAAATGACTGCAAATTGGAAAAGAAAAGGTGCGTTTGCTGTGCTAGTTTGGCCTATACTAGGTGTATTCTGAGAGTAAAGCGAACTAAAATTTGTAGTGAGTATATAGGCGGGATGTTATTTCAATTCTCTTGGCTAGAGTTGATGGAAATACCTACAATTCGTACTGTTGCTTGGCTCGTTCTAGCTCACTGAACTGTACTCTTTACCTAGACAGAGGCAGCTCAATGACCATTTAATAAGAGCGGGAATATTTATTGGAATAGATTCATGCGAGAGCGCGAAGCGCTACTGAGATCTGAATCTAATAGAGAGAGCTTCGGTCTTGATCGGCTCTCTACTTTACCTTCCTTCAGTTATTCAGATAAGATTAAGAGCTTTTAGCCTCCCTCGAGCCTCATTTCTATTGAGTTTTCAGCATATTTTCTATCAGACTTTCAACTTGATTGCATTTTGTTGCATCTTCGATTTCTTTGACTAATGATGGCCTAGTCAACGTACTCCATAGATATACCTCCCGTGGGAATACAACTCAAGCATATAGCATATATCAAAATATATTTTGAGCATCTGCGCAAATACTAAGAAATTATTTAATATCATGCTCTAATACATACATAAAGACAGCTAGCTAAACATGCGCAGACCCACCAGGACAGCAGGTTGATGAAGTTACCTTCATGTTTTAAATGAACGATAAAAAAGAAAATGCGATACATTGCTATCGCACCTTAGCGACCACGACGGGACTCGAACCCGCAACCTTCGGATCCGAAGTCCGACGCCCTATCCGTTAGGCTACGTGGTCCACATGAATGCTGATGAAAATATATATGCAAAAACATGAGCACACACACATGCTGTTCTACGCTTGTGCGCCTGTATGTGTGTAAGCATTGCAGACGGCTTGCTGTCTCGCTGCCTCTCTTGCTGGGCCGCGTGCGAGAACTTATTTTATAAATAATTCTGTTTCTAGACGGACAATCGTAATCAAACTTTCAGATTATGTATATGATATTTATATATATATGCCAAACCAAACTGCATGTCTCTAGTATTTGAAATACATTTTTTACACATTTGGGGGTGTGTGGGCGAAGTGGGGAACGGAATCGAAAATCTGACAAAAACCGAAATTGTATTAAATTACTATCTATATATATGCAGAAGACTTGGAGACTCTAACTCTAAAGAGGACCGCGATATAATTTGATAGCTGATTCCCGATAAAGTATTTTATCGATAACTTTGGAAATATAAAAGTTATCGACTTTCTAAAACAAACTCGTACTGCGCGTGCAATATACGGACCTAACACAAAAAGAATGAACTCTCTACAACGGACGGACAGACGGACGGACTGACGGACTGACGGACATGGCTATATCAGCTTTTCTCGTCACGCTGATCAATAATATATATACTTTATGGGGTCTGCCACGCCTCTTTCTGCCTGTTACATACATTTAACAAAACTATTGTACCCTGATTTCCCATTTTTAATGGGTTCAGGTTATAGAATTTAAATCTATATGTAGATATTGTTATAGTAGAAGTTGATGTGGTAGTTCACAATGCTTCAATCTTATTGTTGCAGCTTAAAGCTTTCTCAATGTATCGAAGCAAAAGTTTGACAAGGTGACAAAGGCGAGTTCAGGGCGGCGTTAAGTGAATGTGACAGGCGCATTGTCCGTTTGCAAAATTATACACATATCCTGTAAATTTAAGAGTGCCATCAACACACACACACACACACATACACACACACACACATGACGGCGACACACAAAAGGCAAAACAAATTGAGCGTTTGGCAGGCATATGCGCAACATATGCGCCACGGCTGGTGGCAAAGACTCGTGGCACCAGCTGGGACGGGCGGGGCATTGGGTCGTTGCCTGCGGTGCGGTGGTGCGATGGTGCGATGGCTCTCTGGGTCGGTTGACTGTGGGTGTCTGGTGTCGACCACATTTACAGCTGCAACATAAAAATTGTTGCAGCTTTTGCCAGTGCGACGTGTTATCTTGGCTGTGCGTCATTTCACAGCGAAACGACATAGCGAGCGGCGTTGGCAGCGACGTCGACGTCGACGGCGAAGGCAAAACACAAAGCAAAATCTGACAATAAGTGTGAAAATGGTTGCGGCGCAGTCGGCGTCGCAGCCGTTTCATGCAAAACTAAAAGAAAAATGTTTAAATATTTCCTGCTTTTTATTGTGGTTACTGTTATGCTCCACAGTTGCCCAACGGGGGGTGGACGGCAACGGGGGCGAGTGAACCTTGCAAAATCAAATGTTGCAAAAAAAAAAGAAGAAAAATGTAAAAATGTGGCAACACTTTCCGTGTGTTGCTTTCGCCCTCAGCGCGCTGTTTACTTTTGCCATTGTTGTTGCTGCCGTTGCTGCTGCTGCTGCTGCTGTCGCTGCTGCATCCACGCGCAAAAATATGAAAACTTTCGACAGGAAACAGGAACTGATAAGGCTATTTTTGCCAGGCAGCCGCCTGTCGGCGCGCTGCCTCTGCCGCTCGTTCCCTGAGCTCGTGTCATTTGCGTTGCCCTTGTTCCATGCCTTGCTATGCTATGCTATGCTTCCACTGCTGCTGCCACTACATCTTTTTCATCTGCTTCTTCTACTGCTGCTGCTTCTGGTCGCTTTGAGCGTTTTGACGCCATCGCCAAAACTTATTGTGCAAGATTTATTTTAGCCACCTTCTGCCGCCCACTGCCTCACAGCTTCACAGCCCGCCGTCCTCCATCCCGGCCAACAGTTCAACAGCTCTCGGCGATGCCAACCTGTTTCGCACTTGCACCTCTCCTAGTTGCGCATCGTTAAATTATTGCCACGCCCAGCCATTCACCGAGTGCCCATTGTGAGGCGAGCGTAACCAAAGCCAAGCGATATTTTGGCAGAGATGCGATCGTGGTCGAGGTCTATGAATGAGAGTAGAAATATATATATATAAATACATATTAATATAATTTGTAAATATATTATAGTTTAAATATAATATATGCATATTATATATGCATTTTCTTTATATATCTTTTTTTTGTAATTTTTTATTATTCGAATTTTTTTTTATTTATAATTCTTAAAAATAAATTGAAGGTTGCTCATTTATATTGTATATTCTTAATATCAGAGCTTTGAGTGCGGAAAGTGTTGCCTACATTTGGGGGCAAATTAAATTTAAGTCAAACTTTGGCTATTTTTATGCGAGTTTATCCAACCAAATTGAAATAGGCTTAAAGGACTTCACCAATTAATTACAATTTAATAATTATGTAAATAAATTAAATAAAATATGTAAATACTGGCTTCTAGTACATACATATATAGGTTAAGGTTTAGTTATATCTGCGCTATAGAGTCAGAGACAATAATAAATATAATATAAAAAATATAATTAAAAAAAAATATATATATTAAAAAAAAAAATTGAAATAAATATTAAAAATTATATTGTAAGCAAAATATGGAAGCTTTTCTCTAAATATATTTATAAATAAGGGCATATCTGCAGCTATCCTTAAGAGCAGTGTTTAAAATATTAGAAATAATTTGTAAATATATAATAACACATATTTGATAATTGATTTATTAAATTTGAATATTTTTCTAAATATTTAATTTATTATTATTATTATTATTATTATTTTACAAATCTTTAAATCATGCTTTAAAAACAATTTAATAATATATACAATATACATCATAATTTATTTATAATTAATAAAAAAATATTTATATAGTTTGCTAAGTAATTACTATTTTACTTGTGTTTAGAAAATGTTTTAAAAATTTATATAATCTATATAATAATACAAAACACTTCAGAATTAATTTATTATATGAATATATTTGTTTAGTTTCCTAAATGAGAAAAGTTAAATAAACTGCTCTTTAGAAGTCGATATATAACAATGTAAAACAGTTCCAGTATCTAAATAAATAAAACTCTCTAAAAATATTCTTAAAAAAAAAAAAATCTTAAAAAATTCTCTGAAAAATGAACGAGCATCGTTGAGTGAGAGTCGATACGATTGACGTTCGCAAGTGAACAAAAAACTCACACAGTCAACGCAAACAGGTTTGCCTCTCACATACATTCACACTCACGTAAGCTAGTGCTGTGTTTAGCGAGCAGCACCGTTAAGATCGTTAACAGTGCCAAAATTGCCTAATTTGCATACAAACTTAAGCGCGGCCGACCCCGTGTGACGCTTCACTGTTAACTTAACAGACCGCTTTGCATATTACTCAATCGTGAGCGAGCACAACACTTGCATACCAATACCAATGCATAACTGAAATGCACGATCGCAAACGAGCTCGCTAAAGAACCGTTGCAATCGGCTGCTCTCTGATTTTTTTCTCAGAGTGTGAGTGACATCGAAATAGGCTCAAAAGTCATTTGTGAGCTCTTAAGGTAAGGGAAATTCTCTCGCCAAATAATTGAAAAATATCCTAAAAATTGTAGAGCAACTGTTGAACGCTAACAAATGAAATATTATGGATTATAAAGATATATAATAAATATATTATATATAAATAGATATAAAACAATTTATATATTTATATACATGCATCTATGTATTTGTATTATGAATTTCGTGTCACGCGACTATGCAGTTGGCATTGACAACGTTGTTGCACTTTTGGCTGCCACGTTGCATCTTTTGGGCAAAAGTTTTTCATGTCACTTGTTCGCTGTTGTCACTCATTCGCATTTGCAAGTTGCACATTTTTATGAGAGCTGCGATACGCGAAACATGTGTCCGCAACTGTGTGCCATTTGCAGTTCGAGTTGCCCTTGCCCGTTGCCCGTTGCGCGTTGCCTGTTTCCCAGAGTTTTTCTTGTTTTCCTTTTCTCATTTTCCATTTTTTGTTTTTTTTGGGAGCGGATTTTACATTTCATCAATGTGCGGCCGCAATTTGCAAGTTTTATGAGCCGTCTTTGGCCTTATTTCTGTCACTGTTGTTGCCTTTGTTCACCTTGGCTTTGCGACTGTCGTTAGACTAACAACAATGAAGGCCATCATGATGCCAATGTCGTTTTGGCTACTTAGCCTCAGCTTAGGGCCTTAGAGGGCGCTTTAAAGCCGGCCGCAGCGTTGATTTAATTAAATAAGTCACACGGCCGATGGGGCTGACAGGTAAGCCAAGCGAAAGCCATTCCATTAGCGCGACTGCGACCTGCGATCCGCGACATGCCACATGCCACACGAGCCACACGAGCCACGCCAGCCCCGACCCGCTGCAGAGACAAAAGAAATCTGCTTATTTAGTAAACACTTTAGCACTGCCGTTGGGCCAATAAAGGCGACGTAGCATCGCCCGGCGTCGCAGCAACGAGTGCAACATAAAAATACGACCATGAATTAACGTTAAAACATTGCCAAAAAGGCAGCCAGCCGATTGGACAGCCGCACAGACAGCATCATCCACTGCCTGGCTGCCTTGCTGCCTGCCTGGCTGCCTGCCTGGCTCCTGTTGCCGCAAACAAACACATAAAAATGTTGTGGACGCACCGCATGGCGTGGTCTGCTCTGGCCGGGCCAAGTCTCGTCTGCTCTTCGCTTCTCTACTCTGGTCTGGCCAGGCCGTAGCGTGGCGTGAAAAATCATTTAATTTACTACGCAAACACAAAGAACTGCGCTCGTTGCTTGCTGCACAGTGGCCACGGTGCGAAGCACATGCAGGACACGCAGGACACGCCGCAACGGGCCTAACAATATGAACTAAGTTTCATTTAATGGACTGCACGCGAGCCTCGGCGCAAAGATGCTGCCCAATTCGAAAGCTAAGCCCTGTTTTTGCGGTTGCCTAACACACACGCACACACACAGATATATAAATATATATATAAAATATATATATATGAAGATATATATCCATTTAAACTATTTTGTGCACTGCTGAAGGCGAAAGTGCTGAACTGGTTGCATGTGCAGCTGCCCCAAGCAACAAGCTGGCCTTTTTTTGGCAAGGCTAGAATGAATTTTCAGCAAAATAACATATAAAAGTAATAAATGAAAAAAATAAATAAATAAATAAATAAATAAATTAGCAAATAAAAAAATTTGAATATTTAAAAAGCGAAAATTAACAAATAATAATAATAAAAAAAATTATATAATAAGATTAAATAACATAAACTAATTATTTTGACATACAAAATTTTATGCAGAATTATTGTTAATATTTTCAATTTTATATACACATAAAAACATAAAAATATGTTAATGAATATTTTTGAAATTTAAATATATAAAAAATAGATATTAATTAAAATTATTAATTATTTATTGGTATATGAATAAAGTATTAATTATTTTAATTTATATCTATTATAAAATATTTTTTAAATTTAAATATATAAAAAAAATAGATATGAATTAAAATTATTAATTATTTATTGGTATATGAATAAATTATTAATAATTTTAATTTACATATATCTATTATAAAATATTTTTGAAATTAAAATATATATAATAGATATTAATTAAAATTATTAAGTATTTATTGAATTATTGAATTATTTATTGAATCTATTAGAATATATTTCATATTTCATATTTCTACACAATTCCTGAATTCCTATTTCAGTTTTCAATTTCATTTTTGTACGATGTGCAGGACTTGTAGCATATTCAAATAGAACACTCGACTAATCCATTTGTTAACTGTTGCTGCAATGAAAATAACACGCAGAAAGAAAGAGAGAGAGAGCGAGAGAGAGAGTGAGAGAGAGAGAGAGAGAGAGAGACAGAGAGAGGTAAAGGTATAAAACAGCAATCACTTGCCTGGACAAACAATAGCAGTGACACTTAAGCAGCTGAATGTCCTTACGTCGGACTGTCCCTCCGTCTCTCCGCCTGTCCATCCATCTGTCTGACTGTCCTATATGTTATAGCTGTATGAAGTACTTATATCAATATTTGTGCAAGACATATCACAGTAGTTGAGAATGCGCTACGTTTGGGCCGCCACGCACGCACGCCCCAATACCAAACAAATCCCCGTCTCGTCGCTGGATTGCGGCCGTATGTGTGTGTGCGAGTGTGTGTGTGTGTGTGTGTGTGTGTGTGTGTGGGTGGCAGGTGGCAAGTGGCAAGCGGCTTCCGTTTGGCTGCTGGGCAATGGCAATGGCCATAACCGTTTGCCGGCAGGCTGTGCAAATATTTTAACATTTCCGACATTTCGACGACACGTTGAAAGGATTTACAAAAAATAACACGAGGCGGCAAGACATTTATGTCAGCCAGTGGCTAACAGGCCTATAAAAAGCAAACAGCAGCAGAGAGAAAGAGAGAGAGAGGGAGACAGAGGGAGAGCGAGAGAGTAGGCAAAAGTCCGGTCCAATCCATCTGGACAACAACAACAAACGTTGGCCAAATATTTGCACAAATGACAAAATGACTGTTCGATGGCCAAAAGGACGCGCAAGGAGCGTGCAGGCGGCAGTGCGTCGAATATCATGGATTCAATAAACACTTCAAACATAAACTTGACGATTTATTGCGACTCTATATGAGTGAGCGTGCGTGTGTGTGCGCGTGTGTGTGTGTGTGTGTGTGTGTCATATTCGTATGACAGTTTGCTGTGTCTAGTGGGCAAACGCGTCGTATACGCAATGAATTATTAATTCGTCGCCCGGGTCCGTATGCTGTGCTCTGCACGTTACGCCAAAGCATTTAACTGCTGACAAATGATAAATTTATTATTTACCAGCAGCACACATAGAAAAAGTGACTATGTGTGTGTGTGTGAGCGAGACAGATGCCATTGCATTTGCTAGATTAAAATATGTTTTCATATTTGCTTTCTTTACACTTGAGCATCGCAACGCACGCACAGTCACACAAATACAAATACAAACACAAACACACACACACACACACACACACACACACACACAGCTACACTCATGGTGTTATCCTTGTCGGCCAGCATGCGATAATCACGCACCTTTTGATTAATTGCCAACAACGTCGCAGCAGTTGACTTTAAGTGACGCGTCGCGAAGTCCAAGGCGAGCTCCAATCACAACAACAGCAAGCACTTGCCAAGCACACACACACACACACACACACACATAGCTACGTTGTATTTGGCGAAGGTGAACGCAAACGTGACGTCTAAGTGCAAGTTCAACAACGCGTTGCAAGTTTTCTTATCGCCAAGCGAAAGTAGCAAAAGTTGGAAGTTTTCTTTCGCACCTTTGTGCGTCACACACACACACACACACACTCATGCACACACAGCTCGACTGACTCTGCTCTGGCGCTACTCACACAGACGTGTCCGAAACGCTGTTTGAGCGCTTATCACGCCAAAAGTATTCACGAATCCTTAATTACGGCGCTGCTTCACTATTTCAGCGGCTCGGTTACTGTGCGCGGGCGAAAGCATGTTCGTTTGAGAAGCTTTATTCAGTTGCGGGTTTGCCACAACAGATTTGCATAGTTTGCATAGCTTGACAGCTGTGCCGTGTCAGCGCGCGATTTAACAAAAATCAAAAAGAACTACAAAACTCGGTCTGTGTGTTTAAGCGCCGCTTAAATGTGCGACAAATTAAAATCCATGATATATATAATTATTAAAGTAAATTAATTGAAATGTTTACTTAAATCAAGTATCAAGTATCACAACAATTCGCAGAGCTTTTGCGAAAAGTTTGAGTGAAATTTTTTCATTGCCCCTGAAAGTATGCAACAAAATTTGTTGAGCCATTTCTGTTCATTTGAAATGTGAAACGAGTCCTGAAAGAGACAGAATTCAAGAGATATACTTCGAGCGAGCCAATTGTCAAAATAAATACAAAATAATTTCAATTCAGTTTTATAAAAAAAAAAAAAAACAAATTAAATTAAGAAAAGACTGCCCACAACACCTGAACATGAAGCTAGGACTTTACGGCAATGCGCATCGCCTTTGGCAATTTTGCCAAATATTTATTTTAACTTGAAATTTTCAACAAATACGTTCTGCATGTTCTATTGAAAATAGGTCAATTCAGCAAAAATGCAAACTCTTTAATATATTGGCTATATTACAAGCGAGCTTCACATTAAAGAGCTGAAATGTTGAGTTCAATAAAATATAAAATAAATACATAAACTAAACATGCATTAAAAACTTTAATACTCTAGACTCAAAGGTGTACGATTTCTCATTGTCAATTGCATACAAAGTTAGATGTGAATATTATATGAACGTGAATATTATTAATTTATTTAACATTTTTTTAAATTTTACTATATATTTTAAGTTATATTTTATTTTAATTTTTATTTTTATTTTTATCAAGATAAATATATTATTAATATATTTACAATTATTTGAATTTGATAATATTTTAAACTGTATTATATTTTTATTGCATTTATTTTTATTAAATGCATTTATTTTATTAATATAATAAAATTTAAATAATTTAAAATATATTAAAAATATATTAATAAATTAATAAAAATTAAAATAAAATATTATTTAATATATAATAAAATTTTAAAAAATTGTAAATATAAATATAACACAAATTTTTTTACATTTTATTATATATATATATATTACAATTTTTTTTTAATTTTATTATATATTAAATAATATTTTTTTAAATTTTTATTAATATATTAATATATTTTTAATATATTTACAATTATTTTAATTTTATTATATTTTAATTTCTATTATATTCTCATCTTTATTTTATTCTTTTTTTTTTATTAATGTCAATATATTATTAATATATTTACAATTTCTTAAATTCTATTATATTTTCATTTTTATTATATTTTCAATTTTATGTGTTAATAAATTATGCAATTTTAATCATGATAATAATTTTATTAAAATATCTCAAAAAAATAACAAAGATTAAACAGAAAATAAAACTCAATTTGAGTATTTTATAAAATTTATGTATAAGAAAAAAGAACTTGAATGCAAATGAAAAAAAAAAAAAAAACTTAAAAAAAATCAATTATTTAACTCTTAAATTTCACATATGTATATTGATTAAATTTGTAATAACTTTAATATTAAATTTAAATATAAAATTTGCATTTTCGAAAGCAATCAAGTAAATATAAATTGAAAATATTTAAGCAAGCAATAGATGCGCTTTAATATTGAATATAGAATTGAAATATATGGAAACCAGATGCCCGGTGGGCTCAGCCTCGTGTGCCTGGTGGCGCGTTCTACTCGTGTTGTAGCCGTTATCATAAAACGATTTTCTCATTTATAAGTAAGTAGAAACAAAGCGTCGCCATAGCCTTGGCATCGGCTCACCAGAACGTGCGGCATTTGGGCAAAAAAAAAAAAAAAACAGAGAGAGAGAAACTTAAATTATGGCAAATCAATTGCCAGGGAGTCGAGTTCTTTGGAGCAAGTGGTAAGGAAAACATAACCAGAGCCGGTGGCAAAGCGGGGCCAGACCACGCCGGGGCGGAGACCGTGGAACCAGCTGCTGTGCGCGCAGGAAGCCAGCGAAAGGACCTTTCGGAGTATCAACAAACATTTACTTTTAGTCCCTGGAATGGGTTGTGCCCGTGTCTGCCTTTTGCTTTTCTTCTGTTTTTGTTTTCATTTTATTTTTTTTTGCTCGCTCGCTCGCTTCTCTCCATTTTTTTTTTTTTTTTTTTGCCATAAAGCACATTTTATTGAGTTGTCGAACTTAAGCACCAAACAGCCAAAAAAAAATGGGTGAGAGAGGGAGAGGGAGAATGCCAAGCTGGGGCCACGGGCCGCCCAAAGTGTGGGGCAATGTGTTGCATAGACGGCTCAATAATGTGGCAGGCAGGGCGCAGACTTTGGACATGTGCAACACAAACGGGGTCCAGGCAATTGGCAACATTTTGGCAACAACCCGCACCCGCACACACACACACACACGCACACCGAGGTACATAAGGACTGATAAGTATTTGTATCGTCCCGAAACGCCCAATGTGCGTGTATGTGTGTGTGTGCGTGTGTACGTAATCGTTTACAGCTGCTCGAATGCGCAAATAATTTGAAACGAATGTGCTCGAATGTTCATACGCAAAAGCCACTTCCATTCCACCATTCGCCCATGCAGCGCAATAAAGTAAGCAACCCAACGACCATGGGCCAAATAGCTCAAATAAGTGGGCAAAAATATATATAAATATATAAAAGTTAGAGATGAGATGGTCAGAAATATATCAAATATATATATATGAACTAGAGAGCTGCATGACTTCACTCACAGCATGAGTCACAAGTAATGAATGCATTCGAATTGAATTGAATTGAATGAGTGAGTGGCGAATGTAAATGAGCAAAAATAGATCAAATTTATTCACGTTAGAGTTTAGATAGGCAAAAATATATCAGATATATATGTATATATAGATCTATAGCATGGTTACACTCACAGCATGAGTCATAAGTAATGCATGATTCGAATTCAATTGAATTGAATGCAGCGAATGTGAATAAGTATGTGTTCTATTTCATATATAAAACATCAAACGAATTGAGAGTTTTGGCACAGCCGAAGCTTGCCGAATTACTCAGTCATAAGTAATAGAAGCCGAAGCCGAAGCCGAATAGCCGATGCGCAGAGTATTAATTTGTCTTGCACAAGCACGCATTCGGCATATGGAAATTCGTCTCGCATTCGAATCGCAATCTCTTCCACTCATTAAATTTTTTCTCTTTTTTTTTTACTCTCACTTGAATGTTGTCTTATTACTTCTTCGGCTTCGCATTCAATTTCACTCAATGCATTTTTTAACATTGGCAATTCGATCGTTTTTTTTTTTTTATTTATTCATTCATGCACAACTATAAAAAAAAATATATATATATATATATAGTTGCAATTGTAATATTTAGAAAAAAATTTGAAATAAATATTACGATTAATATATAGTTATTATTTATTACTTATTATTATTTAGATGTCGATATTGAGTTACTGAATCACAAAGATTTCTAGTTGTCAATTGCTAAAAAGCTTTTTAACTTTACTGCTCTGTACTTGAGACTTTAACTGAATTTATAAATGATTAGAATTTACTCAATAATAAATAATATATAATATTAATAAAATATTTTAATATTTATTTATTAAATATATTTATTTATTTTTATTATTTATATATTATATTATTTTAAAAATAATCACAGTAATGTTGAAAAAATAAAAATATTTGTTACAAAAAAATTAAATTAATATATTTAAAAAATTAAATAATAAAATATATAGATATATATATAATAAAATATATATATATAAAACAATTTATCTAAAAAAAAAAAAAAATTAAAAAATAATAATAATAAAAAAATGTGGATATAATTTTTATCATTTATTTATTTTTTTTTTTTTTTTTATATATTTATTTAAGTTTTTAGTAATAAAATTTCTCTGATTTATAATCTTCATAATCAGTTCAACTGATGAAAAGATTATAAATCAGAGAAATTTTATTACTAAAAAATTAAATAAATATATTTTTAAAAATTTTTATCATTTATTTATTTATTTTTTTTAAATATATTTATTTAATTTTTTAGTAATAATATTTCTCTGATTTATAATCTTTTCATCTTCAGTTGAACTGCTAGAAGAAGTATACCAAAACATATCTCACATACAATTTGAGCCATTTAATAACGCTTTTGTGCCACTGTGCACAAAGTATGGCCTTGTGGGTGAAGTTTGTGCTTGTGCTCCACTTTTTGCACTCCTTGACTGCGCGTCTGTCTGTGTGTGCGTGTTCGTGTGTGTGTGTGTGGGTGTGTGGCTCATTAGTACGAGTACTATTACAAGCACATTGCTTCGTCATAAATGACTGACGCCAACCCAAGGCGCAGAGCCGAGAGCCCCGAGCCAAAACGACAGCTTGTCCTTTTGCCCGACCAACATTACTGAGGGGCCGCCTCCTGCCACGCCTCATTGCTATGTTGTTTTGTCATATTTAAAAATGAATTTACGTTTTTCTTGGCAGCAGCCTCAAGTCTCACTCTCTCTCTCTCTCTCGCCTGCTCACCATAAGCTATCAATAATTTACTTTTCTCTAATGCTCAGCAGCCAATTATTGGCCAAGCAGCAGGAGGCGGCAAAGGTAAGAGCAGCAGTGGGAGCGGCAGGAGCCTCCTGTGACACAGCGCAATCACATGTGAGACGCCTTAAGCTGGGCTGCCTCATAAATATGACACTCTATTAATTACGGCCAAAACAACTTTACATAAACTGCGCAGCGCGTGCGTTGCAATTAAAATTGTGGGCAACAACTTTTACTTGGCAGCACGCTTAACGGGATGCCTTTGGTGAGTAGTATCGCGCGAATGCGATACGCTTGTTAGCCAACGGGCGCCCGTGGGACCATTATTTTAATTGTGCCAACCGTTGCTCGGATGGTCAAACTTAAGGATGAAGATTTACTCAAGTCATAAAAGATAAACAAGCTCGAGTCAAGGCGAGCAGAGAAAGGCAAAGTGAGAGAGAGAGAGTTTGCTGGTGACTTTAGCATAAAGACTAACACTAAATATTTACAGTTGCTGTTCGAATTGAGACTAAATTTCAGAGAGAACAAATCGAATCAAGCTTAGCAAATAAAACTCTTTCACTCACACTCTGAGAAAACACTCAAAGAGCAATCGTTTGTAACGGTTCTTTAGTGAGCTCGTATGCGATCGGCCTGAAACTTTTTGAGTTATTCGTCAGGTCTCATTCTGCGAGCGCCAATCGTAGCGCTTCGTTAAAGCAGCAACACACGAACAGCTCAAAAACGAAAACAAAAGAAAGAAGAAGAGCGACCAGATCAACTGCTATTGGCCAGCTATGATTAGTTAAAATATTCAAATTCACCTTTGAGTAAGGTAAGCTATGGTAAGTTACACAAGCTCAAGAGGCTTAAGGCTGCTATACTTAAAATTCATGAGAATCAATAGATACAGCGTAAGATAAATGAGCAAACATTTAAAATATGAGAGTGAAGGACCTATATATGAGCATTGCTGACGACGCTAGCTGCAGATCCTTTAGAATAATTTCAAGAGAATGAAATAGTTAGTAGATAATTGAGCAAAGCTATGGAATGTGATTGAAAGATCTGTGATATTTAATTTCATTTATTGAAATAACATATTAAAGCGAAAGCTGAAGGCGCTAGTAGCCAGTGCTGTTAAAATAAGTTAGATTTTAATTTTAATTAAATCAAAATTTGCAAAATAAATAAATAACATATTAAAGCTAGAAAATAAAATGTATGGGAATCGAATAGTAAAACATAAATGAGCAATTCTTGAAATATGAGTTGAGCGTTAGCGGCATAAACATATATATTGGTATATATTTGGTATTTTAAAAATACATTTAAAATACATAATCAAAATAGTTATTAATTATAATATTAAAATACATACAAATCATGCATTAATATATTTTCGAACTTAATTAATTTATTTTTATTTATTTATTTGTATTTGCAAATTTACTAAAATTAAAAAAAAAAAAAAAAAACATTTATTTGAAAGTAAAAAAAAAAATAATAATTTAAAGTGCTTGCTGTAAAATCTCTCTAAAATCTATAGTACTAAAGCTATAGAATAAATAAATAAAAAATTATATAGATTATAATTGTTAAACTAACTCGAACTAAGTAGAGTATTTCAACTTCGTCAGCTTACAGCGACGATAAATTGTATCCTCTTATATTTTTGTTTTATTACGGATTATCAGACTTACAAGTTAACAAGTCCATTTTGTCGGGCAGTGGAGCAAACGGCACAGAGTCGTAGGCAGTGAGGGAGTGTGGGCGTGGCGGTGGTGCTGGGTGCTGGGGGCATTGCGTGTAATGAGCTGCGAAACGCATTGAAAACGCAAACACTGTGGACTGAATGGGATCCAAATCAATTGCAACTGATTTTAGTATGCATCAAACGTTTTACAACTATTTTTCTTAACGCATTTTATTAGCGCTAAGGGAAACGGCGACCGGATCGGCAGCTGCCATGCCTGGGGGATGACCACGAATGGGCGACGAAATGGACGAGGAGCAGGGCGAAAGGGACGAGCGGCTGTTGGAGGGGGAATTGTGGGAATGGGCCATGGCACGTACTCATTTAAACCGACGCGCCTGACGAGCTAATGGTGTCCGTTTGTCGGTTGTTGTTGTCGATTGTTGTTGTTGTCGATTGTCGTTGTTGTTGCTGCTGCTGTTGCTGTTGTTGTACATCTTCATAGCGACCATTGTCATATTAAAACCGCAGTGACGAAAGCAAAAGAGGAATGAGCACCAGAGCAGTGGCACTGGCAGTGGCAGGGAGTCAAAGCCGTGCATAGCATTTTCTATTAACAGCAATAAAATGTGAGCCGAGGCAAGTGGAGCAAAGTGGGGCACGACCAGGGGGCAAGGGTCCTAGCACTGGGACAAACAGAGGCGCGCTATGATGACGATGACGACAACGACGACGACAATGAGGCGAGTTTATATTTTCCCTTTTTATTGTTATTGGGCAGCCAATTTGACAGGACGACAGTCCCGACGTTCCCGTTTGAGTAAATGAAGCCAGGACAGACATGGAATAAACGGACACGCTCATAGAATGTTCAATATACACATAGAAATATATATTTACTCACATACATACATATAGTTAAGCAAGACTAATATATATATAATTTACACTCGCTGCGAGTTTTTTTTTTTAGCAGAAATTCCAGTTCCCAGAAACCATTTCTGGACAATCAATCGAAAGGCAGCATACAAAATATTTTAATATTTTTTTTAACATATTAATATAAAAAATATTTAATTTTTATTAACACTTTATTACCATTGTTATTATTATTCATTTTATTTTTATTTTTATTTAAAAAAATGTTTGCCATATTAAATTAAATAATCTGAATATATGAAATTATTAATAAATATATTTAACTATCATTAAAAATAATTACATTTTTTTAAATCATCTTAATTATATAAAATCACTTAAAAAACAAATAATACAAATTTTTTAGCTTAGACAAAACATTAAAAATATTTAATTTATAAAAAACGAGGTAGTTTTAGTATTGTTTGTAGTTGGTTGTAATTCCTCGACTTTATTTATTTATTTATTATTATTTATTTATTTATTTATTTTTTTTTTTTTTTTTCGGGTTAAAGCTGTATCCTCGTAGTCGTATATGTTAGTGTAGCGTCGAAAGACAAGAATGAAGGAAGAATATCCTAATCGCCGATTGCGATAAGAGAACTGGAGTGGGAGTTATGCTATTAACACTGCATAATAGTGTTAACAGTGCATAATACTGTTAACAGTGCATAATATTGTTAACAGTGCATAATCCTGTTAACAGTGCATAATACTGTTAACAGTGCATAATACTGTTAACAGTACATAATACTGTTAATAGCATAGCATGACGATGTGAGGGAGGAGCAGTTCTTGTTAATGAAAGCTGACATTAACAATTATTTAAGTTTTTTTTTTATTTTAAATTTTTGTTCAAAGCCTTTTTTACTCAATTTTATACATTTTATTTTTTATTTATTTTTCATTTTTGTATTTTTTTTTTTTAATAACGACGAAAATAAATAGTTACTATATTATATTTTTTAATACTAATTTTTTTTAATATTAAATTTAAAATATAATTTTGTAATAAATTCATTATTGCAGCATATTATCATAGCGCTTTGAGCTCCAACCTTAACTTCAAGTGGACATCTCTGTCGACATATAAATAATATGTACATATATTTATATCATATAAAAAAAATAAAATAAATAAATAAAAAATATATATGTATATATATATTTATATGTATATATATATTTTTTGTTTAATATTAAATAAATTGCTCTTTTTTTATTTTTTATAAATTTATAACATAGAACATTTATATGTGAAATATCTCAACAAGAAAAATAAATAAATAAAATAAAAAATAAATAAATAACAATTAGAAAATAAATTATATTATTATTTAAATATTTAATGTAATAGCAAAATTACTATTTTTTAACATTACAAAAATTGTAGAGTGTGAGTAACTCAGAAGGAGCCCAAAATTTGAAAACTCATTGAAAATACTTAAAAGAGCTTATACGAAAGGGAAAACGCACAATAAAAACAATTTAGGCAATTTAGTCATAACTCAAATAAAGAGTTGTGTATAACATGCTCTCTCTCTCTCTCCCCCCTGCCCTCTCTCCCACCCTCTCTCTCTCTCTTATAAATAGTACTTAAGTATATGCATCGAATATAGTTATGTCTGCGAACGTGTTTGCAATGCACAAAAACTGTTGCTTTTTAACAAATTGGGTTAAATGCAAACAAAGCCAAAGCTGACAATTTGCGCATTTGGCTGTGCCCGAACCATCCCCTGCCCCAATAGAGCCTGTCGCCCCTACCCCAAGCCGTCTCTGAATCCTCTGCTTCATCTTCTTGCGAGTATTGGAGCAAGAACAATGCTGCAATTAAATAAATGTTTTTGGCCGGCTGTCGCAAAAATGCCAAAGAACTTGAAATGGTTTTATGACGCGCGCATTACAAAACTAGCAGACTAAAGGACAAAACAGGACGAAACAGGACGAAGCCAAGCACGACGAGGCAACAGGCGGCCGACAGATGCAGTTGGTGCCAGGCAGTCCGCCAAATAGCGTTACACAAAAAATAGAAATAAAAATAAAAATAAAAATAAAAACAAAAAAGAAGCAGAAATAATTTAGCTTAATTCAATGCGATAGTAGAGAGGAAGGAGGCGTGGCACGGACGCTGCGTGGAGTGAAATGGAAGTGAAAGGAGTTGCGCCGAGTGGCGACGCATAGTCGCTTCCTCTGGCGCAATTAGTGCAACATTGTTAAACATTTCCCACTTTTCTGTCCCTCTCTCTCTCTCTCTCCCTCTCTCTCTCTCTGTCTCTCTCTGTCTCTCTTTGAGCGCTTTGCCTATGCAGCGGCGCCAAAGCGCCTTTAAGCATGCTTTATGGCCAAGAAACAAAGCAAAGGGCAAGTTTAAGCGCAAAGTCAAAGTGGATTTTGGACAGAGCCACACACAGGCTTTATATACTACTGCTCCTACTTCTCTTTCTCTTCCTCTGTCTCTCTCTCTCTCTCTCTCTTTTTTTGTTGTGCTGCGTGCATCAAGTGGCAGCCGCAACACCAAAAAAAAAGGCGGCGAAAAAATCCCTTTCAAGTGAAGTGCGACTGCGACGGCGACTGCCGGAGTTAAGTGTTGACTCCGGCCGTGCTTCACTTTTAATTTCTATGCGAGATGCCGCCACATTCTTTTTTTTTTTTGCCACTGTGTTAGCTGATGAGCGCATTGTGAGAATGAAGTCAGTGCAACCACCGCAACAGTTAACAGTTATACATATGTATGTAGATATTTTAAAGCCTAGCACAATGGTAGTTAATGGAAGATGTGGAATTTGTGTTAGCAGGAATACTTTTGTAAAAGTAGCTAGCCTTATTATATAAACTCTAACTATTATACAAGAGTATCTGCATTGCCGCCTTGAAGGTAAGTAAGGTGTGATAAACACTCCGACACATCGATCAGAGTGAGGACCTGACTGAAAGTGCATTATGTATTAAATAAATAATCAAGTAGAATACTATTTTTAAAAATCCAAATAGTAAATATTAAGTTATTTGAATTTAAATTTGCACATTTAAAAACTACTTCAAGCCTAAGTAATTCAAAGAGCTGATTAACAGTTGATGAGTCTCGACGCTGTTCACATTACGGTGCAATGCAAAATGCACTCAAAAACAGCTCAATTTATGCCATCTCAGCGCCATCTGTTATACATCTCAGCTTTGCTAAAGGGCATAGCTCGCAAATAACTGTTTACCACTGCTCGATGCCTGCAAATCAGCCTCTTTCACTCCCACTCTGAGTAAAGACTCAGAGAGCAACAGATTGCAGCGGTTCTTCAACGAGCTCGTTTGCGATCGGCAATCTTTCGCCAACGTTTCGCTTCGCTCTGGTTGCTCACCGACCGTTTGGTAGAGTTAAACGTTCTGTGTATTGGTGTGCGAGAGTTGCGTTCCCTATTGAGTGTGTGTATGTGTATGTGAATGTGAAGAGTTTTTGCTTTTAGTTTGTGCGCACTTGCTCAGTCTTAATGTGCGAGCGTCAATCGAATCGCAGCCCAAACTATGTTCGTGAAAAGAGCGGCACGCGAATGCATTCGAATGGAAAAAAAAGAACGATAACAACCGAAGTCTTCTGCTGAGAGAGAGAATGAACTTGTTCGGTTAATCTCGCGAACAGAGCGTAAATAATAAGAGAGTCTGCTATTATTTGCAATCTACATACATACATGTATGCTTAAAGGTGTGACGCAAGAATTAAGACTTCATGCAACATGTGCTGTAGGTGCATGTAATAAATAATAATCCTTAATCAAAGAAAGATAAAAAAATAAAAATAAATGAATCGAATCGCCATCAAATGAATAGAAAAACTTTAAGTCTAGTCGCTCTCTTATTTAAATATAAAACTTCTTTAAAGCTAGTATTAACAAAAAATAAAAAATAAAAGAGAAATCGTTGCATTCTCTTAGGCTGCAGGCCCAAAAACCAATCAGCCACAACAAAAGAAATCGAATCGAAAAAGGGTCAAAAGTAAAGTTAGTACAAATTGCAAAAATCCAACTTTGACAACAATAAACAAAAAGAAACACAGGGAAACAAAAAATGAAAAAGGAAAACAAATTTATGCTCGCATTTACGGATTGTTTTTGGCAACTCAACGAGCAGCTGCCAGGCCACTCAGTCGAGCTAAGGCAAACCAATAAAAATTAATTGAAATTCAACCAAAAGAACAGTCAAATGATAAAAGATAAGGGACTTGGCTTAGCAAGTAATTCAGTGAATGACTGTGACTGAGACTGAGACTGAGAGTGAGAGTGAGAGTGAGACTCAGACTTAGACTTAGACTTAGACTTAGACTTAGACTTAGACTTAGACTTAGACGTAGACTTAGACTTAGACTTAGACTTAGACTTAGACTTAGACTTAGACTTAGACTTAGACTTAGACTTAGACTTAGACTTAGACTTAGACTTAGACTTAGACTTAGACTTAGACTTAGACTTAGACTTAGACTTAGACTTAGACTTAGACTTAGACTTAGACTTAGACTTAGACTTAGACTTAGACTTAGACTTAGACTTAGACTTAGACTTAGACTTAGACTTAGACTTAGACTTAGACTTAGACTTAGACTTAGACTAAAACTGAGACTGAGCCAAGAAGAAAACATTTAGTGGGACTTGCCACGTCTTCGTCTGCCTGTTATATACACTTTCTTCAAACCAATATACCCAAAAATATTATTTTCAATTAGTCAAATCACTTAAATCAATCAAATGATAAGCAAATAGAAAATCCAAATCGAAACGACAAATATAATAAGACTAAAATATATATATAAGTTCTATCTCTCACTGGCTGAGTCTCTCTCTGTCTCTCTCTCTCTGTCTCTCTCTCTCTGTCTCTCTCTCTCTCTTTCTCTTTTAATAGCATACGTAAACTGTGTAGCTAGCCAAGTGAAAGTAAAGGCCCCTTCCTCTCTCTCTATGTCTATCTCTCCCTCATACTCCCTCTCTCTCTCTCCATGTATGGCTCATAGCACTTCTGTCGTAGCTCTACCAACTCATGCCGTTGGCAGCTCTGTCTCTTCGGCCATTAAATATACAAAACCTCATAAAACAAAGTTGGCCAACAAGCATTTTTAATTGATTTCCACGCCAATGGCTGACAGCCCTACCCCACTCACCCCCCTCCACCCGCGCAGCACCAGCTGCATGTTGTTGCCTCTGCCCCTGAACTTGTGCCGCTATAACCAGCCGCCCCCTCCCATGGCTTGGCTCTTGGTTTCCATACTCAACTGGGCCATTGATGTGTGATGTCTGTCTGAAAAGTTTACAATAATTTTTGCACATTCAATAGCCGCAACTAAACGCCAAATGCCAACGCCGTGCGGTCGCAACAGGATGCAGGGATGCAGGGATGCGGAGACGAAGGGTCGCAGGATGCAGGACACTGTTCGAATAGTGACCGACACAACTGTGACCGACAACCGGCAACCGAGAAGCGATGACCAATGAGGACGATGAAGAGCCAAAGAAAAGTTTTCGTCGCTCCCGCACACAGCATTTCTGTGTGTTGGCATATTTTTTGGGCAAAAGCTGTTTTCCCAAAAATGCTCACACACACACGCACACACACACATGTCTACACACATGCAAAAGTTCAGAGTTCAACGCATGATTGTGAAAATGGAATTGCCAAAGTTGCGGACGAGGGCGTCCAAAAGTTGCACAATTCATTTCTATTTCTATTTCTATTTTTTGTTGTTTTTTTTTTTTTTTTTGTTATGCCCTTTCATTCGTTTTTTTCTATTTTTTATAATTTTCTATTTGAAATTTCTTTCTTTTTTATTTGCATTTGTCATTTGGCCAAAATGCTCTTCAGTTGCCTTTTCTTTTTGCATAATTTCCTGTTGGCAACTTTTTTCCATCTTTTTTTTTTTAGTTCATTCAAAAAAAGGGTTTTATCAATAAGACAGGCTTTATGAGACGCTTTGCCGTGACTAAGTCAAGCGAGCAAAGTCAGGTAGCAGAGACACGAGTATCCTGTTTATATGAAGCTCAATAGATTAGTCGAATGAGCTGATAGAGTGAGATGAAGAGAGACAAGGAAAGAAGAGTCATCGAGTATTTGTTCTGGGAGAGGGAGAGAGAGAGGAGAGAGAGAGAGAGAGAGTGAGGTATAAAAAAAAGATATTAAGAAAAAGAATTCGAGATATGAATGGAAAACATGGAGAGCGTAAGAGACAGATGGATGTAGAAACAGAGAGAGAAAGGAGTAGAGATGAAGAGAAGGATAGAGAAAGAAAGAGAGAGACATAGAGAGAAATACAGACATATTAGCAGAGAGAGTTCGAAAGAGAGAGAGAGAGAGAGAAAGAAACAGAGATAGATAGAGAAAAAGATAGATCTAGAAAGAGAGATTGGGAAAGATAAGATAAGAGAGACAGATAGAGAAATACAGACAAATAAACAGAGAGAGTGCCAAAGAGAGAGAGAGCGACAGAGAGAGAGAGAGAGAGAGAGAAACGCAGGGAGATGGAGAGAGTGATAGAGAAAAAAAACAGATCTAGAGAGAGAGGGAGAGATTGGAAAAGATAAGCAACGATAGATAGTGGCAGAGTGAGGCAGAGACAGAAGTGGAGAGAAACAGAGAAAGCACAGAGATATATAGAGACAAACAGTTATAGAAAGATCGACATAAAGAGATTGATATAGCGAGGGATGGAGAGAAGGAAGGAAGCAATAATTGAGAAGTACAGAGATAGATGAAAAGCTAGAGAGAAGAACATAAAATTAGAGAGAGAAATAGAAATAGCAAGAGACGTAGAGTTAAGCAGAGAGAGAGAGAGAGAGAGAGAGAGAGAGAGAGAGAGAGAGAACAAAAGAGAGAAAGAGAGAGAGAGAGAGAAGGAGAAAGAGAGAGAGAGAACAAGAGAGAAGTAGGCAAATAAATAAAGGGAGAACTAGCCAAGCTGAGTGAAATCATATATAAGCTAGAATATCTGCTAGACAGTGAGTCAGTTCAAGGAAACTCAATGAAAATCACAAAATAATAATATTCAGCGACATTTAGTAACGCCCCCAGCAACAGCTCAATCAAATTCAAATGAAAGCTTTTCCAGATCCCAGGATATCTGCTAGTCAAGCATTGCATTAGAACATGCAATCACTTGGCTGCTATTTATCTCAATTTCTATTTGGCTTGTTGTCATTTTCAATGACAACGGCAAAGCTCGTCCCATGGACCCATTGTGTGGCCAGCATCGTCACATTTAATATATATAATATAAATATATATATGTATATATCTCTAGTATGTATATGCAGTTGAACTTCTATAAAAATGTGTGCGTAGCGAGAGAGGGAGGGAGAGGGAGAGGGAGAGGGAGAGTGCGAGCACAGCTGTTTGCAAATAATTTTAATTTCATATCTCCAACTGTGAAAGTTCCTAATTGAAATTGCCTTGCATGCCAGCTCCTGACTGCGGACGGAGGACAGCGGACAACGGACAACGGACGGTGGATAGCCGACTGTTAACTGTTAGCTGGTAACTGGTAACTGGTAACTGCTCAACTGAGCCAAGTATTTAATTTCAATTGCGAAATGGCAATTTGGTAATTACTGGTAACTGGACATTAGCCACTGGTCAGTGCGATCGACCAAAAACTTGAGCCAATCAGCAGAAACTGATTTCAATTGCTTTGAGTAGCAAGCCACTTGGCTTGCTCAGCATTAGGGTGACTCAATATGTTGAATTTCGATTTAATTTGAATAGCAGTCAAATACCTTAGGTATAACTAGATATGTTTGTCTTTTTTTTTTTTTTACACATTTTTAATAAAAATTAAATAAATTTTAATTTTAATAAAAAATTAAATAAAGCTGAATTTTAATAAAAATGTAAATAAATTTTAATTTTAATAAAAAATTAAATAAATTTGAATTTTAATAAAAATTTAAATATATTTTAATTTTAATAAAAAATTGAATTAATTTTAATAAAAAATTGAATTAATTTTAATAAAAAATTAAATTAATTTTAATTTTAATAAAAATTTAATAAATTTTAAGTTTAATAAAAATTTAAATCAATTTTAATTTTAATAAAAAATTAAATAAAGCTGAATTTTAATACAAATTAAAAGGAATTTTAATTTAATAGAAAATTAAATAAATTTGAATTTTAATAAAAAATTAAATAAAGTTGAATTTTAATAAAAACTTAAAGAAATTTGAATAAAAATTTAAATAAATTTTATTTTAATACAAATTTCAATAAATATTAATTTTAATAAAAATTTAAATAAATTTTAATTTGAAGAAAAAGTTAAATCAATTTTAATTTTAATAAAAATGTAAACAAACTTTAAATTTAATAAAAATTTAAATAAATTTTAATTAAAAAAAGTTAAATAAATTTAATTTTAATAAAAATAAAAATAACAATTATTTGTATAAAAATTTAAATATATATTTTTTTGAATTCAATATTCAGAATTGACTATTTAATAAATAGTATTTATAAATTCGCAAAGTCGTCTAAAATTATTTCCGCAGAGTACATTCAGCTTAGCTCAGATTCTCTAATTCTGATTCAAAATACAAATTCTCAAAAGACTTGAACGAACTTGGACTCACCCCAATTTAAATCTATGGAGAGCTCAGTTTAGTCATAGTCCGCCCTAATATATATATAAATATATATACATACATACATCTACATACATCCCAATATATTAGATAACGCAAAGTACTCGTTGCTCGATGCTGACGCGAACATTTCGATGTCTATTCAGTGCATTACATCACATTGGATCAGAGCTCAGCGCTCAGCGCTCAGCGCTCAGCTCGTCTCAAAGGATGGTCAACCAATCAACATAAAACAAAAGCGTGAAACAGTGGGCGTGGCACATGAGCAGAAACAGCAGCAGCAGCAAGAGGAGCGGGAGCAGGAGCGGGAGCAACTGTATAAAAATTAAGCTCAATTACCAGAAATTTACAACATCAATAAAATAAGTGAAGAGTGCTCAACAAAAATCACCACACACACACAAGCAGACACTGGGTGTGTGTGTGTGTGTGTGTGTGTGCACGTGTGTGACTGGTGGTGGCTGCTGCTGGCGCTGCTGGCGCTGCTGCTGCCTAAATGGTGTCGCAGGGCGGGTCTGTGGTAGCTGGCTCCATAGGTGGGGCAGAGGCAAACCTAGTGTACGTACAAACTCATCACCGGATGCTGACATATTGAAACACGTACCGACAACATGCTACACCAAAATTATAGTCACTTCCTTGATTTTGATTTTGAGTACTGCCTCACTGCTGATGGGGCGTGTGGGCGTGTGGGTGATTGGGTGGCTTGGTCGTGTGTCTGCCAGTCTCTGTGCCTGGCACATAAGCGGCCTGTAAGTGTTGCAAAATATGTTGACTCAACTCATAACACAAGAGCAAAAAGGGCGAGTCGACGAGTCGCCGACTCCACGAGTGTTGCGTGGGCGAACACAAAAAAAAAAAAAAAACACACACACACAAAAATACAACAACAACAACAACAACAACACGTTGCAGAACCAGTCAAAATGTAGCGCAGCAGCAGAGGATTTCCTAATGAGTGCTCCATGAATGAATTTCAGCCACAGAATACTAATTCGATGGAAAATTCATTTTTCCACACGATTGGCAATTAAAAGAGATTTTCTACCACACACACACACACACACACCCACACACATATGGAGGACGCGCATAGCTTTGTATAGCCATTGACTGAATTGACAGGCGAATGGACGAACAAGTCAAAGAGTGAGAGAATGAGAGTGGAAGAGAGAGAGTGGGAGAGAGAGTGGCACAAAGGCGACCAAGCGGTTGGACAGTTAGATGAGTTGAACAGAGCTCAGCGCGCACAGTGGGTCAAATTAGATGCGTGCGCTATAAAAAGTAAAAGAGATTTTGCAATCGAAATTTCTAATAAATGTAATTGCATTTAAGAGCAGAGCAGCTATAACGAGATATATTTAAATATGTATAAATATGTAATTAATTATAGATACATATATAATAATTATCTTGGCAATAATTTTTAATTTTATAATATTTAAATGGTTTATACTATTATATTTTATAACTATAATTAATTTTATTTTCTTAATTGAAACATAGAAAATAGGCTTACAAATATATTTTTTAGAAACTTAAGCATATATGATTTTATTTTTTTATTCATGATGTGGCAATGGCAAGGCAGAGTGTATAAGAAGAAGCAAACTAGAATTATACTTTAAAAAATATTTAAGCAACTGTCTGCAGGTCAATTTAATCAAACTCATATCTCCTTAAGCTACAATAAAATTTTGTAGGCAACTCGAAACTGAATCCACTAAATTTTGAAAAATGTCTGAAAATATCGCTTAGGATAGCAAATTATATGAGAAATTGTCTTTTTTCTAGTTTGTTTCATCCAGGTGTTATTTTGATAACCATAAATTGTCTGCCATATTTAATTGGAATTTTTGAGAGTTTATGTAGTGGTAATGCCATCAAATCTTTGCCTCTTGGGGATCTGGAAAATTAGGAAAAATACGCCAGTCTTTTAGATCTTCAAAATGGAACCATTAAGTTACTAGAAGAATCAACTATGCTTGGAACTGGAATGAATTTTATGAGTGAATGAGTATTATTAGCCTATTGCATATATAAGATATTTATAGATAATACATGAGATATACTTTTCTAGTATTAATAAGATTTTATATACTAATTGAATTTATTGAAATTTATTTATAGAAGTTATTGATTGAATTTATTTATTAAATTTAGGAATTTTAAAATTTAAGATTCGTCTATCTATTTTGTCCCCATATACAGTAAAATCCGGATATAACGACTCCGCTTATGGTGTTCGTACTGCTATTGCGACGAAAATTCCGTTTGCCATACAAACTTTTGTGAACAAACTTAGATGGCTACAACGTCTTCCGGTTATAACGACGGTCCCTTGACTCTACAGTATATATATTATAGGCTAAAGAATTTGCCTAAATTTTAAGTTTTAAGCTTCACGCATTAATGGAAAACAAACTATTTAATCTGATCAGCGCATATACTTAAACTTCACTCATATCTTTGATATCTATAATTATGTCGCTTAAAAGCTAGTTTTAGCCCATTGTACTCAGGCGTTAGCTTGTTAGTTAGTTGTCTACAGGGCACCTACTGGCAGGAAGTCGACAATCGACAGTCGTCAGTCGAACACCGACTGTCTCCTTGCGCTGTCTATGTGTGTGTGTGTGTGTGTGGGTAGATAGTAGGCAGTAGGCTGATTAAGGGGTATGTAGTTGCCTGCCCAGTTGCAGTGTTAAAGCCAACTTGTCAATGTGACGGCAGCGAAGCAGGCAACCGACAAGCGTTGATGTATTTGACAAACAGCACGTGGACACAGGCGGCAGACGAACTTGTCGCCTCGTTGCCCCAACTCTAATTGAATGAGCCAGCGACCCACTCCAGCACCAACGGAAAGGGCTGGGTGGACGAAACGGAGCATTTGTGACGCATCGAAGGCTAATTTCTTTAATTGGTTGTCGCAACGAGGGCCGTTAAAGTGCCAGAAACGATTGCTTTGCTTTGGTTTGAGGTCTTTGCCTGCCTGGCAATACTTTGCTTCGTTCATGTCCTTGTCTATAGCTGGCCCAGAGCCTGTGCCTGTGCCTGTGGCTCGTTGGTAAGAGGTTTATGTTGGGGGCGATGGCATGAGAAGCTTATGCCAATCAGCACGAACAAAAACTTTGCAATCTAATAATGCCAATGCCAACTAAAAAGTGCACGACAAACGCATAAAAAACAATAAATTGCACAAACGCAACGCTCGATAAGGGTAAGGACGAGGATGGCTCCTTCAAGGATTGCATTGAACGCCAGCCGCTTTCAATTTGAGTTAAGCGCCATGCTTGGTTACAGTCCGCTCCATAAAGCGGACAACAAACGACAGACGTGAACTGAATCGACACACACACAGGGAGAGAGAGAGAGGGAGATGCGGAGCGGGCTAGAGTGAGACAGAGTGAGAGCGGGACTAGTAGAGAGACAAAAGTGTAATGAAGTTTTCTGTTGCCGCCTTTGTGGCCGCTTCCGCTTCCGCCGCTGCCTCCGCGCTGCGCTTTATTGTTGTCAGTGAAAGAAAGTACAATTTGGCAGCTGCAGCCGAAAGCAACTTATGAGAAGTGGGCCAGGAAACGGGCCGAAACAATAGATTTTAATAAGTGCGCATTGTGTCGCATTGTCTCTGAGACACAAATTTCACAGACTTTAGCACTTGCCTCCACTACCCAAGCATGTGATCGATGTCTCATCAAAATGCCTCTTGCGAAATAAAAGCTCAAGCCTCTCGCTAAATTAAATGCAAATCATGTGCAGTTGAAGCGAACTGCAACGAGCTAAGCTTCGACTAAGTCGGATTGATAAATGAGACATATATGTTAACCCATGCTAAGTACTTTTCAGTTAGCTGGCTAATTTGGCGAAAATCGAGCTGATACATTATATAAGTATTCTTGTTCAGGTATAAACGAATATATATCGATATAGCATTTCTTCTAAATTGCATTTCGTTGAATTGTTTTCACATTTTTTAAAGTAAGAAAAGTTTTTTTCTTTAACCGAATCTCACATTTAAATTAGGAAGATTTTTTATATTTAAATTAATAAATAATAAAAAAAAATTTTGTGGTCTTCAATTTTCGTTTAATTTAATATTTATATATTATTTCCCCACGTGAAGAAAATCAACAAAATTATTAAATTATTATAAATAAATAAATATATAAATAAATAAATGAATAAATAAATAAATACATAAATAAATTTAAAAAATTAAATAAATAAATATTATAAACTCTTTACACGTGAAAAATTCAGCATATTTTTGAGCTTATTTGAATAGTTTAAATTTTTTTAAATTATTACAAAAAATAATAATAAATAAATACATAAATAAATAAATTAATAAATAAATCAATAAATAAATGAATAAATAAATAAATATTATAAACTCTTTACACGTGAGAAAATTCAACATATTTGTGAGCTTATTTTAATAGTTTAGATTTTTTTAAATTATTACAAAATAATTAATAAAAAAAAGCTAAAAATAAATCAATTAATAAATAAATAAATAAATTGATAAATAAATACAAAAATAAATAAATACACAAATAAATAAATTTTTAAAATAATAAATAAATAAATAAATATATCAATAAATAAGTAAATAAATAAACAAATAAATATATAAATAAATAAATATTATAAACTCTTTACACTTGAAAAAATTCAACATATTTGTAAGCTTTTTTTGAACAGCTTACAACATTTTTTAAAATTATAAAAAGCAAAAATAAAATAGAGTAAATAAATAAATTGTATATACTCTTTTTTCTCTCTTCTTCTTCTTCTTCTTTTTTCAATATTTAATATTTACCAAGTCTAACCTTACCTTTATTAATATTAAGTATACGCCTGGGTTACTATTGACATATTTTATACACTTTCATTGAACAAAAAATTTTTTGTTTATTAATTTTCTTTTATACATTTATATATATTTTTTTTTTCATTTCTCATAAACACTCACGAAATATCAAAGATTTACTTCAACAAAATCATATAAATAGAGCTGAAAAGTTTTCAATTTCTGCCCATGCTTTAAGCCCTCTTCCAAGCCCAAGCAGCTCCAGCTGGCTTTTGTGTAAAGTTCTTGGGTTGCTCTTGACAGATAGATTTATAGAACACTGTTGTCATAATAGGACTTCACTTAAACAAATCACTTAAAGTGAGCAGAGAGCTGGGCAGCTCGACGCGGTCTCACAGCACAGTTAAGCAACTGCAGCGGGAAATAACTTAACTCAATTACGCTTAATTATTTCCTAGTTGCTAAGGAATTTCGCCCGCTCACAGACAATAAAAGTTTCGTTTAGTTTTTGTGTTTTCACATACTTTGAAGGCAGCCGGACTTGGCAACACACCAGTGTGTGTGTGTGTGTGTGTGTGTGTGTGTGTGAGTGCCACATGTGTTAGAGTGAAGAGTGTGAAGCTGTAGATGGAGCAGACCCAATGCTGATTATTATTATTCACTTGGGCATTTTTACGAGCTGCTTTGGCCAAAAGTTCGCCTCGCTCTTTGTGCCAACTATTCAACTGTCTCACGAGACGACGATGCCGAGGACAACTGCTTTACTCCTCCTTCATGCATCACATTTCTTTTCTTTCTTGCTGCTGCTGCTTCTTGTTCTACTCTTCTTCTCCTCTTTTTTTTTATGCACAACTCTAAAAATTCAGCATGGCGCTGTGCTTTTTTATGAGGCCAGCTGCTTGTTTGGTCTACAGCATTCGGGACTCAAACAACTTTAGAGCCTTGAGAATTACAAATCAGACTGCCTGTACCTATAAAAAGTACTAATAAGTATGTGTGTGTGTGTGTGTGTGTTTTATTGTAGTCAACTTTATGAGGCGCCTAACTTGAACCTGAATACATTCCATGCCAATCCACCTCCCACTCCACACACACACACACACACACACACTAAATCCTATCTGTAGCAGCATGTGCGAATCCTGAAATCTGTGTTACCTACTCAGACATTCTTATTTGCTTGTCGTACATTTGGCACGGCTGTGTGGATTGAGTTGAAGGCGTGTTAAGCGTGCTGCGTTATGCGCTATAGTTTAGTGGAATGCATTGCTTTTACTCACAACAACACATACATACATCAAATAGGAATGCATTCCGATAAGTAAATGAGCGACACATAATAAATTGAGTAAGTTTCAATATGAGTGCGAGCTGGGCGTCACAATTAAATAAGTGAGAGTAAATGGAAAAAGGAGATGGCAAATTTGGCAAAGCTAACGGCAAGCGCTCTCTTTCACTCAGACGTTTGTGGGCGTTGCTTCAATGCCACTCAACTTATTTTGAGCAACTCATTAGACAAACTGTTTTTTTTTTTTTCTTTGCCATTTATGCAGCTCTCTCATTTATGTGCATACAGTGGCTCTAACGCCAAATCAACATTTTGCAATATTTGTGTGAGCAAAACAAATTGTGCTACATTATATATTTTTTTATACATTATATATTTTATATTTATATTGAACTCACTGACAGCTAATTCAAGCCTGGACTTAATAATATTTTTTATAGATTTTTCTCTTTTCAGTAACTTTTAAGTTATATACAAATAAAAATGTTAATTTAATATTCTCAATTATCTGTGATGAAATTTCGTAAATTCAATAAAGCATCAAAAAATTATTAAAAATTGGCATAATATTTTTAATTACGTTTATTACATATTTTTATACAGACATGTACATTCGGACATATGTATGTATCAAAAATGACTTTCGTCTCTTTTTGTAACACATTTGTCAATGTATCGTTTCTTCTTTTATTTTGCTTTCAGCTGAGCGCCTTGAGTGAAACTGTTCGTGTGATATTCGTTTAACGAGCAGAGCTTTGATTGGTACTCGCAGAATGAGGAAGTGGGCAAATAACTCAAAATGTTGCTCGTCGATCGGAAACGTGCTCGTTGAAGAACCGTTACAAGCGGCTGCTCTCTGAGTCTTTTCTCAGAGTGTGAGTCAAAGAGATTAAATTGCAGACAACGAGAAAAGCTGAACAATTAAATAATGATTTTATTAAAAATTTGTTAATAATGTACATATATTATTCAAATTATTTATAAAATAATATAAATAAGTCTTAGTTTTACTTTGTATTTTTTAAATGATTTCTGAAACAAATTCTTCTAGGCTAATCTCCACTTATAAGGAACTTCAAGTGTTTAACTGCCCAAAACTAACTGTAAGTAGGCACGTACAGCCGAACACCCACACACACACACAGACACACCGTGCTAAGCATGCACTCAGTGATGATAATAATATTTATGAGCCTCCTCAAGGACACTTGCGAGGACCTCACTTATGTGCCTTGGACTTCGGGCCGTTGGGCGGGGGCGAGTGCTGGGCTGCTGTGTGACTCGAATTACCCTGGTGGCTACTTGGCCTGGCCAAAAAATTTTCACAACTTGGCCACAATTTGCGCCTTAATTTGCCACAGCAGCAGCAAAGGCAACAACAACAATCACGAGTGAAAAAAAAGTGAAACTTTTTACAATAACAAAAAGGCAGTCCAAGCAAAACAGCTTGGCTATAGCCGACAACAACAACAATAACACAAGGACGAAAATATGCCCCCAAGGACTGTTTGTGAGTTGTAGCTGCCGTTGCTGTAGTTGCTGTTGTTGTTGTTGTTGCTCTCGCTTTAAGCTGTTGTTGCTGCTGCTGTTGTTGTAGTTGTTTTTGTTATTGTTGGCATCACAAATATTGCCGCTCATCATTTTTATTTGTTTGCTTTCACTTGACTGCCAAAGGTGGCCTCCCGAGTGGCCCGGCCAGCGCAGCTACCACCCCTCGCCCCCTACCACTACCCGCTCCCCCTGCGGCCCTTTGCCGGCGGCCCCATAACTTTGTTGATTTAACTCGCCCGCCCAGGCTTTGGCATTGACTTTTGCTTTGGCTTTGGTTTCGGCTTTGCTTTCATTTTTTTTGGCCTTACCAATTCGCCGTCTTCGCAACGAAAAACCCCTCTCTCTATCTCTCTCCTCCCTCCTCTCTTTCTTTCTGCCCTTCCGCTTTGCGACCGCATTGAAAAGTTTGTTTACCTACGAAATTGAAGTGTGAAATAAGCAAAGTTGAATTATTCCTGGCGGACATGATAAACTGCGGCCCAGCAGGCCCAATGCAGACACAAATATATACAAATGTATGTTTGTATATATGTACATATATAAACAGTTACTTTCCTCATAGCTGTGGCAAGCGCGTAAATGAAATTTCAAAATTTTCCACAAAAGTGTTATTACTTGAAGATTTTTGCTATAGAACTCTTATAGATCAGGGAGAATATGGGCATGGAGCATGGGCATTGAATGCTGTTGAGTGTGTGAGTCAGCTGAGCAAAATCTAAAGTTAGTTAGCTTATTTAAAATATTCAAATATTGAAGGCTTGGAGGTTAAAGGAGAAGGAAGCAAATATTATGTATATTCAGGAAGGTATATGAGAAGTGAAAGAATAGATGAAAAGCGCGGAAGAGATGGGCAGTGATAGACCTAAATATATAGACAAAAATCACACTCACTCAGAGAGAGAGAGAGAAGGAGATAGAAAGAAAGATAGTGAGAGATCAAGAAGAGAAGTAAATAGAGATAGATAGAGATGGAGGGACAGCTAGGGAGAGAGACAGAAGGCGAGTATGAGAGAGGAAGGAGGCGAGAGGCAGAGACAGAGAGAGAGAGAGAGAGAGAGAGCGAGAGAGAGAGAGAAAGAGAGAGACAGAGAGAGCGATAGAAAAAGAGCGTAAGGCCAAGAGGCAGAGAGGCTCACTGAGAAAGCGAGATAGAGAGAGAGAGAGAGAGTGAGGGAGGAAAAGGAGAAAATGAAGAATGAGATAGAGAGAGAAAAAAAAGAAGCACATCAAAGTGAAAGGGAGAGAGGGTGAGGCAGAGGGAGAGGGAGAGAAAAAGAAATGAATAACAAAAAAAAGATCGAGAGTCTGAAAGAGAGAGGGAGAGGAAAAAGTAGTTCAAGAATGAGAAAGAGACAGAGAGTGTGGGAGAGAGAGAGAGATGCAATTCAAATTATAGACATACCAAGAAAACAAACGATAAGTAATACAAATACATATATGTACATATATTCTATTAGAAACCTTTCAAGTGATGTTCAGCTACTTAAGTAAGTAAAGAAGTCAACAATAAACATAAAGCTTGAAAGATATATATTTTATCATCCATTTAATCCAGTGCAATTGTCAGTAATTCAAGTAGGGCTAATGAGTATTCATAAATATAAGTGTATTGTCATTGGGATTTTACGACCTTTGCTTACGACAGTTAAGCTTGAGGTCATTAATTATGACTAATCAACACATAACACAGTTGAGCAATGAGCGAGAGTGAGAGGGGACAGAGAGAGAGGGAAAGGAGAGAAAGTAATGAAAAAAAAGAGAGAGAAATATAGGAAATAAATGGATTATAAATAAAATAAATAAATATAAATAAAAGAAAAAGAAGGAAAGAGTGAGAGACAAAAAATGATAAAGAAAGATAGAGAGATGAAGAGAGCGAGAGTGTGAGAGTGTGTAAGAGAGAGAGAGAGAGAGAGAGAGAGAGAGAGAGAGAGAGAGAGAGAGTTGAGAAGTAATGAAAAAAGAAATACAGCCCTTAGACGTACATCCACTAGAAGGAGACTAAAACGCCATCACCCTCAAGACCTGCTGGATCGTGTCTTGACATAAACATCTATTTTTCATAGTATTCATATAATTTTCACAAAATATATATAAATTTTTTTTCTCCCCATTTATCCTATGTTAGAATTAATATAGCTTTAAGTAGTTTTATAATTTTTAATTAATTTCCGTTTAGATTAAGTTGCCTAATAGGTAACGGTACGTTAAGCTGTAAATAAACATTTATTATTTTGAAAAAAAAAAGACAGGGAATATAGAGCAATAATTGACTAGAAATAAAAACAAAAATTAAAGAGTGAGAGATAGAATAAGGGGAAAAAAGAGAAAGAGAGAGTGAGTATGAGATTCCCTATCTCTTATACTCACTCTCTCTTTCTCAAGCAAGCAGATAAGAAAGAAAGACAGGGAAATATAGAGATTAGAAGTAAATGAAAAACAATGAAAGAGTGAGAAACAGAAAATGACAAAGCAATAGACTGAGCAAGAAAGAGAGAGAGAGAGAGAGAGAGAGAGAGTGAGAGGGGTGAAGCTAGCCTTCAGTATGCTTGAGCTAATAATAAAATAAATAAATAATAAAGTATTATATTTTTATATAATCCATATATTTATTCAAGCCTTCTCGTCTCTCAAAGCGAATTTCTTTGGTTTTCTTTTGGATCTTTGCATAGCTTTTATATATGAAACTTAATATTATGTCTGCTCGCATTTCATTTCCCTTCAGTAGAGCAGAGACAGAGAGAGAGAGAGAGAGAGAGAGAAACCGCTGCTGTGGCAACTGGTAGCACGCGCTAAAAACTTTTCCAGTAGCTGCTAATTTGATTTGGGTGCATTAATGGCAAAAAGTCGATTTTAATTAACTGAGATCGCCGCCTAATCGAAAGCACAGGCAAGTTAATAAAATTAACAACAACAACATCTCTATATAGCCAGATATACACATATATAATGGTCAATCTGTGTGCCTGTGCGTGTTGGTGTTGCCTTTAGGCCTGTCATCGGGCATAATTAATGGGAGCGACATGCTCTAAGTGGCAGTCACGATTTAGCTAATTCTTTTATCGATATATGTCGATGGGACGTGCCAACGGCCAGCGGACAAAATTTTGTTGCCCAAATACCGTCAACAGCTGTGCGTTGCCCGCCTATGTGGGCGTGGCCAGGCGCTGCCTCAACAACAAATGCAATTACACACGCACACGCACACACCAACACACACACACACATATAGACATGATTCAGGTTCATCCAGTTTAGATGGCCTTCCTTGTTGCTGCCATTGTCTTTCAAACGACTCGCTTTAGAGAATGTTGTGTTGATTTTTATGATTCTTTAGAGTTTGCTGCTGCTGCTGCTGCGGCTGTGCTTGGGGCAGCAAAAATAATTATTGTTGCCTAATTTGCAGTTAAAACGAAATACTTTTGTAACATTTTTATTAGTTCGCTAGCAAATCCAATTAGTCAGCATTAGCAGCAGCGTCCAGCGGCATCAGCAGCATCAAAGAGCGCCGCACGACTTGGAATTTCTTTTAAATTACTACAACAATTTTCTTTAGCCCGGGCTGGGAGCAACAAAAAACAAAAACAAAAATGAAGCTAACAACACTCTTCGTCTTATAAAAACAAAAGCTATTTAAGGCTGTGCGTAAACAAATATTAAAATATAAATAAAGTAAATTAAATGAATAAACTTTCTTCGTGTGTATAAAAAATATTTAAATTTGTTATTAATTTATGCACTAAATAAAAATGTATATTCAATCGAATATATAAGCTTTTATAAAATTAAGTGCGGTTACAAAAATATTAAAATTAATCATTAAACAAATTATTTTAAAAAAAAATATTTATATATGAAAAATATTTAAAAAATTAGCGTAAAATATATTAACAAATTTTAAATATTTTATTTAATAAATAAAAATATACATTCAATTATATAAACAAACTTGTATTAAAAATTGCGCGTAAAAATATTATTTTTAATAATTTCAATAAATGAAATATCAATAAATTTTTTTAAAATATATTCAGTAAATTATATGAATAAATTTAAAAAACAAAAATAAATAAATAAAAAATAAAAAATAAAATAAATAAATAAAGTGTTTAGAATATATTTAAAATTTGTAATTATTTGATTTAATTTAATAAAATTTATTTAATTTAAAAATAAATTAAATAAAAATATATATTAATTTAATTTAATAAAATTTATTTAATTTAAAAATAAATAAATTTTATTAAATTAAATTAATATATATTTAAATTAATTAATATATATTTAATAAATTAATTTAAATTAATAATAATTTGTAATTATTTGATTTAATTTAATAAAATTTATTTAATTTAAAAATAAATAAATTTTATTAAATTAAATCAAATAATTACAAATTTTAAATATATTCTAAACACTTAATTTATTTATTTATTTATTTTTTTTTTTTTGTATTATATAATCTTTCATAAAACAAATATTAAAAGGTGTATAAATTTTAAATAAATAATATATTAAATTAATTGCAAAAAAACTCATCAAATGAAGTAAGAAAATATTAACATTTTATTTTATTTTTTTTTATTTATTTATTTTTTTTATAAATTATTTTATTCTTGCAGCTTATTGTCTGTGACTCTATAGCGCAGATATAATTAAACCTTAACCTATATAATTAAACCTTAACCTATACAGTATTTAAATATTTTATCTAATTTATTTACATAATTAGTTATTTTAATTGTATTAAATTAATGCAGACGCTTATATTCTGCGGTGCAACATTTTATTTTAATAAAAAAAAAATTTATGTAATATGGACAATGAAATAAAACTTTTCATAAAACTAAGCTACAAATATATTGAAATTTTTAATTATATTATTTTAGAAACAAAAATGTATATTTAAAATTAAATTACTTCTCGCAGATCAAGCTAAAAATACTATGTATATGCCTAGGATATTATAAATTCGAACAAATGCGCATAATAATTTGTGCTTGGCTTTCTTATACACTAAGCTCATTGAAAGTGAGCAAAAAGGGTATATTGGCTTTGTGAAAATGTATGTAACGGGCAGAAGCAGACGTGGCAGACCACATAATTTATATGCTCGATGAGGACAACGAGCTGAAAGCTATAAATTTGTCTAAGGGATCGATTATTTGTTTCATATAATCAATAAAAATTTTAACTTTAATGTTGTTTCATAAAAAAAACATTATCAAAATTCAGTATAGACATTTTTAAGATTTATTTTTATGTGAATTTTATAATTTTATCATTTGTATTCTCTTAATAGCAAAATATGCAATAGAATATTTACTTCATATGCTGAGCAAATAGTTGAGTTTCCATGCGAGGCGTTTTAGTTTTATTTTGTATTTATTTTAATAATTTTTTTATAACTAATTTTATATTGTATACAAGCTAAGTAGCATATTCAGTCGAGATGCAGGGTATGGCCTAGTCGCCCAACAGCGACTGTTGCTTTCTTACTTATTCCATGCTTCATGCCGCTTGCTTCTTACGATTGTGATTTAAAAGTGCAGCAAGTGAAATCGAGCCTTCGCTGTTGGTGGTGCTGGTGTGGTTGTGGTCGTGCTGTGGTGCGATGTGGTGCGGTGGCACTGTAGTGGCACATGCAGCTAATGGCAGCTACCGCAGTTTTTGGCCGCGGCACAAAATGCGGGCGTTGCTTTCTTATGACAAAAGTTTTGCCCAAAAAAGTATGCTATAAAAATTAATTAATGTAAAATGTGCAACTAATTAGCTAGACAGACAGCCGCTAAAAGGGAGCAAAAAATAATAACAATATTTAATAGAAGAAGAAGAAGAAAAAAGCGTGAAGACCTCAGCTTAAAGCCAAGCCATCCGATCTCTCCGACCACTCACAGGCTGCAGCCAATCCCGCCCAGCAGCCGCTTGGCACTTAACCTCAAAAGTGCAGCGCAACATGACTAAGCCGGCGATTAAACAACAATTGGCTGACAGTTATTTACACAAGTAGCTGTTAGCTGGCTGACGCTCCATATTGATGCGAACTGTTCAATGCGGTCGCTGCAACAGCGACGTCAACTGAGACGGCGACAGCGACAGCGACAGCGACTGCGGCTTATTGCAGACAATTGCGAAACGCAGCGGCTTTGTGATTGGGATTGCCAACTATGCCAGAGCTGGGGTTGGGGATTGGGGGGGTTACGGGTTGGGGTTCGACTGCTCGGGTTTGTTTTTTGTTATTGTGTCTGACTGGCAGCCGCTGCTCGATTAAAACACAACAATTTGCTGATTTCTTATTCAGCAGCCCCGTCGAGGAAGCGTCGCCAGCCTCAGCGTCATCGCGCCATCGCCATATTCTGGTTCATCCACAACGTAAACACAGACGAAAAACTGCTAAATCATTGCAATACAAAACCAACAAAAGCCACTGCGTACTCTTCACAAAACTCACCGCACGCCGTTCCATGAAGGTCCATGCGCCGCACCATGGCGGAGGCGCTGCCACGTTGCCATGATCTACGCTGCGCAAATATTGAAAATACAATCCGTCTATACGAAGTATTGATATGCCTGTCTACATATACATTCATCCATACACACACACACACACAGACACACACGCGTGCAGATAGAGATGCTGGAGAGTGCTTTTAACAACGGGCTCCGTTGTCTGCTCAATGATTTATTGACGGGCTCGGGACAGAAACTTCAATGTACTCGTATTTTCACCGCATTTAGTTGCAATGCATCCACAGACAATTCTCTTTGTCTCCGAGCCACTCTCTCCGTCTGCCCTCACGGCCGTGCAGTAAGCAAACAGAAAAAAAAAAAGAAAAAATGAAAACTTAACAGCCCGTTAGCCTGCTCAAGCGAAAACTGCTAGACAACGACCTATCCTATATAGCTCTCACTGGTAGCTCTCATATCTCTCTTCTCTCTCTCTCATATCGTGTCTCAATCGGTAGACCCCTTCACTCTCGGTAATTACAGGGCATCGAAACAAAGTAGGAATTCAACTTTGCAAAGGACATAAGTACAAATATATAACGGCGTCTTGTGGTATTACCCCCAACCTCACTAACCTAATGTGTCCCCTAAATTCATAATCGTTTCAAGCAAACAACCAACAAAATTAACAACAAATAAAATTGCTAACAAAGCAGCTCGGCCACCTAACAGACAACCGCAAAACAGAGGCAAAAACCAAAAATACACTAATAGAAACATTCTTATACTTGTACTTATACCTGTACTTATACTTATACTTATACTTATACTTATACTTATACTTATACTTATACTTATACTTATACTTATACTTATACTTATACTTATACTTATACTTATACTTATACTTATACTTATACTTATACTTATACTTATACTTATACTTATACTTATACTTATACTTATACTTATACTTATACTTATACTTATACTTATACTTATACTTATACTTATACTTATACTTATACTTATACTTATACTTATACTTATACTTATACTTATACTTATACTTATACTTATACTTATACTTATACTTATACTTATACTTATACTTATACTTATACTTATACTTATACTTATACTTATACTTATACTTATACTTATACTTATACTTATACTTATACTTATACTTATACTTATACTTATACTTATACTTATACTTATACTTATACTTATACTTATACTTATACTTATACTTATACTTATACTTATACTTATACTTATACTTATACTTATACTATATACTTATACTTATACTTATACTTATACTTATACTTATACTTATACTTATACTTATACTTATACTTATACTTATACTTATACTTATACTTATACTTATACTTATACTTATACTTATACTTATACTTATACTTATACTTATACTTATACTTATACTTATACTATATACTTATACTTATACTTATACTTATACTTATACTTATACTTATACTTATACTTATACTTATACTTATACTTTTATCTTATACTTATACTTATACTTATACTTATACTTATACTTATACTTATACTTATACTTATACTTATACTTATACTTATACTTATACTTATACTTATACTTATATACTTATACTTATACTTATACTTATACTTATACTTATACTTATACTTATACTTATACTTATACTTATACTTATACTTATACTTATACTTATACTTATACTTATACTTATACTTATACTTATACTTATACTTATACTTATACTTATACTTATACTTATACTTATACTTATACTTATACTTATACTTATACTTATACTTATACTTATACTTATACTTATACTTATACTTATACTTATACTTATACTTATACTTATACTTATACTTATACTTATACTTATACTTATACTTATACTTATACTTATACTTATACTTATACTTATACTTATACTTATACTTTATACTTATACTTATACTTATACTTATACTTATACTTATACTTATACTTATACTTATACTTATACTTATACTTATACTTATACTTATACTTATACTTATACTTATACTTATACTTATACTTATACTTATACTTATACTTATACTTATACTTATACTTATACTTATACTTATACTTATACTTATACTTATACTTATACTTATACTTATACTTATACTTATACTTATACTTATACTTATACTTATACTTATACTTATACTTATACTTATACTTATACTTATACTTATACTTATACTTATACTTATACTTATACTTATACTTATACTTATACTTATACTTATACTTATACTTATACTTATACTTATACTTATACTTATACTTATACTTATACTTATACTTATACTTATACTTATACTTATACTTATACTTATACTTATACTTATACTTATACTTATACTTATACTTATACTTATACTTATACTTATACTTATACTTATACTTATACTTATACTTATACTTATACTTATACTTATACTTATACTTATACTTATACTTATACTTATACTTATACTTATACTTATACTTATACTTATACTTATACTTATACTTGTACTTAATGAGCATTGTAATTTCTCCAAGTGTACGCAGACTTGGCGCATTGAAAAGCCATTTAATTCATTAGCAAAGTGCATTTTCTTGTACCAAATGAGAAATATTTCGGGCTGCAGTCATATGAGTACAGTGTGCCCCTGGTATAAGAGCATGAGGTGCACTTGACGCAACAAATAAATAAATTAGCGTCTAACACTTACGGCAATTGGAAGAGATAGAGCTTGGTTTCTTACGACAATGCATACAGATGTATAAGTATTTCGATGTTTCAGTACTTTTTGCGATTTGTGGCAAAGGCCTGAAAACTGGAAACTGAACAAAGGAGCAAAAGTAATAAAGACGTGCTTAAAAATCATTCATTGAATTCGTGACAGAAATACTTTGCGCCCCATGCAAACGGGTGCAGTAATCGAGAGGGGCTTCAAATTGCAGGTTTGGGTTGGACTTGAGCTTGGGATTGGGGTTTGGACTTAGGGTTGCAGTTGATATTGGGTGGGGAGAGGGATTGGGGTTGGTGTCGCTAGCTGGGTGCTGATGTCAGTTGAAAAATGCGACTGAGAAAAGACAATATTTGCTTGTCGGCAGCGCAGACAGACACAGGCAATGGCCCAAAATGAAAATGGCCAAGTGGCGCTGGCAAACGAAAAAGTGAAATAAAATGGCTAGCAGAAGAAGATGAAGAAGAAGATAGAGAAGAAGGAGCTGTAGTAGTAGCAGTGGAGGTGGAAGCGGCACAAACTGCGACTGCAGTCGCATTAAATGGCAAACGCGACAGAAATGCTGAAAGAAATGCAAAAACGCAAATGGGAACAGCGACAAGCAGCAGCAGCAGCAGCAGCAGCAGCAGCAGCAGTAGAAGAAGAAGAGGAACGACTTCTGCCGATTAGATTTGAGCTGATTTTTTTGTTAGCTTTCTTTTGTGTTTACTTTTCGGTTTTTTTTTTATTTTTATAGTTCATGCTCATTGAAAGTGTGTCAAGCGGGTATATAGATTTAGATGAGCTAATATTGGTATAGCCTTTCCTTATTTTATCAAAAACGCCTTTCTATGCGATTTTCATGCAGAGCATTTGTTATGAAATTAGGTTAGGATGCTTCGTAGGTTGGATTCTTCCATGAGACATTGAAGGGGAGATAAAACCCATGAAGCTGGTCTGACTTATTGTATTTGACTTACGAAAATTTGGTATTTAAGCAGAAGCTGCTTTATTTATAATATGCATATCTCTGCCCTCTGTTCTCCCTCTTCTCTCTCTTCTCTCTCCTTCTCCTACTTTCCGACTTTATTTCTTCTCTTACCAGCTTGTTTTCATACTCAGTGGATCTATCGATAGCTTCTTCCCCTCCGCTCTCTCTCACGCTGTGTCTGCCTTACGTGTCTTGACTAGGTCACCCTTTCGTATCAATTTTTCAGCTACATTCTCTGTCTCTCTCTTCTTTAGTGTCCCCCTCATCCTCCTCTTAAATTCACTCTCTCTTCTCCGTATTCTATATTTCTCTGCTTTAATTGATCTGTGCTCTATTTTATATTGTTTTTCTCTTTTTTTTCATACTCAGTGGCTCTATCGATAGCTTTTTCTCCTCCGCTCTCTCTCGATCTGTGTCTGCCTTTCGTATCAATTTTTCAGCTACATTCTCTGTCTCTCTCTTCTCTAGTATCCCCCTCACCCTCACCTCACCTCCCATTACTTTAGTACTTATCTCCTACTAATCACCCTATGCCTCTATCCTTCATCTCAATGATTCCATCTGTCTCTGTCCCTATCTCTCCGTCTCTCTCTCTCTCTCCATCTCTCACCCAGATCTACCTCACAGAGTATCTTTAGGTCTATAACTTTTAACTAAAAAGAAATTGTGATGAATTAAATTATATGCAACATGCACTGACCGCAAGCCAACTCCTCCTCCTTCTTCTCCTTCTCCATCTCCCTACTTTGCCCAGTCTGCGAGTGCGCTCAGCTGGGGCCACACAAAAGACATGGCCGGGCCGAAGGCGGCCCAGGTGGCGCTGCATCATTCGGCCGCTCGGACAACCAGTTGGCCAGGCCAAGAGCCAAAATAACAGCGTCTGCCATTTTTGCAGGTCACTGCGCGCATACAAAAGACAAAAGCAAATGCCGACAGTTGGCATAAAAACGCTGAATAGGCAGCAGCCTCGCAATGCAAGAGGCTCAGCTCAGGGGGCGGCTGTGGCTCAGGGGAGGGGAGGTGAAAGAGAGTGGGAGTTGCTATGGCGTTAGATAGCATCGAATCTTTTGTTGAAATTCCGCTGCAAGTGACAAGCATTTTGCGTATGGCAAAGCGTGTAAATTGTTGTCGCTGCTTGCTGAAAACTCCAAGAAATCAACTTGGCTTCGCTTTGCACTCCTCTCTCACTCACTCTCTCTCTCACTCTCTCTGTGTGTATGTTTGTGTGTGTGTGTGCAACGGTAATTTTGTTAGGACAGTCTGTGCAGCTGTCCTTTTTCAGACAGCTGCAGCTGACCTCAAATTAAGCGCTGACAATTGCAACTAGAAACCATTGCAGCTGCTTTGCGGCCTTCATTTGGTATGCACACACACACACACACACACACACACACACACACATGCGTACATGCTGCACGTTCAGCAGCAGCAGGCTGTGCAAAAATGTGAATCCTCACTGAAAACATAATTATAAACACATGTTGCGTCCACACACACACACGCACACACACACATTTGCCTCTTTCATGGCACTTACACACACACACACATGTATGTGGACTTTTGAATTTGGCCAGCGTGTATTTTGTTACATGATTCGAATTTCTGAAAAGTTTCTGCTGCTGCCCAGACTTGACCAAACGTTTAGTTATCTGCTTTCAGCCTTTGGCTAGTGTATTGAATTCGAAACTTTATATAAGACAACATGCACACACACACACTCGCACACACACACACACACTCGCACACACACACAAGCACATGGACCTTCAGAGGTCAGTCAATTACTGAGGTATATGGAAATAATAAGCACTAAGCTTACATTTCAAATTCCATGTTTTGTAAACTTTAAATTGCAACTTTTGTTATAATTGAAGCCCATTTAATTGAACGTAATTGTTAATTAATTAACTTCCATGAGCATACAGTTAATTAACTTCAAATCTTTAATTGACCAAATAAATTTGGTTTGGGCATTTAGTTGCCATTGCAGTTAGCAGCTAATGCAAATGCTTTTGTTAAGTGTTGCTTAATTTAAATGAAACTAAAATTTGTAAATAAAATTAATACAAATTAAAATTAATAATCTACTGAAAATAAAATTTATATCAAATTTAACTTAAAGAACTCATAAAACTTTAGCCGCTTTGACATAAGAAAGATAATAAAAAAAATTTAAAAAAAAAAACAGAACTGAAGCTAACCAGCTTTATGAAGTTGTTTAATATAAATTAAATATTTTTTTTTTATTGAAGATAATAATAATATTATTAAAATATTTTGCCAGATTATTAAACATAATGTTCATTACATTTATTTTTATCATGTAGTTAATCTTATTAGCTGAAGTTCCACTGCCTATGCAGTTCACATTTCATAAAGTTAAATTTTGTTAAATATATGCACAAATCGAATGCCCTTTTACCATGCATTATTGGAAACTTCATCAAAATCCATTAAATTGCTTAAAAGTTATTAAGGAAAACGTGAAGTCATATTGGCAAAAGTCCGAAATCAACTAGCACCAAGTGTAGGCAGAGTAGCTGTCGTATGCATGTGCACACACATACACACATACAATACAAAATGCGTACAAGGCTTAAGGAGTTCTATAAATAGAATCCCAATTGCATTTGTATTGTGTTTGCACCAAAGCAATTAGCGTAGCGTTGTGGAAGAGACGCTGCCCACACTGCTGTGAGGGCGCGAGTTCGAATCCCCGCAGGTTGTATAATTTTATATTAAATATTAATTATAAACTACAGCTTGATTATTATTATATTTTTATTTATCTTTTTACTCTTTAACTATTACTATTCTTATTATTTCGAATTTTTAATAAATAATGATAGTTAAACTACAAGTAAAAATTATTTTTGTAGAGAGATAAAGATATTAGTAATAGTATTAACAACAGCAAAGTAATTAACAATAATAATTTATTTCATGCACATTCGAATAAATCAATTTTAGTTAGTTGTACTACATAACTAGACAATAATTGGATTATTGTAGACATATATCATATCGTACAGCTGGTAATACGAATTATGCAATGAACAGCTGCGTCCATTGATAGTTAACTTATTTTTGTTGCCTCAAATCTCTTGTTATCCATATTTTACTATTTGGTTTTGTTTCCTTCTGTTATAAAGAACTAATTAATTTCAAATAATTTAAACACGTTTTACCATAGTGATTAATATGCCCAGTCAAGCGGTGTTTGCCGTACAGTAAATACACTCTAAAGGATCTACATATGGTAACAGTAATATATATCAACATTATTCTGTCACAATTAATTTGTTTTGATAACATTTCAAAGTTAATATACAATTCAAATCAAATTGGTAAGTAAAACAGGTATGCGTGCTCTGAGGCTTCACTGCACCGCCCAATTGGTCGAAAATGAAATGAAATTTATTGGCGCACTTGACAATTGCAACAAAACGCTGAGCGCACATTTTTCATATTTCAATTCAGACGATTTGTCGATTTTTTCATTAGGTATCTTTTTTTTAATTTTTTCGTTCTGTAATTTTCTGGTAATACACTTACCAAACGGGTTGCGTTGAGAATTGGCATTTGTTTGGTAACATGTATATTGATATAATATTAAATTTGAGAATAAAGTTTCGATGTGCTAGGGTCAAAATAAAATAACTGAAATCTAACTGAACACTGAACTGATTTTATTTGATAAAAGGAAGAGGAGGTTCTTGATTCAAATCCTGGGCCGAACCAGAGACAATTTTTGAATTTATTTAATTTTATTTGATAGAGTTCCTAATATATTGAAACCTGGTTCTTGGTTCAAATCCCAGTCGAGCCAATGACAATTTTTGTATTTATTTAATTGTACTTTATACAAGGAAACCTGGGATTCCTTAAAGAAAACACCTGGTCCTTGGTTCGAACCCTATTTTTGACCATTTTTGTGTTTATTTTATTTTATTTTATAGAAGGAACTCAAAGTTTCCTTAGTGTAAAGCATCTGGTTCTTGGTTCAAATCCTGGGCCGTGCCAGAGACAATTTTTACATTTATTTAAATTTATTTGATAGATCTCCGACTATATTGAAGCCTGGTTCGTGGTTCAAATCCCAGCCGAGCCAATGATAATTTTTGTATTTATTTAATTGTATTTTATACAAGGAAACCTGGGATTCCTTAAAGAAAACACCTGGTCCTTGGTTCGAACCCTATTTTTGACCATTTTTGTGTTTATTTTATTTTATTTTATAGAAGGAACTCAAAGTTTCCTTAGTGTAAAGTATCTGGTTCTTGGTTCAAATCCTGCGCCGAGCCAATGACAATTTTTGTATTTATTTCATTTCATTGTTTTTAATACATGGAACCCTGAGACTCCTCAATGTAAATAACCTGGCCCTTGGTTCAAACCCTATTTTTGACAATTTTTGTGTTTATTTTATTTATAAAGAAACTCAAAGTTTCCTTAGTGTAATGCATCTGGTTCTTGGTTCAAATCCTGGGCCGAACCAGAGACAATTTTTGCATTTATTTAATTTTATTTGATAGAGTTCCTAATATATTGAAACCTGGTGCTTGGTTCAAATCCCAGCCGAGCCAATGACAATTTTTGTATTTATTTAATTGTACTTTATACAAGGAAACCTGGGATTCCTTAAAGAAAACACCTGGTCCTTGGTTCAAACCCAATTATAGAAAATTTTTGTATTTATTTTATTTTATAGAAGGAACTCAAAGTTTCCTTAGTGTAAAGCATCTGGTTCTTGGTTCAAATCCTGGGCCGTGCCAATGACAATTTTTGTATTTATTTCATTTCATTGAACCCTGAGACTCCTTAATGTAAATCACCTGGCCCTTGGTTCAAACCCTATTTTTGACAATTTTTGTGTTTATTTTATTTATAAAGAAACTCAAAGTTCCCTTAGTGTAATGCATCTGGTTCTTGGTTCAAATCCTGGGCCGAACCAGAGACAATTTTTGCATTTATTTAATTTTATTTGATAGAGTTCCTAATATATTGAAACCTGGTTCTTGGTTCAAATCCCAGCCGAGCCAATGACAATTTTTGTATTTATTTAATTGTATTTTATACAAAGAAACCTGGGATTCTTTAAAGAAAACACCTGGTCCTTGGTTCAAACCCTATTTTTGACCATTTTTGTGTTTATTTTATTTTATTTTATAGAAAGGAACTCAAAGTTTCCTTAGTGTAAAGCATCTGGTTCTTGGTTCAAATCCTGGGCCGTGCCAATGACAATTTTTGTATTTATTTCATTTCATTGTTTTTAATACATGGAACCCTGAGATTCCTTAATGTAAATCACCTGGCCCTTGGTTCAAACCCAATGGCAATTTTTGTATTTATTTTATTTATAAAGAAACTCAAAGTTTCCTTAGTGTAATGCATCTGGTTCTTGGTTCAAATCCTGGGCCGAACCAGAGACAATTTTTGCATTTATTTAATTTTATTTGATAGAGTTCCTAATATATTGAAACCTGTTCTTGGTTCAAATCCCAGCCGAGCCAATGACAATTTTCGTATTTATTTAATTGTATTTTATACAAGGAAACCTGGGATTCCTTAAAGAAAACACCTGGTCCTTGGTTCGAACCCTATTTTTGACCATTTTTGTGTTTATTTTATTTTATTTTATAGAAGGAACTCAAAGTTTCCTTGGTGTAAAGCATCTGGTTCTTGGTTCAAATCCTGGGCCGTGCCAATGACAATTTTTTCATTTTTTTTTAATTTATTTGATAGAGTTTCTAATACATTGAAACCTGGTTCTTGGTTCAAATCTGGGATTCCTTAGTGTAAATCACCTGGCCCTTGGTTCAAACCCAATGGCAATTTTTCTATTTATTTTATTTATATAAGAAACTCAAAGTTTCCTTAGTGAAAGTATCTAGTTCTTGGTTCAAATCCTAGGCCGAGCCAATGACAATTTTTGCATTTTTTTTTTTTTTAATTTATTTGATAGAAGGAATTTCCCAATATACAAATTTGGTACTAGTATGTTCGCGCCTTGGCCGAATCAAAGATGTTTTTTTGACATTAGAAAATATATAGTACATATTATATTTGAAATGATAAAATTTTATAAGAATAGATACAACGTCGATGTGCTCAGGTCGAAATATTTCCATTCTCTCACACACACTGGCGCTTGCAATGAGCACCCTTTGGAGCTTAGCATTTACAATGCAATTGCAACAAATGTGCAACGGCTGCAGAGATACGAATTTGAAGTGTCCACGCCCCCGACATCACTCACCACTTAGCACTGCCCGCCCATTGCCACCCACAGTTGCCCCATTGCTAGTCAGTCCCCCAATGAGCTATTTATCTACACCGAACGTTTGGCTTATTGCGCCGCATGCTGGACTTATAATCAGGGCCATGAAATATGACAAACAGAGCATCGCGCCAGTTATTACATCGAACGGGCTCAAAATTTTTCATTTATTGTCATGGTAACGGCTCGGCGGGTATTACAAATGGGGCGAAACGGCGGCGATGAGCGATATGAGAGAAGGAAGCCAATGAGGCTAAGGCGGGGAGGACAACAGAGTAACGATGGCTCTGATATTGATGTCAAACTGAGCGTTCTCTTCTATATATTTAAGCCTCGATAGAGACAAGTTTATTAGCTAAATTACACTGTGCAACAAATTTGCGGGATTAAAACAACTATGAATATTTCGTTATTTCATTTTTTTTTTTTTTTTTTTTTTTTTGCTTATATATGTGATTATTATCTAAGAGTATCTACACACCGTGTAGCCAATAAAATTTTATTTGTATAATATTCTTATAAAAGTTGACAAAATTGCGTAATATTTTTATAATTTTTTTAAAATACAAAATTTGAATATTTTGCAAATTTAAGCTTTTTCAGTTGTCGGCTTTAACTTTAGTTGACTCTTAAATTTTTAATTAATTTTTAACTATCTATAAATTCTTACTTTGTTAAAAAAAATCATTTAAATATATTTTTATTTTTTTTTTTTTTTTTTTAATCACTTCTCAAGTCTCTTTAAACTCAACTAAAACCACTTTAAATGTAGCGAATAGCAAAAAATTGTAGAAACAAAATTTAGAGCAAATTGTTGATGGATAGATAGATAGATGGATAGCATAGATGGATATATGGCAATATCAAGTGGGTATTGTATATGGGAGGCAGCTGACAAACGTGAAATGCTTTTGACATTTCAATTCGCAGTGAGCTGGCATTGCTTGACGCTAGCTCGCCCTCTCTCTCTCTCTCTCTCTCTCTCTCTCTCTCTCGCTCTCTCACTCACTCTGTGTGTAGTAGATAAAGTGTTGTACTGCTCTTATTTCTTATGCCTTATCGTTGCGGTCTGTATTCGAACTGTTAACTGAAATTGACATTTGGCTTTTGATTATTACGACCTATCGTTGACTCTAACTCCGAATCAATCAAAGGCACAATGCGACTCTATGGGAAGAGCAAAGCTGACAGAGAGAGAGAGAGAGAGTGAGAGAGAAACGAGCTATATTTGTACAGCATTTGGCTATAAAAATGATTTAATTGGATAGCACTTTTTGGCAAGTGAAATTGTTCCGAATGGTCAATTGGCTGAATGACAACGTTGACTGATCCATTTGTACCTCGGTTGCCCGCAAATCAATAGAAAATTTATAAACAACCTTTGCTATAGTCATTCAAGTGCCACCCAATCCCAGCTGCCACTTTACAATATGCAAACAAACGAGACACACACACACCTAGAGCTGGGAGAGAGAGAGAGAGAGTGAACTGGAAGATGTATCGACCCACCTGCCGTGTGCATTTGTTATTCATGAGCAGCTATCAACACCAAACAATGTTGGACCAAGCCTTTTGTGTTGATAACAACAACAACAACAACAACAACAACAACATAGAATTCACTCGTTGCTTGTCCACGTCATAGCTTGATTGTCCAATGGGTTGCCTGACGGTTTCCGCTTGCCAAATGCAAACGGAAATGTCGCAAAAAAAGAAAAGAAAAAAAAAACGAAGGAGAAGAAGAAGAAATGTGTGGAACTAGTAGTTCATTGGCTGGGCAAAGGGTTTGCGAGGTACAGCGACGCAGCCGAGTCTGCTGCAACTGCCAACTGCTTTTGTTATGAATGATGATGGAAAATCTGGCAGCAGCATCTCTCAGCAACTGGGCCGCCAAATTTAAAACGAAAAGCCCACGAAATGTAGAAAAAAAGCCAAACGATAATAAAAAAAAAAAAAATAGAAAAAAAAACAAGAAAGTAAGAGTATATTGCAGTGGGGCATAACCAACGGCGCAATGCGCGCTCAAGCCAGGGTAGTTGGTGGAATTGTATATGGTTTATGGTATAGAAGTTATTGGATAAAGTATTTGGCTAAAGAGGCTGTTATAAATTGATGACCTTTACGAATTTTTAGCTCTTTTAGTAGTTCTTCTCAAAATATTTTTTCCAGTAAATAAAAAGTAGTTTTGCGAATCGAATGTATGAGCATAGTCATAGTCCATTCAACTGTTATTTTCTTGCCTAGTAACAACTCGATCTTGAAGAGCTGAAGAGCTAGCAACTTGTACAGAACAAGTTTCTTGGGGGAATATATTTATAAGAAACTACAAATTTTTAGCCATCAAATTTTTCAAAACATTATATACTATAGTCATAGTTTGAGAAATCCTTAAAAGAGATTTCCATTTCTGGGAATTCACTCTAGAACTTATATCCTAAGCAAGGCTTGATTTGCATACAACTATATAAAAAGATCAACAAGATAAAGCCAATATAGACTGGTTCGCTCTGTAAGCGAGTATAAAAATGTGCTTGTGGCGGTGTGGGTAGCGGATGGGGAAGCGGTATAACAAAAGGGTATCCAGCGTAGCGGCGTAATGCGGTGATTCAATTCAGTTTGTGCAATGAGCAGCCGGCAAAACTTTGAAAAATGGTAAGAAAAATGTGGAACGAACAGAAACGGCGGACGTAGCAAGTGCCTGTGCCACACACACACACATAGAGAGTGAGAGGCAGTTCTTCTATTGGTATTGAAATGCAAATGGTCGTTGCCTGCCGAAATTAAATTATGTGGAAGTAATGATAACCCTTCTGCTAAGCGACCGATGCGGCCAACGGCGATTCAATTGCCAGCCACAAGGACAGCAGCTCCTCCTCGTGGCCCAGCGCGGAGTCCAGGGCGACGCAACGCCCCTTTTGGCAGCTGTCTTCTGGAGACTGCACTCACGGATGCTAAATTAATTGTAGTAGGTGTGGCATCAGCAGCAGCAGCAGCAGCAGTAGCTCCTGCTAACTGTAATTAATTATCTACTCAAGTATTATAATAAAACAAAAAAAATGATATAGCACACTCGCAAGTTGGAAAGGTGCTCGATATTATGGCAGGCCTCGCGCTCAATAGAATTTATGGAAGGCAATAAATAATGCCATAAAAATCAGAAATAGGTCAACATTCTAGAAGACTTGGCATATCTCTAGGAGTCTTCTCATATCTTATATCTTATATCTTATATCTTATATCTTATATCTTATATCTTATATCTTATATCTTATATCTTATATCTTATATCTTATATCTTATATCTTATATCTTATATCTTATATCTTATATCTTATATCTTATATCTTATATCTTATATCTTATATCTTATATCTTATATCTTATATCTTATATCTTATATCTTATATCTTATATCTTATATCTTATATCTTATATCTTATATCTTATATCTTATATCTTATATCTTATATCTTATATCTTATATCTTATATCTTACAAAGTTTCCACTGAAATAAACCTAATTAAAGAGTCCAAATAGACGTGCTGGTCGCTAATGCAAATTTGAAGAGGCGATTGTTTTTGAATTTGTCCAAAAAATAAACGAAGCTACGAATTTGGTATTATTTATTGAAGCGACGCGACAGATAACGAGGTGATTGAATAGAGCAACAGCAGCGACGGCAGCTGGAGCAGGAGCGACAGTAGAAACTGAAGCAATAAAGCGCTGTAATCCACTCAAGGCATTTCCGACTAGCAAAAGAGAGTGCGAGAGAGATGGGGGGAGAGAGGAGAAGAGATACAGTTTAGGCCGTGCCGCAAGGAAACATTCGGAGTTGAGTTTTGGGATAGAAGGAGTCAAAGCAATGAGAACTGGCCGCCAACAATTCACAAAATTGTTTTCGTGACTTAAATTTTTGCGTTGTGAAGGACGTGTTTGGAAAGCATATGATGTGATTTGCCATCAAATTGAGTTGTCCTCGTTGTGCTAGCTGCCTGTTACAGATTGGCCAAAAGCTGGGGGCAGGCTGATGAAGAAACAGCAGCAGCAGCAGCAACATCCCAGGCCACAGCTCGACCGACAGACTGTCACTCAGCTCGGCTAGCTGAAATGCAATTAAATTTAGAAAAATATCAACAGCAGGCAGCTAGTTGGCAGAATAATAGTTTATAGCCATAATAATAGCAAAGTAGCTGCAACGGTCCAACACTCCATGGGCATGGACATGGGCATGGGCATGGGTATGGGTCTAAGGATAACTGAGTGGTATGATAAGCAACCAAAGTGCTTTGTGTTGCCTTTAACTAAATAGAAATGCGCCAACTAGCACGTAAACTTGTATCTGTGTATATATACATATATATATATAGTATGCCCACTTTTGTAGCCTTTATTATTGTTGTTGAATAGCTCGTAGCGCCCCATTTTCTAAGATTTACTTAGGCTTAGGCTTGCCACCAACTAGGCCTGCCAAGCGAAACCGAAACTGAATGCTGCAAACTGGGAAGCTGTTAAAAGTCTTGAGTAAATTCTCTATTTTACTGTGCGTGTGTGTGTGCTCTGAGTAACATTTTGTACAACAACTAAATTACACTATGCAAATATTTGCCTTACATACGTATTTAGACAAATGTATATATGTATCACTCTGAATACATATGTACATCTTTCTGTATGCATCTTCCATATAACTTATCTTATGGACGACAATTGAAAGCAACACAAAGCAAAGACTCACAAAACAATTGCCAAAGCACTTTATGTCCTTTGCTCGTGGCCCATAGCAGCAGCATTTCGAGTTGGCCAAGTATTTGCCTGTGCATGTCTAGCAAACAATTGCATATACATATGTCTATATGTATATATGTATTTATGTATATTTATATTTATATAATAGCAGACAGCTGCACATATCGAATGGCAAATACTCTTGTCTATCTAGTTTCAGAACTGTCAGAGAGCTTTAACTACGAGTACAACTTTCATAAAGTTTTACAAAAAAAATGTTTAAATTTATAAATTAAGATAAAGTTATAAATTTTCGAAAAAAAAAATAAATAAATTTCGCTAGATTCGAACTCGAATATTTAAAAATAGAATATGTGATACAAAATAAAGATCCTCGGTGGGATTCGAACCTACACTATCCTTATCCTTGTACAACTTTCAACGCTCTTACTATCAAGGCCACGGCCCTAAACTGAAACTGCTTAGCTAAAATCAAATAACTTTATTGCTGAAGCGCTTTCAGATAAAACTAAAGTAACAGCTGAATAATCCAACTGCAACGTTCTTCCTTGGTTTTATTGAGTACGATTTGTCTGCTTAGATATCAACTACGAACTATATGTTGAATATTATACTAAACTTGTGAAGAAATCGATATAAAGAATGAACTAAGCGTCTCTAGTCAGATCAATCTTCTGTGAGTATGAGAGTTTTTAGCGCAGCTCCGCAGATTCTTAATGCGCTTAAGGAGAATATTCATTGGGAAAAGAGAGAACAATTCGCCGAAAGGTATTTATATTTATTTATGTGTTTTATATATAAGACATCTCATACGCTTCATACTAAGAAAGTCATAATACCCAGAGTAGAGCATGCAAAGCTTTTGCAACTGTGTACCTTTATAACTGTATGTGCTTGCACAAAGGTGTAATAATAATATACAGACCTTCTGTGCACTGCATTTATTTAGATTTAAAAGCTCTTAAATATCTTCCTGAAGTCTGATAAATCTGCAAAATATTTTGTTCAATTTGTATAGATTTGATAAATATATACCAAGTTATAGTGAGATGAAATTCGAGTAAATTGCGAATATATTTATGTATATGTATCTATAAAAATTCTTTATTTCATTATATACATACAAATATGTACATAATTTATATTCGCTCAACTCAATGAGTGCTGCTGCACTTGATCGTATTCAATTGCTTCTGTGTGTGTGTGCGAGTGCGAGTGCGCGTGCAGCTTGCGCTCTCTATGAGTGAAATTAATACAATAACAACAACAGCAACAACAATAAGAAAACTGGTTCTGCTGGCTGGTCTCACACAAATTGACGTAATCGCAGCAAGCTGTGAGCTCAAGCACAATTACGAAAGCACTTATAATTCCCAACTCATTATTTGCTCTAGCCTTTCTACAAATATAACATTTTTCTCTAAGGCAGCCGGGCGGTCGAGTGTCCCACAGCACTAAACGGTTGTTCACATACCGGACTAATTGTGATGAAAACACTCTCTATACACACTTCACTTTACATATTCGAACTTACACAAGAATATGGAGAGAAAAACTACCAAATCCTAAAAATTAGTTCCCCTACCTCCTTGCTACTATACACAACACCAGTACATGATTGAAAGGAACGTACGAATACGAATATGAATGGTTCGAACACAAACACAACACACACATTAATTATAATTAAGAAAAAAATGTGTTTAGCAAATTAAGTTGAAAGTGGAATAACAGTCTATATAGTATAGAGATTAGGAAAAACAACAACACCTATATATAACCTTACTATATACTACTAAGAAATATCGTAAAAACTAAGAAATCACCAAGGTCGGAGAAATCGAAAGAAACAAAATTAATATAACGGAAACGAGAGATTAAATACATAAAAAACAAACAAACACAAATAAAAATGCTGTGAGGATACGCCGAATGGAGTGAAATTGAAAATTAAGCTCCATTCGGTAAAATGACCGCTTTTTTATTTTATTTTTTATTATTTAATTTTTTATTTATTTTTTTTTATTATATTATTTTTATTTTAGTTTTTTTAATATATACATTTTATAAATTTTACATTTTATAAATTTTATTTCATATTTATTTACCGCTTTTATTATTTTGTTATCTTTTATCTATTTTATTTTTATATTTATTTATATTTTATAAATTTAATTTCATATTTATTACCGCTTTTATTATTTTGTTATCTTTTATCTATTTTATTTTTATATTTATTTCTTTTATTTTATTTTATTTTTTTTTTAAGGAATGAAACCCACTAAATATAATGTGACCCCTCTTTTTATTATTATTTTCTATTTGTATTTATTTTTGTTTTAAAGTTTTTGTGTTTAAGGAAAGAAAACAAGCAACCCTCAGTGCTCTTTAGTTTAAACTAATTGCTAAAACGATTAAGCAGCAGCGCGTGTGACGATGACTACTTATAATCATCAGCTTGCTTAAGTAGCAAATGGCACAAAGATACTTTTACTGTATATGTATATGTACATATATATATATATAGCAAAGAACCACAAAATTAGATATGTGTTAACAACTCCACAACCCCAACTCAAATCCTAACCCAAGGCCAAAAACTGGATGACGGATTTCGAAGACCAAGAGAAGAGAATGCTTCAAAACAATTAATTATACATTTTTGGTGCCAAGGCGAGTGGCAGCAAAACACAGACATTTAAATAACTCTGCAAACAGACGAAGACACACACACACACACACATATACATACATACATATATATATATATATATATATATATATATATATATATATATATATGTATATACAGGCACACCCACACATGCAAGCATTACTATGAAGAGCGAGCAAAAACAAACAGTGAAAATGGATTTCCATTTAAGGCGGCATGTTGAGCACATTGTTTTTATTAAGTGTCGCATGATATACTTATGCTTGTATGTCTATGTGTGTGTGTGCGTGTATGTGTGTGTGACACATAAACACTTCAAGTGGCAACATGGCGTGCAACTAATCCGCTGCCCAAAAAATATGTTACAAGTGGCCATAAGCAGCCAAAATGGAGCGAACGAACGAGAGTGGGCGGATGAGCGAATGGTCGAATGAATGGTCGAACGAAGCTGGTCCACGGGTCAAGCAAGTCCCTCGAAAGCCAGCCGACCATCTGCACAGTGGTCAGCAAACAATTATAACTGAAATGAAATAAATGGACAGACATGTAGAAAGACTTCGCCGGTTGATGAAAACAGTTGACCAAATGAATCATTCTATATGCTATTTTTTTATCCGAAGAATTTAATTTTTAGAGTATTCAAGTCATAATTCATGCCAAGGCTCATGTTATTCGTCAGATAACTCGAATAAAAGCGAAAGAGATTTTTAGTTTCCAATAACAAAGATAAATTCCGCAGACTAAGGATCAGAAGAACAAATGAGGGTTGGAACTTATACGTTATATATGCGTCTCAATGTTCTTTTTGCCCAAAAATCACATTTATAAATATGCTAAAAGTAAAAATCTTAAAGTTGCAGTTATATCCAATTCAAGCTTCATCAGACAGACGATCAGAAGGAATAATTAACTAGTGAAGATGGAGTCAGTTGGTAATGCCTTTATGCAAATGCCTTAATGCTTTTATGCTAATCAAAATATTGAAATTATTTTTTTTCCAAAATGTTGTTAAAATATTAGTTAATAAATCTGTAAATTAAAATTTTTAACTTTTGCCCATCTTGCATCACTTATTCGTTGCCAAAGAAAAAAATCATTGCTGTACGAAGACATTATTGGTCCACTGTATATGCAGTTTGAGTATAAGAAGAGCGTGCGAGAGAGAGAGAGAGCGAGAGCGAGGTCTCAACTCAAACGATGCTCGTACAAAAATATGTAATTGCATATTAGCATAGCTCGCAAATAACAGTTAACCGTAATAAATTGCGTTCCTTGCACGAAATCAACCGAAGAAATTATACTCTCTCCCTCTGGCTCTAAGCGCCTCGAGCTGAGCTATTCGTGTGATGCTCTTCTAACGAACAGTGTTTAGGTAGCGATAGGATTGGCGCGCGATCAATAAGTGTGAGGGAGCAGACAACTCATGGACTTCTCTTTCACACACACAAGCACACTTTCAATTCACGAACTCGAGTGTTGTGTTTAACGAACAGAATTCTCGCACACATACCAATGCATACACACAAAAGACTTTCTCAGGGAACATTATAAATGCGCAATGTCAATAACTGATGCTCTTTGGGATGCTCAACTATAAATCCTGAAGAATAAATTGATGCCAAGTTAGAAATAATAACATTTTAGTTTTTTTGTTTATTTAAGCCATGATTAAATATAAAAATTATAAACAAATATATATATTTATGCCACAAATTGTAAACAAAAAATAAATTAAATTAAAAAATATATAATATTAAATTTAATTAACAAATATATTTTAATTAATAATATATTTTACTACATTAACAAAAAGTATAATTATAATATAAAATAAAAAAAATTTACAAATATTAAATATTAATTTTAAAATAATATTTTTTACTCCTTTAACTTTTAATTGTGCTTTACTTACTTTATTGTGCTATTTGGCTCCACTGTGCCCTGCCGCAGTGGGGCAAACAAACATATCGTCATCATGAAAACAGACATCGTATGAATAGCATATGACGAAGGCAAACTGAAAGCTACACTGTAAGAAAAGTTCGACTTAATAGTCGTTTAAAGCAGTCCACTTAACAAGGCAACGCAGGGAAAGTCCAGCTATAAATAACTAAGAGTTACTCAAGTTCCTTGCCAAATATGCTTAATAAGCATTCAAATAATCATTCAACTCACTCAATTCTGTCAGTGCTATGGCCAGAGCGAGAGAGAGAGTGAGAGAGGGGTTGTGGGAAAGGGAGAGCCATGGAGGTGTGAGAGTGGTTTAGAGGAGGTCACATAATGCGCGCTAAATACATAGTTTGAAAATAGTTGTAAACCCTTTCATCAAGAGCAACTGCTGGCCCCGTGCCATCCCGTCCCGTCCCGTCCCAAAATCCCTATTTCGTTTATCCAAGCTGACAAAAACCCATGGGAACTCGACTCGTCGTGGCTTTACAGCCAAAACAAAACGCAGCGAGTGGAAGTGGTAGGCAGAGGGAGCTGGCAGAGTTGAGTGCGGGCGGCACGGCACGGCACGGTTAGCTGTCAGTTTTGGTTTTTGTTTCATTTTTGATAGTCGTATGACCTTTTTTGGCATATTTGCAGTAACATTTTGTCAGTGGCGTAACTGCCATTCCACCAGAGCCATTTCGTCAGCAGAGCCACAGACCCAACGGCCAACAGTCGGGGCCAAGTGTGAAGGACGGCCCAGGCAGGCAGAGAGCTGCCCTCGCTACGACTCTCTGCTGCAGCGCTGATAAAAGGCGACTTGAGCATAGGAACATAGACAGCCACAGACATAGGCACACACACACACACACACACACACAAACACAAGCACACTCATGTGTGTGTGTGTGAATAGCTGTCGAAATGAATGTTGCAACTAACTAAATGAATAAATGAAAATTAGTAGAAAAAGGCTTTTGTTGTTCATCAAGTGCATGTGCATAACTCTATGCATACACACACACATGCACACAGACATACATACATATTCATTTATGTATATTTATTTGTACATTTTTGCTTATAGCTTTGTAGATCTAAGCCCACGTCGCACATAAGTGATATGAACTCGAGCTACATATATTAACGGCGTCAACTTCTCCGCATTGGCTTAGGCTTTTGGCTGGCATAAATGGAGCTTTGATTCGAAATTAATGGCAAGTGCTATTGTCTTAGTTGCTGCTTCGTCTTGCTGTGCAATTGAGGTGAGAATTCAAATTTGTTGCATTTAAATTTACTCCATACGCACATTGGGTGCGTGGCAAAAAAAAAAAAAAAAAACAAGTAAGAAAGCTGTAGTCATATCTATATGCTAAACCAAACTGCATGTCTCTAGTATTTGAAATGCATTTTTTCACATTTGGGGCGATGGGACGAAGTGGGGAGCGGAATCCAAAATCTGACAAAAACCGAAATTGTATTGAATTAGTATCTATATATATGCAGACGACTTGGAGACTCTAACTCCAAAGATGAATTAGCTAGAATTTTATAACGGACGGACGGACGGACAGACAGACGAACATGGCTATATCAACTTTTATATACTTTATGGGGTCAATATATATACTTTATGGGGTCTGCCACGCCTCCTTCTGCCTGTTACATACTTTTAATAAAACCATTATACCCTGCTTTCCCATTTTCAATGGGCTCAGGGTATAAAAAATGCTACACGCCGCATAATGTTGCTATTATACCTGCTGCTATTTAAGTTTCCACAGACTCGACTCCGAAAATATTTATATACATATATATCATAAATTTTGTGGACTCTCGTTTAGCGAACATTTCGCATAACGAACACATTTTCTTCAGCAAAATAAGTTTCGCTTAACGAACAAGATGCCGAAACAGAATTGTGTTCGTTAAACGAGAGTCCACTGTAATCATATATTGACTTTCACTCAAAGTTGTCTTGTTTTTTAACGATTTCTCGTTTCACGGTCCTTTTGTGACTTGCTCTATCAAACTCTACATTTCTGGCCTCACAAATTTCGTTACGTTTATCGAAATTATAGCGACCCCATGTAAGAGACTCAAGTAGGTCTCTCGCTCCAAGTAGCTCTCTCGCTCAAAAATTAACAATTTAGCTGCCAGTTAAATATTTGACAATAAGTTAAGCACTATTTTGTGGTTAATATTAGTTATATGAAACCCGTTCCAATCGATAATCAGAATATTTGCGCTCTCTTTTCTTTAGTCTGTTCAAAAATCGTTAAACAATTATTTAAAGCTATCGCAGCGCTTGGCTTATTTCAGCGCCGATCCATCTAGGCAATGGGCCACACTCCCGTTAGCTACGATGATTTTTTTTTGGGCCAAGCATACATAAATATTATCGTATAATTCGCGGGTTGAAGGGGTGCAGGGAGGGTGGAGACAGTGGGCGTGGCGGGGGGCGAGGGGCTGTGTGACGCATTGAAGCGAACGCATATCTATCATTAATATCGCTGCAGTCAGCTGCTGTTGTGCTACGAAAAAGGCTGCTGCAAAAAATATATACTTCACACACACACACACACACGCGAGTCATGAATGCCAATACACACACACACACACACACACACACATGTACACGCTGGCATTGTGTGGCCTCCTCTCTAGCTCAGCGCTCGCTGAGGTTTACTGCAGCAGCGGCAGCGGCAGCAGCAGCGGCTGAGGCAGAGGCAGCAACGCTACTGACTGCTGAACTACTGCCAACTGCAATTAATCATTTTTCTATCATTTTCAGATTTTTTATACATACAAACAGCCGGTGCCACTGCAACTGTGTGTGTGTTGTGCATAAGTATGTGCATATGCATGCATTGCTATATGTGTGTGCATGTGTGTGCATGTGTGTGTATGTGCATGTGACTGGTAAGTTATGATTTTTTCTCAATTGCCGTTTTTTACCCATTCATACCCTAAACCTATTGAGCATATGCAGACAGCAGTACTTTCGACTATAAGAATAAACATATTTGTATAAAAAATATATATTAATTAATATACATGCATATGATATCGTCGCTTATCATCGTGAAGCCTCAGGCTAACGCAGAGTCTAAGGCTTGAGTTAGAGTGTGAGACTGAGGGAGACTGAGGCTTGAGACTGATATCGATTGAAGCTGAAGCTTGAGTCTGAGATCGATTGAAACTGAAGCTTGAGTCTGAGACTGAGGCTTGAGTCTGAGACTAAGGCTTGAGTCGGAAACTTGAGTATGAGGTCTAAGGCTGACGCCTGAGTCTGAGCCTGAGGCTGAGCGTGAGGCTGAGCGTGAGGCACGAATCTGAGGCTGATTGAAGCTAAGGCCTGGAGGTTGATGGAAGCTGAAGCTTGAGTCTGAGATCGATTGAAGCTGAAGCTTGAGTCTGAGGTCGATTGAAGCTGAGGCTTGAGTCTGAGACTGAGGCCTGAGTCGGAAACTTGAGTATGAGGTCTAAGGCTGACGCCTGAGTCTGAGCCTGAGGCTGAGCGTGAGGCACGAATCTGAGGCTGATTGAAGCTAAGGCCTGAGAATAAGAACTGATACTGAAGCAAAGACTGACGCTCAGTCTGAGGCCTTAGACTGACGTCCGAGACTCAGGTCTGACGCTCAGCCCTAGGCTGAGAATTGAGGCTGAGCATTGGGACTACCGTTGAGACTGAGCGTGAGGCTTGAATCTGAAGCAAAGACCGGGAGCCCAGCGTCAGCCTCAGATCTTCAACTCAGACTCAGAGCTCAGTCTCAGGTCTTAGTCTCTGACTCATGCCTGCGTCTCAGCGTCAGCCTCAGATTCAGCCGACAAGCTCAGCCACTGGCCTCAGCCTCTGACTCCAGCCTCACACTCAGCCGCAGCCCTCAGACTCACGCTTCAGACTCAAGCCTCAGCGTCAGCCTCAGATCTGAGCCTCAATAAACCACAGAGGCTGACGCTGAGACTAAGGCCTGAGTCTAACTGTAATGCTAAGTCTGAGGCTGAGGCCAGAGTCTCACATTGATTGAGACTGAGTCTAAAGCCTGAGTCTGTTGCTGAGCATGAGATCTGAAGCTGCAGCCTTAGTCTTAGCTTCAGATTTACGCTGAGTGGTCTAGAGTCTCACTCTGAGGCAAGCATTAGAGAGAGAGAGTTTTCCGAGTCATTGGCAAATAACGAGAAACTCAAAAGCCTCTTCGAAAGATTAGATTCTATGAAATTGTTAGCAATCAGTAGATCAATAAATAAACTGCCTCTAAGACACTAAGTCTGAGTTTTGGCATGCACACATACATATGTGCATGAATATGTCATGCGTCTATGCAGCTATGCATGCATATGCGAGGTCTGTTCAAAATGTAATGCGAATAGTTAACAAAAAAAGTATATGATATATGATATATGATATACATGATGCATATGATATGTATGATATATATAATATTTATGATACATATGATATATATAATATTTATGACATATATGATATATATAATTTTTTGTGAACTATTCCAGTTTACTTAAAAACATAAACTACAAATAAAAAAAAAATTTGTTTTTATTTATTTATTTATTTATTTTTTTAAATTTAATTTAAACTTAAATTTATATGTACTTACGAAAACATAAACTAGAAAAAATAACATAAAATAAAATAAAATAAAATAAAAATCTAAAAAAAAAATTAATTTATTAATACTCTGCAAAGTCTGCTATACTTTTCAAACCGACCGCCATATGCATGTGTCTTCGTGTGTGAGCTTTAAATGACATCCTAGCTAGCAGCCAGGCAAAACGATTTCTAATGGCGTCTTCACTTAGATTAGGTCAATTGGTAGATGCTGTGAGCACTCGATGCGACCAAACGAAAAAAACGGAGAATAAAAATCATTCATTTTACATACACACACACACACATGGAGGTATGCATGTGTGCGTATATGTACAGCTATCTGGTCAGAAAGCCAAAGACGCAAACTTTTCGATGGCCATTGATGGTGATACGTCCGGACGTGGAGCACTGTGGCCGAGCTGCGAGCCGGGCTAGATGAATGGCGCAAATTTCCAGGTGCGGTTTGCGGATATAACGCCCGAGACCATCTGCCCCAAAGCCCGCTCCGCCCGCTCGCGCCATGCTAGCTGCTAACAAGCTGGCAGCTGGACGAGCCATGGGAACAGTTCAGACCAGTTCCGGTTGGGTTTAAGTGTTTTATGAACTTGTTTCAATGGAGTCATGCAAAGTGCGTGAGACAGAGATATACACATATATGTATATATATGTAATAATGTATATATAGTTATATACATGCGTATAGTTATAGCAGTTGACATGTGGCAACAGAAACCATGTCCTATGCCTTAGCTCTGCTGACCTGCCCGTCGTCTGGGGCATTGAAGCTTTTAATTTGATTTTCGTTCAAGTGCGGTTTTCCAACCAATCCATAGTCAGCTCTTCCGCTCTCCCTCTCACTGTGTAGGTGTATATATCATTGCGTGTGTTAGTTCGAAACTCAATTCAGCTTTGTCGGTTGCATTGAACTTGAGTTGCCTGCTCCTGCTCGGAGTCCTCTGGCTGCTCGGACTCCTCCGCCTCCTCTGACCAGCCGCATGTTGCGCTCTAATGAGCGACACACATCTTAATTACGGCAAATCCAAAATATCCACAAGAAAAACGATTGAAATAAAGGAGAGAGTATTGAGCTGTTAACTCCTCAAGCACTTGACAAGCAATTTCAAGTTACTTTTATGTCCGCCTCTCTATGCGATTTTCATTAGTTGAAATGTAAAATTGTATTCCTCTATATTACTAAAGCTTTTGCTCTATGAAATATTTTGTTATTTATTTATTTTTTTTAATCTCAATTTAATTGAATTGCATTATAAAATGTAAATTGTGCAGTTTGCATTATCAACTCGACAAATACGCAAATCCAGCCAGGTGTGAAAGTGGATAAACATATCCATGAAATAACACACAAGCACGTAATCGATAGAAGCCTGAATAATTAATAACAAATTTTTCATCTTTAGTTAATAAATGCTATAGGGCTAAGAAGCATGACTAGCAGATGCCCTGTAATAGTGTATGTGGAAAATATATAAAATTGTGAAAAATTGATTAAAAAGAATCTTTTTTTATCCAATTAATCATACTTAAACTTCCTCTTATCAAGGAGGAAATAAAAGAAAGATATATAATAGGCTACATGTCCCCTGCAATGCTCTAGCTATAGAACTTCTCGACAACTCAAATAACAGCTGAAGGCGCTTAAAAAGATTTCATGTTCTGGATTTGCCAAATAGAGTGTAGATATAGTTATTAATATGTAAATATATAAATATATGGATTGAGCTTATTAGAGCTTAAGCCAACCGATTACTGTTAGATATTAATATATTATATATTTTAATATATTTGCTTAATATATATGCTTATTATTAATATATTTGCTTATTGTTTACAAATAAAAATAATTTATAAACAAATTCTATAAATTCTATAACTATCAAATTCTGTAAATTCACAAAACTCTAAGCTCAGACTAGAAGATATAGCTTACTCATAATACTGTTACATACGCTGACCAGCGCACAGAATACCCCATAGCTTCAGGGTAAAGAAAAAATAGTATATGAAACACGTTCAACGTGTAGAAACCGCAAAAGCTTCGCAATTGTCGACCATTTGCAAAGGAGCTCAGCATGCGGCTGCTTCGCCAGGTGTTGGCCAACTGGAGGCGCCGTGGCGCACAAATGGGACGCATTGGACAGCTGCAGCGGCACATGAGGGAGCCGACAGCTGTGGATGAGCCCGCATCGAGTGTGGGCTGGCGCAGCATACTGGCGTTAAATACGGACGAATTTTGCCGCAATACGAGCATACACGGCCTCAAGTATATCAACAGTCGCAAGCTGCACACGGCGGACAGGTGAGGGCCTCAAAGCCAATTGGCAATAAGAAAACTGAAAAAAAGATGCAGCAGAGGCAGATAACGGTAGGCAATGAGATAATGTAGATTCTTCTTTGGGCTCGCTCTGCTGGCGGTGCTGGGCTGTGCTGGCTTCCTAATGCAAGAGGCCTTTGTCAAGTGGAACACGACGCCCGTGATAGTGGGCATCAATCCGGAGCCGACGTACATTACCAAGGAGCCCTTTCCGGCGCTCACCATTTGCAATCTCAACCAGGCGCTGGCCTCTCAGGCCGCCCAGCTCCCGGACGACTCCTCGCACTTCGCCATGCTCCAAGTCCTGTGCCATCGTAAGCCGCGCATACAGCTCAGTCGCGGCAATAACAACTGGGAGCAACTGATTAGCAATGTGAGTACCTTCACTACTCGCATGCGAGTTGAGCTCATTGTCTCGTTCCCACTAGATCTCACAGACATGTGGCTCTATGGTCATCGGCTGTCGCTTCGGCGCCGTCGACTATCACTGCGAACGCATGTTCCAGCCGATCATCACCGACGAGGGTCTATGCTGTGTCTTCAACATGCTCCATCCGCGCTTCATGTACAAGCACAAGTAAGAGTAATAAGAATCTCAACATTTCTGACTACCAAATACCCTGTACTCAGGAAACTTTGCGAACATGTAGAAACAAATATGAAATTTGTATACATTAAACTTATACAGTGGCTGACAGCATTTTTCGTGCAGCGGTATAGTAAAACTTTAAAGACGTATTGCCGCCAAACCAGTAAAGATATCCAAAAAATTTATTAGTCATTCTTATTTATTAGTCTTATTTATTAGTCATTCATTATATATACATACGTCTTTAAGGTTCTACTATACCGCTGCACGAAATAAGCTGTGAGCCACTGTATTTAAGGCCGATCAAAAGGCAGCAAGAGTTACGCACACTAACACACAAATGCTGAGAGCAAGGGACTGCCTGTGTGTGTGTGTTTGTGAGTGCATACTCTCTCTTTTCTGCTCTTTTCACAAAAAAAAGATGGCAAAGAAACGAGAGCAAAGAGTAAGCGTACAAACGTACATACAAATGTGCATAGAGGAACTTCATTGTGACATACATACATATATAGCTTCTAAATAACAGTTAACCGCGTTATTATTTGCGCTCACATCATACTCACTCGCTCACACTCTCGCACAGAAGCAGGAGACATCAGTTTTTTTTGTTTTTGTTTTCTGTTCAGTTCATATGACGCTGTTTTAACGAACATCTTTAACGCTCGCCGCAATGAGACTCAATAAGTGCGCAAATAACTTAGAGAGACAATGCAAACGTCATTCTTATGCGCATAAACATACATATGTACATATGTACATACTTTAATGTTTAGCGAAGACGGCTCTCGGATACATACATATGTACATGTGTATGTATGTATGTACACAGAAGACTCTGCTTCATTTAACTCAACAGCCATAAGCATAGCACACATACATACATACATATGAGCCGATCGCAAACGAACTCATGAAAGAAGCGTATAAACGAACGTTCCCTGAGCCTTTACACAGAATATGAGTGAAAGAGACTTATTGGCAGGCTTCGTGCAACGGTAAACAGTGACCTGCGCGCAATATACTTATAGGTTCCTACGCATTTATTTCAGTGTGCCGTTGACGTTGCGCAACTGGAGTGTGTCGAGGGGCTACCGGGCAGTCGACTGGCATGCGGAACTCGGCTACAGTCGCAGTCTGAGGAATGACTATTATCCGCGCGCCTCGCTGGGAACTGGCGAGTCACTGGGCATGTCGCTGATGCTGAACGTTGAGGCCGATACCTATTACTGTTCGTCCAGCAACAGCATTGGCTTTAAAATCGCGCTGCACAGTCCCAACGAGTCGCCCAATGTGCGTGAGACGGGCGTGCTGCTATCGCCCGGACTGGAGACAAAGATGCGCATCGAGCCGGCGAAAATCATGACGGAGCTGAGTCTGAGGCATGTGCATCGCCGTTATAGGCACTGCTTGTTCCAGAACGAGGGCAATCTCAGCTACTTTGCGCACTATACGCAGCGCAACTGCGAAATGGAGTGCATGTCGCGGCTGCTTTTGCAGCGCTGCGGCTGCGTCGCCTTCTATATGCCGCGCATTAATGGCAACGATACCGTCTGCAGCATCCGAGAGGAGCAGTGCGTGGAGAGCGTGCGGCTGCACACGATTGGGCTTGCTGTCGAGTCCTGCCTGGATAACTGTTTGCCCAGCTGCTTCGATCTCAACTACCAGGCGATCACCTATGCCACCAAGATCTCTTACAACGACTTCCGGCATGCCAACGTCCACATGCGCAACCTCAGCCAGGAGTACGTGGAACAGAACATAGCCGTTGTTAATCTGTACTACAAGGAGCACACGTTTCGTGCCAGCAAGCAGACCGAGTTCATCGGTATATCCGATTTTTTGTGTACGTAAATGCAGGCAGAGCAAGCTTGTTAGTTTCGGCTGGCCGACTATGAAATATCCTTGCTAATTGTTATAGTGATATAGTATAGGTATTCAAGACCCTTGCTAATTGAGATGGGACATGTAGTATATATGTACATATATGTAGATATATGAATATTATTATATTCTTGATATTCGTGATCAATATCGATCCATTCTCCCTCTACCTTTTTCTGTCTTCTTTCTCTTTCATATTTATGTACTTTATATGTATATATGTATGTATACCCCACATAAATCGTAGACAACAAATCTATATATATATGGTTTCGATGTCTAAGATCTTCTTCGATTCGATTATAAAATCCTTGCTGATCCTTACTGATTGAAATGGGTTATATAGAATTTATATATTTATATGAAAGAAATCTGATATTCAAGATTTTTAAAACTATTAAACATGGAATATATGAGAAAGATCTTCAAGACTTTAATAAAGAGTATAGAAATAATTACTTATCAATCTGACCATGTTTACGTACATAAAAGTTTAATAAACCCCTAAATACCTACGATTCAAGTCGCCTTGTTACATCTCTTCTATCCACTTGCAAACGACCCCATGTGAAGGATATATCAAAGCAAGGGTATACAGAACAGAGCTTTCAAATGTGAAAAAAACACAATTGAGATTTCCTCTATCTTTTTTTGTCTGCATTTACAGCCAACGTTGGCGGTTTAATGGGCCTGTTCCTGGGCTTCAGTTTTCTGTCGATAGCCGAATGCGTGTATTTCGCCCTCATACGTCCGTGTCGTATTTGTGCACAGTTACGGCAACAGCGCTCGGTATCGGCGCTAGAGCTGGGCAGAGGCAGAGCGAAACCGCCAGTTGTAGTTCCAATTAAAAGAACCAAAACGCACCTAAGTGCGATGATGCCACAGCAGCAATGGCAACGACAGAGGCAGAGACAGCGACAGAGGCAGAGTGAGCAGCAGCAGCAATCCATTTCGTCAGCCAACTGGTTCAGAACGGAGCTGGGCGAGCAATACAGTTTGGCTTAAAATTCTACATTAAATTTAGGTACAGAATTGCATATACTATATAGATATATATTTATATTTCGGTTTATAATATATCCCAGTATTTGGTAACTATATCATATTGGGGTAGCGCAAAGCTTGTGGGCCGTTCGTAGGCCAACATAAATTGTTTCGCTTGCTTTTTCACCTCATCATTGAAAATCTGAAAAAGGCAGAGAGCACAAAATGAAATCAATATATAAATAAATATATATCTAAGTATAAAGAGATCTATACTAACATCGCTCTCTTTAATTTCCAGCAGCGTCGATAGATCAAATTCAGTCATGGGCAAACTTTTTGTTATAAATCTGGCTGCATTGGCCACCTCGGGCACTGCGTGCTTCTGCAGCAGCACCAGCTCCCAGAGTGAGCTTTCGAGTGCGCCGGATTTGACCGGATCCTGTTCTGTTTCATCATAGGGATCCGCAATTTCAACAGCTGCAATTACAACACAGATACATATATATATAAGAATACAATTAAATTCAACTTTTATTAGGCTTACCGCTTGCCGCGCCCGTTGCACAAATGAGACGCTTCAGGCCGGTGTGACGCAACAATAGATTGCAAATGAATCGTATCATTATGATGGAATCCTCTGTGGGACTCTTAAGGGCGAGTCTAGCCAAACGCTTGGCAAAAGCAGCCACCAGATTTTCCGGCAAATGTGTCGAGGTCAGAAATATGTCGGCCAAATAAAACAGACGCGATTTATACTTATTGTAGAAAATGCGTGGATAGAACATATTATAGAGCTTCTGATAGACATCTGGATATGTGATGTTTTGCTTCTGCATCAGCGTAAAGATGCCTTGCAAGGCCAGCAGGGCAATGGGTCCATCTATGAAGATAGAAATTTCAATGAAATTATATTTGCATTTAAATAGTCATTCCTTAACCAACCAAACTGATGCAGTGAGTCCATGAGAAAGTCTGTTAGCAAAATGGGCCGCTCCAGGTGTGGCAATATGCGTTCGAGGAGTACCACGAGCACCTGGCGATGCACCTTCTCGTCCATGCCATTGCACGACGCAATGATGCCGTTCCAAGTCTTATTCAGATACTTGCGTGTTAGGTTGTAATCAAAGCTGGTCTCTGGTCCAATATGGAATTGTTTGGCATTCAGCACAGTCTTGCCCAAGTCCAGCAATTCGATGATTGACAAATAGTTAAATGCCAAATTCGGCGTGTCGACAAAACTTTTTGGTGCCAGCTGAGGCAACAGTTTAAATGTCAACTGCAGCACGTCCAGGCAGGGAGTGAATTTGGCGAATTCCGCCAGAGCTGCAGTGGGCGTGGTCTCTGCATTGATCAGCGCCTCAAGAATGCTGCGCAGCCCTGCAACATTCCAGGTATTGGATTTCCTTTGCTTGGCCTCGGCTGCTATCAGCTTCATGCACACCTTGAGCGCAACGCCAGCTTCCGCCTTGGAGGCGCTGGTCAATTTGGAAAGCAGTAAGGACCATGCGTTATTGTAGTGTATTTGACATTTTGCATTGAGCTGCGGTGCCTTTTCCATCTTAGCTTTGAACTTATCCTTGTTATTCTTCACAGGCAAGATGAGTTTGCGCTTAAGCAGATTCCTAAAGATCACCTCGTACACGTGCATCACACCAACGGCATTGCAGTCGGGATCTTTCTGCAAATTTATCATTTTATATACTTTTATTTTTGCATTCAATTACCCATAATTGTCTTACCAAAAGATTAACAATTTGCTGTAGAGCTTTTGTGTTCGTAGTGCTGGAATTTAAGAAATCATTGGCTTTTTGCTGTAGATCGGCAGGCACATTTGCACGCGTAACAGCCAGCTCCCCGGCCTGTTTATTGTCCGATTTCTTTGCTAAATTTTGTTGTTTCATTCTGCGCTACCATTCGGTCCTATTTACAAAATAATGAAAATAATAATAAAACGTGCGCGCAGATGCAATGCTGCCAACTTGTTAAACTATTTACGCAGAAATTGTCTATAATTAGTACATTTTTGACACGGCTCAGCACATGTGTGCGTATGTATGTACATACATATGTACGCCTAAATATCCACTCCGAGCAGTTACTTTAGCTAAAATTGTGCATAATCAATTGATTATTATTAATTAAAATGAATATCAGCACAGATTTCAAGCCTGTGTTGACACGCGCCGCGCTTGCATTGAAGAAACCAGCTGATGAGGTTGAATTTAAGGCTCTGGTGTTCCAGGAACCTCAAGCGACAACAGAGAAACAGACAACAGAAAATAATAAAAGCAAAAGAGGAGATGCTGACAAGCGACAAAAGGAGCAGGACAATGAATTCGACATTAAAAAAGCACGACAGGAGGTGCTCAGCTTTGCCATAGCCAATCAGCGAACGATCAAGAACAAACGAAAAATGGAAATATTTCAGCTGATCAAACTCGGCGCCAAGCCACCAAAGAAAGCATACAAAAACTACAAGGAACTGAAGGCGGAACGCAAGCGTTTGCAGGACGCGCGAGAAGAGCGCAAGAAATTCCATCAATTGGGCAAAAATCAAACTGGCGCCGCGAGCGTCAAGTGTAGCAAGAAGACAAAGAAAAAGCGGCGAGCGCCTGTTGCTAATATCAGCCAGCACTATGGCAAAGCGGAGCCAAAGTTTAAAAAACGAAATTAAAAATCAACAAAAACTATAAAAGAGACTTTTCAATTAAAATGAGGAACACGAGCTGTAAACAAAATAATTCACATAGCACTTACATATATATGTATGTAAGTGTGTGTGCGTTTGTTTTGGGCTTTGTTAGCTGCTGATTACAACTAAATGGCAACGCCACGAGCTTAGCGCTGCCAATCTTTTGTAATTCATCTGTTTTTTGTTGTTTTTTTTTTTGCACTTGGTATTTGTCAGTTGTGCGATTACGTGAATTCTGTTGGACGTTTACGTTTGGGTTGAATTTGCCAGCAAAATGAACGCAGCCCCACGTGCCGCCCTCAACCAAGTACTACGACGCAGCTACAGCCAAGCTCCTAAAGGTACAGGTGCCTCAAAAGCCACACCAAGCAGCGGCAGCCGAGTCGCCTCCACGCCTGGAGTAGCAACAGCAGCACCCGTTAAAACCGTAACAGGATTGAGTAGCGCTTGTGTGAGGCCCACATCGTCACCAGTTGGTCCTGGAGCATCTGCAACTAGCGGCTACAAAGTTCCCGAATATTTCTGTTTCAATCGGTTCAGTTATGCGGAGGCTGAGGTGGAAATGGCTAAATATCGCTGCCCACAGCCATCGGCATTGAAGAAAAACTAAAGTACTGTATTAACAAGCTAGCAGGCATAAAAAGAAATGTTATTAATTAAAGCACATATATAATAAATGATGATACGAAAATACATATACATATGCACAAGAATAGAACAAAAACAATAGACATACAGACGGACCTGCGCATATGTATATATATATAAATATATATATATCTTTAAATGCGTAGACATACATAAATACATGTAGGTGCGTAGATATGTATAAAAATATAAAAATGTATGCACGAATGTATATGCCTTGGGCATGCCCACCTGTTACACAAGGTTGGCAGGCCGCCACATTTGCATTTGCATCAGTTGGCAGTCCCGTATTTTCTCCTCTTATTTTTGCACTCGCTCTCTCTCCTCTTTCACTTCTATTTCTCTTCAAAATTTCATGGCGAGTGGCAGTGCTGTGGTGTTCTGGGTAATCGACATCGAAAATATTGAGCGCGGGAAGTGATATTATTACAGTTTAACATCCAATTTGTCAATGTAAAAAGCATAACCAAGTAAAAATTTTTTTAAAATTAATAATCGTTAAATTCCAAGTGTGTCAACCCTCAACATATAAAAATTATAAAAACAAACTACACAATTTGTTGCACGGCGCAAGCCACGGGGTAGCAGCTCTGTTTGTGCGTGTATGTGTGGTACAGTTGGGTAGAAAAACATTGCTGGCCTGGCAGCGCCGCACCAAATTTATGAGTTCCAGAGCAAACGCAAAGCGAGCGAAATCAACCAAAAGATCTTCCACAATACAAAAACACAGTGACATTATGGAAATTTGGTGAAGACTATTACTGATGCAAAGACAACACAAATATAATGCAATTAAACTGCAAATAAATGCAAATAAAATTAAATGGCGTTGCCAAATTGCTGGCATAATTCACAACAGGGACGTCTTGTCGAACGCAATCGAAAACGCAGTGCAGTGAAAGTGTGCGAAACAGAAATCACAGAAATCGCCTAGGAAAACATAAAACCGAAAAATGCAAAACCATTTAATGTAAGTGCGAGACGATGTTGAAATGCAGCAGCTCTAAAAAAAATATAATAATTTTTAATTTAAGTGAGACTATACATATTATGTACATGTATTATGTGTGTATGTATGTAAATATATATAGTAATTTTAGATATATGTATGTGTGGACGTACAACTGGCGCGCAAAAATCAACGTAGTTGCTAATAGAGCACCAAAAATGACAAAAAATGGGCGCCAGAGTTGTCGCACAATCAGAATAGTGAGGAGCACGTAAGCACGAAATAAGCACGGGCAAATAAAACATATAAATTAATTACATATGATAATATGATTAAAAGCAATTGTTTTAATCATTTCAATCTACTCAAATTCATGTATATGAAATATATCTGATGTATATTTAATATACATCCATATATATGTATATGTAAATGTTATGCATAATGTAATGCCCCATTAACATATTTAAATGCATTCACGATGCGACGAGACGTCCATCTCTATTGAGAGCTCTGCCCGTGTTGCCACTACAATGTATTTCAAGTTTTGTTTTGCTTTTTTTTTTTTTTTTTTTTTTAATTATTTTTGTTTTATTAATGTATATATATATTATAAATAAATAAATATATATATAAATTTGTTTTTTTCTTGCATATTTGCGATTACAAGTAGTTTATACGATTTTTAATCAATTGCAGCGACTAATGAAAAATGCGAGCTGGAAAAAAAACGGAAGCTGAGATAGGAAAAACTCGACCGTGCATAGTATACGTAAAAAATCTAAAGGAATCCGAAGCCACCGATATAATCAATTCATCAACGACAACCCCATCCGGCAAACAGGCGAGAACACTGCGTGTCGCTACAAGGCGTACCATTAAGGAACAGGAACTGGATCAGCTGGTGGAACTAGAGACAACGCGAACGACGCGCACTTCCAAGCGAGCGTCGACCGTTACAAACGTTGAGCCAATCAAATCAAAAATTGTAAGCACTCCACGCACGCGCAATACAAAAGCCGAGCAAACAGTTCTAGGGCCAAGGGCCACAGCCAAGACGGCAAAGCAGCCGATCAAGCCAGTGGCAACACCATTGACCAAACGACGCAACACAGCGGTAGTATTACCCGTGGTCCGGCCGTGCACTCCACTGAGTAAGCGGCGTGACACGTTAACCCAGTCCAAGGCCCAGACCCAGACCCAACCCGAGCAGGAGACCGAGACCGAGAACGCGCCTCAGCAGCCGATCGTTAGTGAATCAAAATCTAAAATGTACAAACAATCAAAGTCTGTGGCAACGTCGCCAGCGCCGCCGCCAACAATTGCAGCGAGTCGTTCGCGTCGGTCGATCAAACCGAATCCGAAATATGCCAGCGACGATATGGTAACGCCCAAGTATATGGGCGTCCTGGGCAATGAGAATCCCAGCAGGCGTACAGTCAAGCATCTGTTTGCTGACGACGATGACGAGGAGGACGAGGATTTGCGCGATCTGATCGAGGAGGATAATGACGATGAGCTGACCGATGCCGCATTCAATCCGCAGTTGCACAAATCCGATGATGATGACGATATCAGTGAGCGCGACTTTGAGCAGCAGCTGCGACGTGAGAAGGTGCTACCGAAACGCGGACGTGGACGTCCACCGAAATCGGCCAGTGCCGCATCATCGGCGAGCCACAATAACAACAGCAGTATGCAGACGGGACGTGGCGGCGCCACACAATTGCAGCAGCTGCGTCGCACCATGACGCCAAACCTGGCGCGTTCGCATGTAAAGATGATGTCCTCCTCGCCGGCGGTGGGCAACAAACGCAAGCTGGAGGAACACAATGATGCGCCCATTGCACGCAAGCGCATGAACACAAGCGACTGGCCGGTGATCAATGGTAGCACGTCGATGAACAAGACATCGTCGCTGACGCTAGCGAAACCGAAGGTTGGGAGCGGCAACAACAGCGGCGCCAGCAACGCCATTGGCAGCGGTGGCCTACGGATGTTGCAATCGACCAATGCTAAGCCACGGCCGACCTCAACTTTCAAGATGGGCACGACTACAGCTGGAAACGTGCGTCAAGCTGGATCCGGTCAAGTGATGCGCACGGGCACCGTGGGTCGTCCGCCTGGTTCCACCAATGCGCTCAAGGTGCAGAAGGCATCGGCTGCAAATGCTGCTGCGATTAAAGCAGCGGAATCAGACGATGTGCCCACATTCACCATCGTCAACATTGATGACATTATTAACCAGGACGATGTGCTCATTTCACGCTCCTCTTCCCACAGCAATGGCAGCAGCAAGAAGCTCCACTCCGTTGCGCGGAGCAACAACACTTCGCGCACAACTCAAACCACTTCCTCCACCCCCATTACAGCGATCAGCAGCAGACATAGCGGCGGCACGCAAGGCGCCAATGCGTCCTATAAGCGTCTGAAGACAACGACTGGATCAGGAATGGGCACGGGCACGGGTGCAACAGCCAAGCATCCATTGGCGATCAATCATAATAAACAGACGTCGCTGGTCGTCTCTGTGGGTCAGGCGAAGCCACGTCCGCGCATACTTAATGCCGAGATGGGCAAGAAAACGCAGCCGATGACGAAACCATTGATGAGCATGGGCAAGGAGCTGTGTCCGATGACCGATGGCGATGACAACACCGAGGATGAGGATATGGCCAATGAGCTGACAGAGGACGACATCACCATGTCACCACCGCCAAATCAACAGCGCCTCATGCGCCGGGTACAACCGCCCACCACCAAATGGCTGCCCAATCGACGTCATGTGCTCTCAACGGCAGCGTCGTCCAACAATCAAAGACAGCAGCAGCAGCATCATCAGCAACAACAACAACATCATCAGCAGCAACAGGATCGCAAACTGACCAAGCTACTGGGCGAGAGCAGCGACGATGATGTATTCAAGAAGCCAGCCAGTCCATCGACATCGACGCCAGCGTTGCGTCGCTACAAGGAACAAGCCGCTGTGGATGAGGATACATCGTCAATGGACCCAGAGCCGGAGATCACCAAACAACAGCCCAAATACTTTCCGCCGGAGACAACCACATATTGTGAGGAAGATGGTAGAATTGTCAAGAAGATCACCTGCTATGAGACCTGGCATGTGATCAGTACGCCCAAAGAGCCATCGAATAAGACCCGCCAGCAACGCACCTGCCTCGAACTGCCGCTGGTTAAGCTGGCCAATATGGCGTCACGGATCAAGGTGCCGTCCACCAAATGGACCAGCAAGGTGACCCTCTATAAGCTATCGCCATCGCTTATGCAGCACCAGACTATGACCGTCTTCACTGGGGATCTGAAGAGCTACAATATACCCGAAGACGAACGACACAACTATCAGCCATCCTGTGTGCTCTTCCGGCGCTCCGTGCTGGATCGGAGCAAGTGCCGTGTGCCCTTCGATCGTGCCATCATCTTCAAGAACAAATGCTTCTATGCGAACATTGACGGCAAGCATGTTAATCTGTTGGGTGCACCCGAGGTGGTTAACTCGATCAAGGATGTGGAGATATTAATCGATATCGTTGACTCATTGGCCCTGTCCAGCAGTCTTGTCGAGGTGGTCACGTCCAAGTAGAATGCACCTTTACTGGATTAGGCTAGGCTGGGCTGGGCTGGGTATGTAGGGAGGAGAAGGATTCCAAGTACATACTCCATGTGTGCATATATCTATGAGTGTGTATGTGTGTTAGTGAAGAAAGGATACACACGCACGCACGCACACATCCAAACGCATGCAAACAATTATACACCCAAACACACACACACACATATATATACAGATATATATGTATATATTCTATTTTTTTGGATAATCTATCTTTTTTTTTATTCGATTTAACTTAGTTGTAATAGTTACTTTAGCGTAATAGTTACTTTAGCTGTTCGTTATATCTACATAAATGTAATAAAAAAAAAGATAAAAAGAACGGATTTAAAGGTAAACTTCACTAAACCCAATTACCTACCAATACAAAATCCCGAAAAACTATATATATATATATATATATATATTGTTTCAAAACTCTGAATGGACGAATGACTTTCAGTGTGAAATATATAATTTTAACATAATTTTAAAGAAAAAAGTTAATTATATATATATATTTTTTCATATATATATATATATATATATATATATATGTAGACGTACAATTTTGAAATATCACTTTTTAATTTGCAAATAATATAAAATTTAGTTGTTTAATATTCGATGTAACAAACAAAATAACCATTGTACACCCAAAAATGGCCGGTGTAATATAATAGTAAATAATCATAATTATAATATTAATAATAATGATAAAGATAACGATAATCCTAATATAAAAATAATTTTAATTCTATGTGAAACGATGAGAATGTGTAATCAATAAAATATTTAATTTTTATTTCTATGTAAAGCGATGAAGGGCATAATCAATAAAAATGATTTGATTTTACTATGTGAAAAATTCAAAACTAAATATTTAAATTATTTTCGTTAAAATTAATTTACATTTTTGTTTTCCATTTAAATTTGAAATTTTTCTTGTGACCATTTGCTGATTAAACAAAATATTAAATGTCCAATAAAAAAGATTTTTATTCTATCAATTAGTAGAGCAACAAAATATATTAATTTAATTTTATCTGTAAAGAAATGCAATTCAAGCCAGTGTGTACACACTTTTAATTCATTGAAAATTCATCGGGGCCTCAATTGATCCTAATATAAATCAGTGTACTGGAAGACGAATACACATAGCTGCACAGCTAGTGGCTAAAAATATTTATGCAGCAAACAAACAATGGACATACACTTGTCTCCACAACTTACGATTTAAAAATAAATCGATAAGTACTAAATATTTATAGAGGAATTAATAGATGGCTGAGCTTTAACAAAACAAAGAATCAAATTAATGCAGCATATTATGATTATAGCTTAAATAAATCTATATTTTGTTTTTTTTTCTAACAATAATTGTTCTAAACAAAGGCCTATCGATAACAATCGCACGGTTGCGATTAGTCTTTTGTGTTTTTTGGGTAAGCGTGGCAGCATCCCTGGTTCGATATGTGTATCGATATCAGTCTAGCGCTGTCAATTATTTACCTATATATATATATTTTGTCTCCCCAAAAATTATAAATTTAAACGCCCAAAAAAGAAAAAAATCAATTGTACACAATATATTGCAAAGTGTACGAACGCGCGTGAATAAAAACGCACACAAATGCTCGCCAAGCATTGATGAGCCGCAACGCAACGCAGTGGAACGCCAACAAAAAAAAAAATACAAATGAAGGAGGCGGAGAGCTGCTGCGGCTCCATTGACAACCCAACCCAAAAAGCATAAGCGAGAGGAGTACATACATGTAAAAAGTAAAAAAAAGAAATAGAAAGAAAGAAAATTACAATAAAAGAGAAAAAATACACGAAAATTACACAGAACATTGTGTGCAGCGAAAAAGAGTGTAGACCAGAAATTTATATATATATAAATATATATATACATATAAATATAGTTGATAATTGGTAACGAATTGAAGTGCAGCTACAATGGATACAGAGAGACCAAATAGCCAAGAGACAAAAGTCATTTATCACATTGACGACGAGAGCACGCCGTATCTGGTCAAAATCCTGATACCATCCGCTCAGGTCACGCTCAAAGACTTCAAAATGGTGCTCAATAAACAGAATAACAATTACAAGTATTTCTTCAAATCGATGGACGCTGATTTCGGTGTCGTGAAAGAGGAAATTGCGGACGATGCAACAATATTGCCTTGCTTCAATGGACGCGTCGTCTCCTGGCTGGTCTCGGCCGATGGCACCAATCAATCGGACAATTGCTCTGAGCTGCCGCCCAGCGAATGCGAGATGCGTGTGCGTAATCATCTGGCGTTGCAGCAGCAGCAACAGCAGCAGCAACAACAACAACAGCAACAACAACAGCAACAACTGCATCAACAGCAACACCAACAACAGCAACAACAACACCAACAGCAGCAACAACAACAACATAAGCTTGGCCCATTGCAAATGCTGCAGCCGCCGCCACTCACATATCAATCGGCCTCGGTGCTGTCGAGCGACCTGGACTCGACCAGCCTCTTTGGCACCGAGTCGGAGCTGACCTTGGATCGGGACATGACCGACTATAGCAGCGTGCAACGGCTGCAGGTGCGCAAGAAGCCGCAACGCCGCAAAAAGCGTGCGCCCAGCATGTCCCGCACTTCGTCGTACAGCTCCATCACGGACTCGACCATGTCGCTGAACATCATCACCGTCTCGATCAACATGGAGGCGGTCAACTTTCTGGGCATATCCATTGTGGGGCAGTCGAATCGTGGCGGCGATGGCGGCATCTATGTGGGCAGCATCATGAAGGGCGGCGCTGTGGCTCTGGATGGCCGGATTGAGCCCGGTGACATGATCCTGCAGGTGAACGATGTGAACTTTGAGAATATGACCAATGATGAGGCGGTGCGTGTGCTGCGCGAAGTGGTGCAGAAGCCGGGACCCATTAAGCTGGTGGTGGCCAAATGCTGGGATCCCAATCCAAAGGGTTATTTCACCATACCGCGAACGGAGCCGGTGCGGCCCATCGATCCGGGCGCCTGGGTGGCGCACACACAGGCGCTAACCTCGCACGACAGTATTATGGCGGATATACCGGAGCCGATCAAGGAGCGGCTCGATCAGAACAATCTCGAGGAGATTGTCAAGGCCATGACGAAGCCGGATAGCGGCCTGGAGATACGTGATCGCATGTGGCTTAAGATCACCATACCAAATGCATTCATTGGCGCCGATGCGGTCAATTGGGTGCTGGAGAATGTCGAGGATGTGCAGGATCGACGAGAGGCACGTCGCATTGTCTCCGCAATGCTGCGTAACAATTACATTAAGCATACGGTCAACAAGCTGACCTTCTCCGAGCAGTGCTACTATGTGGTCAATGAGGAGCGCAATCCAAATATGCGTGCCCAAATGCATCCGCTGGCGCATGCACTCAGTCATGCCGACACGGAGAGCATCACCAGCGACATTGGTCCGTTGCCAAATCCGCCGATCTATATGCCATACTCGGCCACGTACAATCCCAGTCACGGCTATCAGCCGATACAGTACGGCATTGCCGAGCGCCACATCTCGTCCGGTTCGAGCAGCTCCGATGTGCTCACCAGCAAGGATATATCCGCATCGCAAAGCGACATCACCTCTGTCATACATCAGACCAATCAGCTGACCATCGCTGCCCATGGCTCCAACAAGTCGTCGGGCTCATCGAATCGCGGAGGAGGCGGCGGCGGCGGTGGCGGAGGCAATACCAACGATCAGGACGTATCCGTATTTAATTACGTATTGTAGAAATTTTTTGCAATGAAATTGTGTGTTTATTATTAATTAATTAATTAATATAATTATTCTTTTTATACATATACGAGTATACAACAAACAAACAAACAATATAATATGTATATTTATAAGTCATGCTGATAACGATGATGGAGAAGATGAAGATGGAGATGGAGATGGAGATGCAGTTGGATGATACGATGGATACAGTGTCAACTAGAAATTAGTTCGAATTGCATTTGCTGTGGCTGCAAGCAAAATGAGAGCGAGAGGCGAGAGCATCGCAGGTTGGATGAATGTAAGCCAGTTCAATGAGCATAAGAATGAGATGATAATTTTGAATAAAGTTCTAAGAATTTAGTAATCAAAAAGCAAAAAAACAAACAAAAAAATAAAAAAAAAATATAACAAATAATATGGTTGTTTATATTTGCAAGCGCTGAAGAAATAGCAATTATATTTAATAATTATTATTATTAAAACAGTTTAATTTTAACTGAAGAAATTCAGTAAATTATATTTTGTTGAGCAGATTCTTAACCTTTGAATATGAAATATGTATATGTATATGCATGCATGTATTATTTATGACAGTAGCAGCTTATCCATAAATACTGCAAATATTATTAATTTGTATATTTCTGTTTAATTTTGTCACAATAATATTAAATGCACTTCAAATTGTGCGCCATATTGGCAACCTTCCAACACTACGCACACACACTGTAATCGATATCGATTATTAGTTATCGAGTTAACATAAATTTATACAAACAAAATATGGCTGCAGAAGTGGAAACCTCAGTTGCGGCTGATAAAACATCAGCAAATGCCGAAGAATTGGAAAACTATTATTTAATGCTCGAGTCGGGCAATATACCCGAGCTACAATGGCAATTCCCTGGACGTCGCGCCCCCTCACCGGAGGCCAATGCCGGCGGTAGCAATAAGGAACTGGAAGCGGCGACCGAAACTGTGGAACAAGAGTAAGTACAGAGTGTGTGAGAGACGGAGGAGGCATGCTATATCGAATTATTTATTTACTATCAATTGCAGACCACAGAAGGCAAACGACTTTGATTTCAGCGACGATGTTGCGCCAACGCAAATGCGTGTACGCAGCCAAACGTCGACGCCGAAGTCCGCCAAGAAAAAGACGGCCAACTTTGCTGGCGTTATGGAAACGCTGAAGAAGAAAAAGACTGAGGGCTCCTAGCAGACAATAACGCTGCTTGTAAGGCGCTAAGGGAATATGTACATTTGTAAATATATAAAGTTACACATATATATGTGTATGTAGCGCAGCCCAACTAATGAAGGAGTTAATATGAAGATTAAGTACTATAATAATGACCTAACTGTATATTCAATTGATATGACTCCAAAGCATATCAGCATTGTAAAAAAGAATCTAATACAAGCTTTTTATGCATTTGTTTATTAACTGTTTGTCTCTGCAGTTAATAATGGAATGCGACTAAATTATTATTGTAAGTTATATATGTAAGTAGGAAAGCCAAAAACTATATGTCAAAATGAATACATATACATGCATTTGTTTATCTTGCTGCCGTGAAATATATTTTATTTATTTATTCATGTTTCATTCATGCCAATATTGTCTATGTCTATCTCTTTCTGTTTCATTTTTATGTGACAAGGAGGTAAGGAGATAAAGGCGTGATAAGAATTATGATCGAACACTAAACATAAGCTTTTTTTGAAATAAATAAATTTTAAAACTGTAATATGGCTATGTATAAGAATATTTATTTTGATCTAAATATAGAACCAAGCATTTTTAAATTAAAAAATTGCAAGTAAAGCATGTGAAAGATATTTGCAGATGTTTATAAATGTCATCAATCAAACCAATTCTTCTCTTGACTTGTTCAGCTGATAATGAAAATGCTTAATTATATTTTGTTTGCCTCTCTCTATGAGCTTATCATCATATGATAATTAATGGCAATATCTTTTTTACTTGATATCGATGGCAGTTTAAATTGCCACAAAATTACACCCGCCCTTGTCAAACTATTTACATATGTATGTCACTACCTATGCCATGTAGCTCTCTCGCTCTCTCTTCAATTGCGCTTCTCTTTCATTTTGCTGCACTCGCTACAAATTAAACTCTTTTGGTCCACTCTCTATCCATCTCTCTCTCTCTCTCTCTCTCTCTCTCAAAACAAACGATTCGCTTTAATTTACTTGATCAATTCATTTTTATTGGTTTCAAATGGCATATAGATATATATACATATTCATACATATGTATATATATATAGTGTTGTCAATAGTTTATTGTTTATTTTTATACATAATATACATAAACATATACATTAACTATATGTGCACAGATATTTGTTGAGTAAATGTTACATAAAATACGTATTTTCTTAATTTTTCTTTTTATATTGGCTTGATTAAATTTAGAACATATATAAGTGGACTCCATGCTCCACTTTTGTACATTTTTAATTATATATTTATATATCTATATATATATGTATATATCAAGCTAAGCAAAATGTAACAAATGTTGTCTAAATGTTATAACAAAACTAAAATGAGAATCGTAAACTGAATAGAGGGAAAAAATGTATATGAAAAAGTAAAGACTTCATGCGATGTGTATGATTTGATGCTAAAGTACAGTAAAGTATATATATATTTATATATATATATATCATGATGTCGATGTATATTAATATCGCTTAAGTTCAAATGAAACTTTGTTGCCGTAAAGCACGTGCGTCCGACGTTTTAGAAACGTCTATGTGTGTGTGTGTTTGTTAAGATAAAAATAATAACAACTTAAAATGATAAAAAGAATAACATTAACAATGCAATTTCAATGCTGTTGTCATATCGAACACACCCTTTTATCAATAACTCTAAACGATTTTTGTTTTTGACCAGATTTCGGGCACTTTTTCTTCTACACATACATGATGTGCTCGTTATATTATCTGCTCGCCCGTCTCTGCCAATGATTCATGTCATTCGCTCTCTAACGTTATACTTCTATTTAGTTGTGGCTGCTGCTGCTGTTGCTGCTGCTGCTGCTGATGTTGCTGTTGCTGCTGCTGTTGCTGCTGCTGATTGCCCGTTGCAGCAATATTATCACCAGTTTCGCGTGTTATGATTTGTATGATTTGTTGAAATGATGGACGCGATTTGGGTGTTTCATTCCAACACGGTCGCATTAGCTCATTGTAAACGAAATCCGAACAGAGCTCAGGCTTGGGTAGACTACAATGCAAAGCAGAGTTTATGTTAAATTGTGAATTAAGAATTTGAATGAATAAATTGTCTGTCCATACCGTTCGCCCTGTCGCAGTCGATTTAGGAACTCTTCCTGCGTCAACTCTTGTCCCGGCACCAGATTTGGTATTTCGCCGCGTGAGAACATTTCGAATAGCGTTACGCCATAGCTCCACACATCGGAATAAGATGAGAATTTGCAGGTTTCAATAGCTTCCGGCGAGTACCTAAAAGGGAAGAGAATAATTAAATGAAATGAAATGAAATTCAATTCAATTAATTCTCCAATTTAGACGCACCATTTAATTGGTATATCCCGCTGACTGATGCCGTAGTAGTAGCCATCGGCATTGGCGAACTGCGCCAGGCCAAAATCAGAGATTTTCACGCATGAACGATCGACTAGAATGTTGCGTGCTGCCAGGTCGCGATGTATAAGACCCTTGCCGGATAAATAGTTCATGCCCTGCAAGTATATATGAATAAATATAATTGATTTACTTGAAATCTTGTTAATACTCACATGAGCTATGTCCAGGGCAAAGGTTAGTAGGCGGGCATTGGTGAGGCTGGGCTTGCGTGAGCTCAAATAGACAATGAACGAGCCAAACTCGAAATACTCCATGATGATGCTCAGCGACTTTTCGGCCCAATATTTGAATTTGACCACATTCGGATGATCGAGCTTGCGCATGATGTCGATTTCACGCAGAAAATCATTTGTAACCTGCACAGTTTTGAGCTTCTTGATAGCCACCTGCTCCTTGGGCCTATCCTTGTCGTGATATTCGAGTTCGCCACGATAAACGGTGCCATAGTGGCCCTGCCCAATCTTATGCTTCTCACGATAGATGACCTTACAGTCGTACAGCTGTATAACCAGCGGCAAATCATGCGAATTGGCAAAGAATTCACTGCTCAAGCCAACGGCGCCATTGCACAACGTTAGGCTGTCCGTGTCGGGCGAATGATGCCGCCCATTGGCCATGCCATAGCCATAGCCATCCGAGTAGTCGACTAAATGGAAAAAGAAAGAGCAAGTTAATGTATGTATATACATATTGAGTATAACAAGTCATTAGCTAGCAGTTGAATTGGTCTATGAGTCTAATGTGATCTGTTATATATATATATAAAGCTTTCTTTCTCTATATGATTGTCTTTTGGCAACCACCTTAAGTATCTCTTCTACATTACCTACATTTATAGATAGTTATAAAACTATATATACATGTAACACTATATATATACAAATATAAAGTCTTCTACTCTATGTCAATCCACTTCAGCCTTATCATTATCTATCTACACAGGCTTATCGCTTTGTGTAATCGACACTTACACGACTCTATTTCTGTGTCAGGCACATCGTAGTTGCGTTGCAAGCGATTTTTGACTGTATTCAATCGAGTAAAGATATCATGATGACTGAATCGCTTGTCGGGGTCATCGCTCCAGCCATCCATGATTGTATTGTACATTTCGGGCGGGCAGAGACGCTGATCCAACGGTGCCAATATGCCACCATCAATCGATCGATGGCGTATGAGATCACGTTGCTTTAGCTGATCCAATGCCAGCTGTCCACGCGAGAATATCTCATAGATTGTGGTCGCAAATGCCCACAGCTGTGTGCTCGAATCCTGTTTAGCGCCCTCCAAGTTGTTGTAGTACTTGATCGGTATCCAAGGTGAGCTGCAAGCAGAACAATGAAATAGAAAAAAATGTAAGTTTCTGCTATAAATGCATATTTGAGGTCTGGGTGCTCACTCGGATTGCTTGTACGGCCGCGGATAGCCTGGATCACTGATTTTGGCATCGAGTACATACTTCTCGGAGTTGTATTTGGTAACATACAAATTGGCGCATCGTATATAGCTATGTATTATCTTATTATCCTCCAGATAGTGCATGCCACGCACCAGTCCATGCATCACATCCAGCAGACAGTACATGCTAATGTTGGGATTCATTTGCAAGAACTTATTTAGCGGTCCGTATTTCGAGTACTCCATGACCATGGTATATGGCACCGACAGCGTTAGGCCGTACAATTTGATAAACTGTGGCGACTGGATCAGACTCCAGGTTTGCGCCAGCTGCATGAACTCCTCAAAGTTCGCATCGTACTTCAACATCTTCATGGTGACGGGCACATCCTTGAACGAGCCCTGCTGTATCCAGTCACCGCGCATTGTGAACATCTTGTCATCATCGCTATGATTAATCGAGTCTAGAAAGAGGAATTAATGATATAGAGATGACATCATGGAATTGCGACCCTCGTTCATACCTCTGTACCATTGTAGGTCAGTTTTTGGATTGAAGATCTGTGGATTACGACGTTGTAATTCCGCTTCACTCAATTCCGCTTCAGTCTTTTTGGTTTTCAAATTTTTTGGCAAGCAGAGCAGCAACAGCGGCGGCTTATCATACTTCGATGCCGGTATTCGTATACGATCCGGACTATCCGTGTGTATAAACTGCGCCAGCTCTGATAGCTGATCGAAGTAGTGCTCGTTGCTCTTGTACGCCAGCTTCCATTGCTTGCCCTTGCGTATTATCTTAAACGTTTCTGTTTGGCAGCGTTCGTGATCGCTGTTTTTCGCCACGCTAGAAATGTTAGGAAAATTGAAATATTAATTTAGTCTAAAACTAGTAAGAAAATTCTAATCGAGATGGCCGATTACAACGCAAATGTACCCGAGATATACAAAAACTTGAAATTATATATATCAAATAAACATAAAACTAAATATGAAATTTGAAGACTCTAGCTTCAAAGATGTACGGAATATAACTTAATAGCATTTTTCGATGAGGATTTTAATCGATAACATCCAAACCGGAATTGTTATAGATTTATTCAAACAAACCCGATCGGCGTGTGCTATATAACGAGTAAGAAAACAAATTTCAAGTCTCTAGCTCTAAAAGGTTTTGAGATCAACACATGAATAGAGGGACATGGCTATACACAACTACAACTCAGCTTGTTCGGATCCAGAATATATAACCTTAATTATTTTCAACGGGTGCGGTATACATATCAAAGTATATAAATATATATAGTGTGTGGCTTACATTCTCGTATTGATATCAATATAATATGTGTTATATTCCCGATCACACTGCCGCACTATATAACTGCCGCACTTGTCGCCGTTCTCGTGCAGTTTCATAAACGAATAGCCACCGCCGATGGGTCCATGGCAATACAAACGATCCAGTTCCTCGAGCGAGGGTGTCTTATATGATGGACACAGGTCCTGCATCCATTTGACAGTTAATCTGAAAAAGTTTCGAGTTTTAGTTTGAAATGTTTGCTTCAATTCGTTCGACCTCTATCTAGTTACCTTATGTAAATGCCCAAATATGATATGAACGAGTTCATCTCATGCTCCGCCTCGAAACGCATATGATATCCCTTGGGAAAGCCAACGATTTCCAAGCGCACCAGCTGCTCGCTCTCCTTGTACAGCGAGAAAATGTCCTCGACAACGGCAACGAGACTCCACTGCAAGTAGTTGAGAGAGGGAGAGACATTTGAAGAGGGGGCAAAATAATATGGGCTAAGGGTAAAGAAAAAAATCCAACTCTATAAACTGAATGAGAAAGTGTGTTAATGGATAATTTGGATAGAGTTTGCTGAGAGTGATATAATATATATATATATGCTTTATAAATATAAGTATATTATATAATAATATAATAATAATAATATAATATATATATATAAATATGATATATAAATTGAACAGTTCCAAGATTTCATTTGCAAATGTCTAAGCAAGACAGTCTAAAAAATCTATAGTAAGCTATATATAGATCTATTGATATAGTTCAACTTGCAGAACTCTCAAAAAAAAATTTAAATAATAATAAAATGAAATTATTACGGAAATTCATTAGAGATAAATGGAAATTTTCGGGAAACAATGAAATATATATTCTCTCTGATTATTTTTGATATCGAGAGAGAACAGGGAATTGCTAGCAAAACTCTTTTGAATTTAAAGATATACACACAATCTATGCATTATATATAATTCTGATTATTTTTAACGCGAATCTGCCAAACATGGGTTGAGTCTCTTTATATAAATATATAGTCCAATATATATTGAAGACAGTGTATAGATAATTTATATAATATATATGTATCTGATCATATTGCCTTTGAGCTAACATGTCTAATATATAGATCGATTGGTATAAATATAAAAACAAGTAAATTCTGAAACAGAAATGCTACGAAAAGTATTTCCAATGCACGATAAATAGATGATGATTTACAGGTGCATGGTTTGTCTATAACATATATAGTATATATATATGAGTATATATTAATCTGATGATTGATGAAGCCGTTAGCAAATTGCTTGAAGCTGATACACAAAGCTCTTATGCTGAGTTGTATAAGAGTTTAGCCTGAGTTGGCCTAGAATTTTATATATGTATATGTAAGGCAAATGCATCCAGCTAGAGTCAGCTGTTGCTCCGCCTCTCGACACACACATACACACAAAGAATCAGCAACTCTGTTTGAACTATAATAAAGAGAGCGTATTGTTTAGTTATAGACAGGCGATTGCAATGATTCGCAGATTAAATCATATAAATTTAATTGAACATATGCGATGTGATTGTGTGTGTCGCTGCTTCGATTTCCATGGAAATGTCCAAATGTCAAGTGTAATGAGCGAACGAACGTTGGCGTTGGATACCCACCTTCAGCGTGGCCTCGGACGTGACGCGCGCCACTTTGAGGCCCGGCTCGGGTGAATCGTGATGCCAGAGCCGCACATAGACGGGTATCGCGATGGGCAACTGTTGGTGGGATGCTCGATGGCGATTCGGTAGAAATGGATGCGAACGGCCGCGTAGAGTGTGCGTATCGCTGCCGCTGTCATTGCTGCGCTGATTGCCGCCCGGGCCACCGGCAGCACCAGCGCCAGTGATTGTGGTCGAGAGTGTTGTATTGGAGCCGGTGACTAGGGTGGTGGTCGATGTGTGCATGGAGCTGCCACTGATGCTGCCATTGCAGCCATGCATCGGTGGCTCCGTTGTCGATTCGTTGGGAAAGTACTCGACCGTCGCCTTAAACTGTTCGGTCAGATAGGTGGGCGCCAGGTGGCAAATTTGATGCACATAATGCCACTTGAGGCTGTCCACATTGGGCGGATCGCTGCTCAGGCGGCGAAATGTGCTGCGGATTTTGGAGCGCACAAAGATGCGATGCGCACGCCACAGGCTGCGCGGCAAATAGCTCTTGTATGCCTTCTCCACATCCTGGGCGTTCAGTTGCTGTTCCTCCTTGTCGATTAGCATGTCCATGACCGCCAGTCCCATCACCTTGTCCTTGTGCTCCGGATAGCGTATCTCATTGATCTCCTCGTGCAGCATATCGTAGCGCATCTGATGGTACAAATACTTATGGCAATGCACATCGATGACTGGCAACTGACGGTCCAGTTCCGGGATACGGAATCGCATGCGGAAACAGTAGCGCACATTACAATTGAGCAGCTCGCCCGGCAGCTGCCATTTGTGCTTCACTTTGTCGGCGGGCGTTGGGACGTTGTTGTTGTTGCTGCTATTGTGGCTATGCTCACGGATGCCAAACAGCAGCACCGCCGTCGGCAGTATGTCCATGTGACGGCACATTGTCGTGCAGATCTCCTCGCAGTGGAGCGACGGCGAGAATTTCTCGTAGCTGCCCTTGCGATAGTTGTAGACGTGGATGAGGCCATCGTTCTCAATGTTTTGGCTTGAGCTGCAGCTTTGCAGGGATACTGTGGCCAGGCTGGCGCTGTCCGCTAGCGAGGTGCGTCCGCTGCTGCTGTCGTCCATTGTTGCCATCGTCGGTGCACCACAACGACCACCAACAACAACAACAACGGAAAACTCTTCGACCACTTCCCACCCGCCAACGCCTGCAGCTCACACAGACGCTAGCTACGATCGCCGTTTGGCTACGTATATAGTCGATTATATTGAGGCTTTGTAGAGGCACACAATAAAAAATAAAAACACAAAAAAATAACAAAACAAAAACAAAAATTCTATCAAATATTTTTCGGATTTTTCCCTTTTCTCTTTTCTTTTCTTTTCTTTTTGCCTATATTTGGCTCAGCTGGTGTTTGCGTCGGTGCTTCATTAATGTGCCGTTTAGTAGTTCAAATTTGCACGCACTTGCACTTTTATTTTAAAATATTTAACTATCTACGTTGCGCAAAAAATGTAAATATAGCGGATGGAAAAAAATAATATGCAGTATTTAGCATTGATTGTTTTTGTCTAGTTATTTTCGGTGAAGCAAGTATCGATAACTTGTTGCGTTACGTGATTTTACAACACTCTCGGTATTTTATTGTCAAGTGGTCTGGCAACATTGGCACTTCTGTCAATTTGGATTTATATAACCTCAAAACTAAAAATTTCAAGTATCGGGCGAGCAGAGAAATAGTTTAATTTTTGTGTAAATTTATATTCACTGAAAACCTGACAAAAAGCTTTAACCATATATACCAGCCATGTCCGACTTCGAGAATGTAACCGGCAATGATAAGGAACTGCAAGAGTTTCTTATGATTGAGAAACAGAAGGCGCAGGTTAATGCACAGGTAAATGAAATGATTGCTCAAACATATTGACTTAATAATACCTATATGATTATGCTTACAGATACATGAGTTCAATGAGATCTGCTGGGAGAAATGCATTGGTAAGCCGAGTACCAAACTGGACCATGCCACAGAGACGTGTCTCAGCAATTGCGTAGATCGATTCATTGATACTTCGTTGCTGATAACGCAGCGCTTTGCACAGATGCTCCAGAAGCAGAGCTCCGGCGGCATGTAGGCGCGACTAGTCACAGGAAGTTTGTAGAGTACGTTATCACAACAACAGATGCAGTACCAACAACAACAACAGCATCTTCATACAGACTTTTGTGAGCTCAACCAGCTGGGATTGCAATCAATTTGTTTTTGTGCTTTACACACATACATACATACACACGCACATGTTCCCCAACAACTAATTTCGAAAATTACCATGTAAGAAGTTTCATGTGCAAACTTTCAATGCGGTGCTAAATTTTCATTCTGTCGTTTACCGTTCATATTTGCTAGCGACAAAATTTCCAAATTCTAAAAAACACCAACAAACCCCCAAAAAGATGCAAACAAGACAAGAAGAAATGACTACATATAAACGTGTATAATTTTATTTATTATATACTCTGTCCCAAAGAGTATGTTTTTTTTTTTGTTGAAAAGTTTAATGTTTGCTAAGAGATAAAAAAATTTAATAAACATTATAACAATATTAGTAACCGTTTAATAACTATTTGCTTAGCATATTAGTATATACTATGATTCCTGCTGCTTCTTTTTCAGCTGGCGATAGAGCTCGACCATTTTACTGCGTTCCCCTTCGAGCATGTTGCGTGTGGCAGCTGGCAGATCTTTGCGTTTGCCTTTCATTTGCGCCTTTGTGGGCGCACTCTGAGTTACGATCTTCTTTTTACTGGAAGGAGAGTTCTGTGTAGTCGCCGGCGTTGTCTCTCCTCCCGTCATCAGTGACCTCAGCAATAAATTTGCCTTACGTCCCGGCCGAGGCACAGTCTCATCTTTGTTTGCCTTGCGCGGCAGTGTCTTGAGTGAAGGTGGCGCATGGACGATTTCACCAAATTTAAATACATCTCGTTTATATTCCGAAACGGGAGCAGGCTATAAATGAGAGTAAATTTGATAAATCAAGGCCATAGATATATGTATATACTGCGGTCATCAAAATAGTAATGCGACTAAGCATTCAATGTTGTGAGATAAACTCAATATCAACATTTAACTAAATCAGTAACAATATAAGTTAATCTTGATTATATATCACTACTACTTTTATGACCACAGCTGTATTTATAATAGCTGCTTCAAGCCCACCTCCTGCTTCGCCTCTTCATCGGCTTCCTTGAAGGCTCGCTTTATAAGCTCTTTGCGCGTCTTGGCATCCATGGTATTCTTGACCACATTGGCTTTTCTGCGTCCATTTTTCATATTGTGGCGCTCTTTCTGTTTTTGCTTAAGCAGCTCGTCAATCTCGTTCTTGGGTCGCTTTTGTAGCGTTATTTCGCCCGTTGACGGATTCCGTATGACATTCACACCATATTTCGCTTCGTATTGTGCTTCTCTCACAGATGCACTGGTTATGCGATTGACTCGCCGCAGATATTCCTCGTCTGTTTCATTGTCAAACTGTTTGATTTTGCTGGATTTTTGGCCACATGCTGCATTTGTCGTGGTCTTTTTGTTTTTTACCTCCTTGGGTTTGTCCTCCTTGCCTATAGCACCAAGCTTCAGCTTTTTACCCGTCTTGGCGGCATCGACGATTCGCTGAAATTGCTTGAAATTGTGCGAAGCTCGCTGCTCGTCATTTTGCGTCGGAGGATTGTTCGTCACGTTGGCCAGCCTGAATAATATAAAGAGTATATGCCATGAATTGAATAAACAATTATTGACTACATACTTTTTCTCCCTCTGCTCGATTTGCTTTAGCGGATCTCTGACTCCATGATGCTTGCGCACAGGTATTTTGCGTTTTCTTGCCATATCAACAAATGTGGCAGATAATACAAACAACGACGATGTTGCTCGTGGTCACGTTTATTAAAAATAAAAGCAACAGCTGATTTTGTATGTAAGTATCGATATAAACTATAGATAATAAACTATCGCCAAAGCAATTTATTATTTAGCAACTAATTTACAAAAATTAAATATACCCTTTTCATTATTATTTATGTAATTTTTTTGTATCAACTAAATAATGACACCCAACTTATTTTATTTAAAAATATACAAACTATCGCACAAATCATCGATATTGCGTAATTTATTGCTGTTAAACTGGTGGACCCGGCATGTTATCGAAGGGCGAATATCAAGGACTGCACAATAATACACATTTACACACAATACAACACATGCGCTAGTATGCATGTAAATGTATGCAATAAATTTTTTTTTTTTTTGCTTCTATCAATTTGTATCTTCACACAAATAGCCCCATGTACACATGCATGTATGCGTGTGTGTTCATTGCAATCGCCGTGTTCTCTGCACTGCACATTTAACGCGCATGCGCCGTATATGCGAGACAAGCAGAAAGAAATCAGAAAGGCAAATCGGCAGGCAAGCACAGGCAGCCACAGCCACAGCCATAGCCAGAGCCAGCAGCCCAAGTAACTAGCGAGCTTATAAGAGAGCAGAAAATCGTAATATATTCAACGTGCTTCATGCTGAACGCAAACAGTAATTTATTTATATTTAACATAAAAATGCTCGAGGCTTGTGCCAAACAAATGTCCTTTTGATGTGTGTGAACGTGTATGTAATACAGTTTGTGATTATTTATTTATTTGTTGTTTTTTTTTTACCCATTGATTGGGAGAATATTATTTTGATAAAAAAAAAAAACTCAAATGCAATTTGCATTGACAACTGAATACGGAAAATAGTGTGTACATATGTATATACATATGTACGTATGTATGTATATACAATTGTTCAACGTGCGTGTTTTCATATTTTTTTTTTCATAAATTTTTTTATAATCATGTATTTATGTATAAGGATATACAAATTGTACAAGGGATGTTGTTTCAAAATGAATAGTGATAAGTGAACCAGCAGCAAGCAAATAATCAACTACATGCAATACAGATTGATGTACATACATACAAATATACACACATCCATATACATATATACATATTTGCCCTCACATGTATGCCCGTATGTATGTAAGCCTGCGTGTGTGTGTGCGAATGTAGCGTGACAGCCGCAGCATCAGCTGCCCGAGCATCAGTGAGCTCATAACGGTGCGCGAAAACGTCGAAAACTTACTTTTTGTCCCAACATTTTGTTCGTGAGTGTGAAAAAGAAAATAATATTGAGTAAAAAATAAATGTTAGATATGTGGATAAGCGAGCATTGATTACATATATGTATGTACACACACACACACATACACATGCACACATTAAATGTTAGTTATGTATAAAGTAACTTCGAAGTATGCTATGAAAATTATCGAGCATAATATCTGACACACAAGGGACGTACAATACATCATCATGATGTATATACATATCTTAATTAAATACATAACGAATGAAAAACAAGAATTGAAGATGCTTCTTCTATAATCAGTTTGAGTGTTAAAGGAAAATTGAAAATATAAATGCCATAACTGCATGCAGGCATAATATAAACATTAATGACACAAGCACATGTATGTAAGTATGTATGCATGTATGCATATATACATACACATATAGTTGGCGGCAAATTCGGCAAAAATGTTGCTGGCACAAATTTGTTGAATAATAAAACTAAGACGAAAACATGTAAATATGTTCGTCTGCTCAAATAATTTTGCTAAACATAAATATATATACAAATAAATATACATATATAAATATGTATGCATATATACATATATTTGTATACGGCTCTGTCTGTCTAAAAATATCGTACATAAATTCAAATAAATAAATCTTGCTTTCATGTATAATTGCAATTGTGGTTTTGTTGCGCGCGGTGTGTGAATAAGAATTAAATTAGTTTTCTTTTTCATACATATGTGTACAAGAAAAGCCAAATTTATAAAAATATATAGTTTGCATTCACCACATAGAATATGGCTGTCAGCTAACTGTAAATCAAAATTCAAACGAACGTGCGTCAAGGTCAACTCATAAATTTATCGGTGTCCGTACGCAGCTTTTAAATAATCGAAATGGAAATCGAATGCGTACACACATGCATACATGCATACATACATACATCCAGACGTACATACTATCATATAAATACTTACTGAGCTACTTTTTTATAGCATACTTTAATGAGCTCGCCTCGGCAAGTTACTGTGCGAGCGAGAGACAGAGAGAGAGAGCGAGCGAGCTAGCGACCGCACGTGTGTAACCTATATACATACATACATGTGTGAGCGCGTATGTACGTGTGTGCGTATTTCTACTTGCGTATGTAAATTTTTGTACGCACATCAGTTGCGATAATTACACCAGACTATATTTGACATGGCTGAACAAACCACTTGAGTTGTGCAATTTGGTTCGAATGAACACCTATAAATATGTATGCTTATTAAAAGCATGCCATTGTCGTATATTAATCATACGCCGCGTGTAATTAGTGTAATTGCCACATTGAAAGAAAGGCAGGCAATATATATATTACTACTGCATTACGCGCAACGAAATATAAATTATTAAAAGCACGTTGGCAATCAATCGTCATTTGAGCCAAACGACAGGATAAGACGACAGTAATCGGTTTGTAATGCCATTCCAGCCAGCTCGAGGTGATTGAACTTGCCGGCGTTGCCACTTTAACCACACGCACACACACACACACACACACACACACACATACATAAAAGAAATACACATATATATGTACATTCATACATTATATACATACAGACATCTTTATATACATATATATATATAAATATATGTATGGATATATGTACATACATACATATATATTTAAGCCTGCATTTGCGCTCTCTCTCATCAGTCTTTCGCCTTCACGCTTTGCTTTCGCTTTTTCTGCGCTTGCCTGTTTCCATTGTTTTAAGTAACATGCACATTACTTAAAACAAAAGGCTGTGTTAATAAAGGTCAGTGAGAATATTTTTCTAATCATTTTCTCGCCTGTTGACTAAACTCAATAGATATAAAAATGAATCTAATTAGCAAACGATATTATGTGCGAGGAATATACATACATACAGTTGTATGTATGTATGCATTTATATACATTCACAATAACTGTTATGTGAATTTATCATAGCGAACGGCTCATTAAGGAACGCAAAACATACAATAATTATATATGTACATACATGTGTTAGTATCAGTTGGCAGCAAATTAACAGTTATACACGATCTATGTGTGCATATCAACGTGAAACCACTCAGAAGAGCATAGATGGAGAAAGAGCACCAGTGAATTAATGGCTGAGAGAGATGCGAATAGTGTTGCCATAATTTTTATTTTATTCAGCGTATTTCTGATCAGCGGCAAATTGAGAAATAAATAAATAAATTGAAAAATACACAATGTACTTACAATAGCAAGACATAAACTGGGTCTCAAAATTTCCCCGAACACATTTAAATTGCTTTTAATGCTTTGCTCTCCATCTTCTCTATTTTTGCTGTACCTTTTTCAATTTAAAAGCGAACGCTGGCAACACTGCTCACGACAGGCTCGCTCGCTCACACACTCGTTTAGCTGCTCACTCACACAAGAGCAGCAGTTGCTATGCTGAGAGCGGGCGCGGGTGCTACGCTTAACGGTTTTCGAGCATGATTAGCGTAGTATTGCTGCAATGGTCAGGTACGGCACGTGTTGAGCCAATCAGTTATTTGTTCGTTTCGCTAACAATTCAAAAATAGGAAATATTCTTTAATATCTGACTGATCCACATTGCAAACATATATGTATGTATATTTGTGCACAACAAATAGCCATACAGAAAGAGAATTTGCTGAAATAGCACAAAAAGCGTCGCACTCACATGAGTATGTACAAATGTATGTGTATGTGTGTGCGTGTGTACCTATACATATGCACATACATAGTCGCCAAAGCAGACGGCAAATACCAGGAATCAGACAATAGCCACAACGCTAACGACAAAACATTTTTGGGGCGACAACAATTTCAACATTCAAATTTCTTTCTCATTTATTTTATTTTGCTTTCGTTCAAAATTCGGTACAAATGCAATTGAATGTGTGTGCGTAAGTGTGTCTATGAAACTATGTATATTTTCATTTAAATTTGAATATTTCAAATTGAAATTGAAATTGAAATTTCAATAAATGTCTTTTTCTTTTTTTAAAATGTATTTTTCAGTCTTATCGCAGTTTGACATTTGCATAAAAGTTCGAATATGAATTGAAATCAATTTCATTTCCTATGTGCACATGCGTGCCCCAAAATAACACACACACTCACAGACATACACACAAAGTTAAACACACGCACACGAGCACACACACACATAGGCAAATGAACATGCGTCAATCACAGTGAAATAAGTTGAAAAGTTTTGTGACGTTAAAATCCGAAATTGAAATTAGAAATGTAAATGCCAAAGTCAAAATAATAATACAAAAATAAATAAAGTGTTTATATATGTACATATATATGTATATTAATATAATTACGAAAATCAATGAAAATATAACTTAATATTCAATTAAAAACAAAACCATAAAAACTATATGTAAAAGCTGCTCAACAAAATCTATATACATATACATATAAATGAATAATATATTTACAACACAAATATTACAGCAAAGTCCATTAAAGTAAAGTGATATATACATATATATATACATACAATATATATAAATATATTTATATATATACTGTATATATGTATATGATTTGATGTATATATGTATGTATAGAGTTTAACGACTTTCGAATACACAAACAAAACTAAAGCAACAACAAATTCAACAACAACAGCTACAAAATGCCAGTGAAAAAGCAAGGTAAGCCATTTCCCAAATTTATTTCAATATACATACATAAGTATCTTTATTTTTATACGAATTTCAAATATTTATCATACGCATTGATGTACTGCGAAAGGAGTATATTGGTTTTGAGATTTGCAAATTTTGAAATAAAAGTTTTGGCTCAAGAATATTACAGATTACTTAAAAAAAACGAGTATTAATAGATAGATCTAACTCTTTGGCCTATAATTATATACAATTAAGCTATGTATGACCAGCTTGTTCTCTTCTTTAAATAAATCTACAGCGAAATTGATTGAAATATCATTTCTAGAGTTTCATTTATCGAACTAGATCTATCTTTAATTTAAATTTATTAAAATATGTCTCTCATTATTATATATTATTTTATTTATTTTTATTGAACTAAATCTCTCTTAAAAATTAAATTTATTATGTATAGTTAAATTTTGTTAAATTTATTCTTATTTATTATTATTTATACTTTTTCATTTGCATAAATAAGTATTTGCCAGTCGGCTATGCTCGACTCTTATTTTCTTTTGTTTATTTATGCAATCAAATTAAAAATTTATTGACTAAATTGCGCAAAATAAATACAAATAGACGTTTTGAGGCTAATAAACAATTTTAATTATTAATAAAAAGAAAACAAAATTTGAAATTTTTGTTGAGCATTCATCAGCTTTCTATGGGCATTCATCAAGCTGTGCAAATAGTAAAACCAAATTGTGCCAAAATCTTGAAGATAATTATAATTTTGCTTATAATTATTATTATTATTATTAGTTTTTTTTTTGGGAAGTGATTTTTTTTCAAGCGAATATTAAATGTTTATTATTTATTTATACATATTTTGGGAGAGAACTCTGCTGGATGAATATATTTATATATATATTTAGATCTGTCATAATACGGTTATTCTTATCTTAAAGTCTTGAGATACCTAAAGGTTTCGAAAGTTTTGGTTAAAAAATTGCATAAATTAAAATATTTTTGGCATTTATGAAAGATTTCAGTACTATAATCACATCAAATTAAGCATACTATATCTATCTATAATATATATGTATATCTCTATGTCTATAAGGTATATCAAAAGAATATAGAAATATGTAATATTTGACATTTCTTTTGATTTCATATATTTCTACTGATAGTTCCTATTCAGACACTTATTTGTATGTGCATATGTATCATTTGTATTACCCATTTATAATATATGCAATAAAATTGCATCTAAAATGATCCGCAACCAGAAATGAAACGGAAACAGCAAAAAGCTTCATTTATTATTATGACGAAATATAGAACTTGGAGATACCCTGTAGATAGGAAAACGTAAAAGCAAAGACAAGCATCTTTAGATATCACTTGTAGCAAGAGTTCTTAATTATTAGTAGCTGTGTTATATCGATTTCACTATTATCGATATATTTATTTCGATACATTATCGAATTTTGTCATTATGCTATCAATTTCACAGAATATATTTTATGAAATGATTGAATATTATTTTATATATTTGGTTAAAAAGTTTCATAGTTATAAATTGCTTATACTCGCTTTACATAAAATACAGGGTATATGAGGGAAAATTAGAAATCTTCTATAAGCATTTAGAGCTGCTATTCTTATTATTATTTCCGTATGGCATACATAATATATAATAGACATTAACAATAGACCATTTTTTCCGCTATTGCATAGATTACAGGGTATATGAGACAAATTAGAAACAAGCAAATGTTGCCAAACTTTTTCAAATGGGCAATAAACGAAGGTCAGCCTAAGTATGTGACGTGCATTGCCAAGACGTCAAAATATAGAAAATATATATACATGTATATATATATTAAGATAGGTGGTATGCTGGTGTGTGTGTGTACGACTTTATGGCAATGTCATCCATGTTTGCTGTGCGCTGACCCCAAAAGATTTGTAAATGCCTGGCGAGGCGCAAAGCCTGAAACTGTGACGAAATCTGATGCAAAGTGACAAAGGTGGCAAGCATAAATAGTTGGCCTAACGCGGAGAGTAAATGTGTCAGGTGTGTGGGCAGGTGTTGCCAGGTGAGCGGTTAACCAGGAGTGTTGCGCGTTAGAGGGGGGAGGGGGGGTTGGTTTGTCGGTTGTAAACACTAATTTTGCTTTCTGTTACATATATATATATATTTTTTTGTTTTTAAGTCAATCTTTATTGATTTATTGAACTGGTGCCGCACTCACAGAGAAATCGTGTAGATGGTAGATGGTTTATTTGGATGGGTATTATTAGGCAGTACGACAACGTCTCCGCACAGAGCAAGTGCGGACGGAACACTTGACTTGACTTGACTTGATTCGACTTGGCTTGTCTTGTGTTGTGGGCAAATGGATTCGGATACGGACTCGGAGAGGGAAAAGAGCAGCGATCCCAATGAGGAGCTATTGAGCAGCGATGATAAGACTTTTCATGATGATGATGACGACGACGACGACGATGATGATGAGGAGAATTCAGCGGATCTGATCGATCCAATTAGACGAATCGATGCAGAGCAAGTGCAATCAACGGCAGAGCAATTGCTGGTGGTGCTCATGCAAGCGGAAGCCATAGAAATGCAGCAACAGCAACAACAGCCACAAATCGATGTTGAGGTGGATGTCGTTGTGCCTGAGTTGCCAGTGGCAAGCGCTTTGGTAGCTACTGCTGAGCCACCTGGCGAACGTGTGCCCGCCGAGCCACTGATTGCCAAGTATAGCGAGAATGTGCGTGAATCTGTGGAATGTTTCTACTCTGCTCAGGATCTCCTGGAGTATGGCCATATGCTGTCCTCGACGGCGGAGCAGCGCACGCCGGATGTGGAATCTGGTTATTTCGATAAGTCCGAGAGTGATGATGTCTCGCGCGAAGACATTGAAGCGCAGAGTGGCAGCTTGCGTCGACCCAAGGGCGCCCATGCGCTGCCAATCCTCTCCAGCCAAGAGTTGGTCTCCACGACGAGCAGCGCGGAGAGCTTGCGTATTGAGCTAAATCGTTTTTGCAGCTCCCTTGAAGCATTCGAGCTGCAGCAGCAACAGTTGCAGCAGCAGCAGGAGGAGCAGCAGCAGCAGCAGCAGCAGGAGCAGCAACAGTTGCTCTTGAATGAAGCGCCTGCTGCTGCAGCTACTGATGACAGTTTCCTTGACACACAAAGTGAGCCATATGTTTTGCAGGTGTTTAGTCTAGGTAAATTGAATGCTGATGGCTAAAAAGCTATAGAAAGACAAGGCTCAAGTCTATGGGAAAATAGAAATGGGAGATATTTTCTAAATATATAGAGAAATAGAAAGAGGAAATATATAGGTAACCAAATTTCTATAGGAATGAGAAATAGGAGAAATTTCTAGAGAAATGGAAGACTTATATAGAGAAATTGAAAGAGGAAATATATAGAGAAATGGCTAATATAGACAAAATTTCTATAGAAATGGAAAATATGAGAAATTTCTAGAGAAATGGAAGACTTATATAGAGAAATATATAGGGAAATGGGTAATATAGACAAAATTTCTATAGAAATGAGAAATATGAGAAATTTCTAGAGAGATGGCAGACTTCGCTTGAGAATTTAGATCAGCTTTAAGTCTTTTAGTGGAATTTACACTACATCATCAATTGAAACTTTAATTTGCAAATATTATAAATTATTTATTTTATTTTTATAATACAATTTATTGAGGAAATTTAAATATCCTAATATAAAATACTTCAAAATTTCCATTTAGGTTTTAATTAATAGGCATATATGAAAATATTTATATAATTTACAGATTCGATTAGTATGTCAAACAATTGTAATATTCAAATTGATTTCAATCTTTGCAGAAGCTCATCGAGCCCTTGAATTGCTCGAGGATTATCATGCACGACTCTCGGAGCCACAGGATCGTGCGCTGCGTATTGCCATCGAGCGTGTGATTCGCATCTTTAAGTCTCGCCTATTTCAAGCGCTACTAGGTGAGTGCTAAACTATAGCTATTGAGTTGAATATTGAAAATATATGTATGTCTATAGATGTACATATATAGCTAATGAGCTGTAGAACTCTTTAAATATATTTCAGGTATCTAAAATTATATATAACTAGCTAGTATTTGGATTCTTTTGTTCTAGTTTATGTAGTCCTTATAAGATTTGGGTACTATTGAATACTCTTTTGAATATTGCATGCTCAGCAAGTTAATTGCCCCATTTAGGAGCTGTAACTCCAAATCATCGGCAATTAGAACTTTTTCATAACTCTTACGTATATCTCTCTAGCTCACTGTACTTATATCTATGAAAGAATAGTTTTCATTGCATAATTTGAGTATATGCAATAGGATTATGTTTTTTATCTACCGAAACAACCATCAATCATATATGTATATACGTAAAGTGCCGCATCTGTTAAAGCTCAAGAATATCTTTAAATATTTGCTCAAGATATGCTTGAGCTGATAAATTGTAGCTGCTTTCGGCATTAGGTTTCATCCATTTTCTTCCCTCTTCTTCTTCTTCTACATCGTCTTCTTCTGCCTTTTGAGCTTGCCTCAGCGAAAAGAAGCAACGCAGCTCGTTAAATCGGATCCATAACTTGATACACACTCGAGTCGAGCGTTGCATAAACAAACGATTCGCCGACAACTCAACTCAACTCAATTCTTAGCCACATATGTATGTATGTATGTATGTATAGAAAACAATGTATCTTGGAGCTGGTGGAGCTGGCGTGCATGGTGGGGCGGTGCGTCATAGTTATATGCATTCCGTTTCGTTCGTGGCACTCACATTGTCTTGTCCATGGACAGAGAGCTGTGGATATTGACGTGTGCAGGAAATTAAATGGACGCATTCACATTTTCACATTTAGGCCACTTGACTTTGGGGCTTATTGATGAGTAGTGGGCGTGGTACCACCGCCACACATCACACACACACAAACAGAACCACGAAAGCGACCCACTGAGGCTTGACCTAAAAACTTTTTATATGCTCAGCAACGGGCGATATTATTTCCCACTTCCACAAGGGCGATATACAAAATTCAAATTGAGTTTGAGCAAAATACTTTTTAGTATTCCAGATGGGAATACCCTGTAAAGTAGATTAATCTGTGTGCAGGATATTATGTAAAGTAAGCTAGTACTTAATTGTTGCCTGTAAGATAGAGTGGAATAGAATATATATTCTATTCTATATATATATATTCTAATAATATCTACAAATCTGATAAATCCTTAAAGTAGAATGAATTTTTTGCTAAATATTTTTAATTTAAGGCAAAACATTTTTGTTTACAATTTTGTGTAATTAATTTAATTAATTAGACTTTGAAACTACTATAAAAAAGTATAGAGTTTGGCTAGTAATAGTAGACAAAACAGGACTTCATAAAATACCCCCTTAATACCGTATAAAATAAACCCCAAAATTTTACCTTGAATGACTTTTTGCTATAAAAAGTTGCATATTCATACAAGATTTTGAAATATATTTATATAATCAAATATAATACCAATAATTGTTAATCTCTTACAGATATACAAGAATTCTATGAATTAACATTATTGGATGACTCAAAGAGTATACAACAAAAGACCGCCGAAACCTTGCAAATTGCGACCAAATGGGAGAAGGATGGACAAGCGACAAAGATAGCCGATGTGAGTATAGCAAGAGCAGACTAGCTAATATATAATATATCTATATATACCTGTTATGTTGTTAGATCAATAGACTGATCGTTGTAACTAGACTCTGTGTCGTAGATGATTGAGCTGCCAAGTTGTATTATAATGTGATTATAGTACTCTTTGGAGACTTGGATTTTCCAGCTCAAACTTAATATTAGTTTCTAGATTTATGTATATTGTTTCTGTACATATAAATATACATATGTAACTATATGTGTTGTGTCGTATTTAGTTATATGAATCCTATCTATATGGATATGTGTACATATATGCGTACCTTAGAGTTTCCTATATCATTTTAGGCATATTTTTAAATCATTTAATCATATAATCATTTTTCGATCTATATAATTTACTTCCTTATACACATATATAGAAACACCCGATCAACATATGTTTTCAAACTTTGTTTAGTCAACTTAAATATTTCAAAACTCTATGCTCATGCTGCTCTCTATCTATCTTAATCTCTTTCTATCTCTATCTCTATCTATCTCTCTCTCTCTATCTCTCTCACACTGTCTTATATCTTTAATCTTCTATCTACTTAACCCACTATGCAGTTTATAAAAACTACCAATCTAAATCGCAATTGCGTCTATGAATTTAACAACGATGCCACAAATCCCAATCCAAGTTCAAATCTTAATCAAACGGTGAACGCGGCCGCGCATGCCGAGGCCTTGAGCAGAACATTTAAAAATGAATTGGAAGAGATTTTGGTAAGCGCATTAACTCATTAACAATATCATTAAATAACATCCATGCTACGACAACTACAACTATTCATATGCTACATACATGTATTTATCATCATATTCTCCAAGTCTATTGATAATCATGCAACAGAAATATCTCTGAGAATTTCTGAACTTACGGCTTATACATAATGTGTAAAACACAACTGGTATTATTTATATGAGAAATATATACACATATGTAAGTTTCTTTTAAGCTGAATAGACTAGGATGTACCAGGGTTCAGGAACCTTGCTCAAACTTACGTATCAAGCAATAGAAAAGGACGGACACAGGGTGTCGTGCTGATCAAGAATATATATGTGAAGCCCACTTCTGCCTATTACATACATTATCACTAAGTTTGGCAAATAAATTCCCGTTGCTAAAGTATGATTTAAGGTGGTAAAGTCTGCAAAACTCCCATTGATAAAATAGGTTCAGGATCTAGAAAGATATTCAAGCTCTAAAAAATAAATCAGATTAAATTATATGAAATATTTATAAGAACTACAATAAGTTATTTATTAGTATGAGTATTACGTATGAAAAAATATACAATATATTTATGCCATAAGGATTAGAGTATTATATGATTTATTTGTTAGTAATTAGTTATACAAATATATATATACATATGTATATGCCATAAGCTAACTAACTTTATGACAGAGTAATTAAATGAAATGAAGCAGATAAACTTTTATCTTTACACTTGCAGATAAACAAAACAAAATGTTTTTCTATTTAGCTTGTGTTTGAATGATGACTTTACTTTAATTAGTTGCAAATTGATTGATTGCGAGGCGAGAGATCTGCTCGGCTGCTAATAGCGAGTTGAATATATATATATATATTTATGTGTTTGTACATAAATGTATATATTATATAACAGTGAGGCTAACTGAAAGTTTTGTTTGCGTGCGTAAAGGAGCGTAAAGTTGAAATCGGTATGCCGTTCGCATGCAAAGCCAAAGCGAAAGGCAAAGGCAACGGCAGAGCAAAGTTTTTATTCAGGAAGTGCCCAACTAGGCAAGTGTCAAAACGTTTGAGGCGGGTCACTTTTACAGGTTTTTACTGTAATACAAGCCATGATTGCTTTTATCGCAAGCTCTCACTGTCGCCCTCACAGTCTCACACTTATTCCCACGCTCACTCTCTCTCTCTCTCTCTCTCTCCTTTCCTCGGTGCTGACGCTGCTTAAGCTGATTTTGTGTGGGTCTGTGTGTAGCCAAGCAACCGTTAGGTACACGCGCACATTCGCACACACACCCGCACACACACACGCAGTCACACTTGTACAAACAGTTTTAAATTTGATAAGGACTTAACTGTTAGCGTCGTCTGTTTTGTATTTGCAACATGATTTGTGTTGACCCAGTCAGGGGCAGAATAACGGGAACATGTTGTACAAGTGGGTGGCTGTGTGTGTGTGTGTGTGTGTGGGTGTAGCGGAACGTTACGCTTTAGCTCGTGCTTGGGGCTTGCGTGGCCCGGATTCGGGTTCGGTTTCGGGTTTTTGGTTCGCCGTTCATTCGTCCATTTGTCGTTACGTCCTGCGCCGACGCGCTGCTTTTGTTATTGCACAGGCGATATCCAGGCAAAGGTACGTATATAAATACATACGTAATGTTATGCTGTTGACATGCGTAGTACGTTAACGTTAAACGTAAAAGGCAACGTAAGTCGAACGTGTGTACATATGCTAAATTGTATATGATGTCTATGTCTATGCAAATGTAACGACAGCTTTAGCTGATTTTCTTACGACCTGATTGCATGCCGATAACTGATATGGTTGAGGGCGGGTCTGCATGTGTGTGTGTGTGGGAGTGTGAGTGTATGCACTCAAGGATGTGCTCATGCAACAAATGCAATATCATCAATTGTTCAACAGCCGTGCTTAACGTATTAACTAGTACAAGGCGGCCCAATGCAGACCTTTTAGCAAGCCCCCGCCTCCCACGCCCACTAACGACGTCTTTAGCTGTTGTTATTGTTGTTGTTATTGCTGCTGCTGCTACTGCTGCTGTTGTTGTTGCTGTTGCTGTTGCTGCTGGCGTTGGCGCTTCGTGCGTCGCGCGTGGCAGTAACAGCAGCGCTGTCGACGTGTCGAGTCGCACAACTTTCGCGTATCCGTCAACTGTGCCCGTTTCTGTTCTTTCGTCTTTGGCCACAACGTCTTGGTGCGCCCCATCGTGTGCAAATTTCCCGGCATTTCAAACTTGGTTAGAATCTAATATTTAACCACCTTGGCGCGCAAGCCTATAACTGTGTATGTGTGTGTGTGTAGAATATTTAATAAATATCTATTAAAAAATCAAATATCAAAATGCAGTTACAGCCAGATACATATGTACATACATAAATATTTTTTTAAATGTCCTAAAAAATACCATGCCTAAAAATTAATACATTTTACTTGCATTATTCCTCAACACTAGCAAACCAAAATACAGTTACCAATTTTTGGCACTTTGTAAATTGCACACTTTCCAGTGCACATACACACACATACATACACAAACATGTGGCGCACAGCTGTTAAGCATCAATGTGCTGTACACACGCACATACATACATATACATTTTGTTTTCGCTAGCTCTGCTAATTACATGTTGCTATCCCGTTTCAACGTCTTTTCGCTGTTAAGCGAAAAAAACAGAAGAACAAAAAGCAACAATAAGCAAATGACATCCACACTCAATGCGGAGGCTGTCAATGTTAAGTGTTGCCATGGTTTACAGAGGGTATAAATTGTGCGCTGATCTCAACGCTAAATGGTTTTACCTGTAAGCCATATATTATACATACATATGTGTATATATATTTTTATTTTGTGTATATATATACATATGTATGTATATATATCACATATTATTGTATTTACTGTATATTACGTATACGTCTTGGCAAAGTTTTCACAAAATATTTTCGATGTCTCTCCACTTGTAGACAGACAGCTATAAGCATACACGCATACATAAATACATATATGTATGCGTATGCGTATTTATATGTACATTAATTTGCTCGTCTTTGGGCTTTTCATTCAGCTTTTCTCCACTGGCATTGGGCAACTTATTAAAACAACAGCAAATTATATACACACTTCTATATATCTATATATATACAATATATCTTCTATTGTTGTTCTGCATCCAGAACATATAACAAATTTACACTGTATCGTTTATATATATATCATAACAAACTTAAACTTTATTGAATATATATAAAATACACCAATGTTTTGTCTATTTAATGTTTTGCGTTTAATTTTATATCTTGAACTGCCGCTCTTCGGCTCATTTTCAAGACTAAAGTATCGACGTATCGAAGCTGGAAACCCAGGGCTGCGATCCCTCGATAGCTAACAGGGCTGCAAAACAACAATTGGGTTTGGAATGATCTAGTTCACAACATCCCGCCCACCGTAAAACTACGTGGGAGTTTTACCAATAACATCAAGAATAGCTAATTTAGATACGGGACGCTTTAAGATACCAGTTGCTGTTTTCACCTCCGCTATACGTATGACTCCATCCTTTGCTGAAAAGGTGTTGATTACGATTCCTTTCTTAAAACTGCCTCTCAGCTGATTGTCTTCACATATTAACACAACGTCCCCTATTTGTATAGGGTTTCTCTTCATGTTCCACTTCGTGCGTCTTGTCAGAGTTGGCAAATACTCTCTAATCCACTGCTTCCAAAATTTGTTTTTCTGTTCTTGGGAAATCCGATATTGTTTTCGATGTGGATAATTGCTGATATCTCCAGGTGTCTGAGTAGAGTTCGATTGGTTCAATAGAAAATGATTCGGCGTCAATGGCTGCGGATCGTCAATGTCGACTGCTACATGTGTTAGTGGTCTGCTGTTAATGATATTTTCTGCTTCAATAAGTAAGCTTCTCAAAGTTTCAACATGTGGTGCCTGCTCCTTTAAAGTCACCGCCAATACTCGTTTGGTTGATTGAACTAAACGTTCCCAACAGCCACCAGAGCTTGGATTTGCTGGACAATTAAACTCCCATTGAATGCCTTTATTGGCCAATTCTGACTGGATATTTTCAAAGTCGAATATGTCTTTAACATTTCGTATCTCATTATCAGCCCCCACAAAGTTGGTTCCCATATCTGACCGAATGCGTACGGGAATGCCTCGCCTATTTACGAAGTTTCGTATACATAATATACATGCATCTGTAGACAGATTTTCGGCTAACTCCAAGTGAACCGCTCTTACTGTCAAACATGTGAACAACGCGACCCATCTTTTTTCCCGATGCCGTCCCACAGTTACCATCACTGGTCCAAAGTAATCCAGTCCCGTATATGAAAACGGTCGCATGTAAGGTGTCACACGATCTATTGGTAGCTGCCCCATATACGGCGATATCGGCTTTGCATTTCTATTTTTACAGTATTGACAGTTCTTCTTAGCTTGTCTGACTGCACTACGTAAGCATGGGATCCAAAAATTTTGTCTAACTTCTGCAATAATCAATTCATTATTTTGATGATGAAAACGTTTGTGATATTGTTGTATAATTAATTTTGTAATCAAATTATCTTTTGGTAAAATTATGGGTTCTCGTGTACTTTTCGAAACTGCTGTAGCGTACCCAATTCTTCCGTGTACAATTATAAGTCCCTGATCATTAAGTGTGGGAGTTAATGAGTGTATATCGCTTTTCTTTGATACTGTTCCATGCTTCTGTAAGTCGTCTATTTCCTGGGTGAAATTCTGTTGTTGTGCCATTTTGCACAATATGACCTCTGCTTTCTGTAGTTCGATTGATGACAGTTCCTTTGTTGAGTTTTTTACTTTATGTTTACGTAGTTGATTTATGAATCTTACTATCCAACCTACAGTACGTTTCAAACGCATATAGTTTGAGAAACGCTGTATATCGATCACAGGAGTTATCGATATCGTTAATATATGCTTACGAAGTTCTATTGCTTCCTCGTTTGTATAATCTGTTTTCTGCGCTGGCCAAAGTGATTCATCTTGTTGTAGAAATGTGGGACCTGATGTCCACAGCCCATTCGGCACGTAGTTCAAAGTTTTGTGTGCCCTCGTAGCAATATCAGCGACATTCATGTTGGTTGGAACCCACCGCCAGCTGTCTTTATCAGTAGTTTCCAGGATTTCGCCTATTCGATGAGCCACGAATGGTTTATACTGTCGTTGATCAGAGTTAATCCATGACAAAACCGTCTCAGAGTCTGTCCACAATACTGATCGTCGTATGCTAATGTCGTGACACTCCATAATTGAGCTTCTGAGTCTCGTTCCTAGTACTGCAGCTTGTAATTCGAGTCTAGGTATCGATAAGTGTTTTAAAGGAGCACATCTCGATTTTCCTGCAACAAATATGACATTAATGTGATTCTTTACCATTATTCTCCAATAAGCAACTGCAGCAAATGCCTGCTCACTTGCATCTACAAATATATGTAACTCCACATTAATTCCTTTAGTTAGAAAATAAGGCGAATAGCATCTTTCTATTTTAAAATCTTTTACTTTTTCGATTTGCAGCATCCATTGCTTAAATCGAATAAATAACTCTTCAGGCAATAAATCATTCCAATCTATTCCAACTCGCCACACTGCTTGCATCAAGTTTTTTCCATATATTGTTAGATCTGCTAACATTCCAAACGGATCATATACTGACATTACTAGACTGAGCAACTGTCGTTTAGATGGGCACTTAATCCCTCTAACGATGTCTTTATCGACCTTGTTCAGCTTCAAGTCGAATACAAATTTGTCCTTTGCGCTGTCCCAATGCATGCCCAAAATTTTATCGATGACTTCAGCGTCCATGTTAACAGTTTGTCTTTTCGACCAGTCGGTATCCTTGTTTAGCTTTGCTTGTACTTCCGTTGAATTTGACACAAAGCCCCTCAGTTCGAAATGCGCCAATTTGTGCACTCGACATACCTCTTTACTTATCTCATGTGCTTGCTCTTTAGATTGGAAGCTAGCCACATAATCGTCCACGTAGTGTTTGAAGTGTATTGCATCGATCACTTCATTTCTGTATTTTACAGCATGATACGCATTTAAGTTTTTTACGTATTGTGCACAGCACGGTGAGCAAGAAGCTCCGAATATCATAACCTTCATTTTATAGGTTTCAACGTCACCATTCGAGCTAGGCCTCCATAAAAATCTCAATGAATCCTGATCTTCCTCTCGTACCGATACCTGAAGAAACATTTCTTTTATGTCAGCGCATACTCCAATCTTACCCTGTCGAAATTTAAATAAAATCTTCGTCAATGGCGGGTTTTCATCCGGTCCTTTTAACAGTTTGGAATTCAATGACACTCCGTTAACCATTGCAGCAGCATCAAATACAAGTCTTATCTTGTTTGGTTTATTTACATTGCTTACAGCGAAATGTGGTAGGTACCATGTTCTTGTACCAACCTTTTTTGCATCTTCGATTGACATTTTTACCGCATACCCCTTTTTGACAAATTCCATAAGTGCGGCATCATACTCCGCGAATTTCCCGTTACGCTCCAATTTGTATTCTACTGCTTTTAACCTTTTTAATGCTGCGTTATAGCTATCCGGAAAATGTACATCATCTTCAGACCATATAAGTCCAGTTTCGTAAGCTCCTTCAATCTGCTTTGTAGTTTCCATCAATATTTTTCGAGCACGCTGATCATATACAGATTCCAAGGGCTTTCCGATGGGTTTTACTCCAAAATTTTCTGTTGAAAAATAGTCAGACATAAGTTTATGCAATTCTGACTCCTCCGTATTTTCATTAACATGTGTATGAAATACGACTGACATCAATGGAGACGAGACTTGTTTCTGTGATCCCAGTGACCCATATACAAGCCATCCTAATTTCGTTTTTGCTGCTAATAAGTTACTATCCAAATTGATGCTTCTCAATGTAGATCCCAGATGACAATTATTTATGCCAATTAACATTGTAGGATCTGCATTCATATATCCGTCCAATGGGATATTTCTTAGTTGTCTGTATTTATTTTTTAATTCTTGTAGATCTACCGTCTGTAGTGGTAGTTTCAAGTCTGGAACTGTGTTTGCTTTAAGACTCATCCATTTTCCATTCCCACCTGGGTTTCTTACTCTCAAGTTACAGCTCATTGTCTTTACATTAGACGCATGACTACCAATCCAGTTGAGCGTAAGATCAGACATTTTTTGATTCACGCCTAACTGACACGCTAGCTTCTCATTTACGAGTGATGCTGAAGATCCCTCGTCTATAAACGCATATGTCTTCGTTATCAAATTATTTGGACCAATGACCTCAACTGGCAAAACCTTAAATAACAATCTTGAGACTCCATTGTCAAGCTTATTTATGGCTGCCTCTGCCGTGTTATTTTTTGAAGTCCCATTCTGCATGTCATAATGCAGTGACTTATGGTGTAGTTTTGTACAACCATCCTGACCACAACTATGTTTCTTTTTGCATGTCGTCAAACTGTGTCCTCTGTTCAAACATCCGAAGCAAACTCTCAATCGTTTCACCATTGTCCACCTCTCCTTCGTGCTTGCTTTCTCAAACTTGTCGCATTTTGGTAGCGTGTGATCTCCCTCACACTGATAGCACTTTATCGGAAAATTGACATGTCTCTCTGACTGTTCAGTAGTTTGATATACTCTCTGAGTATTGTTTCGACCATTCCTAGACTGTGGCCTTTGACTACTTGTCATTGTTGCTGCTCGCGCTACCGATCTTGCCACGATACTGAGCCAATTAGTGAAGTGTCTCAGGTCTGCATATGGACGAATACCTGCTGCGTAATCTACCCACTGGATCCGCTTCGTCATTGGCAACTTCTCAACGAGTTGTTCCAAAAGTACTGGATTGTGCAAATGCTGGATTGCATTCGCCGATTGTAGAAATACTACCAAATTCTCAACTTTAGACGAAAAAGGTACTAATTGCTCCAAATTATTCTCGTTGACCGGACGAATCTCACCAATCACCTCTAATTGGCTTTTTATGAGTAACTCTGGTCGCCCATACGTAAATTGGAGACGCTCTATAATGCGTTCCACATTTATTGGATTAATCAGAAGTCCTTTTACTTCTTCTTTGGCCGATCCCTTCAAGCTCTTCTGCAATCTGAGCAAGTTTTCCAAATTAGAGTATCCATACGCTGCAGAAGATTCCCTAAACATTGTAACAAATACGGGCCAATCTTCAGCATTTCCTCTAAACTCTGGCAAATCAATTAACTTATACAGTGGTGAACCATGTGACATACTCATAGGTGTTCTATTCTGTTCATTTCTATTATATATTCTACGGCCCTGTGCAGCCAAATCTATCTGATCGCAACCCTGGAATCCCTCATGCCCCGATACGTTACCATACATGCCGACTGCAACAAACGATTCATCTGTATTGGGGACTCCACTTCTAGTACCAACGCCATAGGTTCCATAAGTAGTTGGACCATTTCCATGCGAGACGCCATACACGCCTCCTTGATTGGGTATACCGAAGCTCACGTTGCCACCAGTTGGCGCCGCTTGCTGCCCTGTTTCAATTCCAGATTCTCTTCTTAGCATATCCTGGTTGTCACATAAGTCACCCTGTGTGACTCTTTGACCATCCAATTTGGTCACAAGTGCTGCTTCATGTGAGACGCCATACACGCCTCCAGTATACGCATCCTTCTTGCCATTGCTTTTGCCACGATCGTCATTTGTGCTGAGTCCAAGGGTATTGCCAGAACCAATGCCTTCGTTTGCTGATACCACCTCGTGTGTGTCCAGTTTCGGTGTAGGCGTGACGTTTACATTTGATGCGGTCTCTAAGCCACCAGCATCCATTATAGCAATCATTGGGCCGCCCTTTGCTGCTCCAACTAGTCCATCGCCTTCACAAACTGTCGTCTGCGAAGCTTGTAGTTCCTCTATGCTCTTCTTCATGTTATTTATCTGTTCAGCTTGACTATGCTGCATCGTAGACACTTGCGTAGTTAATTGCTTTATTTGTTCCAATAAGATTCCAATCAAATCGTTATTATCATTATCTTTTTCTTTATTAATAACCATATCATTATTATTCGAATCCATTTCCGAAAATTCATTTAACTTTTCATTTGTTTTCTTATTTTCTTTCTTCTGTTTCTTCGCACTTCTTAAAACTGACATCTTGATTTGTTATATATGTACATGCATATACACTCGAAGCGTAGAAATACCAATGCAGACATTCATGTACGTATGTATGTATCACTGCATTGCGCCGAATTTCACAATTCCATGTAATTGCGATTCACATGCATATAAGACGGTTGCTAAGCCAATACAGACACACATGTACATATATATGTGTGTATCACTGCATTGCGCCGAATTTCACAATTCCATGTAATTGCGATCAACATATCCAAAGAGCGCCAATATCATGATAAAATTAAAACTGTTCTGCATCCAGAACATATAACAAATTTACACTGTATCGTTTATATATATATCATAACAAACTTAAACTTTATTGAATATATATAAAATACACCAATGTTTTGTCTATTTAATGTTTTGCGTTTAATTTTATATCTTGAACTGCCGCTCTTCGGCTCATTTTCAAGACTAAAGTATCGACGTATCGAAGCTGGAAACCCAGGGCTGCGATCCCTCGATAGCTAACAGGGCTGCAAAACAACAATTGGGTTTGGAATGATCTAGTTCACAACAATTGTATATACATATGTATGTACAAATATCTGACTCTTCTGTTTTGTTTTGGCATCTTGCTTGACTGCCGCCCGTCGTCGCGTTCGTCTTTGTTGTCTTATGCCAGTTTTTCGCGCACATTCGATAGAAGCGCTAAGGAACGCGGCTTTTTCTATTGTGATATCCGGAATTATACTGGTTATACATATGTATATACATACATAAATATATATAAATATATATTGTATATTCCTGTGCGTTGTTGATTTATAGGCTCGCCTTTCGATCAGTCACGCAAGCTACAGCTTAATCCAATCAACTATATACTATAGATACAGTTAGCGAATAAAGTGTGAATAGCAAATGGTAGAATTCAATTTTGAAGCATTACGATATATGCAGTTTCCATAGATACATACCTATATGTACATGCATACATACATATATATGTATATTTGTAAAAATGTCCAGTCCGTGGAATACTCATACAAATTGATTGCAAATACTTGTTATGTGTGAGCGTCCATTTTGGTTCACCCTAAAGTAAACACGCACACTGCCTTACCTTTGTATGCGGACAGTGTAAAATCTAATATGAATATGCATACACAAAAATTCAAGGAAATCAAGTTCAATTAAATTGTCTGCTTCTTTACATGTATTACGATAATTTCAATAGAAATGATTTCGACAACTTTTTCTGTATTCTGGTCCAACCCGAAGAAGTATATAGAAAAATATGTAAAATAATTCAAGATTTGTTTGCTACTTTAATTATACAACAGTTATTTCATTAGTAAATACTCAATCAATTATCTAATTCTTAAAGTGTATCTAAGCAAATGACGCTCAGTGTGCAGCTATACACATCCGTATACATGCCTGTTTCAGTTGCCAGATTTTTATTTGATGTCTTCTCGGGCTGTTCGACATGTGAACTTTACACAAACTTGCTTGTGTGTGTGTAAATAGTCAAATAAATAGGTAAAAATATTCCTCGTACGTTCAAATCAAGTCAAGCAAAAAAAATCTATGGGAAATAAATACATCTACAATTACTGCATACACACACACACACACACACATACGAGATTTAGATTTTTCTTCCAGTTTCCTTTACGCACACACGCACACAGAGCAGCTTCGGGCTGTGGGCTGTCGAAAATGAAAGTTGAGCTTGAGGGTGGATGTTAAGTCACGTACACACACACACACAGAGAGAGAGAGAGAGAGAGAGAGAGTTTCAAATATATATATATAAACACACACAACTTGTTGCTTGCCTTTGCTCTTGAGAGTTTTTATTCAATAACTGTGTATTACAATATGTACTTAGGCAAAGAATAACAAGCTATAATTCAACACGCTCAAAATACATCAAAAGTAACTTTATTCCAGTGCTTTTGTGTGCGTGTTTGCCTGTGCCTGTGTGTGTGCTTGTGTATGTTAGTAACATTGTAAATGCAACGCTGTGGGAAATTTAAAAAGTTCGAATTAAATAAAAAAGTACTTTTCACAACATGATCGATTGGGTATCAATAGTGCGACATTCGCGACGACGTTTCTCCAATTATGTTGGCGCGCGATCACCGGTACGAATGCGTCGACGTCGACGTCAGTTGACTGCGCCGCCGCCACCGTCACATCAGCAGCAACAACACCAACAACAACAACAACAGCAGCAACAGCAACAGCAGCAGCATAAAGCTCGTCTGCAGGAGAAGAAAGCAAAGGAAGTCGATGCCGACGGCGATAGCAGCAGCGTTAGCGGCCGTTACGTTTGCTGTTGTTCTAACGTAAGGCAATCGTCTTATATTACACTGTATATCACTTATACATTTATGCTAATACATTGCAATGTCAAGCGTTGCCAGAATTATTGCAAATTACAATTTGACTGCCAGTTGATTGTGTTATCGATAAGTTTTTCGAATTCGAATTAAGATGAAACTTAAACTAGAAATATAAATTATTTTTAAATTGAAAATAAGAAGAATTAAAATTTTAAAATAGAATTAAAGTTTAATACGAGTGAGTAGGGAAATTAATTATTCATATAAAACAAATATATTTAGAACTCAAGATTTAATCTATTTTTTATGAAATGTGAAGTCTATCTCTTTTAAGATCTTCTTGCCCTATTTTTGCTAGCAATTAATATACTTCAGATTTAATGTTTCCAATGTATCTTCAAGTGCCATTTGAGAATTTTTCTTGAAATGCCTGTCAAATGCTAATGCATTCTTTCATTTATATAAATATTTATCTTTCGCAGAACCAACGCATGCGCATTGAGTCCGATTGTGAGACTGCCAAAGATGCTGCAGCCGACGATGCTGGCATTCAACAAGTGCGCAACTCGCGCTCACCCCAGCAGCAACAGCAACAACAGCAGCAGCAGCAGCAGGTGGTACAACAATTGCAGCAACATCAACAGCAGCAGCAGCAGCACCTTAGCCAATCACAGTCCGCGACAGCAGCTAGAAGCGGGACTCAGATAGTAAGTGGCTGCAATTGAATGAATTATGTTTGCTCACTGCCCATAGCTAAAGCTAAATCATGTCACACTAATGCTCAAATCGTGGATAATTACGAACACAAACACTGCCAAAGGGCAGCGCCAATGATTCCGATAAAGCCAAACATTCCCAGAAAAAAAAAAAACATGCTGAAATCAAATAATAATAACAATAAAAATAAAGACCGGAAGGCCATAATCGCCCACAAATCGTTTGGCCAGAATAAGTTTCGCTTAATTTGGCGCTTGATTTCAAATGAATTAAAATGGCTGCCAATGCCGCTTGTTTCCGTTTCCGCTCAAACTGTTGTTGTTACACAGTCCCTTGGAGAGTATTTTCATGAATTGTAATTGAAACTTAACCAGTGTATATTCCTTGTTTTCTTTCCTTACTATTATTATAATTATCGCCAGTTAATGTTCATCATAATATTTGTATTAATATATATTTCTCATATTTCCCTGTCACACTCTTTCCAAAATAGAGATTAAATACTTCAATTGGATATATTTTTTATTTGTTCGCACTTAATATTAATATCATCTGTAATTATGGGCATGTTCTATGTTCTTATACTGTATTATTATAAGATTTTGTACTTATGTATTTAATAAGCGATTAAAAACCAAATTTGAATCAATTTCTCTAATATAAAGTTTTTATTCTGATTGTTTGTTTTTGTTTTTATAAATTTTATGGTTTGTATCATTATTTCCATAACTCTATGATTATTTATTTAATTTTAATTTCTATTTTCACAAGAGATTTCTCTACCATCTCAAAAGTGTGTACACGATGTCGTTGTTGTCACTTACTTGCATTTAGAGCACCACAAATGTTATTTAGTGTAATTGTTAACCCATATTTGTAGTTTTTAATGGGTCTCGCCTAACCACTAGTTGCTTTTGCACAATCTCGATTTAAATATATGATGTTTCGCGCCCAGCTTACAATCAACTCTGATCTACGCTCCATAAATATTTGTCAGCACTGGTCGTTGCGATCGATTGTATCGATAGGCGGGCTTTAAACTATCGATCTCTAGTCCCGTCTCTAACGATTCAAGCGCAAGCGTCACTCCCTTGATTAAAATGTAAAAAGTAAACACGTCGCTACTTACTAATTGTGCGTGTCAATGTGCAATCGTATGTAAACACAAATTTTAATTAGCGTGAATTATTATAAATCGAGACAAGGCCGATAGTATATTGTAAAAACATCTAGACTCTGCCAGCAACAAACAATATAGTTTGGTGTTGCCAGCCAATACTGTTAATGTATCAGCGGTAATATAACCGGTTACGCATACCAAAACACGACGACGATAGTTTGTTAGCATGCTAGAGGTGGGCCGGTTTTGTGGGCTCGGCAACAATCGAACGGTTGCGCAGCTCTAGTCAGTCGCTGGCTCGCTAGAAAAATGCCAACAACACAACACGGGAAAAGAAGCAGGCATCGCATAATTGCGGCGTAAACGCATTAAGAAAATACATAAACGGTCTGTGAAAATCAGAGCCAGCCAGCCTATTTCCAAAATCAATGTGAAACGCGAGTAGAAATGTGCGTGTTTTATATAGAAATGTGCTCGAAAGTGACCTGAAAAAAAGTCCAGAACAAAAGCAAAACTCTGCACATGAAATACAAATGTTTATAAATTAATACATAAATACGTGCCACAAACCACAAACCATAACAAAGTGTAATCAATGAAAATTTTTCTTTCGTAAAAGTAGCTAAAACAAAAATAATGTTTTAAAGTTGTGCCTTTAGCTTGCGCTACATTTTTTTTACATTCGTCAGAACCGCGTATATACGCTCACACATGCATACGTACGTACACACGTATGTATGTAGGTTATACATATGCAAGGCATAGCGCAAAAAAATACCAAAATAGTCGGCAGTTGACACAGAGAGTGAGAGCGAGAGCGTTGCGGCTGTTGATTTTTTTTCTTCTTTTTTTTTTTTTTTGCTATTTACTCTGGCAAACAATAAATAAATATGTGTGTATGTAATTTGGAAAGCATAACTTATATGTGTGTGTGATTAGAAGATTCTCTCACGCTCAGTAACTGAAACAGAAACAGAACAAACGGTGCCCAGCAAGTTTTTAGCGATAGTTGTAGTTAGAACTCGCTCATGTTGGCAACGCGCCGCTTGTCTGTGTTGTTCTTACATATTTATTAGTTGTTATTATTTACTTATTTTTTTTCGTTGCGTTTTAAAATTTGTTTTTTTTTTTGCGTCTTGTGTGTGGATGACACTTGTTAGTGAGTCACACGGTGTCGGCGGCGAGCGAGAGTGCAAGTAACATACACGTATGTATGTATGTATTTGTGGGCGTGTGTACGTGTGTGTATGCTTATACTTTATATTAAACGCAAAGCTAAAGGGAAATTTATAACATTTTGTTTGCTTAGCACGTAGTGAACGAACGAAACGTTGCAACGTAACAATAATTAACGTAAACGTTTACGCGACTACGACGTCAGTCAACAACCGGCATTTGTGATTGTGTTACGTTACGTGCAACGTTCATTGCTGTGAGAGTGAGTGAGTGAGAGAACCAGCGCGTTGTGATAATAATATGACCACACGCAAAAAGAAGCGTCAGGATGGAAGCAGCAGCGGCGGCGGCGGTGGCTTCATTAAGAAAGTCTCATCACTATTCAACTTGGATTCGGTAATGACAAAAGTGCAAAGCTCATAAAATAAAAACAAAAGAAAACTTAGTATTTACGAAATAGATCAGGAGCTCGTTTAATAGCGATCAAATTCTTTATCGATATTAGTAGATAGTTAGCCCTCTGCCCCTGTTTATCCCCTTTCCCCCACCCATTTATTTATGCAATATTTTCATTTTACGCCAACTAAGAAAGATTTCAGCTCTTTTTTATATATACGAATATATTCTCAACGATGATTCCATGGTTTATTTTTAAATTCCACCAGATATTCAGACAGCATAAGAAGTATAACAACAAAAGCAACAAGAAAATTCTCTAACTCAGTGCGTCTTTGTCATCGCTTGTGAATAAACATATTGTCTTTACGCATGCGCAACTCAATTTCTCCCAGCGACATATGCACACATATGTACATACATTTATACATATATATGTATATGTATGTAGGCAAAGTAATAGCGAATGGGCGTACAATGTAGAATTTGCAAAAATGACAGCTGCATCTTTCTCTCGCGCTCTTTCTAACTTCCTCTCCGGCATGCCGCCACGCATAGTGTCACCTACTTAACTGTGCATACATGTATGTATATATGTGTATGCATATATGCATCAGCATGTGCGTCTGCGTGTGCGTGTGTAAACACGACGTTCGTTTGCTCATCTAGTCGCTTGCACTCACACTCACACTCGCACTCCCTCTCTCGCTCGCGCTCTTTCCCTTACTTGATCGCTCAAAATAGAACTCGCTCGTCTTCTTTACATTTAGCGGCTGCCTTGAGCACCACCCAAATGCAACAACAAAAGCTCAATGGGCTCTCTTAACGGTGTTTGCTTGAATAAGCAGACACATGCTCAAATCTATTTAACTACAGTGGGTGCTCGATATGAGTAACGTCTATACTCTAATTTGAGCTTTATTAAATACATTATTTGATTGAGAACTAGTGATAAATACTTCTTTAACAAATGCTAATTATATATTTATATATACATATATGTATGTATATATTCAATGAATCAATCGAATCAAATGACCGCAAATTCTTGAATCAAGGCACGTCTTCTAATTTGTATACAGTTTGAATATTATTTGTTGCCTTTTTTGGCAGCCAGATGGAAGGACAACAATGTTGATGTTGAACCACATTTGGGGGGCAGTCTTGATTTACTTTGGCTGCAGGTGGAGGTGCAGGTGTCGATTTGTTCAGACATACATATATATCTATAAAAAATTGGCATTGTTGTCAATGTTTACATATAGGCAATACGTGTGTGTGTGCGTGTGCGCGTATGCAGTTGGCTCTCCGTCAAATCGTCACAGGGTTCCAATCAGACCAAAAGAGTGAAGCAGTGCGAGCGAGAGGGAGAGAGACTATGGGACGTATAATCCACACCCAACCAAACATTTCGTACTCATTCGCATTTGGTGGCAATTCACCGAGCCATATTTGGAGCCTATATATGTGTGCACATATGTATGCATGTGTGTATGCGTATGTGTATACATGGCTGCATGTGTATGGGAACACCTATGAGCAGTGTAATAGAAGCAAATTAAAAATCATATGTTAAATTTAATTAATTAAACACCTTTTCATATGCAAAATATTCTCATTTTTATTTTACGAAACTTTAATGTAAAAAATAAAAAATAAATAAAAATAATAGTAAAAAAGTAATGAATAATGAATAAAAATAATAATGATAAAAAATAAAAATAAAATAAATAAAATACTATAATTATGTAAGAACATTTTTAGAAAAAAAAAATAATAATAAAAAAAATAAAAAAATGAAAGAATAATTCAAAATAAAAAATATAAATAAGTAAATAAAATAATAACAAAAATAAATTAATAAAATAAAATAATGATTTAAAAAATAAATAACTAAAATAATAATTTAAAAAATAAATAAAATAAAAAAATATAATTTAAAAAATAAATAAATAAAATAAAATAATAATTGAAAAAATAATAAATTAAATAATAATTAAAAAAATGTTACAAATAGTTTATATCGAATATTAAATTAAATAAAAAATAACTTTATTCAGCAGGACATATTTTCAGTAAATTTCCAATAAACTGAATAAATTATGCAGAGTATTGTCAGTATTGTCTGAGTTGGAGCTAGACCCAAAATTGCTTGAACTATTGCCGATAGGCTGACAATCAGTATATAATTATGGATAATCATATAGGCAGGCTTGACTGTAGTATACATGTTTCAAAAACTAAACGAACTGCTAATTTTAGGTGTAACTATTTTTTGTTTGTTTTGTTTATAGAAGAATATTTACTCATGCTACTTTAGCAAGTGCTGCCTTGTATCTGCCGTTAAATAAATAAACTGTAATTGCCACATTGTGAAACTGGAACTTATGTATATATAAATATAAATGTACATACATTGCATATGTATGTATGTCTGTGTGTGCCTAAGGTAACCCCAACCCCAACTCGAAAAGTAAACCCAAAGCCAAAACCAAAGCATATTTGAAAGCCATATGATTTTCACTGATAAGATAAGGTGTGCTTGGTAGCTGATATGAAGACTATGTTGCCGATAATATATAGTCCAGTTACTATATATAAAAATATATATATATATATATATATTTATTTATATATGTATGTTTAAGCATAACAACAAAAGCAAACCACAACAATTGAAAATACCTTTGCGGTTTTTATTTTTTCATATCGTTTGAGTGAATGAGAAAATACCCCCAAAAGTATCAACCACTGAGGCGACCTTCAATAAAAATGGCTTTATATAGTTCCAATTGTAGAATTGTGATGTAATTGTTTACACAAGACACTCCCCCGCCTTCAGGCACCTTTAAATTGTGAACTTAATTAAATTGAATTATTAAGCATAGACCCATATGAATCTAATCAGTAGGAATTCGGTTAGTTATTGATTGAGTTCGTTTCAGGTTGGCAAAAGCAACGCAAAGCAAAGAGCGAACCAAATCTAAATGTCAAATATTTAACATGTTGTTTAATTAACTCTGAAAAGCTGAGCTGCTCGAGCAGCTAACTGGAGCTACAGTAAATATTATTGAGTTTAACATCCAAGAGAGATTTCTGCTAAATGAAATTAACCAAAAGTGCTTGTTAAATATTTAACAAGAACTTATCTGTAATGCTTGAAATGCATTCTACTTTGGTTTAAGAGTTTGTTATGGAAAGTGACATAACTACATGATGCTAACAATCTTAGCTGGCAGAGCTAGAGCTTCAAAAAATGTCATTAGCTTTGGCAATCCAGCAAATAAACACAAGAAAATCTCATGTTAAATATTCAACATGCTTTTAACTTTTGCATATGATATGCACTTCACCTTTGAGTAACGAGTTTGACACTCAAATCTAATGAGACTCTTCATTACATTGACTGAAACAACAAAGTCTTAGTAAAGTAGCACAACTGCTTATCAACTGTTTGACAGGTGCATTAACTACCATATAAAGACCCCACATAAGTCTCATCCTCCCACACACCCCCCCCTTTGTCTTAGGAGCACTGCGCAACAATTTGATCCAATTTGAAGTTGATCTGCGAATTAGTCACAGCACGTAGCTGGCAGACAGGCAGACAGTTGACCTGTTGTTCACCCGGCTTACGTCAAAGGTTAATAAGCAATTTGAAGCGCACGTGAGCACAGCCCGTTTTGCATTCGAGCTGTAATTACTTACAACTGTCTGTCTGTCAGTCAGTCAGCTTGTCTCTCTGTTTGTGTGCCTTAATGAACTCATCTACACTCAGTTGCTAATCAATTGAACTCGTTTTTTTCACGCGTGTGCGTGTGGGTGTCTGAGTGTGTGCGTGTGTGTGTGTGTGTGTACATTCTCATGTTTGTCTCTGAATGCTGCAATTTTCACATATACGAAAAGTTGTAATTCATTTATGTAACTTGTAACTTTGGCATTCCATTGATGTAGCTGTAAAGGCGCATCTTGCTGTTTGCTGTCTGTCAGTGCGTTCCATACAAAAGCGTACAAAAGTTTCTATAGATTGATTTTTGGGTGGGGCCTTCGTTAGTTTACATAGATACTTACATGTCGAGTGGGGTGTCTCGGGTGGGCTATGTGTGTGTGTGGATCGAATTCCAGTTCCGCTGTGTGAATATTAAATAAGATTTCAATATCATCTTATATACAAATATATATTTATATATATACCTATATATGTATGTATGTATATATCTCTATACAATTTTAATATTCATACAGTTAACGCTAGAAAGCTAATTTCATCTGCTATAAACCTATAGCTAGTTCAAGTTCGAGCTGCAATTAGATCTTCATAGAACAGATGATCTATAATACATTTGTATATATTAATATATACATATTTATATACTATATATATTTATTTATTTATTCTGCCTCTCAGTTTCACATTGGAAATGTTATATATCTGTAGCTCAAGTTCAGTTTTACGCTAGAAATGTTCATACTTGTTTTTTACCTTAAACCCATTAAAACTGAGTATTCAGTGTACGATGGGTTTGTGGAAACAGTATGTAATAGAGAGATAGAGGCATGACAGATACCATAAAGCATAAACATATACTATTGTTTAGAACAATGAGCTCAGTAGATGCCTAGAGATTGGAAATTTTAAATAAAAATTCATGTACGAATTTAGAAATGATTTTTTAAGATAATTCATTCCTAAATGTGACAAGGTATTGCTCTAAAAACTAAAATACATTATCGATAATTATCGAAATATAACAAAATTGAATGCCAATAGTTAATGGGTTTCACTGTTATCGATAATTCATGATTATCGATACAATTCTTTTTATCTACGGATAATAAGAAATAATTGTATCGATAAATGACTATCGATAGATACAAAAAAAAAATTGTTCAATAATAATTATTTTTTTCTAATATTTACTATTATTATTATTAAAACCAATAGATAATTCTGATAAATAATAATCGATTATTTGAATTAATTTTTAAAGTTAGCTAACCATAAAAGATTTTAATTGTGATCTGTGGAACAATTCGAATTGTTTATTTTATTTTATGAATCAGTCAGCGTTTCAAGTCTAAATTTAAACCTACTTCTTAAGCTTAAAGCACACAATTTTCTCACAATTTTAAGTTTTTCTCTCGGTTCAATTCGATTTTCAGCTACACAAGGCATCATCGACGAAGGTAAGCGGCGCTTCCAAATGCATTCAGTGTTTGTCATTAAAAACAATAAACATAATGCGTGTACATCAATTAAGCAAATGTTTTTATCTTTACTTTGTATACGTCCTGTGTTTTGTCAACATCCGGTGCGGAAATGCATATATAATATGTACTCTATATATGTGCTATAAATCTGTCTTATCATATTGTGTTTTGCTTTGTTTTACTTACAAGTCGAAAATGTAATATCAATAAATAATGCATGTGAAAGCAAATGATGAATAATTATAATTATAACAGACTAATCAGCGCTGATCCATTGGCTTGAGTGTGTGTCCGTCCTTTCATCCAGCAATTTCAGTCAGACTCTGATATATTATTGATTGATTGATTGATTGATTAATGCCATTTCTATTGCGTCTTTTGCTCTGCAGGTGAACGGCGATGACAGCTGGTACTATGAGGATATACAGCTGGAGCGTGGCAACTCGGGGCTGGGCTTCTCGATTGCCGGTGGCACGGACAATCCACATATTGGCACCGACACCTCGATCTATATAACGAAGCTGATACCCGGCGGAGCAGCGGCCGCCGATGGCCGTCTGAGCATCAATGACATCATTGTCTCGGTCAACGATGTCTCCGTGGTGGATGTGCCGCACGCATCTGCCGTGGATGCTTTGAAGAAGGCCGGCAATATAGTGAAGCTGCATGTGAAGCGGAAACGTGCCACCAGTGCCACACCAGCTGCTGCAGTACCCGCAGCCGATGCACTGGACAACGTTAGCGCAACGGCGCTGTCCGCAACGTCGGCGTCAGCATCAGCAGCTGCAGCGGCAGCGGCCGGGCCAAAGGTGATCGAAATCGATTTGGTCAAGGGCGGCAAGGGATTGGGCTTCTCCATTGCCGGCGGCATTGGCAATCAGCATATACCCGGCGACAATGGCATCTACGTGACAAAGCTGATGGACGGCGGCGCCGCCCAAGTGGACGGACGTCTATCGATTGGCGACAAGCTGATAGCAGTGCGCACCAATGGCGTAAGCATGCTGAATTTCCCCCCAAGTTAAATGTAAATTTGAATTTCGATTTATTTTCTCATTCCAAAAACAGAGCGAAAAGAACTTGGAGAATGTCACGCATGAGCTGGCCGTAGGCACGCTCAAGTCGATCACCGATAAGGCGACGCTGATTGTGGGCAAGACGCAGCATTTAACCAGCAGTGTATCACAGTCGGGCGGCAGCCTGGGCGGCCAGCTGGGCCAGCAATCGCAGGCGCAGCACTCGCAATCCCAGACCCAACTGGCAGCCACACGCCAGCAGCAGCAGCAGCAGCAGCATGTGAATTCGGAATCTGCAGGTGCGCTTAACAATGTTGGGCAGTCAGTTGTTGATTCAGTCACAGATTCAGTCATCAGCAACTCCATCATTACCACAACCACAACCACTTCCAATACCAACAACATTACCAACACCACCATCAACACCTCCACATCCACCAACACCACTTTAGGCTCAAGTAATAGCCATCTAGTGCAACATAATATTGCCACAGTCAACAACAGCAGCAGCAGTAGCAGCAGCAATCTTAACAACAACAACAACAATAACAACAACAACAACAGCAGCAGCAACAGCAGCAGCAACAACAATGGCAACAGTAAAAGCAACAACTACAATAACAACAGCAATTTAGTAGCAGTCGCTGCAACCACACAACTACTACAACAACAACAACCACAAGCACCCGCCTCTGCCTCCGCCTCCGCCTCCGTCCCAGCATTAGCTTTCAATGCTAAGCTTGCAATGCCAATGGCTGCTGCTGGCGGCTCAGAGCAAAGCCGTTCCCAATCACCCTTGCCAAGGCGTAAGCGAATCATATTTGAACTTCAACTAATCACAACAACAACAACTCTCGCAATATTAACAACTCTCCCTCTCTCGCGCTCTCTCTCTCTCTCTCTCTCTCTCACTAAACATTTTTCAAAAAGAGCCGCTAAAAAGTCCTAAATCATCTCGACTAGCCTTCACTAACAATACATTGTCAATCAATATATAAACATACATACACAGATATCTCTGTATGTACTATATGCATGTGCATATCTGATAGATACTCATTTAGCTTGGCTAAAAATCTCGATACAGCATAAAGCAATTCCTGAATTTAGACTGGGCTCTTTACTAACTGCTAATCTAATGCTGCTATCTCTTAAGCTCTACTACTAACACTGTTCCTATATATATATATAAATAATATATATAACTCTCTCTCTTTAACTTAGTTGTGATACAGTTCGATACCCGCAGCACTCTAATGGAGCGCTTGCACGGCTTACTGCTTGCGTGCTTGCTAGGCTGCTCGTGTTTCAGTGTTGTTCGTTAAACATCCGAAACCCATTTGACAACACTGGCCCACAAAAGCCGTGTTGTTCATGCACTCTATACAAAACGAAACGAAACATTGGACCAAATACTACAAATATTGACCTAATATAACATGGCATTCGTCTTATTTGCATGCATCAATCAATATATATTTATATTTATATATATATTATGTTTGATCTGTGTCTCTTATGTGCTTATTATAAGATCATATTTATCATACATCTAAATGTGTTGTAGGCGTTAAATCAAACGAACACTCTACACGATTCTTATGGGTTTTTCTTTTTTAATTTACTTTCCTTTGGTTTTCTCTTTGCCTCTTTGTTCTCTGTTTTGCAAACATTTGATGACCTTTCGGTTTTAACTGTTTGTAAAGCATTTTTTTGACTATGTTCAATTCTCATATGAAATTGTTGATCGATGTTTATCGTTTATCGATCGATTAATCTAAAGTAAAGTAATTCTCAATGGGTATTTCCTATTATGAGAGATTTGATCTTTGATTTCTCTGTTTTTACACTCTTTTTCGTTACTGTCTTTCTCTCGCTTCCTTTATAACCATCTGTTCTTGGTTTCTTTCTGGTTTCTCAACTTGTTTCTTTTTTATCAATTTTTTCTTTCTCTTCTATTCACACTCTATATATTCCACACGATGACGAGATTCGATTTGAGTCTCTTGTCCTATGGCTGCTATAAGATTTATATACATATACTATATTATATGTGAATTCGCGAGCTCCACTAATTACCCTTACCCCTCTCTATTTCATGTCTCTATAAATGCACGTGTGTGCATTACTTTGTGTGTATGTGTGTAAACCTTACCGTTACACGCGTTGTGCATTATTATTTTTGATTGAAAAATTCAATAAAATTTAATGAATTGTAAATCAAATCAATACATAAATTGGAACACAATTATATGAATATAAATTGAAACAAAAATAAAATAATAATAATATATAGAGCCTGGCTCAAGATACGCATCGACTAATGTCCTGGCGGCCGTGCCACCGGGCACACCACGCGCTGTCAGCACAGAGGATATAACCAGGTGAGTTGCGATTCAGCCAGAGTGAATCGAATTCGAATTATTTTGATCTTTGACAAAAACTGTATTAAATTTATATTTATTTAATGCCAACAGAGAACCGCGCACCATTACCATACAAAAGGGACCGCAAGGTCTGGGCTTCAATATAGTTGGCGGCGAGGATGGACAGGGTATTTATGTATCATTCATATTGGCCGGCGGTCCAGCTGATCTTGGCTCCGAGCTGAAACGCGGCGATCAGCTGCTCAGTGTGAACAATGTGAATTTGACGCATGCCACACACGAGGAGGCTGCACAGGCACTAAAAGTGAGTTGTCACTAATCAATTAACTATATTTGGTGTATTTATTTAACTTATATATATATCTCTCAGACATCTGGCGGCGTTGTCACTCTGGTTGCACAATATCGTCCAGAGGACTACAATCGCTTTGAGGCACGCATTCAGGAGCTGAAACAGCAGGCGGCGCTTAGCGCTGGCGGCTCTGGCACACTGCTGCGCACCACACAGAAGCGATCGCTGTATGTGCGCGCCCTGTTCGACTATGATCCAAATCGCGATGACGGTTTGCCGTCGCGCGGCCTGCCCTTCAAGCACGGTGACATCCTGCACGTGACCAATGCCTCCGACGATGAATGGTGGCAGGCACGACGCGTGCTCGGCGACAATGAGGACGAACAAATTGGTATTGTGCCATCGAAACGGCGCTGGGAGCGTAAAATGCGTGCACGTGATCGTAGCGTCAAGTTCCAGGGACATGCGGCAGCTAACAATAATCTAGATAAGGTATAAACAAATAGCTCTACATGGCAAAGTGCAACAAAGCAATGAAGCGAAGTGCGGATATAGATGGCAGATAGTTGAGAAGTGATATATGAAAGTTAAATGAACTTAGCTATAATAATAGGTAATAGATGTATGAGAGTTTGATATTAGATAATTGATATTAGTCAACGAATTTTGTATAATCAATTCCTAACAAAATCTAGATTTATAAAGCAATTCAACGTTATATTTAATGTTTTATATATGCGTTAATTAGGTAGCAGAATTTATTTATTTATAAATTATGTATGCGATATCTGGTATGTTATATCTTATAATGTTATATATAAAGTAAATTATATAGTCGAGTTCGTTAGGAAATCATTAAGCTGAATGGAAGTCCATTTATGATTTGTTGTAAACATTTTCTTGCCTATTCAAGCAATACATAAATGAAATAGAAGCTTCAACTTATCATTATGAATAGGAAATCATATATATAAGTATAGAATTCTAACTATCTTTGCTACACTTCAGCCTACGCTTTGGGGCTTAATGACTTTGGCTTTTTTCTTTTCTTTTTGGCCAGCTTTATTATTATTTTATTGTTAACTACAATGAATGTAACTTCTCGCTAACTGAATGACATCCTCTCTGTTATTACAGCAATCAACTTTGGATCGCAAAAAGAAGAATTTTACGTTCTCACGCAAGTTCCCCTTCATGAAGAGCCGCGATGAGAAGAACGAAGATGGCAGCGATCAAGAGCGTAAGTAGCTCCAGGGCGTGGCATTCAACCAAAGCAAAGAATAAAGAAACAAAACTCGATCGAAAACGTGCTTAACGCGTTAATTCAGCATTACAACAACAACAACAACAACTACTACTATTACTAACAACTACAACAACAACAATAACAACGATTACAATAGCAACGCGAATGAAATGTTCTGAACAAAATCTTGAGCAACAGAGCAACAAATTTATTTAGTTAATAATTTGTTAAACGCTCTCTCACTTCCGCTGTCTTGCTCGCTCTCTCTCTCTCTCTCTCTCTCTCTCTCTTTCTGTCTGTCATCACTGTCTCTCTCTCTCTCTCTCTCTCTCTCTCTCGCTCTGTGTTTGTGTGCTTCTCTGTCTCTGTCACACTTTGTTTAAATGCTTTTCGTGTGGCATCTCTCTAAGTGTGCGTGTCTTCGCGTTGTCTAATTGTAATTACAATAATCGTGTGTACACCTGTCTCTCTCTCTCTCTCTCTCTCTCTGGCTGTGTGTTTGTGTGTGAACACATAGCTGGCGTATTTTTAGGTTTATATGGCGTATATATTGTTATACAATTAAAGTTAATGTTTTTTGTTTTCCTACTGTTTCTTTTCGAATATGTTAATTTAGTTTTTAAGCGAAAAACAATTTGTAAGTTTTCTTCAGTTAATTTTTCTAAAAAAAATATATATATATGTCTATTCATATATGTATGTATATGTATTGCATATTTGTCTTATATTTAATAAACAATTTATGAATTATGAAATTTAATTGTACTACGAATTGCACACACACACACACACACACACAGTCCGTTGCGTCCATTCGCCTTTATAATTTGAACATATTTCGGCATTTAGACGAATATATTTTTATATGCATATATACATTTTTATATTTGTTAAGAAATTATGTTTGTCTTTGTTGAATTGAATTTCTATAATAATTATTTCATGCATTTCACATTTTATTTTCGTTTATTTTCATATTCGATTGTGTTGTTCCCCACACACGCACACACACACACTCACACACACATACCTGCGATGGCTCCCTGTGATTACTTCATTTACAACAACAACAACAACAATATTGAAAACACACACATACATATATAACTGAACGCTGTGCTCACCTGGACATCTACAACCAAAATATTGTATTGTGTTTTCTCTTGTTGCGCGCGCGTGTGTGTGTGTGAATCATGTGAACTTTTCTATATATACTATAGCGAACGGATTTGTAAACAGCAACAGTGAAATCGATGTTAACAATGTTAATAATAATCAAGCGAATGAGCCCCAGCGTAAGTCTCTCTCTATCTCACTCTCTCTCTCTCTCTCTCTCTGTCTGTCTCTCTCTCCCCCTCTCTGTTTCACCTTCGCTCTGTGCCACACATGTGTGTGCTTACTTGTTATTTGTTACATAAGTATATAAATATATATATCTATATTATGTGGATTATCCATCTGCAGTTGTTATCTGTGTACCTTGAACATACATACATACATACATCAATTTATATATACATAATGTACAATCTTTGGCATATGTTTATGTATGTTAATCTACTATTTCTTACATTGGTTATGTTTAAGCATAAGTTTTTGCACACGGTTTATGTATTAGACGGGGTATTTGTGCTTGGGTCCAAGGAAGTGGGTCTCTCACACACACACACACACACACACACACACACACACATACTTACATCCATTACACCGTATACGAAAACAGCAAATGTAATTTGAGCTCTACTAACAAAAACGCACATAATAGATCTATATATATATACACACACATATATATATATAGTGTTAAGAGCTAGACTGAATGTAAGCAAATATTTGAGTATGTAACCCCCAACGCTATAAATCAACGTGCTTCAGCGTTCGCTACAAACAACGACAGCAACAGCAACAGCAACAACAACAAGAATTCATATCTATGCTCATTACATTAATATATCCTATATACATCGACGAGACTACTAATGTATGTATGTATATACATACATATAATGTGTACTGCGTGTTCTGGAAACGCTATTTAACGCTTATTACCTGTATTAGCTATAGACGCAGCTAAGCGAAATGAAACAGGAAATACTACTCTATTATCAGCATCATTATCATCATTGCCCTCTCTCTCTCTCTCTCTCTCTCTCTCTCTCTCTCTCTCTCTCTCTCTGTCTCTCTCATCTGCCTATCTAACTTTCTCTCTATCGCCCTCTCTCTCGCTCTCTCTCACTCTATCCAGCTCCTTCTCATTGACCTTTCTTACATGTTCTCAGATACATTAAACTCTTGTTTCTAAAGTGTAACCAAATCGAAGCATTTGATTCAACTGATCAACTACTACTCTTACATAATTATCTATATTTTTACTGCTATTCTGTTTTAAACTGACCAAAACGTATATCTTTTTCGATTCTCTTTTTGTTTTTCTCTTCATTTTCCAGCTTTTATGCTTTGCTACACACAAGACGATGCCAACGCTGAAGGAGGTATGTACTTGACTATAAACTTGATGGCTAACTAGAGTAGCTAATTACATAATATACACTCACATATATATACACATACAAACACACACACACACATACTTATCTATCTATAAATTATATATACAGCAGAAACATATATACATATACATACTTGTATAATTTGTTTATATGTATTTACACACATACATACATGCGTACATATATACATAATAACATCATACATACACTAATCAACATGTAATGCATACTAAACTCACTCAAACATATTTAAGCATTTTACGCATCTTTTGCAACTCAAATATCTAACAATTATTTATATACATACTCACCTACATACTTACACATTTGATTAAGTTATGAATAACAAAATACATTAGTGAATAAATAATAATTTTGTGTTTTATTTGATTTAATTTTTTTTTTTTTGGTTTTTTGTCTTATTCTGGTTTCATAATTATCATAATATTTATTTTTGTTTATTTTGACAAATAACTCTTAAGTCCTCTATTACATAGACCTCTATATGCATAAACATTTGGTACAAACATCTATACAAACATATACTATATAATATATAACTATTTACAGAATTTTGACTTTTCAAAATTGTAGAAAAGAGCAAAATTATATGAATATAAAAGAAACTCTATTTGACATGGATTATAAGTCTATCTAACTTGCTATTTGTCTACCTATATATATATATATTTATATTCTACAATTATGATCAAGAAACGTTTCTCAAAAGTCAGGCGTAATGGCTCTCTTTTTTTTCAATTTTCTCTTTTCTCTCGAGTTTCGTAAACGTTTTAGCATAGCTCTGAAATGTAACTATATTCTCTATAATCCAATATACTACATACATGTATTCGAGGTACAAGAATCATACACACACACACACACAGACAGACAGACACACATATACATGCATCTCTGGCATATGTAAATAATTGATATTTAATTGTGATCATACTTTGGTTTACTCTTCTTCTTAATTGTGTACAATACGATGTACTTAAATTGTGCATATTTACATACATATATATATATTACAACTATACATATATTGTGTATCTATAGTAAGCGAAGTGATTCGCACATAGGTCTCAAGACGAACCGTACCAAATAATATATTAATTGAAATCGAATTCTCTATTTTAATGTCTTGCATATTATTAATTTGAACGTTCGAATTGATTGAATTAACCGATCTTCTATGCATATATATATACATATTTATAAAGAAATATATATGTATATATCTCAGTGTGTAGTATATCGGCTAAACCACTTTTATATTTAATCCAACTAAAATATTTGAAAATTATCTTAATGTTTATTGTTTTTCTCTTATTTTTCTTTAACTACAATTGAAGATGTTGTGTAAACATTATGACGACATTCATCAGGAGTAGATTTCGGAGCATAACTCTCTTATATATCAGATATTTCAACAGTCATCATTTCAGATATATACATATATCAAAATTATCTGGTTTATAAACCAAAAATCGATTAGAAAATCGATTACACACACACATAAGCATATCTATATATATTTGTACATAATCACATTACTGTATGTGTGTGTGTGTGTGTGTGTGTGTGTGTGTGTAGTTGTCACTAATCGTTGTGTCAATTTAAGTTAACTAATAAGTAAGTTTATACTTATTTAGTACTTACATTTACACTCTATATCTCTCGAGCTCCTATGATATATTCATTTAGGCATTATTATTTTCTTTCGCGCATTTCGCTTGAATCAGAAAAGAAAAAAACAATAAATTGAAACACGATATCAAATCGGTTAATTTAAGGGTTTTACTTGATCTGTTGGCATATTTGAATCATCTTCTCTGACATTCACATGCGCATATTTTCCTTTTTTGGTTGCAATTCGATTTATAAAACTCAGTACACCTGTAAATAATCACATAATATATATGATTTATATATACAAATATATATTTACATATGCATAGATATATATTTGTGTATGCATCCAGAAATATCGACATGAACACTCTAGTAATACGAAAATACTAGAGTTTTTTATAGAAAAAAAAATATATGAAAAATTATGATTAAATCGAGAAAATAATTAGCCTCGGCATACCGAAGAGTTTATACCTTTGTGTACTACTACTAACTTATAAATCGAGAATATATGATGTTTATATTATGTATATATATATATATATAGTATATATATAAGCTACCTTCAAATGCCGTTAGAAGTTTTCATATCGGACTATAAGGCCGACATTCAAGTACTATTTAAAGAGTCGTATTTCTACACAATTCCAATTCCAAAAATTTATCTGATGAGCATAAAAACTTGGTGATATCCTGATCCGAATATTCTCTTTCCGATTCTCTATAAAAAGGCAGCTCTATGGAATGGATAGCAGTTTAGACATATATTAGATATATATTTCAATTAAATACAAATATATGGATAATTCTCCAGAAAAGTCAACTTTTTGTCACGTTCGACACTTTGGTTTTTTGTAATTATCTTGAAAACGGATTAATTTTAGTACTAAACAAGAGCAATATATTTAACTAGTTGTCAAAATAAAGAAGTTTTTTGCCATTTTCAGAACTAAAATTGATGCATTTTCAAGATAATTACAAAAAACCTAAGTGACAGAGTCTAGAGAATTACCCAAATATATTTTTTATGTTTCTGGTCTTTTATATTTTACAATGGTATAAAAAAAAGTCTTTTTTTTTTATTTTATTTTTTTTTAAAATAAATTTTTGGTTTCTTCTCACCAAATTCTAGACATACACACACACACACACACATACATATACGCCGAACACACATTCACAAAAAGTAAAATATATATACACACACACACACATATATATATATATATATATATATATATATATATATATATACACGACAGATTCTCTTAAAGATCGTTTAAATTTTTGCAGGTTAATCAAACTATATACAAATGATTAATTTTGTTTATCTTTTTCTTCTTTTTTTCTTTAATTAATGATTTCCTTTTAACATTTGTGTGTGTGTGAACTATTTTGAATTTTACGTTCAACAAATACAAAAACACAAAAAAAAAAAAACAACAACAACAAATGCTTCATCTACTTTCTGCTGCCTACTGCTATTTACGACTCTACTACCTTCTGTCACATAAATTCTACTACTATTACCTCTTACTACTACTACTACTGTTACTGCTACTACTATTTACAACTACATCTAATACTATTTGCGATATTGTTTATAATTTCGTTACGTTTGATAATTCGCATATATTTCTTATATATGTATCTCTACTTCAACAAATGCCACCAAACAACAACAACAACAACAACAACAAAACAACAATGAAAAACAACTGAAATCAATATGTATACAAAAATATTGTCAATACGTTATTCAATTTGTTGCGTTTTTACATAAACTTTATCGTTTTTGTTATATAATACGAACAATTTTATTTTGATTGAATCAAACAAACTTTTCAACTGATTGAATCTATTTTTACCTATTACGAATACATCAATATAAATAATTAAATATATATTTAAAAAACAACAACAAAAACCAAATTTAAAAAAAAACAATACATATATATTTGTTACAACCATGCGCTCGTTCATGTACTGCGACAACAACAACAACAACTCTACTACTACTACTACTACTACTACTACTGCTACTACTACTAAATTGATCAACTACTTTTCCCGAACATCAATACCAAAACCAACCAATCAATCGATCCGATCAATCAATGAATCAATATACGTATATCTGAATCAATCAATCAATTGTATGCAAATGCGCGCAGGCGAGATTATCTACAGAGTGGAGTTACCCGATATGGAGCAGATAACTTTAATCTACTTGGAGAATAACGATGCTGACTATCGTAAGTCGAGCAACTAAGCAACAATTTTTGTAAAAGATCCAAAAACAAAAAAAATCCATACAAATGCAACAACTGCTATAAAGGCCTTAAAATATTACAACTTCAATTTCAATTCATTCAAGCTTACGTTCTTTATATAAATATATATATACAAAATAAAAAAAAAAAAAATAGGTTTAAATTCAGAACAATATCCAGAATATATAAATATATTTATTTTTGTTCTATATATATTTTTTTTTAATAAATAAATATTTTTTTTTTAAACTTTAGTTAGCAAACAAAACGAAACTGCAAGCAATTTTCCTATATAAATGCCGGTTACTTGGTTAGTTTCCCATCTCTCTCTCTCTCTCTCTCTCGCTCTCTCGTCCTAACTATCGCACACTTTCCCGCTCTCTCTCTCTCTCTCTCTCTTTCTTACTGTGAAACCATCACTCATGCTATTCAGCTTGAATCTCTGCAATTTGTTAGAAATATTACTGAAATCTTTCATAATACTCAACGAAGGTCTCATTATAAAGTTTTCCTATAGCTAGTATTATTAGCATTTTTTTTATAGAGGAATCGTTTTAGTATTACGAATGTAACAAACTTCCTTATCGATGATTTTTATTTTCTTTTGTTTATAATGCCAAGTGATCCAGATTTTCAACTGCTTCCAAGTTCCCTTTTGAGAAATACTTAAATATAAATTATTATCAATTATCATTTGTGTATTATGCAAATTAAATTGCTATTATTATTTTCAAAATTTAATTGTAGCTTATTTTTAGTTCGACTTACTGTACCACGTACAATCGATAACTTTTATCGAGCGTTCGATTAACCAGTTTGTACCCAAACGAATTGAATATGGGCATATTCATGTGAAATACGCTTCAGCTTTGTTTGAAGTTTGTTAAACCCCTGCCTATAGTCATATAGTTTTATTCCGTAGCTTAGGCACGAGTCACGATATATTTACGAGTTACGTTTTACGATTTACGAACTTAGAGATTAGTTTCTTAGTTGGGTGCATTAATGCCTGTTCTCTTCGTTTCTTTATTTGATATCTCTGTCTCTATTTCTATTTTTCTCTCTCGCTCTCTGCCTTCTTCTTTTGTATATTTTCCACTTTCGCTTCTTCTCTTTAATACGTTCCATTCCGTTTAAGTATACACATTTATTGAGTCGTTTTCTTTACTTTCTTTACACTTGCTTAGTTTCATGCTGTGCTTTGATCATTTCACAATTTCTGTAGCGATGCAATCGTTAAGTCGAAACTATCCAACACTGATAGATGTATTGTTATTGTCATTGTCATTTATCGTTATCGTTATCGTCATCGTTATCGATATCGTTTCATTGCACGCACATTTTCACCATTTTGTTGGCTCATTTTCTTTGCAACACAATCGGAAATGAACACAAAAACACCTTTTCCAAACCCAAATCTCCCCCCAAAAGAAAGAAAGAAAACTAAATCCCCCGAACGTAATCGAGCAATCGATAAATAAATTAATATTAAGATAACAATGAGGGACGAGAAACGCAATTAGTTCAATAGTATAATATAATGATGTATTGACAAATTGATGAAATTGAAAGTCTCTGAAGATATTTATAAATAAACCAAAAGTCTTGTTTGATTTAAGAAGTGTTCTTAATTTATCCACGATATATCACGCACTTGATTGATCCAATCTGAAACTCTACACATTTCTCTGGGTTACAAAATTGAACAATTCATGCAATATTTCTGATCATTTATTTGATTTGTTGAATTATTATTTCTACATCTTGATCAGAGATTTACCATCATCCAATTGGCTTTGGCGTACTTTATTTACAACAATAATTGGCATCATTTCTTTTAATTTACTAATTAATAGTGTTATATCTTAACATGAATTGCAAATGAATATCCCATATGACAAGCTGTTACTGAGTGAGTAAACTACCAAAATGATATCCAAAATCCGAACGAACGAACGGAATGATCGATAAATCGAATCGATTCCCTCAACAAGCTAAACTGACTGTTCAAAATATATACATATATATATGTATATATATGCCGTATGTACACATATATACATATATATTTAAGAAATAGCAAAACAGACCAATCGACTATTGTTTCCCTAGGCTATATGTATTTAGTATAGTTCTAGAAACTAAGTTAAGTTATAAACGAATTGCTACTAAAACTTTCATATGAATCGTCATTCGTAGTACATATCACATAGATCAATTGTTGTTTGTCTTGCACTAACATCTTATTATTATTCGTATTATTATTATTTCAATTATTTTTCAAAGTTTTCTGTATTATGTGTGTTTAGTGTATGCATTAGTTTTGTGCACTTGTAATACTAACTATATGTAACATTAATCTGTAGCTAAGTCTGAGAAGTGAATGCCTCAGATTTAGGGTAACTGTATTTAGTGTATTTGTCGTATATAGATAGCACACTTCTAACTGTAAATTTTGCATATAATACCAACATATATATGTTATACAATTTATTCCCTTTAATTTTTTTTTCCTATTACAATAATTTTTCAACCCAATTTTTTCACTATTTTGAACCTATTTTAAAGCAATTAAAATATTTCGTAATTTCGTAGATTTCTCTTGTTTATATATTTTTATTTTGTTTCCGATATAGTTTCTTCTTATTTCTGTTCTGGTTTGGTACAAGTGCTCGCTATACTACCAAAGTCCCTTAGCCTAATCGATCAATGCGCCTTAACCCGAGAGCCTTTGTAGACAATAAATTCAATAATATCAACCAAAATGCTTTCCAACCAACTAATCAGGACTTAAAAAAAAGAAGCAAATCCTACAAAATATTTTTAATATAAATCTGTAATTATTTTTGTGCTATATTTCCTCTCTCTCTCTCTCTTGATATCGTATCTTTTTATTATTCCAATTCTATTTATATTTTTTCTGCCTCTATTCTATGCTAATTGAAAACCGCAAATCCAAACAAAAAGCAAAAATCTGTTTGATTTCTTCTGTAAAAAGAACCAAAACTCTACTGACCTCCAAAAAACAAAAAAAAGAAAGAAAAAACTCTCCCAATTCTAATGTCTCCCATGCCCGAGGACCTATATTCCATTCATTCTGTACATTTTGTTTTTGCACGCGCACAAACCTAATACCAATGCCTACTATGCTTACAGCTTCCGAGGAGAACGTGCTGTCCTATGAGGCCGTGCAGCGTTTGTCCATTAGCTATACGCGTCCCGTTATAATACTGGGACCGCTTAAGGATCGCATCAACGACGATTTGATATCCGAATACCCGGACAAGTTCGGCTCATGTGTGCCACGTAAGTGCAAAGAGATTTCAATGTGAATTGAATTGATTCTCACTAAACTCTTTCCATGCCAATTAGATACCACACGACCAAAACGCGAATATGAGGTCGATGGCCGGGACTATCATTTTGTGTCGTCGCGCGAGCAAATGGAGCGCGATATACAGAACCATCTGTTTATCGAGGCTGGCCAATACAATGACAATCTGTATGGCACTTCGGTGGCCAGCGTGCGGGAGGTGGCCGAGCGGGGTAAACATTGCATATTGGATGTGTCGGGCAATGCAATCAAGCGCCTGCAAGTGGCGCAACTCTATCCGGTTGCTGTGTTCATAAAGCCCAAGTCTGTCGACTCAGTGATGTGAGTGTTACATTTGCATTAGATCTATTGAAGACTAAGTATATGTGATGTAATCCGAAATACTTTCGTTTGTTGCAGGGAAATGAATCGTCGCATGACCGAGGAGCAGGCAAAGAAAACATATGAGCGCGCCATTAAGATGGAGCAGGAATTCGGCGAATACTTTACGGGTTAGTTGGGAATTCAAAATTGAAAAATCCATAGATATTAATACATCCAATTGCAGGCGTTGTACAAGGCGATACGATCGAGGAAATCTATAGCAAAGTGAAATCAATGATTTGGTCGCAATCGGGACCAACCATCTGGGTACCATCGAAGGAATCTCTATGACCAACAGCCACAACAACATGGACACTGCCGCCTCGAGTACGTTGTCGACCTGTCTCGAGAACACCAACAACAACAACATCAGCAACAGCAGCAGCAACAAATCAGCCGCAACAAAAAACGTCACATTGATGCACCAACGCAACGACCACGATGACTTAAGACGACGACGACGACGATGACAACAGCAACAGCAGCAGCAGCAGCAACAGCAACAGTATGCAGCAGTCAGCAGTCAGCCTGATGTTGCTCATGTTTAGAATTGTTATTGTGTATTTAGATAAACAATTAGCAAGCGATAACATTAGCGGGCGTCAGTTGAATAAGGGCCAAATGAAAATGAAATCAGGCAACAGACAGATAATGCTTTTAGCCAAGTTTGTTTGTTGTTGATTCCTGGCTGTTAGCTCTAAAAAATGAAAAGGAATAAGATAACAAATTAATGAAGCGGCAGCTGTTTAGTTTAAGTTAGAACAAAATTGAAAAAAAGAGAAAAAGGGAAAAAGAAGAAGATAAAACACAAACCGAAGCATATTAATCATAAGATCTGCTTAATATGAAGCAGTAGTAGACCACGATGATGAAGATGAGCAGGAGGAGAACGAGTAGGAGAAGGCAGAGTACGTTCGTTAGGCGCTAGTGTTGTTTGTTTATGTTGATGTTTATACGAGAGTTATAGCGAGTTAGTTATATTGACGCTAATATAATATATGGTATATTATTATATACACACGCATACATTTGCTATGTTTATACATATATGTGACTGTATGTATATACATTTATGTATAATAGGTATATGAATCATTAAGTGCGACAAGCGTCAAATATGTACTACAAACGTTGAATGATAGCAATTGAAGTTGAATCAGTTGGGTTCATACGACTATATATATCCATATATATATATATTGGTATTTAAATGGGTAAGACGTTGACGGCGACTATGACGACGACGACGACGATAAGTTGGTGCATTTCTTGTTAGATGTATTGTATTTTTTTCCCCCATGCGCCTTTGCCTAATGCAACACAAATCACACGATATGCTGCATATATACATGATAGTTTATGCACACACACATACACACACATATATATACATACAATCACACACACACATTTACACATAAACATGTATGTACACAAATACCATGTAGCCTAACTAAAGAAAGCGTCAGCAACGAGCTATATATATATATATATAAATGAGTATATAGAGCGGGAGAGAGGGCAATATCACTTCTTTCAATGCAAAAAGTCATTTAACTATTTAACATACACTAAATGTTAGACAGCCTAAACAAATTGTGAAAGTGTCTAGCATGCGCATAATATGATCAATACAACATAAACACCCATATATATATACACTATATACCTATGTATACATATATATACGGTATAAGTTTACAATTGAATATGCAGCAAAATCTAAATACCTGGCTGGTATAAAATAATTTTTTTTTTTTTTGTATTGACAACAGATTAGCTAATGTTCAACAAAGAGATGAAAGAAACAAACAAATTTAGAAATTATAGACAACGCACATAACTGCTAATTATCCATTATATATATATATTTTTCTAATTTTCTATAATTTTTTTTTGTCCTAAGAAATTTAGTAAAATTCAAGTTATTCAAATTAAATCTTATGTTTTTTTTTTTGTATGTTTCGCCGCCTTTCCGTAATATTTAGAAAATATATACGTTGTGCATTTATGTACATAACATATATATATATATGCATGGAAAGAGGGCAAGTAATTGCATATTACGATTAATGCTATTATAACTATTATTATTATTATCATTTTTTTTACTTTCTGTCTGTCCTTTATTTTGTAATATCAATATTTTTGTAAATTATGAAAACTTCGATCTGATTTGTAAACATTGAACAGTATCTATGTACGTGCAGACAATGCATACGAAATTCATTTTCTTTCACATTGTACGCAATATGCATTGTTGTATTTAATAAAACCGACCTAAGCGAATTATATTAATTTAAATCTGAAAAGAAAAAACAAACACAAAAAAACAAATGCAGTAAATGTAATAAAAAATAAACTTAAAAAAAAAAAAAAACAAAAACAAAAACAATTTCATCAAAAGCGTAAAAACTTTTTATTCAAATTTTCCCATTTCAAGTGAACTTAATCAAAAAGAGAAAAGAAATGCAACATGAAAGAGAATGTGTGAAATAGTTTAAATAATAATCAAAAGATGATTTTGTAAAATTGTTGTAAACTAGACACAAACACACACACATACACACACATATATATATATATATATATATATATATATATTGACACATTTTTTGTGAATATATATATCTATGTACCCGATGGAGCCACGACTGCGAAAATGTTAATGACGAGAGAGAAACCTATAATTAATGATGTGTAGCAGAAAATCGATATATGGCACAGATATTGACGAATCTTATGGCGAATATGGGCTGCAATTAGTATATAAGATAGCCAAAAAAAAAAAAAACGAAAAAAAAGGAAATGTTATAAGCCTTAGTCGAATTAGCACTCCCCAGATGTGCGTTAGGACTGTGTGTTTGGTATGCCCGAATTCTTTATTCGAACAACCTTACTTATAGTATACCCAGATATATGTATATGTATAAATATATATATATATATAACATTATAGATGTGCGTGTAGCACTCATATGATATATAGATACACTTACTTTGATTACGATTAGTGCAAAGAAGACTCCACTCTCTTTAGTATGTACATATTGTACGGAATTTTTGTCTTTCAATCGATACAACACATACATATACATTAAATTTATTCTGCCTAAAAAAAAAAAAAAGAAAAACAAATGAAAAAAAAAAAAAACACCCGCCTTGCAATCTCTTTAGTGAAGTACATCGCGCCTGTTTAAGCTAAATTATAACGGAAAGCAATCTAAAGTACGTGAAACCTGATGGAAACGAATCGAATGAAAATTTCAAGAACATTTTTGGGCAAAACTAAATAATTGGCAAATTTTATGCATGTTCAAAAATTAGTTAATAGTTGAAATAACAGAGTATTTAGCGTATAAGTATGCAAAAAAAAGAAAAGAAAACAAAATTGAAGTGAATAGATTTAATTACATACGGTATGTATGTTGAGAAGAAGAAGAAGAAGCGGCAGCAGATGATGTTCACATACTTATGGGGTTTTAAGCCCAAAAATTGCGGTAAGCGTTCTTTTCTATTAGAACATTTTTAGTGTATTTCGAAGTCAAGGTAACTGTTCCAAAGCCTTAAATGCAATTAATTAACGCATTTACGAGTATATCCAAGTTACACACACACACAAACACACACACACACATTCATTGCTCTTTATATGTATATATATATATGAAATGCCCCTCTTGAAGAAAAAAAAAACAGATGACAATTTTTGATGTAGCCTTAGAAAGTATATGCAAGAATTTACATGAAAACATAAATTTATTAAATCATACAAAATAATACCAAATGGCAACACACACATACAAGAAATACATATAAATATATATGTGTATATATATATTAGGGCTAATACTGAAAGGCATTTAACGATTCATTGTTCAAAAGAGAAAAAAAAGAGATTTAACGTAAATTTTGTCAGCGTATACTTAATAATTATTGTGGAAGCATTTCATCAAAATGGTGCCTTTATCAGTTATTGTTGTCGGTATTAAACAAAAGAGAGTAAACCCAAAAATAAAAAATAAAAAAAAACTAATAAATAAAAGGAAAACAAAGCTATAAGAATTACATAAAATTTATATAGTTAAGTAATATTCTTAATCCATAACGCAGCACATGCTATTTATAGTAAATGAAATGAATTCTAATGAAAATCTGCAGTTGCGGGCTGTGATTTCTGCTCGAACATAGATAAACACACAGACACACACACACATACATACATATATATATATACATGATTAAGTATATATATACATCAAGAAGTACTTAGTATATGTCAGCTTAGGCAGTTCAGTTCGTTCGATTGTAGTTAAAGCCATTTCACACACCAATTGACCTGACCCCCACAATATAATTAGCAATTTATTTCAAATTACTGATATATGCATATGTACATCAATATCAAGAACTTATATACATATATATCTAGCATCATAACATATGTTGTTATTGTTACGGTTTTCACTAAAAAAAAAAAAAAACAAAAAACAAATTAAAAAAAAAAAGACAAAGAAAATAACATAAAATGTATTCAAGTACAACTTATTCGATTGCCTTTTCAATTTGTATTCTATGTTCTCCATTAGCGAATAAGTGCTTTAAGTAATTGTAATTGTAATTAAATTGTTAAAATTTAGCTAAAAGCTGACCGAATGCTGATCAAACTCAAATTCTAATTGGCATCGATATTGGAATCCAATCTGCAAGCGAGCTGTTAACTGTTATATATTATCATTGCTTTCGATTCACATATTATTTGAAATTTGATATCAAATAATTAATATTTTACCAATTGATTGGAAAACTCGTTCGAATTGGTTTCTTTGTGGTTAAATTTCTTATGAGCTAAAAAGCTTTGTTGAATAGAGTTAATGCCAATTACAATACGATTTTCCTGTGCAGTTGCTGAACCAATTGAGATAAAAAGAATATATATACATATATACTTATATATATGTATATGTAAATGTATATGTAGTATGTGTACAGAGGCATTCCAGTGCCGTACGGATTAACGAAAACAATCTAACAATTCGCGGTCGTGGCACTAATACAAATGCACTTACACACACACACACACAGAGAGAGAGAGAGAGAGAGAGATGTACACAGTCACGTTTGTATTTATAAATATATACACCCATATTCATATGCATATATATTCATGTATATATGTGTATGCATATTCTAGTTAATATTAAAGAAAAATCCACACAGCCACGCCCACACCCACTCACACATGCACACACAAATTAGTTGTATAACAAAAGAACAACAAAATCAATTTGTGAATTCTACATGATGTATTATTTAAAAGTTCATCAAAGCGATGCAACATTCGTAATAAACAAGAAATTCAATACGTAAAACCAAAGTCTCTATCTAATCAGAATGCAATTGGAACATTGCACGCACCCAATTGGAATTTACATTTAGTGGGGCGCATAGCTTGGTCTTTATTTTATGTGAATATTGAAGTGAGTGTGCGTGCATTGATACAATCCAATTAGTCTAATTGGAGTGCGGCGTTGCCACTTGTTATGCTGAGAGCGCGGCTACTTGGTCGTGCGCAGATATATATCGAACTGGACAAGCGTAATGAAGTAGGAGAAGGCTGTTACGGAAATTAGATAAATGAGACGACGATCCAGATGCACCAGGCCACAGAGCATTGGCTGTCGGCAGTGCATTAGCAGCAGCGAGAACTGTTCCAGCTGCAAGATAAATTGACAAATGTTAGCTGAATCCAATTGGAAACTGGGCAATTCAATTGGAACACCTCTTGATGCAGGCTTGACGGCTGCAGCACTGCGGATTCGCTGAACTGACGAATGGTGAGCGCCAAGCGCGTCTGTTCCACCTTGATGTGCTCGCTAACCAACGACACCAAATACGTGTCCAGATAGAAGCCCAGCGCATAGACGCCGCTCACCGCAATCGGCAATGAGAAGACGGCGTGTGAGCGCGTGGCCAAGAGATTGAAGATGGTAAAGAGATTGGTCAGATTGTTGATCAGCGTGGTCAGCATCAGGCCGAGCAGCTGGAACTGATGCATGCGAGAGCTGTCCACATACAGAGCGTGTATCTGGGCGTAGCGCTCACGCAGCACGCCAATCCGATCGCACAGGCGACAGCAGTAGATCATCAGCCTGCCACGGCGCAGCGGATGGGGATGAGCGTACAAGTCCAGTTGCCTCAGCTCAGCGAGTTCGGCGTGCAGCTGGATGTGCAGCAGGCGAAAGTACTTTAGCACACAGCTGTGCATATAGTAGAAATAGTCAGCCATGTTCTCCGTATAGTTCCACAGCACAAAGGCGTAGATGGCGAACTGAATGCGCAGTCGACTGCCTTTGGTAGCTGCTGCTGCAGCTGCATCTGAGTCAGAGTCAGAGTCGAGGCGGGCAACGGCAAATATGCCACACACCTGGGCAATCATCATGACATTAATCAGCACAAACTTCAGGTACATGAATAGCTCGAAGCTGCGCTTGGGCCAGCTGGGTCCCCGGTAGCTGTCCGCAAACACCGTCTGGAGGTGGGCGCGCTGCAGCGTGCAGCGCCCATTGATGGCCTCGAAGTGAAAGGTGTTCGCCACATAGCTGACAATCACCGTGACGTACTTGATGAGCGTGTTGGCGAAGCTCACGTATAGCATCAGCTGCATGCGACGATCCTCTGTGGCCATCAGCTCACGGTAATTGTAGCCAAAGTAGCCGGGCAGGACGACAATCAGCAGCAGGCTCAGCACGTGGCTGTAAGCGATGAGCAGCGTCTTGAGCGGCGCTGGCATCGGTCGCTGCGGCACATAGTCTATGATCACCTGGCCATAGATGCTCGCATAGATGTGGCCATACCTGTAGAACTTTAGCTCGTGCCGTTCCCAGAAACTTTGCGACTCGCGCATGCCTCACGCTCCGGCAGTCGCAGCTGCACTGAAGGCAAATCACTGCTGACATGCGGCATGTGGCATGTTGCATGTGGCATGCCAGCAATACAGCAAACAGTTGAACTGACAGATGCGTATCTTATAGGCAAACAAAGCCAACACTCCAACTTAACACTTGTCGGCTCTCCAGCAATGTCAATCTGTTGCTGAATTGCTTTGATAATTTTCTTTATTTTACGATTATTCATTTCACATCCAAGCTAAATTCATATACATATATCATATGAATAACATATGTATTCTATATTGATTAGTGGTAAGTTGTTGTCCATGTCTATATGTTCGTCTCTCTCTCTCTCTATCTCAGACTGTCTCTTTACTATCTATCCGTCTTTTTGTCTGACTGCCTATCCTTATTACTCTCCTTCTGCCTGCCTTTCCATCCGTTCTTCTGAGCTTCCGTATCTATGCTTTCGTATGTACGTCTGTCTGTCCATATCTCTGTCCGCCTGTCCGTCTGTCCGTCCATGTGTAATTAGTCCGTCTATGTGATCATTCGTCCAGTCGTCAGTCCTTCTTCATAAGTCTGTCTCTCCATCCCTTGATCCACCCGTCTTTCAATTCTGTCCGTCTATCTGATCGTCCGTTCATCCACCTGTCTCTCCATCCATCCGTTGGTCCGTACGTCTATCTGATCGTTTGTGCAGTCTTCTGTCTGTCCATCCGTTCATTCGAGAGTCGCACGGATCATGTGTCCATCCGCCTGTCTGTCCGTCCATTTGTCTGTCTATCCCTCCACCTGTCGTCTCCCTATTCGCCTCTCTATCTGTCAGCTCGTCTATCTATCCAGTTCTCTGTCTGTCGATTTATATTGAAATAGAATTGATATATAAAATATATATACCCCTATCCAATTACCCTATTTTCGATAATAATCGATATTTTCACAGGCAAACATGTTAAATGATTAAAGTTAGACATTTTCCATGCCTAAGACTGAAAAGACTTTGCCAGCGCAATAATGGAGCCAGATGTTTGTAATATCTGAAAGAGTAAAATAGTGTGATTCAACTTAGATAAAGAGCGGCAAGGGAGGTACACGCACTGCGGTAAAGGTGACCAGGGAAGGCGAGAAGAACGGCACATCCATTGTGAGAGCACGCTGTGAGCGCATGATGAGGAGATAAATGTAGAGCCGATGCTTGGGCAAGCACTGATGCCACGGAGAGCTGCCCATGACACTGGCCAGGTGAGCACTCTGCAAGTAGAAGAACATGGAATGAGCATCAAGCATCGCTCTTTGATAGGCCAGGCACTAACACTCTCGGTGACCAGAGTGCCGCCGTAGCAGTAGATGAGCAGCTGGCTGAGGGCGGCCACAGTGTAGCCCACGTAGAGCAAGGTGCCCAGGCCGCTGTCGCCGATGGTCAAGAGATCGAAGATGCTGAAGCCGATCACCATGCTGGCCGAGACAAAGTGGGCCAAGGTGATGATCGCATAGCGTTTCCTGAAGAAGTGCGTCAGCTCAAAGATCTCATTCTGGCGCTTGATTAGCTTCACCAAACCCGATTCGAAGAGGGCGCCATTATAGCCATTTATCTGTGACACATCTAAGAAGAGAACGATTCTGAATAGTTGGCAAAGGAGTCCTGAATCATCTTACGTCTATAGGGTCGAAAGAGCGTGCGTATATCCGTATGCAGGAAATTGAAGAGCGTCGCAATATTAACGCAGAACTCAAAGTAGAAGGCGTCACAGCCGCCGAACATGAAGATGGTCACGTAACCCGTATAGGCAATGAACATGTAGGTAAGCGGAAAGTACGGAGCATGGAATAGCCAATTGGGCATGCTGCAAGGATGGATCTCAGAAGGAGCTGCAGTGCGCATGCTTGACATTAACTCACGTCATGTTGAAGGGCGTGCTCCAGACAATTTGATCGGTATGTCCGTTCAGATAGAGGAACAGCACCACCAGCAGTGGCTTCAGATTGTACATGGTGCAGGTGAAGAAGCCGGCGGATAATGGCCAGAAGTTGAAGCGACATGTCATCAGGAAATGCTGATGCATCAGCTGCTGCTTGATGGGCGTCTGACCACTGACGGGAAACAGCATGTCCCGCTGCCTGGTTAGCACGTAGAGCAAGTCCTTGCGAAAGTGCAGCATAAAGAACATTTTCAGCAGGGTTACGGCCGAGGTGCCAGCCGGACAGAATGTCTCCAAGGCGAGCGTAATGTCGCCCCGGCGAGCAAATCGAAAGCCCGCATGCAGCTCGGTGGTCACGCCAATGGCCAGCACCAAAAAGTGAATGTAGGCTCGCCGATGCAGTCGCTCCGGCCAGTAGCCCATCAGGTTCAAGCAGAGACGCGGCACGGCGTAAAAGTATACGGCCAACGGCTGATTGCCGTACAGGAACCGGAACCTATAGCCAACAGCCATGCCAGCAGCGCTTCTTGTGTTTTGGCCATGCCGAAATCTGGGCCCTTTTATAGACCCAGTTGGCCAACTGATAATTGGACTGTTTTGCTCAAGCAATTTGATAACTTTGGCGTTCAACTTTCAATGTCCAAGTTTTTGCATATGGCTACGCCAAAGCGCTGTCCAGCTGGCCATCATTATTTCCAAATTTAATATTCGGCCATAATTCACGGATGCATAGATATAATATATTCATATAATACTCTTGGTCTAATTCATGATCCTGACGTAAGCCAAATTATATATTACGTAAACCAATATCAAGAGTTCCAAACCTCGTTTAGTGTCTGGGAACATTCATGTAAAAATTGTTTTTATTTTTATATTAAGTTTATTTGCATTGAGGACTAGCAAAAGGCATTTATGTAAACCCCATTTCCATTAAATTTGTATTATCAGCTTAATTTCGATATTTTTTTTTTGTTATGAGATATGATATGATGTGTTTTTGGGTAACAATTTTTATATATTTTAGTACTTTTTAATAATTTTTTTTTTTTTTAATAAAATTTTTTTATTTTATAATACAGCAAAATCTTAATCCTATATCAGAGTTTAGATTTGTATAATTACATTTACCTGAGGCATACTTTAAGGCATTTCTTTGCTATAATTTAGTTATAGAGCACAAGTAAATTTTTATATTTTATTCGATATATATGATAAACATAAACATATACATAAATCTGATTTTATATAAGATATAAGTTCAAAAATATCTGGATTTTTTTACTGTTCACTGCAGAGATCCTCGAAAGAACGACATTACGCTATAATTAAAATAATAAAAAAAAAATAGATAAAGACAGAAACGAAAAAACTAGATCAAGCAAAATAAGATATACAATTTGAAGTGTTTCGAGAATTAAATAATATCTAAATGCGATTTCTTTGAAGACCATTAAATAGATTTGAAATAATGCAAAATTAATTTTTTTTAGCAGAATTCTTATATACATACATATATTACTTTTTTTTTTTTTTTTTTTTTTATTGCAGCTTTTGTCTTAAACTCTACAGCGCATTTATAAGTATACCTTAGCTATTGGGGTGGCTAGATGCCTTTATTGCTATAAGTGTAATTTAATTTAGGCCAGTTCTGTGATCCAAGGGGTGTGATCTTTTCAGCCTTCTGTTTATTAATACATATATTACTATTGACATTAACATCATAACAATAATTTTCTTTTATATTGCATCGATGCTAGTTAAATTTTTATTTTATTTTTTTTAAAGGTTTATTTTTTTTTTTTATTTAAACATGCTTTCTACTACCTAATTGGCAGCTTAACAAGTTGAACATAAAGGCACAATTATTTACAGTAGAACAATACAGATATTTCAATAACAATTTACATAAACAACAATTGGTTAATTAATCACACAATAATCACATTCAATTTTACATTAAACATTATTTTATAGGAAGCTCGCAGTGAGGTCCTGTGGATGGCACTTCTTTAATCTTATTTTTCTGGCTTCTTTGTTAAGTCTTCTCGCCAAAGGGTTTGGGTGGCCTTCGAGTCTTGCAAGGTATCTAGCAGCTACGTCTCCAACTTTGGGGACCTTGAGATCTTTTTCAATGTCCCTGGTATGCATGTACCAGGGAGCATTGCTAAGGTATATTAATAAGAAATTTACTAGACCTAACCCATGGCTATGTGCAGAATAGATCACAATACTTAACAGTTCTCATGGTTTGAGGTCTGTTCAACTCTAATTAGTTGAGGCATACTTTAAGGCATATCTTAGCTTTACAAAGAATATTAAGATTATATATTACATATATACTTATATCAGTCCATATATATACATTTTTTTTTTTATTGGTAATAGTGCCAGATTTGCAATTAGGCAAGGCAAAAGTCTTTACTTTTTGAAGTCTTGCACAGATATAGCAATTTACATTTACTATTTTCCATTTACTTGGAGATTGGAGATTGCTCACTTCATGAATCTATATAATTTATCGCCTAACACGCCTCCTGCTGCCACTATTCATTCAATATGTAGTATATTGAAAATATTATGCAAGCTTTAAGTAAGGAAAACAAAACAAATCTCATCCCATGATCAGTCAGTCTGGGGGCTAGCTGGGAGAAAAGGGGAGCGAGAAGTGAGAGCATTAGCAGGTGTTATTCAAGAACGAAATGTGCGATAATCCCCAAAGCAGAGAAAACTTACATAAGCAATGATAAACTAGAAAATTGGTCAGTTTTGATGGGTTGCTGGACTTTTGCTTTCGCCCGATTGTTCAGAATTATTGCAGTATTTTTTTTTTTTTTTGCAAATTGAATCAACGCTAATTGGCTGCTCAGAAATTGTTCTATTTTGCAGTTATTACTAAATCGCAGCTAGCTGGCAGCTGGGGGCAACTGCCACTGCCACTGCCACTGGCACTGGCACTGGCACTGCCACTGGCACTGGCACTGGCACTGAAACTAGCACCTGACCACACCGTTTGCAGCAACAACAACACTGTGAGCACACACACACGCAATCCAATTAGAACAAATTGAGTGAAGCCGTTGAATCAATTGAATACGTCGCATGATGGTGACTGTCATTGTTTCAAGTGTTTAGAACGGGAGGATTGTCAACTGCTGCTGCTGCAACACGCCAGCAAATCAAGCAGATCACGAGATCAAGCCTTCTTCTACATATATTTTATATAATTTATATAAATTAATTGCGCCCTTGACATACTCGTCGTCATTATTATTATTACGATTATCATTATTGCTGATGGTTAAATTCTGCGGCTGCGGCATGGGATATGCCTGTGGTGCTTGTGGTGCTGTCACCGCGCTGCACAAGTTTATTATAGAATAAATATGCCCACTCATAAAGAAGTTAAGCAATTTCAGCTCTTTGAAGCATAAATTGTTTAATAGAGTTTGACGCGACAATTGGCGGAGGGCTCTTATAAAAGTGTCGCCTCTAAAAAGAACCCAATGAACATGGGAAATCAGGGTATAATGGTTTCGTTAAATGTATGTAACAGGCAGAAGGAGGCGTGGCAGATCCCATCAAGTAAATATATTCTTGATCAGAGTGACCAACTGAGTCGTTATATGCCGTCTGTTCGTCCATTTGTCCATCTGTCTGTCTGTATGTATGAACGCATCGATCTCAGAAACTATGAGAGAGATAGAAAGAGAGAGAGAGAGAGAGAGAGAGAGAGAGAGAGGTGACTGAGGTAAACAGAGAGTTAGTGAAAAACATGGTAAGAAAAAGAGACAGAGACTGGGATGAAGAGAGGGAAACGTGAGAGAGAGGCAATTAGAGAAATAGATGGAGAGAGAGGGAGGGAGAGAGAGAGAGAGGAAGAGGGGTAGATAGAAAGACAGACGGGAAGATAGATACAGATAGATAGATAGAGAGAGAGAGAGAGAGAGAGATGAGAGAGAGAGAGAGAGAGAGAGATAGGAAAAGGGGTAGATGAAAAGACAGACGGAAAGATAGAGACAGATACATAGACAGAGAGAGAGAGAGAGAGAGAGAGAGAGAGAGAGAGAGAGAGAGAGAGAGAGAGAGAGAGAGAGGAAGAGGGCTACAGATAGACAGATAGATAGATAAAGAGAGAGAGAGAGAGAGAGAGAGAGACAGAGTGAAGGAGAGAGAGAGACTGTGTGTGTTAGAGAGATAGAAAGAGTGAGAGAGAGGAAGAGGGGTAGATAGAAAGACAGATGGGAAGATAGAGACATATAGATAGATATAGAGAGAGAGAGAGAGAGAGAGAGAGAGAGCGCCCCCTAACGGCTAACTTCAATTTAGAGTTCATTATGTTCTCTATATATGTATATAAGTTGTATCGATCTATATATGTATATTAATTTTGACTCTACATTTTTTCAAATAATAATAAAGTCATGTTTTTCATGATATTTGCATCTGTTTGAAGTATTCTAAACATTTGCTGGAGATCGTTCGATAAGTTTCACATTCACAAGTGCTGCTCTATCAAGCATATCCGCAAGTCGAATCTTTCCATTCGAAACTAACGCAATTGTTATTAGCTTGATTTAGTCAGTCCTTCAATACAAATTTCGTTGTAGACATATGACTGCGAGTGCCCCGATAAGCCCCGTGTACAAGTTCAAAGAATCGATTTTTATGTGCCTGATAGCAAAGGCAAGTTTCTGCTTCGAGTTCGTGTGCCAAAAGACATATATATATATATGTGTGTGTGTATATATTGGTCTAATTTCTGTGTGTATGTATTTGTAGATCAATTGTGGCTGTTATATAATTTGTGGAAATTACGCACTCACTGATCATTGTCGCGCGCATGCGACTGGCCGCTGCCATAAATTGCCATTTGATGAATAACAATTAAGCAGGCATTAATAATTAGAGCACTTCGTATTTTATAATTTGCGATCTTAATTGCTGTGCGTTTTGAACAACAGCGACACAAGTTGAGTGAGAGATAGGAGGAACGATAATCGAGAGCCGTCGCCATATTCGTAAATCATGTATTTGGCACTCATAAAATACGCACGGCGCCCTCTTCAGAGCTCTTCGCATTGCCTCCCCCAATTACTCATACGCCGCGTGGGATCGCGTCTACCTCAGCTGCCTTCACCTACATAAAGACACATAAATTCGTGGGCACTGCCACCGTGCTGGCGCTCGATCTTATCAGGCAGCCAAGCAACTCTTATCACTTGGCCACCAGCACCGATCCAGCCAGCTATCGGGAATGGGAATGGTGTGCTGTGCAGAGAAGAGCTGGGCATTGGCATTGGGCATGCAGCCAGTGTGTAAATGCTATCAGAGATCAAAGTTTGCGGCCGGGTTTATGGGCCGCGCGGCACGGCACGGCATGCTCAGAGAGTTGAGAGTTGAGTCCAAAAGACTCGCCAAACACCTCGTAAAAATTGCCAGACAAAAATGCCGATGGACGCACGCGCGATTCACGTGAACCGCGATCGCCGGCCGTCCGTTCAGCGATCAACTGGAACGTGAGACGTTCAGCATGGAACGAGAAACGGAAAGCGTGAAACGGAGGGGAAGCGTGAGACGGCCGAGTCGACGATGGCGAGCGGCAAGCAGAGAGAGAGAGAGCGACGAGGAACGGGAAGCGGGGGAACGCAGCACGAAGAACGAGGAACGAGGAACGAGGAACGAGGAACGAGGAACGAGGAACGGGAAACGAGCGCACAACTGCCGGCGGTCGGCAATCGATCAATAGAAAAATAATTTACACTTGTTGTCTCTCTCCATCAGCCTGTACACTGCAAGAAAAAGGTGCTATAATTAGTAAGCTTTTGTTACATTATATATTAAAATATTGTTTATATGCAAATTTGTTTACTTGTTTATTTATTTATTCAAATGCTTAAATCTATTAATTACATTTTTTGTAGGAAACCTATATTTAATCTATATTTAGCTATATTCTAGTTATAGTTTGTTTGTATGCCCTGGGGCCATTTAAAATGCTAAATCAGATGTAACAGGCAGAAGAAGGCGTGGCAGCTGTAGCATTTATTTTCTTGGACAGGGCCCAGTTCGAATGAATGATCTCGTCGATCTCTGAAACTACTAGAGCTCTAGCTATAAAAATTTTATTTCATTTTAAATGGATTTGGTTTTAAAATATTATTGATAAAAAATAATATCAATATTCAGTTTTTAAATTATATTTCTTATATTTTATTTCTCAAAAATTTTTTAAATTAAAAATCAGTTGCAATTATTTAAATTTGTTTCTTATTTTCTTTTTAGTCAAAACTTTGCATAAGTTTGCACTTCATTCTGCTTTAATAAAACTCCATATATATTTAAAATTCCCGATCATTTGATGCTTAGGGTATCTACTAGTCAGGCATGCCGACTAGAGTTTTCTTCTTTGTTTTAAAGCATTTTATTTTGAGGCGCTTGAATGCCTAGTTTATTCAGAGTGATCGGTGCAAACTGGTTTAGTCATAGTTTGGACTGTTTTCGATCAATTTTCGCGCAGTGTAATTGTTTGTGTGTTAATTGTTCATTAAAAGTTTAAATAAAATTAAGTATTTTTATATCGGACAATCGTCCAGTCGTCTGGCTGCCTTTATTTGCGTTTATTTTTAGATTGACTGACAAATGCTGTTCTTACGCCTTGACTTCCAGATTCATTTGTATGGCAAACGACGCGTGTAAAATGCTGACAAAATTTTATGTTATGACCTTAAAGCATTCGTTGAACTGTATGACGTGCATACATATAGAGTGAGAGTGGGAGAGGGAGGGAGTGGGAGAGAGAAGGGGAGATAGAGAGAGAGACAGAGCGGAAGAGCGAGGAGGGCAGCGAAAATGATGAGAGAGAGAATGGAGAAAATCTACATATAAATGGACTAAGAGAGATAACGAGAAAAGATAGAGATAAATGGACAAAAATGGAATGAGATAGAGCAAATTTTAGAGAGAGCAACAGAGAGGAAGAGAGAGAAATAGGAACTCGAGTTAGCGAAAGGAAAGCAGCTCCAAAGAGAGATATGGTAAAATGTAAGAAAGAGAGCGTAATAAACAAGGAATGAGAGAGAGAGAGAGAGAGAGAGAGAATGAGAGAGAGAATGAGAGAGAGAAAGAAAGAGATATTGCAATAATGAGACACAAAGAATGAGAATAATAGATCGATCGAGAGAGAGAGAGAGAGAGCGAGAGAGAAAGAGATAGAGAGAGAGAGAGAGACAGAGAGACAGAGAGACAGAGAGAGAGAGAGAGAGAGAGAGATAGAGAGATGAACTGTGATCTATAGAGAGGTGAAATGGAAAAATGTAGAAAATATGCTAAAGAAATGTAAAGGCAAAGAGAAAGTTGGAAAGCTGAACAAAGATATGGAGAAATACACCTGGAGAGAGAGACACGGAGCAAGAACCCTTTCTGCTCCCTAGAAGTGTAAAATAAAAAAGAGATTGAGAGAGAAGCATACAGGAAAATTAATATAGAAAAGAAATTGAGAGAGCCAAAGAGACAGAGATCCAAAAGCCCTTTGAAATTACCTGCTCTCGTAACTCCGACTTATTATTGTTCTATATCTCTCTCTTTTTCCCTCTCTCCCGTTCGCTCCCTTTGCATCGCGACCTTTGCTATCGTGACTCGCCCACTAATAGCTCTTCAAATAGACTCGAATACCACACTCAATGTATTCATTGTATTACAGATATCCCATATCGCGGTCAGACTCAGTTAAAAGTATGACTGATAATTGGCCTTGGCAGACGATTGAATGTAGCCAAAAAAAAAAAAAAAGAAAAGAAATTCTGAAGATAAGACTGATCGAATACTCCAACATGTCTACACACAGATGATACGTAGTATTAAAATTGTATATTGTATGTTTAATGTGCACAAATATAAATATGCATAAGGCAGACAATTAAGCAAACAGCGCCAAACTCAATGTGTGAGAATCTTGAATGGGTAATTAGCACATGGTAGGTCTATGTGTGTTTTTGTTAAGACGTCATAAGTATAATCAAGAAAGAGCCGAACATCGCAGCGACGCATCAGTTGTGGCCCACGTCCGCAGTCGGCCAGCAAACTGGTATATAAGCTGATCAATCGACGCTAGAAGTGCGCAGTTCGACAAGAACGTCTCTTAATCCTAAGCGGTGTCTACAGATAGCCTATAACCCAAATCTAACTCAAGTACTCAGCTCAACGCAACGCAGCTCGGCAAACCCATTTAACGGACACGGATTTTCGGCCAAAAGTCAAGAGATCGTCAAGATCGTAATCACTAACAGCTGGACTAAAGTTTATTGCCAACGTGCGTGAAAACAGAACAAAAAATAAAAAACGGTTAATTTTACAAACAAAAAAACTCAAATCGCCTTTTAAATACGTAATTTTGGTTCAATTAACAACGGCGTGAGATAAGAAACAAAAAACGTCAACGGATATCATAAAGGCTTATGCAACATGCATTCATCGTAAGTTGGAAAAACTTCTATAAATAGCAACATACACACACACATACATACATATATACTATAACTTATATATACACATACATACACATACATGCATTGCTTTATCGTATCTTACGTTAGTTAAGATTCCTTTTTCAATGCCCAAAAATACGCTTACTTATGGTCTTGATTGACAGATTAGATTTTTTTTATGTGACATTTATTAGATTAGAGGTTTCTTTGCCCGACATTGATCATTTACGTAAAGTCAAAAGCTTTTTCTTTTTTTTTTTTTTGTTTTTTTTATCAAAGATTGAATCATAGCTCATTAGCAATATAATTTAGATATCAGTTTCGCTTAGCTAAACAGAGAACTGAAACCAAATTTCATGGCAAGCCTAGTTTGATTTTGGATTTCTAATGATCGCTTAGCAATATGCTTCTTCTTATTATTATTCTTAGATAATATATATTTTTTTTTAAATTTAATTTCAAATGATCTTTCTGCAAGTTTCCGCTTCTGCTTATGAGATACTATACATATATCTATTTATGTATTCTTTATATTGTTTTTTTTTTTTTTTTTATATAATTATTATTTCATTTCTAATAGCCAGATATTCAAAGTATCACAACAATATGCACAAGAAATTAAAAGATTTATAGCCTGCCATATAGTTACACAGATTAATCAAAATAATCAAGCCCACAGATTATCAAATAGATTTAGTTAATCAAGCTTAAATGGAAGAGCGCTCGTTGATTGTTTTATCTAGGCATGGGTAAGCCTCTCAGGCTCCCACTGCGATATACTAATATGAATATCAGTGCCCAGGGGTTGTCACGCACACACACATGCATACTGTGTGTGCGTGTTTACATCCGACATCACCCGATAACAATGACGTTGCATATCGCAAAAAAAAAAAGAAGAAAATAAAATAAAATAAAATCAGTTGACACTCTGCCGTTATCTATGGCAGCATCGGATTTAGAGATGAGCGCGTGTCCAGCAAATGCAATTGATATATTCAGTGCGATAGCTGGCATCATTAATTGCTTCTCGATGATTAACATACGCTCACAAACAAAGAAAGTTGCGAATGTGAATCATTGAGAATCTGGCCAGAGATTTCGAGTCAAAGGCTACGCTCGTCATGCCAAAATGTATGCTAAATTAATAAAGTATTAAGTTCAGCGCTAAGTAATTCGTAATACACGCACTCATCGCGCTCTTATCAGCAACAACAACAGCAGCACTGAGTGCACTGCTTTGATCGTAAAAATCAAAATTTGCACAGTTTATCGTAAATTTGAAATGATCGTATCGTGTCTATGACATGTGCACACCTCTAGCAACAGGCAACGGGACATTTGCCGTTGCTCGCGAGCAGAGGCGCATGAGCTGGCCGTCAGCGTGTAGAAAGCAGCGGCAGCGACTGCGGCGTTGACGCTGGGTTGTGGGCGCTGTGCGACCTCTGTCGACGCGTTGTATGTTATGCTTTGCTGCTGCTGCTGCTGCTACGTTTTTATATTTGGATTTCGTCTTTATTATTATTATTATTCTTATTATTGAATGTTGTTGTTGCTGTTGCTGCTGCTGCTGCTGCTGCTGCTGCGGCTGCTGTCCGCTCAGCTTGTAAGTAGCAGCAGTAATAACAATGTTGTTGCTGTGCTCGTTTGGATTTTAGTTTGTCGTTATAAATTGAGTTGGCACAACGCGTTCCAGCTTAGTCGTATTCCAGTAACGTTTACGCGCGCAGCGACAAATTTTCACTAGAGCGAAAAGCATTCGCCCACACACAAAACATCCTGACAAAGCAACCGAACGAAACCCCAAAGAAAATCTAAAAAAAAATAAAATAAAACAAGAAACAGGTGCGCAGCTAACTAAACGAGTGCCAAGTTGAAAGAGCGTGTAGCAAGGCTTAACTAATTTTTTTTATAAAACTTTCATTTTTCATATCGCACACACATTCGCACACACACACAATCGCATTTCGTGCACACACATTAACACCATCAGTATGTCTGGCAGAATTTTGGAAGACTCGCCCAATGCGCGCATCAACAAGACCATCCTGGACCGTTATCTGGCCCTGCCGCTAGAGGATAACATTGTGCAGGCCACCTATGTGTGGATCGATGGCACCGGCGAGGATCTGCGCTGCAAGGATCGCACACTCGACTTCATACCATCGAGCCCCAGCGGTAAGTGCGCACAGTGAAGACAAATTGCATTCATTGCTTAGGCCAAGCTATGACCTAGACACTGCTAATTGGCTGGCCCACTAGCTCCAGTTCTAATCTAATCAACTGAAGCTAAACATAGCTTTCCACTGCCACAGACTCTCGAGTGGCTGTCAGCATGTCAGCCTGACGGCTGTCAATTATAACAGCTGCAGTGCTCTGACGAAATCTTAGCTGATTCCTAGATACAATCCAAATCAATGCAAAACCCAATCCCTATTCCAATCAGTGTAAATCCCATTCACAATTTCAAGCTTCTAGTATATACTCTATGAGCATTTGGGTTCTTTTGCTGCTTTGGCCTTGACTCGAGCCAGACGAAGAGTTTATAGACTTTGAATTAGAAAGAAAAAAAAAAATAAAATACTATATATTTAATTATGTTAGTACAGACGTTTTGATAATGCGATGCCGTTCATAAAGGCGTACAACTTGAAAGGGGTTTCACGCTGATAATTGATTGCGTTTTAATGTGTTTGCCAAGCAGTCACAATTTTATGGACATATATAAACTATATGCTGGCAATTAGACAGGGCACGTGTGTGCGGCTTCAGATCGCAGCTCACCACATTCAAAATAATCAAATCGAAAGAAGCCAAACAGATTTTTTGCTTCTGCTTGTTTTGTATGCACATTTGCTGGCTAACGCGACGTATGCGTAATATGTGCGCTTTGTTTCGATGACAACTTTTTAGACAGACTGAAAACAAAAGCACAAAACAAGTGCAAATCACGTCAACTCGGAAGTAAAGCAACAACAATGATTATATGAGTTAAAAATATTAATTAATAAATTCAACAATATTTTAAATAATAAAAAATAAATAATTATATATAATAAAATAAAAAAAAATATATTTATAAATTTATAAAAATATAAAAAATATTACTTAGAAAATTTTTAAATTGAAAACAAAATTAAATTAATATTAATATTAACGTTTGAAAATAAAACACAAATTAAAATAAAAATTAAAACATAAAAATAATATTAAAACTTCGATATACAAAAATTAAAACCAAAGTTGATATTAAAATTTCAATTAAAACACACATAAAAATTACAATTTACAAAAAAATAAAATAAAATAACATAAAAAAGAACCCAAAAAAATAAATAAATTAAAATTAAAAACAAAATTGAAATTCAAGTAATATTAATATTAAAAATGTCAATTAAAACACAAATAAGAATTAAAATTAAAAAACAAAATTCAAATTCAAATAATATTAATATTAAAATTTCAATTCAAATTAATATAATAATTTTAATTTAAAAAAATATCAAAATTGAACTTAAAATAAATTAATATTACAATTTAAATTTAAATAAAAGTAAAAAATTAAATCAAATTAAAACAAGCTAAAAGAAAATGTAAAATTAATACAAATAAATAAAATAAAATAAATATAAAAACAAATATATATATGAACATGAAAAATAAATTTTAAAAAAAATTAACATTAAAAATTAAAATTAAAATTAATAAAAAAAAAATAAAATAAATATAAAATCAAATATATATATGGACATGAGAAATACATTTTTTAAAATGTAACATTAAAAATATAATAATAATGCTGATAATGCTAATAATAATAATAATAATAGCATATATGCATTTCTATTAGACAGCTTTGCCGCTGCATTTGCTTAGATCTGCTTATGTTTTGTTTTAGCTAGTTTTTATGCAAATACTATTAAATATTTTATTTACTCTGCTTCTTCTTCATCTTCTGCTACTGCTGTGGGCTTTGCACTCAAATGTGCACAATTACTAATTAAGAATCTCGACTGATAACTGTGCCTATGCACAGGCCACACTAGTGAATATATATGCATGTTTATTCATATATGTATGCAATATCAAAAGACAGCTGGATTTCAGATGCAGACAGATAGGTGTGAAATATGTCAGCACGTTTGCACAGCGAAAAACCAGGCAACAGCTGGCCGCTGGGGCGTATGCTTAATATTATGCCACGACTCACGCCGGCGGCGCGTGCCCGAATAGCTAGAAAAAGACCAGGCACGCACGCACGCACACGCACACATATACATAGTATCTATATATGTGTGCCATGTGTGATTTGGCTGCGATTCGCATGGCCAGCAAACAATTACCAAGTCAATTGAAATGCGCCAATTGATGATGGGGAAATTAAGTTGATTAATTATGCATTTGCGCTGGCTGACATTAGCTGAACAACGTTCGCATTTTGCATGACCAATTTGTGTGCAGGCAAATTGGCCTAAAGTGCATAGTAAATAACCAGACCTAATTTTGCCTTATCCTTCGCACCCGACCCGGCTCGAAGCGGCACTTGACATTCGATGTGATTAAGCCAATCAGCTGTTTATCTAGTCTATTGCGTCTGGCATGCCCCGAGCCCATGGCACTGGCCATATCTGACAGTCCATAGATGCGCGCCGCGGCAGTCGCCTGGCTGGACTGTGTGGACTATGTGGGCTGCGTGGGTGCTCGCTGAGCGTGAGGCACGAGATTGTAAATGAAAACGTCAGCCCAAGGTAACAGCTGACGCGCTCTAGCTACTGCTTGCTGTTGCTGCTACTACAGTAACTTCTAATAATAGATATTTTCTATTGCTAACCTGAAACAACATTGGGCTACACATGTATCTGCCCACCCCTTTACCTGCCTCTGCTTTTGCAGTAATTTGATTCAATTAATTTTACTTTTTTTAGAGAAAGAAGAAGAAACTTTTGATATTAAAATATTTCAAACAATTAGAAACATGTAGCGTGAAATGCTGCTAGAGATGAGCGCGTGACACGAGTTGTTAGCTTTGAGTGCAAACACTTTTATGCTGATATATTTTTGAAAGATAATGCATATGTGAAAGCTGCTATAGATCTATATAAATATATCATAGATTCCTTAAATTTTTTTTTTTTTAATGTAGAATATATTACAGAATTATATAAAATATTACTTCGCATATTATAATCTTCTGTTAAAATAAAATATATATATATATATAAATAAATAAAAAATAAAAAAAAAAAGCCTGAAGGCCTCTGTCGCTCTGGCTTAAATAAAATTGTTATTTAGAATTAATTCTAAGTAACAATAAAATAAATAAATAAATAATAAATAAACAAAAAATAAATAAATAAAAAATATATAAAAACAAATAAAATAATATAAAATAAAAAGTAAATAAAAGAAATAAATAAGAAAGAAATATGGGAAAAAGAAATTTAAAAAATCAATTTTCTGTTCGATTCTCAGTTGCTATAGTAAAAACTTATAAATTTTACATCAAATTAAATTTACGGTATAATAATTTTCTTACTTCTAACTAGACTTCATTTATTAAAAAAAAAAAAAATATTCTTTATAAAGCGCCCAAAGTAAATCAATAGAGTTCGGCTTAGCTGAAGATAATGTGATGTAGATTGTGAATATAAAATTTATGATAAAAATAGCAAACATAATAGAGTACGACTTAAGCTAAAGATTTCTTGAGATATATATTCATTTATCATTCAGTTTACAAATATTCGATTTACGATATAGAGCACAACAAATATTATGAACTATATTTAATTATAATCAAAGAGAACTTTGAACTACAAATTTCTTCATATGATATTTTGTAAGCCAAATTTGTGCTGTTATTAAAATAGGAAGCTGAGCATCGTCGTGTCACGACGTGACACGCATCTAACTTAGCCTTACTCAGGTTACATGACAAATGCACACTTGTTTGACAGGTTCACAATAGACAGCGATGATGAACCGGGTTGGGTTTTCCAGTTGTTGTTGTTGTGGTTGGCTCCGAGCAGGAAGTGGGGAAGGGAGAGGGAGGCGAGGAATTGAATGAACAAGTGCGCAATAGCTAATTTGTAACATTCGCGCTTGACTATTAAATATTCAGCACTATTCTATCATAGGATATACGATATACACAAAAACAAAACAAAAATAAAATAAAATAATTATATTATATAGAATAAAGCTCATATATAGAGTAGCGCTAGCTGTCAGGGGCTTTGGGGTCTTGGCGAGACAGGAAATGCCACTGTTTGTGGCTGTGGCAAACGGAAGCCAATTAACAGTTAATTATGGGAGTATCGCATGCCGAGTGCCATCTCAATTGACAGGCGAGGCCAGTGGACGGGTTGATGAACATCATCCTTCAACTCGAGTTTGTTTGTGTTTTGCTTTTGCAGAGTTGCCCGTTTGGAACTACGATGGCAGCTCGTGCTATCAGGCGGAGGGCTGCAACTCGGACACCTATCTGTACCCGGTGGCCATTTACAAGGATCCGTTCCGGCGCGGCAACAACATCCTGGTCATGTGCGACACCTACAAGTTCGATGGCACACCGACGGCGACAAACAAGCGCAAGTCCTGCCTGGAGGTCGTTAACAAGTGCATCGAGGAGCAGCCCTGGTTTGGCATTGAGCAGGAGTACACGTTCCTCGATTTCGATGGCTATCCGCTAGGCTGGCCCAAGAACGGTTTCCCCGGACCCCAGGGACCCTACTATTGCGGCGTGGGCGCCAACAAGGTGAGTTGAGCGACGATACGTCAAGTACTGTATGGATCAAGCTAAGTTTGGATGCCCGGCAGGTCTATGCTCGCGACATTGTGGATGCGCATTATCGCGCCTGTCTGTATGCTGGCGTCAAGGTGTCTGGTACCAATGCGGAGGTGATGCCCGCCCAGTGGGAATTCCAGGTGGGCCCCTGCCTAGGCATCTCGATCGGCGACGATCTGTGGATGGCACGTTTCCTCTTGCACCGCATCGCCGAGGAGTTTGGCGTAAGTAGTCTACCCACAATTGCTGGTTGTGCATTCAATGTGATCTCGACTTGATCGCCTTAGATTGTCGCCACTCTGGATCCCAAGCCCATGCCGGGCGACTGGAATGGTGCGGGCGCCCATACAAACGTCTCCACCAAGGCGATGCGCGAAGATGGCGGCATACGGGAAATTGAGAAGGCCGTGGCCAAGCTCTCCAAATGCCACGAGCGTCACATTCGGGCCTACGATCCCAAGGAGGGCCAGGACAATGCACGTCGTCTGACCGGCAAACACGAGACGAGTTCGATCAACGACTTCAGCGCCGGCGTCGCCAATCGTGGTTGTAGCATACGCATTCCACGCGGCGTCAACGACGACGGCAAGGGCTACTTCGAGGATCGTCGCCCCAGCTCCAATTGCGATCCGTACTCCGTCGTGGAGGCCATATTGCGCACCATCTGCCTGGACGAGTAGAGCGGCACCTTTTGCACACACTTCATAGCTTGACCTGGACCCGGACCCGCCACACACATACATACACACACACAAATCACGGCGGAGTAACCATAGACACAATCAAAACTATATACTATATTATATGTATAACCAACGTAGCTTTCTTCTTTCTTACGTATTTTTTTTATCGACTTCTAAATGAACTACCTTCTAAGCAGCTGTTAAAGATAAATATTTTTTTTTTTTTTTTTTAATTGTTGAGCATTGTTGTTAGGTTATAGACATTTACGGAACACGTTGAAGAAGAAGAATTAGGTTTAAAGCTGTGCGTCGATCGATCAACCAACTGTTGCCCGCCCAAGGGCCCGCAACGTTACCAAGTATACCCAAAAAAGAAAAAAAAAGTGAAAAAAAAACAAAGCAAAACACCCACCAAACCCCCCAGAGCAGATGACAAATACACCGACGACGATGAAGACGAAGAAGTAGCAGAAGCAAAAGACGAAGCCGAGGAGAAGACGTCAACACGGGGATATAAACATAACTATTAATGATATTATTTTAACATTAAATACCAATACATACATACATATCTAGACACATACATATATACAAGTATACAAATACACATACATACACAAATACATACATACATACATATACTCCTTAGTTAAGTAAAATGCACGAAAAAAATTGAAATATTTGCATTTTTATTCAGGGGCTTCTCTAGGGGTAATTTCTATTACTATATATTTGTAGATTTCGCTCAAAATATTGGAATCGAGTTGTGTATATATTTAGTAAGTCTCTACAACAACTGTAAACGACAAATTTGAAATATATTGTAGACTTTTTTTTGAAGGTTTTCCTAGCTGGAACCAGTTCAGTGCCCTGAACTTTGCGTGAAACTGATTTGGCATATGTTTACTATAGTGAGATTTGCATAAACAAGTTTTACCTTTAATTTGATTTCAAGCATCAAATTATAGTCAAATATTTTATATAGAGTAAACGGGTCTTAAGTTTCTACTGATTTATAGCCAAACTTGTCTTGTAAGACAACTAACGTCATTGATGCAAACGAGTTAGCATGTTCTAGGTGCAAATGCACGACTAGAACATACTCTTTCTTATTAAACATAAAACATAAAAATTAAAAATTCTATTCTATTTATTTATTGAATATTTGAAATGCCCTTTTTTTTTCCTTTTTTTTTTTAATTTTGGGGCAGAGCGGGAATTCCAGTTTTTAATTTTTTTATCTATTTATTGATTTATTTATTTTTTTTTTTTAATATGCGGATTACTTACCTTGAGACATAGTTATAAAAAAGATAATTTCAGATGTAAACACGATTTCCGTATTATCAACATCCATATGAGTAACCCACTGGCCCAACTGCTCTAAGAAATTAAATAAATAAAAACAATAGAGTTCAATTTGATTTTTCTACCATTTTATTTACTCGTATTTGTATATTCATGTGATTTATACTAAAATGTATACGTATCGTCTGCTTCTTTGTTTCTGTGGTATATTTAGTGTTAAGTTTTGTAAATTGTGTATTACGAAGTGTTTGCATTTTGTTGTTTTAACAACGGTCCACAATATGTTTGATTAGTTAATATAGCATATAGCACATATTCAAATATGCACATAATATGTTCCTTTTGTAGTTATGTAAACGAGTACTAAATGTCTGTTTTTTTTTTCGTTTTTTTTTTTTTTTTTATATAAATTTTGGAACAAGTACAACACAATATTTCAATAGTATTCAACTACAAATGTAATTATCATTTATGTTTACTTAAACAAACGCCTTTCGTTAATTCAAAATTTCACTTCTTAAACATAGCTATTTATTTTGCTCAGTGTATTCTGTGTGTGTCTGTGTGTGAACATGTGTTTCAAGTAACAATAAACAAAACAAAATAAATTACAAAATAAATTCTCAAATTTAATTAAAAATATTCAAAACAGGAGAACTGATGTCGAATCCAATCAATTGTAAACTGAATAATTTAAATGGAAGCTGATTTATTCGTACAATTAATATTGTTTATTTATTATTATTTATATATATATAATTTATATACCATATGTATATATAATATATGCATTCACTGCGCTTGCAAGTTAACATTTCGTTTCTGATTAGCTTATTTTAAGAAGTCAGCTGGACTAGCTTGCCTGGAAATTATGAAATGTTAAATTTAACAGTTACTTTAAGATATTGCTAACTAACAGCAAATGCCCATACTGTGCTACAGTGTTACAGTCTTCAAATCTTAACATGTGCCTGTTAATGTTAACAGTTAACAGTGACTGTTACTAAAACAGGAGCATACGCTTGCGCTTGTCAAACATTTAGCATTGCACAAAATATCAAATCTTTAAAATGTATAGCTAAAGGCAGTTTATTCCACATACATATATTTATATATGTATATATACATATGGTATACATGTTTTACAGATATGTTTGTCCTTTACTTATTTATTTTTTAATTTGTAAAATGTAAAATTCTTTGTGTCAATTACAATTTGAGTTGAAGTTGATGTAAACGTAAAAGTGAGAGCAAAAGCCAAACTCAGTTTTTAAGAGATATATTACGTAAATTAGCAGATCATAGTAGATCACGGATAGTAATTGAATATATATGTATATATTTAATTGTTGTGCGCAATTAACTAATACGAGATTTAATTGAATATACATACAAAAAAACAAAACATTTACTAAAATGTTGACCATTTCAATTGCAATGCTCCAATAATAGAGAATGAGAGAGAGAGAGAAGGCTAGTTAACAGAGAGTAGAAACTGCATGGGAATGTCTGAATCCGATGAAAATGCAAATGGAATTGGAATTGAGTACATTTAATACTGAAAAAGGAACTTCAGCTGTGATATTAGAACTAGAGAGACTTGAGACTCTTTTGCTTTGATTTGAAAAATGTTCTCGTTTGGCACCTTTAATTGTAAACAAATTTTGTGAAATAATTTAAAGCAATCATTAAAGCTTCAGTTTAACAGAGAGTTAACAGAGGTATTACAGTGAATTGGCACAATCTCTTAATAAATGTCTACGTTTTGATGTATGCATACTCACAGAATATTTGTGACGTTTAGTTATTTCAATATTTAACTAGATTTACATAAGTAGATGTATGTATATTTATATGGTCTTGTCATGACGTGCAAATCAATGGAAGCGCGTTTGCTGCATTAGAATACAATTCGGTAAATTACATAAAATAAATGACTTTACTTGTACAATATTTAACAAAAATGAAAAAAATAAATGTATATAAAAAAACACATGTTTAAAAAAAAATTATTTAAAAAAAAAAAAACAATTCTTAGAAATTAATAAAAAATATATATAAGTATATGCATATGGACATATATTTATATGTATGTCAAATTGAATTAATTATTGCACTTGGAAAACAGCTCGAACTTAAATACACATATTCATATAATTTTCTTAATTTTTTTTTGCATTTTTTTTTCTAATTTAAGTTTTACTCGCTGCTGTTGGATCGCAGATCCATTTTAGTGAGCAGCTGTACGTAAGTAATTGATGCGCTTTATACATACATATATCAATATCAATATATATTCATAGCATAGATAAATCCATATCGTGTGTGTGTGTGTGTGTGTGTTTGTAATTGCATGCATTTCTATGCATATCGACTGCTTCGTTAAATGGGATTAACCGAATATCGTATTTGGAATATCGTAAGTTATTTGAGTCTTGCAATTCATTGCATATCTCGAGGTTCTGGTTCGTACTATTTGAAATAGTTAAGGGTTTTTTCTCTTTTTTTTTTTTTGTTGTTTGAAATAACATTTTGGCAACGCTTGTTACATGTTTGAACATTATTAAAAACTTTCTTGGGATGATTTTCGCACTTCGTTATCGTAAAAGTTTATCTATAAATTGTTTGCGTATGCTTGCTATATAATTTGAATAGAATACAATGGATATTACTATTCACGTTTTTTTTTTTTTTTTTTTTTATGCAAACATATGATAATATTATTAAGAAAATAATTATTATGTCGAACTTAGTTAACTACACGATGAGGAGTTACAAATTCGTTTTAGACATGTGTGTGTGTGTTTTAGTGTGTGTGTGTGTGTTTACAAAATATCAGCAATATCATTCTACACGTATATAGGCTTAAAGAGGTAAACAATATAAAATACAAATAAAAAACTATTTCGTTCTAAACTCGGTTAAAACTCACATAATTTCATATTCGTTTTTGCTTTTTGTTTTTCTTGTGTTTTTTTCTCTCAATTTAAAACTTACATTAAAAGTGTAGGGTACATAAAATCCATCATTTGCTTTATAATAATGTACGCATATATATTTAAAAAATATATATAGATATATATACTGTGACAAAAAAAAAACTATACATATCAATAAATAAATATTACTTTTCGTTTTTAACATAACAGCAAAATTCCTTATTTAAATACATGTAATAAAATTGGAAAAAAGTAATCATAATTTTAATAATAAGTTGTTTAAAACATATTTTATAAATAGTATTTGTGTTTTTCATTCTTCTTCTTCATTGAATTTTTACTAATTGTATATTTTATTGACCATCGACGCACCACAGCCGACTTTGTGACAGCAAATACATAGTTCGCGTTGTGTATGCTCTATGCATACATCAGCCAATAATATATGTATAGAATGTGATCTATATAGTTATCATTCGAATACATATATATAGATATATATGTATTTATGCATGTAGATACTATTATTATGTGGATAACTCTGTGCTCCCGCGCCGCACCATGTTGAGGTCACTGAAGTCGATCTCTGTCGATTCGATGGATTGTATGGAGGCGCTGCGCAGCTTGTGGGCTGGAAATTTGCCGCGACTTTTCAGTGCCGTTAACTGCAGCAGGAAATTATGTTGGCCAAGTTAATTTCGGGCATTTATGACAAGTGTACGTGTTTGGCGTGCATTACGTATACGTTTATTTGTAGTACTAATAGTAGTAGTATTAATTGTAGTGTATATATGTATGTGTGTGTGTTTGTACTTTGTGTTAGTGTGCGTGCTTAAATATTAAATAAGCTTAGTTACGAGTGCTACCAAATACCAACTACAAATATATATACAACAAATTCTATATACACGAGAAATTCATAAAAAATAAATTGAATTTATTTGAAATGCAAAATAAAACAGAAAAAAAAACAATGAAAAGCATGTGAAAATATATTTAAAATTCAATTCATTTTCATTTATACAAATATTAAACGATATTTTGGTTTGAGTCTTTGCTAAGCACAGAGCTTTGCAACTTTACGATATTGGCCAAAGAACAAGCAGTATTTTTTTACGGTGCTGTGAAACGTGGCTAAAATGTATACAGCACGCAAAGGCGGATATATGTATGTGTATATGTATGTATATTACAAATGAAAATTTTTTATTACAATTAATTATGTTACACTTTTTACTAAATATCATATAAAAATTCTATTTGAATATTTTTGCAAAATTGCAAAACTCAATAAATAGTAAAATTTAATTATAAATTTATAATAAATAAAATGTAAATATATATAAAGAAAATATCAATATTTATCCATTGCCAACATGCAAGATAGTAAGTAAAATTATAGAAATTATTTGAGGGGGAAATTGTATGAAATCAAAGAGCGCATGCTTCGCTCAGAAAAATAAACGATATATAAATATAAATATATTTATATATTTTAAATTGGGACAAAGCGGCAGGCAGAGATAGAGTTAATACTAAATACATGCCAAAAATGGGAGTATAAATTTCGAAATATGAATATAGTACTGCATAGACATGTATTCAAAAAAAAAAACACTGGACAACAAAGTCTATGGTCTGATTTACACTAACAGGCTTAGATTATGAATTATACAGAAATGCTAATCTAGGAGTTCGTTCTTCAACAGAGTTATAGACACCTGATTTGCAGTGTTGAATTCGATTTGGATTCTTAACTGGAATGTGTGGGGGTTGCTAGTTGGATGCTTTTGGTATTTGACGATGTGATGTTTTGCTGAGTACTTGTATTAGTTTTAGTTTTATTTTTAGCATTTCGTATTCGATTAGCTTAGCTTATCCATTTCCACGGCTCAGTGTCGGGGCTGGTTATTGGCGTTGGATACTATTCGTTTAATATTTTTTTTTTCAGTTTTTTTGTTTTATTGGTATGAGAAAGAGATTTAAATGAGATATTAATATCTTGAGCAGTTCCACAAAAGTACCAAGAACTCAAAAAATATCTTTAAAAATTATTTGTAAAACAAAATGAAATGGACGTATATAAAATATAAAAGCGTATGCCACACCAAAGCTTATGGGCTGCTAAGCAAATTAGCATGAGCTGAAACACAATTCTGAAGGGCGTTTTTTCTGTTTGTCTTTAGTGTTTAGCTGTTGGCCAATAGCACCAATTGGCAATTGGCCTATTTGGTAGGCGCTCAGAGTGCAGTGTATGTAAACATTTGTGTGTGTTTGTGACTATTAGTGTGTGAATGTGTGTGTGTGTGGAGCTGTGACTCTTGCTTGGCGCTTTGAATTGGCATTTTGATTGAATGATGATTATTATTTGATGGGTTTGTGGTGGGTGCGCAGAATATTAAAGGCCCGTAACCGAAAATAAACAGCAAATGGTATCCAAGTAAATAGCTTTGCTGGAACCATCGGCAATACACACCTCCGCCTTCATGTCAGCCAACCTGTCCTGCAGGTCGCGCACTTTGTCCGAATCATCGAGATTAGCGCGCAGTTCACCCTCGGCAAGCATTTCCGAATTCTAAAAGAAGCCGCATGAGTTCATGCTGTATACAAAATAAATTCATTTATCAACTTACTTTAGTTTCCAGTCGTGAAATCTCCTGCTTAAGTTCGGCAACCGTTTGGCTCTGTTCGGTGAACTTGATTTTGACATTCATCAGTTCATCCTTCATGCGAGATTCCAGATCCGAGTACCTAAATGTAAGACAAATTAATATTATTAATATTACTATCATTATAATTATTAATACGAATAAGCGCACCTGTGCTGCTGTTCGCGCGCCTTGTTGGCCAATTCCTTTTCGCGTGTGACAGCCAGCTCGAGCTCCTCCTTCAGCTTCTTCTGCTCTTCGTCTTGACGTCGCAGCTGATTGGTGGAAACCTGCACCTGCGTCTCCAGCTCCATGACCTTGAGCCGCAGCTCCTTCAGTTCAGTGAGCGTTTCCATTTCACGTATGCGTGTCGTCATTAGCTCCTCTTCGAGCTTCTGTGTGTGCTCCGTCGACTTGGAGTTATCGAAAAAGTTGGTCAATAGCTTTTTGGGCGTGGAGTCCACAGAGGCGGCACTGTGATCGTTGCGCTGATTCTCGGCCAATTGGCGCTGCCATTGGCTGCTCAGCTCCTGCACACGCTGCTTGAGATCCTTGAGGGATAGCGAGGCCTCCGCCTCGCGCAACTTGCTTGCGATCAGCTCATCCTGCAGATGGGCCACCGAATTGTCGGGCGTTGTTTCGCGCAACGTCTTCTTATCCTCTTCGAGCTCCTCGATTTTCGATTTCAGCGTTCGTATCTGATCCTCACTCTCGGCCGAGCCCTGCCGCACCTTGACCAGCTCCTCCAGCAAACAGGAGACCATCTCGTCACGCTGCTTCAATGCCTCCTCCTTCATGCACAGCTCATCGATGGACGATTGTCGCGAATTATTCTAAATGGCAAAATATCAGTTTATAGCAAAACTCTCACAAAAGGTGCGCAACAGTAAATTCATGCATATGTATAGGAATTCAATTTGAAAGCCAGCGTAAAATCCATCAATGATGTTTAATATTCTTTCATATCTCTACATATATATATATAGGCTTAATCTACTTAGAACTCAATGGCAACAGGTAATACATGGACAAATGATGTTAATTGTGTTATTGCTGTATTATATACGCACGTGAATGAAACAATGAATCAACATTTAAATACTTATCAATAAAAACAAAAAAGAACGATAACAAACATGCAAGGTAATGCTACGTAATGCCAATATTGGCGAGCTGTTGCAGACATTACTGTGGAGTTCCAGCACGGCATTTGTAGATATATATATATTATATATATGCATAATATATATATATGTAAGTTTACTAAATACATTTTGGCAAGCTGAGATACTTACGCTATCGATCGAAACGTTCTGCTTGACGTTGAGCAATTTTCATTTCAAATTTTGTTTCATAGCAAACATTTTGCGAATGGATTGAGATATTGACATATTTATATATATATATATAATTTTTTTTTTAAGCACCACAACCATAAGAAATAAACAGAATGGAAAAAGAAAGACAGAAATGATTAACAAACGTATATCTATCGACTTGGCACGAATTCGATATTTCATTTTAGCACTATTTTCTCTTCATATTCTTCAGTTTTTCAGTTTTTAGTTACAAGACAATCGAGAATAGTGTTAAACTTGTTTAGGTCTTGCCCAACACTTACATTCTCCTGTAGCCGCAGACTGAGACCGCGGACCTCTTCGTTGGCATTCTCCAGCTGATGCGAGACCTCCAGATAGGAACGACGCAGCTGCATCAGCTCCGTTTGAATGGCATAGCTAAGCAATGAATAAAGAAAGGAGATGTATAGAGAGCAAAAGAGAGAGTGAGAGGAAGAGTTGAACTCTGCTCACGCACCTGGTCTCCTCCTCCTCGGCACGTGAGACTTGACCGCGCACCAGACGATCGGCCAGCTCGGCACTCTCGGCCTCGAGCAGCTCGTTGCGCTGCTTCAGAAGACAATTCTCACGGCGCAGACGTCGCAGTTCGACCATCTCCTCCTGTTCCTTTTTCTTCAAGTCTTGATACTCTTTCTCCATTTTCTTCATGCGCTTCGTATTGAGCTTCTGCGCATAGGCCAAGTTGAAGAAGCCGTCCGGATCGGCCTCGACGCGACCGGGCAGCTCCTTCTGAAAGAACTTCAGCATGGCCTCCATGTCGAGAGATAGCAGCGAGTCCTTGCCCGTCAGGAGCAGAGCCAGCGCCACCTTGAATATGAACTCCATGCCCTCGCTCAGGAAGACATCCATAATGCGGCAGCTGAGATTCACATTCAATGTGGTCGTGTAGAGCGTTAGGAACCAGCTGGACGCATACATGGTCGTCTGGAAGCCTTGCTGCTGGAAATGTAAGTGCATGTCGGGTATCTGCTCCTGCACCAGATTCTCCAGCTGGTACATGCACAGACCCAGCTCCGACATCGATGGCTTGAACATGTGCCGCATGCGATGCTGTTGCATGATCTGCACGAGAACAGCGAATGCCTCCTCCTCGGGCATCTGCATCAGCAGCAGGCCCACAATGAAGCCGGAGCCCTGACAGTAGCCCACCTCACGATCGTGCAGCGAATACGCTTTGATCACATTGAACAGCGCCTCCTGACCGGGCCCGTCCTTCTCCTTGAAGAAATCGACCTCCGGATAGGTGCGCGCTATATCACGACGAATCACTTTCTCGCACGCCGACGTTGCCTTTATATATTCCGCATACTGTTTCTTATCGGCATCGGCGGCGCCGCTCAGCTGCTGCCATACAATGGCACGAAAATGATGCGGTATGCCACGGCGTACCAGCTCCCGTACACAAGGATTTTTGCGCTTCAGCGCGCCATCCCAATCGTTCAAGATGGACGCCCATGTCGTCCAGATGTCCTCCTCGGCAACCGAATTGCCACCTGCAAAAATGATTGAAATCCACATTGTATATATAGAATATATATATAATATATAGATAGAATATATATAGAGCACATATAGAGTTGCATAGCTTACTTGATGTCAGGCTTATTTGGCTCGTATCGGAGTTTTTGCGACTGTGCGTTGAGTGCAGCGAATTGAGACTTTTGGCATCGCTTTCGATTAGCTTATTGGCAGCCTCCAGTTTGGCTAGCAGATCCATTTCAGATGTGGGCAGATTCTCCTCTGCAACGGCATTCACTTCCATTTTCTTGTTGCTCTCCGGTGGCGTTGTCGCTGTCGTTGTGGTCAGTGTCATTTCTATATGACGAGGCTGACACAACAATCTCTCTACCAAGATCGATCTCTCTCTCTCTCCCTTGCTTTCTGCTATCTTTGCTCTGGCTCTGTTTCACTCTATTGCTGTTGCTTTATCTTCTCTATCTCTCTCGTTGCTGTTGCTGCGGCTTTTGTTTCCTTTAGCAAATGGTCCTTGAGCAGTTATCCCCGTGGACAGATCTCAACTATAGCTCTCTGCATGCATAGCTAAGCTCAGCTCAGCTCATTGTCGCAGCTCGTCTCGCACTGTAATCAATTGCAATTATTGGATAATTAATAATAATCGTAATTATGTGGGTGTTATCTTTAGTCTTTTCAGGTCTTATAGGTGAATGAAATTGACAACTTAAGCGCGCGCACACTCAAACTTATCGAAGCACCAGACTGACAGACGTCAAGCACAACTGACTCCCGACGCGACGGGTAAGACAATATGTGAGCTACATTCACACACTCACACACTCACACTCACACTCACATTCATATTCATATTTCATTTAATGCAAACAAGTGCTGCTGCCAGCTCTGCGACTGGCGACTTAGCTAAAGTTTGTATTGCATTGTTTATAAGTTGTGCGGCCCCAAAAAAGAAATGGATCAAAACAAAACAGAAAAACCAGTCTGGGCTACCCTACTATCAACAACTGTATACACACATACATACATATGCACATGAGTATGTATGTCTCTACTCATATATTATCATCGAAGTCACACAGTTTGACGACTCTGCCTTGCTGCAGCCGAACGGATACAGATGGCTCGTTTGGCTCGTGGGCGATCGGGCGATCGGGCGCTTGCAAACGCGTCTCGTCCCTGACCGCATTATCAATTTTAATGGCCAGATAAGCGCGAATCAAGCTGCAAATTATATAAGCACGATATTTGCACAGATAATATTATATTATATTTATACTACAAATTAGGCTCTTCTTCCTAAATATATTTTAAATTAATTTTTGCACTTATTTACGAGTTGAAGAGAATATTTTACTATATTATATATAATTTATTATTAAATATATTATTAGATATTGTTAATTTTAATGGCCAGATAAGCAAAAATTTTAAAAAGCACGTTAATAAAATATACAAATTTTTAATTAAAAAATTTATATATATTTATTTATTGCGAGTTCCCATATAAATAAAATATATAATAAATATAATAATATAAATATAAATATATATTCTATTTTTTTTTTTTAATATTATTAAAAAAAAAATCAAAAACAAAAAATAAACCAAAAGGGTTTTCTATTTTTTATTTTTTATTTTTTACATTATTTTTTTTTATATTATACATTATTTTTTATATTTTACATTATTTTTTATATTTTACATTATTATTTATTTTTTTTTATTTTTTATTTTATTTTTTTAATATTTTTTTTTTTTTATTTTACATTATTTTTTTTTATTTTTATTTTTTTAAATACACTTTTATATTTATATATGTATAAGTATATTTATTTTATTTATTTATTTTTTTATTATTAGTTTATTATATTTTGAATTTATTTTGTATTCACTTGGCTATAGTTTCTCAAACTACCCTCGCATATGCCCCCATTTACGTTAAGCTGTTATCAGCAAATCATTGCTCTTATCATTTCAACCGTGTGTGACACAGGCTGCTTAGAGGAAGAGAGAGAGAGCGAGTCCCTTAAAGCAAACATTCGTCCGATAAGCAGGTATTTGGAGCACCTGTTCGACGCTGGTGAGAATAGAGAATGCTTTAGCCTTTATCACATGCCGTCCGCTAAAGCCCCGCCTGACCCCATCCACATAGGTGCTTGGATGGACGTAACTGTGCTTGACTCATCAGACACGGCAGGAATTTCTGAATCACTAGAGAAACCGCTATGCCATGGCTCGTCTCTCCATTCCAATTCATAAATAAAAAACAAAAAAAATACGTATTTATCTAGCCAAACGCAACAACAAGCAGCGCTGTTTATCAGCTTGCAGTGAACAAAGGAAAAACAGAAAACAAATAAAAGGAATTTATTATATGTTTCGATATCGATTTACAAATACAAAAATTGAACTTATCTCACGATACATAATAATGTCTAAAACAACACAAATAACTAACGAGAGATGTGTACAAGCTGGCATTACGTAAGTTCTCATGTACATCTACATGTCGATATGCCATATGATCGAGTGTGCCGACAAGACAACGACTCGCTTATAACAGTATAGCAGACGCTTGCATGCCACCCACACGAATTAGGCTTGCATTATCAGCCGGTTCGTGGGGGCGGGCTTGAGTTCAGCCACTCTTAGGGTATATTATACCCTATAGTTAATGGAAAGAGCTAGAGTATAACACTTCAAAACTTAGGTTAAAATAGATTTAAATGTCTGCTAAATACTACATTTAATTAAATATATAATAATGCTGAGAAAAGTATGTGGGGCTTGTCTGAAATGTAATTTTTATTTATTTAAAAAAAAAAAAAATAATAAAAAAAAATATTTAAAAGAAAATAAAATTTTAAATTTAAAAAAATACTATTCTATACTATAAAAAACTATTTATTGCAATATAAATTAAAATTTGCTAGATTAAAAAATACTAAACTGCATTTTAAATATCCATCTATATGCATGAAAATATATAAGAAAAGATCTTACAATTTTCCTTGCAACTGCAACTTCTCCAGGCCACTACAGCCCTGCTCTGCGATTCTCAGGCATTCTTTAAAATTTAAATATTTATTTGTAATCAATTGACTTTAAATTTGTCCTCAATCAATTTCCATTTACAAAGTTTTCTAGTTTACAGGGTAACTACCGTTTGAGCCTTGACCCCTTTTTTTTGCTAACTATTTTTATTTAATTTTAAACGACTTGAAACTTGTCATGTTTACATTATTCAAAAAATTAAACACTTCCGCAAGTGCAGCCGCATGGAAATAGCAAGCGTCCATTGAAATTTGCACGCAAATAATAAAAAATAAAAAAAACGACAAAAAATACACAAAAATAAACAACGCCCCAAACAATAAATGCAACACGATGATAATGTTAAAGATGACTGTGTGTGTCGGCAAACACGGTTATAAATTATTCTCTGTACGCGTGTGTGTGTGTGTGTGTGTGTGGGCCAAGTGACAGGGGTTACGAGCGGAATTACCTCAAATATAAATTGCACTTGCGAAAAAAAAAAGCAAAATTCAAAGTCGAAGTCAGTTAGCAAATGCGGTTCAATGCCATCAAACTTGAAGCGCATTCAAAGTGAGCGAAAGAGAGAGTAAGTGAGAGAGAGCGAGAGAGAGGACGTGCACTATGCCTAGTTAGATATATGTATGTAAATATAGTTCATATATATTTACAACTGGCATTGCATACATGTACGACAATACAGTTATGAGCCAGACATATTACATACAACATCGATACGACACGATACGACGATACGTGTTGATTAGATTTCGAAACACTAAACTCACACAGACACACACACACGCACAGGTGTGCATGCAAGTGTGTGCGTGTGTGTGTCCGAGACGAGTGAAATCAAATCGCACAGCGCCAATCTCCCCAGCTCATTCGTTCCATACGAAAAATGAGGTTAGTTCGCTCAGTACGCGAAGATACGTGGAGTCGAGCGCACAGGAGCGAGCGCCAACCAACAAAAATACAACAAAAATTTAAGTAAAAATAAATTTAAAAAAAAAAAAACAAATTTCAAAAAAACAATAGCAACAACAACAAGAGCAACTGTTAAAAAGTGGTAATAATTAAGTAAGTGAACACAAAAGCAAATGCCAAACAAAGCAGGGCACAAGCCACAGATCCCCCCCTCTCTCTCTCTCTCCATCTCACTCTCTTTCTGTGTGTATACCCTATAGCTGCAGCAATGGGGCATTACAGTTCTATGTCAATACACAGCATACAGTATGGCATAAACATTTGTTTAACATCAATTAGAAATGCATCAATAGCAACTGTGGCTAAAGCGTCAACATTTCCCTTTTTTTTCCTTTCATGGGTTGCTCAAATCGTTTCCACGAAATTGATAATAGACGTTCTAAAGATTACGAGTTATTATCAAATAATTGATAATAATAATATGCATAGTAATACATATTATCTTTAGATAGTTCTCCCATGGTTCTCAGATATCAATGCTTAGCTACGGTTTGAAATCTTGAAGTTATTTTCTATAATATAGATCGAGATCTTGACTTGTATGTAACTCTTTCATTTTACTATATTAACTCAAGTTGAACAATATCCATTTAAATATATATTATTATTATTTTTTTAAATATTATTTCCTTATTTATTTGTTTTTATTTATTTTTTTATTTGTTTTATTTGCCTTTTTTTAATTTATTTTTATTTTTTGTTTTTTTTTTCATTTATTTTTTTTATTTAAGTGTACTTTTTTATTATATTTTTATTTGTATTTGTTTTCTTTTTTTATTTGGCTTTTTTTATTTGTTTTTTTTTTTTCTTATTTGTTTTTTTTTTTTATTTATTCATTTTTTTTATTTTTATATCTGTTTTTTTTTATTTTATTTTATTTTTTTTTACTTCTTAATATACAACTTTATAGTTAAAGCGTCCGATTTGAGATCTTCATTATAAAAATCGAAATCATTAAATTCTTAATATCAACTATTCAAGACTTTAACTAAACTAAATCAATTCATTTCGATTAATATAGCTACTTCATATTCAATCTCATATTAATCAAGTTTAATTTCTTTTCCTAGGGTATTTTCAAGTTGCTCAATCATTTTACTTTCCACATCCATTAATAACTCTCTTTGTTGTTGTATGTGTCATTTAGCAGCAGGTAACGGAACATACAAGTTTGGAGGCGTGGGGCGGCCATGACAGCCAACCCAATACAGCGAGGCGAACGTCAAGAGTCGGAGGCGGAATCGCAGCTAAAGCCAATGCTGCATACGGAAACGGCTGAAGCGGGCGCCGAGTTGAATGGAACAGCTGGGGCAGCTGGTGCGGCTGATGCGGCTGATGCAGCAGCAGCAGCAGAGGAGCTAATTGGTATTTTCTATGTGGAGAATCGACGACGCACGCAAAACATCAAAATTGTGGTCAAGCTCTGTCCAGACGGTGTCTATTTGCGTCGGGAGACGACTCAGAATGATCACATCAATGAGCAGCTGATACGCATCGATGACATCATCGGCTCCAGCTGTGGCCAGCGTTTGAAGAAGCGTGCCCGAGGTGGCCTCAACTCGTGCAAGAGTACCAGGAATCTGCAACAGCAGGAGCAACAGCAGCACCACCAGCACTCGGAGCACGCTGAGCACGGAGACGCGGATGAGGAGTCGGGAGAGCAGCAGGGAAAGGAGGCCGATAACAGCGCCTACCTCTATATCTATGCGTATCTGAAGAAGGAGAAGCCGCTGCGTCGGGTAAAAACGTTGCGCATCCTACGCTTTCGCACCAGCGATGACTATGCCGAGAATCTGGCCACCGCTCGGCTCTGGCATCGCACCATACGGGAGCACAAACAGCGTTCGAGTGCTGCGGGTCAAGGGGCCCGGGCGGCGGGCAAGAAGCTGCTCATTCTGCTTAATCCCAAGTCGGGATCAGGCAAGGGACGTGAACTGTTCCAAAAGCAGGTGGCACCACTGCTGCGCGAAGCGGAAGCCCAATACGATCTCCAGATCACAACACATCCCAATTATGCTCAGGAGTTTGTGCGCTCACGCAAGGATCTAATGGAACGATATTCGGGCATTGTTGTCGCCTCCGGCGACGGGCTCTTCTATGAGGTGCTCAACGGTCTAATGGGTCGCATGGACTGGCGTCGTGCCTGCCGTGAACTACCCCTGGGCATCATACCCTGCGGCTCCGGCAACGGTCTGGCCAAAAGCATCGCCCATCACTGTAACGAACCATACGAGCCGAAGCCCATTCTGCATGCCACACTGATCTGTGTTGCCGGCCGAGCTACGCCCATGGATGTGGTGCGCGTCGAGCTGAATCATCGGGACAGACACTATGTGATGTATTCCTTTCTGTCCATTGGCTGGGGCCTCATTGCCGACATCGATATTGAGAGCGAAAGACTGCGCTCGATTGGCGCTCAGCGCTTCACCCTCTGGGCCATTCGACGGCTCATCACGCTGCGCTGTTATCGCGGCAAGCTCTACTATCTGCCGGCAAAGAGCTCCACAGTGCAACCACCAACGGAAGCAGCAGCAGCAGCAGCTGAAGCAACAGCAGCAGGGGAAACCGCTGCAGAAGCAACTGTGGAGCAGATCAATAACAAAGCTGAGCCTCAACACTCGGCATTCAGTGAATTCAAAGACTTGCCCGATGAGGAGGATGTGCAACTGCGTGATAAACAATCCGATTTGGATCAGTTTGCCGATGCCGTGTCCCTGGATCGTTCCACCTATCGCCAGAATGCGGATAGCTGGCATTCGGCAGTGTCGAGGCGCACGGCCTACTACTCGATTGGGGGCCAAAGCACACGCTCGAATCGCAGCCGGCTGAATGTGAGCCAACGCATCGAGGCAGCCAATGCCGAGTTCAATCAGCTGGTGCCGGTGAGCAAGATACCGGGACTACAGCTACCGCTACCGGCCGCCGATGGCTGGCTGCACGAGGAGGGCGAATTTGTGATGGTGCATGCGGCATATACCACACACCTGGCATCCGATTGCTACTTTGCGCCCGAGTCACGGCTCAACGATGGCCTCATCTATTTGGTGATCATACGAGCCGGTGTCGGACGTTCTCAATTGCTCAACTTTCTGCTGGGCATGCACAATGGCACGCATCTGCCCATGGAACAGGATCCACATATACAGGTGATACCGGTGCGAGCATTTCGCATTGAGCCATGCGGCTCCCATGGCATCCTTACGATTGATGGGGAGCGTGTTGACTATGGGCCCATACAAGCCGAGGTATTCCCAGGCCTGATCAATGTGATGACCACAACTGGGCAATGAGCAGGTTTTCAAAGTTCCATAAAAATATATTCGGTTTAAGATTTTTTTTTTTTAATATATAGAGAGTTTTTTTTTTACTACTGTTAAAGATTCTTAGAGAGAGAGAGCACAAATATGACACAAATTAAAGGGCAGCCAAGACAAGAATATTTTTGATATATATCTACGAATATCGTCCAGTTAGTTGTAATTATATATAGCTATAGATAAATATACATGTATATGTAATATTGCTTCGCTTCGCTTCGCATTTAATTAAAATATAATTTCCGTTCACAGATTTGTCCCAAAAGTTTAAAAGTTTTTTACTGGTTCATTGGTGCAAGCCTTCATTAACCTTGGCTTATTTGCTTGTTTTTCCATTATATAAAGTTTTTAATTATAAATTTTATAACAAATTGCTTTTCTCACAAAAAAATAATTTAAATGTCACTAAAAGAAATTTTTAGCAGCTATTAAAATTAATTAGAACTTGTGTTTTGTATTGTTAAACAATTCTAACAGAATGTGAACAGTGTGATAACATCTGCCTGATAATGTTAATAACAGAACGCAGAACGCAAAACAACCGACACGCAGCACAAACTAGTTCAATTTAGATAACAGTTAAATTTTTTTTTTTTTTTTTCATGAATTATTTTGTTTGACTGATTGTTTTTGAACGGGTTTGTCAACTAATCTGATAAATATGGGATATAACCAGGCATTACATATATAGTCTATTGAAATATTTATAGAAATTATTTAGTGATATTTTTTGTTATGAACTTTTAGCCAATAAAACCAAATTTTCATTAGCAGCAATTTCGATTAGATTGACTTTTATATGGTTTCAGATTGGAAATAAAAAAAACAAAAAAAAAAACTCTGGGATTTGCTGGCAATCTATTGGTCTAGATTATCTTTATAATCATTACATAAATATATAGATGTATGTATACACATGTATATGAATTTGAAATACATACATTTGTTATTAAAGAGATATCAAAGAGCTGGGGCAATGGTCGAGTGCGCGGTTTATAATTGGACCCCATTTAGCTAGCAACTATTTAAATACGGTTTTGATAATGGTCTAATGCGAGAATAGAATTATGAGATTATGCGTTCTTGCTCAAGTTTATTTCATAAATAACGTATTTACTTAAATGTTTAATCAACCAATACTAGATAAGACTTTTAGCTATTTTCAGCTTTCATTTGTTGCCCAGCCAATTATTTCGGACGCCACTGTAACAAGCAACAAAGTGTGCTGCATACGTTTAGGCTAAATGCTTTTAATACGTAAAAAGCTAACGTGTTGACAAAGCACACATATGCATGTTTGTGTGTGTGTGTGTGTGAATTCTATGAATAGTTGCTAATTAATGGCACCATCAAATTGTAGACAATAATTAACGGCTTGCAAACGTTACTGTAGCAATAGTATGGATATGTATGTGTGTGTATGTATGTATGTATTTAATTGTCGTGGATGCATAAACTGAAAAACTGCGCTGCTGCGTGGCTGCATTTCTATATATACATCCATATACATGTATATATTTTTTAGCCAAGTGGCAGCATTTTGTGCACACATACACGCACACACGTGCATATGTTAATGTGTGTGTGTGTGTGAGCGCGCGCGTGTAGTGGATGCACTTGCCTACTTATTTCCACTCTGATTCATTCATAAAATACATAGACGTGTATGTAAGCGCGCGTGTGTTTGTGTGCAGCGGCCAAGAAGTAAACCAACCAAAAAAATATATACATACATACATATATAATAAAATTAAATGGAGAAAAAAATCGCCGTCTTAAATTCATTTCGGATGCGTTTTCAAGTGGCCACTCGAGCCAGTCAAGTAATACATGCATAAAAGCATTCGTAAACCGTTAGACAGAATTAGACACACACCGAAAAAAAGAGTGAGTGAGAGAGAGAGAGAGAGAGAGACCGACTCATATTTAGAGATGGAAATAGCTTTGGCCAGGCATTATTGCTTTTTATTGTTTATACAAATTGCATTTTATTTCTTTGCTGACTCTGTCTAAATATGTCTCCACTCTTTGCTTTTCACATCGCGCATTCTCCGCATTTTCATTCTTTCGCCATCGTCACCCAGTCGAGTAGGTAGACGCGGGGCGAACGGGTAACGGGTGAACGGGTAACGGGCCATGCGAATTGTGTGGGAATTAGTCAGAAACCTGCTGGCACCGGCAGCAGCAGCAGCAGCAGCGGCCGCTGGTTAAAGCTTCAAAAAATCTTTTTTGATATACTATGTAACTCACGTATGCGTCTAGGGTATATAAGTTTCGAAAGCAGGCGGAAATAAATGAAAATTCTTTGTTGATGATTACTAAAGGTTTATCTAAGATAGTATATATTTTTAATTTGTTTATAATAACCGTAAAAATAATCAAAATTTCTTATTTCCGAAAACTCACTATTGATAATCAGTAAAGGCTTATCTTAGATACTTTTGAATTTTTTACATTGGAAATAAATTATTTCTTGCTGATGATTAGTAAAAATTTATCAAAAACTTTTTTTTATTATTTACTTTGTTTATTATAGCAGTATTAATTTATTTATGTTATACATAAACAAAAATTATTTTTTTTATGATTAATAAAGGTATATTTAAAATCATGTTAGTTATAATTTTATAACAGTAAAAATATAATAAAACTTTCCTGTTGTATGAAAGGCTATATAAGTATGAAAATCACAAAGTCGATTAATTTTATTCTTTATACAGGGTATCACATAGTGTCATACAATTATGATTATTTGGTTTAAAATTTAAAAATCCAAAATTTTAGATGAATATTGCATTTTTGTTGCGTTGACATTTTGCATATCAGGTTCTTCAATTTGCAACTTGGCATTTTTAATGACAATATATAACTGGAAAGTTCAACTGTTTACAGACGCAGGTAAAGAGAGAGAGAGAGAGAGAGAGGGGGAGAGAGAGAGGAAAGGATAGAATTGTATTGAGAGTGAGATAGAGAGAATGGAAGACTGAGAGAGATATGCGAAATTATAATCCTGTCTAGGAGCGTCTCTGAGTATTTTAACCTAATTAAAAACAAACTAAAAGATGCAGGAGGTTGAGTGGTTCCGTTGAGCGACGTCAACTTAGGTCCCGTTTGCAGAGACCACGCCCCACCTGACCTGATGGTTTGAGCAGACACACATTAGCATAATTTCATTTTGCCGCACCTGACCCCGCGTCTCTCTCCACCAGCTTTACGATTAACCGCAGGCCAGCCCCAAAAATCGTCTGTGCTTCGTAACTGTAACAGTTCTTTGAGATATTCAGCTATTTTCATGCATAGTGGCAACGCCAGGATCTTTATGTAATTGACAATTACGATTATGTTATGGGTCAAACGTAATGCACATAAGCACTTTAAACAACAACAAAAAAGTAAATCGCTTCAAATTGTTTTCTGCTAATGAGTTGCGTATGGGCTGCACAGAATTGGGCAGAAGAGTGAAAGGGTAAGAGTCATTACGGTACACACACACATACATATGTATTTCGGTTTCTTTAAGCAAGCAAACGCACGTGTATCTGTGTATGTGTGTATGAAACAAGTGGAAATTGACAGCGAATAGAATAGAAAGGCGCAGATGCAGAGACAAGCGACAGACACACTTGCAGCGATCGTTTAATCGTCTAGCAGTAGAGCAGAAGCACGCGCTGCTTCAATTCTATTTGTATACAATCATGTTTTATCGCTTCCAGTGGGAAGAGAGTGAGTGGGAGTGGGAGAGAGAGATGATAGTGAGAGATTGAGTGACTAAGCGAGATAGCATATGTGCGTACATATGTTTGCATTAATCATTTTAATGGGGGCGGCACTGTGGACCATGAGCAACGCATAAACAAAGCTTAGACTAATTTTTTATTTTCTGTGTACAAAAATGGGAAACTATCGTAAGCTTGTAAACTTGCAACAACAAAAAACACACACATACACATACATACATACATGCGTGCAAAAAAACAAGCTGAAAAAACAGCAAAAGCAATTAGGAAATGAGCCACACAGGTCTCGCTCTCAATCTCACGCTATCTCTTTCCCTCCTTTTGACACACACACACTGTGTCTCAACATCAGCGTTGACTGAGAGGGAAAAGCTTTCGCCATAAAATGCACAGATATAACAACAAAAATTGATCATCGAAATGAGGCCAAAAAAAAATTGTAACGGTGTTACGACAACGACAACAATATAACAAAAATAGAATCGACGAAAACGCACAAAAAAACTGGAAATAGCTTGCTTGAGAAGTGCAATTCATCAAAAGTAAACTCCTAAATACCGGCACGTATCGAAATATGTATGACACACATACATACACACACATATACATGTGTACACAATACATCTATGCATATGATTGCATGCATTTATGCTCGTTCATCTGTCTGTTGCGATTGCCCAAACAATTATATATACATACATAATATAAATGTGCTGAATTGCAAGTGTTGCCAGAAGTCGAAACTGTAAACAACATTTTGAAAGTGATTGAAAATAACCGTCAACAGGGAGCGAGGGTAGGTGTTGCCGCTATTGTTATGTTTTTTTCTGCTTCTTTTTGTTGTTGTTTGTTTTGTATTGTTGCTTACTTTACATAACGTTTTTTTGCAACGGACATTGGGACGAAAGAGTGAAGGCAATTGTGAGCATACATACATAAATACCGATATATATATATACATATGTATGTGCATGTTTTTTTGTCTATTTGTTTTCATGACTCTTTCAGCTAAGCATTAACAAATGGTAGTTTAAATACATACACACAGATAAATGGACGTGGCTCACTTTTCAAGTGTAAATCATTTTTAACATATTTTCGCGGCTTTTGGAGAAGGTCAAAATACTTCAAAAAGCAGCTTCAACAATAAAAAAAAAAAATTAATAAAAATTAAAACAATACACCCACACACTAACACAACTAAATGTGTGTATATACGGCTCACTCAAAAGGCTGAACAACTTCTAAATAAATTATGCATAGACATACATATATATATATATATACAGATACAGTTGTGCATATATTTGCTGGTCGTGCTGTATGTGAAGCATGAACATAAATAAATAAACAGAATTATAGCAAAACGCACGCGAGGCGTATAAATGTGGGCATGGGTGTATGGTAAATACATATGCATCTATGTATGTGTGTATGTACACACACCCATGCAAGGTGGTAACGCTGCGCACAGAGAAAGATAGAGCGAGAGAGCAAGAGCAGCAGACGTGAAGTTTGAATTGGAAGATACAAGGTTACAACAACAACAAGACAACAAAGCAGCTGATGTGGTAGGAAATGGGCATATGAAAGTGTAAACGAAACGAAGAGAATTTTCTCCAATTGGAATAACTGTGGGCTGCTGGCTTTTATTGTTGTATTTCTTGTCATTTAATAATAGTATCGGGCTACAATAAAGAGACCAAATAATGTTAAAGGGGCAAAGAAAAAAATAAATAAATGAAAATATATGTATATACATATAAAGGAGAGCAAAAGCGAAGTATAACTAGAAAGTTTTTTATTTGTTGCTATTTGATGACGTTTTATAGACACAGACACATTATATTTATCTGTGTGTGTGTGTGTATGTGGGTATACACTCTATTTATGTCAGTGTAAATAGTAAACACACCTGCTTCAGCACTCACCGTTATTGTTTCTTATTGGTATTCTAAGCGAAGATGGCGAATTTTTCTGACGAAGACGACGAACGAAGCGACGTCGTCGTTCCAATCAGACGTGCATTAAACTGCCATGAAAGAGTTGTAATTAGCTGAACGACGACGACGACGAGTTTTTATTTAATTTCACTTCAAATTTTGACGAGACCGACTTTTTTTGCTGTAAACGTCACTTCTTCGGTTTGTCCGCAGACACAGGCACACACATACATGCATACACACACGCACACAGAATTCGTTTTCTGGTTGGAGTAATTTTTCAATTGCTATTTGCAAAGCGGCAATGGGTTTTCATTGAATGCACTATCGCGCGGTAGCGTAAGAATTATGGCTACAGTGAAAAAAATACAAAACAAAAAACAATATCATTCACAATCTTTAAATTAGATTTCTTTGGCGTTCGAGTTTTTAATGTTTGCTGAATTTATAAACTGAGCTTCCAGTGTGACTGCACTCCGCAAATAGTGTGACCACGGTCAGCTAACAACAAAATGTCATAAATGCAGTACAAGAGCGCATGCTGTTAACCGCTTTGCCGTCCATTTAACATTTGAACATCTTCAGTTAACAGAGTTTCTCTCTTTCTAATGATCGATATTAGGAATATGAGTTAATCGATCAAATTAAAAAAATGTTTTCAAATTCATAAAATAAGGTAAATGAATGCCCTTTGGGACATATATGTGTATATATCCTGATTTTCATATCGATGTTCATCGAATAGCCGCATCCAGAATACACCCATCCCAGTCCGGCTTCACAAGTATCGCCACTAAGTATTGAGGGTTGTTATCGCTAACGATATCTTATCGCATTTGCTGTTTATCCCTCGGTGCGTTTTAAGTTGTCATAAATTTATAGAGATTTTCAGTTATTCGCAAGAAACTAGCATTTATAACAAGAACAGGATGCCAGAAACTGAAAACTTGCCTGAAGGCTGGGAAAAGCGTACCAGCCGCTCAACTGGTAAGGATACTATAAACAAAGAATTGCCTAAAAACTCCATTGGCAACCGGTAAATTATTTATTAATGCGCAAATATTTGCCTCCAGGTATGAGCTACTATCTCAATGTGCACACAAAAGAGTCCCAGTGGGACCAGCCAACCGAACCGGCCAAAAAGTCCGGAAGCAATGGCTCCTCGGGCGATGCCCCCAACGAGGTGCAGTGCCTCCATTTGCTGGTCAAACACAAGGGCAGCCGCCGGCCCAGCTCCTGGCGCGAAGAGAACATCACACGCACCAAAGAGGAGGCCCAAATGCTGCTCGAAATCTATCGCAACAAAATTGTCAACAACGAGGCGACTTTCGAGGAATTGGCGCGCTCTTATTCCGACTGCAGCTCGGCCAAGCGTGGCGGAGATTTGGGCAAATTTGGAAGAGGTAAATCTCGAATGTGCTGCTGTCATTAAAAAAAAAAAAAAAACAACTTTCTCAACCCGTTCAATAATTAGGTCAAATGCAGGCGCCCTTTGAGAAGGCCGCCTTCGCCTTGAAGGTGGGACAACTCTCCGATATTGTGGACACCGACTCCGGCCTGCACATCATCATGAGGAAATCATAGAGCAAATCGACATACAACATTTGCGGGACATGGCATTATCTCATTACAAATCGTACGAAATTGAAGCGCTTGCATGAAAATACACTCTTATAGAGTATTTGTATTCGCATTGCCCAAAACAAATCTCTTAGATTCACACTTAAATCGTTAGTTTTTCCTCTGCTAATATAACTTCTCTCTGCTTTGTTAATAAATAAGAAATTATATAAATATCGTTCTTCTCTGCGATAAAACGAACGAAACTGCTGAGCAAAATGTTTTATTCATGAAATTTACAGAGTATCCAACTTTACAGACTTCGGGATTAATTCCCCATCTATTCACTTTTAAAGCTTTCCCATATAAACGAAACAAATAGTATTATTAACTGACTTTATTGAGCATCTATAAAACAGCGAACGACATCCAGCATGGTCTTTGGATATTCTCTTATCATTTGAAATTTTTAAAAATTTGCTTCTTCTGAAAAAAATAATAATTTGTATATCTCAAAAACTCTTGAGATGTTCGTGAAAATCTATACATTTCGTATATAAATCTCGCCTTTTTATTCGACTTTCATTATATACGAAATATGTTTCTTAAAACTTTTATTTCTAACAAGAGGTGAGAGGATTTGCATTTCTCGCATTTCCAATCACATATACATACATTAAGATCGCGTTTCTATGCGATTTTCACTATATATATATATATGCATATACATATAGATATATATTACTACTTACTAACTACTTTACTATTTAACTACATATGTATATGTACATAAATATATATATATACCATATATATAACTGTATTGATATATTTGTATACATATACATACAAATATATGAAGTCATATATGAATAGACTATGTATAATAGTAGTTATCCATCTATTATTTCTTCAATTTGTTGGCCAAAATCTTGGCGCCTACCGACTGTGGATTGTCGATCATTTTGGGCAAATCTTCCTCTTTGAAGAGATCGCGGCTGATGTTGAGCAAGGCCGGCGACTGCTCGACAAGGTTGACTAGGACAAAGCAAGCGCGATTCACGCTTAGCCAAACCTTTCGCTAAAATCAACGAAGCAAGTTTTTTATTAATAAATAAAAGGTATAAAGTATTATTATGCAACATTGAATTACCCCTTCAACACTCAGATGATTAAGTAATTGAGTTCCAAATGGGTTGGATTGGCGGTTCTTATCGTTACGGATGATCTTCTTGAGGACAACGTGCATGCCAGCATCCTCAATGCCACGCACAAGGGGCAACTGTTGTTGCTCGGCCTCTGTATGTCTCGGCTTTTTAGCTGGAGTACCTTCCTCGTCCTCATCATTATCATCCTCCTTTTGCTCAGCTTCCTGCTCCTTCTCCTCCTCAGCTTCCTCCTCCATCTCTTCCTCCTGCTCATCCCCCTGTTCCTCCTCTTCCTCCACTTGTTCTTCCTGCTCCTCCTCCTCCTGCTCTTCATTCTCCTCCTGATCCACCTCCTCTTCTTCAACCTCCTGTTCTTCCTCTTCGTCCTGCTCTTTCTCCTCCTGCTTCTGCTCTAGCTCATTCTGCTCCTCATCTGAATGACTCTCTTCATCAGAGCTGACAGGCGGAGGAACGAACAACTGGCGCTTATTCTTATTTTTACGTTCCTTAATGGCTTCGGTTACATAGGCCTCAACATCGTGCGGTTTATTCTGATTCTTCTTCTGGGCACCGCCCTCAGTGGGCACAACGGAAATGCGCCACTCAACATCAGCGACAACCGGAGCCAAAACAGCTACGGCTTTCTCATAATGCTCATCAGAAACTGAGGGAGAGAGATACATACAAAAAAAAAGGTCGTTGAAAATATTCGTAGCATTATTTACGGTGCTTACGATGCTTTAGTATGTCCGCAGTGACGAGTCCAACGTGACTATTGGATAGCCAGAAGGCCGGATCCGCTTCAATGGCTTGAGCAATGGGTGCCTGAATCTGGTCTAGAATCTCTTGACGTCGTGCCTCTTTATCCTTCTTGCCATATTTCAAGCCTAGCTCGATGGTCTTTATGAAACCGGGATGGAAACAGGATGTATCGCCAGGTGCCACCATCCACTGGACAACACGACGTCCATATTGATCGGCCACCAAAGTCTTCAGTTCACCATACAAGGGGTCAAAGATGGACTTCTTGATGGCCTTCGTATCATCAAGGGAGTTCAGCAACGAGATCAAAAAGACATGGCCTTGCTCATGCATGGCGATCTTTAACAAGTGCTCCTTAATGTTCTTAATGATGGCCTACGAGATGGGAGAAGATTATATTAGGCATGGGATATTTAGAGTGCAACTCGAGTTAAGACTCACGCGACGCTGTTTCGATGTCGAGTTGTAGAAGCATAATACAGCAGCCTCGGTGCCATCCTTGGTGGTCAGCATGTGGGGTATCAATCCAGCCAGTGAGTCGACAGTCTCCTCCAGCTTTTCCTCGTCGGTGGCCTGCATGAACTCCAGTATGATGGAGTGCACCAGAGAACTATCAATTAATTCCTTATTGGCAATATGATCCAGATTGGCTTTCACAGCGCCCATTATGGAGGCCTTCATGTTGGCTGCGTTCTTATACGTATCCTTCAGGCAGTGCACCGTGTTGTCTTTAGCCGTCTTGTAGAGATCACCGTAAAACTCTTGGCGCATATAGCGACGCTGCTTCTCATTGCCATTCAAATAGAGTTGATCCAAGATTTTACTAGCTATGTTGTGGCCAGCTAGACGGACTATATTGCCATAGAGAGAATCGACTAGCTTGCTCTTGGTTTCCGGCGAGCCGTATTTCACCATGCGCTCGATGCAGAAGTGTGCGTATTTCGAACAACACATGCCCACAGCATGCACCATAAGTTGATCAGATAACTTTGCGCGAAGATCCGGAGAAGCATGCTTTAGCATGCACTGAAGCACTCGAGCGGTGTCATGGGCCTGGGCCACCTTAGAGATGGTGTCACCAACATTCAGAATCTTATACATTTGCTCGACCAGCTGGTCCTTGTTTTTGGTGCGTCGACTGCAACGGGAATGTCTATATTGAAAAGTCTGTTGGACTCTTAAGCGGAATACTTACCATTTCACTTGCTCGTAGATTTTCTTCACTTCCTGGGTGACCTCGTAGGTATCGCGGGTGCTTTTACGCTTGAGCTTTAGATCCTTTTTTTCCTGCTTGAATTTATTCCAGTCTTGCTTCTCACCAGTTGCATTTGGTGTCGACACTTTCTTGGCAAATTTATTATTATTGTTACCTCGTGAATTGCGAGGTGCAGTGTGATTCGAATTATTCACATTCTCGCGCTCGCCATCTTTATTTTGATAAAGTCGCTTTCTATTATGTTTAGGTGCTACAAGAGTAGCTGAATTCTTTTCATCAATTTTAATCATGGTGGTTTTACCTAGAACAAAACAATAACTTAGAAATCTGTTTGATTTGTTTGATCTGTTTGGGTTCAGCGGCAACACGTGCCAAGCAACTCGAAAGATTGATAGGTATGGTTATCGATAAAAAAAGAACAAGTGCTGTGCAGCAATGCAATACCAAAAATACCTACCACTGATATTGTACCCGTTTTTAACTATCGATAATTATATTACAAATTTAACGATAATGCCAAAAAGGTATTTTTATAATTATTTTCATTTACAACTGTAACGCTCAACAATTTAATACAACTATCTTACAATTATGAAATCATTTGCATTGCATATGCACAAATACACATATAACTAAATATCGGCTGCGCATATCGTTAAAGAGTGCACGGCTAGGTATCTCACCCCTAGTGTACAGTCGCCTCAGTCGCGACGGTGGATATATAAATAATTGTTGTTTTTTTTTTCGCGGCAAAAAGTGCAAACCGCTTTCTCAACGCACCCCCACAAATAAACGAAAATAACGCGAGCAATGGTTAAGCTGGGCAAAAAAAAATTAGCAGAACTCTCCGAAATAAGCAAAAAGAAATCAGCCGCATGTTCTGACAGCGATGAAAATCCGAAAAATGGAGCCAACAGTTCGAGCGATGATGACTCTGAAATTGTCAACGAAAAGCAGGAGAGTGGCTCAAAGAAACAGCGAGCGTCCGTGGCATCAACAAAGATCACGATCAACGAGAGCGATACCGATGAGAGCGACGATCTGCCATTGAACGGCAGCAAAGCGTCCAGCTCGAGTGGACCACCGCGAAAGAAACAAAAGAAGACGCCCAAAGCCAAGGGCAAAGCAGCGCTGCAGGCAGCGGCTGCTGAAAAGAATAAAAACAAAAAAACATCAGCCAAAGCCCAATCAGATGACAATAATGATGATGATGACAACGTAAATGACCATGCCGATGGTGACAATGGCGCCAACGAATTCGAGGTTTGCACACAGTTTGACGGTTAGTTAGCCACTTGAGCTAAATATTATATTCGTATGCATCTGCTAAACAGGTGGAGGCAATCGTGGGTCACAAGTCAAAGAACGGCGAATCGTTTTTCCTGGTGCGCTGGAAGGGCTACAGCAAAGAGGACGACAGCTGGGAGCCGGAGGCGGAGTTGAATTGCGACGACCTGATCGAGGAATATCGCAAAAAGGTAAAGCCTATGCTTATGGAGGGCACTCCTCATCTGCTATGTCATTGACTATCAGCCTATGTTTGCAGCAGAATGCCAGTAAGAAGAGTCCCGGAGCTGGCAAGAAGTCACCGGCAGCGGCCAAGGGTGTACGCGGCCGAAAGCCGGCCAGCAAGAGTGTTGTGTCTACCGATCCAGATAAGGAGTGGGCAGTGGAACGCATATTGGACTCGGTCCATGATGATGAGCATGGGGTACTCTATCGCATACGCTGGAAGGGATTTGGGGCCAAAGAGGACACATGGGAGCCCGAATCAAATCTATCCTGCGAGGGCCTAATTGAGAAGTTCAAAAAGAGCCTCAACGCGGAGCGCAACGTGGATGCGAAACAGTTAAGGGAATCGCCCAAGAAAACGAAGCGCTTGGTCAACGAAACAATTCCACGTTCCAACTTACACAATCGAATCGAGCGCTCCTCGAAGCGAGCCGCAGCCAGAAATCGGTAAGATGAGAGTTCAGCTTTATCTCTCTCTCTCTTTCTGTCCTTCTCATATACTATAACCATCTCTTTTCTATTCGTTTCATGTCATGCCGTCTGTCCCTCTCGCACTCACAGCGTTTTCTATGGCGAGGAATAGGAGAACGCGCACTTGTAGTTCAATATAAATATATATATATATGACGACAAATAATAACAAAAAGTGAAAGAGTGCAGTATCGAAATCGGAGTAGTAATTGAAATTGAATAACAATTTTTAAAGCGTTTAGCTTAAGTTTATAATGCGTGAAAGCTGATCGATGGCCTGGCACGTTCTAGTTCATAAGTCTCTAAATTATCGAGGTACATTTCGATGTACGTGAAAACCATTACAAAATAAACACATACACAAAAAAATAATAACATTTAAGCTTTAAAACGATAGATGAAAAACGTATGTGAATCGAAACAATGCAGTTATTGCGTATCTTGGCGCAAGCGTAAACCTTTTAATTGGGTTTACAAATCACAAACACAAAAAAAAAGAATAAATAAAAAATGGTGGACGAAAAGTTTTCTTCTAACTCACATTTTAGGTTATAAAGAAAAACATTAAGTTTAACAAAAAAAAATTCCCTATTTATACATTTCTGTTTTATCGTAGTAAAAACACAAAACAAAATGAAAGTAAACTTTCCATTACGTTTTCCATTAAACAAAAATAAATATAAATAAAAATATATATTATATATAACTAAAAGCTTAATTAATTTTGGGAATCCCAATCAACAGCACTTGAATAGAATAAAAGGGATAAATTTATAAGGCAACGAAGAATATACATATTTATAAACAATAAATATAGTTACTCGCAGACGGAATTGTAAATCGAGAACCATTATTTTTACTTCTTAAGAAAAGAAGTCCAAATATGCATATGTGTTACTTAGTTGCGCGAGCTCACTAAGAGAATGAATGAGAATGGCAAAGAGAAGATGAACTAACGAGAACAAAATCAAAGAGCAATCATCAGCAGCTGCGCCGAACAGAAATCATCGCTAAGTTCCAATTGGTTCTCAATCAAAAAGATTCCTTTGAGCTATACGCTAGGCATCTTTGGGACAGGCAACATTTAAGCATTGGTAGGGCATACATAATACTCGATCATGTCTTGTAGCAGCTGTGGACATAGATATAAACGGCTATATGGAGTAGGATATAGACAGCTATGGACTACATTGACTATAATTCATTGATATAGACAGCTATAGACCACATATGTATATAGACTCTAGATATGGAAAGACGATAGATATAGACAGCTATAGACCGTAGATATAGACAGCTATAGACCATAGATATAGACAGTTAGATTTAGAAAGCTATGGACAGATGCAGATGCAGACAGATGCTTGTGGACAGATTCTGGATAGACCGGGCATCCATAGAATAAACCTGGTAAAAACAATTACCCTTCGAATAACTGATATTCAGGAAGGTCATGGCTATAACATTAATCAAAATTGTATAAAATGCGCAAAAATCGAAATGACAAATTTGGCAGATCTAATTTTGAAGGTATTATCTATAGAAATCTAACTATAGGAAACATAGAGCATACACAATTAAGTATTAGCAGAAAAACAGCTATAGAGTCGACCCTAAATCTAATAGACTAGCTGAGCTGGTTTGCAAACTGTATTTTGCAAGAACAATATATGATTTTGATCTAACATTAGACAAATTGAACTTAACTTAATTAGACTCTAGTTAACTTCTTGACTCCACTTGTTATCCAATAATTCCGAAATATGATTTTATATCTATCTTTAGAGAAGTTACAGCTCTAAAACAGAAGAAGAAGATATAGCATTAATATATATACATGAAATTTTAGCTTAGGGAATTTTCGTCGATTCGCTTGACTATAAATATGAATTATGAATAAATTTGAGTTTTCGTTTTTAATATAAATTCTCAACTGTCTAGACTGCTTCACTGTATAATATAGCTGACATAGTAAATAAATTATAGTAAGTAAACTCCATTTGCTTTGGGTTTATTGCATTTGAACTGTCATTGGACAATCTGTTATATTTGTATCTATAATTTGTTGTTTTTGTCTGTTGGATATCGCACATGTTGCACAGAAGAAAAAAAAACGCGTTTGCAATTATATGTTAAACAGTTGGAGCTAAGCTAGATTGGCATCGGTGCGGGGTTTAGAGGCCCGCTTGTATGCCAAAGCCTGGGCCCTTTGGCTCCTCGCATAACGAAGTGGGTTCGCCTTTGGGTTCGCTGGCGAAGCGTCCGTTGCGTGGTCCAGGCGGCGAGATCTTATCAGCTTTAAGATCGTTCAGAATCTCTTGCATATCCTTACCGGTCAGATCCTCCTGCAGCAATGAATATGACATTAGTTATAAGCGAATTATCTATAATATTTGAATTAATTTGCCACTCACATAGTAATCATCGTTGATGGACACCATGGGTGCATTGACACAGGCGCCCAGGCACTCCACCTCGGAGATGGTGAACTTTTTGTCCTTTGTGGTGTCGCCGACGCCGATGCCCAGCTGCTTTTTGCACGTCTCCAGAATCTCATCGGAGCCGCGCAGCCAACAAGGCGTGGTGGTGCACACCTGAATATGATATTTGCCCGTTGGCTTGCGCATGAACATTGTGTAGAAGGTGGCCACCTCATAGACGCGCATGTTGGGCAGCGACAGTATCTCGGCCACTTTGTGCATGGCGGAGATGGGCAGCCAGCCGTATTGACGCTGTGCCAGATCGAGCAGCGGTATCATTGCGCCACGTTTGTGACCCTCCGGGTAGATGCTTAGTATGGCTTCCACACGTTTCTTGTTCTCGGGACTGAACTCGAAGGGTATGTTGGGATTATCCTCGGGTGTGTCGCGATGCACGAACAGATTGTCGCTGCGCTGAGCACTGCTGGTGGCAATAGCGCGCAGGCTGACGCGCTGCAATTACAATAATGTTATTGTTTGTTGTGCAAAAATAATTACATAACTTGTCGCTAGTAAATGGGATTTGCATGCCTGCACTGCCAGTGCATTGGACAATGGATTACTTACTGCAGCGGCCAGCGTCTTGGCGGCACAATTCGAGAGCATTATATGCGCTTTCTAGCCAAATAACAATATAAAAACTTGAATTAAATTGGAAGTGTCGGTGCCACAGCCAGTGTCACAAACGATTTCGATTGCTCCGATCAGCTGGAGTTGCCAGTGTTGATAATGGCTATTGTTACACAAAGTAACCAGAAACCAGAACTCACGATAACACTCGTATAAATAGCGATATATTTGGCGTACTATTTAAACACAAAAATTTTTTGTTGTTATATAAATTGTTTGATCAACAATAATTACAATTATCTGCATGTTATCTTAAAAAATTTGATATATATGCCAAACATATGCGTGGGCTTTGAATAATCAATACGTATTCTTATTGGATATTGTTACGTTACGAAATCCAAATAGATTACGATAACAATCGCTTCAATAACGATACATTTGCGGTGCACTACTTAAACACACGTAAAAAAAAATATATATTCAAAATATATCTTTATAAGAGTAAAATAAAAGTTGTATATTTACTAAATATTTTCGTGGTTTTTAATATTCCAATACATATTTATTTACATGTTACGATTCAATTGTTAAATTGAATTTTAAATGCATGTTATTTAATTAGATATATACAGAAATGCTTTAGTATCACGCATTCTGCTCATAGTTTTCAGTTTTCATGTCGTTCAGGCCAAGCTCCTCGTTGTCCTCGTAGCTGCGCTCATATTTTTCCACAATGAGCTTAGCATCCGGCTCATCGTTGTCCGTGAGCGATTGAACATAGGTATTACCGGCCGGATCCTGAAGTACAAGTGTGATGACGTGCTCCAATTTGAGGACCTTATCGAAAGTGGTTAGGAAGCGCTCCAGTTGATTTCTGGATGGATCATCCGCAGAGTCGTGAAACAATGTGCCATCCAGTTGCTCCCGCATGGCCACCAGCAGACCCTCGACGGTAGTAAAACGTCCGCAGAGCGCATTAGGACCGACGTCCAAGTCCAGTTCTGGTATGGACAAGCTGCAAGTTTCCGATTTGAGGACGTCGCGCGTCAGATCCTCTTTGCTTTCGATGCGTACCTTAAAGCGCACGCCCTCCGGCTCAATGCCGCCGCCGGACTTCACCTCGTTCGTTTTGTGGCCGCATTTTGAGCAGACGGTGGCCATGATGACCACCTCCTTGAAGTGCGGTATGTTGGTCAGCTTCATGTTCGTCTCGCACTGCGCATGGCAGTTGGGACAGTTCGTGACGAACTGCAGCACTTCGCCATGCAGATTCTCTATGGGCCACGCGCCCTCTTCAATGGGCTTCAATAGATTCTGATCCTCATGGTTTTGCTCATAGAGACCTGGAGGGCAGGGCAGGTATAAATGTTAGACATGGAATGGATTCATTTGGTTCTCGCACTCACCGAGTTGTTCGTTTTGCGCTGATGTCCGCGTAAAGTGGCTCGTTTTCAGCTGTGGATCGCTGGCGGGCGCCAGAAAATTCTCAATGAAACTGTTGCCAGAGATATCCTCGAGTAGCACATGGAATGGTGTTTGTACCAGCTTCAGCTGACGCAATCGATCGATGTAGGCATCAATGGACTCGGCCTCCGCAGGATGATCGATGCGCCGTTTCTCCTGATCCTGCGACAGGCCCGATATCGTGCGCTCAATGATGCCCTCAATGGTGGTCACCTCGCCCTTTTGCGATTGGACGGGTATCTCCAGCTCCACTTCCGGTATGGTGATACTGGAATAGTCCGATCGCACAACACGACGATTCAGATCGGATTCCTTCTGCACACTCAGTTCGATGCGTACTCCATGCTTTTGGATCTCGGACGCCGATTGCAATTCGTTGTTCGTGTGGCCACAGTGGTCACATTTGAAGGACATCAGCACAACCTCCCGGAAGAAGGGTATTTTCGTTGGCAGCAGCCGGGTGACGCCATTCTTAAAGCAGTTCATGCAGGCCGATTCGATCTCGACCAATTCCACTGTCTGCTCGGCGTTAATGTCTTTGAAGATGGGCTCATGTGGCGGTGCTGCTGCCGGATCGATCTTCTCGGCACTCTCGGCCGCTATGGTTGTGTTTGCCCCAGTGGACATATTTTATCTAAATAATTTTGCTGCTCGTAAGAAACCTAAATAAATAAAGCTATGCCGCTCTAACAACGTGTAGCCAGTGCACTAGAGGGTTCTAGAGACCTCCTTTTAGTGTTGGCTAATGCTGGTTAGCTATCATAAGATACTTCGCGTATTCGTTACTTATCACAGCTTTCATACAGTTACAAAATTAATATTTTGTAACAAATGCCATGTTTATTTTTAAATTTATGTTAATCTAAGTTTAATGTTATATTTAACAAATTTAATTTTGTAAGATTCCTGAGAAATTCTATTTTGGCGATCTGCCAAGTATAAATAATATGCGACAATTATAGTGTCATTTGCGCTTCAAAAGAGATGGAGAACAATAAAAAATGGATTTTAGTTAATTTATAAATTGAATTTAGTCCTCATTATTACATTTCTAATCTATTTAATTTCTATTTATTTGAAAATTTATATATTCCAATTTGAATCTTTATCGGGTATCCACTGAGTTCGAATTGCACATTAATAAAGATGATAAAACTATCGCGTGACTATCATGCAGCCATTTTCATCGCTGCGATAGGACATATGTATTTCATCACTAACCGCGAGAACCAGCAGCAGCGGCGGCCAGCAGTGCTGTGTGTGTGTGTGCGTGTGTGCGCGACGAAAAAGTATAAATCGTAACAAGCAGAAGAAAAAAACGTGTGAAAATTTAAAGAAAGGTATCGCAATCAAGTAATTAAATTGTCAATTATATTGCTAATACTGCACACAACGCGAAGTTCCCTTAAGGACTTTCTGTGCATGCGTTTGTGCTGTGCATGTGTGCGTGTGTATGTGTATGTGTATTTTGTGCGACCAGCAGCACCTCGGCGGTGAAGTGAAAATTTTGCGTTCAAGGACAACAGAACGACAGTGCGCACAGCTGCAAGTGTGTACTACTGTGTGGGATGTCCCCCTCCCTACCCCATTTTCTATGTCCACTATTAGAACTCTCGATATGGTGCTCCTCGGCACGTCAAGACACTCGCTCAATTGCCCAGGCTCCCGAACAATATACAAACACACATACATACACAAGAATGTATGTATGTCTGTATGTAGAAAAGTACCGACTTTTAAAAGAGCGGGCGCGTTTTTTTCCATTCAGTTATTCTGTTGCAAAGCATACTTAGTGTTTAATTGCAATTCAACAACAGAGAGTACTGGTGTCCAGGCTATAGAAGATCTAATGTACACTAAAGCCAGTTTAAAATAGAATATTTCACATTATTAAAAGAAATTTAATTTTCAAAGAACCCTACATATATGTATGTGTGTGTTTTGGGGTTGCCAATGTGTTTTTTTTTTTGTCGCCCTGAACGAGCATGCGCATACCAATACATGTGCTCTCTTGCTCTCTCTCATAGGGGCAGAACACATGGGTCGTGCTGCACTGAAAATAACTGTCGCAAATAAGAGAGACACAATCGTACAGTGAGAATGAACGATTGAGAGACAAGTACGTAAAAATACGAAAAATGCCAGAATATGCGAAAAAAAGGGAAAAACAACAGCTGCGCAGATTCGACGAAAGTCGTTAGATAGTGTGGGTCGGGGGAGTGCATATCTGGCCGATGCCCATTTCCAATTGCACGGGGCGCATAGACGCGTAGTCGACAGTCGTGCACAGATTCTCGTAAACAAAACGCTCTAAATTTGCGTACCACGTGTGTAGTCTGAGTGCGTGTATAAATATATGTGTAGATATATGTACATATATACACACATATATGTATATATATATATTTATTTATTTATTTGTGTGTGTCTGCCGGAGTCTATAAATGTATATATGTACATTGATGCAATTGTTTCATGCAGCTGATTTGTTGTTGTGGTTGGTTTATTACCGTTTCGCTGTTGTTTTTTCCCTCCTGTATTTCGAGGGCTACTAATCAACATTTAAATTTGCGACACATCCGCTGCGGTTATTACTAAAAAAAATATATACATATATATATTTATATATATAAACCGTTAGAGCCCGCGTACCAATATATGTGCACATAAATAATTGAATATATATATTAAATATATACCTTATATATATTAAAAGACAGATTTCTGTAGGCATGCGTTTGCCTTGTTTTTCTTGTCCAAGGACCCTTGGCATAGTGTCCTTGCATCAAGCAATATAAAAGGGCGAAAATCAAAGTTGAATTTATTGCAAACGGCATTGACTTCACTTCTACATACATATGTACAGATACATGTACTTATTTGGATGTGTGTGTGTGTGTGTGTGTGTGTGTGTGTGTGTGTGTGTGTGTGTGTGTGTTCGTGTTCGTGTTCGTGTATGCACACGTACATAGATGTTGTGCTGCAGCAGCGTAAACGCAGGCGCTTGCGCCGACTGAGCGACTCGCAATTTCTACGAGTACATGCGAAATATATATATACACACACACACGTGTATACGTGCATATGTATATCAATGGGCACGTGCATAAAGAATCGATTTGCTTCTTTACTAAAACTTGTAGTTAGCTGCGATAATTACTATCGCGATCGAATGTTAGCGATGACAAATTGAAGATCGGCTCGTGCTACTGGCAGAAGTGATAGATGAAAGTATATAAAGATGCTTTGTCTGTAAGCATAATTGAGAATGGTTTTTTTTTTATGTGTTCATATTAAAGATCTGGCAACTATGCGAGGATAATTTCGTGTAGACAGCAATATAAACTTAAAATAAATTGTAAATACAATTTGCAATTAAATAGAAATAAAATTTAAAATGAAATGAAAATTAATATTAATTTAAAATTAAAACTATAACAAAATGAATAAAAATTAAAATATATAAACAAAATTGAATATAAAACAATATTAAAATCAACTGTTTGCACTTTTTTTAAATGAAAGTAAATAAATAAAGCCATACAAATATGCGAAATCGTCGTGTATATTAATAGACAACAACAAATCTGCTCTTATCTTAATGTGTTAATTTAAACATTCATTTTTATACACAAACATTCAGCTAAACTCTCAAAAGACACAGGCAAAGCATCGTCTCTGCGTGATGGAGAGAGAGGGAGATGGAGGGAGTTGCTAAATACCGTATCGTTTACTGTTAGCTATTCCCTAAAGTATGCATTATTATGCACTGTTAGGTAGCAGCTGTGCAGCTGTGTTGCATAAGCTACAGGAGTATTAGCATTTGCAGCATTATCTGCTGCTCCTTGAGCTTGAGCATACACCCTTTTTGACATTTTACCGTTTGACTGATTGACTGAGAGAAACAGTTAATCATTTACTTTACTGCCAACACTTGAGTTTGTTTCTCGTTAAGTTTTATTCTCTCGTTCGAAACTTAGGCGTGTCACCGTTTGTTTGTTTTTATTTTTTGTTATTTTTTTTATGTTTTTTTCTACGTTAGCTCGCGGTTCGGGTAGTTAGTACTTGGCATTCGCAGATATCTTTGGTAGCTTATTAATAATTGACTAAGGCTTTGCACTTTTGCATAAATAACCAATAACCAGTAACAGCTAATTGTTCGTGTGCATGATAGCATAATTCTTTTGTATATTTATAAAATTTGACTAATTCACCCTACGTTTTCCATTCCTTGCGGTATATTTATATTGTGCAGAACGACGCTGTTATCCTTCGTCTATCTGTCGTCGTCGTCGTCGTCGTCGTCGTCATCATCGTCGTCGTCGTCGTTTCGTCATCGTTCTCGTCGCAACACAGCAGCAACAAATTGATACAATAGCAGCACGCAGTTCCATTGCATTAACGGTACCTATATAACGGATCAACACCAGAAGTGAGAGCCAACTAGAAAAGAGGAGCAGCAGAACAGCAATTCAAGAGGCTTACAAAATGCAGACGCATAAAAAGTAAAAGGAGCAGAGAGCAAGTCAAGCAAAAACATAACGAAACAGAGTTTGTGTGTTTGTGTGCGTGCTCCAGCGAGAGTGCCTGTGTGTGTGCCAGTGTTCGTGTTTGTGAGTACAGCAGCTAGCAGAGAGCACACGCTCCCACACTTATTTTCCCATTCTCTCGCTAACGCCTACCTGACTGACTGTCTGCGTTGGTGTACGTGTGCCTGTGTGAGTGTGTATTAGTGCAGCAGTAGCGGAAGAGATTCAAAAATCGACTGTCCACTTACATCCAATTGTGTGCAATTGGCATGGCTGCAAGGAGTGCGAGCGAACAACAATAGCGGCCACATTTAGGATATGCAGCTATAAGAGAAGATTGATAGTTAAGTAAGCGTAAAGGACTTGAAACCAAAAATTACAACAACAGCAACAGTAACAAACAAACAAACAAACTTTAGCAAGGCATACAACACGCATCCATATATATACATAGAACAAATTGCAAGCTAAAGGAAACAGACAGCAACAGAGATAGAGACAGAAAGAGAAAGAAAAAGAAAGTGAGAGAAAACGAGCGAAACAGAACTCTGCCCACCCACTCACAATTGAGCAAGGAAAGGAATACAAATTAAACGAACAATTAATTAACAAGTTGCTGGCAACATGAGCACACTGCTGGAAGAGCTGGGCCAATCACTGGCACCGGCGTCAATTGATGAACAGCAGCAGCAACAACAGCAGCAGCGCACCGTGATGAGTACAACACTTTGCGAGGATTCGAATTCATCATCGGTGCTGGAAGACATCGATGTGAGCAATACGAGCAGCAGCAGCAGCACCAGCAGCAGCAGCAGCAGTAGCAGCAGCAGTGCTAGCAGCAACAGCAGCAGCTGCAGCAATGGCATTGGAACGGACACCGACACCGGCAAGGGTAGCAGCACAGTTGGCAGCATTGATACGACACGCGTCAGCTCGTCCAGCATTGGATCGGCTGCATCGATAACATCATCGATATCAACGACCGCACCATCCACCTCCAATTCATCGGGCCTGGGTCTGGTGGTCGATGTGGATAGCAATATTGGCAGCAGCCAGGAGCTGAGCCATGGCTATGAATCGAAGAGCGTCACCGAGCTTGATTCCCTGGAGGATACGTGCGGTTCCATGCTCAAAGATGCCGACAAGAACTGCATGCTATGCAGGTGAGTTTCTAGCTAACAAATTTTAATATTTGCCTATTAGTTAATATCCATAAAAAGGCTACAAAAGGCAATAATCGACTGTCAGCAATCGATTACTAAAATCTATAATTATTTATTTTAAAAATTATTTTAAATATCGATAGAAATTATGTTTTTGCTCAAAGCTTTAACTGACGTCAATTTATAGCTAGATTTATGTATATTTATATCCATAAAAAAGCATAGACTTATCGATGCCTAGAAGATATTGATATAGGCTTTAATAGCCAGACAGTCCTATGTCTTAAATGAGCACTAATAATTGTAGATAACTTGTTTTTATCGATAACATTGATGCCAATATCGAATATGTTGCTAAGAGCTTTAATGTGCATCAAATAGTCAGATTTTAATTTATTATATAGTCTAATGTATAATATATTTAAGCAACTTAATTTATCGATATTATCGATGGCAACAATTGAATTGAAATGTAATTTTTAAAAATGATTTCTTATCATTTGTAGCTCGCGTTTGGTTATGCCGCGCATTTTATCCTGTCTACATGTTTATTGCGAGGATTGCTTGGTGAATTTGCTACGCAGCAAGGAGGCCGCATCGGCTAGTTCACCGGCCACATCTCTATCGTCGGCGGCTAGCTGCTCATCGGCTTCGTTTGATGGCAGCGAGAATCAGCAGCGATTGCATTCGGTGCTGGAGTGTCCCGTTTGCAAGCAACTAACCCATCTGGGCAACAAGGGCGTCAGGGGCCTGACCATGGACTATATTGTGACAAATACACTGGATCTCTCCAATTTGGAGTCGGAGCATATACCGTGCACGTCCTGCAAGAGCAAGGAGGAGGCCATATCACGTTGCAATGATTGCGCCAACTTCTTGTGCAACGGCTGCGACAATGCGCACAAGTATATGCGCTGCTTCGAAAATCATCAGGTGGTGCGCATCGAGGATCTGCAGAAGAATGTGCAGAACGACAAGCTGATCATACACAAGCCAATCTGTTGCCGTCAGCACATCAATGAGAATCTCAAATACTATTGCTTCACGTGCCAGGTGCCCACCTGCAATGATTGTCTGCTGGGCGATCACAAGGGCAACGATCATCACTATGAGACCGCTCTGGTTGCCGAGCAAACAGTTCGGGCTGATTTCGAGCAAACCCTGACGGAGACCATGAAGAAGGCACAATATTGCAACGATGCTGGTGGCAATCTGAGCAGTGCCCTAACCGAACTCCAATCGCAGCACGACAATGTGCGACAACAGATCGATGATGCGTACAAGAGCTATAAGCGTATTCTCGAGGTCATTCGCGATCAGATGCTCACCGATCTGAGTCGCTTGCACTCGGAGCGTGAACTTAAGATTATGGATCTGATGCAGAGCCTTGAGAATAACATGGGCCGCTTGCAGCATGCTTCCCAGTTTGGTCAACGGGCCATCGAGAAGGCCAACGCAATAGAATTCCTATTGCTGAAGCCAGTGATCAGTGCTCAGTGCGCCAATCTCATCGAACAGACGCCCCAGAGTGATGTCAACTATCAATTGCAATTCGATTGCATGCCCGAGAAGTTTGAGCGTTTCGCACGCGAAATGTTTGGTAAATTTCGTACCGAATCAACGAAATGTTCGAATGCAGCCGGAACTGCAATGTCCGAGGTGACTGCGTCGCCGATGGCTACACCCAAGCAGCACACGCCGCCACCAGCTAACTTGGCGCCCGGCTGTCATGGCGTGGGCATGTTGCCGCCTGGCGCGCGTAGCTTGGCCGGCGTTGGCAGCAGCTCCGTCAACAACAGCTCGGTCCAGGGACGCTTGAGCTCAGCAGCTGTCTTTAGTCCCATCTCGCTGCCATCATCGTTGCAGAGCTCCTTCGATGGCGACACCTCGGTCATGACCAACTTTTCCATGATGAGCACGCTGCCGCCAGATTCGCCGCCGCAGCTGCAGCAGCAACAGCAGCAGGCGCTGCAACAAGCGCAACAGCAGCAACAGCAACAGCAGCAGCAGCAAAAGCAGCAGCAACAGCAACAATCATTGCATCAACAGCCACAGTCGCTGCCCGTGACCCAACAAATATCGCAGATGGTAACGCCCCAGGGCATTGTCCAGGTACAGCAACCTTCTGGACATGTCAATATCAATGCTGGAGCAAATAATAGCGCTGTCGGCATGGGCCTGGGTGCTCTCAATGGCCTGGGCATGAATGCTGGCGGTCCAACACCTCCGTTCAGCATGCTTGAATACAATCTCTCACGATTGGCCAGTCTCAACGAGAGCATACCGGACGCCATGAACGATACTTTGGGTGTGGGCAGCTCTAACGCGGTATCTGTTGCTGCCACATCCGGCGCCGCCGGCGGCGCTGCATCCCATCATCAGCAGGGCGTCATTCCTGCATCTGGCGTTACGCCCACTCAGCCCATAACTCTGGCCGACATTCTGTCCGGCGACCAGCGCGCCCTCAACAATCTGCAAGCTCTGGCTAAATTGGGACTCAACAACAATGGTGAGTAATGGCGCGCTCTACGAAATTGTTAGCTCTGTTCGATTGCCTGCTTCCTACTCTGCACACACACACACATACTCTTAGATTACATAACTTGCAGACAGACCGACAAGTGAAAGATTTTCTTTTAATTTATTTACTTTCATTTTGTGCTGCCTTTCAATCGCATCTCCAAATATTAAGGTTCTCCCGAGTAATTCATTACTTATAGTGAGCTTATTCTCAACCTGAACGTAACTCTATATGCACATATAACTTTCCCTTTCATATATGTATTCCTAGCTTATTATAAACCTAAACGTAACTCAATATATAGACATTTACCTTTTGATATATATAAATTCTTTATATTTATACATTCCTTTCCGACTATCTTTGTTTATCTCAAATGCATTGCTATGTAATTAATATGTTTTGAAATAAGATCTGCTCAAGCTTATATCTAAACTATTAAATTACCTAAATACTACTCTTCTATGCGATTCTCGTGAAATAAATATTAAGTGAATTCTCAGGTTCTACAAATAATTGAATACTAATTTCTTTCACTAATCTCAGTCATGTATTATATTACTGAAGCACACAAACCTGAGCGTATATATGTATATATATCTGTCTCTTTCATATATATAGACTTTATATTTATCTTGTCAGCATTAACTACATTTAAATTATTCCTATTAACACTAACACCCTTCTATGTGATTTTCATCAGAGTTGTCTGCAGTGTTAGAAGCTTTGAGGCATTCTAAAAGAACTTTTAATTTCCTTATATATTTTATTTTATTATTTTTATTTTGGCAAATTTTAAGTTATTTTTATTTCTTTTTACAACACTCAACTCCACACTACCAACAACAACAACAACACCACCACCTCTACTACCACAACTACCAACAACATCAACAACTCCAACACTCCCAACAACACTATCCTACACACAGATGAGCAACACGATTTGTTGTCGTCGAACGGAAGCTCAACGTGCCTTGATTATATTTTAACAGATTTCTGCATGCCAGCAGCCACATCACCAAATCTACAAACTTTGACTCCAATCGTTGGTGGTGTCGAGGAGATGAGCCTTAACAATTTCCATGCTGTGGCTCAGCCCGGCACCACCAGCGTTGTGACTGGCCGCAATAAGGCCACACCCATGCAGATACGCTGTAAATTTGGTTCGCTGGGCACGGCCAAGGGACAATTCAATTCGCCGCACGGCTTTTGTTTGGGCGTCGATGAGGAGATCATTGTCGCCGATACGAACAATCATCGTATCGAGGTCTTTGACAAAATGGGCGCCCTCAAGTTTCAATTTGGCGTCGCTGGCAAAGAGGAGGGCCAACTCTGGTATCCACGCAAGGTGGCCGTCATGCACAACAATGGCAAATTCGTGGTCTGTGATCGTGGCAACGAGCGCTCGCGTATGCAGATCTTCTCCAAATGCGGTCACTTTATGCGCAAAATTGCAATTAGGTGAGTGATGAGCAACATCTATATATATATATATATATATATATATATAGTTCTATGTGCTAATTGTGTGGTCTTTGCAGATATATTGATATTGTTGCGGGCCTGGCTGTGACCGCCAAGGGACACATTGTGGCCGTCGATAGCGTCTCGCCCACCGTTTTCGTCATCTCCGAGGAGGGCGAATTGGTGCGTTGGTTCGATTGCAGTGACTATATGCGTGAACCCTCCGATATTGCTATACGTGGTAAGTATAGTCTATATAATATAACAGCTGCAATTGTACATTATACTCTCATGTATCAATATATAAATATATCAAATTATATTCTCGTTTGCAGACAATGATTTTTATGTGTGCGACTTTAAAGGACATTGCGTGGCCGTTTTCCAAGAGGACGGCACTTTCCTTTATCGCATTGGCAATGAGAAGGTCACCTGCTTTCCCAATGGCATTGACATATCCAACGCTGGCGATGTACTCATCGGTGATTCACACGGAAATCGCTTCCATGTGGCCTGTTACTCACGGGATGGCGTACTGCAATCCGAATTTGAGTGCCCACATGTCAAGGTTTGCATATGAAATACGATTTCCGTGTATTTGAATATAGCTGTTGCTTGCATTCGAGTATAGCGAGTATATATATATTCGAGTGTAGGGTAATGGCGTTTGATGCGTGTGTAAATAGATAATAGGCAACTTGTATACTAGATTCTTTAGAATTTCTATTTGTTTGTATGCATGCATTATTAATTAAATTGTTGTTCATTGTGTAGGTTTCACGTTGCTGCGGCCTGAAAATCACTTCTGAGGGCTATGTCGTAACGCTGGCCAAGAACAATCATCATGTTCTCGTCTTGAATACCTTGTATGTTCACTGATTGCAAATCAAAGCGCGCAACAATCGTCCATCTGTCGATCTGATCAAATACAACTATAAATACTCGTCAGGCAAGATTTACGGATGTCGTAGGCAGCAACAGCATTACCAACAACTTGAGCATAGGAAACAACAAAAACAACAGCAGCAGCACCAATCAACAAGCAACATCAATAACATATTCAACAGCAACAGGAAAAACAATAACAACAACAACAGCAGCAACAACAATAGGAACAATTACAACCGAAACGACATGGAGCAGCATAGCAGCAATCCGATTCGAGCTAAGCCGCCGCCGCCTTCCATATAAATAAGCTTGAAATAAGGGCCAAATCCCAGTACCGTTAAGTCAACAACAATGCAACACAAAATATGAGGGCAAGACGGGCGAAAAATCTCGAATCTCGAAAACACGTTTTAAGCGAAAATGTTGTCAATGTACAACAGCAACAAGCAACAACAAAATGCAACAATACTATTTTTGATCTCTAATTTAATAGCAACATATTAAAAGATAAAGAAAAATACTAAAAAAAAAAAACCTAAAACCTAAAATCTAAAACGATTAGCGCTACTAAAACAACAAATAATTAACAAACATCTATATAAATCTATAACAAGAAACAAACTTTACTTAGAGTGTAGAGTGACGAAAACAAAAAATGTGGAAGAAAACTTAACATATTTTTCACCACGTTTAAGCAAAGCTCTTATTTAGTTTTCGTTCCGTTTCTTTTTGAAATATATTCTTGTTACAACTTTCATACAATACAAAATGACACTCATACAATGCATACACATTAACACAAACAGACAGACACACACACATGCTCACACACCACTTCATGTTACTTATTATCTATGTATAGAGAGGCATACATATGTATTGTTATATCGACGAATTAGCTTTTTTGTGCAAAACCCCTTCCAGAATCTTTTTTCGACAACAGAAAACAACATACAAAAAAATGAAAAAGAGAAAAAAAAAACAAATACCAAAACAAACACGCATATATTTTACATACAATATATATACACACAAGTCATATATATATATATATATATATATATATATATATGTATATGTATATATTCATATACATATTTGTGAAACGTGCGCTTTTTGTGCACATTTCCAAAGTGGACAGGAAAAACCAGGCAATAATTAACAGCATCAAGAACAACAACAACATCTAAACATTATGTACAACTAACGTATATTTCCAATTTTAACAACTACAAAAACAAAACAAAACAACAAAAAAAACGGAAGAGACACGTGTTTAGGTTTTTCCTTACTGCTGCTTATATAAGGTGATATTTATTTATATATATATATATATACATATGTGTATGAATATATATATAATATATATATGTATATGTATTTATTTAACAAAACAAAAATATCTTACAACTGACATACATATATGTGAAATCCTACGACTATATGACTTTGCCATATATATATATAAATATATATATATGCTGATTTTTGTCGCTGTATGAATTATATGCAGTTTGAATAGAAACACAAACATTAGTATACATTCTACGTGTGTGTGTGTGTGTATGACTTTGATGTGTGTGTGTGTGTGTGTGTGTGTGTGTATGTGTGTGTGTATGTGTGTGTATGTGTGTGTGTGAGAGATATATGTTCTCATTGTCACGTTTGTGAGCGAGTTAGTAATAAAAAGTAACAAAGCAAGCAAACAAACAACATACAAACTAAATGTAAGCTAACAAACCAAAATGCAAACAACAACATAAAAATAATAACAAAAATAACAAATCAAATCAACAAAGGCATCAAATTTGCAATGCATTAGGCCAACCAACTAAGTAAACGAAATCAACACTAAAACGAGAGACAAACAACAACAACAACAACAAGTAACATGAAAAAGAAAACCAAAAGATTACAAAACTATTGTTAAGTTCTATATATATATTTACAATGTTAAAATGATATTCCTCTTGCTTATATACATACAAGAAAACAAAAAACAAACATACATATATACGTGTGCATATGCCCACACATACACAACATATATATATATATATAAGTATATATATTTATATACTGTATACAAAATAATATATATATGTATGTATATTTGGTATTTATGTAAAGTAAGGACTCTTCTAGTAGCACATATTGGGGCATGTGCCATTTCTTTCCCGTTGTAATACAATATATAAGGCTGGTTTACTCCCAAGACATTATTATTTTTTAAACAAAAGAATAACACACTATTTTTATTATTATAATTATAATTATATTATTACGATTAATGATGTGAATATTTTGACTTTGTTGTTCTTTATTCTTTACGATGACAAAATAATTCTTTGTGAATTTTATATTATTATTATTATTATATTATTATTATTATAATTATAATTATTACTATTAATATTACTATTACTATTATTATTATGTAAATTGCAATTTATTTTTGACTATGTTTTAAGCGAAAATCAATTCTAGAAAAGATCATAACAAATTATGATTAATTCTAATCTAAGAGCGAAGCAACTTATTTTTATTTTGTATAAGCTGTAACAAACCAACAAACACTACACTCACACACACACACACACACACACACACACTCACACACACACTCACACACACACATTTTATTATATACAACACACACACACAGAGAGAGAGATACACATACACACATATATATGTACATATATATATATATATACAAAACTTATCGAAAGTGAATTTTTTGCATAATGTATTTGTGTGTGTTAACCAATTAATGGATTTAACATTATATTAATTTAATTCTATATATGAAAAAAAAAAACAGCAACACAAAAATGAACCTGTTTAGTGATTCGTTGAATTTGAATGTGTTTCATATTAATTTAATTTCTAATCTTGTCATTTATTTAATACTAGTTAAACGTATATGTTATATGGAATATATATATATGTATATTATATATATATCTGCACATTGATTTTTCCTTAAAACAAATAACCAACAAGATTTCTAAATAATTTTAATTATGTACTTTTCATTCGCTGTAAGCTAAAAAAAAAAACAAAAACAAATTGTCGAAACAGTTTATGCTTATATTTGTATTTGCTTAATTTTTATTGTTTCTCATATCTTTGACTTTGTAATTTTTTCGTTTGTTGCAACTACGTGTGAGGCTACACCAATTAATATATATGTATATGTACATATATATATATATTGATATTGATATACTATGTAAAACTAAGAACTATCTAGCTCTAGCTAAGCATAAACAAAAATTAAGCTAAACTAAACTAAAACTAATTGCATAAGTTTGTGAAACGCTTTTAATTGTCTTATGATTAATTTTATTTTGTATCCTTTTGTTGTTGTACAACTGAAAAATACGGAAATCTTTAAAGCAACACACAAACATCAGATTCTATGATTTGATGAATTTCTATTTACCTTTGTTTAATTAGTTAAGCTACTAAAGAATCACTTCAATGAATGAAATGCAGACGAACAGGTAGAAACCTCCTCCTCCCAAAGTTGTTGTCGAACTAATGAGAAAATCGATATAAAGAAGACGAAGAAGAAGAAAAGAAGAAGACGAAAATCGATATAATGTATGAAGAGTTGAAGAGAAATGCAATTTTTGTGAACAATTTGGCTGTTGAAATATAATTTTAATTTTTATATTCGTAAATACGTTATGATGATTTTAGTTTACACTAATTCAATTAAGCTTATATCATGTTATATTGTGTACAATAATTTTGTTTTAATATTTAGATCTAGACCGCAAACCTCCTCCTCCTCCCCCCCTTCCCCCCATTGTCCACGGCCCTGCCACAATACAAATAATAATTGAAATATGCTTAGTGAATTTACATAGATTTCTTATGCAACAAAAAGCAAACTAAATGAATGAACAAGTATTAAGTAAACAATACTACAAATCTAGCAAATGCAGAAAACAACAACTTAAACAACAAACAACAAGAACAACATAAACATAAACAACAACACAAATGTGAAAAATGCCAAATTTTGTTAACTTTCTTTTCTCATTTGCGCCTTAAATAGTCAAACGAAAATTCTGTGAGCAAACAAAACAAACTCTTAAAGTTGTTATATATATATGAATATATATGTATATATACATATATATATATAAACGTTTTTGAAACTACAAACTACTTATTTCAAAAACGCCTTTTTACACTTTGTTTCTAGTTATTACGAAAAAGCCTTCAAAAAGAAGAAAAAAAATGAAATGTAATTCCACACGCTTTTATTTATAATATTTACAAACTTTTTTTTTTTTTTTAATTTTTAGTTCGGAAAGAAAGCAAAATAGCAAAAAAAAAAAAAAAGAAAAAAAAATACTTTTGTTTCAAACAAAAATAAAACTTTTTTTTAGGTTTAAAAAAAAAAATATATATATTAAAAAAAACAAAAGTAAAAAATGAAAAATCCAAAACAAATGATATTAAGTTAACGAAAACATAATTCTTATGCTAAACTCTTAACTGTTTCAAAATGAAAACTATAGAAAATTGAAAGAAACAAAAAAACATACACACACACACACACACACACACACACACATACACACACAAATAAACGTTAACTAATTGATTTCCTATTGCATACAAATTTATGAAAAAATGTGCTTAAGTTTAAATCAAATTTACAATTTAGTTGAGATTATGAACTAAAAGAAACTTTTTACATAACATATATGTATAACGGTTAGCAAAAATATATGTATGTATAAATCAATGCATATATATATGTACATACGTCTTTAAGTTTAGCCAATGGCAAAGGCAGGCGGCAGAGTTGGTTGGCCATTGGGCGTGGCACTGGACGAACAAGTCAAGAACAGAAACAAACACATACTTATGCAACACAAGAGAAACTTAGGCCAGAGCAACTAGTCACGTATGGGACGCAGCTTAACGTATAACGTAAGAGTACGATGAACATCACGTAATGGACGGACAGCCATGGCAGCCGTGGCGTAAGAGTACAGCAAACATCACGCAACAGACACGAGAAATGCTGACGTAATGAAATAAGCGTCACATTGATCGAACGACGTAACAACTTAAGAGTAATGGCAAAACTGACGTTACCTAACGCACAGACGCCCCAAACCACGTTATTATTATTATTATTTTTGTTTTTTGTGGAGCCAACTCCGCCAGCTTCGGTGCCAACAACAATTTTTGAGGCCGTTCTTTTGTGGCTAAGCTGCAAAATAAAAATAAAAAATAAATTAAATTAAATTATATATAAAAGAAAACAATACAAAAAGCAATTCAAAAGAAACGAAAAGTGAACTAAGAAAAGGCATATTTTATTATTATATTTTTATTTAATAATTACGATAAAAAAAAAAAAAAAACAAACGAAACTTTGTACAATGTGAGCAGAGAGAACGCTTTCCACCTATTTTTGGTTTATTATTCATGTACTTTATTGTGTTATATACTTTATAAAATTTTGTGTTAATCGACTACTCAAGTAAACAAATATAATCTAACTATACACACATTTGCATACATATATATGTGTATGTGTATGTATGTATGTACACGCAGATGTATGTTTAGATACATTCGATGTACGACACTCAATAAGTCCTCAGTCACTTTTATTTTTTAATTATGTAATTTGCTTTTGAAACATTTTCAATTGGCAAACAAACAAGACACCAAATAAATGAAATATTAAAATTAAAATTGAAAACTTATGTAAAAAATTAAAAAAAAAAAAAAAAAATGAATAAAAAATAAAATATTTTACTGAATAGATGAAAATTTATGAAGACGAAGGAAAAAACATTGTAATTCATATTTGATGAAGAAATTTCGAAGATGCTGCCAAAGATTTTTTTTCTGTTTTCTTTTTTATTTAAATATACACTGAAAAAAAAAAAACCCAAAACAAAATGAATGAAGAAGTGAAATGAAAGCAACCACAATTATTATTATTATTATATATATATTTATATATATATGATAAATATGAACTACAACTATTATGTACGACGATAATGAAGCGTATTAACTTTTTGTTTATATACATATATACATATATTATAATCCTATTGATGATGATAACTACAAGCAACTATCTAAACATAATAATAAAATGAAGCATGGAAATGAATTGTGAGAAAAACTTGCGAAATATTTTCGGAAAACTTGCTCAGTTGGCAAATCAACTAAACACACACTCACACATATATACCTTAATGCAAACATATATGCAATACATAAAACTAATCCTCTACTAACAATAACAAATTGTGAACGATAAACGATAAACGATTAACGATTAACGAATGACGAATGACGCTGCGTTTAGCATTTTCCAAATCAAATTTAATATATATATATATATATATATGTATATTTATATATATATTGTTCCTCAATGCGCAAAGTAAAAAAAAAAAGAAAATATTTGCAATTGAATGTTAGCTTCAATGTGAATGATTGAAATGGATTTGGTTGAACGTGAAGAACGTTGAATTAGATTATTGAAAACACAAGAGCATATAAACCACTATACATATACGATATACATATGGAATCAGGAGTAAAGCGAGAAACTCTATATATACATATATATGTGTGTGTTTACATATATAGCATTAGTTGACAGCGACGTCACGTGGATCGAGTCAGGTGCGACTACGCCTCAAAGCGTGGTCTTAGCTTAGTTTCTACTAATACACACACACACATACACCATCAAATGCCTGTGTACACGCGAATAAACATTTTAAATATTCTCTCCATTTACAAAAGAAAAATGTAATGAAATAAAAAATAAAAAAAATTCAAAAAAAAAAAAAACCAAACCAAACAACACCCACCCTAGATCCCAAATGTTTGCCTAGTTGCGTGTCTCATTCTTGTAGATTCATGTCTTATATTGTGCATTTAGTTAAATTTTTTGATCAAACTACAACAACAAACGATGTTAAACAAAATCCAAACGCTTTATACATCAAATTATTTTAATATATATATACATATATATATATATGAAAAAATATTGATAAAAAAAAAACATATATCTATATATACATATATACAACATATACAAAATATTATGTATTTTATTTGAAATTTTTAAATGTATTAGCAAAAAAAAAAAAAAACAAAAAACCAAAGTTGAAATTCTACTAGAAAAAAATATAATTATTAACATATATAAGTATAAACAAAACAAATAAAAAGCACTAAGTGAAGCGAATGCAACATCAATGGATAAAACGTCCCTTTGATAAATTGAAGAAATGGCATGCAGCGATTGGATTGATAACAGAAATGATATACATATATACACATATAATCTATATACATACGTATATATACACACATATATATATATATATAATGTATATATACATTTATATGTATATATTTATATGTCATACAATAATGAGTAAAACAAAAACAATCTAGTGTACGTCAATTTTTTGATGATATTTTTCGCCTTATAGAAAAAAAAGAAGAAAAACAATTTAATAAAAAATAAAATGCAAATGTATAATAATATTCATATAGTTATAAATAATATAATAAAAAAATATATTAAAATTGATGAGAAATCGAATCAAATGGAGCAGTAAAAAAAAAAAAAGAAAATGTAAACCTTAAGGCCCCCATGTGAAGCTTGATTTTGGCCATAAACATAATTATACACACACACACATACATATATGTATATATATACTTGTTTATATGTATATAAAACATTTTTATTTTATTTACTTGGAACTTAACGAGAAGCAATCAATCGAAATCGAAATTTTATGCAGTCAAAGTCAGTCGCAACAAGAAACAATTATTTAATCAAAAAGATTGTATATATATATATGCATGTTTATATATATACGTATATTTAACAAAAATGTTAGCGATAGCGCCGAAAAAACCAAAACTGTTGAACTAAACGTGATTAAGCTAAAATTAGCTAACAAATTGTTTAATCCACGCCACCCGCCCGCCCACTCTATAATAGCATCCAAACATTGCGTTGCCTCTGCCCAGTGGCTGTAAAAGTTCCTCAACAACAATATCAATTATTATTTTTATTTTTTACACTATATATGTACATATATACATTTCGATTTTTAAATCTTTTACACCAAATATATATATATTTTTTTTGTTTTTTTCTTGTTTACAAAATATAGAAAAATGTTAACAAAAAAAGAGTTGTGTTCAGCTTGCAGAAATCTATAATAAAAAAAAATTAAAATAAAATAAAGCAAATTATTATTTCAAGTATGAGTTTATTATTTCACATATACACGTACATACATATATATTTATATATACATATGTGTATTCCTTTTCAGTTATTCGAGTTGCACCTGATAATCTTATGTAAAGTGAAAGGCAAAGAAATGCCGTTGTCGAACTGTGCCAATTGTTGTACTACGTCCTGCTCTGAAGTGCTATAGCTCACTCATATATATAAATATATATATATGTGTATAATGAAAGTTACCAAAAGCAAAACAGATATCAGCATGATATATTATATATTAGAGTTTAGAACCGCTTGGGAACTATATAGAATTTGATATTTTTAAATGTTTGTCTTTTTGATATATCAAGCGAATATTTGTCTAAAAATATAAATGATTTAGCTGCTTTTTACTCTTAGCATAGAAAACATATATATCTAAATATATATATAGACATATTTTTTGCATTTTGCTAGATTTCATATATAACTCTTTCTCTGTCTTAACTCACTATATACGTCTCTAGCACAATAACCAGCTTCGTTTGGCAGCTTATTAAATATTTTTTTCTTTTCATTTTTTTAAACATAAAAATGAATTTTAATAAAAAATAATAATAATAACATAATCTAAAAGGAAAAAAAAACTCTTAGTGAGTTGTTGTGTTACATTTGCGTACATATCAGTGAGAGTTATTAAAGAATTGTTGGCATAGGGTTTATAATGCTAAACAAAAATATTGATGTATAGAAGATCTAACAAAAAATAAGGCGATTACCTATCGATTTATCGAACTGCTCAAATACTTTATTATTTTTAATTTGATTTTCAACAAAATGTATATATACATATATATGTGTGTGCGTGTGTGTAGATATGTAATCATTTACATATACAAAATTTAGTGCCATGATTATTGCAAGGAAAAAAAATCGATATTTATCGATACGTGTTTATTAATGTGCTGTAATAATAATAATACTTAATTGAGTCTCTCTCACTCACTCTCTTTGACACCAACACAACAAAACACAGCAAGTTACATACGTACTTATATACATATATGTGTGTATGTTTAACACATATTAACTAAAATTTATCTAAAGTGCATAAGTAGCCGCAGAGGCAAGACATGTTTAATGCAACCAACTAAAGTTGGCTATACAATTATACAATGAATAAAATGTTATTCAAATTATAGATTAGAGAGATGCCCAGGCTTGGGAATACAAACACACACACATACACAGACACATATGTACGAAAAACGAAGCAATTAGAAAGCTTTTATTTTTCTAGAATTTTAACTGAACACAAAATTAACAGCAAAAAAAAAAAAAATATGAAAAGTAAAGAAAAAAAATCCCAAATGAACGTAGTTAATTATTCGCGAACAGCAAACCAAATAACTAAGCAACTAAAAACTTCCTAATTTCTCTCAGTGTAATAACAAATATAGGAAAAAAATACGTGTGTATATATGTGTATGTATGAGCATAACTCTCAATTAACATACATACGTATATGTATATACATACAATAAATATCTCTGGGTTGTTCGCAAACAAAATATAAACAACAAAGTGTTTACGTGTATGAAAAAGCAAAAGACGTATTCTAGAGCATATTATTAAAGCAGAAGAAATCTACATTAATAAAACTATCAATATACACACAAGTATATACATCATATACTATATATAGTATATGGTACGTATATGTATGCAAAACTACACTGGAAACAATTGCGCATACAAAGCGTAAACTGTGTAGGCAAACATAAAGATAATTGATAATAAAAGAAATACATAAAACAAGACAATTAATATTTAAGATTTGACCAAAAAAAAAAAAAAAAAAAAAAACCACAACAACTAAATGCGCCTTGCAAAGCGATTCTTAAAAAAAAATATTGAAAATAAAATGAGGAAATTAACATTTGGTGGGGGACACTATTTAGATAAGATTATATATATATAATATATATACAATCTTTACACTTCCAAAAACTAAAAAATAATCACCGTTTTGTATGAATTAAGCATAATATCAAGGGTATCCATATATATACCAGTCAGACAACGATGATAAATGATCGTACAATGCGATGGAATGTTATATAGATATATATGCAGCTATGTATATATATTATATATAGCAGCGTATGCTGGTATTCTTAAAGCTAGTCAAATAAACAGCAGCAACAACAGCAACAACAAGCAAAAATACATTTTTAAAGCAAACCAAAATCAAAAAAAAAAAAAAACTACAATTAGTCTTTGGAAAATCCATTTGAATACCATGTACATATATGTATATGTATATGTATGAAAGAAATATAACAAATAACAATTTCCTGTGTTGTCAAAAGGCTTTAAGAACAATTTGTAAATTAGCGTAATTTTTGTTCGTTTGTGTTTTGTGGCTTAATGCAAATTTATATATAGATTTCTAAGCGTGCCTCACATTTTAGACATTCTTTTTAGAGAAAGTAACACACAGCCAGAGGATGAGCATGGGCAAGAGGCGTAGGCGTAGCAAGTGGAAGAAAATTTGGAAACAGACAGACGACAGACAGCAACAATATTTTTGGGCACCAAATATATATATATAATAAAAATTGAAAAAAAAAAAAATACACTTAAGGAAAAAATAAAAACATATTTTAAAGGGCGTAACGGTTTTTCAGCTAGACAAACAAAAACAATACAAATAATTAGAATGTTTTATGAATTATATACAAACTATATATACATGCTACATACATATATACATATTAAGTATATACATACATATATATATGTACTTAGCAAACTACTTACCTAAACATAAGATGTTGATCAATTTTATGTGAGTTATTTATGATGTTGTAAAGTTAAAAACAAAACAAAACAAAAAACCACACAAATCAAATGCAGAATTAATAATATAAAGAGCAAAATATGAATTAAAACTATGAAAATAGAGTTTGTTGTTAAGAGAGAGCAGAAATAGCAAGACGACAAAAAACTTAACGAATTGTTAGGCATTTGAATTATTAATTAAAAACAAAAGTGTGCATTACAATAAAAAAAAAAAAACAAAAAATGGCACAAACTTTAAGAAGAAAATATGCATATGTATATGTATATAACACATGTACTATAACTAGATCTGGGTTACTTTACTTGTATTTATTCTTTTATATATACATAAATATTACATGGATTCTGCATTGTTTTCACTAACAACAACAAAACGTTTAGAACTAAAAAGCTGCCTCAAAAAAAAAACAAGAATAGAAAATGAAAATATGCATTAATAATTTAAAACATACATATATGTCTTATACAAAATTATACATATATATGTATACCATATATATATAATTATATGCAAGGGCATTCAACTAGGTACTTGACAACTAACGAAAAACCAAAACAAAAACAAAAACAAATTCAAGCAACAAATTACAAATTAATATACATTATACAAAGCGAAAAAAAAAAACTCAATGAAGAAAACTAAAATTAATATTAAAATAAATGAGAAAACACATTTTACTGAGCAAGCCAACAAGAAAACAAATGTAAACGATATTTGGGCAGCATTTAGTTTGACAGCGCACTAGGGTTAAGCTTTCGTGTTCCTCAAAGTAACGGCGCTCACGCGCTGTCTCGCTCTCACAGCCGCGCACTCAGCTGCTTTGGTAACTTAACCCTTGTGCGCAAGCAATGCCATTCGACAACCATTTGAATTAATTTATATATATGTATATATTTTTTTTACAATTTTTATTTACGATTTTGTTTTTGAACTAGACAAGAGTATTACGAGTATGAACCATATATGTATATATACATATATATATATACATGTATGCATACACCTATTTACAAGCTACGTACATATACAAAGAAATGATATATACATACATATATATGTATATGTATACTTTAAACAAAATCAAGAAAGAACAACCAACTTATACCATTTTTGCTGACTGTACTCCTTAGGCTTTTTACACCTCTTACCATTTTATTCGCAATGGCAGACTATTTCCGAACTTTGCATGCGACTTAACTCTTTAATCAATCTACATGATATACATGCATATATACATACCAATTAAGTAAGCTCTACATACATACATACATACATATATATATATCTACATATATATAGACATATATATATATTTTACAATTAATCCTAAAAGATCCCTCGCTCTTTGTTTCTCTCATATGATATGATATATTTATTTTTATGTTCCCCTCACCCACATACCAACCTCCCCGCCCCGCCCCACCCCGCCTGTGATAGTGTTAATGTAATATTGTATAACGGTCAAGTGCCGACGCCATTTTTTGCCAATTTATGGCACACATTACCCGGCACACTTAGTCATATTTTCCAAAGCGTTTTTAGATTCAAAATTTTTTCTTTTGGAACCATTATTTAGGTAATTAATTTTTATATTTAAAAAAAAAAAAAAAATTATAAAAATTGAAATCCAGCAAATTTTGAGCAAATGAAAAGGAGGAATATTTTATGGCCATATATTGATGAAGAACAAATGAAATTAGGTTCTTAAATTTCTTTGTTATAGAGCACAGAAATCTTGTCCAATCATAGACAACACACACACACACACACACATACATATATGGGGAACGAACGTTTAACATGACAATATACACAAAGCGAGCTCTGCTAGCAACATATCTGGTTCACATGTTGGAGGAAAACCCTATGAGGCAGGGATGATGCGCTGCAAGCGTGAATTAGTGTGGTTCGATTTGGTTCGGTACGGATCAGTGCAGTTCGTTATAAATTTATGTTAAAGAGAATGACATAGGGATTAAGTTTTGTTTAGGATTCGGCTTAGATTTCAAGAAGTTATTATGATTATTTTTTTAGCTAATCTCGATAACTAACAAACTTTGCCAGATCTCACACATACTCACACACAGAGCATATACCACAAAATTTGAACCAATTAAGTATACAATAAAGCACAACAAAGCATTCTAATGGTAAAAGTACCTTAAAATAAAATATAGTAAAGAAAACAAACAGAAAATTCATGTACACAGAGAGAAAAACATTTTTGGAACTGAAGAAAATCGCGCAGAAATTTTACAAATTTCTTTTGCACTTGCCCCAGCTATAATTCGAATATGATTTTCTACTCGTACCCGTCAGAGGACAATATTTTATTGAATATTGTAAAGGTATATACATATGTATATATATATATATATATGTCTACCCAACTACCTATTGAGCATTATGATTATCGAACTATTCCCAAATTCGGTTTGTATTTTTGCTAATGAGAGCATTTTATTCCAAAATGGTTTCATTTTTATGTGTATACATCTGTGTATATAAATATATGTATCTATCTGTATCTATATCTCTCTATATATGTGTATGCGTCCATACCATTTACAGCAACAGCAACATCTCTAAGCATATTTTTGTACATCACTCGATGAAATGTGTAAAATTGTTAATTACCGCAAAGCAGAGGCGAAAAATGAGAAATTCAAAACAAATTTGTAGAGAACTCGACAAAAATATTTAATAATTGATATACCTAATATACATATATATTTATGTATGTATGTAATAACTAGAATCACATAATTCCATCCACTTTTGATATTTTAAATGATATAATAGTATATATATAAAAACATATATATATATATAGAAATTATATGAAAGTATTTATTAAATTCAAATATTAATTGGGCGAACTTAGCGCAGATAACAAAAAACTCAACTGTTTGCATGTTGTCTTTAAGGAAGCTAAAATGTCATTCCTACCAACAGACAAGCAAACAAACAACAACAATAAAACATATGAACAAGCAACAACAATGAAGAGCAACATTCAACTTTCTTGTGCTTTTGCACTCGAGTGCGTCCTAAGACAGTTTTGGCTCAGTTCGCAAAGAGTTTACTTAGGAAGGACACACACACACACACACACACACACATGTGAACAAATATTTATATATACGTATATATAGTGGCACCAAAAATCCAACTATATTGTCTTATTGTAGTAGTTGAAAAAGGGTTAAAAAAAAACATACATATATATATATTATATGTATATATATTTAATGTAATAATGATATTTACACATCATGAATAGTGTATTACTATAAAAATAACAACAACAAACATTGCTTTAACTATATATTCAGAAAAATATATATACATAATTATACCAATAACAAATATAAAAAAATATATATATAAATTTATTTATATATATATATATATACATGTAAGAGAAATCCAGAAAATGCAACCAAATATTGTAATACAAATCATTAAGAACCTTTTCTAGAATGTTATGTCTTCCCTTTGAATCAATTAAGCTTATATAGTATATATATAAACAGAAAACAACAAAACAGCAATAAGACACATTGAACAAAATCGATTTATCAGAATCTGAAAAATATTTAATGCAAACTGACCAAGCGGAAATAACTATATAGAACAGTGTTGGAAAGCTATGTTTATTTTATTTACTTTTTTATTATTTGATTTTATTTATTGTCTATTACAAGTGGGAGGCACGCAGCAAAGTTAAGTGTAATATTAATCAACAAGCCTCAAAATCCAATTTCCTGATTCGAATCCTGTTTCATAAGAAGAAGAAAAGCAAAGCCACAAATTTATCCAAGTACGATTCATAATATAATTTCGCAGGAACTCATTAACTATTTGAAGAAAAAAAAACGTGAAACTATATATGTTCCAGCATCTGTTAAAGTTAACAATTCGTTTGACCAAGTGGAAAAATATTGAGAGAAAACACCTTGAACGAAAGCAACAAAAAAAAAAACCTATCTGAAAATTGTACTTTATATATGAAACAGATTTATATATATATGCAAACTAAGATGGCTAAAACAAATTGAAAGTTAAATATATATATACATCAATAAATATATATACATATATATATACATACATGCATATATATATATATATATGTATATATATATGTATATAAAAGCAGACTACTCAGTGCAACAGATAAGACTAGAAATTGATTACCTGAACCTTGAGAACAAAGCTTGAGTTTTCTTTTACTTTACAACAAAACAAACAAACAAACAAACAAACAGTAACAGTAAACATACATGCACGATAACACGTTTATCGTTTATCGATAAGTGACAAAATAGTTCAGCAGCTCATACTATAGTTATACAAATGTAGAACCATATGTAGTTTGCTTTACTCATATGACATCCAATAACCAAATTATACTCATTCAATCAGCATAGTTAACACATGATTATTCCTAATTAACTAACGATATCATCGCATCGTTCGATCCACGCTTTTTATAGAGCCCACTTCTTTGAAAAGGTTGTGAATTTCGTAAGCGAACGAATTCGCATACGTTTTAGCTAACCAAGATAGCAGACCAACAATTGACTCGATATACAGACACACACAGCCTCACACACACACACACACACACACACACACACACACACAAACACACTCACTCACTCACACATAATAATTCCTTATTCTTCCAAATGTCATTTTGCAATTAAATATGAAACAATTAAAGGCTCTTGCAATTTTTTTCAATTTCTTCACAGCAACTGCTGAAGTCGTTAAAACTTTTTAGATAAACAAAAATATTTTTTATTTATTATTATTATTATTTATTCTTTTCATTGCAAGAGCATAAACTAATAAACCACAAAACGTGCACAGGCCAACTAAATTTGTGGAATTTATTAAACAAGACGCAGCCTTAATTGTTTGGCAGAGCTAAGAATTGCTAAAAGCTAAGAGGAGACCAGAGAGACTCCAATACGTCAGGGCTTTGACATATTAAAAATAAGTAGCAGAGCATATAAAGAACATAGCAAATAATAGAAACTTAATAATAATAATAACAATCATTTTTATTTTATTTTTTTAAATTTTATTTATTAATTTTTTTGTTGAGCTGAGTTAGGTAAAAATGCGTCAGTCAAGTCGTCACTCTGGTGTCGGACTGCATGACTGCTTGCCAACTAAAAAAAACCTCCTCTTCTAGGGCTCCTCCTTGGAACCAGAAACTATTCCACATTAACCTTCAAGCTGGTGCCCTTGCTCTATCTCTATCTGAGCGTTACGCTCTCTGTGCCTGCATCCAGGTCATACTACTTCCGCCGCAGAACAGTTTTGGCAAAGTCACAGATCTTTTTCCCAGCATCTATGTTGCTGCGCATTTTCTGTACTATTATCTCTACTTTGAGCCTGCCAAGGCGCTTCTCTCTGCTAACCACCTTTCGCAGTCAAAGAAAGTAAAAACAGCAGAATTCGTCAGCTTTCCCTATCTTATTTAGGTACTTTCGTAAGTATCCATGATAATAAATTGGTCATGGATAATAACAATAATAATAATAATAATAATAATAATAACGATAATAATAATAATAATAATAATGATAATAATAATAATAATAATAATAATAATAATAATAATAATAATAATAATAATAATAATAATAATAATAATAATAATAATAATAATAATAATATGATTTTTATGCATTCTCATATTTTTTCAAAGCACTTTTAAAATTAATTATAAATATTTTAATTATTTATGATCTCTCTAGCTCGCTCACAGCTCTTTCGGCAAGCCTCTTATTTAGGTACTTTCAGCCTCAGTTTGAATTGAACTGAATGTCAGTTTAAGAAAAAATAGTAAAATATTATGTTACATTTAAAAATGTTTGTAGTGAAGCAACAATACTTTCAGATTGCATATTAGTATTTAAAAAATACTAATAACTACAATGAAATACATTTCTAGTATGTTATTTGCCTTTCGAATATTTCGCCCGACATCAAAACTTGGGTCTTGGATATGTTTTTAGTATTTGACAAGCCTGCGCAGACATATGGTCAGATAAATTCAAGTTGGTCTGTGTTATGAACCGAGCAATAAGATAGAAAAAGAATCTATATATATATATACACATTACATATATCTATATACTCAGCCGAGTGCCCTCCTTCAATATATTTGAAATATTGACATGTTCCATGAATACTGTAGAAATTAGTTAAGTGATTTGATGTGCTACGGCTATTAACAATATACTACAGAATATATATCTATCTATATATACATATATAACATTTGTACATGTGCATGGGCAGAAACCCGGCTCCATGCATTTTGTAAGTTTAGCACCTAGGAAATAATTCAATCTTGAACATGTCCTAGATAATTTGCTCATTGTGTTTTTTAAGTGTAGCAATTGTGTGTATTTACATATTACAGTTTACAACAACAACAACAACAACAACAAACAAGAACAACAACAACAACAATGTGAGTTTGTCCGTAGCATTTTGAAAGTGTTTTCATATTATTATAAACTGACGACAGGCAGCAACAATTACAGTGAAAATGTGTGTTTCTAGAACAAAATATATATAATCATTGCAATCAGGTACTGAAATCAAAATTTTAATTATACGATTAATAGATATACTATATATAAAAACTAAAAAAAATACCAAACTATATACAACTAATAAGTGTATTATTTTTGTTAAACAAGAAATTCAATGAAATTATATGAAACTAAAAATGAAAATGAAAAGTTAACGAAGAAAACTTAGGATCGTTCTATGGATTGCTCGCTGCGATTTCTTCACAAATTATATAAAACTTGACTAACAAAACATGAAATATGTGAGCATGTCAGATATATATATATCTATCTATAATATATATATATCGTTTACATGGCGCAGAACACACTTTAAGGAGCTCAAATCCCAAATCATATTCAATTAGGCGATATTTGATTAATTTCATATTTTGACTTTATGGTGATACGACATGCTTACAACTACATATATATACATACATATAAAACACTATATATATATTACACTATACACAAACAAACGTTTATAATATATACGTACATCAAATATATATACACATACATATACCAAAAATATTTAAAACAATTAAGCTAGGTAGCTGCAAAACAAAATATATATATATTAAAAAAAAAAAACCAAAAAAAAAAAAAAACAAAAACAAAAACAATGTCCAGACGTTCAACGAAACCAAATGCAATATTTAATTATACAACTACATATATATATTTTACAATTTATTTATATACATATGTATACATCATAGGTTATATGACATATGCTGCATCATTTTTTGCATACGCCAACAAAATTGTTTGTTACATTTTTTGAACATTTTTTCCCTTTCCAAGAAGCTCACACAAACAAACAAACAAAATTTTAAAAATATATATAAAATACAAACCAAGTTGCGCCAAAAAAACAAACAAATAACATTTATATACATTTATCAAGGGTCAAAAACAAAATATAAATTAATAAAAAAAAAATAACAAAAAAATGTAGTAAATAAAATTGTAAGCAAAGACCAAGCAAGAAACCCAAAATGTATAAGAAAAGTTCTGAAAAAAACAAAAACTGAAACTAATTTTTGAAATAAAATCATTGAACAGTTACCAAATGATAAAAAAAAAGGAAAAAAATATATATAGAATGAAAAATAAGTTTATTTAGACACACTTTAAGGACACCAAATCATAAAAAAAAACATCTTGCAACTATATACATATATAGATATATATAATAATATTATGTGTTTTTCCTAATATTATAACAATTTTTTTTTGTGTTTTTTTTTTTTTTAATATTAACAAAGTGTTGAGTATATTAGAAGCGTGCGAATAATATTTTTACAACAATTTGAGGCAGTTTTTAAACAAAATGAGGAATTTTTGAATGACATGAAAAGTTGAACAATTTATAATTATAATAAAAAATTGCAAAATAAATTATGGAAATGAAAATGAAATGCATAACGCTTCCGACAATAAGCTTTGGCCACACTAATGTTTAATAAAAAAATAAAAAACAAAAGAAAATAAAAACTAATAATAAAAACTAAAAAACTTAAGAAAAAACAAATTATTTACGTTTTACAAGCAATTTTTTTGCATTAACAAAGATGAAGAAGACGAAATTGCAGATGTACGATTGCCCGATTTAAAATATATATATACATATATACCTATATATATATGTACATATGTAGCTAACATACATGTGCTATTTACTATACTCATATTTATGGAGAGTTGTATTAAAACAAAAAACAAAAAAATAAAAATAAAAATAAAAATACATCAAACAATTAAGAAGCAAATGATAAAAATATTCGAAAGTATAAAACAAAAGATCAATACGAAAGCAAATGTATTTTCATGACACGCATTTGAAGCGAACATATCAAAACAAAATTATAGCATAAATGAAAAAATAAAATACAAAAAAAAAAAAGAAAACCTATTTCAATTGCAGTATCATAGCAAACTGATTGACAATTGACAGTTGTTTAGCGCTAGAAAGAACTTAAAACTAAATAAATAAATAACAGAAAACAAAATCAATTTGAAGTTGAGCAAACAGTAGTGAGAAATAGAAATATGTGTGTATTTATCTATGAGTTAAACAAGAAAAAAAAAATTAAATAATGCAAAAAAAAAAAAAAAAACTCCCCTATGTATACAAAAGATATATATACTATTAGTATATATGTATAAATATTGCTACAAAAGTTTGAAAGTTTTTTAGCTGTTTCATCATTTAATATTAAAAAATAAATATTTACAATGGCAAAACATGATGTGAGCAAAAACATGCAATTAAAACTAAAATAAATAAAAAATTATGAAAATCAAACAAAAAAAAACAAATGAAACGAAAAACTGAAACCTAAAATTTAAGCATAAATATTTTTTGCTGTGTCTTAGTCCATGTGTCGTAACGAATTTATTGAACTTAATATACATAAAAAAAAAAACAAAAACAAAAATAAAATGCATTAAAAGATTTTACAGTTTTTTTTGTTGTATTTTTTTTTTTTTTTAATATAAGCAAAAAAAACAAAAACAGTCAAATAAAAAAAAAAATATTTCTACAAAATTAAGCACAAATTTTTTCAACTACGAAATTGCCTTTTACTTGTATTTTATTTTTTACTACTTACTAAAAATATATATATATGGAAAAAACTACGCTGAATTCATTTGAATGTTTTGCAAAATTGCGCCTACCAAAAAAAAAAAAAACAAAAAAACTAATAATAATAATAATAAAATAAAACTGTGACTAATAAAAAAAAAACCAACAAGAGAAAAACTCCAATAAAAATTAATATGAAAAAAATCTTTACAAAAAAAAAACAAAAAAAAAAAAAAAAAAAAAATTTTAATTAACAATTTTTTCAACTAAAAAACTTGCGACAGTTGCAAGTTTTACTTAGGCCAAAACCAAAAATGGCTAGAAACTATCTATACAAAGACACACACACACACACAAAGCAGAAATTGAACTAGTTGAATAACGGTACATACATTCTACATATGTACACTGAGCTAAACCAGGGCACATAGCCAGCAGCCAATACACACACACACACACACACACACACACATACATCACACACATGCATATAACAAATTTTGTGTACATATACAAATACACATATATTGAGGCTATATAGAGGCTATATATATACATATATATACATACATATATATACATGTGTATACTTGTAGGAACAGTTTATATACATTAGCATTATGCAACAACAACTTTTATTAAATTGATGAAAGCTAAAAAAAAAAAAGCGAAACAAATGAGAAGAAAACCCCCACAAAAATTAAAAAATAAATATAAAAAACAGCAATTTACTTATATGAAAATGATTCTTTCAAATAATTCGCAATTGCAAAAACAAAAACTAAAACAAGAAACGAGCAAGAAAACAAGGAAAATAATAAAAAAAAAAAAAACAAAAACATATATACACTTATTTAAATATTTAATATAAAATATAAAAATAAATGGATTTATATGTACATATACATATATACATGTAAATCTATATATGTATACATATATTTATATAAAATACTTATATATATATGCATATATATATACATACCACTACATAGTTTAAATGTTTATTTATTGTATTTGAACAAAATGAAATAATTCAATAAAAATAATAAAAAAAAAACAACAAAATTGTTTTGTTTTGCTTCTGCTTTTTATACCCTGAGCCCATTGAAAATGGGAAATCAGGGTATAATGGTTTTGTTAAAAGTATGTAAAAGGCAGAAGGAGGCGTGGCAGACCCCACAAAGTATATATATTCTTGATCAGGGTGACGAGAAAAGTTGATATAGCCATGTCCGTCTGTCCGTCCGTCCGTCCGTCCGTCCGTCCGTCCGTCCGTCCGTCCGTATGTATGAACGCGTCGATTTCCGAAGATACAAAAGCTAGAGAGTTCATTCTTTTTGTGTTAGGTTCGTATATTGCACGCGCAGTACGAGTTTGTTTCAGAAATTCGATAACTTGTATATTTGGGAAGTTATCGATAAACGAATTTATCGCGAACCAGTTATAAAATTCTAGCTAATTCATCTTTAGAGTTAGAGTCTCCAAGTCTTCTGCATATATATAGATACTAATTTGATACAATTTCGGTTTTTGTCAGATTTTGGATTACGGTCCCCACTTCGCCCCACCACCCCCAAATATGAAAAAAATGCATTTCAAATACTAGAGACATGCAGTTTGGTTTAGCATATAGATATGAATATCATAATCATAATCTGAAGATATCAATACGCTTGTCCATCTAGAAACAGAATTATTAATCATCAAAGTTTTCTCATCAAAATCCATGCGGCGCAGCAACAAAGACAGAGAGAGACAGCAAGACGCTTGCAATGCTTGCAATATTATTCGTTCGAAGAAGGGCTCAGGGGATTTCGTAGTCGAGCAGTCTCGACTACAGCTTTCTTACTTGTTTAAGTCTGCCTATATCAGTGTTGACAATTTTTCTTGAGAAAAAAAAAAGCTGCGTTTAGTGAGAACATACTTAAAAAAAAGCTGAAATTTTGAAAAAAAAAAAAAAAAAAAACAAAAAAAAAACAGAACGGATAAAAAAGCTGAAGTTTTTTGCCTTATTTTTTTTATTTATTTTTTTTTTTAATTATTTTTTTTACGAATAGACCAGTATTTGTGGCAATTATTATCTTATGCCAATCATATTTTAATATATATATATTTTTTTTTGACAACTCGTCGCGACAGCAATCAGAATGCTATATTTTGTATCGCCAATATCGAAGCAATGTTATACAAAACAGGTTTCTAATAATGATTAAACATTTTGTTTTCAGAAACTTCACAGAATTCTCAAATCTATTACTAAAATATTTCAAGCACAAATTGGTTATGTGCTCAACTGACAGCTATACATTTGCAATGTCTGCAATATATCTATTCTTGTCTTATCATTGAAGTCTTTTCGCAGCCAGCATTTGAATTCTTGGCTCTTACGTTGCACATCCTGGCATTTTTGTTTATACTGAACTATTTGCTTTTAATTCAACTACAATGAACAACACTTCATTGTATATACATTGTCTAAAATATGTTAAATTTCTAATTTAAAAAAAGCGGAAAAAAGCAACATATTTAAAAAAAAAAAGCCAGAATACCCGCTGCTCGCTGTTTTGGATTATTTCCCGCATACCAAGCCAGATTTGACGGGAAAAAAGCTGATTTGGCAACACTGGCCTATATTTAGCATTTCTTCACACTCGACATAGGTCGCTAATAATATCTAATCGCATTTTTGTTTAATCCGTCAATTTTTGCAGACACTTTTTATGCGCATCGATTAAAAGTCAAACCGAGTCTAATTCCAGCAGCAATTACGAGTCGTAAAACTCTCGAGTGCCTTGATAACGACAAATACTAACGGTCAATTTCAATTAGTAAACAATTATTTAAAGCCCATTCAATAATAATCAATTGTTGAGCCTTATGCGTATATTATAGGACGATATGTATCATGATGATGATGATGATGATGGTGGTTATACAGTAGCCGTACTTAACTCTGATATCGATATAAAGCAAAAAGGTAATAGTTTTATTTTTTATGAATTTTGATATATAAAGTTATTGATTTCATTTTAATATGTAATTGTTTTCATTCAATATATTTTCCATGTCAAATCTATTCAAATTTATTCTAATTTTTTTGCATTTCCATCATTTAAATACGCATTCCAAAAATTCTATATAATTTTCTGTTTTCAGATTAAAATATATTCAGATTAACTATTTTTCCAGTATATGAAATTCGTAATTTGTATATTTTGGAATAGCCTACAATCATGATGATCAATTAACTAGATGGTTATATGCTGTGGCTCGTAAAAGTTTTTGATTTATGAGCAATAATTATCGATTTACAATCGAACGATATCAGCTCTGGGGTCGCGTCACGATAAGGATTTCGTATAAATACCAAGGCAGAGCTGTGAAGTGGCCAAGTTAAAGCTAAAAATCAAAATGAAGTTCATCATTCCGAGTGTTGTGTGCCTCTGCCTGTGCTTAGCCAGCATTGGCCACGCCCAGCCCGTGTCGATGCCTGCGCCGCTAGACGCCCAGCTGCTCACTATAGTGGACGAGATGACGCAGATTGGCGAGAATGCGGCCAAGGCATTGATGCATCAGTATGAGGAGATTGTCGTTGAGCCGCACGAACAGCTGGACCAGGCCGTCGAGGAGGTGGAGACGCGTCGTGCCGAGAGCCCCGAATGTGTTGCCGAGCAGGATGACCAGATTAGCAGCGTGCTGGATGCTGCGCATCAGGAGCTGCACGAATGCGGCCTGAGCGCTGCTCACGAGTCCGCCCAGATTGTCAGCGATGTCAACGAAGCCACACAGCAGCTGGTCTTCGGCGGCTACTCGCTGGGCCGCACCTTCAACAAGTGCCAGAGCTACAAGAACGTGGTGCTGCGCCAGTCCTGCATGGCCAAGTTCTATGTGCAGGCCACCGTCTATCTGGTCAGCGCACGCTCCTCGCTGAAGACCATCCAGAAGAGCACCAGCGAACGCATTCCGGCCGTCTTCACCGATAGCAACTCCTGCACGCATGTCGCCTCCGACAAGGCTGTCACAGCTCTGGATGTCGTTAATGCTGATATCGATGCCTGCATTGCCCAGACTCGTCGTCATTAAAGAAGGGTTCATTCGATTCGGTTCAATAGTGCAATAAAAACGGGTTTATTTTGAATTTGAATGGAGTTTTAGTTGCGATGATGCATAGATATTGATAAATATCTATAATGTCGATACATTTTGAGAATATCGATAAAAATCGATATGCATTGGATTTGAATGCAAGCGCCAAACACTTGGAATACCAAGTGTTTCAATGCATAAAAGCCACAAAACAAGTTGGGCTTGGCAAAATGAGTAGCTGCAGCGTGTGTCCTCGGATGATGCGCAGAATATCGATAATGATGTTGCAGAATATCGATAATGATGTTGATCGTTTTTCGAGATCTGCAAATAAGTGTCTTTCACTCACATATTGAGAGAAAACTCAGTGAGTAACCGATTGCTTTCGTTCTTCAGCGAGTTCGTTCGCGATCGTACGAACAGAGATCAAATGTGTTTTTTTTCGCTCTGGCTTTTCCCCGAATGTTCATTTGAGATCTATGAAGCATTGGTGTGCATGTGCGAGTAGTCTTCGTTAAACACATCTCGAGCATACGTATGCATGTGTATGTATATGTAAAGAACGTTTCCATATACTCTTTGACTGCTCATTCGCTGAATCTCATTATACGAGCGTCAATCGTATCGCTCTCTCGACGATGTTCGGGGCAAGAGCAACTCACGAACAGTTCAACTCAAGGCGCTCAATGCTCCCAGCGAGCGTAGCTAAAGTTGAGATTGATAAAGCATTTGGAATTAAACAAAACTGCATTATTAAGTTGGATAAATAATGATAATAATAATTAATTTCGATTCAAGCCACCGTTTAAGATTTTATTTAACTTGTTAATCCGAATATTGAAAGATTGAACGTAGCTTAAAACTGAGCTATAAAACTGAGAAAGGCATGAAATTTTGTAATATAAAATTACTCTAAGACGCTGATTATGTACATATATGTATATTTTATGGAACTTTTAGTAGAAGAGATCAATACAAATTGATATTTCTAGTTATGATGCCATCAATGCGCGAGTTATGCCATCAGCATCACTTCTCACAGCGTCAGCCGACACCATACCATTAGCTTCATTTCCAAAAACTACAGTCGACACTAAAGGCGTACAATCTGCCTTAATGTAGAATAACGGACACTCATTGCTAACTCAAAGAACATGTCCAATATTGTAAACAATAATGTTTGTCACAGCCCAGCAGCATAATATAAACATAATATCGCAGTCTCCGGTGCCTAATAAAAACTGACTTGACACTTTTCGGTCACAGTCCCGCTGCATAATACACACTTTACACAGTTTATATAGTAATAAGACGCCGCTCCAATATTGTAAACCTAAACACTTAACGCAGCCTCCGCTGCATAACATAATCATATTTCACCGTCACTGGAAAGAATTGTATAAGAACCCCTTGGAATTGAATAAGAGTTTCAGTTTTATTTTACGCCTCAAATAAAGAACATGTATTTCTCTTCATATGAAAGAAGTACATAATTCGCGTTTCAAGATGGCATTGAACGCTCTATGCGCCCAGATCTCTCAGCTCTCTATGCGATTAAAAATTTATAGTATATACATTAAAATTGAGTTGAAATAGCTGAATATTCAACAAATTGTAAATTTAAGCTAGCTTAACATTTTGATGTTAGCAAAAAAAAAAAAAAAAAAAAAAAAAAAAAAAAAGTTTCTGCCATTTAAAGGTCAAATGAGTTGATGGATCAAAATCCATTACAAAAATCACTATACTCCGCTCAGTTCTTGAAGGAGAATATGCATTATTATTTTTTTTTTAACAAATTCTTGTATATATCTGATAGTGTCTCATATTTAAAAACAGTTTGACATTTTAAATATTTTACATTATTATTTTATATATAAATATATTTTCAAGAGCTCTCCTGTCATTTTTTTCTTCTTCTTCATCATTTACTTCTCTCTTAGTCAAGCTCAGTAGTCGTAATCCCTGGCACTCGCAAGTTCCCAGAGCCATCTCAAGTTGACGCCCGATGCGTGGATGCGTGTAATCATCATGAGAGGGGCCATCCGAGGTATTTGGGGCATTTGTTGTGGAGCTTGTCGTGCTCTTAGATTTATTATTTATAATCTAATGCAGGCGCATTGAGAGATTGCTAAAGTTTTTAATCAAAATCCAAATACATAATTAATTAGTTGAGCGGGCGGCATTCGACTTTCAGTTTTTGACTCTCGCCACTCGCCTCTCGCATCTCGTCTCTCGGCTCATGCCGCTCCGTTCTCGCCTCTCAGTTTTCAGCCTTGGCATGCCGCGCTTTTAATTACGCACAACTCGCTTAATTTCGTTAATTATTGGACTATGAATGGCAGTGGGTATCTAAAAGTCTTGTTTTTCTTAAGTTTCTGCTTTTGGCGCGGGTCTTTAGCCGATTTTCATGTTTGCATTGAACTTAAAATGCAACTAAAATTCCATATTAAGACCGCTAATGCCGAACTCGAACTAGAAAACTGAACAATCGAGAGTGGCTTAAGGACGCGGGTATTTACGTTTGAGATACCCTGTAAGTGTTATCGACTGTGCATATTCATATGATATCGATATTTGAGTTAACCTGGATGCCGAGCTGATTGACAAGTATAAGATCTCTTCTTCGTATAACGATAATTATCGATTGTAAAAAATACATAATTTATCGATATAAGGGAAAAGCAGCATAGCGTGTGATTTTAGATATGCATTATTATAAAATGATTTATTAAATACAATAATCTTTAGGCAAATAGGTTTAAGTTGCTATAGCACACCATTGAAAGGATGGAGAGATAGAAATATATAGAATAAAAGTATGGAAAACTTTTCTTATTTATGTTTTTTTCCTTTATTTGACATGGAATACATTTATCTGTGTGTTAGCCAAAGGCCTGAGTAGCCAGCGCTTTAAATAATCATGTTTTGATTAATTTTAATTAATCCTAACTTTAAAATAAATAAATAAATAAATATTTATCTGTAGACTGTCTAGCAAACATATTTTTATAAATGTATATAAATATTTTTGTAAATATATATAAATATACCTTGGAACAGTCGCATACAACCCAATACTGGAGTACAGGGTATGCTGCCGCTGCTAGAAACGCCTTAAATTTGCTATGGCTTCAAATCAAAATCAAAATCAAAATTCAAAATTCAAAATTCAAAATCCGGTGGCCGTCAGGCATCATGTCACCGCGCTGCACTTTCAATCATAAAACTATAATTATGACAGCAGCAATTCTAACTCAACGAATTGCAAATGCACTAGAATTGAATTTGAATGTAATATGGACTAAAGATATATAACATATACTATATGGATAGGTATATGGAATTATTTTAAGCTTAGATAATAGAGAACATAGCTGGATGAGTCAATGTATTTTGCCGAGCTTTGGCATATTCTAGAAGAATATTTTAATAGCTTTCGATAGACATCTAGCTTGGGAATGAACTTAAGTGGTAAACTGGTATTGTTAATGGCATAGCGAACTTGCTTAGATTGGCTGCAGAGCATATGTTCGCATTGGCCATAACTAAAATTGCTTAGAGCGAGCATGATAGACTTGAAGATGCTCTATACTAAAATCCGTTGCAAATCTGACAATATACATATGTACAGATGGAACGACAAATATAATTGAATAGAGAATTGAAAAGAGATATAGAAAATACTTATGTATATAAGAAAATAACTAATAAATATATTCTTAATTTAAAATTATTTATTTGTAGATTTATCAATTATATTCATAATAATATTATTTCAATTTATATTATTCAATTATTTTCATAATAATTCATAAATACAAGGATGAGTAAATATGTGGATATATACATACATACATATATACATAGGTGACTATTGTGCTAATTGTGATCATTGTTGTCAGCTTATAAATTTTTGAGACTATTATCATATATGTAGATCTCAAAGATATACATCCTTTCCTATAACAAATGATTTGTAGAATACCAATTCTAAGCACGAAGTACCTGGTCCGAAGAGTATATTGTGTCTGACTTATTCACCAGTATTCATTCTTTTTACAGGGTATAGAGCACAACAGTAAGAAACAAAAGTGAGAAAAGCGCTGCTTTGATCGGCTGTGTGCAACGCAGCGTTGCAAGTTTCAAGGGCAGCTGTAAGACGTTGCAAAAGGCAAAAGGCAGCGGGCGTAGACAAGCCTACGAATGCATAGAGGGAGATGGAGGATAGAGGGTGGGAGAGCGAGAGCGAGAGTGACGAACAGTGTCATGCGAGCCAAGTGTTGCATGACTCGTGTTTTAGCCACTTGTTGTGGTCAATGTCAATACGTTTGCTGTTGCAGTTGCAGTTGAGCCGGCGTTGCCATTTGCACATTCAAATGATCTCTCCCAGCTAGGCGCTTAGCTGGCGAGGCTGGGGGCGTGCAAAGTTCAAGCAGCAAGTTCAATTGATGTCGTAAGCCAGGTAAGAAACAACAACAATAAGAGCGATAGGCATAAGCATAACGATAAAATGAACATTAACTGGAAATTGTCGCTGAAACGAGGAGCCAAACAAAAATCCAAAACTTAAACAGAACTAGAACCAGTTTCACCTAAGCCATGGCAACAGAACAAATGAGTCAAGCCACAGTTGCGATGAACGCGACACGACGGAGAGCCGAAGTCGAATGCACAGCGAACTTAACGAAGAGAGTTGAACGACAAAGTGAACGAAGCGGGGCGTCGAGGCTTCGCGACGATTATGACGGCGCAGATGACGAGAGAGGGCAGCAGCAACGGCAAAGACAGAGACGAAGACGAAGACGAAGACGGAGATGATGGTGACGGCGACGGCAGCGGCAGCGGCAAAGGCGAACGCATTGAACTTGTTAGCGATCGGCTTTGTTGTCAGTTATAAACTAAACGCAAGACGAAACGGTTTGTCAATTGAGCTGTCGCTAAGCAAGTGCAAGAGCTAATTCTCTGCTAAACAACTGTTGTTGCATCTCAACTTTTTTTTGTTTTTTGTTATTTTCTTTTGTTTCTTGTGCGCTTGTGTTGTCTGTTCTAAGCGAAAAGCATGACCATTTATGGCCTGTTGGTGCAAATCATAATCATCTGCAATTAGAATATTCAAACTGTAACTGCAATTGAAAGTAACATAAAACGCAAAGGCAAAGCAACGCAACGTGACGCTCGCAACGTAACGTAAAGTAAGGCAACGTAATTGTTATAGAATGGCGCCGCCCGCTGAACAACCGGAGGATGATTTTGCCACCAAGGTGAGTGTGGAAAGGATTTGCAGCATTGAATTCGATTTGAGGTGCAAACTGCGCAGCAATTAACGCTGAGCTGTTAACCACAAATTTGTGGATCGCGGCTAATTAGCAGCCTTGTCCGTGGCACACGGTCAAGGTGGCTAAAAAAAAAACACAAAGTTAAAAAATAAAAATAAATTTTATATATAAATAAAATTTGATTTATTTATTGTTTTGTATCGAAACTTAAATTAACATAATATGATCGATGGGCTTGACTTGAGCTAAATGCAAACATGATAAAAAAAAAAAAGATGTTTAAAAAATTGAACCGGAAATATTTTGCGTCTTAATTCTTCCTCATCTCTTTCTGCTGTTTCCTCTTAGACATTGAGCTGTATTAGTTATTGTTTATTGTTCATATTGTAGGTATTATATATTTAAACTCGTTTCGCTGCTGCGCTTTTAATTGTTTATCAATTTGATTTTAGTTATGCAGCTGCACGGCTTTTTATCAGATCAATGTTAATTGATACGTACTTTCCCAGACATATGTACATGTACATATATATCTTGGCATTATATGTATTTATATTTTTATAAATTCGCACGATCAAAATCTGCCTTTTTCCTGATTGACTTAAACAGCTTCTTGATACAACACTTCATTAGCCAATTATAGATTCAATTTGTGTTCCGACTTCCTATATATTATATGGATTAATTAAGTGATATATGTTTATATATATATGCAAATCATTAGGCTAATTATGCTATTTTTAACACTTGAAAACCTTTCAGCAGCTCTTTCTTGTTGGACATACATATATTTATATAGATATATATATAAATATAATACGTATTATGCTTTTAAATTAATAATACAAGAAATTCCCCAATTAATTAAACCTTGCTTACCTTGTTCTTTGTGTGAATACGTAGTATATAATATAAGAAAAAATCAGCCTGAAGGCCTCTGTCGCTCTGGCTTAAATAAAATTGTTATTTAGAATTAATTCTAAGTAACAATAAAATAAATAAATAAATAAATATAAGAAAAAATTGGTCATAGCTATAGCTGAAGGCGAAAATATTAGTAACAAAAATATAGTAATAAAAATAAAAATTAGTAAAAAACAATTTCTTCTTATCGCCTAGCAGCGCCTCAAAAGGCAAGTCGTGTAATTTAAAGATCTGTAGAGCTGATCAGCAGTAAGACAAACATTATCCTCTTTTAAACTTGCTGAGCCAGTATGAGTCTCAGCAGCTAATATATATACAGTCGAGTCTCGATAATTCGTACCTCGCTACATCGAAAACCTCAATATTTCGTAGAAACTGCTGGTCCCTTAAAAAAAACTTCATTTATTCGTAAAAATCCCATATATTTTGGTCTCTCGTTAATGCATAGTTTTTCTGCCTATTCGGCAATGATCTTGCCTCTTATAATTTGTAATTTCGTTTCGCAACCTCTGGGATTGGGATAGAAAGGTTAGAGGGAAGGTAGAAGGTAGAAAATGTATTAACGGCTAAAAATTGCTTAAATATAGCTAGAAAGGTAGATAGAACATCGATGGGCAAATGGATGGATAAATAAGACTGGCCATCATCCAATGAACAGCATCGTGATTAAGAGATAGAAATATGATTAGAAAGTAGGATAGAAAAGTTAGAAAGAAGGTAGAAAGGTAGCAAAACCCCTTAAATTCGTATTTTGATTTTTTAAACTCCGTTAAATGGAAACCCCGGTAAAACGAAAACCTCTGTAATTCATAAAAGATTCTGTTCCTTGCCAGTATGAATTATCGAGACTCGACTGTATATTTTATTGAACGATCTATACTTAATTTCTAAAGCTTTTTCGGCATACAATTGAAATAAATAATTAATTAGTCATTTTCAAAATAAATAAAGAAGTTAGAAAAAAGTCTAAGAAAATAGTAAACTAATAAAAAATTAAATAAAAATGTAAAAGTATCAAAAAAAGTTTATACTAAACATATTACAAAATATATCTAAAAAATGCACATATAAATAGAAAAAATAATAAAAAAGAACAACATTTGTTTAAGCTTTTAAATAATTGCAGTTAATTTATTCAACTCTTGCTCACAAGAAACGCAAACAAATAGCAAACAATTCAATAAATTTAATGAACTTCATAATGCACTTTATTGGCACTTAAATTGAATGTTTCAAGCGCAACAATTTGAAATGAAAATACAAATGAAATACAAATGGCAAAACATCAATTTGAATTTGGAAATTTGGCTTACATATTTGGCCAGAAGGCTGTGCGCTCCAATGGGCGTTACTAATTAAATATCTATAATTACAATGTGTGTGTGTTCGCTGGCTCAAATGAGATTTTAGCCAATGTTTTCTGCCATAAATAATTGCAATTGCTTGCAATCTATATATCTACATATATGTATATTTATGTATATATGTGTATATCATTATCTGTGTTTGTATCTTTCTCTCTTTGTCTGTTTCAAGTCTCTTGAGCATAGATTGTCGTCCAAGTGCTGAAATATTTTTAGCAAGACAGAAAAGTTTTTGACTCGGATATCATTTATTTGATTTATCCTTAGCTCAATTCGTAGCTCCCTCTCTCTCTCTCTCTCTCGTAGTCTATCCCAACTTCTCTCTCCCTCTACTTTTCTCTTTTTCTCACTATTTCTTTCTCAGCTAATCTTCATGTCAAATAGCCACCAAATCATAGCCACCAAATATTCAAGTCTACAGTAGTTTTTTTTCTCTCTCTCTCTCTCTCTCTCTCTCTCTCTCTCTCTCTCGCTCTACTTGGCTAGTTGGCTTTGCCTACTATCTGCATCTTATTTTGAAATAAGAGATATCTTGATCTATAATTAGCTTTGCTTTTCTCTCCTTCTCTTCCTTTCTATATATTGTATATATACTCACATATACTATACATCTCCTATCTCTCTCTCTCTCTCTCTCTCTCTCTCTCTCTCTGACAACTCTTAAATATCTATCTATACAATAGACGTAAGCCATATAAATATCTCTATCTACAATTATTTCAGTTCATATTTCTCTTTTTTCTCTGCTCTAAGCTCAACCAGTCTCTAGTATCTTCCAAATAGATCATAGTTCTATTTTTAAAGTGTTTGTTGCAAGACTTGGACCATTTATCTGCATCTCTAATTAGCTCTGCTTGAGTATACACTCTCCCTCTCTCTCTCTCTCTCTGTCTCTGTCTGTTAAACATGTAGAGAATATGTATATTAGAGCCATGTTTGTCTTGGCAAGTATCTGTTGCTGTCGTGTATCTCTGTATCTCTGGCTCTACGCTCTGGTATCTATATTATAATTGTGCTCAGCGTTGCGGAACGCGTAAGTCGCAAAAAAGCGCAAGTCACAATTATTTTACAAACGACACCAAAATATACAAATTGGAGTTATTCTATTTCTATTTCTATTTTTTTTTTCTTTTTTTTTTTGCTTAGTTCTTATGCCATGTGCGTGGCAGCTCTTGTTGTTCTTATATTTATGTTCGTTTCTCAGCTTCCGCGTTCGAGCTGATGAGGCGCCCAAACTGATTTACAATACAACCAGAAATACTGACAAAGCCGCCGATCAATGGCCCCAAAACCGCAACAAAAAAAAAACAAGAAAATTAAAAAACAATATGAATAATTGAGTGGAAGTCAAGTCAAGTCAAGTCACTTGATCGACGCTGAAATACCCCTTGAATGTATTACATATATAATATGTTATATATATATAACATATGTTACATAACATATGTATACGTTATATATTATTTATGTCTACTGTAAACTGATACGATGTGGCTTACTAAAGTAAACTTTGGAAATTTAAAAAACAAATAATAATTTCCTTGAAAAACGAATAAAAGCTCATTTTACATTAAATTCTGTATATATGATGCACCTGATATAATGTTTCCATATTGATAAAATTTCGTAATAATAACCAAATTAGTTTTAGTGTTATATTACAGATTCCTAACGAAAGTAATTGGTCTGAATTCAATTGATAATTTTAGCAGGCAATTCAGATCAATTACTTTATATGCAAGAGTCTAACACAATTATCAGAATATTATAAAAGATCTCTATAGTGATTTTAGAGCTTGAGCTGTTTAAATTTCCTTTATATGCTTAAATGATATTTATGAAATGAAATTCATTTCTGAATCGACTTCATGGGAAATTTGATATAAAATACGTAAGTAAAAACACTTTAGGTAAGGTAGAGGCATAGTCAGACAGGGGGACCAGGAGGTACTTAGACTGTCAGACATTCGATGGGTCGAGCAAGCAGACGGACGGACTGCCAGATGGATAGACAAGCAGAAACTACAGAAAATCAGAGTGATAGATAGAGGGAAGCAGGAATAGTCAAAGGTATATACAGTGACTTAAGCGGCTCGTCGGAAAAACAAACGAATGCAGCTTTAATTACTTTACTCGATTGCTAATCATGATCAGGAATATGAATTGAGTCTGGCGCAGTCCAAGTAACAACAAAGTACCGCAAATTATCGTAATCCATCTGCTCAGGGTATACGAATAAGTTGATTCGCTTTTCCAGTTCAACTCTAGGGTATTCAAATCAAAATCGAATTCGTATTTGTTTGCTGTGTAATCACTGCGAGCTCTGCGCATGAGCAGCCAGCAGAGCAGCCAAGAGCTTCGGCAGCATCTCATGCGAGCGCAGAGCTCGAGACGTGTTTAAACAACATTTTATTGTTGTTGTTGTTGTTGTTGCTTGTTGCTCGCTGTTGTTGTTGCTGTTGTCGTTTGTCTGATTGAGCGCCATTGGAGGTCAAGTTCAGGGAACACCGCATTGCTTAGCGAGTACTTTATGTATTTTTTAACGATCTTTTTTTTAATGACTTCGAAGTCTGCATTTTATATGTGAAATATATCGTAAACGTGAGATTTAATTGAGTTACTAATTACAATTACGAGCTGTAACTCTGGCAAAAAATTAGTATTAATTTTTTTTTAGGTTTGTTTTAAAGTAATTGAAATTTTAAAATTCTATCTGAGCAACTGCATTTATTATAATGAGAGCTGATGTGATCTCAAGATATTTTGCTAATTATAATTTATCTTCATATTCAACTTTATTAAAATATAGTCTTGAAAATATTAATAAATTGCAAGATTATAGTATATGTATATGTGTATATGTATATTAGATTAATTAGTATGAGCTTTGTTTAGAGTAGTTAATAAGATGATTTCAAATATGAACTATCTCTTGACCTCCTATCCTCTATTCCATCCTCATTGATGTTTCCTATCCTCTATCTCCTATCCACTATCCACTATCCACTATCCTCTATCCCCTGTTCCCTATCGTATAACCCTACCCTCTATCCTCTATCTTCTATCCACTATCATTTATCCCCTATCCACTATCCACTATCCTTTAACCTCTATCCTCTAACCTCTATCCCCTATCCTTTATCCTCTATCCTCTGTCCTATATCCTATATCCTATATCCTCTATCCTCTATCCTTTATCCTCTATCCTCTATCCTTTAACATCTATCCTCTATTTCCTATCCCCTGTCCCCTATCCTCTATCCCCTGTTTTCTATCCTCTAACCCTATCCACTATCCTCTATCATCTCTCCTATATCATCTATCATCTATCATCTATCCTCTATCATCTATCCTCTATCCTTTCCCCTATCCCCTATCCCCTCGCCTCTATCATCTATCCCCGATGCAAAGTTACAGGGTATCTGCTAATCGTGCACAGCCCACTAGTAAGATAAACCCAAGCTTGAACCTTTTAACATAATTTACATAAACTTACCCTCAATTTGTAACTACAAAATTCAATATTCAAATGTTAAAAAAACACAACAACAAAAATGAAATGCTCCATTTGTTTATAGCACATTTGAGCTATATTTTCCATTATTATTATTTATTTTTGTTTTATTGGCTGTGTGAGTTGTGCTAGGTGTCGCTCGTTGGCCAGGGCCGCAAAGGCAAATAAATTGATTTGATTTATGCTAATTAGTTTGCGTGTGCGTGTGCTTTGTTAATATGTTTTAATATATTTTTGTTTTTTGTTGCTGTTGTTGTTTTTCTTTTCATGATGCTGCTGCTAATTGCAGATACCTTCAATAATTGGATTCTTGAACTTGGACTAATTGGCAATTGAAGTTTTTGGGCCCCGGAGGACGTGCCGCAAAGCAAAATGAATCAATTAATTAAGGCTGAATATGGGCGCAGGAAACACATACACACACACACACAAAATATACACACAATGATTTTTTTGTAGAATAAATGTAATAAATTAATTTAACAAGTATTTTGACATTATTGTATGCATGAAAAATCGAATGAAGCTGCGGCTGTTTTGGGAGAATTTTAAGATGGCGCATAAAAGTATGCTACAGTTTTTGCTTTCGTCAAGGTGATTTTATTGTGTCGCCCAAAAGTATGCAATTCAAGGCTCTGGTTGCTATTTTAATGTACTGCCTGAAAGCATGCAACAGTTTTTTGCTTAAGCCAAGGCAAAGGAAAAATTCATAGATAAATCTGAAATGTGCGTGTTATCGATAAGAACTGATGCTGCCTATCGAAGTTTTGGTAGACGAAAAACAGAAAATAAAATGACATGTAACAAAATGCTCGTATAGCTTTATATGTATGTATGTATGTACATTTATTTATTATTTGTCTGTCTACTTGTTTAAATTGAAATATGAAAATGTTAACGAATGTTTCCAAATAATATGTAATGATGAGGGGCAGCACAAACAACTATGTAAAGCCGAGCGACAATCAACATTTTGTTTGTGTCGCTACCCTTAGGCCGGCCAGTGAGTGTATGGGTGCAAATAAGCTGCAGAGACCCTAAAAACAACAACAACAACAACAGTTACAGCAACTGCACAGAAGATAAAACACGATTTGAAAAATATATATATATAAAAAACACACACGAAAAAGGACAAAACGAAAACAGAAACGAACAGTAGTATAAGGAAAAAGCGTTCAAGCTAGTAGCGAACTGGAAGAAGAAGACGAAGCAGCCACAGATTCCGGGCACACGAAGAAGAAGAAGAAGAAGAAGAAGCAGTAGCTAGAGCAGTACCCATAAGTGAAGACAATCAGTGCAAGAGAGAAGGCACGCTATAGGGCACGTTGCATTGGTGCAAGGGAGAGGGCAGCAGCAGCGGCAGCTACAGAGCCCTGCACTCGTATTGCGAATTGGATGGTAAAAATTGGACACAGTCGAGGCTCTTTTTCCAGAGGCAGAGGAAATGTATTCGGCTGTGAAGCCCCTGTCAAAGTATTTACAATTCAAATCGATTCGCATCTACGATGCCGTCTTCACAATCCACTCCAAGTGCACGGTGGTCATCCTGTTGACCTGCTCCCTGCTGCTGTCGGCCCGACAGTATTTCGGCGATCCCATCCAGTGCATCAGCGAGGAGAAGAACATTAACTATGTGCAATCCTATTGCTGGACAATGGGCACCTACATCATCAAGCTGGACAATTCCAGCGAACGCGAGTCCACACTGCCCACGCCGCCCACTAGCCATGCCAACGGACGCAACCGGATCAGTCTGCGTCGCCTGGCCGACTACAATGAGGAGTACGCACGGGCGATCTCCATTGCCGAGGGCGTCGGTCCCGAGGTGCGGGGCCAGACGCAACGCGTCTACTTGCGCTACTATCAATGGGTCATCATCTTGCTGCTGTTCCAATCGTTCATCTTCTACTTTCCGTCCTGCCTGTGGAAGGTGTGGGAGGGCCAGCGCCTGAAGCAGCTCTGCTCGGAGGTGGGCGAGGCGCTGCTCTCCGAGCAGACCTACAATACGCGCCTCCGATTGTTGGTCAAGTACTTTACCACCGACTACGAGGACATGCACTATTGCTATATGGCCAAGTATGTCTTTTGCGAGCTCCTCAATTTCGTGATCAGCGTAAGTAGCGCCCCATTTCCACTCCCTCCACTCTTCTCCACCCACTTTCCTTCGATACTTGCAGATACTCAACATCCTGGCACTGGATGTGTTCCTCAATGGTTTCTGGAGCAAATATCTGCACGCGATGGCCACGATACCGCTGTACGACTGGGATCGCTGGAATCAGCTCTCGTCGCGTGTCTTTCCGAAGATCGCCAAGTGCGAGGTGCTCAAGTATGGAGCGAGTGGAACGGCCAGCATCATGGACAATCTCTGCATACTGCCGCTGAATATACTGAACGAGAAGATTTTCGTGTGCCTCTGGTGCTGGTTCCTGTTGATGGCCTTCATGTCTGGCCTGAATCTGCTCTGTCGCCTGGCCATGATGCTGAGCCGGACGCTGCGCGAGCTGATGATACGCAGCCAATTGCGCTACATGACCAAACAGCATGTGAAGCATGTGTTCAGGGATCTGACGATCGGCGACTGGTTCCTGCTGATGAAGGTCAGCGTCAACGTCAATCCAATGCTCTTTCGCGACCTCATGGACGAGCTGTGCGAGCTGCGCCAGCCGCGCCAGCCGCGCAGCCATCACAGCTCCACCTCATCCCTCACGCTGCTCGAGAGTCCCGCCTAGCCGATCGCATAGCCACCTACATACATTTACCTATAAATTTCTAATTCCAACAATCGTCCACTGTTAACCGCCAAACTCGCTGTGCTTAGTTTGTTTGTGTATCAGACTCATGCATATATGTATATATATACACATATGTATATACATATATCTATGTAGGTGTCTATATGGCACTTACAGCATAGATCAAATGAGTGGTATGCGTAAATATATATTTCTTTCATATTCTATTAAAGCTTTTGCGCGTTTGATATTGCATGTTATTTGACTATCGATATTTATCGATATTGACTGAGCAGCTTTTGAAGACGAATGCAAACACATACAGGTAAAGTCAGCACGAGCTCTATGGCATTGCTTACTTGCGAGCAGTACGTAACGCTCTTGCCCAATGGATTGCTGCTTAAGAATCGATAAGTTATCGAAGCTAACTAGAAAGCTTAGAAAAGCTGTGCATGAGTAGAGGAATGGTTGGTATGGTTGCTGTCATTCGATATAATATACAAGTCATATGAGAACTTATATATAGAAGTATTTTCTATTTCGATCTATATATCTGTGATATGTAAGCTGTAAGTACAAATGTATATCAATTCATAATATAATGAAAAATTAGTTAAAAGAGCTAAGTTAAATTTATACATACATATATGTATATAATATGTATGAAAATCTATCGATATTTAGCTATTTATATATTTAACTGCATAATAATATAAATAGTAAATATAATACAAATAAAAAGAATTGTATAAGACATTCAAAATATATATGTATGTATGTATAATATTTTATACAAGTAGCTCAAGAGTTGTATAAGACAATATATACATATATACATATAAATAAATGCCTTATAAAATTCTTGTACTATTCGTAAAAAATGTATTTTATATTATTTATATTTAAAGTGCAATTTTTATTATAATATATTTAACAATTAAGTTTACTCAATGTAATAAATAATGTTTTAATATATGTATTTAACAATTAAGTTTACTCAATGTTTTAAATAAATTTTTTTCACAAAACATTTATTTTAATTACTATAAAAATAGATACATATTCAATGTATTTATATTGTTTTATACAAGTTTTATTTGATTTATTTTCTTAACTATATTTATTATATTTATATTTATACATATATATTTATTTACTATATTATATTTATTATATTTATTTATTTTTCACATTATTAATATATATTTTATATTATTTACATTTTAAACAACTTATAAATACTAATAAATAAATTTAGAAAATATAAAAGTTTGCTCAATATTTCTAAAAATTTATTTCATTACTTATTATAGAAAAAATAAAATTAGAGAGCTATCACTGCTTTAGTAGCAGCAATTGCACACTAGCCAAATGAATGCAATTTAATATTTCACTCCATGCGCCCTGCTGCTCTCTAGCTCTCACTCTCTCCTTTGCACTTTTGGCAGTGAAACACACTCTTTCGGGCAAACACACGCATACGCACGCTCGTTTGCATGCAAACACACACACACACATATGCATATGCTGGCTCACTTGCCCACACACATACAGGCACACACGCTTGCGCATAGCACGTGCATATGTAAGTCGCGCGCGTTTTGGCAGCGTTTTTCTTAGCTTCTGCTGTTTACTTCTGTTGCTTTTGTTGTTTTTCGCTGTCCGCTTTTTGCTTGCCGTTTTTGCTTTGCGCTTCTGCCGCACACATTTTAATGTGCATTGTTTATACCCTAAGTAGTTGTTGCTGCTGCTATAATTTCGTCATTTATATTTTGTGTGTCTGTTTCGTTCGCTCTTCGCCTGTGCCGTTTGCCTACCTAAGACGCTGCAGCTGTAGCTTTTGTTTTGCGCACGTTAACAGCGCGACTCGCTGCCTGCGTTAAGCACGCACACACATACACAGGCATGCAACAAGCATACGCATGCACACACATACACACACAGAGAATGTAAATATTATTCAAAAGTCATCGTGTGGTCGTTGTCGTCGCTTGTTTTTGCGGGGGCTTCGCTTGATGAGGGGTGCGACCGTTCTGCCGCTGTCTCTGCTGGCGTTTTTTTTCTTCTTTTTTTTCAGTTTGTCAGTTTCTTTAGCTTTGGTTACATCTATTTTGTGCTTATTGTTTGTGTTTTGGTTTTCATTTTGATTTTGGATTTTGGATTTCGTGCGACTGCTATTTGGGCTAGCTTTTAGTCGGTTAGTCGTGTGTCAACCGGGAAGCCGCCAAGTGGGCCCCATCGTCGCCGTCACTGCTGTTTAGCTGTTAACGTCGCTGCTTTGATTTCGTTTTCGTATTCAGATTCAGAGCGCGCGGTTTAAAACATTTCCAACAGAGCTAACTTCAGTGGCATTTAATTAAAACGCGTACGTGACGCGCGCGATAATTGCGAACTGTGAACTGTGAACTGCAATTGGAAATTGCAATTGGCAATTTGCGATTCGCGCATCTAACCGTTAACAACGGTTATGCCGTTAGTATCTTGAGCGCCAAATGAGTAAGCGTTGCAAGCAGCCAATTTGGTTGGCTAACAAAAACAAATCAAGTGCCCAACATCAATTTAAATCCAACAAAACACACACGCGCACACAGAGAGATCAAGTGCTCACCCACACAGGGAGAGAGAGAGAGAGAGAGAGACACATACACACATGACGTAAGGGTACAGTGCGATAGACGGCAATAACCGTAGGCATTGATAAACACCAGCAAAGTGTAAAAAGCATTAGCAGCGCCACGGCACAGTGGTCGACATGCCATTTCTTATACAAGAATTTTGCGGTGAAAGCTTAGGCATAGCATTCAATCAGTTAAGCTTTAAGCTGTCACACATCGCGGCGAAAGCGTTTTCATCTCTTTCCCTTTATACATTTAACCTTTTGTTAAACGAGTTTCTTCTGCCGTAGCAGAATTTAGCATAACAAACAATGCGCAGCCTGATCGAAGACAAATTTAAACTGGTATTTCTAAGCGACACAATATAAATATATGAATAATCCAACAACTATCTGCAATATTTGCAAATTTCTATTAATAACGACGGAATTTTTTTTTTCTTTTTTTATTGGTGCTTGTGAGGCTGATATAATATTGTGAATGATTTACATAAGATAAAAAGTGAAAAGTAAAATATTGAAAATATTGAATATATTAACAAAAATATAAATACTTTATATACATATATAATATAATAATTATTAAATAATACACAATAGAAAGAAAGAAACAAAAAATATAAAAATATAAATATAAATAAAAAAAATACAACTTAAATTTTATTTAAAAAAAATCAATTATATTTAAATTATTAAAAAATAATTGCATTAAAGATAATACTTTATTTTTGATCAGGATTTGCGTAATATTCAATTGAATGAAGAGCAAAAAATAAATAATTAAAAATAAAAAAGAATAAAAAATTAATTAAAATAAAAAAAAATAAATTATTTAAAAAATAAATAAATAAATAAATAAATAGATAATAAAAAAATATTATACATATTAATAAAATTATTTTTTATATTTATAATCAATGATACGTCCTTGATGGATTTGCTTATCTATTCACGTATCAAACAAATCATCAAAATGTCAAAAGCCGGTCTACTCGACTTAATCTAATCAATTAAGAATAAAACAATACTCATAGCAAACTTGAGCTGATTTATATATACATATATATGCTTATAGACTGAGTCATAGCAAAACATCTGTTGCACTTTGGCAAACAAATTGATATCGCACCACTGTTACACCTAGAAGTACTTCAACAACAATAACAAAAAATAAAAAAATAATAATGGTATAAAGCACACACTATACAAAACAAAAAAATAAAATTCAACACAAAAAAGAATTCAACAAAAATAAAAATAAATAAATAAAGGCAAAACAAAAAATAAACAACAACAAAAACAACGCCGACGATTACAACTGTGACGTGCCCGCTGTCGTCGCCGTCGCCGTCGCCGTCGCTGCCAGCGTCGACTGCGGCTGGCGCCCATGCGGTCGCTAGTTCTGTGCTCTTTAGTTGGTCGTCTGGAACAAGTCCGAGCAGTCCGAATCAGATTCCGTCCACCTTTGGGCCTAAAACGGCGTGCACTTGTGCTCTTCTTCTTTCAATTCTCTCTTCTCCTTTTTAATTTTGTTTGTTTGTTGTTTTCTCTTATTGATTTTGCTGTAAGTGCCGCAGAAACTACCGTTAAAGCTGCGTACAGCTTATCAGCCGTTTGCCGATAAGAATTGTGAGCTATATTCGCTGGCATCGTCGTCGTCGTCGTCGCCGTAGTCACAGTCGCCATCGCCGTCGTCGCAGTCGCAGTCGCAGTCGCAATCGTGAAGGTGTCGCTCACATTATATTGTTGTTGTTTTAAAAATTTGTTCTTGGCAACTTGACAGCCGAAAACAAAGGCCAAGATATTCAGTTGGCAGCTGCTGCTTACGGGGCAAAAGAGAATCTCTCACGCATATATCTGTCTCTCTGTGTGTGTGTGTGTGTGCTAGCTATATGCACTTAATAATAGCAATAATAATAACGACAGCAGCAGCAGCAGCAGCAGCAATACCAATAAAAGTGATAAGAGATCTGCTATGAGTGCAGGATCAAAGACTCTGGGACTAGTCATGGCTGGTGATATCGAGCACAGAAGAGACTATCGCACATTTCTACGCAGCATTTCGCAGGTGTTTACCATAAACAGCAGGAGCAATAATCAACCAGAGCAGCAGCAACATAGCGGGAACAAATACAAGAGCAACAGCAACATTAGCAGCAGTAGCCAAAGCAACAACAACAACAACAACACCTTACCAATCCTGCCCATAGTTCGAATCGTAACCGCACCAGATATCTTCAGCGATTGCCAGAGTATCAACAAAACCATAGACTACAAAGTGAGAGTCAGTTCGATGTACGACTTCAGTCGAGACGATGAGATATCAAGACGTAACTCGACGGTAAGTGTTGATATGCATATACAGATTATATAGTTGATATAGTATTACCTAAGCATACTCCATGCTACAACAGAACATAGACCATAACTTGGTGTTTTTTATAAAAAAAATCTATACATATATACGAGGTCTTATATGGAACTTAGAGAGATTTTAACTCTCTCTTTAGAGTCTTTTGTATTGACCTTAAAGTCTCTAATATATATCTAGACAAACTGATATATCTAGGCAAACTAATGTATTAAATAAGCAATTTATAAGTTTTTAGCATTTAAACATTATTATTTATGCCCTGAACCCTGTCAAAATGAAAAATGAGAGTATAATAGTTTTTTATACTATATTATTGAACTAGAACAATTTTAGATGTTCCCTTCAAATATATTAATATAGATCTGCTTATTAATAATAATATAGATCTGTTATATTAATGTTCCTGTTTTGCTTGCTCAAGCAGATCGATAATGTTCGAAATTGTGCTTGTCTTGATTTATCGATAACACTAGAAATCTATCTGCAGTGCTTGAAATTCTTTGTTTAGCTCTGATTTGTCTGTCTGATAAATCCCACAATCTGATGAAGCATGTTTCTTTCTTCATATACGGAAACAAACATTAAGGGCGTACCTTCTATATATTTATAGTTAAATATTATAAGGAAATGCACAGACGTAATTGTGGTAATCATATAGGAAAATGAGCGCATTTTATGCATTATATTGTGGTTTCAGCTATAACATATACATACATATATAATAATATAATATAATAATAAATATGTAACATAAAGAAAACTTTCTTTAAGCTGATCTGCATTTGTAGCTCTTTGTCATATTTTTACTTCCAAAAATTACTTGTGGCAATATGTTTGCCTTAGTTAGAGCTCCTTAGTATGATATATGTCGTGGCGTTAAAATTATTGTTCTGGCCTTCCGCTATAAGTTTGCCTAATAACGAGTTCTCGGTGTCGCCGACTTCTATTACCCAAACGTCTTTCTTTCTCAACCAACTCTGATTGACTGCCCTTTTTCAGCTCTTCTGTCAAACTGCCTCTTGGTTGCATACTCTCGTTCATCAATATCATAGCAACTCTGTGCGAAGGACATAGACCTCTCTCACTCTCACTCAGCGACAACCGAGACCCACGCATAGCAAAACCTATAGTTGTCTCTTTTCTAATGACATCCTTTAATTCTTACTAAAATGCTAACTCATTCGATTAGCGCTAGTTTTCAGTTTCTCTTCAATACTACTGCAACTGTCAATCAGAACGTCATAATATGTATAGAATAATATATATACATATATATAAGCTGCCTGTCTAGTTCTCTAGCTTCCCTTTGCAACTCTCATCATTACAACATAATTTTTCTCACGTAATTATTGCCAGCCTTATTCAGACACAAAGAAAAGATTTTTAGCCTGCGAATTCTTGAACTTGGCATCGTTGTTGACAATGATAATGACAATGACAATGATGTTGTTGATGATGATGATAATGATATTTTGTTTTAGCATAAGCGAGGGCCGTTGAAAATTTCACTGCATGCCTTTTCCGAATCGCTTTTATTGTCTCTTTATAAGTCGTGCTATCGTGTTATTGGGCTCGACAAATTTGCATAGCCGTTGAGAGAAAGTGAAACCGAAACACGTTTCCGTGTTAATGCGACCCCATTGTTCCCAAAAAAACGAAGTGTTTTCCAAACGATCTCAATGCATTTGTCACAAGTTACAAAATATTCATTCAAAACATTTACAAAATTAATTTTCTTTTTTTTTTTTTTTGGCTCGTTCTCTGCGGGACTTTAGTATTCTTAATGAACTCAGGTTGCTCTTAATGAAGTAGATCTGTGGAGTAAATTATTATAAATTTATAATAATATAATGTGAGCTTGCAGATAATCAGTATTTCAGATTGGAATATGAATAATTTGATATTGGTATATGACTGATTGTGTTGTTAACTGTCGTTAGTTGATTAGTTATTGTTATGTTCATTATAATAATGAATATTGTACTGCTGTTGTTATGATTTTGATTTGATCAATATTAATTTGATCCTTAACATAAATATTATTACCATTATTATGATATGATAACTATTATCATTCTTATTGTCATTAATATTGGCATTTGCTAATATTAGCATTAGAATTCATATCAGAATGAGCATTAGCGTTAGTTGGCATTAGCAGTAGCATTAGCATTAGCATTAGCATTAGCATTAGCATTAGCATTAGCATTAACATTAGCATTAGCATTAGCATTAGCATTAGCAGTAAAATTGGGCAATATTGTTAGCTCTAAATGAGCGTTACCCTCTATGTGTCTGCGTCCAGGTCGTATTTCTTACGCCGCAGAATCTTTTCGGCGAAGTCCCAGACGTTTTTTCCATGCATCTATGCTGCTGCACATTTGCTGAACTAATGTCTCTACTTTGACTTCACCGACTGTAGCTGCCAGGTCGATTCTTTCCTCCGACCACCTTTTGCAGTTGAAGAAAGTATGCTCTGCATCGTCCGTTGCATGTTCGCAGTACATACAACTGGGTTCAGCAGTTTTCCCCATCCTATTAAGGTACTCACGGAAGTATCCATGTCCGGAGAGCAGTTGTGTCAGATAGAACGACGTTTCACCGTGTTTTCTGGATATCCACTTCTCTAAATCGGCGATTATTCTAGCGGTCCATTTTCCATACCTTTCGCATGACCATCTCGCCTATGATTTGCTGTCGTAGGCTCTTTGCCGCCTGTTCTGAGAATTCTCCTCTTTGCCGAAGATTCCATATTGTTTGGCGCTCTTGGGCAAGCAGGTCAACCGGCATGACTGCTGCTATCACAGTCACGGCAGCCCCAGAGACTGTGCGGTACGCCGATGTTATCCTTAAAGCTGCTCTTCGTTGCACAGATAACATCGGTTTTCGCCTTAAATTCGCTTTTAAGGTGTCAGCCCATACTTCACTACCATATAGTAGAATTGTGCATTAATATTAGCATTAGCTTTAGCATTAACAATAATATTATGAATAAAATTATTATTGTCATTGGCATTAGTTTTCGAATAATCATAATTATAAGCATTCTTAATTATTATAAATATCATAATAATTCTCATAATGAAAAAAAATAAAGAATGAAAAGCATTCCTTATGTCATTATCTTCATTGTGCTGAGCCTCACTATTGCCATCCTTCTCGCACATATGTATTGCCATTCACATGCGGAAAAGCGCGCTTCACTCGCTGGCCTGCTTAACGTTATGTAAAATTCGCCGTTGTCAACACTGCGATCGAGTGTTGGTAATGTGATGACGTTCGCGTGCAATTATAGCAAGTAAATTGGCAGAATTTCGGAAATACATGTGTGTAATAGTGGCAAAAGCAAAAGCAAAATGAAAAAAAGAAAAAGAAAAAAAAGAGAAACCGAAAATAAAGACAGAAATAACATTTAAATCAAATTGATTGCATAGAAGCGCCCAACCGCACACACAGTGGCATTGCATTGTGCTCGCGCCACACGCGCGGCTTGACGTCTACGGACAACGCCCCGCCCCCATCTCTGCTCCACATGTGGGGGCTGTGCACTGATGCAACATGCAGAAAATGCATTGCGCATGTTGCTGCATTGCGTGTTTTGCTTTGCAGCGCGGTTGCAGCAAGTGTTGAGGCTAGCCCTGTGTGTGTGTGTGTATCAGTGTGTGTGTGTGTGTCAGTGTGTGTATATGTCAGTGTGTGCTACTCTTTGCTTAACTGACTTTTGGGCCAGCTAGCTAGTGTGACTAATCGCGTCAACGTGCTGCGCACGCGTTTTGCGCGCGTTTTTTGTCGCTAACAAAAACGTAACACGAAAAACTATCGCAGCGGCAAGTCAAGAGTCAACTGACGCATGCTACATGCTGCAATTGCAATACAGTATACACAGATTGCATTGCAAATCTAAGCAGCACGCAGCAGTAGCTTTATCAGACGCCGTCGCAGCTGCGTCGACGTCGACGTCGACGTCAACGTTAATGCAATTTGAAGAGTCGAGCGCGTAAAACAATTTTGTCATCAGTTTGCTGCAAGCACTTGCACACACACACACACACACACACACACACATACATATATATATGCATGTATGTATCTGTACTCAGACATGTACATTATGCATTACTTCCATTTCCAATTGGCTTTATTTATGCCGCTCATTTTCTCGCTCTGATTTGCTTGACACTTTTTTTGCTGCAATGGAAATCTCTATACGTCTTTCTCGTTGTTGTTGTTGTATTTATTTATTTTCTTTGTTAATGCAACACAAGTAGCTGCTTGATTGACACTTGAGCTGCCATTACACATGCAGAACTATTAATAGGTCTGCATGTCTGCGTGTGTGGGGCAAGAGCTTGCAGCTTGAATTTATTCACTTCACATGCAGTCTAATTATATGATATAATTATATATATAAATATATTTATATATCTTTTAATAGCTGCTACGAGAGCAGCCAGAGTCTAAGAAACGGCGTCAGCTTTATTTATAAAATATGATTTAACTTTAGATTAATTGCAATTTAATCGTCATCATACATATTCACATACATATATAATTATTATCCACTATATAACTTCCTGTGGCTAATCCTATACACATATAAATGTGATTATAATAATGACCTCAAATCTATAATTTTTCAATTCAAAGCCTCGACAAATATATTCTGGAGAAGAACTACCATATGAGACAGCTCTCTCTCTATATCTACATTTATCGCAGTTTCTTATCAGACATTTGTTGATTTTACAATACATAATGACTCATCGACAGCGTTGCTCTCGCTAGCTCGCTTGCACACAGCTAAGAAATCCAATCAGACATCTTTTCAACAGTCATATATCTGGCTGTGGATCTGTTTGGGCTCTGCTGCTGCTGCGCTTAATAAACTTCATTAAAAGCAAACGAAAATAAGAGGCGAGACAGAACACAATAACCATAATCATCATATGGCCAGCGACATTCTTATTCTTCTTGCAGCGGCAGCGACGTCGCATCGCAGCCAACTTATTACAGAGAAATTAACTGGGCCCCCGAGACACCCTTTTTGACCCGCACGAAAAGCGGAAATTGAAAGCGAAATGAAAAAAAAATATATATATAATATTTCTTGAGAGTTGCTAGTTTTGGCCTATCGAATGTGGAATACTCTTGTCGTGACGGAAAAACGCATGTATAAACTGTTATCGATAATGTTATCGCTGTGGGTTCAATCTCTGTTGATGACAAGTATTATTAGTTTTATTGATAGTTAAGTGTACATGGATCTCAACTGTAGTTCACTTGATAACTTAACAGTTATCGATCGATTGTTAGATCGATATTTCATTTAAATTTAAAAAAAAACATAAAGGCTAAGGCTCTTGATATTATATTATATTATTTCTATTTATTAGTTCTCGATAATGTTATCAGCTTTAAGCTTTAAGCTTTAAGCGTTGCCCAAACTAGTCAGTAGTCTTCCCATGCATTTAAATAAATATGCCTATCGATATATTTTAAGCAGTCGTCTCATTTAATTAATTTAAATGGATAATTCCATATATATCGATAAGTAGCGCTTATTTAAATGTATGGTAAGACTACTGAATAGTTATCGATAGTATTTTCCAATTCATTTTTAATTAATTAGAGAATTAGTTATCGATAGTATTTTCTACTTTATTTTCAATTAATTAAACATTACTTAAAAATTATTGATAGCCTTGAAGGTTTATATCTCACTTAAATGTATGGGAAGACTACTGAATAGTTATCGATAGTATTTTCTACTTAATTTCAATTAATTAGATATTTATCAATAGTATTTTCTACTTTATTTTCAATTAATTAAACATTACTTAAAAATTATTGATAGTCTTGAAGGTTTAGATCTCACTTAAAGACTACTGAATAGTTATCGATAGTACTTTCTACTTTATTTTCAATTAATGAAACAATTGCTTAAAAAAAATTATTGATAGTCTTGAAGGTTTACATCATCTCACATAAATGTATGGGAAGACTACTGAATAGTTATCGATAGTATTTTCTACTTCATTTTCAATTAATTATACAATTAGTTATCGATATTTTCTACTTTATTTTCAATTAATTAAACAATTACTTAAAAATTTTTGATAGTCTTGAAGGTTAACATCGGACTTAATTTCACGAATGTTGTAAAATGGCTAAGAATACTATATAAAGTCATATCTATGTTTTCCATATTGGCATTTATGCCATCGATAACCTTACAGAGTTCAATTTGCTATCGATAAGTTTTCACTATATTTTATTTTGCAAATTTGCATAAATTATAGTATTAGAATTATGTATAATCAAATTTTTCAGTAGTCAGCTTTTTGTTACTTTCGATTTATTTTTTTTGTATTTGCTGAGACATTTAAAGCGTAACACAATTTCTATTGAGTTTCCCAAATCACAAATGTCAAACGCATTTACACATATTTCTGAACGTATCATTATTGCATTTACTTTAAGGTCAGGTGTTATGAATTCATTTCAGATTTGTATTTTAACAAATGAGGTTTTTTGGAAATTCCCGATTTTTGAAATTCTCGATTTTTTGTAACTCGTTTGAACAATAGTTACGTAAACTATACGTTGTTACCAGTAGAAGAAGGTTAAAAGCCCCAATACGAAGTTATCGAGGGCAGTACGACGCGAGGAGTTGGAATCTGACGCAACGGCAATCGATTGACGTTGCCTTTCGCCCATCCACTCCCTCTGACTAAAAATCCATTTAGCTCATTCTCTTACGATTGCCATCGTTCCTGCTATCCACGAGATCCAACTGGTTTGTACGGAACTATATGTATAGGCAAAACGAAGATCTTGTTCATTCGAAGCGGTAAGCATAATGTCGCATGTAGATAATTAGAGTTATCCAGTAATATGCTCTTTCCGCTATATAAATAAATATATATATATGGATATATATTTATATATATTGTATATATTGTGTACATATATGCAGCATCAAGATTGATACTTTTGGATTGAGCTATCATCGAAAAATGGCATCCACTCAATTGCAACAGGCCCCAACGGGACCCAAAATGGCTTTGGCCTCGGCACCCGGTGCAACGACGGCAACAGTCACCATGCCGGCAACAGTTGCCGTCGAGGCGCCACCGGCAGAGCCGATCTATGGCACAGTGATTCCGAATCGTATATTTGTTGGCGGCATCAGTCGCGACACAACTGAATCGGATCTGATGATTGCGTTCAGCGCCTATGGCACAGTGCTCAGCACCAAGATCATCATCGACCAGGATGGCTTCAACAAGGGCTATGGTTTCGTCACTTTCGAAACCGAGGAGGAGGCCCAGCGCCTGCAGAACGTGGGCAAGTGTGTTGTCCTGCGCAATCGTCGCCTGAACATTGCGCCCGCTTTCAAGAAGCAACAGCTTCGTCCCAAACTGCATCCGATCATTGAGGCGAACGGCACTGTTTATTTTACCACCCAACCGCCGGTGGGCACAATCCCCATCGAACCGTATACCTATCGTCCGGCCGGATCGGTTGCCGATTATGCAGCCCCCGCCATGCCGACCATATATCAGCAGACAGCAGGCGGCGTTCAATACCAGCCCGTCTATCAATACTATAGTGTGCCGGTCAATATGCCGACCGTCTGGCCCTCGAACTATTTCCAGGAACCGCAGGCATCCAATTCACAGACATCCATACCACAGCAGTCATCCTGGGATTTCGATGGGGCCAACAGCACCAGCTGGCGCTCAACCTAATCAAATGGAGCGCACACACGATATTTGTAACTATATTTTCTATGATTCGACTCACTTGACTAGCAATTGCTTCAGCAATCAACTGCACCTATATCTCTATATCAGCATAGTTGATATATAGTATTATTGTAGATGCGCTACAAATATTTCCCCAAACTTTCATTGAATTCAAAGACATATTATGGATAGAGTGGAGATATAGTTTTGCAAGAGAAGGACTTTATTCAGTACTTCTCGTTTCTCTATTTGCATTCTAATTTATATATAAGCTATCGATCAGTTTCGCTCTATAGCTCTGTCTCTCTGCTCTCTTTCTTTCTATCTGTTTCATTCCCAATTTGTCTCTGCTGCTCTATTACTTTCTCTCTCTCTTACATTCTGATTGCTATCTCTCTCAATTCCTATAAGCTTTCTCTCTATACCTATCTGTCTATATATCATCTCTCTCGTCCTCCTTTCTCTCTCTCTCTCTATCACTTCCTCTCTCTATCTTTGTCTATGCTCCCACTTAGAACCCATTGGAATATCAGATAGATGATACGAATAGCGATTACTGAAGCAATTGCAATTTATTATATATATATTCATATATAACAAGTGACAACTAATATACCCCTTAGCTACTCATCATGAGTAATCAACTGAACAACAAAATGACCCAAACAGACGTAAGCAGAGGCAGAGAAACAAACAACAGATGTAAGACTCAAACACAGACAAGGATGGACATCGTAATGAAGATGAAAGGTGAAAAATATTAAAGACAAATCGAAGACAAAGTTGAAAGCAAAAATGACGATGCTACAGAGGGCACAATATAAATACAGATTACAGAGTATATACAGATTAAACAGATCGAAAGCTGAGCGAATTGCATCGAAGGAAACATACTATCTATCAAGGACAACAACAACAGCAACAACAACAACAACAACAACAACAGCAGCTGCGCAACTATATGTCGTTAGATATATATATGGATATATATATATATGTACATTCATGAACAGATTCGTAATCCCTAGATATACATACTTAACATGTATATATATAGATATATATATATATAATTTAGAATATTTAGGCGCAATCAGGGGCAAATGCAAATCTATCAAAAACTCTAACTACAACAGATCAAGAGAATCAAGCAATACACATATATACACAGAAACACATACATATACATATATCAATTAGGATTTAGCTTGGATATGTTGAAAGGTCTTCGGTTACTGATTAGATTGAACACACCCACACCACACTGAACACCAATAGCAACTAAGCTAACCCTATCTTCGGCATATCCAAAATATAGTACCAAGACAGATACAGAGATATATGTATATATATATACATATAGGAATAGGTATATATACATATATAGAATACAAGTATTTCACATTTACCTCTATTGTAGCCTAAATATTCTTGATTAGCCACAACGAAATTCACACACTCCCAACTCCGAACGCGAACTCGAATAACTCAAATACATATATATTTATATATTTTTATGTATATATTTATATATATATTTACAATATGGTGCAAATCTCTACAAACTATACATAACATCCAAATTAAGCAGCATGAACAATTTCTTTTTGTTTAATACTAGGTAGACTCTCAGGTGCATTTCGAATTAATTGAACTTAAAATTTGTAAGGTAATGTGTATGTACGTACCAGCGAATGTTAAGCAAAATTTTAAGTTTTTAACACTATCAGAGCTATTGTTGTTAATAAAAGAAATGATATGAAAAAACTAAAAAGGAGTTTTTTTAATCGATTGGAAAATTCGGGCGACATGAACGGACTGAGAGACGGAAAAACGAAAAGAGAAATGGATCGAACAGCGGACAGTAAGAAAGACATTTGGACTGCTCAGAACCAATATACTCTTTTCGTTTTCTGAGTGTGCATAAGAAATGTAATCCCATGCATTTCCAGCGATAAAGCTCCAGCATCAAAGTTAGAGCAACAAGTAGGAATTATTCAGTTAGGTAATAGTCAGGTATGACTGAACAGCAAATACTCTACCTAGGCTTTCTTCATTACTAAGAAGTTGTTCAAGTGAAGCTCACCAAATGTTAGAGAAACAAAAAATAAATAATAAATAAAAATTAAAAAAAAAAAATAAAATTAAAAAAAATAAAATAAAAATAAAATAAGAATAAAGTAAAATAAGATAAAAACAAAATACAAATAAAATAAAATTAAATAAAATAAAAATAAAATAAAATAAAATAAAAATAGAATGAAAATAAAATAAAAAAAAAATAAAAAAAAAATAAAAAAAAAAATAAAAATAATATAATAAAAATAAAATAAAAATTAAATAAAAATTAAATAAAATAAAATAAAAATAAAATAAAAATAAAATAAAATGAAATAAAAAAAAAATTAAAAAAAAAAAATAAATAAATAAAATAAAATAAAAAAAAATAATATAATAAAAATCAAATAAAAATAAAATAAAAATCAAATAAAAATAAAATAAAAATAAAATTTAAAAAAAATTAAAAAAAAAATTTTAAAAATAAATAAAAATAAAATGAAATAAAAATAAAATAAAAATAAACTGAAAATAAAATAAAAATAAAGATAAAATGAAAATAAAATAAAAATAAAATAATAAAATAAAAATAAGATGAAATAAAACTAAACTTTCAAAATTTGTTACATAGCTCATACCAAACTTATAATAAGTCTTGAGTAAGAGCATCGCAGCAACTCTTTTGCTGCTGCTGCTGCTGTATCTGCTGGATACATTTAGCTGAGGGTTGCTGTCGTCGTCGCAGCCGCAGCCGCTGCCTCTGCCACTGCCACTGCCTCTGCTGATGCTGCTGCCAATAACAAGAACAACAACAAGAATCAACAGCAACAGCAATAGCAACAACAATTGCGTTCATTGTGCTTAATTAATTTAGTTCAAAGATCAAGCGTTCGCGATGCCGTCGCGATTCCTCATGCGTTTCATGCACCCAACTCCACGTATGTACGATGCACGTATATGCTGCATGTTGCATGTAGTTCTAGCTGCAGTTGCAGTTGCAGCTGCATTTTGATGTGCAACGTCTGTTGTTTATTTGTGCAGCGTTCCAGTTATAAATTTCCAACAATTTCTTGTTGTCCCGATCTCCAGATGTTGACCTACGATCCACAATTTTGGTGTGCAGCGTGCAGGTGTTGCACTCGGAGCTTCACATTGCTGCACATGCCTCGGCTGTCAGCCTAGCCCTTTGCTACAGTAGCAACTGGCTACTGGTTACTGGCTGCCAATATTCAGCCTTAATCAATTGTCATTCTCTCCACACCCAAAATGCCCGCAGTTGCGATATGCTTAATTAGGCAAACGGGCGTCGAGCATAAAAAGCGTCTTTTGTCGCTGCCACACCCCAAACGCCCCCACCCCCACACACATACACACATACATGCATGTGTACATAGATGCAGACAGACACATGTTGTCCATGTTCATTACACACATTTGGTTTTCGAGTTGCGCCTCCCCATCTGGATCTGTTGCTCTTACACTGTGCTACAAAGAGTTGAGGCCGAATCGGATGTTAGATGATATGTGATGAATGAGTCTATTGCTATATGTACATATATTTATATTCATAGTTAAATATTATATTTGCTCAACTAGTTATCGAGACATTGATTTCTGTATATACACATGTATATATGATAAAGGATCTACATAAATGTATTGGGCGTATTGGCAAGTAACTTGAATGCTTGTTTGTAAGTCTGATTTTGGTTGAAAGCCTTGAATTGTCATATTTTATGAAAAATTTAATGCAACATTACCTTAGTTGAGATCTTTGAAGAATACATAAAATATAAGGAATTTTCCTATTTGCATTGTTTAATTTTTCAATTTTTATATTATTTTATTTTATTTTATTTTTCTTTTTTATTTATTTATTTATTTATTTATTTATTTTTTTTTTGAGATCTTTGAAGAATACATAATAAATAAGGAATTTTCCTATTTGAATTTTTTAATTTTTCAATTGTTATTTATTTATTTTTTTAATTTTTATTTTTTTAATTTTTTCTGTTGACAAGATAATTTATACTATATAATTTATTTTTCTATTAAACTATTATATATATTCTGCTCAAGAAAATAGTAGTAGCAAAATATATTAAATTAAAAATATATTAAAATTTTTATAATTTAATATTTAATTGAAAACAAATATTTAAAAAAATAAATAAATAAAAATAAAACATTAATTCATTAAGATATCATTTTGTATATAAATTATATATATATATATACAGAAACATTTGCATTTGAGACCTTGAGTAAAAAATAATCAAATTTGGTTGTTCATGAAAATAGTAGTAGTAGTAATAGTAGTAGTAGACGTAGAAGTAGTAGTAGTAGTTGTAGTAGTAGTAGTAAAAGTAGTAGTAGAAGTAGTAGTAGTAGTAGTAGTAGTGGCAGTAGTAGTAGTAGTAGTAATAATAGTAGTAAAAGTAGTAGTAGTAGTAGTAATAATAGTAGTAAAAGTAGTAGTAGTAGTAGTAGTAGTGGCAGTAGTAGTAGTAGTAGTAATAATAGTAGTAAAAGTAGTAGTAGTAGTAGTAATAATAGTAGTAAAAGTAGTAGTAGTAGTAGTAATAATAGTAGTAAAAGTAGTAGTAGTAGTAGAACTTTTAGTAGTAGTAGTAGTAGAAGTAGTAGTAGTAGTAGAAATAGTAGTAGTAGTAGTAGAAGTAGAAGTAGTAGTAGAAGTAGTAGTATTAGTAGTGGTAGTAGTATAAATAGCAAAATGACAAATAGAAAATATTGAAAACAATTTGAAATAGATATTAAAATAATATATTTTAATTAATTTAGTTGTTTGCTTAATACCATAAATTAATTAAATTTAGTTGTATATGATAAGAATAGTGACTACTTAGAAATAAACAAAGAGTAAAAACTATTTTACAAATGCCTTGACTTGTATTATTTAAACATATTTTTGTTCTATTTATCTCTATTTTTTATTTTTAAAAATTTCTATTTTTTTTTTCTTTTTTCATTTCATATTATTTATCTACATCTTTTTTGTTGTATTTCTCTTTATGTTTTGTTGTGCACTGTTTTTGCGGCGTCCGCGTCGTCCGCTGGGTGACCGGGTCGGCTATGGCGTTGATGTCGACGCTGACGTCGACGTCGCGCCGTTCACGCTGGCAGCGACAGCGACAGCGAGCGCCACCCATAAGAAAATGTGGTGCGGCATCTTGAGTTCCATTTCAGTTGATATTGCTTTAAATTCGCGAACGCGTCGATGCTCTCAGCTCGACTTAACGAGCGGCAAACGGGAAAAATCTAATTGGACTCGCTCACATTCGAATCTGAATTCCATTTCATTCCCAAATAGACAAACGCGGCTTATCAGACGGCAACGAAAACGAAAACAAATATTCAATTGAAAATCACAATTTTTGTTATGTTTTTTTATTGTTGTTGTTTCATTGTTGTAGTGCATTTTGTTTAAAAGGAAAAAGGTTTTGTGCAAAGAAAAACAAAAATCTATATGAATAATTATAATGCAATCTATATATATTTGCAATAATATATATATGTGGATATTTTGTGAATGACGCTCGCGTTTTCATTTCATTTTCAATTGCTGCCAACCGCGCGTTGCTACACACAAATATATACTATATGTGCATATATATCTGCATACATATATACATGATATGATGAATATAAGCTGTTGCAGTCGCTGCCTTATGCCGTAATAGTTTAGAGAGCATTATTTGCATATAGAAGCTGGCGTGGAGCGATTATACTATACATCAAGATATATACATATATATTCGTATTTAACTCGATGCCAAGCCCTGTTTAATGCACTGTGTACATTGTAACACGTATTCATATTTGCCATCTGGATGATTCATAGTTATAGTCAATTGAATTGCTTCCATTGCCATGCCACGATAGAGACGCCGCCACAGAGCATCTGAACCCGGGCCACTTAGCCACAAACGAGGTCAATTGGAGCGCGGCTTCTGTGCGATAAGCGAATGCCTGTCAGCTCCTTGAGTTCTCAGCGAGATATCGTATATATGAATATATGTATATATATGTGTATACATATGTATTTATATATATATTTGTGTATAATTATGCTGCTTTTATACACAATTCTCAGTTTTCAAAGGTTCAAGCTCGGTTTGACCTGGCGCTGCCTAAAAGTATGCAGCATCAAATAGAACAATGTAAGATATCAACAATCTAAGATATTTGTTGATTATGGAGTTCTACAGATCATAGCGGATAGATATAGCGGGAGCTAGAGAATGGAAAGAAAAAAGTGAGATCGTAGAATATAGGGAGAAGTGGAGATAAGTAGAGAAGCAAATAAGAGGAAAAACGAAGAGAGAGAGATGGAGAAGGAGAAAGAAAAAGAAAATGAAAAAGACAGAGAAAAAAGAGAAGAAGATAGAGAGAAAATGAGGAAGACAGAGGAGAGGGAATGTAGAAAAGGAGAGATTTAGATAGTAGATAGTAGAGAAGATTATATTGAATGGAAGGACGAGGGCGAAATGAGGCAGCAGAAGGAAGACAGAGATAAAACGAGAAAGATAAATAGAGACAGAGATAGAGTTTTATAAACATGCCTTTCTATGTAAATTTTGGCATCCTCTCCAATCCTTAAATTCCCTCACTCTTAATATCTTTTAATATAAGCGTTGGGAGGCATAGTAGGTTTTCAATATAAGCTCTTTTAGTTCTTATATCGCATATGGGGCATCTTATCTTAAGCCCAAGCATATGCATATGCATTCATATAAGTTATATATATAGCTATAAAGAAGTAGCTTATTATATGCAGTGTAAATTACTCAATAGGTTTTCTTGGGAAATTCAAGGCAGTAATGAGGAAATTCAGTATAAATTCAAATGATATAAGAAATAAAAAGGATTATGAAGAAAATTACATATAAGGAAATATTCGTTCGAATTTGATATGAATGCGGTTTACAGCATCTGAGAAACTTGTAAACCGTCACGTTTCCAAAAGATATCTGAATACACTTGAGCAAAAACGTAATTCTAGAAAGCTTACTGATCGAGAAGAAATATATCTGACTCTACCATGATAAATATACAAATAAAAAAGATAAACTTTAGTAAATCTATTTAAATACATGTAAATTTATTTATTTTTATAGAAATTAAATAATTTAAATTTATTTCAAGAAATATATTTTGAAAAATATATAAATTTATATAAATAAAGTAAAATTTATTTATTCATTTTAGATTTCTTATTTATTTAAAATAGTTAGATATAATTCAACTTAACTAAATTTTAACTTATTTACAATTTTATATTATACTTCGTTTATTCTTGCTATTTCATCTTCATTCAAACTTGCTTAAAAGAATCTTTAATCAAGAAAGATTCTTAAAGTATCTTTAATCAATTGCCAAACTGTTTACAACACTCATTGAACCTTATGCAGCACTATTTTGGAGTTAGCATTGATTGAGCAACAGGTAGTCGACATTCCAAAGGCCAAGAGCAGCCGCAGCACCTGTGAGAATCCAGTAACTGCTTACGCAACGGCAGCTAACCAGTTTCTCCGTTGTTCCGTTGATCCGTTGCTCAGTTTCTCCTTCGTTCAGTTGCCCAATTGTTACTCAGGCTCTCGGGCCTGCGCTTGTGTAAAAGGGTCGCAGCGCTGTTGCGCACTGTCGGGGCATTTAATTTGAGTGACGCCTCGACAGGCCCCTGACCGAGGGAGCCGTTGGCCGAGCCATTGGGGGCGACATCTCGACATGCTTAGCTGCCGCGACTCAGACTCTGCGACTCTGTGACTCATCCAGCGCGAAACAAACTTCAAGAGTCTCGAGAAGCAGTTGCTCATGCTTAACCCTTTAACACTTATGTGGGCCACTCGAGTCACATTTGAATATGCGAAATTAATAGCCGTTGCGATGTTTGTTTAAGCTGTAACTTAAGTAATTTAAGCGACATTTAAATCAATTGTAAAATTATTTGATAAACAAAGGAATTTTTTTCTCATATTTATTTTATTTATTTATTTTTTCTTACATATACATATGCATATATTTCTGTAATTTCTGATTATGTGCCTTACCTTATGACCGCTTTATTATGGGCAGTTGACATTATCTTTATAATAAATTTTGTTTAAACAATAGAACGATAAGACGCACAATGTGTGTGTGTGCCGGGTCGCTTGAATAGTCTGCGGCAGCCAAGGGTTAAATGCTGAGAGCCGAAGTTAGAAATGTAAAGCAACGACAACAACAGCTACACATGTGCATATGTATGTTTGTGTGCGTGTGCATGCCTGCAGAGTGCAGCGTTGCTCAAACATGATCGCTGTCTCTGTCAGCGTGTGTGTGCAAGTATGCGGGAGGAAGGGGTTACACAGATGATAGCGCGTGCGCGCATGTGTGTGTGTGTATGCAAGCGAGAGCAATTGTGAGAGAGAGAGAGTGAACGAGCGACTATTTGACAGTTGACTCGCATCAATTAAAAGCGCATAACAGATAAAATGAAATGAAAACTTTTTTTCTCGTGTTTTCTGTATGTTTCGTGTCGCCGTTGTTCAAAACACAAATAAAAGAACGTTATAATAAATGATGATGCAGCGATATAATAATAATAACAAACAATGCGATAAATGCGTGTGATAGCAAATGAGAACAAACTAAAACGACAGTGTGAGAGAGAGAGAGGGCGAGAGAGGGAGAGTGCCGCCAACGAACTGACAAAGCAAAGAAATGCCGCAACAAGTGGAAATGAAAAGCAACAAGCGAAACAGCAGCGAAATCAGCGACAACAATAATAAACAGCACATTTCCAATCAGAATGAGGCGACACAGTCGCCGTTGCGCAGCAAGCGCTGCCGCCAGCTGCAGCCCCAGCAGCATATCTATGAGAATCTGCCAGCATCGGCGTCGGCGTCGGTGTCGGTGTCGTCGCAGCAGCTGCGCAAATACTTTCGCCGCGAGGTGATCTACGAAAATCTGTGCCACGGTTGCGGCTACGGCGTCTTTGCAGCACAAGGTCGTTATTGTCACTTCTGCCAGTGCATTGTAAGCGGCAGCGTTGCTGCTGCGCTGCAACTGCAGCAGCCGCAACCGCAGCCGCTGCCGCAGTCTGCGTCGAGCGGCAGCGAATGCAATATTTATGAGAATATTTGCGAACTCTGCCGAGGCATCTACAGCGACAGCGAGCAATGCGAGTGTGCAAGAAGTGCCACGCCCACAGGCGCAACTGCAGCCACAATTGAAAAGGCGTCGCTGCTGCCGTCGCAGCCAGCGCCACCAGCGCCTCCAGCTGCCAAGGCTGGCAAATCACGCACTCTGCTCGGCTACTCCAAATCCAGCGCAGCGACGTTGACGCGTCTCTTCGGCTCGCTGAAGCAGCTGAATCGCTCCGGCTCGCTGCAACGACGCTTGTTCCAGAAGGAGGCAGTGGGAGGCGGCAAAGCCGGCGGCGCCAGCGGCGGCGGCGGTGGCTCATTGGAGATCATTCACAATGTGGGCGAAGTGTTTCGCACGCAGGAGACGTTCGATATGCAGCGCATCTGCGAGCTGAAGCGTCAGCTGCAGTGCAGTCATAGCGATCAGCATATCTATGGCAGGTTGCGCAGCGAACGAGAGCCCGAACTGGAGCCGCAGTCGCTGTCGCAGTCGCCGTTGCAATCGCCGTTGCAGTCGCCGTTGCAGTCGCAGTCTCAGCCGGAACCAGAGCAAGAGAGACAGCCAGAAGGCGCAAGCGCAGCGGAGGTGACACGCAAAAAGCCGCGCATATCTCGCATGCGTCTGCTGCGCCAAGACGAGCAGCAGGCAGCAGCAGCAGCAGCAGCGCCGTCGACTGCAGCAGCAGCAACGGCATCGGCTCTATTTTTGAATGAAAGCATTTGCCAGTGGATGCAAGCGCTGCGACGCGAGCTGCACAGCTACGAGGATGCTAACGGCGGCGTTGGCTGCCAGCAGCCGAAAAGTGTGCCGCCGGCCTATGAGAGGGAGCGAGAGCGCGAACAAGTGGCTGAACTTGTAACGCTGCGACGTAGCGAGGCAGCAGCAGCAGCAGCGGCAGAGGCAGAGGCGGAACCATCAGCGCAGCAGCGTTTGGTGAACGATTTCAAGCGCAAACTGCTAGCCAAGCCGTGTTTCCAATTAGACACTCAATTGGAAAGCCAATTAGCACCAAACAGCAGCGAATCGCTTGACGACGATCGACGTCGACGTCGCTGCGGCATTAATGAACGACACGATGCGGCCTTTGTTAGTGAATTTCTCAGCGGTTTGGCGGTCACTGAGAGCATCAAGCCAGCGACAGAGCTCGAAATAACAGTTAAAATGCAGCCAACCTGCAGCGCAGCAGCAGCGCTGCTTGCCGGACATTGGTCACTGCCGCAGCTGTGGCAGGCGACTGCGCTTGCGGCCAGCCTTCATCGTAGCGTTCTTTGCTACTTTGGTTATGACAAATTGCTGAGCTCCTTTTTGCAGCAACAACAGCGACAGCGACTGCGCAGCGACAGCGTCAACAACAACATTGAGCGCTGGCTGCGTCGCTATCGCCGCTACTGTGAGGGCAACAACAGTAACAGCAAGAGCAGCAACAACAACAACAACAGCAATAATAATGTCGAGTGTGAGTCAGCGTCGCGGCTACAGCAACGGCGTCAGCAGCGGCGACGCCTATTGGGGCCGCCGACATTGGAGCTGGCAGTTGTGTTAGCGACGCCACCGAGTGACGACGTTGCTGCGGTCACATGGCATGTCGGCAGCATTAGCAATACGATTGAACTGAACGGGCGAGAGAGCAAGAGCGAGAGCGAGACCGAAAACGAGAGTGTGAGCGCGAGCGGGAACGCGAATGCGATCGTGAGCGCAAACGTGTGTGAGAGCGCGCAAGATACGCGATCGGTGTGCGCCAGCAGCGACGACGGCGACGGCGACAGCGACGTCGTTGCCGGCAGCGTTATTAGCAGCACGCTGATGGCGGCACCCAAGCAGAGCGCCGTAACAGAGCGCTCCAGCAGCGACGACAGTGAAAACAATAGGAATAATAATTATAACAACAACAACAACAGAAACAGCAACAGCAACAATAGCGACAATAATAATAAGGAGGGTGACAATGTTAACCAACAGCAACAACTACAACAATCAACACAGGTCAATAGCCATTCCAAGCAAACAGATTTACAACAAATTACAAATTATAAAAATAAATTAAAATTAAAATAACAACGAACAACAACAATTTGGGCTCACTGCCAGCTGCAATTGAGGCGTAAATTAATAAAGCAATACAACTGTAGTTGCGCGCGCGAGAGAGAGAGAGAGAGGGAGAGAGATAGGCACAGCTGTAGACAGAGGGTGCTGCGCACTGAGTGTGAGCAGAGCAAAAGAGCGTAAAGAGAGCAAAAGTTAGCGGGCAGCAGAGCTGCAAAATGTGTAGCAAAAAGGAACAGCAGAAGAGTGAGGCAGAGAGAGAGAGAGGGACAGCAAAACGATAAAACAGTTTTATTTACATTATTTTTAAAGCATCTTAAAGGGCATTTTGAGTTGTTTATGAAATGCGTGAGAATTATTTAGAATTAAATATAACAAATTCAATTAGAATTATATAATTAATATAATATATAAATATATGTATGTGCATAATTATATAATTCTCTCTAAATTGACATCACAGTAAAATAACTGAATAATGAAATATGCAAAAATGAGCTTAAACGAAACACAAAGATCGCCAATTATAGCACATACTGACATACATATGTATATGTATATATAGTATATAGTATGGGAATAATATGCATAACACATGTAGTGAGCGATCGAGCTTAATAATACTCTTAAAGATTACGAGCCAATTAGCGATAACCAATTCGTTTTCCATATGCAAATTACTTTTTACGATCGATTCTTGCGAATATATAACTGAGAGAAGGAGATAGACAGAGACAGAGCGAGATAGCTGATTTGATTTCCATATTATTTTGTATAACAAATTGCCGATAAAGAGTAAAAGTATCGAGTATTTCTTTGGAAAACATAAAAATATGAATATAAAAAGTAATTGATAATAAATAGATTTATGAATATTGGAAATTTGCAAATGAAGAATTCTATTTATGGAAGAGCCCAAATCTTAATTTTTAATAAAAATTAGTATTTTATTAAATGGATTTTTTTAAAAAATATTTTAAAAATTAATAGAATTTTTGAAGAGTTCAAATAAAATGTATTTCTTAAAAGAATTCGCCTCTTCAATAAATTCAATAATTTCAAACTAAAAAAAAAAAAAAATTATAATCAAGTTTTAAAAGTAAAAAATAAAATATTTGAGCAATAATTGACTTGATACGAATTCTAATTGGAATATTTACTTTGCAGTTTACTAGAAGTAGAAGAAATTGATTGCTTTTATAAGAAAATTTTAAAATTAATTTAATAATTAAACTTAGAAAAAAATAAATAAAAAGTCACATACATATGTATGTACACATATTTCATAACAAATCCAATTAGCAAATGTTCCAATTGGAAGCAGTCGTGCCAATGTTAGCTTGAATTGTTGTTGTTCCATAAATCGGTGTCTGCGGAATGTGATTGTGACAACAAAAGTGTTTTTTTTTTGTTTTTTTGTTTTCTCTTCTAACTAATTGTAGAATTGTGTGATAAAAGTGCGTCGACCGGCGCCTCAGGTGCCCGTGCGTAATCCAACCACGGCGCTTACTAAGACCCAAAATGAGAAAAGCAAGAATAACAACAACAACAATAAGAACAACAACAGCGAGGCAAATGTTGCGATTGATCAAGTGAAAGAAATGAGTGCAGCGGCAGAGATGGAGACAGCGACAGAGCAGCAGCAGCAGCAGCAAGAGCAGCAGCAGCAGCAGCAACTGCAGCAGGAGGCGGAAGAGTCGGAAGAGGAATCCATATATCAAACCATCTGGCAGTTCAAAACCTTGGAGCCAGTGCCCGACGACAATAAAGTTGAAGAAGAAGAAGACTTTGAGATCATCGCAGTGAGTGATGCGACAGCTCGCGATGACGATGCAGACGACACAGAGTTTTATGCCGATGCCGAGACCGATGCTGACGTCTACGTTGACGCCGACGATATGCGAGCTGAGGAATTGGCGCTGCAAGCGGCGGCAGCATTTGCGGCCGGCGCACGTTATATGCTGACTAAGCAAACGACGCCGGCGCCGCTATCACCGCTGCCGTCGCCAACGGCGTCCATGGATCAAGGCGCCTGGGAGACGGATGACGAGTTTATGTTTGCCAAGGCTGATGAGCAGCAGCAGCAGAGAGAACAGCAGCAGCAGCAGCAGCGGCAGTGGCAGAGCGAGCAGCAGAACGCAGAGACGCTTAGCGTGGGCAGCACGGTGACCAACAGCACGGCGACGCTTGGCTCGATTAGCAGCGCGGGCAGCGCAAGCAGTGCGGGCAGCAGCAGCGTTGACAGCGCCGCGACTGCGCCGCAAACACTGACGCATCCGGTGCTGCGCAACATATGCATTTGCTACAGCCTCAAGGAGCCACAGAAGTATAGCGTCATCTTCTACGACTACGAGCGGTCGCAGCTCCATCAGCGATTCATGACGCGCATGCGCTGCCCGCCGCCGCCTCCATATCTGCAGACATCAGCAGCGACGTCGCTGCCGACGACGACGGCGCCGCAAGCAATTCCACATTTGACCAGCAACGATGACAGCGGCTGCAGCTGCGAAGCGGATGCAGATGAGCTGCCAGATCACATACCACATCCACTCAAAGAGGATTGGGCTCTGGCCGTGCTCGCTGCGGCAGCGAGCACCAAACGCGGCGTCGCTGCTCGCGCCGGTCGCAAGCTGCGCGTACGCTCCAGCGGGCGTCTGCTCATACCCACCTCGGTGCTGGCATGGCGCGAGCAGCTACAAGATGTCAACTGCTGTGAGGATGAGGAGGATATGGTAAGTGCCACGCCCCATCGCCAGCCCTTCCCTTTCACACACAGCCGCCCATTCAATGGGAACTGCAATTGCATTGTTTTTCGCTGTGGCCTCATCAATTAGGCCCTGCCAGGGGAAGAGCGCGGCAGAGGCAGAGAATGAACGAGAGCATGTGTATGTGTGTGTGTGTGTGTGTGTGTGTGTGTGTGTGCAACGGTTGTTTCGATTGTTTGTTTGCTTTGACTTTGCGCCGTTTGCTGTGGCACGTCTGAGCGAGCGGCAGGCCTCGGGTACTTTACAGTTTTGGCGTTTGCATAAAATTTTACGAACTGCAGCGAAATGCCGAATGGGGGAATGCAAATGCATTTCAAATACTCTCCATGAGCTGAAACGAATATAAATTAATGCAAATTGTTTGTTGATTATTTGATGCAATTTGTTGTTGGAATTCGATTAACGATAATTAACTTAATGCAGAGCTTGTAAATATTTTTCGATATATTAATTGAGATCAATAAACTATCTATTGATTATATCTCTAAATATACATGCGAACGTGGTATATTTATGAAATATATATTTTTTTATCTTAAATAACTATTTATACATATATTTATTATAATATAATAATAATAATAATATAATAATAAATATATATAAATAAATATAAATAAATATAAATAAATAAATATATGTATAAATAATTATTTAAAATAAAATTATATATATAATAAATATACTACGTACGCATGTATTAAATATATATTTTTCCGTTTTTATTTATTTAGTTTATTCACAACTTACGTTTTTAAATGTTTACTAAAAATTAACTACATATTTATATATTTATTAAATTATTATTTATATATTTATTGTATTATCTTTACTATGAGAAGTGTCGATGCCAAGATTATAATGCAACTGCTCTGCTAGCGCTTGTTCACTCAATTAGCTTCAATGTTGTACTGTTAATTCATTTCATAACTTCGATCATTAAGCGCAATTAACACGCCCCAGAGCGAGCCTAGGGCGAACGATCATAGGGAGAGTTACGCTCTCCTACTTCGCTCTCACAGCTCCAATTTCAACTGTTGCTCTTTATTAATCGTTTACAAATGTTTTTTTTTACTTAGAATTCTTTTAGAACATATTTATTTTTATATTACTTATATTTTAGTATTATTCTATTCTGCATGTATTATTTTTATTTTTGTATATATATAATACATTATTTATTAATTTTTGTACATTTTATATTTACTTTTGTTAAATTTTTAATCTACATTTATTTTAAATTTGTGTGTGTGTGTTTTTTTTTTTTTTAAATTAGTTTTTCATTTTATTATTTGTATTCTTTTATTTTTTTTAAATTTATTTTATTTTATTTTTATTCTTTTTTAAATTTGATAATTGTTTTTATTTAATTGTATTGTTATTTCAATTATCATTTTTATTTTTATTTTAATGCTATATGTTTACTCTTTATTTTATTTTATTTTTATTAATTTTTTTTTAGTTATTTTTTTTTATTATTTTTTTTTATTAATTTTTTATTATGTTAATTTTTAATTTTTATTGTTCTTTCTGCTATATGTTTACTCTTTATTTTATTTTATTTTTATTAATTTTTTTTTAGTTATTTTTTTTTTATTATTTTTATTTTATTAATTTTTTATTATGTTAATTTTTATTTTTCTTTCTGTTAAAAAATAAATCTTTTTTTATTGAAAATTAAAATAATTTAATTAAATTAAAAAAAATATTTTTTTATATTAAAAATTAAAAAATTTAATTGAATTTTTAAAAACTAATCTTTTTTATTGAAAATTAAAAAATTTAATTAAATTTAAAAAATTAATCTTTTTTACTGAAAATTAAAAAATTAAAAAATTTTATTTAATTTAAAAAAAATCTTTTTTACTGCAAATTAAAAAAATTTAATTAAATTTTAAAAAATTAATCTCTATACACTTTGCATTCATAATGCATCAATAAAATCGTATAAGAATTCTATTAAGAATACGGCGAAGTTGAGCGCGCTCGAGCAGAGAAAACTTGATAATTGCTCTAATTGGAATAATTCATTTGACATTCAGTGAAATGTTCAAGTTTTGCACAGAAGCAGAATATGATTTCATGCAGTATTCAATCAATAAATTCTCTTCGATTTACAAAAGTAGCGAAAGAATGATATGCAAAATAAAAGCATTCCAATTGGAATAGTCTTTTGTTTGTTGAGCTGTTGTTAAATTGGTTACTTTCAATAATTAAACAAAAACTAACATTATTTTGTCAATGCATACTTCTAGTTAGTGTATTCTGTGCGTCGACTTTAACTATTTTTTTGGACCTGGCCTCGTGTGTGTAGTCGTAATTTTTATTGCGCTTTGTTTATATCACATGTTGTTGTTTTTCCATTTTATTTTCTTTTGCATAATGTATTTTTATTTATTTGCCTCTCACGTTTTGATGTTGTATTTGTTGTAAATACTTGTTGTTGTTGTTGCTGTTGTTGCTGTGTTGATTATTTCCCTTTTTTGCATTTATTGCATTTGCCGCTGCATGAGAAATTCTGTGGAATTTATTTTTGGGCAGTTCGGCTTGGCTGGAAAACACACACGCCCCCCTCCTAGCCCCCCCCCCCCCCCCCTGCCGCTTGCCACCATGCCACCCTAGTCCTCTCCCTTCACCAACAAACAAAGTTGATTCACATATTGCTATAGCCCCCCGCCCGCTCGATTCCCTCACATGGCCCGCTCTGTCCGTCGTCTCGTTCTATATCCCCACAGAGAGACAATTATTTTTGCATACAAACAAGTCGGCAAAGATTTGTTGTTGTTGTTGTTGTTTGCCATCAGCTTTTTGGAGAACCGGTTTCCGGACTTTTATGCTGTCGTTAATTTACTGAGCACCCCTCGCCGCCTCCCTCGCCCCATGCTGGCAGAGGGCCTCGTCATCAGCGTCGCGCAGCATTTATCAGCATTTAATTGGTTAATCATTAGTCAAATATTTTTGTTAACTCGCCCGGGTTTGAGTATGAGTTCGAATTCGAGTTGAGTTCTCTGTTCTGTTCTGTTCTGTTCTGCTCACCTTTTTACATAATTATAGGTGGGCTGCGCCTCTTGAAAGCCAGCGGCAGAGCACCGAACGAAGGCGCTCGGCCTTCTTTTTCCCTCATATTTGAAATTTATTTTTATCGCACTAAAAGCGAGGCTTCGCCTTCATACACAAATAAAGGGCCGGATATTACGAGCAGCATTTGGAGAATTGTTACGAAAATAAAAATACGAAAATTGCTTATCGCACATTGCATGAAAGTTCGACTTATTTCTAGTTTTATTTTTTGGTTGATGGCAAAACTAATGTCACGTCGCTAACCTTGGTCTGAGCTCTTTATGGCAAATGCTTTCTGCTCATGTCTAACTATAAATTTATACAAAAATTCAACTAAAAATAACTCTAGGATGACATGTGTATTTATATATATTTATATGACAATTGAATTTGTTTGCAAGAGATTTCATGAAGTTGCTCACGCGTTGTTGAGGCTACAAGAAAAGATTTATATATGACTGGACTTTTGCTAGCTGGCATAATATTTGCTAGCTGAAAAAGCAGCTTCAGATGGATACAAATATATAGTATACAAATTATAATGTTTATGCAAATTGAATATGATTTAATTTAATTTAAAAAACAACTAGATTTGCTGAAAATAATTTAATTAAAGTTCAAGGTTTCGCAACCGCACAAATTGTTTAATAGAATATTCTGATTAGAATGTTAAATATATTACTAGATGTTAAGAAATCGCCTAAGGCTATTACAATGGAATTGGAGCTTATTAACGCTAGTCTACGATATATTACATATTTATCGCATTTCAAGTCTCTAAACCTAATTCGTAGACTCTGTCACAAGCTGCTGCTGCTGATAGCTTTGGCCATGACAACGTTGGCTGCGAGTACTCAATTTGAATGTTGGAATGTGTTTCGAAGTCATCTCATACAATACATTCATCTATATGCATATATATATGTAAGCTTATATCGAGCTTAGATACCGCTAAGGTTAGCGCAAAATATCATTGAGCCGAACGGATGTTTGGCTATTGTAGCATTGGCTTTGCCTACGCAATGCTAAGTCAACAGAGTGCTCGACACTTGGTAACACAAGTGTGAATATATGTCTTGCGGACAGTCTCGTGGCTTGTGCCATGGACGGCGTGTCCGTGAGGCAGTGCATAGGGGTACGCTGGAGAGCCGCCTAGCATTACTTGTTCAGGTATCGGCAGAGTGCAAACAACTCTTCAGCCATATGTGAGCAGTCAAAACACAATTTCAACGGGTCAAATGGGCCGCCTTTGTTTGGGTTATTTCGGTTTTTTGTTTTATTTATTTTTATTTTTTTTGCTTGTGAATCAATGAACGAGAGTTATCAAGATGTGGTAACACAAAAAGCTACAGATAAAGTCAAGAGATATACTACATACGAAGATATAAGATAAGATACAGATACATAAATAGATAGGTACAAAGACACGTAGATGCATAGATACATAGATATATGGATACATAGATACATAGATACATAGACACATAGATACATAGATACATATATACATAGATACATAGATACATAGATACATAGATACATAGATACGTAGATGCATAGATACATAGATACAAAGATACATAGATACATAGATTTATAGATATATTAGATACATAGATACATAGATACATAGATACATAGATACATAGATACATAGATACATAGATACATATATACATATATACATATATACATATATACATATATACATAGATACATAGATACATAGATACAAAGTTACATAGATACATAGATGCATAGATACATAGATACTTAGATACATAGATACATAGATACATAGATACTTAGATACATAGATACATAGATACATAGATACATAGATACATAGATACATAAATACATAGATACATAGATACATAGATACATAGATACATAGATACATAGATACATAAATAGATAGATACAAAGATACATAGATACAAAGATACATAGATACAAAGATACATAGATACATAAATAGATAGGTACAAAGATACATAGATGCATAGATACATTGATACGTAGATACATAGATACATAGATACATAGATACTTAGATACATAGATACATAGATACATAGATACATAGATACATAAATACATAGATACATAGATACATAGATACAAAGATACATAGATACAAAGATACATAGATACAAAGATACATAGATACATAAATAGATAGGTACAAAGATACATAGATGCATAGATACATTGATACGTAGATACATAGATACATAAATAGATAGGTACAAAGATACATAGATGCATAGATACATTGATACGTAGATACATAGATACATTGATACATAGATTCATAGTTACATAGATACATAGTTACATAGATGCATAGATACATAGATACATAGATACATAGATACATAGAAACATTTGGATGCAGGTGAAACTACAGATACATTTACAGTTCTAGTTACAGATACAGATACAGATACATTTATATTTCCAATTATAGATACAGATATAAATGCACCTATAGCTCAATCTATAATTGTATATGGATCTGTATCGAGCAGTAGAAGCAGCGATAGTTACATTCACAGGTACAGATACTGATACGGATACAGCTACAGATGCAGATGCAGATACAAGTACTGGTATTCTGAGATACACTTGAACATGTGCTGCCACATGTCGCGGCAGTATCAATTAAATTGTTTATAAAAATATATTTATACATATGCATTTATATGTGTATGAATAATAGTGGAATGGATAAAATCAACAAAGGCAAAGCAACAGAAATCAAAAATAAAATAGAAACATATTAAACAACAAAGGCAGCCAGAGGCACGGTGCAGGGTCGCTCGTGCGGCGCATATCAAAATTCTATGTTAGTTTCGGCACAGTGACAGCTACAGCTACAGCTACAGATACAGATACAAGTGCAGTCATAGATACATTTGTGCGAGTATGCAAATTGACTAACTGATGACCAACAATGGCAACAACTAATGCGACGCATTTTCTAAACATGCCCAAAACCGTGCTCAACGACTGCTGCCACGCTAATTGCAAGAACAATGCCAGCAGCAGCAACAACAAATTAAATAACATCAGCAGCAACAGCAACAGCAGCAGCAGCAGCAACAGCAGCAGCAGCAGCACTACGCAATATTTGCCTTTTTGTTTATGCCCAAACAAACAAAAGCAACAATAACAAATTAAGCTAAATAAAATTAGAGTTTAATCTACCGCTTGTAATGCCCTGTAAACTAGATGCGTTTGAATGGGGGTATATTGAAATGGATGGCAAGATGCACAGATGTAGAGCAGTAGTTGCAGAAGTAGAAGTAGATGTTCTTATATAGGCTTTAAAGGGCAGAGAATATGATACTTTATTTATATATTAAATAAATTTGAATGTGAGCATATTGAAATGAAAATAAATAATATATAAATATATTTTGTATATATGTATAATAAGAAAACTGAATGTGAGCACATTGAAATGAAAATAAATAATATGTATATTGTTTTAATTTTATAGTGTGAAATCATAATGGTTTTCTTCAAAAGTATGTAACGGGCAGCAGGAGGCGTGGTAGACCACATCAAGTATATAAATTCCAGATCAAGGCGAAAATGTAGAAAACAATGAACATGTTGAAATATTGATATTGTTTCAAATGAGAAGTGAAATGAGTCTAGTTCTATTCTATATCGCATTTATTAATTAAATATGTATGGGCGAACGGGTCGATCGACACGTCTCTGCAATTCGAAGAACTAAAGACTTGAAATCATTAAATTTTAGGTTCGCGCATAGCACGCGCATATCAAGTTTGTTTCAAGTAAATATGAATATAATATACACTTTATATGCTTCATAAATATGCACTGTATGTGTAGAAATGCCTTTATAAACTTTATTTACTACTTTTATACTATTTTCGTATGCTGGGAATATGAATCAAGAAAGCGCATTTATGCAAATTTGGCTGAAATATTTTTAATTTTTTTTTATTCTAAACTCTGTCTCGTCCGAATATAAACTGAATAGAATCAGCTCTGTACGTAGTATTCTTCTCTCATGTGTGATAGGGGAATTCAGCCTACTACGTATCCTTAAATTCTATATATGCTCTTTACATTTTCTACAATATATAAACATATTGACTCTAGGAAATTGCATGTTGATTACAGAGTAACTTCAAGTCGATCATACTCGACTACTGGTAGTTTAGTATCTGCAAGCGATTTTCTAAATGAGAATATTTGTTGTCAAATGCAGTTTTTTGTTTGTGTTTCTGCTGCTTTAGCTATCGTTGCACTAAAGACTAGATGGCTAAATTTGGAAATTATATGCAACATGTTATATCCATTCATAATGATATAAGCAGATATCTTCTAGATTTCTTATTGAATGATTGCTTAAGTTGTTAATCTATATAGATAGAAGATTCTATTTGTGTTTCTGATGACTTTGGCTATATATATTCATATATATCCAATTGAAATGAATTCATCAATGAGTAACTGATAAGAGAATCAGCTTTTGATGCTGATGCATCAATTCCAATTAGAATCTTGCGCTGCTCACGTTAACCACTCTTGTCAAGTCAAAGTCAACGACAAAGGCATTAAAAATCGTTCAATTTCCTAGAGCTACACGCATAATGACTCACCGAGAGTTATAGCAATTTCTTAATGAGTATTTAAACTGCGACACGCCCACCTTCAGGTTTATGGCTATTGATAGCAGCCTTCATAACTTGCCTGTGTTTGCTTGCCTTGGCAGCCTTATCAGCAGACTATATATTCTTGATGCATGTGGAAAATGCACTTTTCAGCGTATTGCTTGGAGTTCTCTTTATTTTTATTTATTTTTTTTTAATTTTTATGAATTATATATATATATATATTTTTGTATTCGACGGATTTGTGACAGTTGCGCCATGTGAATTATTTACATTTGTTGGCGGAACAGCAGCTGTTTGGCCAAGTTCCTGGAATGCGCAATTTATGGCTTTACCAGGCTATATACATATATGTATATATACTATAGATCGATGTATGTATGTTTGTATGTATGTCTGGCACAGACGCCAGAGCGCCTGGGACGTGTAACTTAAGCTGGCTGCGGCGCGTGTTTACAGCTGCTATCCTATTGGTTTCGTTTCTAGCCAACTGGCCCGGACTGTTGCGTGGGGTGCGTGGCGGACCAGCGGGCGGCGCTCGCCTTTCTGTTTATGTATGGCCGAGAGCTGAAAGAAAATATCGGAATTGTTGCATACATATGGATGGAATGGCTAGGTGTGCATGGAAAGCGCACATAATACTCGAGGCCAGCCGGCACAGCCGATGGATGACGACGACGACGACGACGACGACGAAATGGCAGAGACGATGGTGACGAGGACGGAACGACAGTAACGGAACAGTGCGGCGATAGATACGATACGACGATAAATACAAGCTAGAATCGAGCAACACTTCTTTAGTACTTGAGCATTCCGTTATCTTGGAGCGCATTAACCGTTCGCGTTTGGCATTGCACGCGTCGCTCCAGCTAGCTTTCCCAGCAAATCGAATTCAATTCCTTATCAATTTATTCTTTTTTTTGTGTGTTTCATTTGTGTTTGTATTTTTTCATTTTTAATTCATTGCTTGTTCTTCGTATTCTTTGTTTTATTTTATTTTTTGTTTTTTCTTTGATTTTTTCGTTTTCATTTTCGTGTTCCGGGGCGGCAGCAGCAGATAAGAGATGTCGGGGAAGGGCAAAGCCAAACGTCGACTGACAACGGTGAGGCGTTCGCCCGAATAGTGTAAAAGAAGCAAAAGCAAAAAGCAAACAGTAAAAAGATAAAAGAAAAAGAAAAAGAAAGAGTAAAACTAGTGAAAAATCAGGGAAATCGCCGCATCGACATCAGCACGAAAAGCTGCAATTAATTTGCAGTCGTTGCTTACAAATTGTATCTCAATCTCAATCGCAGAACCCCAGCAAAGCCCCATCCCTGCCCACCCCTTTCCTTCCACTGCATAGCCGTAATCTTATAGATATTACATTTTTTTTTTTTTTTTGTTTTTACTCTTGCCCATCTGCTCGATATTTATGCGCTTGCTGCGTGTCTTGTCTGCTTGCTCCACAGATTGTGCCAGTGAGCGATATTCTGCGCGCCCAGCAGATCAAGGAGGACAATGAGGTGCAGCAGACGCAGCAGTCGACCATCTTGCAGCGCTTCAAGAGCGCCTCCATTGCCAATCTCGATGACCTGCCCGGCGAAGAGGACAAGAAGTCGATTAGGAATCGCATGCGTATGAAATGTGAGTGTTATGCTAAGTCCATTGAGTATACGCACTGGACTAGTGCCTAGATATTGAACTAGGTATAGCAATGGAAAGGATTCTACTTGCTAGTATAAGCAGAGAAAAAATGTAGAGAGTGAGATGAGAAGAAAGGCAATTAGAGTAGAGGCTAGAGGTAGTCAGAGGTGGGGAGGTTAAGAAATGTATGGAAATAGAGAAATATATGAGAGAGAAGAAAGGCGTTAATAATATAGAGAGAGAGTGAGAGAGCTATTAAGGGAGAGATAATGTGAAGATAATGATAATAGGATAATAAGGATAATTGAGAGATATAAGAAGGAGGAGAGACAGTATAAGCATAACGAGAGTGAGTGAGTCTGAGTGAGATGGAATGTATTAGAGATGGAGAGGGAGATATCGTAAAAGGATTGAATGAAAGAGGGAGGGAGAGAGAGAGAGAGAGTGTGTGAGAGAGAGTGAGAAAGAGTGAGAGAGAGCGAGAAAGATGGCGAAAGGATAACAGACAGTGAGAGAGAAATATGGAGCAAAGAATAATAATATGAAAATTAAGATAGAGAGACAAACTTCGTTTGCTTGAGAAATTAAGAGAAAGAGAGAGAGAGAGAGACAGAGAGAGAAAGAGAGAGAGAGACAGAAAAATATAGTAAAATTGGAAAAGGGAAGACAATGCAATAAGGTTATACACAGATCGCAAAGGATAGGTGAACTGAGGTACTGAGTGAGCAATGGAAAGACTTCAAAGGAGGAAAGCAGCTAAAAAGAGATTGAGAAAGAGAGAGAAAGACTGAGAGAGTCATCACTGAAGGTAGTTTAAATATATGCTGATTACACATCGTCGCACACGCTCCATGCCAAGGGGAATTCCTGTCATCAGAATTGATTTAATGAGATATCAATGCATGGAGAGAGAGAGAGAGACAGAGACAGAGAAGATCACAAAATGGAAATGCTCATAATATATTCGGATTACGCATCATCTTATCGACCAAGGAGAATTTCTGCTTTAAGATTTCATTTGATAAGATCTCTTGGCACATGAAAAATGGAACTGCGTCTCTCATCCAAATCCAAGTTAAGAATGACGAATCGTTTTAGCTGATGCGAACTGAGTGGGCGACTGAGTATGTTTTGAAATTCAAGTATGTTAGTTGTGCGATAAATTTTAGACGATAGAGTGAGAAAATTGTTTATTATATTATTATAAAAATTATATTTTTGGTCCGGTAAGACGGTTCGACCTGATCGTTCGCTATGTGGCTGGACGCCCTGATGTCTGTGCCGATGGCAATAGTCAAGTTTGTGGGTCGTGATAAAACTGGTAAAGAGCACACACAGCAGCTTGGCCATAATAGGCGGCATACGCGCCCACACAGAGACACGCCCACACACACACACACCCAAATTGATATAGAGTCAGAGCGCTATGAATGGAATTGGAATTGGAATTTGCAAATGCGAATGCGAATCATGGAATGCGGTTTCAATTGAGCCGAGAGTGCTGCAGTAGCAAGCGCTCTGTCAGAGAGTGAGAGAGAGAGAGGGAGAGAGAGAGAGGGAGAGAGAGATCTCAATTGCTCTCTTGCTCAGTTTTAGTTAATGAAAGTCGCGGGGATTTCACTTTTTTTTTGCTGTTGTCCCACTGCGAGCGTCATAAATGATTCACAGCTGGGAATCTTGGAAGGTGGAGGCATTTAGCATACATTATTGTGATCGTCGTTGTTGTTGCTGTATGGCGTAAGCTTTACTATTCCAGTCGGCGGCTTTTCGCTGCAAAACGCCCGCATGCCCAAACAAGGCACAGCCGACTGCAGGCGATAAATAATACATATTTATATACATACATATATGTGAGACTAGAAATGCATTCACATCGGCTGGGCAGTAGAGATTCAGTTAGCTAGCTGAGTTGTTGTCATAATTATTGTAATTAAATAGTCGCTGTGGGTGGCCGGCCAGATGATTGAGTGGGTGTGGGATAACAAATCGAAATATCGAGCCAATTCCATGGATAGACTCTTAGCCGAAAGTAGGCCAGCTTGCTAGAGAGCTGCATTTGAGCCTTGCACTAATTCAAATCATATTCTTTGACTTACTTTCATGTCGCCGCGTTGCAACACCAAACAAATATGACTGAGCAGTTCACATGTAAGTGACAATGAAGTATCTATATAGATATATATTTGATTAATTGCCTAATTGACCATTGCAGCAATCGTTCGCCAAAGAGTGAAAAGAAATCGCGCTCACGCCGCAGCCAGGTGAACAGCCTCTGTCTGGATGAGCAGTCAAAGTATCCGCTATTTGGGGCACGTCTGAATCTGCTCGAGCTGAACATGTCGGATCATCCGTATGTGCCGCGCTTTGTTGTCGATGTCTGCGCCCACATCGAGCAGCCCGATTGCATCAAACAGGATGGACTGTATCGTGCCAGTGGCAACAAGCTGCTCGTCGATGAGCTGAAGCGCAAGTTGACTCATTTGTATGATCCTCGTTTGCTGCAGACCGACGACATTCACACGCTCACTAGCCTGCATAAGCAATTCTTTCGTGAGCTGCCAGCTCCATTGATCACTCAAGAGGCGTACGATCGTCTGGGTCGCTGTCTGACCGATGATGCTGCGATTGAACTAATGCATTTGGCCTTTGATGAGATGCCCGAACCGAATCGCGCGACATTGCGTTTTCTAATCAAACATTTGACCAAGTGAGTGGACGGCAATGGGTGGAGAGTGGAGAGTAGAGAGTAGAGAGTAGAGAGTAGAGAGTAGAGAGTAGAGAGTAGAGAGTAGAGAGTAGAGAGTAGAGAGTAGAGAGTAGAGAGTAGAGAGTAGAGAGTAGAGAGTAGAGAGTAGAGAGTAGAGAGTAGAGAGTAGAGAGTAGAGAGTAGAGAGTAGAGAGTAGAGAGTAGAGAGTAGAGAGTAGAGAGTAGAGAGTAGAGAGTAGAGAGTAGAGAGTAGAGAGTAGAGAGTAGAGAGTAGAGAGTAGAGAGTAGAGAGTAGAGAGTAGAGAGTAGAGAGTAGAGAGTAGAGAGTAGAGAGTAGAGAGTAGAGAGTAGAGAGTAGAGAGTAGAGAGTAGAGAGTAGAGAGTAGAGAGTAGAGAGTAGAGAGTAGAGAGTAGAGAGTAGAGAGTAGAGAGTAGAGAGTAGAGAGTAGAGAGTAGAGAGTAGAGAGTAGAGAGTAGAGAGTAGAGAGTAGAGAGTAGAGAGTAGAGAGTAGAGAGTAGAGAGTAGAGAGTAGAGAGTAGAGAGTAGAGAGTAGAGAGTAGAGAGTAGAGAGTAGAGAGTAGAGAGTAGAGAGTAGAGAGTAGAGAGTAGAGAGTAGAGAGTAGAGAGTAGAGAGTAGAGAGTAGAGAGTAGAGAGTAGAGAGTAGAGAGTAGAGAGTAGAGAGTAGAGAGTAGAGAGTAGAGAGTAGAGAGTAGAGAGTAGAGAGTAGAGAGTAGAGAGTAGAGAGTAGAGAGTAGAGAGTAGAGAGTAGAGAGTGGAGAGTAGAGAGTAGAGAGTAGAGAGTAGAGAGTGGAGAGTAGAGAGTAGAGAGTAGAGAGTAGAGAGTAGAGAGTAGAGAGTGGAGAGTAGAGAGTAGAGAGTAGAGAGTAGAGAGTAGAGAGTAGAGAGTAGAGAGTAGAGAGTAGAGAGTAGAGAGTAGAGAGTAGAGAGTAGAGAGTGGAGAGTAGAGAGTAGAGAGTAGAGAGTAGAGAGTAGAGAGTAGAGAGTAGAGAGTAGAGAGTAGAGAGTAGAGAGTAGAGAGTAGAGAGTAGAGAGTAGAGAGTAGAGAGTAGAGAGTAGAGAGTAGAGAGTAGAGAGTAGAGAGTAGAGAGTAGAGAGTAGAGAGTAGAGAGTAGAGAGTAGAGAGTAGAGAGTAGAGAGTAGAGAGTAGAGAGTAGAGAGTAGAGAGTAGAGAGTAGAGAGTAGAGAGTAGAGAGTAGAGAGTAGAGAGTAGAGAGTAGAGAGTAGAGAGTAGAGAGTGGAGAGTGGAGAGTGAGCAGAGAGTAGATCAGCTATTTGTAATTAAATACAGTTAGTGATGAGCATATAGTATGCAATCGACTATAGAATGCCTGTTAGATTTTGGCATATAAGGCATAAGTTTGATATATATAAAGATATGGCTTATATATTTGTAACATAGCTCTCAAGCTGCAGACTATATAGCAGTCATGCCTACAAACATAACTCTAAGAGTTATCTAAAGTAATGTTCAAATTTTCATATGTTGGCTTTTGAAGCTATTAAGCTATAGAAGATGTGGATTTATAGGTGTAGCTAAACATTTTTTGATTATATTATATAGGCAAGGACAAGCAATAATCAGTGCTAGTTAGGCTAGCTGAGAGCTAATAGTTTGCATTATAATATTACATATTTAATATATAATGTTGTATAGTTTAAGCTGCTCTTAAAGTTTCATTTAAATAGAAATTATTTTCGACTAAACTTTGATAAGTCGTTTGAGCATGCTCAGCCTTTGGCCGCTATATATAGCTTAGTCAATCTGTATTACATTAAGCTGTTAAAAGATGCAGCTAAAGTTTAAAATATTTATTCAATTTCCAATAAATCAATAGACAATGTGTTGCTGTGCTTAGTGCAGATAGTTTGCAGCTATAAAATTCTATATTTAAATAAACTTAAAGCTCATGCCATATTCAGATTATTGTCGTATAACAACTTGCTTTAGTTGCTCTTTAGCTTTGCCATAACTTAACTTTCTCAGCTTGTATTGTTTCAGTGAACATAAATATGTTTTTATTTGGCTTAAGTCGAGCTGAAACAAGTTTCTGCATAGACAAAAATTGACAAGGCTCAACGATATTTGAATTGCTAAAAGCAATTAGTTTTGTTTTCATTAAGAGATGATTTGTTTAATGAACTCAACTTATGAAAATCTTTGTTTTCCATTGCAGCGTTGCGGCATTTAGCAGCGACAATCGCATGCCTGCCTCCAATCTGGCCATTGTCTGGGGGCCCTGTCTGCTGGCTGCCAATAATATTCATTTCAATATTGGCCGCATGAACATGTTGGCCAAGGTGCTCATTGAGAACTATGAACGCATCTTTCGCCCGGCAAATGAGCGTCTCGTCTGCTAAATATGCATATTAATATATATGTATATATATATACACATATATATGTATTCATTCACATATATGTGCACACACACAGCCACAACCACATAACAGATATATAGACGCATATATATTTATATATACATATATATAATGGAATCGTAGGCAGACAAACAACAACAAGAGGAAGAACAAGAGCAACAATAATTTTCCAAAGGAAAACATCACAGAAATTGTGGCCTTTGATATGAGAGAAGCAAAAATTTTTCACAATTTTCCATCATGCATTGTAATAATTATGGTTATTATAATTATTAATATTACTATTACTATGATTCTGATTATTATTATTATTTTTGTCTTGTTTTTACATTTGCTTGAAAGTGTTGGATTTAGTCGACATTTTGTGCTTATTTAAAAATTTTTTTTTATTTTTTTATTGTTTATTTATTGTTAAACAAAGTGTTTGATGTGCAAACAAACATTTCATGTAGTCGAATTGAGCAAACACACGCAAAATACTTACCAAAAAGACAGTAGACTAAGTTGAACTAGTAGTACAGTGAACGCTAGCTATGGCTAATTACATATGTAACAAAAACTCACAGTTAAATATATATAAATATATATGGTACATAATTTTTTTTTTATATATATATAAATATATTTGATAGAATTTGGTTTTGTGAATGTGACCAAATAATAAACATACTCTAGGCATTATCTATGTATAATGTTCATTAGCATTATATCGAGAAATATTTATCATAAATTTCATGAATTTTTTTTTTTTTTTTTTGAGTCTGCGAATAAGTTATGATTTATGTATATGTATGTATGTCGTATATACTAAAAATAAGCATAAGCATTGTAAATGGGTTTTCCTTGGAATGCCAAAAGAACAGCAGAATTTTGCATATGTTTCATTTGTTTGATATTTTAATAAATATGAAAAGTATTTCAAGCATAAATATAAATAAATATTAATAAATGAAAATGTTGTTTTTATTTGAGAAATAATGAATAGCATATAAATAATATTTATTAATAATTATTAAAAATATTTAAAGGTTTGTATAAAATAATTTTAAACAATTTTATTTAATTTTATTTTATATATATATTTATATATATATATATTTTTTTTTAAACATTATTTTTTTATATACATATATTTTTTGTTAAAAGTATTTTTATATATATTTTTTTATATATTTTTTTTATATATATTTTTTATATATATATTTTTTTGTATATATATTTTTTATATATATTTTTTTTATTTAGCTAAAGTCTTTGTTGTTCTGAAATGCTATCAGTTTTTTGTTTGAATTTAAAATTTTTTAAAAACCTTTTTAGTATAGTATTTATATAGATAATCTGAATCCGCATTAAAAAGCATTTTAGTAATATATTCTTATTTATAATTTATTCTGGATTTACAATTAAATCAATGAAATCAAAGAGCAGTTGTTAGGCTTGTGAGTATTTGCTAGTTGAGCTCTCTCTCAACTCGCTTGATTTATAAAATGATTTATAGCAAAGATCATCTGCCGCAATGCTTGCTCAGGCAAGCGCTGAGCACACTTTGAGCCTTTGGAAGCCTCAGAAGCAGTTGCATGTGCGATAATTTCGCTCACTTTTTGACTTGTGTTTTCCTATTCGAAATGCCATTTGTGGTGCATTTAATTGATATTGAAATGCAAATGGAAATGAACAAATGAAGCAGTAGCAAAGCTTGAAGCCGAAGCGGATGTTGATTCTGCAGCTAATAATGCTCAGCTCTGAGTCGCTTGGAGCTGAGCACAGGCAGTGCACTTGTGTGAGCTTCCGTCTGTGATATGTGGCGTTTGGGTGCTTGGGTTCAATTTTATTTTGGACTCTGTTACAGTTTTCTTATTTGTGTGCCTAAGAGTTGAAGCTAGGCAACCGCAAAATGCAATTTGGCCAAGCAAATTATACGTAAAGTTTGTGAGCGACTCCAAGAGCAGCGGACGACGGTGGTTGGCCAATGTAATCAGCCGAGCATGTGACGTGTCCTTTCAGCGAATGTTGAGGCACACACACATATATACATATATACATATATACATATATACACAGATATAGGATGGCGTCTCCTTGGCGACAAAAACTTTTGCCGGCCAATCAGTTGAAGCCAGGGCCCAAAAGCCGCAAAAACCAAAGACAGTTCCAATTCGCATTTGCGACCAAAATCTCGAACAAAATTACAAATTATGCCGAGAGTCGAGAAAGTGGGCGTTGCGGCAAGTGTTGGACAAATGAAAGGGTCACACACACGCACACCCTCTCTCTCCACATGTGGCAAATAGTTGTGGATGTGTGGCAAATGCAATTATGACTCGCAAAATGACAGCAAAAACAGAGTCCGCAATTAATTGAGAATGGAAATTGAATAAACATTTGCAACTTGTAATCAGGTTAGCTGGGTGAGCAGGAGCTGGGTCCAGCTACAGTCAGAGCCTCGATGTCACTCGGCTTATAATTAAATTGTTGCCGGCCCACAAAGGCTTCTTAGCGTCTGTGCATCAGCCAAGGATTCTCTCTTCATATTGCAATTGGCTTACGGATTGGGGTTTGGCAGCTGTTGGTTTTCGAATTTGACTTTGGGTTCAATGCGAAGCTGCCAATTTGCCAGCCGCCTTGTTATTGGCATCTCTCACTCTCTCTGTGGGTGTGTAAGTGTGCTATGCCTTTACTTGCATACCCTAGCCAAGCCTAGCTGCAGAGCTGACTAATAAATAGCCAAATGTGAAAGCAGCTCATATCGAATTACAATTTGAGTTTACTCTTTGCTTGCTAATAAAATATATTTGCATGCATCACTATATACAGGGTATTAGCTAGTCGTATACTAACGCCCACAGTCTATACCTTTTATATTTTCTATGTTATTTCGTCTTTAGTTTTTTTTTTCCCTCTTTCGTCTTTCTTTTGGCAACACTCAGCAAATAAATTTTGCGATTTCATTGCGGCCAAGCAGTTGACTGCAGACAGGAATAACTGAAGACCAGTCATTGGATGAGTGGAGCAGGATTACCAGCGGCCTGACCACTGAAACGTGCCTTAACTTATAAAATATGGCAAGTGCCAGCTGCCAATTGCAGTGGCCGGCACTACTAACAATTTGCCTCATGGCTGAAGCCAAAATACTCTGCATCGAACAGTCTGGCCACAGGCCGGATCTATTATTATAAATAAATATGTAAATGGCAGAGAAAATATAATGAATGCATTACATGCAACAATTATGGCTAATGATTATGCTAATGCTAATGCCAATGAGCATGAGAATGTCTACGCCTATGCTAAGGCGTAAGTTGATGAGAATGATAGCGATAAATGATCATTGATTAATGATTATGATAATGCGTGAGCTAATGAAAATGGTATTGGTAATGCTAATGACTAATTTTAATAATAATGATAATGTGCAATAATCAATATTGATGATAATGGGAATGCTAATGCTTATGCTTATACTTGATCTGCTGCTCATTTTTTGAATGATAATATTAATTATTAAATTTAATAATAGTAATAATAATAATAAAAATAAAAATAAAAATAAAAATAAAAATGATAATAATAATAATAAAAATAAAAATAAAATAAAAATAATAATAATAAAAATAAAAATAATAATAATAATAACAATAATAATAATAAAAATAAAAATAATAATAAAAATAAAAATAATAATAATAATAATAATAATAATAATAATAATAATAAAAATAAAATAAAAATAATAATAAAAATAAAAATGAAAATAAAAATAAAAATAAAAATAAAAATAAAAATAATAATAATAATAATAATAATAATAATAATAAAAATAAAAATAATAATAATTTTTTTTTTTAAATAATCATTTTAATAATATTAATGAAAATAGTGATAATCATAGTGTCAGTTCTATAGACTGTAATACCTTAAATGATAATATTAATGCTAATGCTAATGAAACTTTTAATGAAATCGACTCCTCCGTCTACTCCTTTCGCTGTCTTGCTCCATATTAAAGTTCAAGATGAAGTGAGCATTCTTCCACTTTTTCCCATGTCCAGATCCCATTTGTTTTTATTATTATCTATTATTATATTGTTACACATTTTCTCCATTGCAGTCTCTGTCTCGACAATTACCGCTGGGACAGTGCTTTCCTCTAACCATCTAATCATGAGGATAATGATAACGATAATGCATTATTTTGATTACATCAGTACAGTCCTTTCATATAAATAATAATATAAGCAAAAATAAATATATATATATTTTAATATATTATATAATATTAAATTTTAATTTTTAAACATCCTAATTAAATATTTCATAAGAAAATGCGAATTTATATAAAACTATTTTGACATTTGTCCACTTATATATATATTTATATATCACTTCACAACTATTAATGTAGCGCTCTGTCTGTCTAGCGTGTAAGTCACTTTCATCTCTTAGTAGCAGCGTTACAATTCTTATGACATAGTAATGAGAACTTGAGCTTAAGGAACAAGAGATGAAGTAGAAGTAAGAGAGCAGCAGCAGCAGCTGGCACTTGTTGTTGGCCAAGTGGTTGCTGTTTGGGTGTTGGAATTTGCCGGGTCTCAGCTGATGGGCGTGCCGAGGGGCGCCACCTGTTGGCATGAGTTGGGTTAGGCAGCAAGGGCCGCAACCGAGGCATTTTCTTCAAGCGTTCGCTTGCCACAGCCACAGCCGCAGCTACAGCAGCCGCAGCGGCAGAAGCACTCGACATTAAGATGCCGGCAATGCGTAATAACTGGGCGGTGCTAAAGCCGTAGTTGAGCCTGAGCGCTGGCTGACAGGACGCTGAGCTGGCAGCAGTCAAGGATGTGACAGCGCTGAGCCCATTTGACGCAAGCATAATATAATAAAAACCGCAAACAAGTGATGTCAACCCGCCCAGAGCGCCCATTCAAGTGAATCGGACTGAGGCTCTAGCTGAGTCTGAGCCTGAGCCTGTGGCTGAGATAGCCTCCATATGGACTTCATGGCTGTGGTCCGAAGCGGACTGTGAAGTGATGTCGCCTGTCTGTCTGTCTGTCTGTCTGTTTCTCTCGCTGTGCTTAGGCTATGAGCTGGCCTGGGCTGGGGCCTGGGCGTTATCCTTTAGGCGTGATTAAGCCACAAGTGCGTGACATTTTAATGCGACATTTATGCCCGAGACAAGAGATTATTATTGAAAACGCGCCACTGCAGTCGCGTGACAACAACAACAACAACGATGCCAACTAAGAAAATAATAATAACAATGATAATAACATCAGCAAGGATAACAACAGCAGCCGACAGCCAGCGATGCTCGTCAGTTGCTTAACGCCACAGCCTCTTGCAGCTTATTTATTTATTTTCTCATTTGACACCTAAGTGACACATTTTCTTTGACGCAAACACCCCGCGCATTCCCCCCCCCCCCCCCCCCCCCCCGAGGGCGTGGCATGGCCAACAATAACTGAAAGCTGGCCAAAACATGAGCGCAGACGAGGGCAAGCCAATGGAAGCCGGCTTGTATTTTTAGCAATCTCTATTGTCCTCATGTTATTTCAACGGTTACGTGCCCAATGCCCAATGTCCAATGAACGACTGAAAATAACAACAACAAATCATGGGCAATGGAAGCTTAGCCTAGTATTTGTATGCATACATATAGCATATCAATACATCAATCAAACATTCTTGTTAGCAAACCCAATTCAGAATAATTTCTATTTGTTTCTTTTAACAACATCGAATCGCTTTAATAGCTTACAGATGCCTGAAGTAGTTTGGTTAATATTGTATATTTTATGAACTGAATTATATTATTTGTATATTAAAAAAAAAAAAAAATAAATAAATAAAAATCTTGATGAAGCTGAAAGATAATTATAAAAAAAAAAATGGCAATATTAAGAGTAAAAAAATAAATAATAAATTAATAAAAATACAAATTATTTAATACAAATATTACAAGAATCTGAAGAAACTTTTTTTGAAATGAATACAAATATTTATTTATTTTTTCTAATTTGAATAATAATTTAAAACTCTTATTAGAGAATGGACAATGGAATCATGACTATGATGAAGAAAAGGCAAATTGGCGAATTTTCAGTTTAAATTTCAGCATTTAAGGTTATTTTCTGCTTATTTATTCTATATAATCATAATGGAGAAATACTTAAATTGTGTTATATAATTATAATAATAGCCATAATAATAAATATATATTCATTATAATTTTAAATGAATATTAAAAAAATTAATTTAAATTTAATTAAGCAAAACAATGTAAAATAAATATTAAATATTAAAATATAAACTACATATGGGATACATTACATAAATAAATAAACAATAATTTATGTATAGGATATAAATAATATTTGTATATAATAAAAAAAATAATAATATAAAAACATGTAAGATATTTATTTATAATATTTATTTGTATAATATTATATAAATATGAAATATTAAAATATAAAAATATATAGTATATACATTATATAAAGAAATAAACAATAATTTATGTATAGTAAATAAATAATATTTTTATATAATAAAAAATAAAAAATAATAATATATAAAACATGTAAGATATTTCTTTATAATATTATATAAATAAAGAATAATTTATGTATTGGACATAAATAATATTTTTATATAATAATAACAAAAATAAATAAATAATATATACATGTTTTATATATTATTTATTTATTTTTATTGATATTTATTTACAATATTTATTTGTATAATGTAATATAAATATGAAATATTAGAATATAAAAATATATAGTATATACATTATATAAAGAAATAAACAATAATTTATATATAGTAAATAAATAATATTTTTATATAATAAAAAATAATAATTAATTGAAAAGAAATATTTTTTTAAGTTAATAATTTTCATTAATAAAATTAAAAGAAATATTTTTTAAGTTTTTAAGTTCATTATTAAAATTAAAAGAAATATTCTTTAAGTTAATAATTTTCATTAATAAAATTAAAAAAAAAAAATAATAATAATAATATATAAAACATGTCTGATATTTCTTTATAATATTTCTTTATATTGTATTTTGTTGTGAATGAAAATTATTAACTTAAAAAAATTTGTCTTTTCAAAACACTCAATAATTTTTCACTTTTAAAAATATTTTTTAAAATTTTAAATAATTTTATATATTCAACAAATAATTTTTTAATATTACAATTTTTACAAATCTATACAAAAAGGAATATTTGCATTATTATATAAACTAGTATTCTCATACAGTTCATTCATCAAGTGTGAACTTGTACATTTTCTATAGCTTTGAAGCAAACTGATTATGCAGTTGGCAAATCGAATTTGTTTGCATGAATCTGAGAGCACATTGCGCACAGCTGGTGTCTGCAGAGCAGCGGCACAGGTGGAAAGCTAAAATATTTGCTTTGGATATTTTGATTAGGATTTTGACAGAGCTCTGCTCAGTGTATCAGCTAGTCGTACACTGCTGGCAAATGTAGCTGTAGTAGCTGCTTCTTTGTGCTAAGCTGTATGACAATTTAATTAAATTCTTTGGAAAATGCTTTCGCTTTTGTTCTGCTTGCATGAACTGCGCTCTTTTGTCTTATTATCCAATCCAATTTCCTGCCAAACTCCCAAATCGCAGTTCCAGCCTCCCTGCAGTGAGGCACACACACACACATATATATATGTATATATATTTTTATATGTATAGGGTATCTATATATACACACATGTGCATATGCATATGAACACTCTGGAATTTGGCCAACTTGTGCGCGGAGGCTGCTGATCTGTTAGGGCGTGGGCAGCTCTAGCTGCTGAACAGGTGTGCCATCATGTAAAATCTATTCAAAGAAATGCTCTATGTGTGTGTGTGTGTACTGGTGTGTGTGTGTGTGTGTTGGTGTTATAAAAACGTAATAATAAAGTTGGCGCTTTGCTTTTATTGCCATTTGGCAGTGGCGTTTGGGTATGTAGATGTGACGACAGTAAAAACTATTTGCACACACACACACAGACACACTCACACACACACACACATGTAATGTTTACAAACAAAATTGCAATGGACACAGATGCCATAGAGTGTTGTCATATCAGTGCTAAATTTCCCGCATGGCGCTGCAAAGTATGCAACGCCGCAGCGCACTAACTGAAGTTTGGACACAGGAAACTGGCCATCTCGCTCAGTCTCTGTCTCTGATGTCTGCTGTCTGTTGTTTGCTGTCTGTTGTCTATTGTCTGAGCCCTTGCAAGCTGCATTGCCGCAATGTAGCCCTTAGCTGCTTTTCATTTCAAATTCAAATGCTGTTTGCATCAAAGACGTCACGTAGCGCGGCGACGCCCCACCTTAACTCGATTGGCGTCGTTATTATGGCTGACTGTGCCGACCATCATGTTGCTGGCCAAGTGACAGAGAGAGAGAGAGAGAGAGAGAGAGAGAGAATTGAGAGTAAGACAAGTATATCATATAGAGTACGACGATATCGACGTGTGTGCTGGCCGCCAGAGGGCGCTTCGTGGTCGCGGGCCTAATCGAAAATGAAGTCAAATTGCCAAAGATGCCACGTTTAGGCAGCAACAGCTGCCAGCTGACTGTGTGTGTGTGTGTGTGTGTGTGTGTATCGCCCTCTCTTCCCTTCGCTCTGCCCTACGTGTGTGTGTGCTCTGTTTGGTTAAATGGATTGTTTACTTTGATTACAAAAATATGGTAAATGTTTGCACGTTTGATGTCTCACTGAGTGTGTGCGGGAGTGTGTGTGTGTGTGTGTGTGTGTGTGTGTGAGTATGCGTTTGTTAGAGATGTGCAAATAGAGTGACGTAATTGACGCCAAATATAGATTGGGTAAGGCATTCAAATAAAAATGTCTAAAAGTACAATTTAAACAAATGAAATAATTTTAAAAAAATATTTTCTTTTTATTTATAAAGTCATTAATAAGTCAACTCTAATAAACCTATGGCGTGCTTTTATTTATTTATTTTTTTTTTTAATAAATCTGACTAACAAATTTTAAGTGTTTTTTTTTTTAATTTGTAATTAGTCAAGATACGAATCCAACAATATAAATTTTCTGCTAATAATTATAATTAAAAAATAGTAAATATACAAAAAATTGGAATATAATATATCTAATAAAATTTACACTTTACACTTTATATTTTTTATTATTTAATTTAAATTACTCAATCAAGTTTTGTGTAATGTCATTACAAAAAATGGTATTTAATAAAAAAAAAAAAAAAAATGAAATGGAATAAAAAATAAAAAAATTGAACAAATAATAATAATATTTAAATATTTACAATATATTGTTAAGCAAATTAAATTTCATTTATATTAAATTACTTTATTTAAAAAAAAATTGATTAAAATATATTTGTATATATGCATGCAGATATTTATTCAATTCAGCTCATCACTAATGCAGTTATTGCATTCCTGGTGCCAAAACGAGCGCCGAGTGCAAGGATAGCTGAATGGGCTTGGGGAGTGAAGGAAGAGAGGGGAGTTAGGGAGGATCGGGGTTAGAGAGGGGCGGCAGTGGCAGAGAGAAAAACAAATGCCGCTTGTAAAATCCAAAAGCTAACATTATTGCAAAAAATCTGCTCGTATACATTTGACTTTGGTTTATTTTTATGAATTTCCAATGCAGTCCAGTCCAGTTGGGGCCTCCGCTGCAGTTAGAAGGCAAGCAGGTGGCACAAAAGGAATCGCAATAATAGCGGCCGGCTATGGGCATTGATTGAAAGCCTTTTTTATGACGTGTCGAGTGCCAGAGAGTGCAGGGATAGAGAGCGAACTGATCTGACCATTAAGATAGGACAAGTTGAAGAAGAGTCAATTAAACTGAAGAAAAAAAGTCATCGAATGAGTCTAAACAGAGCTGAGTCGGGCTGCATGAATATATCATTCTCTTTATACATAAAAGAAGCGAGCTGAAGGCACTTATATAGTTACATATGCTATAGCTAATGCTTTCCTTGGCTAAGCTCAATTGATTGATTTCAGAATTGAACACACGATATTCGCTATCGGATAACTTTGCTATCAGCCCTCTGGCGTGACCTCGTTTGTTTGCATTCGTTTAGTTTGTGCGCTGGTCAAATTTATTTTCAACTAAAACAAATACTAAGGCGAGTGCATAACAGTGCAGATACCCTGTAAATGGGAAAGATTGAAACTGATATAAAATTGCAATTGAAATTGATTTCTGAATGCTGAGAATGAGTCTTTCATCAAACAAATACACGCACACATATATATTTATATTTATATTTAGATATATAGTTATAGCTATATATACTCTCACGCTGTTCCGCCTTAGTCGTGTTCCGCACCTCTACAGGGTATGCCGCACAGAGCACAGAGCGAGTAAAATAACATTTTTATTAGCTTCTCTTTGTACAGCAGAGGACCAACTGCTACAATCACTGCGTGCCGGAAGACAGCCCAGCTGCCACGCCCACAATGCCAAATAGTTTTACACCCCACATGTGTGTGTGTGTGGGTATATTTATTTTTAGTGAATTTTATTTTATTAATGCGAATTTGTTTGGCCAACGCCAGAGCCAGCGGCGTGGCCCTTGGCAGGATGTGTGCGCGCCCGGGACGCCGCCTGCTCGCTATTATGGCAGCTATTTGTTTGCCAACCAGAGCGGCCATCGACCATCGAGCATCGACCAGTGCCGAAAACGGCAGCCAGCCAGCTTGGTGCCCCTGAGAGAGGGTTCGCCTATGGGGCGTATGCGCTATGCACGCTCGTATAATTATTCTCGCGCTCGGCGGTCTGACCAGCTGCCGCGGAGCCAGCGTGAGTGAGAGGGATAGAAGGAGCGGACCACATGTCGCTCATGATTAATTGAAAGATTCTCTCAACTGTTTCGGTATGTTTGTCCTTTGTTTTTTGGGCGCTGCCATAGCCATAGTCAGAGCCACACTCGGGGCTTATAGTTGGTGCCATCGCAGTGGCCCTTGGCGTTTTGATAAATTGTCGCAGCCTTTAAACTTAAACAAATTTCTACGATTGTCGAGTGGTTTGCATGGCAAATGTCAACAAGAGTCCCACTGCCAGTGCCAGCTGCCGGACAGGATTAGCATATGCTGCTTGCCAGGGCAATAACCTGTCCCTGCTCTGCTCGACTGCCTCGACTGTTTTTCCTATTGAATAAATATTTACTGTAAAAACTTTATACAAATTATGAGATATGGCTCAAATGATTGCGAAATGTTGCTTCCATATTGTGGTTCATATTGAACTCTTCGATTTGACTTCATTTGCGGAAACTTATGCAACAAAAAAATCCTGGACTTAGAGCTGATTTAAATTTAATATTTAAATTAGTAAATATTTAAATGAGAAATATAAGTATAATAATAAAAATCAATTTTTAGTTAATTTTTAATTAATTAATTTGTATTGCAGTCCATTAGGAAAATCGTTTAATTGTTTCATGCTTCTGCGATGGGTATATATATTTGTATTTGAGTATATATATTCATATTTGAATTGTTTTTTCGAAAATTAAATATTTTATAATATTTAAAATATTCTTGACGAAACTTCAATACTTGAGGCTAAGCTTTATATTGATAAATTATGTAATATACTTGAAGCATTTTATTGAGCTTTATGTGTTTAATTTCTGTATACTTTATATTTAAAATATTATTATGATAAATCATTGAGGAATTTTTGTTTATAGAAATTTAATTAATTATATTTTTTTTTAAATAAAAATTTTTAGCTTAATTTATTAAATTTAAAGCTTTTAACGTTGCTTACGCGGAACAAATATATTTCCTATTTTGAATATATTTGACTAAAATTAAATATATATTTATTACTGTATATGTAGGAATTTATTTTTCCTAGTTATTATTTTATTTTAGATTGCTTTCAGTTACACTTATTACTATTAAATTGACTTAACGCGAAACATGATTTGAATGATGCGTCCAATTATGTCTTATATTTAATTGTCCTCTCCTGACATCACGCAACGGAGCCTACAATCTGACTCTTCTTCTTCTGACTCACTCATTATCGTTTTCGATAACTAGTTCGGCTAACGATCGCTCCAACAATTCCGTCATTCCTAAGCTAGGGATGTCATAACTTTGAAAAATCCCACATATATACTATATTTTCACTAAAAAATTTAATTTAAAAAAAAATTAGTTTAGTAATATGACAGATCATAAATTGCTTAATTTCAAGCTAAACTAGCTATTTGTATATTTATATTTAATATTGAAGATATTCACAACTTTGATTATATTTTAGCTAAAATACAATTATAAATGTAAATAATGCATATGATATCTGCCTGAAGGCCTCTGTCGCTCTGGCTTAAAAGAAAGATTTTTTGTAAATTAATTCTTAGTAACAATAAATAAATAAATAAATAAATAAACACTTATAATCATAGCTCGCAAATAACAATTGAACGTTTGATTCGCGAGCTCAAACGTAAAATATTATACTCACTTGACCTCGCTCTGAGCTAGAGACTTTGTTTCATTTCGTTTCGTTTCTGTTTGTATTTGTTTCTTGCTGATACGATTGACGCTCACACAATGAGTCTCAGCGAGTGAGCAAATAAGAGAATAACTCAATGCAAATGGTCAGCACATTCGCACTCACACTCAATTCACATGCACACGCATCAATACCAATACAAAACGTGCACAGAAATGAACATGAATTCGAGCCGATCGCAAATGAGTTCGTTGAAGAACCGATGCAATCGCTGCTTAAGCGGTTGCTCTCTGAGTATTTGCTTCGAAAGACAGACATTGAGAAACGATCTACATATATTTAGTAGTACAAATTATAATCAAAGAGTATTTTCCAGATATGAATATCTTAACATCAAGCCAAGTTTATTTCTCTCTCTTGATTCTCACTTCTCCCTTCTTATTTAATATCTTCATGTTAGAGTCGCCTACGCCTGTTTGTTTATCTTGAGATAGCAGAACAATTATCAGCTCGCTGCCCTGGGTCAATATCCATTTCTGCAGTGTCGAACATGGCACAGTTGTTGCCAGATAAGATGCCACTTCAGTGGGCAACACGCCATCTCCATTTGCATTACACATGGCCATGCCATGGCCAGCGGCAGTTCCAAGATGTCCGAGCACAAGATCACACTGGAGCAGCTGCAGCGCGAGCAGGTGGTGCAAGTCGTCGCAACGACGCCCAGGAAACGGGATGAGCTGCATCTGCTACTGACAGGCAGTCGGCCCAAGCTCTTTCGACTGTCGCGAAGTTGTCTGCTTGTCTGTGGACTGATCTGCAGCATTGTTGTGATTACGCTGTTTGTCTACGGGGACATCGTGATGCTGATGGCGCTGAATGGCAAAAGTGATCTGAGCACTCACAGCTCGCGGGAGTCGCTGGCCGCGCAGCTGGAGCGAGAGGTGCGTGTGCTCTGCTGGGTGATGACCACGCCCAAGTACCACAAGAAGCGGGCGGTGCACATACTGCGCACGTGGGGCAAGCGGTGCACTAAGATCTATTTCATCACCTCGGCACCAGACGACGAGCTCGACACAATTGTGCTGAATAAGACGGACTCGTACGACGTGCTCTGGGGCAAGACGAAGGCGGCCTTCACCTATCTCTACGAAAACAAGCTGCACGAGGCGGATTGGTTTATGAAGGCCGACGATGATACGTACGTGAATTGGTTCCAGAGAACTAATGCCAGAAATGAACAAATTTTGCATACGTCTTAGAATTGCTTATGTGAATCTAAGAGCCAGTGCCAATACTGAACTAGTTCAGCAAGTGAACCAGTAGTTTAGTGCAATTAGTGAACCAGTTGAACATATGAACCAGTTCAACCAGTTCGGTTGGTGAATTAGTTCAACTAGTTCAATTAATTGAATAATTTCAAGTTCAACTGGAGAGCCAGTGCCAATACTGAACTAGTTCAGCTAGTGAACCAGTAGTGTAGTGCAATTAGTGAACCAGTTGAACAAACGAACCAGCTCAACTAGTGAACCAGTTCAACTAGTGAACCAGTTCAACTAGTGAACCAGTTCAACTAGTGAACCAGTTCAACTAGTGAACCAGCTCAAATAGTGAACTAGCTCAACTAGTGAACCAGCTCAACTAGTGAACCAGCTCAACTAGTGAACCAGCTCAACTAGTGAACCAGCTCAACTAGTGAACCAGTTCAACTAGTTCAGCAGCATAGTTAGGTAGCCAGCTTACATAGCAATCTAGTTCAATTTGTTCAGCATGTGTAGCAGATTGGCAGTGAACCAGTTCAATGAGTTTATGCAGTGAATTAGCTCAACTTAAATAGTTCTTTTTCTCTCAGGCTTACTTTCTCTATCTCCATATCTTTCATTGTTGATCCCTGCCTCTCTCAGTCTTCTAATCATCATCTTGCTCTCTTTGTAATTCTCACTCTCTTTTCTATAACATTTCTCACCTTTTCTCTCTTCTTTGTTGCTTATAAGCAATTTCTTCAACTCTCTCTTCTTCTAGCTATTTATTTGTGGAGAATCTGCGTCATATGCTGTATCCCTACTCTCCGGATACGCCCATTTACTTTGGATACAACTACAAGCTCTTCTACAATCCATTTGCAGTAAGTGCATCCAAAACGTATTTCATAATATTATTTTCATGTTCCTGTCTCTTGCATGCTTGCTCAGTCGTATATGTCGGGGGGTAGCGGGTATGTGCTAAGTCGGGAAGCGCTGCGCATCTTTGTGCACGGCCTGAATGATAGCAGCAAGTGCCGGCAGGAGGATAATCATGCCGAGGATGTGGAAATGGGCACATGCCTTCATAATCTGGGCGTGCTCGCCGGTGATTCGCGTGACATTACGTTACGCAATAGCTTCTTTCCGATGGCGCCATTCAGCTTACTTATGTCTAAATACTATGGCTTGGATTTCTGGCTCTTTAAGTACGCCTATTACAATCCCCGTGCGGTGAGTCCAACTACATAGTCTGTTCGTGTTGTTCTTTATGGCTTACTCTAATCTATAGTGCCGGAACTGTCTCTCGAAATATCCGATCGCCTTTCACTATATCTCGCCCCAGGATTTGTATGTGTACGACTTTTTCTCCTATCAACTGGAAATCGACGGACTCCCACAGGTGCAGGAGCAGCTGCCGGAAAAGATTCTACCGGGAGAGCTCTATATACCACCATCGGATAATAAGTACTATCAGTCATAAAAAAGATATCTTCAGTTTGTTTCTTTCGTATATTAAATGACTTTTTCCAGACAATTGCTAAAGTAATCAATAATCAAGTCTAAGCTCTTACATTCAATACTGACATTGTTATCGATAATATAGCATGATATCGATAATCTAGCAAAAGTCTGTGAAGCATTTAACATTTATAAGCCATTCAATTTGGCTCTGAGCTTCCATTGAAACTCACTTTAGATAAACATTTTCGCAACAAATTGCATATGGCCTAAGAGCCCAAAGAGCAGGCCGAAATGTTGTGCCAAGCTCTTGAAGGGCCAAGCTCTCCAGAGCGCAGTGGGCTGGTTAAGTAACTCCATACATGCAGGCGATGAAGTCCATTAGGTTGTAGAGGCCAGGACAATGGTCATTAGTTCTGGGCGCTCTTATTAAGCTGTGGCTGCAACTGCAACTGTAACCCGTCGTTCTGTTGTCCGGGCAACAGGAGGTGGAACAACAAATACAAAGGGAGCCACAGCAATAGGAACAACAGGAACAGGAGCAACAACGACAACAAGAGGAACAGCAGGAACAATTGTAATCAAATGAGGTTGAGCAAGACGATGATGGAGTTGACTTGATGCCGATGCTGTTGCCCAAAGCACAAAGCCAAAACTCAAAGCATACTGATAGCAGCGAGGTTGAGAGAGAGAGAGAGAGAGTGGGAGAGAGAGGGTGGCAGGCAAGTGACTGTGTGTGAGGCATTTGAAATTGTAAATTATGTTTTTTGGCCATGCAGTGATGACAGTGGACAGTCAACGCTGCTGCCATTGCTGTTGGCCAGTTGATGGCAATGTTGCTGCTGCTGGACGATGAGCGATGAACAATGAACGATGAGCATCGAGAGCAGTTTGCTCTGGCAATCGAGCTCTAATTATGCAAACTACCTGCTGTTACTCAATTAATCTTGATTACGTTTGTGTTATCCAAATATAATTATGTTGGTATTAATTACATTGGCCAAAAGCGTCGGCGGCCCTGGACCACAGCCTATGCAGCGACTGTTGGCCAACAACATGAGCTGAACTTGTGCGGTTGTTGCGCGGCTGTAGCCATAAGTCCTTTGCAGACCGGTGCCAATCTGCTCGACCTGCCTACTCCGCATCTGGACCGTCCACTAGGCATTAGGCCAAAGTGTTGGGCATTAGAGCAGCGGCAACAGTGCGACCTCATCATAATCAATGGCAAAATTACACGTGACTTTGAGTTGCTGCTAATTAGGCGGCCAGCAAATTTAAGCCAAGCCAAGTCAGGCGAGGGGCGAAGCCATTGCCCATGCATGTGGGGCCGAGGAGCTGGCCAACTATTTGCCGGGGTGGGCTTGCCTGTTGCCAAAACACCTCAAACAATTTGGCCAAGTTGTGTTGTCCTATTAACCTTAATGCAGCGCACGTTGAAATTTATTGGCCTTGAAAGCAAAAGTTTGAGCAATTCAGCTAATCTATATAAATAGCAAACTTATTGACAGATATAAGTATTCGAGTTTGATATATTAGTATTAGTATTATTATTATTATTAGAATTAGTATTAGTCGGAAGTCTTCATACATACACGGCTTTAATGCTAGCAAATTGATCTTAACTTTAATTTGGGTTAATTGATTTCAAAGATAAAGCAATTGCCATTGATGGGAAAAACATTTTCATATTACAATTGCGAAAAATTGAAAAATTCGTTTAAAATTGATTTTTGGACAGGATTTTGCATTGCTTTCAATTAGCTGCATGTTTTTTCTAGATGCTGTAGAAAAACATAAAATCAATTCAATAAAATTGCATCAACTGCAGCTGAGGTCACTGAACCGAAAACTATGTCACACAGCCAGCCATCGACTCGCAGCGGGCCAGACCGATTGAACGATTGAGGCAACAACGGGAGATGCAACAAAAATGAGAATTGCTGTCCCATGTGTCATTTCGTCTCCTAATCGTTCAAGCGTCAATGCAGGCGATTTATTTGATTTGCTATGAACGACAAAGAGCGCTTCTGTATGCCTGTATGCCAGTGTGTGTGTGTGCTTAAAAAATAAAAAAAAAAAGTCTTGTCTGGTCGTAGGTGACTCTGGACCCCACAAATCATTTTCAGTTTGTACAATTTTTATGTCAACTTGTGTGTTTTTTTTTTGCCAGACCTCGTTGCTTGCTCTGTTTTTTGTTTAGCCCATTCACACACACACACACACACACACACACACACATGCATACACACCCAATCACACACGGCACGCTTGCATTGCTGTTGCTCGGCTGCACTTCCGGCCTTTCGGCTGCACCGCCATTGACTGTTCAACCATGCCGTTGCACACACACACACACACACACATACACGCGCGCACACACAGACATTCTCTCACACTCACACATACGCCTATTCACACTCACCAGCCACATACTCACACACACACACACGAACAGTATCAGGTTCGCCGGCATATCCGGGCTATGTGCCAGGCATTGGACATTGCCGTTACCGGCTGCAGCCAACAGCGCACAGTGGTTCAAAGTCACGCGGCAAGAAGCGCAATTTAGCTTACTTCGAATTGTCGTAGATATGTCAGCAGGTATACAAACAATTGTTTCATTTATTTGTAGAGCGAATGACAGCTTTTAATATAATACTAGCTTGAAATGAATTAATAAAATAAATATTAAAAATAAATAAAAATAAGAATAATTAAGAATAGGCATCAATAAAGATGTTGACTTATAAATTCAAACTTTTTCTCAACGAGAAAATTATATATTAATATAATAATAATTATATATTAAGAGAAAATCTTAAATAAAAAAAAAAAAATAAAAAAAAATTGTTTTTAGATATTTATTTGATCAAATGTTTGTTGAACCAATTTTATTATTATATTAAATATTTATATTTTAGTTTGTTTCAAGCTTATTTCTTGAAAATAAAAAATAAATAAAATATTCGTTTATAAAATAAAATAAGAAAAGAAATTAAAAAAATATATAGAATTAAGAATAATTAAGAATAAGCATTAATAAAAATGTTGACTTATAAATTCAAACTTTTTCTCAACGAGAAAATTAAGAGTATATTAAGAAAAAATCTTAAATGAAAAAAAAAAAAAAAAACAAAAATTTTTTAGATATTTATTTGCTCAAATGTTTGTTGAACCAATTTTATTATTATATTAGATATTTATTTTTAAGTTTGTTTCAAGCTTATATATTTAAAAAAAATTTATTGCTTGAAAATAAAAAATAAATTAAATATTCGTTTATAAAATAAAATAAGTAAAGAAATTTAAAAACTATATTTTTTTTAAAGTAAGTTATATATTTTTATGTTTTTTTTTTTATTTTTTATTTTTGCATTTTTTTTTTTTTAGCTTAAAGCTTGCAATTGTTTTCGCACTCAATTTGAGCAGTTCGTGCTCAGTGTGCGGCATTATTTGTGCCCTCTCTGGGTTGTCAGCTTTTTCAGCTTCAAGCCATTGAAAAGTTCTCAGTTGCAACTGCAAATTATGTTGCCTGGTGTGCTGATTGTTGTCGTTGTTGTTGCTGTTGTTGCTGGTGTTGGTGTTGTGATTGTTGTTGCTGGCAGTGCCTGATAATGGCACACAATGTTTATTTACTTGCTTTAACATTTTTGCTGCTGCTGCTGCTGTTGCTGCTGCTGTTCATTTTACTTTATTTTGCCAGTGCCCCGATGGTGCAGTCGCCGGCGTGTTGCATGCAACATGCTGACAATGAGACACTTGAGCATTTGGCGCCTGATTGCATGCTACACTTTTACTGCACCGAGCTGCACTGCACCGGCCGCTGCACGCGTGCGAGAGAGAGAGAGAGAGAGAGAGAGGGTGAGAGAGATGTCACGACATTATGTTTGCCTCCCCCATCTCGTTCGCACGCAATGTTTGTCTGCCTTTCTGACTTTGACTTAACTTATTTGTTGTCTCTGTGACTCCCACTGTACGAGTGTGTGTTAAGCTCTCGCACACACACACACACACGAGCGTTTGAGGTGTCCGGCTGGATTGTCGTGTCGTCCTGCCTCTGCTTCTTTCTCTGCCTCTGCTGCTGCTGCTGCTGCTGGCGTCGCAGTCAACGCTGTAAAGTGTCGTGTTGGATTTGCGTAATTTATGCTCTATTTGCTTTTCGGCTTCATTTCACTTTTTGCTACTGCTACTTTTTCCAAAGTATTCCGAGTATTACAACTCCCCTTGCTATATCTGTGTGTGTGTGTGCGTTATGCGGTAGTTTGTGCTAGTAGCCAATAACGACCTTGATATCACCTAGAGATTAGTGATTGTTGTGGTAAATGCCGGAGCGAACTAGTTCCGTTAACTAGTTCTTGTAAATATATTTGAGATTTCACAGAAAATACGATTGAAAATCAATGCTGTTGAGTTGAGTAATGAAACAGGTTCAGGAACAGTTGGGTTTAACTCAACTTTTATATAACTGTCTTGAACATGGTTCATATGATCTAGTTACGTGACTAGTGAAACATGTTCTCATATAACATGCTTAGTTGACTTGTGTATCTGGTATATAATAGTATTGTAGTTCTCAATTGAAGAAGTCAAAGGTTCATATGCAATGATTAGAGAACTACAAAGTGCTCATATGAACGGTTTTAGTGAACTATATATCGATTTCAGCAATATCGTTCATATGAGCTGGTGCTTTGAGCTGTTTCATTCAACCAAGTTATAAAAAATATTCTTTAGAATAGTTCTACTCACTCAGCTCATGATCAAGTTCATGTGAACTATTCAATTTACTTGCTATCTTGAAATTCGTTCTCTTTGCGTTATGTCAGAGATCCCATCAGATCGAGTGTACCGCACAACAGCTTGAACGCCCAGCCTCAGCCCCAGTCTCAACTCCAACTACAACTCCAACCTCAGCTCCCATTACTTAGTTCAGTTTTATTTGGTTGCTGTTGTTGTGGGTGGTCGGCTTTGTTTGCTGCATTATTCTTATAACGTTGCTCAATATGAGAACTCAATAAATTTGCCTTACTTTGGCGGCTGTGTGAGCCATTTCAACAGGCGATTAGTTGCCAGGTGCCTGGAGCTCTCTGGCTATTGCCTGGTTCGGCATCAGGCTCTGCTTTCGACTTTAGCTTCGCTCCACCCGCTCGGCCCGTGCCTGCGGCAGCTCTTGTGCAACAGTTGAGCGCCCCGGGCCAAATTGAATGGCCAGCAGTGGCACACGTGAGCTGAGCTGAGCTGAGCCTGTTGCCTGGACGGGAGCGGGGATGGCGGCGGGTATGGCTTTGTGGCTGGGCCTTGAGCCTGTGCCTGGAGCTGTGCTTGGGCAACTGGGCCTGGACTTGGGTGGCGCTCTAATAGGTTTTACATAACACACACGTCGCAAATAAATCTAAATGCAACAGCAGCAGCAGCAGCGGCAGCGGCAGCGGTAGTGACGGCGGCAGGAAGCTTCATGAAAAATCCTTTAGCAAATAAAATTTACATAGACCGCACACACACACACACACAGACACACATGCACACACATGGAGGTTTTCCTGTGAATTTATTTGAAAATTTATTGAGTTTTCGTGTTAACCATGCATAATTAAGTTTTGCCAGCCGGCGACTGATGTTGGCACGGCACACCCGATGGCCCGGGACTCGGAACTGGGCATGCAACATGGACTGGAATCTATTGGCCTGCGGCTGAAGCCAACAAGTTTTTGCGCTTCCATACCCTATGCCCACGTTTTAACTTATTGTAAATAAAGGAATACCAAATGCGAGCTATCAATTAATTTATTCATCATTGCCTATGCCGGAGCCATCATTTACGTTTGATTGAGAGTGACAGCAGTCGCAGCTTGAGCTTAAGTGTGTCCCTCGTTATTTGCTGATCCCATTACAATTTAAATAAATGATCAAGTAGTGCAGTGTGGCATCTTGAATCGACTAAGTTCAGTTTAATTTGCACAAAGTTATGCATTAATTAATGTGCGCTTGTCAGAGCTATGTCAGCAGAGCTTTAGAAGCGCATTAAAATTTAATGTAAATGCATTTAATTTGTATAAATTTGGATATTTTATTTTGCAAGAGAAATGTTCGCAGAGCTGAGTGAATTGATTAATCAAATTTATTGATTAAAGCAATTTGTTAAGAGCTTTTACTTACATTAAAGCTTTCAAAGTCATTGAACAAGACAAATCTATTTAGAGCAGTTAATAGCTTTATCATATATCAAGTTCTTCGAGCTTTCAAAGTGCATTAAAGCTTTCTGTCTTAGGGAGTAAATATGAGCAGGCAAATTAATTTATTTTATATAAATTTAAACTGACTTTAATTAAATAAATTTTTTAACTGCATAGCTTTCAGCTATAATAGCTTAACAAGTATTCACAATAATTATAATTAATAAATAAATTATATGACTGCCTATAAATAACTATAATAGCTTTCAAAGTAATTTAAAGCTTTCTAATAATTTATTGGATTGAGCGAATCAGTTTTATACTATACAAATAAATAACTTGCCTACTTTTCTTCTCTAACTTTCGTATAGAATATTTTAAGACGCTTCAAAGCTCATGAGAGATTCAAGCAGCTTTTGGCTTTTACTATACAGTAGAATACAATTACAGCGAAGCTCAAGAGACTGTCGATATAGCCGGTAGATGCTAAACTTTTTAGCGCAACAGCTCTACGGACACTATGAGTAGAGTCGTTAAATCCGAATCCTAAAGTATTTCAAGGCTCACAAATCAAATCTCTCGCATGTATTCAATATATTATCTTATTGAAATCTTAAAAAGTCTATATTAATAGATTAATTATTATATTCATTATTTATTTATTTTCAGTTAATATTAATTAACTGAAAGCTCTTGTCATATTATTTTCTATATTTTCCCAAATTTCCAGTGGGCTGACTTGCTTCGCTTATTGCTAATTACAGGGTATTTTTTGGTGTAGAGCATTTCATGTTTATTGCATATTTAGTAGCCGCAGCCAGTGTTGTTTAATTTTCGGGGCGTTAAGGTTAGGCTTTGGCTTTATTTACGACAGAGTTCATGGAATAAAGAAAAAGAGAGATCCCTTCGACAAGGTGTTATACGCTCGCCTGTTATTTTTAGGGGACTTACGAGTCGACACTATGGGACTTTACGCTGTAAACGTTATTAATGCGTCGCAGGCGCTGAGCGCTATGGGAAATCAAGTTATTCGACTGCTGCTCGAATTATTATTCCTGATTGCATTTATTTGCTTTATTTCTCGCACGGAACTTCATCTATAATGCAAGCAAGTTGCCAGACAGCACGGCGCCCAGTCTCCGATTGCGTGCTCTCTGGCCTCCCTTCCTCTGCCACTCCCACACCCACTCCCATTCCCATTTGCAACTCCAATTCCAATGCCAGTTCCAGTTCCGACTCCAGCTCAGCTTCTGCTCATCCATGTTGTCGCCCTGTCGCCCGTTTGCCCTTTTTGCTGCTTAAGTGAAATGCATAAAAATCAAATAATTTTCCTGTTTTTCATTTGCTTCACTTTGCTGCATTTACCGTCTCTGCCCCGGCTCCTGCTCCTGCTCCTGCTCCTGACTGCTTCTTTTCCTCTTCTTCTTCTTCTTCGTCTGCTTTAAGTATATATATAAATATATACGTATATATATGTAGATACTTTGCAGTTGGCTGCCGGCTGGCGTCTCCGGCCTGCCCTCTGCACCGACTGCCAGCCAGCATTCGAAATGTTAAAAGTAATTTCCTCGACTATAGTTGATAGCTACTGTGCCGGCAGCTGTTTGCACCCGGCTGCCCGATCCCCGTTGCGCAGCCTCAAACTGTGCTGCGAGTAAGCCACTACGCGCTTGTCCCAGTCGAGGTAATGGAATGTCCTATGGCTCGTAGCTTATCCCCACCTCCTGTGCCCACCCCCTGTTAATACCGCCCACATGCTAACCATGCCCCAAGCCCCAACCGCTGGCAGTTGCTGCTTCGCAGTGCAGCAGTTAGTATAGCATTGCACTTCGTGGCATTATTCTTTTGGAAAGTGCTCATCAAGGTTCATTTAACATTGTTGCAGCATCATAATCATAGTTTATCGAACCAACTGCTGCTCTATACCCTGTAAGAGAAATTCAAGCTCTTGATTGCTTGAGACACAGCGCACAGTAGGCTGGAGTTTCGTTTCCGTAGCAAATTATAGATTCCAAATGAGAGTCGAGTAAGCATTGACTAGACAGTCACAGTCAGAGTCACATTGTATTGAACATCTTTGCTAGCAACGCTAACTGAAATCATTTCAATGGGACAATAAAACATATCTTGCGACTGACATTTCCATTAGGGCACATTGGCTTATTTAGTGACATTTGTTTTGTTAGTTTGCCGTTCTCTTTATTTATCTTTTCCGTTCTTGTTTCATTCCGTTCCGCCTGTTGTGACGCCTAATGCTCTTAGTGCCCGACTAAAGTCGAACGCAGTCCATATTCAATGTGTAATGCGACAGCAGTGAAGGTCAGCCCGAGTTGTTGACACTCCAATTGGAGTCTAATTAGCCCCAAGCAGCAATAAAACAAATTTTCTCAATAGCAACAATCAGTGTATATATTTGAAGCCTCAATTTCCGCGAAGAGTAGCATAAATAACATTGTGAATGAGAATCGTATTTCAAATTATGATGTGTAAAGCAGTATAGTTATAGTTATAGATATTGCAGTCAAAATGTTTTGAATAGCCCTTCGAATGCCTCGACCGATCTGTAAATGGAGGGATATGGATGTTTATTATATAGAGCTATCTCTATACCATCTAGGTCAAGTTTACTTACCAGGCATCTTCAATACTGATCGGCCGTAGTGCTTATTATCAATAATAATTATACATACTCATATTAATTCCATCCTAGTATAAGAATGGAATTATATGGCATATTTCCATGTAGCGAATCTAATCTAATCCGTGTCTTAATATGTATAGCATAAGCTGGATTTTCGTCCCAAATTCTGTGAAAAGAGAAGGGAATATATATGAGTATATGAGGATCATCTCTATAGAGAGTGTCCCAACTCACCTAAAACTGGTTTGTAATTATGTCGCCGTATTTTTAGTGTGTGTAGTAATCGCACGACTTACTTCGAATCAGTGGTGCTGCAGTATTCTTAACCCTAAGCAATCTGTATACTGAGGTTTTTTAGCAGATTGACACAGAACTCAACCTTTCACTTACCTTATTTACAATGTGTATAATGTACTTTGCTTTGCTCTTTAACGCGTGGCCGTAATTGTATGTGTGAATGTCTGCACAACAAAAAAAGCTGATGAGGCATGCGTATAACAACCAGGTGCGCTCGGAGTTTTGAGGCTGAATTGCGATATCCCTTCGAGATGTACGCTTTAGAATTCTATAAAAAAATAAAAAAAATGTTAATATAAATGAGAGCTATCTGTGCTTACGTTTTTTCACCTCCGAAATACGTTGTTCTATATTAACTGCAAGCAAACGAAAATTTTATTTTTTCACGAAATTTATAGAAAAAAAAAAACTTGAAATTTGGAAAATAAATTTTGCCAAAAAATTTTGTAAAATATAAATTGTTGCGTTGAGACACACGAGTTGAACTGAACTGAGGAAAATAAAATTCATGCCTAGGCATATGGCAAGAAAAATTGCTAGGCCTACTTGGATGCAAAGGAAAACAAAATCAAAATTGAAATTCAGCACGAGATATTAAATTGTCCTCTATATAACCTGGTACAATACGCTCATATTTTACTCTTTGCAAGTACTACACCCTCAAATCTTTCGCTAGCTATAATGTTTGATATAATAATAATAGCTTAATAATACACAAAGTATATTTAATTGATTTCTGTTTAAATTAAGTTGCTTACAAGGTAGCAGAATTCTCCAGTCCAGACTGCTCGGCTACGGGATCCCCTGAACCCTTTGAAGAACCGACATTCCAGGAATTCTTTGCACCCACGAACACAAAAACATAAATATATTAATGTAACTTGGAGGCTTTAGCTCCAGAATTCAAGAAGATATAACTTTATAAATTACTTTTTGCAAGAAGTGTAATCGATAACAATAACTGTTATCGATTTTTAGAAACAAAATCGATCTGCACGATCGATCGTGTATAATGGACCTATATCAAAACTTTTAAGAGTCCAGATCCTATAGATCCTGAGATTAACTTCTGAGAGAGGGACAGAGGGACACGTCTAAATCCTCATTCTGCCTGTCACTTTCATTTTAGCCTAACCATTATAACGTGATTCCTCTTTATACCTTGAACCCATTGAAAATGGGAATTGAGGGTAAAATTGTTTTGTGAAAATGTATGTAACAGGCAGAAGGAGACGTCGCAGACCCCACAAAGTATATATATTCTTGATCAGCATAAAAAAAAAATAATTGAGACCGGTCCGTCCATCTGTCCATCCGTCTATCCGTCTGTCCGTCTGTCCATCCGTATGAACGTCGAGATTTCGGAAACTACAAAAGCTAGAGAGCTGAAATTTCACATGAACACTCGTATGTTAGTTACGCAGTACGCGTTTATTTTGTTCTTTTTCGATAACTCATCCCATTTCCAAATTATCGATGAAAAATCGAAAATTCGTTTCCATTTTTCGTTTTCCGTTTCAGCTTTTTGAACATAACTTCTACACCGTTCGAGCTAAAGACTTCAAATTTATATATTTAGATAGATATTATGGATACGCAGATTATGTGATTATGTGCCACGCCCTCTTCGCTCCTAATATGAAAAATACGCATTTCAAATACTAGAGACTTAATATTCGGCAAATAGATACATTTAGATACTCAATCTACTCTGAAAATTTCATGAAGATCGTCGATCTAGAAATGGAGTTATAAACGTTTAAAGTGTAGCCCAACCGCATCCCCAAGCCACGGCAGCAACTGCGCGGTCAGCAGAGCTCGCGCTCATGCGATCGTAAAGAAGAAGAGCATTAGCATCTGTTTTGCAGGGTTCAGGGTATCTCGTAGTCGAGCCGTCTCGACTAGAGCCTTCTTTCTTGTTTTCAATAGGTAAAGAGTGAAAAGAAAAAAGAATATATATTAAGACCAATCTGAGTTGTTGGTTCCCCAATTGGAGTTGAATGAGCCCCAAGCAGCAATAAAACAATTTTTCTCAATAGCAACAATCAATGTATATATTTGAAGCCCCAACTTCCGCGAAGAGTAGCATAAATAACATTGTGAATGAGAAACGTATTTCAAATTATGATGTGTAAAGCAGTATAGTTATAGTTATAGATATTGCAGTCAAAATGTTTTATTCAAAAGCCCTTCGAATGCCTCGACCGATCTGTAAAAGGAGGGATATGGAGGGATGTTTATTATATAGATCAATCTCTATACCATCTAGGTCAAGTTTACTTACCAGGCATCTTCAAAACTGATCGGCCGTAGTGCTTATTATCAATAATAATTATACATACTCATATTAATTCCATCCTAGTATAAGAATGGAATTATATGGCATATTTCCATGTAGCGAATCTAATCTAATCCGTGTCTTAATATGTACAGCATAAGCTGGATTTTCGTCCCAAATTCTGTGAAAAGAGAAGGGAATATATATGAGTATATGAGGATCATCTCTATAGAGAGTGTCCCAACTCACCTAAAACTGGTTTGTAATTATGTCGCCGTATTTTTAGTGTGTGTAGTAATCGCACGACTTACTTCGAATCAGTGGTGCTGCAGTATTCTTAACCCTAAGCCATCTGTAGACTGAGGTTTTTTAGCAGATTGTCACAGAACTCAACTTTTCACTTACCTTATTTACAATGTGTGTGAAGTACTTTTCTTTGCTCTTTAACGCGTGACCGTACTTGTATGTGTGAATGTCTGCACAACAAAAAAAGCTGGTGTAGCAACAATCAGGTATGCTCGGAGTTTTGGGGTTGACTTCCGATATCTCTTCGAGATGTACGCTTTAGAGTTCTATAAATAAAACGTTAATATTGATAAGATTTATGCAGATTTACGTTTACTCACCGCCAAAATACGTTGTTCTATATTAACTGCAAGCAAACGAAAATTTTATTTTATTTTTTCACGAAATTTATAGAAAAAAAAAAAACTTGAAATTTGGAAAATAAATTTTGCGAAAGAATTTTGTAGAAATTGTTGTGCTGAGCTACACGAGTTGAACTGAACTGAGGAAAATAAAATTCTTGCCTAGGCATATGGCAAGAAAAATTGCTAGGCCTACTCGGATGCAAGGGAAAATAAAATCAAAATTGAAATTGAAATGTGAAGCTCGCAAGTTCATGAGACATCATAATCTCATTGCTATATATGTCAGCTGTGATATTATATGTAGATGTAGATATTATATTTATTTCCTTATATCTTAATATGTATTTCATTATATTTAATCCTATATGTTGTATATTTCCTTGATTCTGCTGTCGCAACAATTTGCTTCGTTAAGAGCTTTTGTTGGCATTGAAGATGCAAAATGGCTCAACTTGTTGGCTGAAGAGTTCCTGAGAAGCCATTTTGGCTGCTGCTGCTGCTGCGGCTGCTTACGGCAACTGTTAATAGTCCTTGGCTGAGCTGTGGCCACTAATGGTGTACTTCAATTGGAATTCATAAAGCCTCAACCGGTCGCTTTCTAGTTGCTTTCTTCATTCAAGTCAATGTCGTGGGCTAGACGGCATTTAAAACTATGCGGAGGCTCTGTGTGAGCGTGGGCGTGGGCGTGGGCGTAGGTGTGGAACGCACGCGTCGTATGCGCAATGTCGAGTGCCTCGATTTACATTCCTTTTATGTTAGTGGCTTTTTCTTTGTGGCCCGATGGTAAAGGGGCAACCTGGGCGAGGGCATTGGCTGGCTGCATAATTTGTGGCATTTGGCTCGGTTTGTCATACGGCAAATCGAAATGTTATTTATATGCCGTACGTGTGCGCCCGCCGCGCCACGAAGCCGAAGCTGATGACGACAAATGCGACAATGTCGCAGACGTGCACGGCTTATCGCTGGCTCTGGCAGCGCCCCATTCTGCCAGCCCGCCCACTCGACGCATTTGTGATAAGGTTTTTACGTGTCCGCTGCCAGACAGTCAGACATTCAGCCAGTCAGCCATTCAGCCAGCTCCTTCACCAAGGTGACCAACTGCCACCTTCAGAGGCCAATTTGTAAGAGCCATAAGCTGCGAGCATTCAGGTATATAATCGCAATTTAATTAAACACATTCATCCATGGCCTGGGCCAAGAATCTGTTAGGCTGACAGTCGACTGACAAGCATAGCTGTATTTAAGGCCACGATAGCATTTTAAGCACTGCAATTAAGTGTTGGAAAAGACAGGATCTGCAGATAAATAATTGGCCTGAGCTCTGACATGAAAATATGAATATGAAAGTGCAGATGAAAATGAATATGAAAATAAAAATGTATACGCAGATGAATAACAATTTGAGTGCGTATATGAATGTGTATATAAATATATATATTTATATAAAAATATATATGAATACGAATATGAAAGAATGAATATGTGTGGGCATATGAATATGAATGTGAACAATAATTAGCATCATAAAATACATAAACATATCTATGAATATGAATAAGAATATGCCTATGAGTACGAATATGTATATGAATATGAATTAGAATATATACTCAAATGAAAACGAATGAGTATGAGCACCAAAAAGAGCATGGGTATTCATCCTCATTCTCAGCTCATGCTCACATTATAGCAATGAATCCAATATGAATAAATATTTGAAATATAATAATTATGAGAACAAATGTATAAGCATGTAGATTAATAATTCCAGGACTGGGTACTCTAGCAAAGCCAGCCTCAGTAGTTGACATCCCCAAATGGGAGTTGATTAGCCTCAAGCAGCAATAAAACAAATTTTCTCAACAGCAACTATCAGTGTATATATTTGAAGCCCCAATTTCCGCGAAGAGTAGCATAAATAACATTGTGAATGAGAAACGTATTTCAAATTATGATGTGTAAAGCAGTATAGTTATAGTTATAGATATTGCAGTCAAAATGTTTTGAATAGCCCTTCGAATGCCTCGACCGATCTGTAAATGGAGGGATATGGAGGGATGTTTATTATATAGATCAATCTCTATACCATCTAGGTCAAGTTTACTTACCAGGCATCTTCAAAACTGATCGGCCGTAGTGCTTATTATCAATAATAATTATACATACTCATATTAATTCCATCCTAGCATAAGAATGGAATTATATGGCATATTTCCATGTAGCGAATCTAATCTAATCCGTGTCTTAATATGTATAGCATAAGCTGGATTTTCGTCCCTTATTCTGTGAAAAGAGAACGGAATATAAATAAGAATGTAAGGATCATCTCTATAGAGAGTGTCCCAACTCACCTAAAACTGGTTTGTAATTATGTCGCCGTATTTTTAGTGTGTGAAGTAATCGCACGACTTACTTCGAATCAGTGGTGCTGCAGTATTCTTAACCCTAAGCCATCTGTAGACTAAGGTTTTTTAGCAGATTGTCACAGAACTCAACCTTTCACTTACCTTATTTACAATGTGTGTGAAGTACTTTTCTTTGCTCTTTAACGCGTGGCCGTAATTGTATGTGTGAATGAATGTCTGCACAACAAAAAAAGCTGGTGTAGCAACAATCAGGTAAGCTCGGAGTCTTGAGGCTGAATTGCAATATCCCTTCGAGATGCACGCTTTAGAATTCTATAAAAAAAATGTTAATATAAATGAGAGCTATCCGAGCTTACGTTTTTCACCTCCGAAATACGTTGTTCTATATTAACTGCAAGCAAACGAAAATTTGATTTTATTTTTTCACGAAATTTATAGAAAAAAAAAAAACTTGAAATTTGGAAAATAAATTTTGCGAATGAATTTTATAAAATAAAAATTGTTGTGTTGAGCTACACGAGTTGAACTGAACTGAGGAAAATAAAATTCATGCCTAGGCATATGGCAAGAAAAATTGCTAGGCCTACTTGGATGCAAAGGAAAATAAAATCAAAATTGAAATTCCTCTAAGTAACCCGGAAGTAGGCAAGACTAGGTACTACAGCTCAAAGCTCTCTCAGCACGGACCCTCAAGATCTGGTGGATTGACCTCAACAACTTCAACCTATCAACAAGTAAGATAGCTGTAGTCGAGACTGCTCGACTCGACCGGAATCCAAAATCTGACAAAAATCGAAAGTGTTTTAAATTAGTGTCTACATATATGCAGAAGACTAGGACACTGTAACTCCAAAGATAAACGAGATATAATTTTATAACTGATTCCCGATAAAGTGTTTTATCGATAACTTTTGAAATATAAAAGTTATCGAATTCCTGAAACAAATTCGTACTGCGCGTGCAATATACGGACCTAACACAGAAAGAATGGACTCTCTAGCTCTTGTATCTTCGGACATCGACGCGTGCATACATACGGACGGACGGACGGACGGACGGACAGACAGACAGACAGACAGACTTTTCTCGTCACCCTGATCAAGAATATATACTTCTGCCACGCCTCCCTCTGCCTTTTACATACTTAAAAAAAAACCATTATACCCTGATTTCCCATTTTCAATCGGCTCAGGATATAATGATTAATTAAACTTTATTCTTTGCAAGTAGTGCGCCATAAGTACTACCACTACTTCCGCTTAGATATGCGCTCTAGTTTCAATTCTTCATACAATAATTTTCTAAGAATATACAAATTATATTGCTAAACTTATGCTTAGATAAGTTGCCTAAACCTAAGAGGATAATAGTTTCGATTTTACATACAAGCAAAATTTCAAGTCTCCGAATATTATGGAGATGGACAGACGGATGGGGAGACGGATAGAGTTGTCCTTTTGCCTGTTACTTACATTTCGACAAGACTATTGATACCTTGAAAAACAATGAGGGCACTCCGAGTTGTTGACAACTCCAAATGGGAGTCTAATTAGCCCCAAGCAGTAATAAAACGAATTTTCTCAGTAGTATTAGTGTATATATTTGAAGCCCCAATTTCCGCGAAGAGTAGCATAAATAACATTGTGAATGAGAATCGTATTTCAAATTATGATGTGTAAAGCAGTATAGTTATAGTTATAGATATTGCAGTCAAAATGTTTTGAATAGCCCTTCGAATGCCTCGACCGATCTGTAAATGGAGGGATATGTTATTATATAGATCAATCTCTATACCATCTAGGTCAAGTTTACTTACCAGGCATCTTCAATACTGATCGGCCGTAGTGCTTATTATCAATAATAATTATACATACTCATATTAATTCCATCCTAGTATAAGAATGGAATTATATGGCATATTTCCATGTAGCGAATCTAATCTAATCCGTGTCTTAATATGTATAGCATAAGCTGGATTTTCGTCCCTTATTCTGTGAAAAGAGAACGGAATATAAATAAGAATGTAAGGATCATCTCTATAGAGAGTGTCCCAACTCACCTAAAACTGGTTTGTAATTATGTCGCCGTATTTTTAGTGTGTGAAGTAATCGCACGACTTACTTCGAATCAGTGGTGCTGCAGTATTCTTAACCCTAAGCCATCTGTAGACTAAGGTTTTTTAGCAGATTGTCACAGAACTCAACCTTTCACTTACCTTATTTACAATGTGTGTGAAGTACTTTTCTTTGCTCTTTAACGCGTGGCCGTAATTGTATGTGTGAATGAATGTCTGCACAACAAAAAAAGCTGGTGTAGCAACAATCAGGTAAGCTCGGAGTCTTGAGGCTGAATTGCAATATCCCTTCGAGATGCACGCTTTAGAATTCTATAAAAAAAATGTTAATATAAATGAGAGCTATCCGAGCTTACGTTTTTCACCTCCGAAATACGTTGTTCTATATTAACTGCAAGCAAACGAAAATTTGATTTTATTTTTTCACGAAATTTATAGAAAAAAAAAAAAACTTGAAATTTGGAAAATAAATTTTGCGAATGAATTTTATAAAATAAAAATTGTTGTGTTGAGCTACACGAGTTGAACTGAACTGAGGAAAATAAAATTCATGCCTAGGCATATGGCAAGAAAAATTGCTAAGCCTACTTGGATGCAAAGGAAAACAAAATCAAAATTGAAATTCAGCACGAGATATTAAATTGTCCTCTATATAACCTGGTACCATACGCTCATATTTTACTCTTTGCAAGTACTACACCCTCAAATCTTTCCCTAGCTATAAAGCTGTATATAATAATAATAACTTAATAATACACAAAGTATATTTAATTGATTTCTGTTTAAATTAAGTTGCTTACAAGGTAGCAGAATTCTCCAGTCCAGACTGCTCGGCTACGGGATCCCCTGAACCCTTTGAAGAACCGACATTCCAGGAATTCTTTGCACCCACGAACACAAAAACATAAATATATTAATGTAACTTGGAGGCTTTAGCTCCAGAATTCAAGAAGATATAACTTTATAAATTACTTTTTGCAAGAAGTGTAATCGATAACAATAACTGTTATCGATTTTTGGAAACAAAATCGATCTGCACGATCGATCGTGTATAATGGACCCATATCAAAACTTTTAAGAGTCTAGATCCTATAGATCCTGAGATTAACTTCTGAGAGAGGGACAGAGGGACACGTCTAAATCCTCATTCTGCCTGTCACTTTCATTTTAGCCTAACCATTATAACGTGATTTCTCATTATACCCTGAACCCATTGAAAATGGGAATTTAGGGTGTAATGGCTTTGTGAAAATGTATGTAACAGGCAGAAGGAGACGTCGCAGACCCCACAAAGTATATATATTCTTGATCAGCATAAAAAAAAAATAATTGAGACCGGTCCGTCCATCTGTCCATCCGTCTATCCGTCTGTCCGTCTGTCCATCCGTATGAACGTCGAGATTTCGGAAACTACAAAAGCTAGAGAGCTGAAATTTCACATGAACACTCGTATGTTAGTTACGCAGTACGCGTTTATTTTGTTCTTTTTCGATAACTCATCCCATTTCCAAATTATCGATGAAAAATCGAAAATTCGTTTCCATTTTTCGTTTTCCGTTTCAGCTTTTTGAACATAACTTCTACACCGTTCGAGCTAAAGACTTAAAATTTATATATTTAGATAGATATTATGGATACGCAGATTATGTGATTATGTGCCACGCCCTCTTCGCTCCTAATTTGAAAAATACGCATTTCAAATACTATTCTTAATCTACTCTGAAAATTTCATGAAGATCGTCGTTCTAGAAATGGAGTTATAAACGTTTAAAGTGTAGCCCAACCGCATCCCCAAGCCACGATAGCAACTGCGCGGTTAGCAGAGCTCGCGCTCATGCGATCGTAAAGAAGAAGAGTATTAGCATCTGTTTTCAATAGGTTAAGAGCGAAAAGAAAAAATAATATATATTAAGGCCAATCTGAGCTGTTGGTTCCCCAATTGTAGTTGAATGAGCCCCAAGCAGCAATAAAACAATTTTTCTCAATAGCAACTATCAGTGTATATATTTGAAGCCTCAATTTCCGCGAAGAGTAGCATAAATAACATTGTGAATGAGAATCATATTTCAAATTATGATGTGTAAAGCAGTATAGTTATAGTTATAGATATTGCAGTCAAAATGTTTTGAATAGCCCTTCGAATGCCTCGACCGATCTGTAAATGGAGGGATATGTTATTATATAGATCAATCTCTATACCATCTAGGTCAAGTTTACTTACCAGGCATCTTCTAAACTGATCGGCCGTAGTGCTTATTATCAATAATAATTATACATACTCATATTAATTCCATCCTAGTATAAGAATGGAATTATATGGCATATTTCCATGTAGCGAATCTAATCTAATCCGTGTCTTAATATGTATAGCATAAGCTGGATTTTCGTCCCAAATTCTGTGAAAAGAGAACGGAATATAAATAAGAATGTAAGGATCATCTCTATAGAGAGTGTCCCAACTCACCTAAAACTGGTTTGTAATTATGTCGCCGTATTTTTAGTGTGTGTAGTAATCGCATGACTTACTTCGAATCAGTGGTGCTGCAGTATTCTTAACCCTAAGCCATCTGTAGACTGAGGTTTTTTAGCAGATTGTCACAGAACTCAACTTTTCACTTACCTTATTTACAATGTGTGTGAAGTACTTTGCTTTGCTCTTTAACGCGTGGCCGTACTTGTATGTGTGAATGTCTGCACAACAAAAAAAGCTGATGAGGCATGCGTATAACAACCAGGTACGCTCGGAGTTTTGAGGCTGAATTGCGATATCCCTTCGAGATGTACGCTTTAGAATTCTATAAAAAAATAATAAAAATATTAATATAAATGAAAGCTATCCGGGCTTACGTTTATGCACCTCCGAAATACGTTGTTCTATATTAACTGCAAGCAAACGAAAATTTTATTTTTTTACGAAATTTTTAAAAAAGAAAAAACTTGAAATTTGGAAAATAAATTTTGCGAAAGAAATTTATAAAATAAAAATTGTTGTGCTGAGACACACGAGTTGAACTGAACTGAGGAAAATAAAATTCATGCCTAGGCATATGGCAAGAAAAATTGCTAGGCCTACTTGGATGCAAAGGAAAACAAAATCAAAATTGAAATTCCTCTAAGTAACCCGGAAGTAGGCAAGACTAGGTACTCAAAGCTCGCCCAGCACGGACCTTCAAGATCTGCTAGATCGTGCATTGACCTCAACAAGTTCATCCTATTAACAAGTAAGATAGCTGTAGTCGAGACTGCTCGACTACGAAATCCCCTGAGCCCTTCTTCGAACGAATAATATTCCAAGAATGCTTCGTTTCGATTCTCCACGCGTAAGAAATTGTACATGCGAATCCACGAGCACACACACATGCTGATCTACGCTTGTAGGCATGTACATGTGTGTGTGGGAGCATTACAAGCGTCTTGCTGTCTCGCTGCCTCTCTTGCTGGGCCGCCTGGTTTTGCTGCCATAAATTAAAATTCTGTTTCTAGACGGACAATCGTATGCAAATTTTCAGATTATGATAATGACATTCATATCTATATGCCAAATTAAACTGCATGTCTCTAGTATATGAAATACATTTTTTACACATTTTGTAGTGTAGGGCAGAATTGGGGACCGGAATCCAAAATCTGACAAAAATCGAAATTGTATTAAATTAGTGTCTACATATATGCAGAAGACTAGGACACTGTAACTCCAAAGATAAACGAGATATAATTTTATAACTGATTCCCGATAAAGTGTTTTATCGATAACTTTTGAAATATAAAAGTAATCGAATTCCTGAAACAAATTCGTACTGCGCGTGCAATATACGGACCTAACACAAAAAGAATGGACTCTCTAGCCCTTATATTTTCGGAAATCGATGCGTTCATACATACGGACGGACGGACAGACTTTTCTCGTCACCCTGATCAAGAATATATACTTTATGAGGTCTGCCACGCCTCCCTCTGCCTTTTACATACTTAAAAAAAAACCATTATACCCTGATTTCCCATTTTCAATGGGCTCAGGATATAATGATTAATTAAACTTTATTCTTTGCAAGTAGTGCGCCATAAGTACTACCCCTACTTCCGCTTAGATATGCGCTCTAGTTCCAATACTTTATACAATAATTTTCTTAGAATATACAAATTATATTGATAAACTTATGCTTAGATAAGTTGCCTAAACCTAAGAGGATAATAGTTTCGATTTTACATACAAGCAAAATTTCAAGTCTCCGAATATTATGGAGATGGACAGACGGATGGGGAGACGGATAGAGTTGTCCTTTTGCCTGTTACTTACATTTCGACAAGACTATTTATACCCTGATTTCCCACTTTCAATAGGTTGCGGGTTAAAGGAAAAACAATGTCGTCACTCCGAGTTGTTGACAACTCCAAATGGGAGTCTAATTAGCCCCAAGCAGCAATAAAACAAATTTTCTCAATAGCAACTATCAGTGTATATATTTAAAGCCCCAATTTCCGCGAAGAGTAGCATAAATAACATTGTGAATGAGAATCGTATTTCAAATTATGATGTGTAAAGCAGTATAGTTATAGTTATAGATATTGCAGTCAAAATGTTTTGAATAGCCCTTCGAATGCCTCGACCGATCTGTAAATGGAGGGATATGTTATTATATAGATCAATCTCTATACCATCTAGGTCAAGTTTACTTACCAGGCATCTTCTAAACTGATCGGCCGTAGTGCTTATTATCAATAATAATTATACATACTCATATTAATTCCATCCTAGTATAAGAATGGAATTATATGGCATATTTCCATGTAGCGAATCTAATCTAATCCGTGTCTTAATATGTATAGCATAAGCTGGATTTTCGTCCCAAATTCTGTGAAAAGAGAAGGGAATATATATGAGTATATGAGGATCATCTCTATAGAGAGTGTCCCAACTCACCTAAAACTGGTTTGTAATTATGTCGCCGTATTTTTAGTGTGTGTAGTAATCGCACGACTTACTTCGAATCAGTGGTGCTGCAGTATTCTTAACCCTAAGCAATCTGTAGACTGAGGTTTTTTAGCAGATTGTCACAGAACTCAACCTTTCACTTACCTTATTTACAATGTGTGTGAAGTACTTTTCTTTGCTCTTTAACGCGGGGTCCGTACTTGTACGTGTGAATGTTTGCAACAAAAAAAGCTGGTGTAGCAACAATCAGTTAAGCTCGGAGTTTTGAGGTTGACTTGCGATATCTCTTCGAGATGTACGCTTTAGAGTTCTATAAATAAAACGTTAATATTGATAAGATTTATGCAGATTTACGTTTACTCACCGCCGAAATACGTTGTTCTATATTATCTGCAAGCAAACGAAAATTTGATTTTATTTTTTCACGAAATTTATAGAAAAAAAAAAACTTGAAATTTGGAAAATAAATTTTGCGAAAGAAATTTATAAACTAGAAATTGTTGTGCTGAGCTACACGAGTTGAACTGAACTGAGAAAAATAAAATTCATGCCTAGGCATATGGCAAGCAAAATTGCTAGGCCTACTTGGATGCAAAGGAAAATGAATTTAAAATTTAGCTAGTTAAGATGTTTATAGATATATCGATAGACAGACATATCGCAGTCAAAGTAAAATTTGTATTTGGTTTTCTTTTGCATATACATATATGGTTAGCTGGATAGTAACTATACATAGATGGATAGTGTGAGTGTAGGCATAGATATACTTATGAGTACAATTACTATTGAAACACATGCTTAGGAATATCAATATATAATTTTCAATATGAGTTAGAGGTGTGAAGTACATTAGCCATTAAATGGCTAGATCCATTGAGTTACTCATATGCAAGTAGCTTATACGAAGATAGAGAAGATAAAGCATTGAATTAGTAAATGAATGATTAAAATAATATATTTAATTGCAGCTCTCGAAACTGAGTGAATCAATAAATTGAACTGACATTTGATGGAGGCGAATTCACATTTGCTATATAATTATGTGCTCAGATATAATAGAATGCATTTGGAACTATGAATTGAAGCATAAATATCAGATGCATATTAGCATATTAATTACGTACATCCAAATGTGTTTCGATGAGGTAACTAATTACACACACGGCTGATCCTGGGCCAAAACTGTCTGCTTGGCTTGGTTTGGCTTGGCTTGGCTGCCTGCCTAGCTTCCTGCCTGAGTGGCTGCCTGGCTGCCTGGCTGGCAGTAAGCAGATAAGCAAAGGTGTTGCCGACAAGCTCATTCACTAATGCAACAAATTTATGAACATATGAATATCAGAAACGTATGCCACATCGTATATTAGCCGTTAATGTTACCGCAAAGTTGTGCCTGTGTCTTGGCAGAGCTCATCAAATAGCTAACGTACATTTGCCACTTGCCAGAAACTGTGCTCAGAACTATGCAAGTTTTCGTTTACGCATCTGTGGACCTCTCGGCCCAACCTTTGTCTGACGAGGGGGCTCCCCCCCCCCCCATGCCTATGCTTAGCTTGGCTGTCTAGCTGCCTGCCTGCCTGGCTGCCTGCCTGGCTGCCTGCCTGCAAGCCTGTTGATTAGAGCATCCACTTGACTGTGGCTGGCACTGCTGCGCCTCGCTGCATTGTTCTGCATACTCCGCTTTCAGCCCTTCCAGCGACTGCAATAAAAATGTGTGTTTATTGATGCAAAACTTGGCTGCAGCAGCAGCAGCAGCAACTGCCAGCGACAGAGCCGCAGTCGAGAATGGGTTTAGTTCAGCAGCAATGGCAGCAGCAATGGCAGCAGCCACAGCCGCATTCACAATCGACAGCAGCAACAATAGGTAGCAACAGTGACATCGACACCTGGCACTCTGGCGCTGGTCTCGTTCATTTTTCAGCTGGTTTTTGCTCTTAGCCAAGTTTTTAGTTGGTAATGAGACCGCAGCGGCCGCAATGTTTGAGCAACGAGTGCATAATAAATATGCAAACTTTGTGGCAAGTGGCAGCTGACGGCGCTAATCAATGCGCAAAATCAAAAGTAAACAAATGTTTGCCAAGCGCACCAACGGCCAAATGGTGGTGGGTGGGGGGGCGTGGCAGCGGCAGGGACTGGGGCAGCCAATGTCGAATGTGGCGCCCGCAGCAGCCATCACGTGGCTGCCACTTGACTTTAGCGTCCTTGTCACAATGGCAACACACACACACACACACACAGAGAGATGCTGTCACACAGACATGAGTACATACGAACTCGTTTTCATTTCTATTTCTATTTCTATTTCCAACTTGCACTTCATCGTCAACGGGCCATCAATGGCAACGTGTCGCATTACTCAACATGGCTACGTGACTTAAATGCCATGGCTGCCGCTTCTCCTGGCACTGGGTTGTGCGCCGGTTGTCATTCTGCGGTCACCCGCTCTCTCTCCCTCTCCCTCTCTCTCTCTCTCACTCTCCCTCTCTACTGTTCGTGTCCCGCTTCTGGCCAAGACATAAAACCCGCGCCACATTACGTAATGAATGGCAGCGTCCAACACTTCGATGCTCAAGCAGCTCAACTTGGTTATGCAAACAGCAGCAAAAATAAAGAAAGCAAAATAAATAAATAGAAATAAAAAAAGTAAAAATAACACAAATGTTTGTGTATGCGAAGAGAAGTTGAGGGCAGCGCTTCGAGATGGCCACGTGACAAATTGCAAAAAAATAAAAATAATAATAATAATTATAATAAATAAATAATAATAATACTGATAGTAAAAGATAATAATTATAATAAATTAATACTTGTTATAATATTAAATAAATAATAGTAATAATAATGATAATAAAAAAATAATAAAAAGACAAAATTCGTTGGCCTAGCAACAAGGAAATATGATTAATTGCTAAGGAAATTAATTTTCTATTGTTGAATATTTATTATGAAGTTTTTTTTATTTTATTTGAATTATTTGCATATGCAAAAGAAATTAATTAATTGGTATTTAAATTAGAAATTAATTTAAGAAATTAATTTATTGTTATTTAATTTTTAATTAATTAAATTTAATTTATATGAATTATTTGCATAATACGTTATGCAAAAGAAATTAATAAATTGATATTTAAATTAGAAATTAATTTTTAGTTATTTAATTTATTTTATTTAATTTAATTTATTTGAATTATTTGCAACATAACTTAATTAATTGTTATTTAAATTAGAAATTAATTTATAGTTATTAAATTTTTTTTTACATATTTTTGTAATATTTAATATATTGGAATACAGATATATATATATGTGTAATTTATATATATTTTTATATATTTTATTATGTATTTATTTATTTTTTATTTTATTTATTTTATTTTATTTATTTTATTTAATTTAATTTTTTTTTTTTTACATACATATTTTTGTATGTTTCAGTTTCGCTTTAAAAAAAAAAATTCTTTAAATTTCAGTATAAATTCTAATACGTCTCTTATGTGTCCCATGGGCGTGTATGCCAAAAATAATCTAATTAGATGCGACCTTTTAGAAACGTGTTTTCGTCCCCAGCGCTGAGCTCGTGAGCCGAGCCGTGAGCTACAATGGAATTTGGTTTTTATACTATATAAATATAGGTTGATTTATAATAAAAGATATACATCATATTGTCACTATAATTTATTATATCATTGCTATTGCCATTGGCAATTATCAGTATCATTGCAATTTCATTATCACTGGCATTAAACTTGTTCACGCAGTGAAATGATTATTTTGTTTCTCTGCAATTATTGTCGGTCCTTGACTTTATTCGCCCGAAAATACGTGGCAAATATTCAAATATTTCAAATATTCAAATAATTTCACAGCTGCTTAGGATTCGTGTGTGCCCTTGTCTGCTCAAGTTTTAAAATTATCGCAATGCGCTTAAATTTTAAAAATTATTAGCATTTCCGATGACAAGCTACGATCAAATAGATATGATATTTATTTATTTAGAAAATTTAATTTAAATTTATCCATGATCATAAGTAGAATGGCAAGTACGGTAAATCACAAAATGAATTTTCATTCATACATTTTTATTTTTTATTTGTGGAATCGGAACAAAATCATACTCGCTTTCTCTCTCAGCAAGCATCTTCGTTTCTTTTCGTTCGGTTGAGCGTCTTAAGTTGAACTTGCTCGTGTGGCGCTCTCTTAACGAACATCGTTTAGGGAGCGATCCGATTGGTGCTCAGACAATGTGAGCTGAGCAAATAATGTATTCGATCTTCTCATACACATGCACATGATCACTCTCAATGAATGTGTTTAGCGAGCGCAGCCCTTGCGAACTCAATAAAATGTTCGGGTAGCAGCCAGAGCGAAATAAATGAAACAAATGAAATGAAATGTGATTCAATCGCTTAAAAACTCAGCAAAGAAACGATACATTGATATTGAGAAAATGTCAACAGAGATATTTGAGAGCTCTGATATTCCTAATTATTATTATTGTGATTGACATTATCATTGTTTTGGTCGTGTTCCTATAATATTCATTAAATAAAACATTCCTAATCAAGAGTTAATATAGTTTTTTCTGTACGAAGCTATGAATGGGACAATTTGAGAGTATATAAGATATATAAGATCGTGGGATTTACAATTGTTCATTTAAATCAATCCATAAATCTATCTCGATAATCGATAGAAATTCATATTTTAGTTATTCAGTAAGCAATTCTCATATTTTGAAGTCCCTGAATAGAATAAATATTTCCTTTTATAAAAAAAATATATATATATTTATAAGTAACACACAGAGTTTTATTTTTCTAGAAAGAATAAATTTTAGAATAAATGTTTTCTGTTTATTGTATCATGCTATATATATGTATATATTTCTATAGCTTCGTTTGCATTAGTAAATGTTCTCACCTATCGTTACTCACTGCAGTGTCACTCACGCTACGCTCACACTGTCATCTCTAGTTCGCACTTTGCGCTGCAGAAGTTTTCCACTTTTCATTGCATACTTTTCAGCTTGGCGCACGCAGCTGTTGCTCGCAAAGTTGTTCGAGCGTCCGGCAATGTGCACTATAACTAATCCTATTTACCGGATGTTGTCATATCACGCGCGCGTCATTTGACCCACACACGCTCCACACACACACACACACACACACACATATATATATTATATATATATATATATAGATTGGGTGGATATCTCACGTCTCACTGTCTCAATAGCATTTGCTTGGCTTGACCATGTGTGCCCGGGTTGGGATCACAGCATCGGTGTCGACATCGTGCCACGTTCATTGCCATTGTCAACATCTTGTGGCCAGCAGGGACACGTAGCGACACGAGCTGTGGCAGGAGTGGCAGGAGTGGCAAGTGGCAAGTGGCAAGTGGCCAGTGGTGGTGGTGACCCTCACCCGACGCGTCGCCTTCAACCCCATTCCATGACCACAATTTGCATTGGCTGCTGTCAAACGCAGCGAGGCGTCTGCCAATTTATGAAAGCGACCCTTGAACCGCCAGCGTCGTTTGTTATGCAATAATTTATAAATTTTTTAAGCACAATAAAAATTGAATTAAATATAAATCAAAGCGCGCGCGCACAAACAATGACAGCCAAAAGGAGTGAAAAATATATAAATAAAATGAAAATCAAGCAAAAAGACGAAACAAACTAAATGTTTTCCTTGGCCAGGGGGCGGCCCATTAACAGGGGACAGATCGGTACGCGCTCATGTGTCTATGTGTGTGTGTGTGTGTGTGTGTGTGAAAAGTTTTTAACTCTTGCAACCGCAGACAATTGCCACATGTTTGTACGGCGCCTGTGGCAGGCCCTTGACCACGCCCCCAGCCGCACGCTGCTCAAAATTGGCCACAGACCAAAAGTGCCAAAAACGTTTGCAGCAAATAACAACAGCAACAATAATAGCAACAATAGCTACTTGTTTTTTTTTTTAAATTGTTGCCACTCGTTGAACAAGCCGCCCACAGCCTGCACCACACAGTGCGAGCCACTCGACACCATTCGAACGCCAGCACCACCGCCGCTCGCTTCTGTTTTGTCTTTTTATTGAACTCGCCGACGGTTGACAAAAAACTGCGCACAAATCCTTTTTGCTTTTAAATAACTTTATGGGAGTGTTCTGTGAGACGATTTCAACTCAATTTCGCTCATGTTTTATTACTTATAAATATTAAAAATTTATTGATTAAATAATTATTTAAAATTAAGTACAGAAATATATATATTTCTGCACAGAGCTTCAATGAAATATATAAAATAAATGTAAATAATAAATATATAAAATTAATAAATCAATTATATAAATATGAAAACAAACATTTTAAAATAATTTATAACATATACATATATTGAAAATTACAAATTTTAATGCAAACAAAAATATATTAGATTTTTTTTTTTTTCAATAAATCGTTTAATAATAAATGCAACAAATTAATAAAAGTTTCTTAAGACAAGTTATAAATGAAAATAATTTGTTGATTAAAAATTAGTGCATAAAGTCCAAGAATTTAATATTAAATGAAATTTAAAAAGTTTAGAAATTTTAATATTAAATTTAAACAAAATGTATATGAACAAATTAATTTTGTAAAATATAAAAAATATTTTTTTTTTTAATTTTGTAAAATGTTAAACATATTTATTTTTTTGTAAAATATAATTTTTTTTAAATTTTGTAAAATGTAAAAAATATTTTTCTAATTTTGTAAAATATAAAAAATATATTTTTGATTTTGTAAAATGTAAAAAAAATATTTTTTTAATTTTGTAAAATGTTAAGAACATTTTTAAAATTTTGTAAAATATAATAAATATTTTTTTAATTTTGTAAAATAAAAAAATTTTGTAAAATGTAAGAAATATTTTTTTAATTTTGTAAAATATAAAAAATATTTTTTAAATTTTATTGCATTTTATTATTTTCAATTTTATTTATTTATTGCAATTATTTAATCAGAAAAAAATCTAGCAATTATAATAAATACTTGAACAAAAATTTAGTTTTATTAAAAAATAAAATATTTATATATTATTACGTTAGAAATTTCTTTACTAAATTATTATTTTATAATTGCAATAAATTATATTAAAAACGTTTAAGCATTTATTATTATTTTTATTATATTATTAATATTTATACACATTTTATAAATGATTAAATTGATTTTCAAATAATATATTTATTTTATTTATTTATTTATTTATTTTTTAGAGATTTACTGAAACGATTTTATCATTTGAGGAATGTAATTGCTGTGCAGCCCGCTTGAAGTGCAAATGTGTTTCAATGAGCACCAACAGCAACAGCAACAGGAACAGTAGCAGAGGCAGTCTGGCGTGGTCGTGAATCCTGTGCGCTGTGTCGTCCGTCCTTTTGTCCACTTGTCCACTTGTCCATGTCCCCTGTGTCCCGTGTCCCGTGTCCTCAGCCTGGTCTTTGTATAAAAGTCATATCCATTGCGTGTTGTTGTCGCATTTTTTCAAGCGTGCTGTAATTTTTTTATGCGCTGATTCTTGCACAGTCCGCCCGCGCACTCGACAGCCGCCCCGTCGGATTCGACTCCGACACCGACTCCGACTCCGGCACTGCCTCCTGCCAGTCAGTGTGTCTACGCCTGTGCGGCTAGACGCATAAATATTCTGATTTGGCAAAAATTATATGCCCGTACGTGCTGCAGCCCAGGCAACTGCCCCTTCGAGCCTTTGTCTCGATCTCTGTGCTTCCCTCTCGGTCAGACAGACCGGCCCCACCACAGAGACCCCCTCGCTCCATCGCCCCATCGCTCGCTCCATCCATTCAGCTGGCTCGATAATTTTTCGTCGCCAAGCGCCGCTATCGAACCCGGTTCAACATTGTGCTTGTCCCACTGCTTTCGCCTCGCTCTCTCGCTCTCTCTCTCTCTCTCTCTCGCTGTCTCACTCACTCTGTGCACCAGTGAGCTGGCCAACTGGTGGCCGTCGCCCGTTGCGCTGCTGTATGACAGCGCATAATTTACAAATGGGCCAAAAGCCTGTTGCATAAATTTAAAACTCGCGCACGGTCCCCTTGCAGGGCGCAACGCGGTGTTTGGCACGTCAAGCGGCGCTTGGTTCGAGCCGCTTAAAGCCGCAATTCGCGTTCGCATTCGCGTTGCGATTCATTCATTTGCATGTTGAGCGCTGCTTGTGCCGTGTCCTGCCGATGTCCTCGGCGTAGGCGTCGCCCTCCTTATCCGTCTTATCGCTGCCCTCATTGCTTCAGTCGGCTTGTCGTCCCTCCCTCCCCTGCATTCTCTTCATCTTCCACTGTTTCTTCTTCTGCTCTCTCTCATTATTTTTTTTGGCCTGGAGACGCTTTTATCTTGTGAATGGCCCAAACTACTTTTAAGTTGTTGTGTCCGCCTCACAGTGGACGTTAACTGGATTTATAGCGATTAAAAATCGGCTTTTATGCAAATGGGTTGCCCCATGGCGGCGCATTGCACTCAAGTGTTACGCTTATCTCTTAAACGATTCGATTACTTCACTCAGCGTAGTTCCAGCATTTGTTAAGTAATCCAATTGAAAGTAATAAAAAACAAAAAACACATTACGGAAATTAGCATATTAATTAAAATTAAAATTATGAAAAGTAGCAAATATTTTGCGTGAAATTAAAAGTGATTTATTGTGTGGCAAAGCAATGAATTATTATTGAATAGCACATAAATAATATAGTTAATTAGCAAAGCGTAAAGCACTTGTCACGCAAAACATATTTCGATTTTATGCTCAAGATATTTTAGTAATTAAATGACTCGTACAATAATGCGAAAAATAAAATTAATAAAATGCATATGAAAAATTGGTTCAACTAAGCTCAAATAATTTCAACTTTAATTGCAAGAAAAATATATAGAACAAAAATCTAAAATTACTTTAAAAAATCAAGAATTTCATCAATTAAAATAATTTTAATAATAAAAGTTATATAAGAAAATGTAGTTATAGAAAATTCAATTTAATGAATAAAATTAATGAATGTTAAATGTAAAAAAATAAAAAAAGAAAGTTAATTTAACAAACGTAATCAATTTTAAATTTAAAAAATTTTTTTTTTTAAATATTAATAAAATAAATAAATATGAATTTTAAAAATCGAAATTAAATTAATTAATTAAAAAAGCAATAAAAGTGTTTTTTTAAATAATTAAATTAATAATGTGTGTTAAATAAATTTATGTAAACAAAAATGAATAAAAAAAATTAAGAAAAATAATTTACAAATATAAAATATAAAAAAAGGATTAGTAAAAATTTATGAATAAAATAAATAATGAATATTAAAAATAATTAAATTTAAAAAATATCTTAACTAGAAATGTAAGATAAAGAAATTTATTTGAAAAAAAAAGAAAAAAATAAACAAATAAATACAAAAATTAAAAAAAAAAAATAAATATTAAAAATACAAATATAAATATAAACAAATAAATAAATAATAAAATTTGAATATAAATATAAACAAACAAATAAAGAAATGAATAAATAAATACATAAATAAATAAATAAATAAATAAATAGGTAAATAAATAAATAAATAAATAAATAAATAAATAAGTAAATAAATAAATAAATAAATAAATAAACAAATAAATAAATAAATAAATAAATAAATAAATAATAAATAAATAAATAAATAAATAAATAAATAAGTCAATAAGACAATAAATGAATTAGACAAAAATAAAATAGATAAGTTATAAAAAATACCAATTTAAATTGTAAAATAATAATAAAATTTAAAGTTAAAACAATTCTCATGCCCGCTAATACAAGGAATTTAAGCAATTTAGGGAGCTCAATATGGAATATATGCCGAGTGGATATTTGAATACTAGCCATAGCTTATTTTCTCAGATTTCAAACTAAAGTCTAAAGTTTGCATACTTTAAGCTAACAACAACTGGATCTCGCTCCAATTGAAAGCGAGCAATTAAATCAGTTTGAAATTTGTAATTTATCCCATGGTATGACCCGTATCAAACCCTTCTCTGCCCAGCTAAGACCCTTGCTGCCGCTGCCGCTGCCGCTGCTGCTGCTTTTGCATTATTAATAATTTTTTAGAGTTGAAAAGTTTGGCTAAAGATTTTCTATTTCGTTTGGCGTTTAGCAAGCGACCCAAACTTGGCGCAGCGCGTCCTCTTCTAGTGATTTATTTTTCTCGATGATTTATGTATAAGTCTATATGGCGCAGGCTGTTTGCCTCCGGTTTGCCCAAGATGCTCCACTTGATAGGCGACGCCTTTCATTCGTTTGCCTCATTTGTAGCCTCGAGATTTTTAGTTGGATATTGTGATGTCTTGCCAAGTATGTGTGTGTCTGTGTGTGTGTGTGTGTGTGTGTGTGTGTGTGTGTGACTTGTGGCATGTTTTACTAATAACTTTTACGGGACATTCGCAAATTTTGCAATACAATCGACAAAATGTTTACTCTTATCCTTGTCATCTTAATCCTTGTGCGCAATTTGCTGTGCTTGCCTTTTGTCTGCCTGCCAGGATGTTGCTCACTCACTCACTCACTCACCTCCTCTGCCTCTCTCACTGTGTCTATTTTTATTTTTCATTTTTTAAATGGGTTAAATAACCTTTTACAAGTAATCTCAATGCAATGCCCGGGTTCGTTGGCTCTCCACAAAGAAGTCAGCCACACACACACACACACACACACACAGATAGAGTTGCGCGCGTGTCAGCATCAGTTACAAAGCTCCCACCCCTCCACGAGCTACCCCCAATCGCTGTCAGTGTTGGGTTGCTTCCGCCATTGTCGCTCTTATCAACAGCATAATTTGTCTTGGCGTGTGGTGTAGCTCGACCTAGCCCGCTCCCCCCTCTCCCGCTCTCCTACCCACCCTCTCTCAATCTTTTGTATGCGGCGCATCCCTTGAGCAAATAGTTGTTGTTATTGTTTTTCTCACGCTTTTGCTATGGCAAACATCGTTTTGTGGCGCTCAACAGACGCTGCCTGCTGTCTTTGGCATTGGCCCTCAAGTGCTCCCCCCTCTCTCTCTCTCTCTCTCTTTCCACTCTCTGGCAGCATATACGCAAATTGGCGACATACTGCAAGTATTTCGTGTGTGTGTGTGTGTGTGTGTGTGGCAGCTGCAACTGCAACAGCTTTGGCCGTCTTTTTCTTATATTTGTTCAATTTGATGGCAGCCACAGCTGCAACTGCAGCTCTGTTAAACAACAAATTGATCCACTTGTCGCAGACAAAAGCCAATTGCGGTCCGCAGGATAAGACAATAAAATGCAACTGAGTAGGCAAACTTTATTTGTTCGAAGGCCGCAATTGCAATTGGAATTTCTAGATTCAATTCGAGTGCCGCTTCGCAACTATGACGCAACTGAAAGATGAGCGAGTGATAATTGAAATGTATTTATCAGCAAAATAGTTATAATTATCATCTTGGTTATTATAATCATAATCATTATCTTATTAAAGCTCATTCTCACTCGCCTTCTGCTTCGCATTCACATTCCTATTTTGATTCTTTTACTCAATCTCATAAGCATAATCATAGTCATTATCATTATCATAATCATTATTGCTTTTATTGCACAAATTCATATTCTTATTTTTAGCACTGATTGACCTCTCGTGACCCTCCTCGACCTTCAATAGTTTTCCTTGCCCGCTCAGCTACTTTCGCGAGTTGAGTTACGGACTTAAAGCACACTCTCTTTTTTATTTGCGCCCACTCAAGCGACTGAGCTGTGCATTAAGATAATTGCCATTGTTATAGATATTGATTCAAGTGTGAGTATGACTTTATCCTTGAACCTACTGCCAGCTTGAGCTATTTTGTGCTTTGTCATTGCGCTTGACACTGCATTTGTTGTCAATGCAGCTGCTCCAACAGCCTCTCTCTCTCTCTCTCTCTCTCTCTGTCACTCTCTCTCTCTCTCTCTCTCTCTCTCTGTCTCTATGCCCTAAGCTGCTTATAACTTTATAATGTAAGTTGACTTTGTGTGTTTGTTTGCCGCATGACGTCACAGGGCGAGCATCTAAAGCAGCGATATCTATCTACACGTAGCTAATGTCTCCCTCACCCACGCACGCACACACACACACACACACACACACACACGCACACACACACTCACACACACATTTACAAATAGCCAACCGCCCCACTTGTCCCACACCTTGTAATTTCCTTTCAAGTTGGCGTTGCTGCCAATTTGGCTGATTGCTTAATCGCATCACGACGCTGCGTCGATGTCGACGTCGCCGTCAACGTCGCTGCCGGCACTGTTGTATGCGCGACGCGTTGCGAAATCAGCTCACTTCCATATTAAAACAACGACAACAACAGCATTAGCTACAACAATAGCAATCTGTCTAAGACCGCCCAACACTTTCGCCTGCCACGCCCATCAGCCAGGCTATCGCTGCCAACGGCTCTCGCTCTCTCTCCCTCTGCGTCTCTCTTTGCCCCACTGCACGCCCGCCCGCGCTCACACAAAAGATGTCGCGTATAATTTAATGACTTTGTATGCCTTGAATTTTAATGACAACAACAACACAACAAAACACAGCAACAGCAGCAGCAGCAACAGCAACAGCAGCAACAGCAGCAGCAGCTTCTATTCTGCTGTTACCCCTACTCCTGCTGCTGCTGCTTCGTGGTATCCGCGCATCGCTGTTGTTAAGGATAATGGATCAAGTGGAGGCGGTGGCAGCAAACAAGCGACACCACAAATTGCAGCAGCACGCAAAGCCGCAACAACAACAGCAACAGCAACAGCAACAGCAACTAGAAGAAGACATTGGCATGCATGACAGTCGCCTATGTAGACAACGGGATTTGTTTGTTTGCAGCAACGATCAAGTCCTTCTAGCAGACACCCGAATCCAATCCTCCTCTCACTGCTTCCCTCTGACTATCGCCTGACATTTACTTGGCCACGGCCAACGGGCAATGGCCAATGGCCGGCGCAAGCAGCGCGCATTACTTTAGTGGCAAAGATTTATGGCTTTATTTGTTTATTGTGCAGCCGAAGCTGGCGTCGCGCGACGCGCTCTCGCTCTCTCTCTCTCTCTCTCTCTCACTCTAGCTGCTGCTAGGGTTATTTTTTATGCCTCGAGAGCAGCACATCAGCAGCGGATATAGCAGGACAGGCTCGAACTGCAACTGAATTCGAACTGCTACTGAAACTACAAAGCGCAGCCAAACTGCAGACTTCAATTAGGACACGCCAAATGCCCTGCGAGCAATGGAAACTAGAGAGAAACTTGCTACTATATTCGACTTGAAGCAGTTCGAATTCCATTTGGAAATATAGATAAAGCTGTAAACTCACACATTTGCTTATAGAGATGCAACTATCTAGAGAGTGTTGCTAAGCGAACTACTACAAGTGTGATACATGGCTAAGTAAAGCTCTTTTTAGCTATTTTTGTGTTCTAGCATCTCTATTATTTCCTTGTTAGTTGTATCTTGTATATCTGCACTAACCATACAACACATAGACTGGACAACTAGAACAAACTTTTTTCACGCACAAAAATATGAGCGAAGTGCCGCACAACTTCGTATTTGTTCGGTTTCGGCACTTCGCGCTCGGGCAGTCAAAATTTGAAACGACGTATTCATTACGCTCCCAGCGTTCGACCGGCACGGTCATATTTTCATATGAGCAAATCCTATGTGCTATTTTTCTTTACTCTTCCTCTCTCTTTTTTCTCTCTCTCTCTCTCTCTCTCTCTCTCTCTCTATGCGAGCACAAGCCAGTTGCCCACAAAAATTGAAATTTGTTCGCGAGTGGCAATTTCGCGACGATCATATCTGCCCTTCTTAGTAAGAGAATGCCGAACTCTTAAACGGCTTTGCCATGCTCATGCAAAATTTTAGTGTTTTCGTGATCATTTTTGGGAAGGGTATGAAAGCGCTGATGTGCATCAGCTTAATTTTTTTGCGATGAGCATGCACACACACATTTACAATATCTTGCTACATGTATGAGCATTTATGTGACTGTGAGCGAAACTATTGCTGCCTGTGGCAATTGTAGGGCCCAACATTTGCAGTTTGTTTTCTTGTGGACCACGGCCTTAGAATTGTGAAAACGGTCTTAGATTTGTTCGACCTTCTAGACTGTCAAATCTACTTCCCCCATGCATATGGCATGTATGTTTATATACATACATATGCATTTATTCTTATACATATTTAATAAATAAAAATGACTATAATTAATTTAGTTACATAGCCACCAAATTATTTTTGAACGGGTTATAAAAGATTTAAGTGGATCTGAAAATTCATATGTATTAACAAATGTCAGAATACACCATGTACTCATGATTGCCAAAATGACTGCTGCAAGCCGTAAAGGCTCATTTGACAGTCACTCTACAATTCCACCCATACAAAATAGACAAACTACTGGATCGCGCAGATAGCAAGAAAACAAACTGCAAATGTTGGGCCCTACAATTGCCACAGGCAGCAATAGTTTCGCTCACAGTCACATAAATGCTCATACATGTAGCAAGATATTGTAAATGTGTGTGTGCATGCTCATCGCAAAAAAATTAAGCTGATGCACATCAGCGCTTTCATACCCTTCCCAAAAATGATCACGAAAACACTAAAATTTTGCATGAGCATGGCAAAGCCGTTTAAGAGTTCGGCATTCTCTTACTAAGAAGGGCAGATATGATCGTCGCGAAATTGCCACTCGCGAACAAATTTCAATTTTTGTGGGCAACTGGCTTGTGCTCGCATAGAGAGAGAGAGAGAGAGAGAGAGAGAGAGAGAGAAAAAAGAGAGAGGAAGAGTAAAGAAAAATAGCACATAGGATTTGCTCATATGAAAATATGACCGTGCCGGTCGAACGCTGGGAGCGTAATGAATACGTCGTTTCAAATTTTGACTGCCCGAGCGCGAAGTGCCGAAACCGAACAAATACGAAGTTGTGCGGCACTTCGCTCATATTTTTGTGCGTGAAAAAAGTTTGTTCTAGTTGTCCAGTCTATGTGTTGTATGGTTAGTGATATCTGCCTTCCTCCAATCTATTTATTCCGTGTTCATCATCGTCGTCTATTGGCATAAAAAAAAAAAAAAAATATATATATATATATATATATATATTGTTTGAAATAATGTTAAATGCAAAGTAACAATCTGGTAACACTGTGTATTGTATTTCATCACATATTGTAATGTTGCCAGATGATCTATGTCTAGTTGTAAGAGAAACTCAGTTGATTGCATATCGTCGCGCAGAAAAGAGCTAAATGAAGAAACGCGCAAATAAACGTATACATATAATTTTCCAAGGACTGTCTATTCCATAACTTTTGTACAACTGCATCTGTTCGTTGAAACCAAATTATTCAACATATATATATAAATATTATAATTTATATAAAAAAATTAAATAAATATTAATCTATATTTAATCATAATTATTCAGTCAGTAATATTGCTAGCAGGAAAAATTCATTTCAATAAAATATAAATAGTTGCACTTCAAAAAAATTTTTTTTTGATATTAAAAAAGTAAAATTTATAATTATTTATTATATAATATTATTTTTAATATATTGCATTATTTTTGTATAAAAAACTTTTTCTTTTAAATTGTTTTATTTTTATTTTATTTCTATTAATCTTGATTTATGGCATTTATGTATATATTTTTATTATATTTATTTATATAATATTATAATGGAAGATTTATTTATTTTTATTTTTTTTTGCAGCTTAAATGTAATTAAATTTAATAATTATTAATTATTATTAAGTAAAATTTTATATTATAATAAAAATAATTATAATAAAAATAAAAGAATTTTTTTAATTTAATTTTTTTTTAAAGGTTTATTTTATTTTATAAAAAATAATAAAAAGAGAAAACCCTTTTTATTGTGACTGTGAATGCAAAATTATATTGCCTACTTATTGGGGCAGTTAATTTTTTGATACTCCGCGCAGTTTTGCAAAGAGTTAAGATATAAGAGATGGGAAACTATGATATATGATTATAATATAGTTAAACTACAGCTCTGGCAGATAGCTATATAATATGGTTAGTTTAGGCTAAAACTAGCTTGATAATAAGCCGAAAATGAATACAAATTCAATAAAAGAATATATAGATTTTCGCAATGAATGGAAATAGAGAATTGGGGAGGTAAAAGACTTTAGAGTTTAGAGTTTAGATTACCTAATATTATTTGCTCAAGTTAATTGATTCTAATTGGCAAAAAAGCAATTTGAGAACTCTCCTCAAAATAGCTAATTTTGGCTAAATGACAGGCAAAAGTTCAAGTTTTAGAGAGCGTAATGAAAAATCTATAAAATCTTTATGACACATTCAGTCAACAATTAAAGTAGCGGAAACGCAATTTATAGTTTTTCACAGAGGACTTTTCCCGCATTGTGTAGGGCATTTGCCAAGTGACTTGGCTTGCTCTGCTCTCGCTCTCACTCTGTCTATTGCTCATATGTGTTTGTTTTTAATTTCTCTCTCTCTCTCCCACTCATACCCGTGTGTTTTTTGTTGTTGTTGTTTGCTTTCTGTTCGCCTAACTTGTGATGTATTTTTGCTTTTGCTCGCTGTGACTTTTAGCTTGGCGCGCGCTTCCTGTTTATTGACTTGTCTCTCAATTAAGTTGGAAGCTCAAAGTCCGCACTAGCATAACCAGGCCGGGCGTTGCTCTGTGCTCTGCCGACGCAGCCGCAGCATCCAGCGGGCACTAACAAGCGGACGCAGGACTGTCGCCGGGCATTGCGTGTCCGTATCCCGTATCCCGTGTGCCTAGTTGCCATTGTTGTTGTTGTTGTTGTTGTTCGTGTCCCTTTTCTGTTGCTTACATACTTATTTTATTTTTTTGTTGTTGCTGCTTCTGCTGCTGCTGCTTCTTAGCTTGCTTTCTGCGTTTCCAATCTCAATTAATTTGCTCATAAATTTGTTGCCAACTTCCACTTGTGCCATGGCCAAGCACTTGGGCGCCCCACCACGCCCCGGCTCGACCCGATTGGACTGCCTGCCGAGTTGTCGTTGTCTTTTGGTCCTTGTTGGTTTTGCTTTATGCCCGAACAACTTATTTTTTATTGTAATGCCATCTTATCGCCCGCCCAGCTTCCAGCAACAACTGCGTGATGTATGTGCCTCAGCCGCGCTCTCTCTCTCTCGCTCTCACACACTAATATTACTAGCTCGCTCTGGCCTTTTTTTTTGGTCGTCTGAATCGTTGCGCCTTGGCCTTGTTTTTTAGCCGTTCGCATGGTTTATGTATTTTAATTTATGCTCCCCATTTTTGCGCGTGTTTTTTTATGCCTTTCTTAGCGTTTCTGACGTTGATTTCTATCTATTGAGATTGAGCCAGCGACATTCTGTTTAAGCAGCAGCAGCAGCAGCAACAACAACAATAGCAAAAACAACATTCAAGCGAAATGTCGTTTTTATGGCGCTTAATTAACTTGGCCGCCATTTTCTAATTGCTTTTGCTGTTTGTCCAGCGTCCTTTTGTCAACTTGATTGTGTTTTGTTTATTTCTGCGACCCAAAAAAAAAAAAATCTAATATATACATATATATATATAGAGCGAGGCAGACAGAGTTTATATAGAAATTGTTGTGCTTTGAATTTTCTTTGGCATTTTTTGTTATTTCTTTTTTTCTTTATAGAATTTTGATTGGAATTTGTGAAATGAAAATTTGGGAAATGTCTTGGATTATTAGTTAATTAAAGTGCTTAGCGCAACGCTAATGATCGTACCCAAAAATGTTGGCCAGAAAAACGAGTGAAATGTTTTGCTTTCCTTTTGTTGCTTGGTTTTTCGTTTTTTTTTTGCTTTTCTTCTTTTTTGTTGTCTCTGGTTTTCCGCCTTTAGCTGCCTTTTCACTTTTCACTGACTTTGAAATGCGCAGATTTATTGCGACAATTTGTTTAATGACAGGCATTTATTTTGATGGCCCCCCAGAGGGCGGCAGTGGGTGGCCACACACACACACACACTCACAGGCATGCTCACGTGTGTCTGTGTGTGGCAAAGGGTTTTCTTCTTAGCTCTCTAATGGCCTGGGTGTAGTTGAAGGTCTCGCCCGCCCGCCTCGGTTGCCACTGACAATTTAATTATTTTACGCTTACATCTTTCTTATGAGCCTGCCACGTGTGTGCAAATGTATGTGTGCGAATGTGAATGTGTGTGTGAGTATGGCAAACGAGGGCGCTAAATAAGCTAAATGACTGCGTCTCAGGCTGCCTCTTCTCACTCACTCACTCACTCACTTTCACTTTCCCTCTCTCACTCTTCATGCTCTTAATGGCGCCCAATTTAAGCAGATCAATTTAAATTTTGTGTACTTTTTGAATTGCCAAAGTTGGCACAATTATATATATATATTTTTTTCTTCTTTATACGCGTTCACGAGGCGTTTAAAGTACATTGGCTTTGTGCAATGTGTGTACAGTTGTGTGAATGCAAAGGAATTAGACCTCAATTAAAATTGAAACTGAAGAGCTGAAATTAAGAACATATACGCCTGATTACAGTAGTCTTATATATAGTTAGCATCATCAATACTAATACTAAAAACTGAAATAAAAACATGCAGATGGGCATATATAGACTTATGGAGACGATTCTCTACTGGAATTATTAAGTATGCATATAGAGTAAGATAATGGTTATATAAAAGCTCAGACTCAGATGAATATATCGTATAACATTCTATACGTTCGTGCGTTCGTTCCATTTGCTCTTTGTTCTTTGCATGCTTCGTTCGTTCGCTCTCGTGGCAAATCGGCTTGGATATACCAAGCCGATACTTGTGCAATTGATGTAGTTGCTCGTGCATCTCTCTCTCTCTCTCTCACTTTATTTATCTGTAAGTTGTCTATATAAAAGTATATCGGAATGTTGCGTGCTCGCGCTTTGCATAAATTATGAATCTGTTTCAACTTATACATATATTCTAAAATAAATATCTCTATAGCTGCAAAATATGTTTAAGTGGACATGGCAAGTAACTATTGCTTCTACAATTTTAAAGGTTTGAAATTTTCGTGCTCTAGCGGATACTCTCTTTATTTAGCATACATTTTATGTATAGTATTTATTAATTAATTAATTACTTTTTTGCACTATTAGCTAATTTTTCTATTAAATAATTTGAATATATTACTACAATATATTTTATTATTTTATTATAAAGTATTAAGTATAATTATCATAGCTTGCAAATAACAGCTGACCGTATTAAAGCTCTGTTTGATCAACTTACTCGCTCTCGCTCTAAGCAATTTAAACTATTCGTGTGGCGCTCTTCCAACGAACATCATTTAGAAAACTACTCGATTGGTGTTCTCACAATGTAAGTAAGTAAGCAGTAAGCAAAAGAGTCCTATACAAACGGTATTGACATTAATATACACAAATATACGCTCACTTCACGACGTCAAGTTCACGTGCTTAGTGAACACAGCTCTCACATCAATACCAGCACAAATGCGAACGACACAAGCAGACGATGGAGGAGCGAGAGCGAAGCAAAAGCAAACTAATACGAAGACGAGTCGATCGCAAATGAGTTCGTGAAAGAGCCGATGCAATTGGTTGCTCAATCGTTTGCTCTCTGAGTCTTTTCTTTGAGTGCGAGCGAAAGACACTTATTGGCAGACATCGCGTAACGATTAACAGTTACTTGCGAGCTATTGTAATTATGAATAATAAGAGCGGCGTTTGTAGCTAGATTTGTCAGTGCAGATATGTCGCTCTCCCTCTCTCTCACTATTTCTGCTGCTAATTCTTTCTGTGTTCGCTTAAGGCGGCTGCGTAAGTGAAGAATACAGACATTGAAGCTAAGAGAGAGAGAGAGAGAGCAGTTGTACTTTGTGTTGGTAATATCGCAAATAAAGAAGGCGCAAGCTGCAAATTATATATTGAAATTGAAATTGATGTTATTTTTAATAGCGCCAGAATTTGACAGTCAAGTTGCAGTAGAACCAATATTAAGACAGAAGTAAATTCTGCAGTATATTTATTTCTTCCATAGGAGTAAAGGAAGTTAGTAAATGCTACTTACTGCTTGTGCACCTTGAACGAGTATCTCGTCGTCTGCAGGCAAGTGCAATGATGCTGTTTCTTTTTTAAATGCTTTATTTAATTTTTTTAGATTAAACTTTGCTCAAATATATAATTGGGTTTTTATCTTTCTACCTTCCTCTTTTTCTTCCTAGTTGTCTTAATTTTGCCAATTTCGCAACGTTTTTTAACATAAATATATATATTATTATTATTTTTTTTTTTGCGCCTGGCGCTCCACGTTGCCGACGTGGGGCAACGCTTATTTGTAAACGATCAATCATGCAGCGCAAATGTGGTGCCGCAGTGGCCAAAAGGCGTCCCGCTGCTGCCACTGCCACTGCCACGTCCATCACATGTGTGTGTGTGTGTGTGTGCGAGCGTCATATAGAGCTACAATTTATGCAGTGTTAGGGCAACGATTCAGGATGGGTTGGCATCGAGCGCGACGTATATGGCGCATATAATGATATTTTTTTACAACGCCAACTGAATATAATAACGAGCAGCAGGACAACGGCAACAGCAACAGCAACAGCAACAGCAAAGGCAAACGACGATAGCGACAGCGACAGAGGCATGAAGATGGGGGCTGAGCATGGGGATGAGCACGTGGCTGTTGCTGTGGTTCGAAGACAAGGATATTGCAGACGACAACAGCGACGCAGATAGTTGTGGCACATATGAAGACAAGGGTCTGTCAAATACAAGTTTCTGGCGGAGCTCACCCGTGCTCACACAACTGCTGCAGTGACACCCCTCCTCCCTTCCCCATGCTATCTTCCCCAACCAAGGGGCAAGACCAGAAAAGAAGCAGAAAAAAAACCCAACGTGCAGGCAAGAAAAATTGAAGATGTTTTTAAAGGCAACACACACACACACAAGCATAAAGCAAATACGATTTTGTCTTGCCTGCTCGCACTAGCCATCTATCTCACTCTCTCTCTGTGTACAATATAAGCAGCAGCGTTACACACTTTGCTCAAATTGACAGTACACAAAACTGTCAAAAGCAGCGCCAACAACAATAACAACAACAACAACAACATGAGCAACAAAGTCTGTGAAATATATACGAGTGTTTTGTGGGTGGGCTGCAGTTATTTTATGATGCCCTAGACACAATACTCCATATGGGGTAGATATGCGATGCAATGCTCTTTAAGCTCGCAGTATACAACGGATGATGCATTGTTGCTGCAAGGAGATGGCATCTGAAACAACCCATGATACCCTATGAAAAACACACAATATATGTATGTTGGCTAAGCGCTGCATGCAGCATAAGCTCTAGGAGTCTAGCATATTGCAAACATTATTTATTCAAAGAGAAAACTTGTTATAGACAACTAAAGTGAAGCATACTCTTCTATGATAGTTTACAGGGTATAAGGTAAGCTACTAAGTATTTCTTTGCTATTATATAAGCAAAACAATGCCTGACACAGCCACTTCAACAATTGCTTACAGAGTATAGCTGCGTGTACGCTCTTCTACATGAGTTTACAGGGTATCTGTCATTACACTATTCTTCATTTCTAGCATTTGTGTTGTAAGAGTAAGAGTAAACTCTTTGAGTCGCGCATATTACTCTAGATCTGTTTACAGGGTATCGCTTAGTGCAGCATCTTGCAACAATTGCACTATTAGTATTTTCTCTGATTTGCCTTGGGTACTACATAGCTATATAAAAGCTCTGCATACTCTTCTGCAATTTTTACAGGATACCTCTTAAAGTACTCTATTTATAGGGTATCTATGAGCAGATATGCATAAACATTTTCCTAAATTTCTATTAGTACTATGCAAATATCTCTCTCTCTCTCTCTCTCTCTCTCTCTCTCTCCTTTTACAGGGTATCTATTAGTGTACTATCTTGAACAATTGCATACAGAGTATTTTCCAGTACACAACAATTATATTGATAAATTTGTTATGCTATGTACTCTGGCATATATACCCCTAAGAACATGTTTATAGGATATCTTATAGAGTACTCTCTTTCAGAAAAGCTTATAGGGTATCTGCAAGTATATTTGCAGCATAATGAGCAATAGGTGCTACATATGCCAACTATTTATGTCAAGCATGATAACTACTTACAGAGTATCTCTTAGTGTACTCTTTTAAGCAATCCTGTTACAGGGTATCACGCAATGCAGCTAATCTCACTGATAGATTACTGAGTAACTACAGCATATCTGCGAGGCTACCACTTCGATTAAACACACGGTAGCTTGCAGTCCATCACTTTTTTAGTATCTTCTTCTTTCTCTCTCTCTCTCTCGCTCTCTCTCTATCTCTTCCTCTCTCTCTCTCTTGTTTGCGTCTCACTTTGGCTTGTCGGAAAACTTTAGCAACGCTTGAAAATATGCCAAAGATCAAGGATCAAGATTGTATGAAAGCAGCTACCGGGCAGCTCTCAAGTGGACACACTCTCCCTCTCCCTCTCTCTCACTCACCCTACCTCTCTGCTCTGCTATCTATCGCTCTATCTGCATCTCTGTCTCGCCGCTGCAGTTGAGGCAATTGGCAAACATTTACATTAGCACTTGTTGGAGCTGCAAAAAAATGAATTTGCAAGCACGAGCGAGCGAGAGCTGCAGCCATAGAAAGAGAAGGGGAGAGACACAAGCAGAGAGATGGCACGGGACGGGGGAGAGAATGTGCATAAGAGGGTAAGACTCTTGTGCCAAGAGTCGCCTTTGCTTTTGTTGTTGGTTTGCAAATGCGAAAACAAACGAGAAACTACGCAAAAAGGTATGCTACACAAATAAGCGCTGTGTAGTCAAGTGTGTGTGTGTGTGGGTGTGTGTGCAGTTGAGTGTTTACATATATTATAACGTTAGCTGGCTGCTACTGCGTTTTAGAATGCCACATTAACTACACAACATTGCACAGCGAGGGCGACACTGAAATAAAGCAAGCTCCAAGTCTGGAGACTCGAGTCTCGGGTTTTGAGTCCTCTGCCCTCACTCCTCTTCATTGTCCTGGCCAAGGGTCGCTTCCACAGCACAACTGCAACAACAACATAAGCGAAAAAAGTGGGGAGAATAAATAAAAAAAAAAAAGGCAAGCTGAAGTAAACGTGGCTAACAAGAAACTCGCTGGCAAAAATCGTTGTCGTCATCGTCAACAACGGACAACGTCTGTTGTCGCAGGCAAAACAAGCGACATGCAGATGACGAAAAGCTGATGTGGGAGAACGACTATGCAGATACACTGCCGTGATGAGGAGAGAGAGGGCGAGAGAGAGAGAGAGAGAGAGAGAGACAGAGAGAGACAGAAAATAGAAAATTATTTCTGATATATTTATATTTGTTATTCAATGAGATATCGCTAAAGTATACCATATCAATTTATTAAGACAATCGTTAAGATATCGTTTTCTATATCGTTCCATGCACAAACCAAATCACTTAGCTAATATGCTTGCCTAATAGATTTTTCTTTGGCTCTCGGTCCGTCAAAATTTTGCAGGGCAAATGTTGTTTGTATAATATCCGCTTGCATCTCGCTCTTTCATTCGCTTTACCTCTCCCACTCCCCCACTCCCCCACTCCCCCACTCTCCCACTCTCGCTCCCAGTGTTTGCTTGGATGTGGCGCATTTTTATGCCAGCATTTAGCAATTTTCACTGTTTTGCTTGGGCTGCTTGATGCCAGCTTCTGGTCTCTGGTCTCTGGTCTCTAACTCTCTAGTCGCTGTCATTGTCCTTTCGCTTTTCTTTGCCTCGCTGCTGCTGCTGCTGCTGTTGGCAAATTCAAATTCTCATGTGCTCATATATTTTTCAGCTCGCCATTTGTCCACTAACTTCCTCCACTCAACTCCACGTTGCAGGCTCCACAACTTTTCGTTGGCGTAATGATGCGTTATGCATAGAGAGCTTAGACTCAAGGGGGCACTGAGTGTGGCAAGGGGGGCTGTGTGTGGGGCAAGGTTTGCCTTTTAATTTCCGTTTGATTTCTGCCACATCCCCCCGGCCAGGGCACAGCAGCTGGCGGGGCGGGGCGTGCGTTAATGAGAGCGACTTTTTGCCAAATTTAAAAGCAATTTCATCTAGTTTCTATATAAAGCTGCGTGTGTGTGTGTGTGTGTTGCTTGCACAACAACGGAAAGTGGCAAAAATAAAGTTATTTCATAATTTCTATTATACAAAAGTTTAAATGCAACTTTGTCCAGCAGCAACAGCAGCAGCAGCAGCAGCAGCTCAAATATGTAAAATAAAATCAACGTATGGGCAAATATTTTTGTTGGCCTAGTAGACAAACTGTCACACACACACACACATACACACACACACACACGCACGCACACAAACACACATGCAGCTTGGGCTGACTGCAGTTGCATTTGTTGCCTGGACAGTTGCTGTTTTGATTTATTAATTACAATTTATTATGCCGGACGTGTTGCCACAGGGCGACAGAGAAAGGGAGAGTGTGTGTGAGAGAGAGAGAGAGAGCGATAGAGGGGAGAGGGAAGAGGGAGAGTTAGAGCAGTGTGCAAATGACACTCTACAAGTCAAGTTTTCGATAGTACAACCGCAGAGCAGCAAACGATTAGAAGATGAGCTTTAAAGTCATGAACAGTTTCTTTGACAAGCAACAAGAGACAGAGGGAGAGAGGGAGAGGGAGTGGGGGAGAGTGACAGAACGAGAGCGCTGGCAAAAGAGAGAGACAGAGTCCAAGTCAGTGTCAGGTGGCAAACGTTTTCGATTTGGCTAGCTTTGTCGGCTTAGCCACAGTTGTCATCTTTGCTTGCACATGTCTGCCGTCCCCCCTCTGTGCTTTGCTGCGGCAGCTGTCGCCCCAAAAATAGTATATATATTTTGACTTATTGTTCAGCGTCGCCTTGCATCATTTTGCAATAACTTTTGCTGCTTTGATGACATCTGCATTCGCTCGAGCTACGGCTAAAGGCATCGATTTGCCTTTGCCCAATGAAATTTAATCTTTAAAATATCATTCGACTTTATTTACAATTGACTTTATATTTAGGGTGGGAGGGAGTGTGTGAGGTGAGGGAGGGGGAGGGAGGGAGGGAGAGGACATGGGCAGCTCAGCTTAGCTTACTATATGAACAGGTATTTGTTCATAGTCTATAATAATTCTATTTTAGGAGCATATTGGTTCTATGCAAAGGAAATGGCTTCAAGATTTGGCAAAGAAGAGTTAGACAATTACAAAACGGACTACTAATTATGAAAGCATAATGTAGAGTAATTTGAGCTTCAATGTGAAGTCACCTCACACACACACACATAGCGAGCGGCAGCCTGTGCAACATGTTCGAGTTGGGGCAGGTTGCAGCTCGATGCGCTGCCCGCAAAAGTATGCTACATTTTTTTTTGGGCAAAGCCAACTGGTAGTCTCTGGCCAGGCGCCCTTTGGGACAAGTTAAGAAATTGACGGCTGACTGCGGCGCATTTCATGTTGCCTTAAGCTCAATGCCATCTCAATGGAATTTGATTTGTTTGCCACGGCTGCAGCAGCAGCAGCAGCGCAATGCAAAGAAGCGCGAATTTTTAATCTTATCAAAGCCAGAGCCAGAGCCAACAGCTGCTGCTGCAAAGATTGAGGACGCGTCGCCTGGGAGGCTATATAATAGACGTTCGCAGTGTGGGCGACTGGGCGACTGGGCGGGGCCGAGCTCCATTTTCACTTTCTGGCAGCCTTTGGCCAGCGTCGACGCTTAAGTAAAACGTATGAACTCATTTCAGCTCGCTTTTAATACACTCAAGGATTTATGGGCACACACAGACACACACACACGCAGAGCTTCAGTTGGCATGGCGTCGAGTTTATTTAAAAACGTCGGACTGCGGCTTCTGGTCAAAAAGTTTTGGCATCCCCGGCCGCTGGCACGGCACGGCACAATGGGCCGCATTGCTCATCTTGTCGTTCGCTAGATAAATGGCCCCGGGGACAATTTTAATTTACTGGCAAGCCAAAACGATAACATGGCCAGAACGTGCCGTGTCTGGGCAAGTGGCCGCTCGACGTTGCTTCTAATTATTAATCAGATTTATCCAGGGAATGGGAATGGGAATGGGAGAGAGAGAGATTGTAGCTCTCTCACACTCTCTTCTCTGTTTGCCAAGTCCTGCTGCAGCATCAACTAGCTGTAATGAGCGCACATTGAGCCCATGCTCGTTGCTTTAAGCAATCAGTGCCGTGTTTTCCTTACTCTATTTTTATTTCCAACAGCCCACATTTAGTTGTGGTCTCTCTCTCTCTCTCTCTCTCACTCTCTCTGTGTGTGTTTAGGTAGCTGCACTCATCCAATTGAGTGCGCAACTTCGTTCCTGTCAATTTACAGCGCGTTTGCATTTCAATCCCATTTCAAAGGACTAGACTTAATTACAAAACCCCTCCACTCTCTGCCGCTGTTCCCACCTGCTCCCAACTGCCTGCGCCTGCCGCCTCTAAGCGTATTCAATCCCGATTATAGTTAAATATTATAGTACGTGTGTTCAAAGCCCAGTCTCTCCACGGCCGTGTCGCGCTGTCAATTCGTTTCGCATTCGATTCTGATTCAACTGCCTAAGCCTCATTCTAATCGCTTTTAAGTTCAATTGTTGAGCCTGGCCCCCGCTTCGCAGCGCAATTCCCATTCGACTGCATTAGCGAGTCAAGAGAATTAATGCGATTATTTAGTCTGCCAGCACTTGAATATTAATTGAACTCTACCCAAAGGCCACGCCCACCATTTATATTGAAATGCGAGTTAAAAATTACCAAACTATGCAGCAGCCTATATGAATGGGATATTTCGTAAATCTATCTATAAAGGGGAGGAGAGTCTGTGATAATTTGTGTAAATATTGAATAGGCTGCATGTACTATGCACGTGTGAGTGGGCAAGAGCTGAGTGAAAGAGATGCAGAGCTATGAGGAAAGAATTCGAGTTGAGTTCACAGAGAGAGAGATAGAGTGAGAGAGAGAGAGAGAGAGGGAGGGAGAGAGTGAGAGAGAGAGAGAGTCTGTGAGGCAAAACTTTTCTTCTTTACTTATTTCTTTCCTCTGTCTTGGCATTCCGTTCCGTTCCGTTCCCTTTATCTGTTTCATTACTTTTGTTTCATTCCTTTTGTTTCATTATTCAGCTTTACCGCTTCTCTTGGATCGCATTGTTCTCTACCTCTCTCATATTTCCTATCGCTCACTCTCGCTCTCGTTCTCTATTCTAAATTCGATCTCTATTGCTACTGCCATATGGATTTTTGGCACTTTGTCATTCGCTGTCTGTGTCAAACGCTTTCTATTCATATGCTTATATATATAGCATATATGTTTTTTTCTCCTTATCCAACCTCTTCTTCTCTCTCTCTCTCTCTCTCTCTCTCTTTATTGAACCCGCACTATAGTTTTACAATTTCCTCTCTATCCGCTTTCTTCTTTCTCTTTTCGGCTCTTTAATTTCTTTGCTTCTTACCAACATGAGCATTTTAGACTCGCTTCACCATGAGCACGATCTACTTTATTTCAGTGTACATCTCTTACTTCTATGTTTCTCTCTCTTTCTTTTTTGCCTCTCTCTCTCTCTCTCTCTCTCTCTCTCTGTCTATCTGTGCTTATTCTATTAGCAGTCTTCTTTTTCACTCTTGTCGAAGTCATCAATTTCCGCGCTCATTATCTCTTGGCATTTGCTCACATTGCTTTCTCTGTATTTCATACTATTTTGCTCTCTCTCTCTCTCTTTCTTTCCCTCTGTCACTCTCTGTCTCTCTCTGCCTCTCTCTTTCACTATGTCTGCCTATCTCCTTATCTAACTCTTTCTTGCTCCGTAAATAGAATTTTGTAGCTCATTTACTTATTTCTCTCTCATTTTATGCATGCCTCTTTACTTTACTCTCTCTCTCTCTCTCTCTCTCACTCTCTCTCTCTCTCGCTCTATCACTACATGTTTCTTCCTTCTCTAGCCACCAACCACCGCCTCTCATATACTAGTTTCATATATCAATATCTTCAACATATTCAAAACTTTTCAATCAATTTGCCTCAACTCAACTACCAACGCTCGCTCAGCTTGCCACATATTCTCTAGCCTCTCACCGCTCACCGCCCACCACCCACCACCCAAAGGGCGTTCCGCTCGGCCCACCTACCGCTAATACAGCACTTAAATATGTAATTAAGTATATTGGACTTGGATCTCTGGCTAATGCTCGGTTGGCGCGTGCAGCTGCTTTAGTTATGGAGGCTGTTAATAAATATTAAATACATTTTGGGGCCACGTCAAAAGGCAACATCAAAGCGCGCACGTAAAACGTTTACGTTCTTTGAAGGCGGCGTCCTTTAGGATCCTCAGCGTCATCGTAATCGTTATCGTCATCGTCAGCACTGTCAACATAATCATCAGCATCATCATCATCGGCTTTTGGCTTTAGCCGCGGGCGCGACTGCTCAATTAACGAAATGACGCAAGACGCAGGGGGAAAAAAACAGCGAGACAGAGAGCGATAGAGAGAGAGAGAGAGAGAGAGAGAGGGAGAGGGGAGTTTGACAGCAGCAAAGCAAATGTCAAAAGTGTTTTCTAATTTGCGCCACACTCGGCATGCCTGATGAACAATGAGAGCAACAGCAAATGAAGCCAGCAAAGACATAAATACATACAAAAACACACACATGCATATACATATACATATACATATATATAATACACATACTTGTATTTAACAAAGTGCCAAAAAATGCGGCGAGTCCCTAGGAAAGTTGCAGCCGCGGGCGCCCGCTCGCGGGCTCAGCAAAAAATGTTTAATTTATCAAATGTCAACGCCTAAAAGACGGCAACATTTGTCGTCGTCAATGACAATGCTGATGACTAGAGCGACTACGCGAGCGGCGGCAACGTCCAAAGCCAGCGCTTGGCTTGGCATTGTTAATACATCGCCTACATGGCCATAGCCATGCCGCCCATGCCACGCCCACGCACCCCAGCTAGGCCGCTGGAGCATTTTGTCCGGCATTCGCTCGCGGCAATGTTTTGAAAAATGAACGTAGATTTCCCCATACGGAATTATTTATTGTCGCCATCTTCAGCTACAGTCGCATCTTCAGGGGCAGACCTCGCCCTTGCCCACCCCCCATTCACTCAACAGTTGAGTGCGAGTCGAGTCGTGCATTTGTTTAATGAATTTGACAAGTGAATTGTATCAGCAGCTGTTTTCTATAATTGACGATGACTAAGAGACAACAATAAAGCAGCAGCAGCAGTAGCAGCAGCAGGAGCAACAGTGGCAGCAATTCGGCATAAGCCTCGTCCTCATCCCTCAATCGAATACTGATCAATATTATCGACGGCACTTAATGGCCGCACACAATATAGCTCACTTATCAGTCAGCCAGGCATTAGGCAGGCATCATCAAGTCGAGTCAGGCATCATCAGGATGAGTGCGCTTGAAGCCAACTGCAGCTGGAAAGAATTTGCATATATTTTTGCTTAAAATTAGTAACTAGTTAAGTGCTGAAAGAGTTATGAGATATGAAATTGTAAGTGAAGGCAAGAGAGAAATGAGTTAGATGAGAGTGGTATGAGATATGAGGTTGTAAGTGAAGGCAAGAGAGAATTGAAATGACAGTTATGAGATATATGGCTAAAAGTGAAAGTATTTTTATTCATATTAATGCTAACAGTTGGCAAATTACAATCAACTTAAACTTTTATTATATTTTTCTTCTCTTTATTATATATTTGTAGTTTTAACTGAAAAGTAGAGCGTAAGGCTTGAGTAGTGAACGCTCTCTCGTTTTTACTTTTTCTTCATATTTGAGCTGCTTAAATTCCTAAACAATAGCGGCTAAATATGTAAATATAAGTCTGCCTGCCAATGAAATATCATAGCTTGCAAGTAACTGTTCACCGTTACGCGATGACTGCCAATGAGTGTCTTTCACTCGCACTCAAAGAAAAAACTCAGAGAGCAAACGAATGAGCGAGCAACCAATTACATTGGGTCTTTCACGAACTCATTTGCGATCGGCTCGTCTTCGTCTTCGTTTGTTTTTGTTTCGCTCTCGTTGCTCCTCCATCGCGATGCAACGTTTGCTTGTGTCGTTTGCATATGTGTTGGTATTGATGTGAGAGCTGCGCTCGCTAAACACATCCATTGCTCACACTCAATGTGCGAACGCCAATCGTATCGCTCACTAAACGATATTCGTGAAGAGAGAGAGAGAGTCACACGACGTATAATTGGCGCCTAAAGCTCAAGAGTCTATCGTCTACTCTCTCATACTCGATTGTAGATTATGCTCGCAAGCTGCATGTTCTGATTTGAAATCTTAGCTACTAAACTAAAAGTCAACTGCTACTACTAATAACTCACAAAGTACTACTACTGCTACTACATCTTTAACTTCTGAATTTGAACTACTACTATTACCACCAGAGAACTGCAAGTGTGTTAATTTTTGCCACCCTCATTAAAGTTATTTACTACTAAACTACTACTACTACTGCTACTACTGCCAACACTGCTACTACTGCTACTACTATTACAACAACTATTTCTACAATTACTACTACTATTATTGTGCATATGTGATATTCTCATATTCATCTATTATTATTTACTACTATTTATATTTGCATCTGCAATACTTGCTCTGCCCATCTAAATATGTATAAATTTTCATTATAATCGATCTACGCTTCATAAATTTGTCGATTATCACATTTAGCATTGGTCTCTAGGTGTTGCCTCAGCTGCTGCTGTCGGTCACAGCAGCTGCGTCTGCAGCTGCCTCTGCCTCTGCCTCTGCAGCTGCCTCTGCCTCTGTTGTTTTGCTTCAGCGCTTGTCAACCCACCCACAGCCGCCTCCACTACCGCCCACTTGAGGCAGTAAAAAATATGGCAAAAAAGAGAGAGAGAGAGAGAGAAAGAAACAAATGTAGCGCCGTGGCATAAAATAAAATGTATCTGCAAATATCTTTGGCCCATCTTAATATTTATTTGTATTCGCATTTATATTGCGTCCATTTGGCTCGGCGGCGTCCGCGTCCTGCTCGATGTTGTCCTTTTTGTTCGCTTGTTTTGTTTTTACAGCGCACGTAAAATTGACCACAAATGGTAAGCACATTCCTTCCCCTTTTTGCTAGATGCTATGTCCTCCATGTCTATGAGGCGTCGCCGGTCGTCGCTCGTCGCTGCCTGCGCAACTTTCATTCAATGTCCGTTCAATTACACGCACGATTTCCGCTTCCTGCGGCGGCGGCGACACAAGAAATAATAAAAAGCGGTAAAAAACAAGCAGAGCGAGAGAGAGAGCGAGAGAGAGAATGAAAAACGAAATGAATGTATATAGATATATCTATATATATATGTGTGTGTCGATACTTTCGTGTGCGTTTATTTGACAAATATAAAACACATTTTCACCCTGGCAGCGCAGCTGCCGCCAAACGCCGGACTTCAGATCTAGATCCAGGTTCCGATCCAGACGACCGAGCATTAATAAAAATAATATTTTTGCTTGCCCTTAAAGTGTTGTGCGTGTGTGTGCTCTCTCTCTCTCTCGCTGTAAAGTGGCAAAAACTCAGCGGGCGTTGCTACGAAAAATTGTCGAGCTCAGCAGGAAACGTTGCGCCTCCTGCGCTGTCCTTGCCTTGCAGTTTGCCAGCCGAAAGCCGCCAGCCGTCAAGTTTGGGACAAGTTTTGTTGCCACTTTGCAAATATTTGCTTGTCGTTTCGGCTGCGCGCAAAACACTTTTGCAACAAGAGCTACGGCACCAAACCCAGCCACGCCCCCTGCTGCCGCTCCTGCTCCTGCTGCTGACCCATCTTCAGTTTCGTGCCCCGTTTTCCTTTTTTTTATGTTTCATTTCCTTCTTTTTTTTTCTGTGCTTCGACATCTTTTTCGCATGTGTCAAAAACTTTGCAAACTTCATTACGGTTATTTGGTAAGCGCGTTGCAAATGCCACAGACGGACGGACACACGCCCCCAGCCGCGCCCACACACAGCAGCAGACACCAACACACATGCAAATGCAGGGCAAATTAGCAAACTGCTTACCAAGTCCAAGTTATTACCGTTAATTTTGTTTGCGTCAAAGTTTTGCTCTGCTCTCGTTGCCCATTACGAGGCGCTCAGCGGGGCATGAGCTGTGAGATCAATATTCAGCTATATGCATAACTATATATATGTATATATATTGCATATCTATATGATCAATTTCACTTGCATTTTCACTTGACATTCGCTCTCACACAACTCCATTGCTTCATTCCCAGGGTAACTTCTCGTTCATCAGCTGGCGCTGCGCTGCTTTCGTTTGAGTGACTGTTCGATAGTTGGCCAAAGCATTGGCAAGTCATGCTTTCGCTGTGGGCGTGGCCAATCGTTTGCCCATCTTCGGGAATTACTTTTAGCCAGTTCTGATTCCCATTTTTGTTTTCCTTTCTTTCTTTTCTTTTTTTCAATTCGCGTTCCGCCCTGCAAAATGATAAATTATTTTGTTTACTTGCCGTGCGGCAACTATTTTCGTTACTACAGACACATTGATGAGCAGCAAGTGACTGTGGCAGTGGAGAGAGAGGGAGAGGGGGGGGGGGGCTAGGGTATGTGCTGCTGTTTTAAATAGTTTCTAGACAAACAGCATTTAAAGCAAAGTTCTCACTCAATGATACTTGCAAACTTTTCTTGAACCAGAGCTCACCTTGCTTAATAGATTCTAATACTTCCTGTTTAATACAATATTTGTGAAAGCAAAAGCATTAGACCATGATATACCATTTTCCATGAGGAAGTGTTAAGCGTGTGGGAAGACTGCTCGACTATAAAATACCCGGAAATTGTTGACATCGTGCTGTATAAAGAGCTACTCATACCTACATACATATGTATATACCTAGACGTCTAGCCAGGCTTATATACATTGTGAGCAGGGCGCGACTAATCTTTATCTCTCGCAGATTCTCTATGTATGCAAGCGAACAGTCGGCAAATGCTTTGCATGTATTAATGTATGTGTATGCAAGTGTGAATAGTTCTCACTCTTTTCTGGCTACTCGCTGAATAGGAAACCTGAGCAACTGCCTAAACAGTTAATTAAATATACGTGCACAAATACATAATTACATATATATTAGATGTCATCTGCAAGGTATTAATGCATAGATCATATATATAGTCTGTATATGATCTAGCTTCTTTGTATCAAAAGATATTCAAATTTGATGTTTATTTCAATTTTATAACTAAAAATCAAGGCATTATTCTTAATTTTTATTTTTATATTAAAAATTTGATATTATTTTATTATTTATTTTATATTAAAAATTATGAATCGATTTTATTTTTATATAAAAATTGATTTGTAATAATTCTTTTTGATTTTTATCAAAAAATTTACAATTTATACAAAAATCAATTTTAATAATTAATTATCATTTCTTTTAATAACTCAATTTTTTTATTAAAATTATAATCGTTGCGGTCACTAGGTAAAAGTTTTTTCAAATTGTATGTTTTTTGAATTAAATGTACGATCTTTCTTTAGAACCCGATCACAAGATTTGTACTGCAGATATGACGATGGGTCATCGTCTTCAAAATATTTTGAAATATTAAACGAGTTTTTTCGAGGAGGCATGTTTACTCAAGAGATCAATTAATATTAAACCGCTTGTAAAAAAAACTTGGAGAAATGCATGCAAATAATTATTATTATTATTATTATATATTTTTTTTTTCATTTTAATAAATGTTTATTTACAGCTTAACGTACCGTTACCTTAGGCCTTAGGCAACCTAATCTAAACGGAAATTAATTAAAAAATTATAAGTAGCCAGTGCCTCCAATTTAGCTATTTTCCCACTAGATCTAGCGTGTTGCAACAAGGAAATGCGGGATAAATTGTGAAATAGCGGCTAGCGGGAATTATAGCTACTTTTCAAGAAAAATTAGCTTTACTTAAAATGTTTGAAACACCCGATGTTTGGTGTATTCTTATGCTCTATAATGACACATTTTCATACGAATAGTATTAAATTAAATTATAATTTCATTTCATTCGAATGGCAAAAAACCAAAACGATAAGCCAAACGAGCATTTAATCTTAACGATGTCTGTTAAGTCTACCGAATCGCGTATTATGCCAAGTTCCTTTTCCAAGTTTTAAAGCGCGAGCGTTTTCTTAACTATGAAGAAACATTTCTAGCTATTTCTAGATTTTTTAAAAGGCTGATTTAGCATTTTCATGCAACGAAATGTTGGCAGCACTGTCAGTAGCACACATTTTTTTTTTTTTTTTTCATTTGCTCTGCTCTCATCTCGCTTTCAATGCTTGTGCTATTGCTACAACTACAAATAGCGGATCGCAAATTTTATGCTCTTGCCATTGCTCTGTGTTCCGTTGTTCTATGCTATGGAGCAGAGCAAAACAGCATTCGTTTTGTTTTTGTGCTCTCTGCTATGCTACGTAGCCTATCGAAATCAGAGCATTAGCGAGAGCAGAGCAATATTTTTATTGAAATTGCTGCACTGGGTAAAACGATGCCCAGAGGCAACCTCATGAGCAGCTATTGCTTGCTGAGATCTAAGGAAGCTTGGACTTGGAGATTGCAGATTGGCAGAGGAGCAGCAAGCTCTACAAGCATTGCTCTGAGATCTTCTCACAAGCATCTTGGATTACCTTGAAAAACAAACAAGACACAACAACTCATAGCTCATACATAATCACATCGAATCGCTCTCTCGCAGTAACTCATTCATAAAGCTCATTAGCAGCACTTGCGCAGCGCAGCTTCGATTCCATGTCTCCTGAGTCTGCACTCTCTTCGCCAATCTTTGAGTAATCCCAATCCCAATCAATCATTGCAATTCTGGCACTATTTGAATATAATATCTTTTGGGCAAAGTTTCGTTTAGTCTAAGAACTCTTTGGCTTTAAGTTTCTGCTGCGCTTCGTCTATCTTGTCGAGTCGTGGGCTAAACGCGTTAACTGAATTACACACTTTGTGGCTGTTGCCAATACTTTGTTTGTTCTTAGTTTTTTTGCTCCTCTTCCCCGCTTCCCCCCTTCCCTTGTGTTGCTCGACCAACACCTCGCGCTTGAGCGCAAATCCTTTCACACAGCTAGCTGATTTTTCAACTTTTAATGATGCGCTCTTACCAAAAAGTAATAGCTGGAACGAATGCGCTGTGCTCACTCTAGCCCCTCCCCCCGCTCCATTCCCTTCGCTGTGCTGATGAAAGTTTGACACCCTCAGCTTGGCCAACAACAACAACAACAATAAAGGAGCTAAGCGAGCGCTGTGGCAGCAGAAGAAGCGAATAGTTTTTATGCGTTTTTCAAGAAGCTTTTAACGTTTTAATGGACACTCGCTGAAGGCATGAGACAGAGAGAGATAGTGAGAGAGAAATGGAATTGGAATTGGAACTGGAACTATGCTGGGCATGGCTCTAGGCTCTTGCTACTACTGCTTCCGCTCCTGCTCCCACTCCCGCTCCTGCTCTGGCTACTGATAAGTCTCTGCCTCGCACAGTCTGCTCAGTTTTACGAGCGAAAAGTGCTGACTGTTGTCCATTTAGTTGCTCCAAAAATTGTTGACATGAAACTGTCGCCATTGTCCTGCTCACCTCCCACTTCCACTCGCCCCTTACCCAGCTGCCCATCTTCCACGTGCCTGCTGCCCACCCACTTACGCCACTGCTGCTACTCGAGGCTTACGCTGGCCGTATGTTTGTGGTAAATGCTAACAGTTTTTGTATAATTGTCAACAAGCAGCGGCAACAACAGCAACAATGAGATATAACGTAAACAAGCAAATGCGCATGAGAAAATTTACGCAAATGTCAGCACAATTCCTAAGCACCAGACCGAACCACCCAGACTCAGACTCAGACTCAGACTCACACTCAGACCCAGGCCAAGACTCAGACCAGCCGGCCACAAGAACGCAAACGAGCTGGTAACAAACCAAGTGCCCACAGAAAAGATTATATTATGTACCCAACCCTCTTTATATACACACACATATATATATATATATATATATATATTTGTGTGTTTCCATTTATTGAGTTAACTAAACAGCAACAAGCAGCAGCAGCAGCAGCAGGAGCAGCAGCAGCAGCTAGCTAGACTCAAAACTCGAACTGGACTTTGCTGCGTAACGTTATTTCCGCACAAGGATTAAGCATTTGGCCAGCGGCAGCTAGCTGGAGCAGCTCCAACTACAGCAACTGCTACGGCTCCTGCTAGGGCTCCTGCTACAGCAACAGCAACAGCTCCTGGTTGCCACTTGGATTATCATTTTGCTGAAATGGCAAAGCCATTGGCAACAACAGTGGCAACGGCAGTCACAATAAAAATGCAAAAGGTGCGACGACTCATCAAAAGCTGATGTTGTCTGCTCCTCACTTTTTCATCTGCATCTTCATCTTCTTTTATTTTGTGTGTGTGTGTGTGTTTTTTTACCTGCGCGGCAGATTTTTCATCTTAGATAAAAAGTGTAACTTAAAGCCCAGCAGCATACGCTGAATGCACAGTGTAACGATCTACATCTATTTATATACTCATTCAATAAGTGAGAGGAGTATATTGGATTTGTGCCATGTTCAATCGTCTGTCAATCTAGGTAAGCTACAGTCCGTCTAAGGACTGCAGTTTGATATATATACTCATAGTAATTCTTGTCTGATAAAGAGTTCAGATATTTCCGATATAGTGATACGCACAATAAGGAAAAATTGTTAATTAGATAGATAGAAGATATCCATCATTTCATACATGGCATTATTTAAGGTATTAGAGAACTGAACTTTAGAATACATATATGCTCGCGTTGACAGACTTGAATCAAATAAATGTAGTTAGTGTATCTACGGCCTTAAGGGACAAGTTTTTAGACTATGTTCCCAAAAAGCGAAAAAGAGTCTATGGGGTTTGTGCAATGTCCGTCTGTCCGTCCGTCCGTCCGTCCGTCTGTCCGTCTGTCCGTCCGTCCGTCTGTCCGTCTGTCCGTCCGTCCGTCTGTCCATCTGTCTGTATGAATGCAATATTTTGCGGCGCTATTAGAGCTAGAGACTTGAAATTTGGAACATATACTCATATATGCTGCCGAGCTATAAAGTGTCCGCCCACCAGGGGCGTGGCAAAGCGGAAAACTCTGCCGCCCATAGGCCAGAAATCATACTAGGAACAGAGTCTCTCGCAGTTAGATGCGCCTAACGGCAACGTTCTTACTTGTTGTAAATTCTGAAAGAGTATTAAGCAGTCGGTAGCTCCCGATCGCAATGTTCTAACTTGTTTTGCTTCTTGTTTGGTTGTCTAGTCAATTTTTTTTCTTCTTATAGACGTGTAACATGTATATTTTTATATGCATATACATATATATAGCTTAATGCACTTGTTGTTGTTGCTGTTGTTGTTGTTGTGGAGGTGCATAAAAGCTGCTTACAGTTTGACAAGCACTCGTAGCTGCTGCACCGCAGCCCAAATGATTGTCAAGACAACGAATACACGCAAAGGGAGACAGAGAGAGAGAGAGAGAGAGAGAGAGAGAGAGAGAGAGAGAGTGTGAGAGAGTCACGCACACACACACACACACACACACACGCACTGCTGGATACATTGTCTACTTAGTTAAGTTGTTATTTTTATTACGTTCCGCCTTTGGCAAAGTCCTGCGGAGAGGTGAGCGGGCGCCAGAGATGCTTGTGCTATTATGACAACATAAGTTTAGAGATAGATGGAACGAAAACAAAAGGAAAACAACAAAAAAATAATAATACAGAGCGAGCATGGGCGGCAACACACACACACAGGTGGCAAGTGTATGAGGTTGAAGTCAGGTTGATAGTGGAAATTTCCAGCGCTTTAAGTGCCAAGTAACAGAACCAATGCATAGATTGAGAGAGAGAGAGAGGGGGAGAGAGAGAGAAAGAGAGAGAGAGAGAGAGAGAGAGAGAGAGAGAGAGAGAGAGTGAGAAAGAGAGAGAGAGAGAGAGAGAGAGAGGGGGGAGAGAGAGAGAAGACATAATCACAGAGTAGTGATAGCTTGCATATACCCTGTACTTATAGTAGAGAGAGAGCTGAAAATGAACGATTGAATGACCAAGTGATTGAACGACTGATTGAGTGACAGACTGAGCTGAATCTTTTTTTTTATTACTATTATTATTATAAAAACAGATTGCAAATAAATAAATAATAATAAAAAAAAATAAAAAATAAAAAAAAAATTATTAATATTACATTATTTATAAACAGCAAATTTGAGTAAATATAATTGACTAAAACTCTTGCAACTGACTGATTGATGTAAAAAATGGGCATTCCAAGTAAGCAAGCTGGTTGAATGAATGATTGACAGGTTAGCTAAATGATTGATTACTCATTGTATGGATTTAACAAACTGTCTGAAAACTTGACTGAATAACAAGCTGATTGCTTTGTCATGTCAGATGCCTTAGTGCTTGTACAATAAACAAGATGATTGACTGACTGATGCATGTCCCACTGATTGATTGAATGATTGATAGATTAGCTAAATGATTGATTACTCATTATATGACTTATGGATTTAACACACTTTCTGAATGTCATTTCATGTCATGTCATGTCAGATGCCTCAATGCTTGTACAATAAACAAAATGATTGACTGACTGATGCATGTCCCACTAATTGATTGAATGATTGTTTAGCTGATACACGAGTACCTAGACCTAGAGCTCAACTGAATAATTGACTTACACATATCTACATATCTAAAAGTTGACTGCTTCAACTAAAATGTTGACTAGCTCACGATTGATTGACGTATTATCTGAAAAGCTCAAAGTTTGTTTCTACTCTCTTCAGTGTCTACAATTAGAAAACATTAGCTTATATATAACTCAATATGATTTAATATACTTCCACTAGAAGTTGAACAAGATAGCCTCGCTAACACTCTAGGGCTAATGCAAATTGACCAGAGAAGGTTAACGACTCAGCGATAACGTCTTCAATTAAAAAATCCAATTGGATTCAGTTGGTAATTTGAACTCTCATAAGTTGACAATATATTAAAATATTCTTAGAGGGTATATAAATGTTATCCGATAGCAGATAGAAATGCCTCTGCTGCTGCAGGGCAACAAAGGCAGCAGCAGCAGCAGGCGACAACAAGGACAAAGAGCGTGGGCCACGATGAGGATATGCCAAGCAGGACAAAGCATTTGCTGTTCTCTGCTTGATTTCATTGAAATTGCTTGCCAGAGCACTAGATGGCAGATAAGCCAAGGGTATGAGAGTGAAGCAGCAGCCGATAGGGATGAGCTTGGCTCACAAAACAAAACAGCAAAGCGAAAAAAAAAGAGACAGTCATGGTAAGTAGCCATAACAGTTAGCCAGAGCTAAAAGAAAGTAGATCAGAGAGTCGACGATAGCTTAATAGCCAAAATAAAGTAGAGCAGGAGGGCAGCATTCAAGCAGCACTCATGAATGCACTCATTGGATGAGCTCACAGCTGAAAGTGCTTGATCTCTTGTTCTTTTGCCTGAAGACTTAACCAGTCCAAGTCAAGTAATTCGACATTATGCTAAAATGAAGTTTTTAGGAAGTCCATCTTATGGCTTACAATATATTATTATCATTCTTATTTTCCTCAGTAATATTGCTAGCATTGGCATTGCTACAATTTTTACTATAATTATTATAGTTAATTTCCCATCATTCTCTCTCTTCACTTCGTCTATATGTTGTTCGGTACGCAAAAGACATGTTGATATCATTTATTATTATGTAGCTAGCTGGAACGCCATTTAGGCCGCTCTCCGCATTGTTTTCCGATGTCTTTCCGCCGCTCTCGAGCATCGTCCGCTTTGCCTTTTAGCCCATTGTTTTCGTCACTTACAGTTAGAGCTAGCTGGATGGGAACAAAATTGAGTGCGCGGATGTGAAGGAGCTGCACAGGCACAAGGACAGCCACAGGCTGGCGTGTGGGACGGCGCCTCGATGAGAGCTATGAAAATACCTGCAAGGAAATTATACGAAAACTGAACAAGCCAAAAACAACTCGGGTTGTTATTTTAGAGTTCAAGTTAAAGTTAAGCAGCGCCGGAGGGCAGGCAGACAGACGGACAGACAGGCGGACAGACGGACGGGTAGAGGACGGCAGCTAGGCCAGGACTCTGCAGGAACAGAAGCCGCCTAAACGGGCAGACAACAAGCGGCAATGAAGTGCACTTCAATGTGAATGTGAATGTGAATGGAAAATGGGTGTGGGCATTTGGCTTTGGGTGCATTAAGTGTACGCTGTGCTGAGCTGTACTCTCTGTGTGTGTGTGTGTGTGTGTGTGTGTGCAGAAGTTGTCATTGTCTGTGCTCGTATCTTTGTAGAACAATTTTGCCTGAATGCAAGCGGCAAAATGCTTCAATGAATGAGTCAGTCAGTCAGAGAGGAGTTAGAGCGAGACAGACAGAGAGAGAGGCAGAAAGCGAGAGAGTGAGAGGCATAGACAGTGAATGGGCATTGCTTTTTGCCCACTTCTATTCCAATTGCAATCTCAACAGCAGCAACGCCCAGCGCGCCCGCCTCAGCTGCCTTACTCGAATGACGCGAATGGCGCAAAAGTTTTTGCAGTTGACTTAAGTGATGCCAAGTGCAAGTGAACAATTGTTGTTGTTGTTGTTGTTGTTGTTGCAGCTGCAATTAGTGCAGAACGCACTATTATTATCATTATGAATTTTAAGCAATCAGCAGTAGGAACAACAACAACAAGAACAATTGAAACTTTAACTTCATCGGGCAACAATTCAACTTAAAGTTGACAGCGCCGGCAAGTCCTTAAGCGCACAGCGAGTGAGAGGGCGGGCGGGGCTGTGGGTTGGGCTGGGCTGGGCTCTTCAGTTTGTCAGTGGCAGTATTGTCTGTCGAGTGGGCCGCTCTAAAGTAAACACGAGCAACAACAGCGCCGCAAAAAGCGCCGCAATTGACTTTTGTTTTTATTGGCGCTGCTATTCGCCTATTTATTTGTTGTTTACCTATGATAATTGTGCTATTTATTTATGGCGAGAGCGGCGCAAATGCATGTCGATGCTGTGGAAATTTGTGGAAACTGGTGGAAAATACATGCAAATATTTACCTTTGCCACATCCACATTGGCGGGAAAGTGGCTAGAAAAGCTAGAAATGATTGTGAAGTGACTGTCTGAATATCTAGTTGATTGATTGATGGACTGACAAATTGATTGATTGACGGTGTTGAGCTGATTACATTTGATTGACTGACTGACAGGTATATCTGAACTGCTTGGTTAGTTTGTTAGCAGATTGAGAGCTTGACAGTCTGATGGACTAACTGGCGAATTGATTGGCTGATTGACTGATTGAACAACTTGAATGAAAAACTGTCCAATTGAGAGCTGACTTGCAAACCTGAACAGATTGACTGACTGACAGATTGCTTAAATCTTAAGTGAGTCATTAGATTCAATATAAAAGAACTACAAAGAGTATTAACTAGTCGGGCACTCCCTGCTTTGGCACGCCAGCTTGCTAGGGTGTGATAATGATACATGTGTGCGCAGATAAATGTTAGAGTATATTCATTTATGATTGCGGATCAAATCGTATTTGGGTGCTAGCCCAGTTCTGATTATTGATAGAAGCCCACATAATTGACAGCTGTCAGATGATGATGTTGTTGCTGCTGCTGCTGTTGCTGTTGCTGCTGTTAACCTTCACCCTTTGGCCATGGGGCAACTGGTCGAGTGAATTGAGCCCGGTTCCATTCGGGGCAACATCTCCCTGGTTACTGTACAGCAGTTGTATCTACAGCGCCAGACGCAATTTGTATGCAAATTTCATGAGAATCTCAACACATGCAAAAACAACACACACGCACACACTGACACGGAAACACAAAAAATAACACATACGCACACATACAATAAAAGCAAACGCGTAAAAAAAAAAGACACGAAAAAACATTGCCGCAGCGCGAGGAGTTCCAACTATAGTCGTTCGACGTGGGGCGGTCTGAGCAGTCGGGTGGTTGCGCGGTCCTTTGCCAATGATCGAAATAAAAGGCGAACATGCAACTTAATAAGAAATGGCAAAACAATTGAAAACTTTTTCGGCGCCGCTCGCAAAAGAAAGAGAGAACCAAAGAGCCAGACCTAACGGTTAATGTCTTGAAATGCAGCGACTTAATGAGAGCAGGCAAAGCAGCCGGCGTATGCGTGTGTGGGTGTGCGTGTGCTATTAGCACAAATAAGTGCCAGATTAGCCGCAAGAGGGAGCGAGGCAACCACACATATAAAGCAAATAACAATAATAGTAAAAGAAAAAGTGAAATTAAAATTAAATCTGCGCTGAGACATTCCCACTATGTACACACACACACACATTCATACAAACATCAGTGTCTTGAGCAGCGCAACTCTTGCGTTCCTGCTCACACCCACATCCTTGTGGTGTGTCAACCGGTTACCGAACAACTACATTGCTCGCTCTCGCTCTTTGTCTATGCTGCTGCGGGATTTAAGTGTGACTGTGACTGTGGCGGCAGAAAAATACCAAACATACCAAAGCCACTTTCTATGCAAATTTTTATGTGTTAAATGCATTTTGTTGGATTTAACATTCTCGCTGATTTTTTGGTTTACATTTTTGCATACAAATGAAGCCTGTGCTGCCATCAACGAGGGAGGTGTGTTGTCTATGTGTCTCTGTGTGTGTGTGTGTGTGTTATTTGATGGTGGGGACAACAGCAGCACACACAAATTAGAGGATTAAGTAGCTTGGCTGCTGCTGCTTCCATTTCAGCTATGGCTTGTGCTGTTGCTGCTTTCAACCATTTTCCAACTGCTGCCGCTGCTGCTGTTGACGCCGACATTGGCGCTGCAGTCGCCATTTGCCATTCGCTATTCGCCGTCATGTTCATTGTCTTGACGGCGAAGAAGCAGCAGCAGCAGCAGCAACGGTGGCAGCGGCAGCGGCGGCGAGACAATTACGCTAATTCGCCTGAAATTGTTTTGCATTTTACCAACGCTGTCTGCTGCAGCCCGCATACGTAAGTGTGTGCGCGCTCGCGCGTGTGTGTGTGTCTCTCTCTCTCTATCTCTTTCTGTATCTGTGTGTGTGTGTGTGTGTTGGATCAAAATCTTTTCAACGCTTGTTTAAACAGTTAAATTTGATTGCGTTGTAAATAAGAGACAAACAGAAAAGTGAACACGGCAAAGGCAACAACACACAGCGAATGGTGTGAAGCAATCTATGAATACATTTATCTATGCTAAAATAACCGTAAGATCAAACGACCCCAGCAAAGTTCAAGATTACACCCAATACAAGATGATTGCATTATCCAATCCAAAAACAAAAAAAAAGGAAACTAGAAAAGAAAAAAAAACATTAAAAATAATGTAATTTAGCATGCATGTTTAATTCGATTACATTTACAGTTATACAGTTGAAGCAAAGAGTAAGTGAGGCATAAAGGACTTCAGACTCATATGACAAGCTATTTAAGGGATATTAAAAACTTTCAACAGTATTAAATAATTCTCTTTTCTATACACTCTTACAACACTAGTTTTTCCCGCTCATTTTCAAGCCCTAAGCCTTGTTCCTAGGGTAATTCGTAGTCGTTGCCTTTGGCTTCAGCTGATTCATTCATTAAAAATAATGAGAATTGAATACAATTATAATATTGGCTGCTGTCATGATGTCATCCCTAATTATAATTATCATAATGGCACATGTTTTATGCAATTAAACATTGATTTCAGTTCGTTAGATATTATTGAATAGCAAATATTACAATCGATTCATTCCCAACATCATCAAAAAAACGAAGCGATAAAAAATGCGAAAATAAATAAAGAGCAACAGCAAATGGATTGCAAATGTTTTTCTGTTGCCCTTAACAATATGTATTTATGATATATGTGGGTACATACATTATTTCAATAGTTGGATGTTCGACACATGTATAACCTTAAGCCACCCTCCACACTTCTGTTAATTGTTTTTTTGTATTTATTTTTTATTTTGAGTAACATGCATTATAATTAATTGATGATGTTTTTAATGACCCATGTCGCTGTGCATACAAAAACGTATTTTTAACAATTAAACTGGTTGACTAAATGCTAGAGGCAGGGGGAAGGGAAGGAGTTAGATATAGAGTTATGTATATATTTTTATTCATTTAATATTATTATGATTTACTGATTATAAATGAAATCAGATTTAATAGAAATTAAATATTTAATTTATAAAATGTAATCCTAATATATTTAATACAAATTTAATTATAAAACTAATTTTAAAATAAATCAAGTATTTAAATTAAGAATTTAATAAATAAATTTTTTTCCTACACATACTTTGAGTAATAAATAAATTGTAAATGTAAATTCAGTTATAAATATTTAATATAGCACCATATATTTATTTTTGGTTATAAATAAAATAAATAATTTATTTAATATATTAAAAAAATATTTAAAAAATTTTAAGTAAATTTAAAAAATATTAAACAAAATAAATTTTATATTTATATATTTTACAAAATATTTTTAATTCAATTTATTTGAGTATAAATTAACGAAATTACCTATTAATTAATTAAATATTTAAGATAAGTGCGCTTCAATACACCTTATATAAATTTATTCATACAAACATATCTTATTTAATTTTTGCATCTGATTCAACTCAACTTGCTGCAGAGCTCTGCTCCAGAGGTAATTCATGTTCTGACATCAACTGGAAACTCTTTGCATCAGGTTTTCTGCATTTTGATAGCCGCTGGCTGCGCTATATGATTAAGCTCATTATCTAATCCCATGTTGGCTTTCCATTCGATTCAACGATATGGAAACAATTTCTGAGGCTTTAATAGGCGCAGCCCAACTGGCAAATGTTCTCATTGGGAATATGCTTGTGCGTGGCTGTGGGCGGGGCAGTGGCAATGGCAGTGGCAAGCGACGTGGCTGGCGAGTGAGGCATTGGGGTGAGGCATTCGGTTTTTGGCAGTTGGTTACAGCGATTGAATTTAATTAGCTTATCATGAAAGCGTATTTCACATAAATTTATCAAAATTGCTTTACACAACAGCAGCAGCAGTGGGTGGGGTGGGGGTGGTGGTGGGGGTAGGGGTAGGTATAGGGGTGGAGGTGAAAGTGGAAGTGGAGGGTAACTCATATCTCTGTCTCTCTAAGCGGCTCATGGACTTAAACGGGGTTGGATGCTGCTGGTGCTGCTGCTGCTGCTGCTGGGGTGTCGCCCAAATTGCATTACGGCCCGCCCATTAAACTGATAAAAACGAGAAGCGAGCAGCGAGCAGCGAGCAGCGAGCATCAAGTTGAGTTGTGTTGACTCCGGCGACACTTTAAATTCAATGGCAACAGAGATGGAACGAGAGAGAGCGAGAGAGGAGAGGGGCTGAGTTCAAACCGAGAGAAAGAGGCTAAAATTAAATTTATTAACGCACATTACAACGCATACATACACACAGCACTCAAAGGCGACAAACGGGCGAAGTAGACAACGAGTGAGAGAGAGAGAGGTAGAGAGAGAGAGAGCGAGTCCGTGCTTGTGTGAGTGAGAGGGCACACATTGGTGGTTTGCCTGTGGGTAGAGTGACGACACTCTTGCTGGTTACTTGAAGGTCGCAAGTGGAGCAGCAACTGAGCAAGAGGCGCCCGCTATTTGCTCAGGCCCATAAGTATTTGTGAAACAGTGTTGCAAAGTGCGAAGAAGCGAAGTGAAGTAGTGTTTGATAAGCGAAACTTTGAGTAGAGTTGGAGATGGCATCAAGTAGTGAGAGCAAAGATAAGTATAAATTTTTTGAGAAATAATTATTATTATTTATTTTGTAAATATTTGTTTATATTAATTTTATAATTTTACCTATTAATTCTAATTTTTGTTAATGTTTAAAACTAACTAAGTATTGAAAAACACAGACAAACATCCTGAGGAGCTGATGAATGAAGAGACAGCAGGTCGAACAGACAGACATATTTATATGTATATATAATAACATGTAAATGATTGGCTGCAACGGATCTCTTATAGATGTATGATATGTATATGTATATATTAAATATGCTTTTTTTTTTTTTGTATTTTATATACATATATGTATTTGCAAATTTTTATACATTTTTGAATTCATTCTGTATTTGAAGCAATCAACATGTCTTCAAATTATAAAACTTTATCTTTCGGGGAACTACAGAGCAAAGGCAGTAAAGCATTTCATATATTGATTTATTGATTAACAGCGTTGCGTTGTCGTTTATATTTGTTTATTTTATTATTACTTTTTTTTTTATAATTATGCAAGCAGCGTAAGCAGCTTTAAGCACAGAGACGCAGAGCGCGCAAAAGTTGCATGCAAACTGTGAAAACACACGCACACACACACACACACACGCATTATAGATAAGATGGGGTTGGGCTGTTCTATTTACGCCTTATCGATGGGGCAGCGGCAGCGGCAGCGGCAGCGGCTCTTTGATAGCTGGCGAACTGTGCTAATTGATAAGCGACGTTAATCGGGCGTTTGCCAAAACAAAACAACGGCCGTAAAAATGTTGATGCCACTCAAGCGCGTGAATGTTGTTCGATAAGTGCAGTCTTCCTGTTGCGCCGACCAGCGGCACCTTAGCTCAACCATCCCCTCCCCCCACAGCCCCTCCCCACACCCCTCTTCGTACGTCCCTTTGCCTGGCGCGCGTTCATTTGTAGTGTCAATGCGATTATTATGATTATGTCGCTTCAACTGATGCACACGATGCTAATCGCTGGCTTGGGCCTACGAGCACCACCCGGCGCACCACCCAGCAGCAGCGGTGCTGCGTGCAATTGAAGGCATTTGTGCGTGAAATTACATTGAAAATTTAATTGTGCACACAAAGTGCAGAGCGCTGTGCATTAGATACGCAAAATTTGCTCATAAATTAAAATGCACACCATGGATCAGGACAAAAGGCATGCCCAAAGCACCCACGCAACTACCCAACACCCCACCACCCAACCACCCAACCACCCTGCCATCCCCCCTCCTCACTCAACGCGAACCAACAGAGTGCATACAAATGTAGTTAACATCCAACTGACATGTTCGGTTCGAGTACAACGAGAAGTGTAATTATCATTTAAATGAGTGTTTTATCAGTGACCAGACCAAGCCCAGGCAGAGGGAGGGAGAGGGAGAGAGAGGGGGAGCTGGCTAGCAGTGGAGCTTATCAATTCTGGCATACGGCTTGACAAACAATAGCGAGTCCTTGCATATTGTCGTTGTTTATTATAGAGCTCTAGCTTCAGTCATTTATTTAGATTATGTAAAGCGCTTTTGAATATGCGATATAAATTCTGAGTGAATATTGGAATATTTTATAGAATAGTTAAAGTATTAGAAGTGTGTATAAGATCTTAGCGTATCTTGTAGATAAAGCATAGATTGATAGGCATACTGCATGATATTGTATACTGGCATATAGTAATCGCACTGTATCAGATATTTTATGGTACAGTCTTAGGCCTTATCTATATGAGCTATTCATTCCAATAGATAATAGCATAAGATATAGGTCATGTAGAGATTAAAGCCAATCGTTGAGGATACTTCTATACTGATATGGTTTTACCTACAAGTTTATAGAACTTCTTATATACATATATCAAAAGAAGTTTAAGTATATATTGTGCGAGAGTATAGGCAGTGGAATACTTATGGGAGAAATCGCTTACTCTTAAGATTATTTTTATACCCTGAACCCATTGAAAATGGGAATTCAGGGTATAATGGTTTTGTGAAAATGTATGTAACAGGCAGAAGGAGACGTCGCAGACCCCATAAAGTATATATATTCTTGACTTCCTACTTTTTCGTCAACTTCCTTATTTCACGCTTTGAGCCATTTTCTGCCTCAATTACATAAATTTCGGTCAGCTTACTCTTAATTATCATCCATGTCCAATCGTACTAGCCGTGCACAGCTGAGTGTACCCGCTCCGCGCTTGATTAAACGCAGTTCTTCTGCATCTCCCATTCCGTCCGGGAAACCGCAAGCCACCAGCGCGTTCAAACGCAGTCCGGTCGTAACTCGATCCAGTCCAAAGCCTGCAAGTATCTCAGCAAACATGTCTCTGTCTGACTTTATATCCGTAGCTGATAGGCTCATCAAGTTTGAATCCCGCATCGAATATTCTGAGGATATTGGCTCCACTCCGGTAGCTCAACTCCAAGCCTTAGAAATCCGACGGGATCGAGTCAAGGTCCTTTGGGAAAAGTCAGAACAAGAGTATGAAGCGTGTTCCAAAGCGCTTAGCCAGGGGGCTGGTAGTGGCGACGTTGAAGCCATGGAGGCAAAATTCGACCACTGCTATACTGTCTTTGAGCGGTGTACCGCCCAATTAAGCAGGCAGATCGACGCCATTTCACCGTCGAGTGCTCCGTCTGCCCCCCTTTCCGCTCCTTTTGCCTCTCCTGGAGGCTGTCAACTTCCACCAGTTGACATAGAAATGTTCCATGGCGACTACTTGCGTTGGCCGACTTTCCGAGATCTTTTTACGGCCATCTACATAAATAATCCAAGTTTGACTCAGGTGGAAAAGTTATTCCACCTTAATTCCAAAACAGCAGGCGATGCCAACGCTCTCGTTTCAGAATCTCCTCTTACAAACGACGGGTTTGCATCGGCTTGGAATTCGTTGTGTGACCGTTTCGAGAATAAGCGGATGTTAGTCAACAGTCAGCTTAAACTCCTCTTGAATTTATCCAAGGTCACTAAAGAATCAGGCTCGGCTCTCAGAGAGATGCATGGCACTATCAATAGGTGTATCACTGCACTCGAGCATGCTCAAATCTCTACAGAGAATTGGGACTGTATCCTTGGGTTCCTGTGCACATCCAAATTGCCGGAACACACTCGAACTCTCTGGGAGCACTCGTTAATACGAAAAACAGAAATTCCAGCCTGGCGGGATGTTAGTCACTTCCTTAGCGAACGTGCTCGCGCACTTGAAGCTATGGAAGGTGATCTTTCTGATCCAACAGTTCCAATCTCAATTCCGAGATCCGCAAACCCTGCCCTTCCAAACCAAGTCAAATCATTCCACACGCAAGTAGACACGAAACGCATGAAGTGCGAGCTGTCCTTGCAAGAGAACCATCCTAGTCCGAGTGAAGTTATGCCGAACACCCAAACGTATTTGGCTGCTAATACGCAAAGAGTCCTCCTCGGCACGGCGGTGGTCAATATATGCCACTTCGGAGCCATCTATCCCGCCCGTGCTTTAGTCGACTCAGGGTCCGAAACGACTTTCATTTCTGAACGACTATTCCGTAAGATCAAGTTGCCTTTCACATCCGTGAAAACACAGGTTTCTAGCCTGAATCAAGCGATTACGGCCGACGCCCAAAAGCTTTGCAACTTTGATATTGGTTCTCCGTTGAAACCGACATTGCGAATTAAAGCTTCCGCTCTCGTAATTCCAAAACTTGTCGGCAACCTCCCTTCGTCTCCGATTCCGCAACACTTGTTGAACATTCTTCCGAATATTCAGCTAGCTGATCCCGAGTTTCACAAGAGTTCGGAAATTGATATCCTTATAGGAGCGGATATCCTTCCGTCTATTATGCAGGGAGGCTGCCATCCTCAAATTTGTGGACCTCTACTAGGTCTAGAGACTGTTTTCGGTTGGGTACTCGCAGGCCCACTACCGCAAACGCCACCGGAAACTGTCTCCTCCTTCCCACCACAAGTTTTCGTCGGTTCCAACGCGCTCCGTCCATTGATACACGATAAAAGGCTGAATGATATCCTTCATTCAGCCCCAACACCACAAACAATTTATCCTCCGACGCCTTTCACCTTTCAGGTAAAGCTCCCGTCATCGCAAGACAGCACACCATCCAGCGCCAATTCCTTCCGGTGTCGCGTATGCAGAGGAGTCCACGCTCTTCGGAAGTGCCGACGATTCCTGGAACTTCCGACGAAGAAACGGATTCGTGCGGTACTTACCACCAAGTACTGTACGAACTGCTTGGCTCACGAGCACTCTGGGCAATCCTGCCGTAGCAAAGGAGGGTGCAAAACATGTGGCCAGGATCATCACACTCTCCTGCACCTCCATGGATCAAAGCAGTTCGCCGCTTCAGCTCCTAGAGAGGCGGTCACCAATCCGCCCTAATTTTGCAATCCTTGCAAGGGGGGGGGAGAATGTTAATGTCAGATTGCATTAACAGGAGCTGCTCCTAACTCACGTCAACATGCTATGCTATTGACAGTATTATGCGCTGTTAATAACATAACTCCGACTCCAGTTCTCCTACTGGTTCGCAATCGGGAATTATTCTTCCTACTTTCTTTGCTAGACACTTAACTACATTTAACTAATAAGAAAAAAGACACAGCTTGTCACTCAATAAAGTCGAGGAAATACAACCACGATTTTGTATTTATCATCGGGCCGCCACTACAACAAGCATAAAAAAATAAGTTGAATGAGCCCTGTCCGTCTGTCCGTCCGTCCGTCCGTCCGTCCGTCCGTCCGTCCGTCCGTCCGTCCGACCGTCCGTATGAACGTCGAGATTTCGGAAACTACAAGAGCTAGAGAGCTGAAATTTCACATGAACACTCATATGTTAGCTACGCAGTACGAGTTTATTTTGTTTTTTCGATAACTCATCCCATTTCCAAATTATCGATAAAAAATCGAAAATTCGTTTCAATTTTTTAGGTTTTTTGAGCATAGCTTCTACACCGTTTTAGTTAAAGACTTCAAATTTGTATATTTAGATAGATATTATGAATACGCAGATTATGTAATTTTCAGATTTTGGATGCCACGCCCCCTTCGCCCCCAATTTGGAAAAAACGCATTTCACGCAGTTATAAGCGATTAAAGTATAGCCCAACCCACCCCCAAGCCACGGCAGCAACTGCGCGGTTAGCAGAGCGCGCGCCTATACGTGCGTAAAGAAGAAGAGTATCACCTTTTTTGGGTTCAGGGTATCTCGTAGTCGAGCCGTCTCGACTAGAGCCTTCTTACTTGTTTTTTTTTTTTATATTTTATTTTAATTATAAATTATTATATTATGTAATTATATTTATTTTTTTATTGTTATAGATATCTTATATTATATCTTATAATTATAGTTAACTTATATATCCCCCAAATTTCAATTTCATTTAATTTAACTCATTTTCGGCATGTTTCCATCAACCGCATGTAACATATCCTTGACAGCTCAGCTCAGCATTCCCCAGCTCACCTCACCACACTACACCACACCTCACCACACCTCAGCTCAGTCCAACAACTAACGGCACATACTTCTTAGTTGTGCGCTAAATTTTTAACCAATTAGAACAATTATCTCAGTTGAAATTGTTATGCGAGCACGCGATCGATCTCTGCGGCTTGACATGACATTTCGAAGGCGATGCGATGCGCCGACGCGTGGTATACTTAATGGCAAAGCCATTCGCCAGTCGCCGTCGCCATTGCCTTTGCCTCTGCCTCTGCCTCTGCCTCTGCCTTTGCCTTTCCTTTGTCCCCTTTTCTAGCTGTCGCGAGCTGAACTTTGAACTGTGCGCTAGGCATTGTGTGCTCGAGCCGTGGCATTTGGAGAGAGTTAGATATTTGCCGTGTTCTGCTGTTGTGTTACGACCGCACAAAAAGTCGTAAAACCGGTTGATGCAATTTTCCAGTGCGAAAATTAACAAATACACACATGCACACACACAGTCGCACACACACTCGCACACACACTCGCACACACATTCGGTTTGCGCTCGAGAATTCAATTTGTGCAGAGAAAACGGAATCCCAGTGGGTGGCAGTGGCATGTGGGCGGCTGGGGGCTCGTCTGTGGGCGCGGCTGCATCGTCTGTTTACTTGAGGTTTTTTAACGTCGAGGCCCGGCCGGAAGGAAGTGCAAGCGAATAAACCGAGCACAGCACAAATACGTCCCGCAGCTGTGTGTGTGTGTGTGTGTGTGTTTGCAGGTGAGCGCGATGGGAGCTGGGCTGGATTTGGCTGGCACCGCCGCAAGAAAGTGCCTCTCAGGTGGTGCAGCAGTTTTTTCTAGCTTTTTTCTTTCTTTCATTTTTGCATTGGCAAAATTGGCACAAGCGGATGCGACCGACATGGACTGGCCTGCCCCCCAAGCCCATCCTCTGCCCACTGTGAGTGGGGCATATTTATTAGGAAATTTAATTTCACATGGAAAAAGCGTCGAGAGCGCTGCACTCGCCGAAATGGTTCACGAGTCGGAACTAATATGCTAAAAACTGCAAAACTGAGCAGCAGCAGCAGCAGCAGCAGCAGCAGCTGGCATGAAGGATGCCACCGAAAGTGGCACTTGCAACCCTTTTGGCAGGCACTCAACAGACGCCAGCGCCAACGCCAACGCCAAAGATATAGCTGCAGATATATAATCTGCTGCAGATACAGATACAACTATAGCTACAGCTGCAGGCAGTAACAGCTACAGCTACAGCTACAGCTATGGCTATGGCTATATGCTATCCACATGGTCGTAGACCATAAGCAAACACAAATGATGGCAATCTGTTAGTATACTTAGCCGCCCTTCACCCCCTTCGCACACCTTCCCCTGTTCGACAGCCTTTCAGCTGCTCCCACTCCAGGGAGCAGTCAGCGTCTCTGCACAATGCTGGCCAAATTTATATTATTAATGCCTGTTTATCTACATGCGACGATGTCGCCACCATAGATACGCGGCTAACAACCACCACCCAACCACCCCCCCGCAGCCCATCGAGCTCACCGAGACCGTTACCTTCCTCTATCCCTTAACACCAGCAGCATTGTCTGTTGTCTTTGTTTTCGCTGCTTTATGAGCTTCGATTAATATCCGCGTAAACAACGCGAGGTCACAACACACAAACACACACACACGCACACACACACACACGCATTCACATACATATGAATGTTATTTATATGCAGAAGGTTGGAAAACTTAACAATAGCCAGCTCAACTAACAACTGCTGTCAGAAGCGACATTATATCTTATATCTTATATCTTATATCTTATATCTTATATCTTATATCTTATATCTTATATCTTATATCTTATATCTTATATCTTATATCTTATATCTTATATCTTATATCTTATATCTTATATCTTATATCTTATATCTTATATCTTATATCTTATATCTTATATCTTATATCTTATATCTTATATCTTATATCTTATATCTTATATCTTATATCTTATATCTTATATCTTATATCTTATATCTTATATCTTATATCTTATATCTTATATCTTATATCTTATATCTTATATCTTATATCTTATATCTTATATCTTATATCTTATATCTTATATCTTATATCTTATATCTTATATCTTATATCTTATATCTTATATCTTATATCTTATATCTTATATCTTATATCTTATATCTTATATCTTATATCTTATATCTTATATCTTATATCTTATATCTTATATCTTATATCTTATATCTTATATCTTATATCTTATATCTTATATCTTATATCTTATATCTTATATCTTATATCTTATATCTTATATCTTATATCTTATATCTTATATCTTATATCTTATATCTTATATCTTATATCTTATATCTTATATCTTATATCTTATATCTTATATCTTATATCTTATATCTTATATCTTATATCTTATATCTTATATCTTATATCTTATATCTTATATCTTATATCTTATATCTTATATCTTATATCTTATATCTTATATCTTATATCTTATATCTTATATCTTATATCTTATATCTTATATCTTATATCTTATATCTTATATCTTATATCTTATATCTTATATCTTATATCTTATATCTTATATCTTATATCTTATATCTTATATCTTATATCTTATATCTTATATCTTATATCTTATATCTTATATCTTATATCTTATATCTTATATCTTATATCTTATATCTTATATCTTATATCTTATATCTTATATCTTATATCTTATATCTTATATCTTATATCTTATATCTTATATCTTATATCTTATATCTTATATCTTATATCTTATATCTTATATCTTATATCTTATATCTTATATCTTATATCTTATATCTTATATCTTATATCTTATATCTTATATCTTATATCTTATATCTTATATCTTATATCTTATATCTTATATCTTATATCTTATATCTTATATCTTATATCTTATATCTTATATCTTATATCTTATATCTTATATCTTATATCTTATATCTTATATCTTATATCTTATATCTTATATCTTATATCTTATATCTTATATCTTATATCTTATATCTTATATCTTATATCTTATATCTTATATCTTATATCTTATATCTTATATCTTATATCTTATATCTTATATCTTATATCTTATATCTTATATCTTATATCTTATATCTTATATCTTATATCTTATATCTTATATCTTATATCTTATATCTTATATCTTATATCTTATATCTTATATCTTATATCTTATATCTTATATCTTATATCTTATATCTTATATCTTATATCTTATATCTTATATCTTATATCTTATATCTTATATCTTATATCTTATATCTTATATCTTATATCTTATATCTTATATCTTATATCTTATATCTTATATCTTATATCTTATATCTTATATCTTATTGTATCTTGTATCTTGTATCTTGTATCTAGTATCTCATATCATATATCTTCTGTATTCATTTCGCCTTCATTAATTATACTCAGCTTCCACTCTGGAAGCCATTCTGTTTACAAAAGATATTCGATTCGGTTGGTCGATATTTGATAATTAATCCATTGTTCTATTCAGAACTGGAATATCTGAAAGGCTGTGCTGTTTGCAGGAGTCCTTTGTCTCTGAACGTATTTAGTTACTGGTTAAATTAAGCATAATTATTCGCATAATAGCCATCATAAGCCGACTGCAGTCGGGCAGCCCATTCAATGCGCCTGCATCTGCAACTGCAGCTGAATGTATGTAGTACTCGGTGCATGCATGTCAATATGTGTCTATCTTTAGAGGTATACACATATGTATATAAGTACATGCATGTTCAGCATGCGATTACAGTCATTAACTGAACGCTTGCATCACATGATTACTTACAATTGAGGCTGAGCTGACTCAACGCATTATTCACTGCGCTCGCAGCCATTGAAATGCTGAACGAAACATTTGTAACTACTTTTGGTTTAGTATTTAGTTACTATTTGAGTCATAAGCTACTCATTCTGCGAGCTCTGTGCTTTTACGCCCATGCGCAGTCGCATTCGCATTCGCATTCGCATTCGCTTTGGCACCTCAGCAATTAGTGAGCTTTATTAGTAGATAAAATCATTACGAAAAACTCGATAAGACTCTGTCTGATGACATGCCATTGCAATGTAAAGAACCACCAAGGCATATGCTGCACTCAAAGATACCCTGTACAAGAAATTTCTATTTGAGTGAACTTCGCTGCGAGATTCGAAATTCTGTGAGTTATCTTAGCTGTTGCCGTAGGTCAGTTGCATAGTATTAAATAGATATATAATATATATAAATATATTGCTATATTTATAGCCGCATACGTTTGCTCAAGTTTATGTCGCACTTGCCGCTCATATTTACGACTAGAGGGTAGCCCAACCTTGAAATTTAATTTTACAAGCAAACAACTAAAAAGTTGCTAAAAAGTAAACAATTTCAGATATTTTGTCACCTCGAATAGGGCAATGCTCTAAGAATTTTGTTTATCATAGAAATGTGTCAAAAAATAAATATGGAAATAAGTATACATATTCATATATATTTATTTCTAAAAAATTATTAATAATAAAATAAAAAATTAACTGCGAAATGAAAAAGAAAACATTGACAAATTTGTATATTTTTGCAGAAAACAAATCCATACACAGTGTTTTAAAATTATATATTATATATCCAAAAATGAATATAAAAATTAATTGAACTACAAAATTCAGAGGAAGCCTTTGAAAATTATCCATTTATTGGCAAACATATCTATTTACCAATTAAATTTGAAAATGTGCTACAAAAAATGTGCCAAGAATAGAATTACGACCATAAAAATTAGCCAAAATTATTTAGTGTATACGAATATCTGAAAAAAGAGCTAAAAAGCTAAATGAAATGAAAAATGCGCGCAGAAAAGTAAAACATAAAAATGAGAAAGAATTATCTTATATATAGACAGAAATATCTTTAATTTTTTTTACTTAAAAAATGTTACGAGCAAAGAAAAAAATACTATGAAAATTAGCCAATATTAATTAATAAATTATATATAGGAATGTCGAAAAATTAATTAAAAGTAGCAACAAATAAATGTATAATATATATTTATTATATTATATACATATATATAATAAAAATTTAATGTGAGCATATTTAAAAATAAAATACAAAATTAAAGAAATTAAACAATATATAATGTAATAATATATAATATATGAAAATTAGCTAAATAATGTTCTCTGGAAAAACGCCAAAAAAAAATTAAATAAAATAAATAAATAAATAAAATAAAAATAAAAATAAAAATAAAATATAAATATATAATATATGAAAATTAGCTAAACAATGTTCTCTGGAAAAACGCCAAAAGAAATAAAAAAAAATAAATAAATAAATAAATAAAAATAAAAATATAAAAATGAAGCAAAATATATGTTAGAAGCATGTAAAAAAAAAATCTAAATAAAAATATTTATATAAAATATTTGAATATACATAAATATCTATATTCCCTATCTCTCTCTCCCTCACTCTCCTTATATCTAGCATGCACTCTCCGTTTCTATAAGAATACATCGTATTTGATTGCTTGGCTTCTGCAAGAATACCTTTACCAAAATTGGCAAATAGCGCTTGGCTGCCAAATGTAGCTATATACCTATATATAGCCGCGTAAACAGCTGAAAACATGTTTATTCTATTATGATAGCTTGTCTAAACATGCGAGTTCATAATCAAAACAGCAAAAACATACGCAGCCGTGGCCAGATTAAGAGATCTTGATAAACAAAACTCAGCCAATAAACAAACACTAATATTGCAAAAAAAAAAAAACATGCAAACACACACACACACACACAGGCACACTTATTGCCAGGCAGGGGAAAAGCTCGCGAAACATTCTTATCGACTGATCGATAATGAGTGGGCGGCCGGCGGCAGTGAAGGAAGTGCATTATGTGTGTGGCTATGGCTAGACTCTGACTAGAGAGAGTGAGTGAGGGAGCGAGGGAGCGAGGGATAGCGTGAGCTTTTTCTGGCGCAAGGGGTCGGCCGACGTGACCAGCCGCACATAGTGCGCGAAAGCTCATCGACGGCATCGACGACGTCACTGGCGTGCGGCACAAGGCCTGGAATGGTGGCCGCTGCTGGGTCGAGCCGGTGCTATATAAGCGTCATGCAGTTCGTGCGTCCCGCGCATATTGCAAATACGTATCATCAGTCAGGTCGACTCGCTCGAATTGTCGCTAACATTCACCCAGTCGCACAGCAGAGAGAACAGCATGTGGTCCAAGATTGCCATTGTCGGCGCCCTGACCGTGATGGGTGGCGCGCTCTATGCGAGCGTTGTGGATAACTTTGCGTATGTGGATCGCTCGCTGGATGTGGCCATGCCCAGGGCGAGGCGTCATGTGGAGCAGCCAGCGGAGTAGTTGGATGAAGCTGAAGATGTCGATGGGTGGTATGGGAATGTGGATGTCGATGTGGATGTCGATGTCGATGTGGATGAGAAGTGGAGTAAAGTGAAGTGAAGTGATGTGAAGTGCTTGGCCAGTGGATTCGCTTGCAACTAGTTCACTCCGTGTTGCTGTTGTTGCTGCAACCAAATGAACTAGTTCATTAAGTCATCCCACAGCAAAGGCTGTCAGCTATACTCTCTGCTTGCGTTTGTACATTTAATATGCATGAATCACAAGCGTGAACCAGCCGCAAATGAACAAGTTCTTCACAGTGCCAAGACGAACAAGAGTCACAGCAAAAAGCAAAGCAGTTGCAACTATAAATTATATAAACTTTAAGTTAATTACTCTTTTTTTTTGCAACGTATTTTTTTATTAGTTTTAAGTTGTATAAATTCTAAGTTAACAAATTTTTTTTTGTATTTTTATTTTTTGCTTAATTATGACTACGTTCCTACAGTATATATACTTATAATATTATGTGCATGTATATGTTGTAAATAGCTAAAAATATATATATATAAATAAATAAACAAAAATAATGTGAAACATATTTGTCTTATAAATTTGAGTGAAATGCGTGGCTATGTAAATAGTTAAAAATAAATAAAAATTCAAATAAGTTAAAATTAAAATGAATAAAAATTAAAATATATAAAAATAAAAATAAATAAAAATTAAAATATAAAAAAATTCAAATAAATACAAATTAAAATATAAAAAAAAATTAAAATTAAAATATATAAAAATTAAAATAAATACTAATTAAAATGAATAAAAATTAAAATATAATAAAAAATTAAAATAAATAAAAGTTAAAATTAAAATAAATAAAAATTAAAATATAAAGAAAATAAAATAAATAAAAATTAAATTAAATAAAAATAAGAAATAATGCTACAAAATAAAATAAATAAAATTTAAAAATGAAGATTTACAGAAAAAAAGCTAAATGTTAGCTATAACATATTGTGCGCCTTAGAGCTATATCATATCCATGTCATATGATTTAATTTAATGCATAGTTAAATACTTTATAACAGCAAAAAGAGCAGAGGTAATCAGATTCCATTTTATACCTGACAGGTCCTTAAAGGACTTTCCGGCAAGTAGCTCAAATGTGCTTCTCCTGCTCAATTGGAAGATCTTAGATTTAGAATTCGAAGGTATACATGCTTAGGCTTATATCATTATATTCGAGACTTGTGTTAACTTGTATAAAAATATATGTATTACAATGTCTGTGTAGCTAGCTGCATAATGTTTGCCGTTCGTTTTGCAGTTGAGCGCTGTTTGTGAGATCAAGCCAAAAAAATATGTATATATTTACTCACTCTCACTCTGAGCAAGTGACTTTGGTTCTATTCGTTTTTATTTGTTCTTGAACTAAACTATTCGTGTGCCACACTCTTTTACCGAACATCGTTTAGGGAGTGATACGATTGACCTTCTGCCATAGAGACGCAGTAGCCCGATTGCAAACGAACTCGTTAAAGAACCGATGAAAGCATTTGCTCTCAGTGTGAAAGACGCTTATTTGCATACATCAAGAAACTGTCAAGAGTTATTTGTGAGCTATGCTCACAGTCTATATACTCCTTTTTCTCACTCAGAAATGCTTTACATGCAATAGCTCAACTTGGAACGCTTATTTCAATCAAATAGTTTGCAGACATAGATAAGATTTATATATTCGACTTAACAGCCGGAAGTACTATAATAATAACAACGATAACAATTCTGATAAAATAACTTTCGCATATAATAAAGTCGAAAGTTGAAGGCTAAACAGCTGAGAAAGCCAAGGTACGAAGTGATATGAGAGTTTTGCTGTCAGCTCTGTTGAGTGGAAGGCACTCAGCATTTCTTTGTAGACATTATTAACATATCACTAAAGTACTTTAAGCCTAGTAAAAAGTGCGAAAATCTCGAGAGAATTTATCCTCTCCCTACATTTACTTTTCATTGCAATATTGATTGAATTCCTCCTCAACTCGGTTAAATGTTTGACGTCTACATCAAAAACTCAACGACAAATCGCAAACTAGAAAAGCATTTGTAATAATAAATTATAATTTATATAAAAAATTTAATTTTTAAATAGTGTTTAAGCTGATAAAACAAAGCAAGAGTGCTCGAGTCTGGGTTGCCAAATTAAGAGACGAAAGAAAATGAACAATCAGATAAAGTTATATGAGGCAGATATATGAACAATCTGACAAGTTTATATCGATAGAGCTCATCATTCTGATCAGAATTATATATATTGTGCACTGTCTGCCACGCCTTCTTCGGCCTCCTACAAATCAATTCTCTCAAGACCTACACATTTCTATGGGTTCAGGGTACAACAGCGAGACTTTAACTAAATATATTGTTGTAATTCTCAAGCATATGTGTATAATATTGCAAATATAAATATCTATCAATATATATTGTATAAGGCATTAGGAAATGAGCAACTGATTCGCAGCGTAACATGACGTAAGCCCATAAATGTGACAACAACAACAACAACAGCAAATGAAATGAAAGGAAACAACAACAAAAAAACACGCTGCGTATTATTGTTATCATGCGAACATATGTTTATATAGTAGAAGTATATTTGAGTTAAGTTGAAGTACTTTTAGATTAACTTTTGGGGGAAATGTGTGCGAGCGCAAAATGCCATTAAATCAAAAGCTGCTCCCATCAACAATCATATTTACTTTGGTTTCTCAAAACTCATTTAGGGCTGGGCCACCAACTCGACTGGACTGAACCGAGCCGAGCCCAATGGAGCGGCAGATAACGTGATGATGGCGAGAGATGGAGGGAGTGGGGGCGTATGGAGCTTAGGGCTGCCGGGCTGCCAAAATCTGTGGGCGCACTAAAAATGACTGGCAAGCCGCAAATACTTTGTCAGGATCAAGTTGACACTCGTTGCCTGGCTGTTGGCCTGACTGTCTGATGGCTTGTGTGGCTGCAGGTCTCTCTGTGTGCATGGTCAGGGCGTTCGCATTTGACACTCTTTTTTTTTTTTTCAACCAAACACAACAGAGACAGAGAGAGAGAGAATTGGATAGACAGACACACAGACACTGGGCAAACGTAGCCTTGGGCCAGCTTTGCTGCCAACATGCGTGTGCGGAGGCATTTTGGCAGAACAGATTGTTGAAGATTTGATTTTGGGCAGCTACCCAGCGGCCAGCACAATCGTTAATCTAATGAAAGATGACGTACACTGAGCGACAAATTTGGACTTTAGCTAGCACCCCTCTCTCCCTCTCCCTCTCTCCCACTCTCAGTTCAGTTGCTGTTACTTCATCCGATTTGCTCTGTTTGCTAATCATTCATCATGGCTCGCCGGAGTCGAGTCAAATCGAGTCGAGTTGAGTGTGAGTAAGCGGCAAGTAAAACAATCCGAGTGGGAGAGCATTGGGCCGGTCAGTATTGATAGTTGGGCCAGGTGCTCGGGGTTTGGGGCTAGGTGCTTGGTGTTGGGCCAAAGTTCAATCGCTTGTCTCGTGTCGGCTTACCGTAGTCGCTGCTCGCAAATTCTCACTAAAATTTGCAACTTAACGAGTGCTGGTTACGCCCACAGCCACAGCCACGGGCACGGCCACTTGTCGCGAGTGGGCCAATAAAATTTGATTAGCCCCGGGGCCGCAGCGGCAAAATCCTTTAGGTCTCAAGATTGCAGCTGGCCAAAAAGGGCCAAAAGGGCCGAAAGGCCGCAGCAATATGAGAATTTATGTATGTTTGCCTCACTGTTTCGGCATTTGCTTACCACCACCCGCACACACACACACAGAGAGACAGTTAGACAGAGCTGGAGTGGGAGCGTGGTGAAAGAGAGACGGCGTTAACTATTGTATATTCATGGGGCCAGTTGGCAACTTGGCCAGGCCAGGCAGGACACCGAAACGTGGCCCGAGGCCGAGCTGGCCAACTTGGGTTAATTTACATTATAAACTTTGAATATTTTATTGTTTGTCTAGGAAAGGACACAGCTGCCGGCAAAGCAGATCGTGAGTGCTGCTCCCAGTCTCTATCTCTGTGGGTGTGTGTGTGGGTGTTCATGACCAGGATGCCAGTTAAGACCACATTTATTGACACTTGGCAATACACAGAGACAGAGATAGAGAGAGAGGGAGAGAGAGAGGAGAGGAGGCCAAGAGGAGGCATGCGGTCAGACTCCTGCTGAACAGGTTGAGCTCAACATGCGGCACTGTGGTCAGGACGAGGCAACAGACTCTCGTTGCTTCGATTTAATGACGGCATAAACATTTTTGTACAAATTATGAGACAGCTGTCCCATTCCAAATGCTCACCTGGCTAGCTGCCTGCTGCCAGCTACACCTGTGCTGCTGTCATCATTAGCATTAACATTGGCATCGACATCGACATCGACATCGACATTGTTATTGGCGCTGCTTGTTAAGCTTTTAAGCATCGGGTTACTAAATAATTAAACTATTTCCAGCTGCCAGCTCGTAAACCAAATCAACCGCAGTTTTCTGTTGCCCACCTGCCAAGGTGGGGCGCTCACAGGTGTTTGGGTAAGTTTAATGCGGTTTGTCTCCAGCTGATAATTGGAAATTGAAAATTGATATGAAAATGGAAGTGCTAACAGTAAACAGAAAAGCTCTGTTTAGCTTCATTTGCGAACGTAGTGGCAGGATGGCTGAGGGGGTAAAAGAGGGAAAAATATTCGACTCTGTAAGGGTGAGTGACTTTTCAGGTTAATTGGTTGATGGATAAAGCTAATAGAAGTTATTATTGTGTTAGTTCAGTCAAGAGATTTCACTCTTGGAAAAATATTGTTATCAAGTTTAATGAATATATTTTGTAAATGAAAGAAGCCTTGGCTTAGATATACAAACTTATATGTATATATATATGCACATATATATGTATATGCATTTTATTAACGTGGCTTCGAAACTGACACACTTCAGTTTCGAGAAAAATATCAGCTCGCCGCTTTAGCCCTTTAATCAGTTTTAAATGTTTAATGTATTGATAAATATTTTGTATATTTAATAATATAAATAAAAATAAATACATCTAAACATATATATTGGCTATCTTGGGCTCTCATTATAATTAAATAGTTTTTATTTAATTGCATTGCTCTTCCATAATGACAATTTCAACTCACCTTCACCTCTCCTATTGGCAATTAGAACGAGCCTGTTCGCGGCACTCAAGTAGCCAGCTCGCTCCCACTCAGCAATAGCTGAGGCTTTGTTAAAGCAACACTTAGCTCTGTTTCGCTCTCTCTTTTGAAGTATGATGAGCGCACGCTCACGTGGATAATATTTTTGCAGCAATTCACAATGCAAGCTCTCTGCCTCACACCAATACTAGCGCAAGAGCTGGAGCCAATCGATTGGCTCGCGACAAAATTCAAGAGAATTAGAAAACTGTAAACAGCAATGACAGAGCAAGACGCACATACACATACATGCAATGTGTAATGAATATGTATTGTGAATATATCTTTTTGCTCTATCACACAGAAGCTCTCAATGGAAGTATAAATTCTGTTTGACTCTTTACTCCTGTGGAGAACTGAATTGAATGGAAGGAGGTGTTTGATAGGCTTATTATGCTTGTGAGTTTCTCTGAGAATTTTATCTCAAATATATACCAACTCTGAGTTAAGCAGCAGTAGAAGAAGAAGAAGAAAAGGCATGTTTATGTTAGAGTTGTATTATATTACAATTATTGCTGCTTAGCCTTAACTTTGTCTATTTGGCTGCGGCTTTTGTCTCAAATCTCTTAGCTAGGTGCAAATTCTATTTTATGCGTTTGCTACGTTTCGCAGCCGCAGACGCAGTCGACATCGTGTGGCAATCAACTGAAGCACCCTTTCGCTTATGAGTGCGGCAACTTTCTCCAAATCGAAAGCCTGAGTAATAAAAATACGAGACAATTTAAGCTGCCATTTGGCTGTTGTTATTCTGTCTTCCACTTCCTCTCTCTTTCTCGCTTTCCTGATGCACTTTGTCTTGTGCTTTAATCCCAGCCACACGCGACGCACGTGACCCCAAAGCTAGCAGGAAAAGGAGTACAAAGCGAACAGCATTTTGGCCAAAACACCTTAGCTGCCTTGGCATAGCTACGCACCTGACCAAATAAATAATTTATAAATGTTTCTTATGCAAAGATTAGCAAAGCATTTCGACGCTTCCGCTCGCAACAGTTTTTGCTCGACTGCAACATTTAAGAAATTTTTCTCTCTCTTTCTGTTATTCGCTTCTATCTGACGGAGGAAACTCATTTAGGGAAATTCTTTTTTTATCGCCAGCGTCGCATCGAAATTAGCCATGGGAATGGAATCGTCGGATGCATAGAATTCTCGCATAATAAATTATAATGCAAATCCGCGCTTAAGATCACAACAAACAGCGCTGGAAAAACAAGGCGCTTAATGTGAGCCGTGCCCCCCACTTGCCCTGCCCCTCTTACACACTCTCACTTGACTGGGCTGGGCCGCAGGATTTTTTTTTTGTTGCGCTGCGGCCGCCATTTAAAATGATAAAAATCGCAAACAATTTTTGCCCGGACCGCAGTCGACAATGACAAAATGCCAGCAAACACACACACACACACAATAGAGTGTATCTGTGTGTGTGTGAGGAGAACAGTTATTTTTTGTGGCCATCGAAATAGTTAAGCAGGCAATTTGTAACGCTTTGCACTCACCAATCAATCAATCGACAGATAAACAGAGATACTTCAGATGCAAGCGACACAGATAAGTCCGCAGAATAATAATTTATTTCGCCTGCCACATCTCAAAGTATTATTCAAAGCGCACAATCAAATCCCCCAACGAAATCGCAGACCATAATAAATGTCAGCAGATTCACTGAATATATATATATATATTTTTTATATCCGCGCTGTCCGACAGCAATTCAAGCTATTGTCCAGAGAGGCGTTTGGAAATGAAATGAAATGAAGTGAAACAATAGAGATTACTGTTAAAAGTTTCTGATCTACCTAAGATATATATATGTACATATATTCATGAGAATTTCTTATCGTTTGACAAGAGGAATGGAACAGAGAGAGAGAGAGAGAAGCGAGTCGTTGCAACTAATACAAATTATTTATATTTAATTTTGTATATCATTAAAAAATTTAAATTAAAAAATTAAATAAAATTAAATAAAAATTAAATTCATTAAAAAATGTAAATTAAAAAATTAAATAAAAGTTAAATTTATTTAAAAAAAAATTAAAAAATTTAATAAAATTAAATAAAAATTAAATTAATTAAAACATAACTTAAAAAATTAAAGAAAGTTAAATTTATTTAAAAAAATAAATAAAAAAAATAAATTAAATTAAATAAAAATTAAATTAATTAAAACATAACTTAAAAAATTAAATAAAAGTTAAATTCATTAAAAAAAATAACTTAAAAAATTAAATAAAAGTTAAATTCATTAAAGAAATAACTTAAAAAATTAAATAAAAATTAAATTCATAAAAAATTAAATTTAAAAAATTGAATACAAATAGAAAATTTTACAAATTTAAATAAAATAGTTTGTTTTAATCTTACAAATTTATTTATTTTATCAAAACAACTGAATCTACATTTTTACATTTAAATATTATTCTGAAACATATATTTATATTTCTTAAACTGAATGCAATTTAGCTGCATTTTTCATATGCCACAAATTTAAACTAAAAATTTGTTAACTCTTTTACTGCAATTGTGGCTTAGAGTGCTTTGGCTTGTATATGAGATTTGCGAGAAAGAGAAAAACTAATGTGTAAGGCCATTGATACGCCTTGAGAGACCTTCGCAATAAACAGTTAGAGGAAAGTTTCTTTGTAAGCAGAATGTAAGAGATTTAAAGTAAACAACTCCACATTTCACGAATTCAAAACTTGAATTGTTTATAGCCTTGAAATCCTAGTGCTAATATACCTTATATCTCTTCCAGTGTAGAAGACGTTGTGAGGTATATAACACATGTACTCATATCTTAATCAGGATCGATAGCCACTAGTCAATTCAGCTCTAGCTGTTGGTCGATTTTGTAGAAAATTTCGATACTATTAAGTCCAAGACTTTTCCCTTTATTTTTCCCAGAAAGCAAATGAATTTAATTTACTTAAATTCGAGATAGAAATAGCATTACCCACCAAGTGTAACTAATCCTAATACTTATACTATCAATACTGCTTTTTGTTCGTCTGCTTTCAAATTCAAGATGAGTTTGACTAGAAACTCTACGTTTTTCTGGACTCCTCGCTTGTTATTCATATTATAAGTAAAGAAGCGATTAAAGATCAATTGCAAAGCTCTGCAAGTTGTAAGAGCCTTGACAGCGAGAGTGAGAGAGAGGGAGAGCGAAAGAAGTTGACAGCAAATCAGATTTATTTCTTATGCAAAGGGCATTAAACTTGGACAGCAACTAGAACTTAAGCCTTGCCCGCTTTCATTCACATGCATATACATATGTATATATCATATATATGCATATAGAGAGTAAGAAGAAGAAAGAGAGAGGGAGAGAGAGCAAGTTACATCTACGTTATGTGATGAATATATTTATAGGTTAACAATATGTAAATTCGCATTTAAAAGTTTGCCCGAAGGCTATTACCCACTAGCCTCTGGTGCTATCGGAAAACTTGTTAATGGCCAGTTGCCGATGAGAAAGGGAGAGAGAGTGATAGTGAGAGAGAGAGAGGGAATAAGAGAAAGAAAAAATGCATTTCTAACTTTCGCCATATGCTAAACAAAAGAGCGTCAACTATGGGGGCAGAGCGAGAAAAGTTATGCAGGATACTTAAGCATCTGGCAGGGCGGTCCTTGTCCTCTTCTAGGTTCTGGGGCTCCTGCTAACGCTGCTGCTGCGTGAAATAATAATGGTAAATAATAAAACGCAGCAAGAGCAGACGAAGAAATGATAATAATGCAGCAGCAGAAATTGGTCAAAACAATATAAATGCAAATGCAGCGCCGTCGACGCTGCTGCTGGCGTCGCTGCCAGCAATGGCGCATCCCTGAAAGGCATTTTAATCAGTTGGTAGCGAGTGCTCTCCCCCTCTCCCCCTCACTCTCTCACTGCCTCACACCCTTACTCGCTCATCCCTCGCAGTGGGCGTGGCAGGTGCAGACCGCGTGTTCTGCATAGCAAATGCGTCCAGTTTATGGTCCGCAGCAGCAGCTGCAGTTGGCCAAGTTGTCAAGCGATGCACGAGCGCCACAAGTTGGCGTTGCTGCCTTTGCCTGAGCCTCTGCCTCCGCCTCCGCCTCCGCCTCCGCCTCTGCCTCTGCTCTTGTCGACTGAGCTTGCGGCTGTCGCTGTTGCCATGTTGCAACGTGGCCAATTTGAGCGCCTTAGCTGTTTACCTGTTGACCCGCCCGCATGCATAAATCATTGACAAATCGCCCAGCGACTCCCATAACGAGCAGCCGCTCCACCAAGTGGGCGTGGCAGTGCCTGCCGCAGACAGCCAACTGAGCTGAGCTGAGCTGCTTTTGTAAACAGTGAATAAACACGTTGTCCAAAATGGATTAAGGCCCAACTGATTCTGATGGCCTGATGGACCATCAAAGGTCATTACGTTGGCATGTGACTGACTACGCAATACCCTATAAATTGTATCTCTTAAGTATAGATGAGTCTAACATGGGAAGCGACTTGGATGATTCAAAAGTAGTTCAAAGTGTATTAAGATGGTTTGATTCTGATTGACTACGAAATACCTTATAAATTGCATATTAAGAGAAATTATATGTCAAATATGAAAAGCCAGCTGAATCTCGAGTCTTATGGCTTCTCTTGAGTATTGATGTGTGATTGACCATCAAATACCCTATAAATTGCATCCTTTAAGTATATATGAGAGTCTAAATTGACTTAGATAGTTCATTCGATAGATTGCTTTCAATTAACCATAAAATACCCTATAAAGTTCATACTCTAAGTATGCGTTATGTAGGTCTATGATCTATTAGTATGATTCCTTAGGTCTATGGAGTTGCACAGGGTATTTAACGATTGACTGCAAAATACCCTTCCTTCAACTTACATTAGCTTGAGAATGTGCTGAGTCCAAAATGCATTATTAATCAAAGAGTTGTCAAGCTCAAGCGTATCTTATGTTGAGTATTACATGTAACTATTGTTGACTATGCCGAATAGGGCTACGTGTCCAAATTGAATTAAGATTCTAATAGTTTAAAGGTCTATCAACATAGCTTGCAAATAACTATTGATCGCTTTGACGATGTCTGTCCACGAGTGTCTCTCACGCACACTCTGAGAAAAGACTCTGACTTACGAGCTCGTTCGTGATCGGCCAGCCACTCGTTGCGTTATATGCTTACATACTGAGTCTCACTGTGTGAAGGTCAATCGTATCGCTCTCTAAGCGATGTTCATTAGAGAAGCGTCACACGAAACTCTAGGCGCTCAGCCGAAAGCCCAGACGATAAGAACCGAAGTCTGCTGGACAGAGCGAGAGCGAGAGCGAGAGCGAGAGCGAGAGCGAGAGTGAGAGTGAGAGTGAGAGTGAGAGTGATCGAAAGACAGAGTGATTTTATTTCAGTTCATCTCGCGAACAAAACGAGCTATGGTTGATTGCTATAGTTCTATATGTTGCATTAAAGTAGCATAAAATTATTGTAAAATCGGCTCTTGGCAGGTTTTAGCTTTTATTTAGTCTAAAGTAGGGCATTCTTATTTGCATGTAAATATTTATTTATTTATTAATATGTTGACAATTCCTGAGTCAAACTTAAGAAAATTAAAATTCTATAAACATGAAGCCTAAACAAAAGTGCAAAATATTTAAATTGTAAAATGGAGGTATTTTATTTGGAGGTATTTTATTTGCCAGACCGGCCAGCCAAAAATGGTTAGTGATACTATTGAATCTAAGAAAGAAAGAGTTAATTGAAAACTTAAAATTAAAATGATAGGTTTTTAGGTATGATTTTAACCTCTTAAAATATAAATTAGTGAGAAAAAGGAAAATTAAAATAAAATTCATAATTAGAGATGAAGAGAGAAAATAAAAGATAGGAGTAGAAAATATAAAAGCAATTCTTATCAGCAATTATCGAGTAATTTCAGTAAGATGAGTTTTTGTATTTTACTTTATTTAATTTTTTTATATTTATTTATTTTTTATATATATATATATTCAATTACATTATCTATTATCTATTATTATTACTGTGCAGCAAACTTGCAGCTGCATTTTCCTTAAGTTGCATATCAAGATGTGTGAGCGAGTGAGAGAGCTCAAACGGTCAAGCAGTTGGAGGTTTTCTTAGTCAAGCTATAGCTATAAGCAGCTAAGCATTTTATATCATTATCATTATATATATATATATATACAGCTGTATATGTCTGCTGCTTGTGCATATCCAAGTAAATTATTCGATAAGCATTGTAAATGGTTTATTTAAGCGCATTTATCTGCTTCAATTGCAATTTGTCACGCCTCCCGCCTCGCCGCGTCGCAAGCTACATTTGCCTTGCCTTTATTAACTAATTAGGAACAACTGCAGCAGCTGGCTCTCTCTCTGTCTCTCTCTGTCTCTCTCTGTCTCCCTCTCTCTCACACTCATTGCCTCTCTCCTTGTGCTGGCCTTGTTAATAATGTATTTGTTCCACATGCCGTCTTCTAGCTTTAGCCTTCATTTCAAAAGAAGCTGCTACAGATAGTCAGAGAGAGTAAGAGATAGAGAGAGAGAGAGAGAGAGACTGTGTGTGAGTGAGAGGATGCTTTGTGAATTTGCATTTTCATTTTGGGGCCGCGTCAGTGGAAGCCGATGCAAAATGTTAATGAATTGCCGAAATCGCAATGCAAACGAAAATTCAATTTGCAAAAATAGCAACAACAACAACAACAACAGCAGCTGCTGCTGCTGCAACAGCTGCAAGAATTGCAATAAATTCATAGCACATCTGCCGACGCCTTGGCAACTTTGGCTGCAAATTGCCGTTGATTGGTTTTGTTGCATGTTGCATGTGGCAAGAGCAAGTGCGTGCCGCACCGCACCGAACGCTTGCGCCTTTGCCATGCTTCATTATATTGTTGGCTTAATTAAAGGATAATAGATTTATATGCTTGCCTTGCCTAAGCCCCGGAAAGTAACAAACTTCGGCGAGTGCTGCGAGTGCTGCGAGTGTGTGTGTGTGTGTGTGTGTGTGTGTGTGTAAATATTTAGCCAATAAGTATGTATGTTGCGCCCATGTGCAGCGCAAGCTACAAAACTTGGGAACTTATTAGCAAAGCTCCAGAGTCCAGAGCTACAACAGGCAATAGACAACAGAGAAGCAACAACAGACCAGCAACAAAAACACGCAACAACAACAATAACAAGAACAACAACGACGACTACAACGGCCAACCAATAATAACAATAATAATATGCAAAAGGCCAATAATAAAGTTGTTTCGACTTAAGCAAGCGCACAGAACTCCGCTCGCTCTTGCTCTCCCTCTCCCTCTATCCATCCAACAGCCAAAGAATTTTAAGCGAAAAATGTTTGAAGCATCAAAAAAATGCACTTTGATTCCATGCAGCAACAGCGAACTGGCGAACTGGCGCACAGCATTTGCGTCCCAGCAGCGCTCGAAAGTATGCAACGAAAATGTTGCGTTGCCTTGGCCATAATTGAATTTATTGCCAAAGCTGTAAGCGTATAATCGAAATAAGTGCGAGCAGGCACTAGCCAATGAAACCGTCACGAAGAGAAATATGAACAAAAAGTAAAGCAACTACATACACTTACATACACATGTATGCATGCATGTATTTATATGCATAGATTGGAACTGAGAGTCTTGCGTGTGTCTGGCCCGGGGGTCAAGTCTGCGTAACTGAGAGAGCAAGCAATAGAAGAGTGAGTGAGAGTGGCTCGCTGGCGTTGGTAGAGCTAGAGCGAGGCGATGCGCTTTGGCGCTTCGTTGCTTTGAGTCTAGTTACACAAGTCTACACAGAGATCTCAATTTGGCTACAGTAGAGCAACACAACTCCTTCCACTCTAGACGTTATATTGATCGACTAGAGGTTCATGCCAATAGCAGGTTAAGAAGATATCAATTTGAAAACTTGAAACTGATTAAACTGCTCCAAATATATGTTTATTTATTATTTAAATATATGCTTCAATCTAAGCTTTTGATATAAACAATAATCATGAACGATAAGGAAGCAGAAGTTTTGGTGATTTCTAAAATATATATATTTAAAAAAATAAATAAATAAATATAATTAATAATAAATAATTAAATAAATAAATAAATAAATAAATAAAAAAATAAAAAATAAATAAATAAATAAATAAATAAATAAATAAATAAATAAATAAATAAATAAAAAAATAAATATATATATTAATTAATTAATAATAAATAATAAATATTAAATAAAAAATAATAAATAATAAATAATAAATGATAAATTATAAATTATAAATAATAAATAAATAAGTAAGTAAATAAATAAATAAATAATAAATAAATAATAAATAAGTAATTAAATAAACAAATAAATAAATAAATAAATAAACAAATAAATAAATAAATAAATAAATAAATAAATAAATAAATAAATAAATAAATATATAAATAAATAAAATGAATACCTAAATAAATAAATTAATTAAAAATAAATTAATCAAACATAAATTAAAAAAAAAAATTATTTACAGTGAATTGTGAATTGTGAACTTATGTTTTTCATATATTTATTATAATTATATATTTATTTTTTTTTTATATTTATTTTTAATTTTATTATTATTATTATTATTTACTTAACTTCTTACAATCATGCTAAATTAATTTTATCATAAACTTGAACAAAATTAAATAAAATTTGTGCTAATTTAATTTAAATTTATTTTAACTTTGTCATAAAAATAAAATTAAATTTATGCTAGACATAAATATAGAGATTGAGTATATTTAAATCTCAGATAATTCTGTGCTTATTGGATAGCCACAACTCTCTCTTAATTGCTTGGAGAATGCTGAGTCCAATGCCCAGCAACTTGAGCTCTTCCCTGGTAGGCAGTGATCTTACTCAAAGTGCTCGACTAAAGAGCACGTAGCTTGGTGGGCATTGAAGAGACAAAGTCAATATAGCACTGCTCTTCTGACTGTTCATAAGCTTGAGCAGCTCAGAAAATTGTAGATTTATTTTATTGAATATTTCGCTACCTGATCAGCAGTGTTTGCCAATAAAGTCTTGTTGCCATTGGCCAATAGCCATCAAATGTTTACATAAAATAATTAAAATTATATTTCAACTTTTCAGCTCTTCCGCTAGCCAGTGCAACATTAACAAATGTGGGGAAAAAAAAAGGAAATAGAAAAACAATCACTTAAATTGCCACTGAGAAGAGCTAAAATTGCTTCATTATCGGCTTGTAAAAAAACACACAAGAAACTTGGTTAATTGAGAAAGGAGACCGCAGAAGGGATGCGAATGGAAAAATAAAATATATATAAAAAACTTCCCTAAGTTTCTGTTTACGCACGCAATTAGCCAAACGATGAACCTGGGGCAAGTTTGCAGTTGGCGTGAGAGAGCTAGAGAGAGAGCTAGAGAGAGAGAGAGATAGGGAGAGAGAGAGCGAGCTGAAGCTCACTGGACTCGCAACATTCAGTGCGGACAGAAGGCTTAATTATGTTTTCTTTCGTCGTGGTGTTGGCAGCGCTGAGAGCCACAGTCTTCACTGTCACACACAGTCATTGGGCCGGCGCTGCAGCCACATCAAATGGAAACAAATGTGGAATCCCTAAGCGCTCGCTGCTTAAGTAATTGCCAGCTGCATGGCCAGAGAGAAGGGGAAGAGCGCCTGGGATGGCTTTCTCATTAGCCAAAAGGCCAACAGCGACGGACAGTGTAAATGAAATGAGCTGCTTTAAAGTTGACTCGGTCAGGGCACGGCCTGTGCGCGGGGTTGGCGGGGTCGGCATTGCCCCCAGTAGGGGTCGGGCATCTGGACTCAACTCGACTCGCTGAAGTTTTATTGCATAAATTAACTTGGCCAAACACAATTTCGCAATTATTTTGCAATTAATAATTTATATGCCCAGACGAGTTTGCGCCGCTTGGCGCGTTAGGGTAGGCGGGCGGTGGGTGGGGCTAGCCAAGCGGTCGCGGACTGCGGCTGAGTTGTCTTCGCGCGCTGCCCAAGCTGCTGCGGTTGCCGTTGCCGTTGCTCCTTTAATCTGATTTTAAATCATGACTTTAAATGGCGCTAACCGCACCACCGCACCACCGCACCACCGCACCACCGCACCACCACGCCCAGCATTTATTTTGATTTTGACATTCGAGTGTGGCCTTGTTTAAGTTTTGCGGTTGAGTTGGCGTGTTGCCGTTCTTGTTGTCCTTGTTGTCCTTGTTGCCATTGTAGCTGTCACTTCATTACTGTCACACGATAACTGGGCTCTGCTCCTAGCTGGGGCGCTTTAAGTGCCTTTCACCTTGACGCCACGCAACAAGCCACATCATAACACACACACACACACACACACACGTATATATGTGTATAGATAGCTGCCAGGCCAGGCGACATGAAGTTGGCCACAGGGGAACTCATTATACAAAGTCCGGCTAACAGCATCTGTTTGCTCCTGCCTTGCTCCGCACGTTTTATGACACACTCACACACACACACACACACATATATATATACATACATATATCTATATAAATATATAGAGATAAAAACGCATCCGTTTCGCACACACATTTTATACATTATTGGAAATCGTGCGCTTCGTTAGCGACAAATCTGTTGCAAAGTAGCCAGCGCCTATGCCGGACACACGCACACACACAGACACGTAGCACTCCCCCCTCTCTCTCTCTCGCTCTCTCACTCTACACTCATGTGTGTGTGTGTGTGGCCTCGGCAGACTGCTTTCATTTCATTTCGCTTTGTGTGTGACAGTTTCTGTGCCGCCTTCGCTTTGCCTTTGGCATTGTTGCCGAGCCTTATCATTTATTGCTGCTGATTGGTTTGGCAGTCCATCCATGCCCCATCTCCGCTATCCTCCCCTCCGTCACCCGCCCTTTAACATTATCAATGGCATCTGGCTTGAATTTTGCATATGCATTGCATATGCGAGGCATTCACAAAAAAGAATTAAACTCAATTCGAGCCAAGTGCTGCGCCACAGATACCCTATAAGCGTGCTAGAGCTTTTCTATAAAATATATATTATATCTAGTCGCATGCATCAGTTCAGCTCATCATTGCCCATATATACCCTGTATTTGCAGTCTGTGCTCTGTAGTCGATATGCTCGCATTGCAATGATTGAAAAGTGCCAATAAAAGAAATTTAATTTAATTTTCCACATTGAAGCATGACCTCTCCTGCTCTTGCTCAAACTCCCTCTCACTCACTCGCTCTCTCATATAAAATCGAAACGCATTTGTCAGCATTTTGCATTTAAACTTTTGGCTTTAAGCTGAAATTTGAAACATTTGCCGCCATTTGCGGCACATCAAACGAAAAAGCCGCCACTTGTCAGTCAAGATGCTGGGCGGTGCTCTGTGGTGCGGCTAACTGGGTGGTGCCAACAGCCAAAATGTGTTTAAAACTTTTGCTCAAAGATTGCTACACAGCATCGAAATGGATTGGTCAGCGCAACTTCAAAAGACAACTTCCTTTTCCTCCAGTCTCCTGCTCGTCCTCCTGCTCTTTCTTTTCGACTGCCTCTGCCAGCGGAAGCTCACATATTTCGTTATTATACTCATTCACCATGTGATGGGAGTATATTAGTTGCGTACAATATCCGTCGTGTCTATCCTTCCGTCTCTTTACGTTTGCCAGCCCAATCGTCTTTCTGTCTTTCCGTCCGCTCGTAATTAAGGCAAAATACTTGATATCTGAAATATATTCTCGGCTTGACAAACCAAGATCAAAAACACTTGGTAAACATATCTACGTGCTGCATATCTCGATTGTGAAATTTACTCATTCAGTTATTGCTTGCATGTCGAAAATACCCTGTAATATCCAATATTTTGCTCTATATATCTACATATTTTCCTTGAACAAGTATTGTGCAGTTGGTAGCACCCGATGGCAAGTCACTCACTTGTATTTTTCGTGCGCCTCTTTTAATTTAGGCAAAAGCATTTACTTCAGTAATCAACAGATGCGAAGTCTTCAAGATCTGTGGAATTCTTGTAAATCTGTTGCCGATTTTCATAATTCGCATTTTTATTGCTGTTTGGCGGGCGAGAGAAACTGAACGGAGAATTGCGAATTGCCTTGAGATATATGGCTTCGCATTAATATGAGCAGAAATTGTTGGGGTTTGTGTGGGGCGGGCTGTGGGCTGTGGGCTGTGTTTAATCGTCTTTTGCTGGGGACGTCGCCACGCCCCTTTTTTTGGTGAATCTAATCAGCGGCCCGCATTTGAATGGCGCCAGGCGAAGCCGCAAGGGCGAAGACATGGACGCTGACTGATTAGAAAAAATGCTGTAAGACAACAACAACAACAACAATGGCAACAAAAAGTTGTTGGAGTGAGGGGAAGGGAGCGACAGAGGCCAAAATGAATAAAAAAGAAATTCATCAAATTTTGGCAGCGTAGCAAAAAGCAACGCGCTGCCCTTTGTTGTGCTTAATGTTCAGGATACGGGCAGGAGTGGTAGAAGGAGACGACAAGAAGAAGAAGCAGCAGCAGTTGCAGACGTGGCAGTGGCAGGAGTCGGGGCAGCAGCAGCAGCCGCAGCTGAAGCTGCCTTGGGAGCACGAGCCGGCGACAGGAAGCGGCTTGTCAGCACACAGCAAAAAAACAAAAAAGAGGAGCAGGAGAAAAAGAAGAATGAGAAATAAAAAATGTTAAGAATACAAAAAAAGAAAAGAAAAAAAATTATTGTTGAAAACAGTTAGCGAAACAATTTAATGATGAATGATGGTCAATAGCAAATTTCTTGCCAAGCAGCGAGCCAGCCATCATGCGCTGGCCCAGATCCACTGAGGCATATGCACATGGCTCAGCTCAGTCAGCTAAGCAGAGGCAGCGACTGGACTGAGACGGGACTGAGACGGGAATGAGACGGGACTGAGACTGGGCAGCGACTGGACTGAGACTGAGCTGCGCTGGTCAGAATGTTTTTCAATTGAAAACCAATTTATAACAAAGTAACGAACGTTGAGTAAAAGTTAAACCAACTCGCACACAGAGATACCCTGCCTAGGCAATGCGTTCGACTGAGTAATATGATCTAGTTCTTTTTCTATATATCATATAACCTATTTATTTATAAATGAAAAGAGACTTGAGTTGTATTTACTGTGGATATCTTTCGTAGCGAAAATTGAATTTAAAAATCTTGTGGAATCAGCATAAAGCTGAAGGCGCAAGACTAGATGTGATTAGCATTCCATTTATTTAACATTTAAATAGTTAAATCAATTTTAAATTTGAGCTGCAGTTGATATAGTTTTAGGCATATACAAATTGTATTAGATATAACCAAGCAACCCAATTTGACTGCAATAACTCGTCGGCCAAGCTCAAGCAAAACTTATTCTAGATAAAATGTAGAAAAGTTTTTAGCTATAAATTTGCCTACTATTTTCATATAATTAAAAATATTATTGAACTAAAATATTTATTAAACAATGTATAAAAATAAAACTTGGAAATGAAAAGAAATAGGCAAATAATAATAATTAAATAATTTAAAAAAGCTAGCTAACAGATGCCACGGCTAGTTTTAGCTAATCTGCAGGCAGCTGAAACTGTCGCTCTCTCTCTCTCTCTCTCTCACTCTGACTGACTCAATCACTCGCTCAGTCCGTCACTCAGTCAATGAAGCGTCAATATTTTATGGACATTGCGACTCACTCAGCTGGAGTTGAAGCTGACGCTGAGACTCGAGTTGAAGCAGGAACAGCAGAAAAAGCTGAAGCTGAAGCAGAAGCTGAAGCTGATGCTGTCAGTGCTCGGCGCGGCAATTATCGGTCGGCAGCGTTTGATGGGCGACTTAAATTGGCATTTATCACATTGACAATGCCGAACGGCATTTGTGTTCATTCCGTGAGCCATTCATTAATTCACGCCATCCGTCTGTCAGTCTGTCAGTCAGCTAGTCGGACGAGCGGCAATTGCAGCAGCTGTTGGCGGGGGCATTTGTCAAACGGCTTGCGGTACAGTTGACACAAAAGCTGCACAGACGTTTACCAACACTGAACAAGCTCTCTCTCTCTCTCTCGCTCAGCAAATTCTGACAAGCTGCCAAAAATGATTATTTTTCCTTTCGGCATATCATTTGAATGTGGCGCCAGAGCATTAACTGCTGGTCATGCTCAGATAATGCCAGCTGATGCCTCCTGGCTGATGGCTAATGTGTAATGCCAATTGCTAATGCATTACATGGCCCAAATTAATGCGCACTCCATGACAAGCCGAAACGTTTCAGGGTCATGATTAACAGATTTCCCCCAAAAGGAGAGAGCGAGAGCGAGAGAGAGAGGGAGGGAGACAGGGGATCTGTCTTAGAGGTAAGTCAGCTCTATGCCTGGCCAGCCATCGACACTGGTCAGCCAATTAAGTGGCCAGCACTGGCAGCAGCCACGCCCCCGTCCCGAAGGCCAGGCAATCAGCAATTGCAGCCGGCATTTGGGGCTCGAGCCTCGAGGCGTATAATTTTATTGTGATGAACTGATAATGTGACATTATTGTTGCTCATTTGTCAACAAATTACATCCGCAGAGGCCGGCCCAAGAAAGGTGGACGAATGCTCCAAGGGGCGTTGAGCGTGGAGCGTTGATGCAATGCGATGTGAGGCGATGCGATGCTGTGGCCATGTATCAATCAGTGTGTACATAACGGCAACAAATTTGGCAAGGATGTGCCAGCAATGGGCGGCTGAGGCTGCGGAGGGGGCAGGTCCTGGCGCACATAATAAATGAATCGAGCATGCATTGAAAAAGATCAAAAGTGTCAATAAAACAAAGCAGACAAACAAACTGCCAAGCGATACAAATAAATGTGTTGGACCCCAAGATTCACACACACACACACACACGCATCTTTGGTTTCTTAAGTGTGTGTTAAAAAAGAAAAGAGAAGGAGCAAAGGAAACTCAGAGCAAGCGAAATGACAAAAGTGGCAAACGTGGCATAAATTACAGCAACAGCAGACAGACAGAGACACACACACACACACACACATACACACATACACACGCACACACGCACACATATCTCTGCTTGTTTAAGGACCTTTTGCTCCTTGACCAGTTTAGTTTTTGGTTTCGCGCAGCTAACAAGCATTTGGCTTGAGTTTAGCAGAATCGAAAGCAATGCCCAAGGGTAGCTAGATGCGTGTGTGTGTGTGTTGCAGCATCTTCTGCATTGACAAAGTAAATCAAGGAAAATTAAATGAATTATTGCTGCAATAAATGTGGACTGAGAGAGCAATATAAATTGTGCATGACTGTCGCATGGCTGCCCCTCTGCCACACACGCACACAGAGTGTGCTCCACTTGAAACAAGCAGAGACAATGCCACACACACACTCACACACTCACACTCATACACACATACGCATGCAAAGGCAACTGGACAACGAGTCAACTTGACACTGCGCGCGACCAAAGCCAGTGGGCGTGTGGGCGGGGCAGCTTAATCGAATCGTTGAGCTGGCACAGTGAGCCAACGATGATGCCACTGAGCGCCGCTCTATGCGATTCTCAGCACACAGCATCAAGCCTGATACTGTGAGCTGATACCAGGTTATGTAACATCAGCATAATCTTCGACTTAACTGTTTCTGTTGAATATTTGCTATATTATTTCAATTGATATTTTTAATCATTTTTTACTTGAGCTATAAACTTGTGCAAAATGAAGCTAATGCCTGTTTGTTTCGGCATATTTCAAGAGTGAGTGATATTCCTTGAGTGTATCTTCTACTATTACTGCTAAGGATATCATATTTTATCGAATCTTGTAATATCCTAGCAAATAAAAAACTATTTTTAAATCAGCTTTTCTATTGTCTAACAGCATTTCTATTGCTTTTAAATCATGATAGTCGATAATCAATGTAGACTGGAATCTTCAATTCTTTGAAAATAATACAAAACTATTTTCCTATAAACATTTTTTTATAAAAAAAAAAAAAATAAAATAAATAAAAATAAAAAATAATAATAAAAAAAAAAATAAATAAAATAAAATAAAATAAAAATAAATAAATAAAAAATATAAAAAATAAAAAGAGATAATTAAAATAAATAATAGAAATAAAATAAATAATAAAATATATTTAAAAAAATAAATAATATAATAAATAAATAAATAATAAATAAATGGATAAATAAATAATTAAATAAGTAAATTAATTAATTAATAAAATAAATCAATAAATAAAATAATTAAATAAATAAATAAAAAATATAAAAAATCAATAAATAAATAAAATAAATAATAAAAAAACTAAATAATAAATAATTGAGTAAATAAATAAATAAATAAATTAATTAATTAATTAATTAATTAATTGACAAAATAAATTGGCTAACTCTGCCAACTTTAATAAGATATTCACAATTGAATTTGAGTGCGTCAAACAAATGACCAGCAAGCGTTTCATGAAAGGTTTATAAAAAAAAATATTTTTAAATATATATTTATAGAAATGAAATGGATTCAAAGTTAATTTTATTTTGCAAAGAATAAAACGCGATTGAATAAAGAACAAAATGTAGGACTTTAGCTTAAATAATATAGAACATTTTTAACATTAACTGAGGAGACAAAAAAAAGGCTTTTTTATCCTGACTGGTTAGCTCGAAGCAGATTCAGGGACATGTAGCTCAGCATAGTAATGCAACATTATATCATATATGTATATGACATACTAATATGATGAGAGACATCTCCGCGAATCAACGCCAGTTCAGCTCAGCTCAGTTTTAGATTCTTTCAAGTTTCAGCATTGACAGAGTATCTCAGCATCGGTAGGAGTCAGCTAGATTTGCTTGATGCTAGTTTTCATACTTTTGTTTTGGTGCTGCTTCTTTCTCTTCTGCTGTTATTTTTTGTTGCTGGCCGGCGACGTTTTTACTATTTTGGACTTTGATTTATTTCAATTGCTTATAATTTCGAGCACGAGTTTGCCCCGACTGTGTGCGTTTGTGTGTGTGGGGGGCTTGAGGCGAGTCCAGCGCATAAGTAGAAATAAATAAAAATAGATTAATAGCCGACACGAGCATCCGCACCATAAATCCAACGACGCGCCCACAAATGATATAATGGCGCTGCCCCGAAAGGATAATATCACAGCGCGCATAAAGCTAAGCCGATCGATACGGATATGGATAAGCTATATACATACATATGTATAGATATATGCATGTGTGAGTGTGTGTGTGTGTTTGAGAGGTATTTGGACTTTCAACAGCTCATCGCACACACACACACACACACACACACATCCGAGCGATATCTTAACTTAAATTTTCAGCCAAAAGTCGTCCTCCGTTGACAACAACAACAATTGGAGCAGCAACAACAAAAGCTTTTAGGGCCGCATACATTTTTAATGAAACGAAATGCGACCATTAAACATTCCAGAGTCTGAGTTCGAGTTGCTCTCCCGTTCCTCCACACGCCCACACTCCCACACTCCACCGCTCCCACTCGCTTGCTCTCTCGCTCCACCTTGCGCTTGGAGTCCTTGTCATGGACAGGGCCAGTCGCTGACTTCCTGTCTGTTGTGCCCATGGCCAATGTCGAACAGCGTGCGCCTCACTTGCTGCTTCTGTCCGCTCGACCCACCCATTGCCCATCGGCCACGTCGCCGCCCCGCCCCGTCCCGCTCCTCATTTGCTGCAGTTGCTGCTGCTGCTGCCTTAAGCAGCAATTTAAAGTTTTATTAATTTTACCGCTCCACTCCCCGACGGAGCACACACACACACACAGCTAACACCCCTGGGCTGCGCCCGGAGCTGCAAGCATTTCCCATTGTTGTTGCGAGTTATTAAAAAACAAGCAGCATGAAAAATCTTTTCTTAATTTAATATTTCTTTGTATAAACGAAAAAAAGTAACAAAAAGAAGAGAGAGACAGTGAGAGACTGAGAGAGGGAGAGGAAATCACATCAACCAAGGCGCACAAGAAGAAAACCAAAACAAAATGAAGAAAAGCACAAAGCTAAAAGGAAGCACGCCGTTGACTTCCTGTTGCCTTTAGCCCGCCTTACACACACCTAAGCGCCCACACACACACCCACGCACCCACACCCACACGCGACGTCTGACAGGCCAAGTTTGATATGATTTTTCATTTAATTCCGTTGCTCGTTTTTGCATTTAGTCGAAAAATGTCCGCTTTAGCTTAATTATTTGCCATAAAAAATTACTTAACTCAACTGGGTCAGTTGTGGCGCCATCTCGCGCCAGCAGGCATCATAATTTAATTACTCAGCCTCCTAGCTCCGCCCCTTGGCTCGCTGCACAGCTGTATCTGAAGCGCCGCTTAGCGAAGACTGCGTGAGAGCCACTTGCAAAATGGAGTCGCCTGCAATTTGCAATCCATTTGTCTTGGAGCAAGCGAGACAACGCTATATATGCATAATCGCCTAAAGATGACGGCTCAATTAGTAATCATATAAGAGCTAAGAGCTGCTCATTTGCTTCGCATGCTACTTATACTAACTACCATTTGTTGTATGCACTTATACTCATCGTAGTGTATAAGACAAAAAGACGCGTACTACTTGCATCCTCTTCACTCCAGTGCACGATCAAGATTTTGAGTATCGGCTTACTCTCTGTGTGCAGCAGAGTGAGTGTGAGCGAGACAAACATTGTGCAAGCTTGGCAAGTATCAAAACGAAGTAAAAATGGCGCTGGCGCTGCTTACGTATGGAAGTTTGCTTTACAGCACATACAAATACAAATAATTTATGCAAATGCAGCGATATTAATGAGTCTTATTGCAAGTCATGTGTCAGAGCACTTATAAGATTGATTCGAATACAATAGTGAGTTGACATTAGTATAAGTGTAGCAAACAGGAGTGAGAGGGTAAGAGATAATTGACAAGTAACAAGTGAATGTAATTGTAGAGTTCATTTTATATTAGATGGAGAGTGTGAGAGAGAGAGAGAGAGAGAGAGAGAGAGAGAGAGAGAGAGAGAGAGCGTGTATCTGTTCGGCAAGTGTATGCAAAATGCGACCTTGTGCATCTGGCTTCTGTTTTATTGGCTGGCCGGCGAGTGCCGTTGCCCAAGCTCCGGCAAAGCGGACCATTTGTTAAACGTGTAATTTGCATGACGCACCCAAATGGCGCCCAGAGGCGTCGGCGACAGGGTCGACAGTTTGACACATGGCCCGGCCAGGTGTTGGAGACTGTTCGCCTCGGTCGCTGGACTGTCGCTTGGCTCACTTTCGCCAGTTTGTTTTGTGCCGCCTGCCCTTTGCTGCTCTGGTTCTGCTGTTTACTTTTTGGTTGTTTTTGCTTTCTTTCTTTTTTCTTTTTTAATTGATTTCACTTAAAGTCTCATAATCGTGACACTTTGGCGCCTTTTAATTTGATTTTATTGGCCCTCAACATGCCAGAGGCCAAGGGGCTTAGAGCTGTAATAGACTCGAGAGGGGTTGTGAAGAGCTGTGGCACTTGCCAAGGGTTGAACGAGTTGAGCCGCCTCATTGGCGCGTTTTATGACGGCGACCTCAACGAACTTTATTATATTATTTAAAAAAGAAACGAAATTGAATAGAAAGGAAAAGTATAAAAAATTCAAACACAACAATGAAGTCGCATTGTTCGCATTGCTTTTTATCTTCTCCTGCTCCTCCTTTTTTTTTTAGATTTTTAATGCCCTTTACCGTTTGCCGTTGCTTTGTTTATTTGTTTGTTTGCTTAACGCGGCTGCCTTATTTTCGTTTTAATTTGCGTAATTGAGTAGCTCATTTTAATTTCGCCGGCGCCGGTTCCCTTTGTTGCCTCGACGCCTTTCTGAGCGCTTCTCATAAATGTGTCGGCGCATGCGGCGTATGCGCAACGCGTCGCCCCCTTCGCCCCTGTGTCTTTGCCAGTACGACTGTCATTTCGGCTGGTCAATTGACCAACTGACTAACTGACCGAATAACCGACGAGCTGCCAAAATGGCTCTTAATTTCAGTTTCAGTTTCAGCTTGCAGCTTTCAGCTTTCCGTTTTCAGTTTTCGGTTTCAGTTTCAGTTTCATGTTTCAGTCTCTGTCTTTGTTTCAGCTTCAGTATCAGTATCGGGGTTCCGCTTGGGCTTCCGTTGTTGTTGTTCACTTCAAAGGCGAAATGAGCGAATCCTCGGCCGGGGACACATTTGACAAATGCGTGGCTGTCGTTACCCGCAAATACTTAGTCAACGACAAATTACATTTAATTTAATTTTGTGTATCGTCGAGTGTCTCTTTGGCAACTGGCAACTGGCAACTGGCAACTGGCAACTGGCAACTGGCTACTGGCCACTTGGCTACTTGATGCCCCCACTCACGGTCGGGCAGCGGCGTGTCGGCCTGTCAGGCTTGTCCATTTGCCGCATTGAAGCATTCACCCATCCATCAGGCGATCCCAGGGAACAGCACAGCACAGCGCAGGACACGGCACACACACACACATAACTGATGATAAAGTTGAGCAGTCAAGCGCGGGCTTTCCCCCCGCTTAATGTCAAATACCTTATCCGGGATACTCCATCCTATCTGTCTAGCTAGCCCTTTTGCCCCCAATTCGTCCCCATCTTAGCCAACCCCACCGTTGCCCCAATCAGCAGGCAAGCCATTGATGCCATTCATTTATATACACGGCTAACGCCGACAGGATATTTAATTTATTAAAGAATTTGTAAAGCAATAAGTATGTAGCCCATTGGCCACGCCCCACTCCATGGCTCTCACTCCACGGCTCAATTTCCATTTGGCAACCGACTCATCCTAGTCGATAATCGTTTTCATTAAGCCAAGCGACCGAGGCTGCGGGGAGGCAACACGGCGGCTTAATTGCTACGTCTCCAGTTTGCCTCTCTCTCTCTCTCTCACTATCTCTCTCTTTCTGTTTTGGTATATCTTTGTGTCTCTCCATTTGGTACGACCCATCAGTCAAATGGACATTCACACTAAGCGACACTTTTTAATTAAAACGTAAAAAGAAATTGCACGCAAATCTTGAACGGACTTTGACTTTCCCATCGACCGGGACGCGCACGGCATGGATTCTCCAGCGTCAGCGCCAGACCACAAAAATTCAATCAAATCACGGCGCATAGCTGACAAGAACATTATCCGTGTCCCGCCCCCGCATCCTGGGCACAATTTCTGGGCAGCCAGACATCATTAGGCAGCGATGGAAATGTCTTGACGCTGGCTGACGCTGGGAAGGGTTTTGTCATTGTCATTGTCTGTTGCGCAGCAAGGGGTTGCTCACGTAAGGGGTTGCTTGGCATGCTTGCGTAGGCATTTGACGTAAGCCATACATATACGTCACAATAACATTGCTTGCGAAATCAAATGGAATTGGAATGTGGGAAGATAGCTACGCGTTTCAGTTGAATAAGAACTTGGAGAGCACTTAACTACGTAAGTCAAAGACGTAAGACTGTTATTATAGATACGTATTACTTGCAAACTGAAATATAATTTTCTGTTTAGTTTATTTCGTGTTCAGGTTGGCTAAATCGCTGTTTGCGTAACGTAAGAATAATACGCAAGACTGTTGCCTTCAAAGGCAAATATTATATTCTACAAGCTTTTAGTTTCAACTGAATAAATGCGACAACTTAAAGTAACAATATTACGTAACAGTATGTGTTGCAATATAACGAGAAAATATAACGTAAAAATATAAAGTGACAATATAACGCAACAATATAACGTAGTAATAAAACGTAACAATATAACGTAATAATATAACGTAAAAATATAACATAAAACTATAACGTAAAACTATAACGCAACACTATTACGTACCACTATATATACGTACCACTATTACGTAACAATACAACGTACCACTATTTCGTAAAATTTAACGTATCATTATTACGTAGCAATATAACATACCAGTATTACGTAACAACAGAACGTATCATTATTACGTAACAATAGTACGTTATGGATTAACCAAATTTTTTAATGAAAAAATTATGTTAATCTGTTAACCTAGTCGCATATTAAATTTATAGCTTACGTCACGTAAGACACTATGGTATGCAATGTTAGTTTCTTTTACTTTTCGAGAAGCTGATGATGCCTACTGTTAAAAAACTATGCATGCTCATCAGCATACTCATTACGTAACTTATTCGCTTACGTTACGTAAAGCTGAAAATCAATTTGATTCCCAATCACTCGAACAAGGCAAGTGAAATGTAATCGCATTTCACAAGATTACTCTTACACAAAAGTCAAATGTCGTAAGCACTTACGTAACTGGAGCTGGCGCTCCACAGACCAACAGACCAACAGGTCTCAGGTCCACAGGTCGGTCTCTGGTATGCCTTAGCACGTCCGCAATGTATTGAATGCGGGCCATCTGACAGTTGGCAATGACAGTTGTAATTGCTTCAGTCATTCGTCGATCGATTCACACCTGCATTGCCATTCAGAATCACACTCGTTCGCACATTCACGAGCTGCCTGACCACAGCAATCCAATCAAATCGCAACACATTCAGTGGGAGGGAGGGGAAGGGAATGGGGGAGAGAGATGCTGTTGTTCCCCTTTTAATACTCCAGCTTTTGCTTTCAATTTGACTTCTGGGCTAGGGATCATTAGGCGGCAGACAGCCTTTTTGGCCCAGGCAAGGGTTCGTTGTCGAGTCTCAGAGTCTCTGAGTCTTGGAGTCTCAAAGTCTCGAATTCTGGAGTCTCGGCCCTCCAGTCCCGTGCCCTGGCTTTTCCTTGTGTTGCCTGCTCATTTGCGTAATGCGCAAATTTAATTTACCAAAACGCAGCAAGCAGCTCTGTCGCCCGTCCGAACTCATGCTCAGCAGCAGCAGCTGGAGCAGCAGGAGGAGCAAAAGCAGCTGAAGCAGCAGGAGTCGCTTACCCGCAACGCATTTGCTGTGGTCCGCAACTTATGTAAAAGTGCGGCAAGTGCGGCAACTGTGGCGAGCTCGGGCGGGCTCTCAATTTCAGGGAACGAGCCAACGTTAATTGTGTGTATCCTCCAGCTGCGTGCTGCCAAACCTCGCCCAGTGCTCATTTTAATCAATTTTTAATTTAAATTTAATAGAGTAATACGCTAGCCGAGTCGAAGCTGGGCGACCTGGCTGGCAAATTGACTGGCGCCCAAGACGCAAGACGCTGGGTCTATGGCCAGGTCGCACCAGGACTAGGACCAGGACAAACACCAGGTCACTTGGATGCAACCCACTCTCACTCACCCAGAGCGAAATGTCGTCTCTCTGTTGGTGTCATTTTACACGCATTCCTAGGTAAATAATCTGCGGAGCGTCACTAATGCGATGACGACAAGGACAGGGACGAGCAGGACGACCAGGACGAGAGTCACTGTCACTGTCACTGTCACTGTCGCTGTCGATGACTTGGACTGAAGGCTGCCTGCGAGTGCCGCAGTAAATGTAAATTTGCGCGTCATTTAATGTGGAAATGTTGGCTTTGGTTTCTTTTTGCGCACTGTTCAGCAGGAGGCGGGAGCGAATGTGGGTTAAGGTGTCATGGCAGAGGCGATATTCAAAGGATTAAGTGATTTTACCAAAATTAACAGAAGCCCAGCCAAACAGTTGACGGCGGAAATGGCAAAGGGAGGCAGGCGGGTGGTGGGTGAAGGTGGCAGGGGGTGGTAGGGGGTGGGAGGAGGTGTGGTGGAACAGTGAAGTGGCGCCTGCTCCGCCATGAATGGATTAAGTCAAGGGTGTGCGCGCACTTTCATCGATTTGGCCTTGGCGCTGGCTCTCACTCTGACTCTGACTCTGACTCTCTGGGTGTGGGCGTTGGCCAATGCTGGGCGTGGCTGTCGCTGTCGCTGTCGTTGTCGCTGTCGTTGGCATTTGCGAGTTGCCGCAAATTGCGTGTTATTTTGACCATTATGCGAGGCTTAACATAATTCAATTTATGGGCGCGACGCTGTCGCTGCAATGCAAAGCAGCTGAAAGAGTGAGAGAGGCAGAGAGGCAGAGAGGGAGTGGTAAGAGTGAGCGAGATGGCGCTGGGCCCACTGTCAATTGGTTATTTATGCGCGCTTTTTAGATTTTAGCGGTTAATTAAAACACATTATTCCTTAATTGCTAGATTAAAATGGACTTGCAACAGAGAGTGCGAGGGCCAAGCTAAAGGGCGATAGGGAGAGAGGGAGGCAGGGGCATTTTAATGACTTGCAATTAGTTGCAAATTAGATGGAGCTTATCTAAAGTATGTGCGGGCCAGGGGCGGGTCAAAGGGCCTCACTTAGCTGCCTGCTTACTTATTATTAGATAATTTTTGGTCAAAGCTCCCCAGGCTAAAATTAAAGCTCGCTCCAAATAACAACCTGTGTCTGTATGTGTGCGTGTGTGCGTGTGTGTGTGTGGCGTGGCATTTGTGTGCGTGTCACGCTCGCTCCCAACCAACATCAATGTGGCTGTCGGCATCAAAGTGTCTCCAGAGTATTCGAACCGCAACTGGAGGCAAAAACTGCAGTCAACAGCAGCGAACAGGTGGGGCGGCTGCCCAGCTGTCTACCTGTCTATCCGTCTGTCATTTGTCAGTGGGAGAGCCAACCAGGCAGGAGGCAGGCAGGCAGTCAGGCAGACCGGCAGACCGGCAGGACTTGGGCCATAGTTGGCTTTCATGAGGAACTGGCGTAGCTGCAATTTCCCTTTTTGGCTGCGGCTGCAACTGCATTTGTCCACCTTGATTGTCATAATTGGATTTCTTTGTGTGCGTGCGAGTCGCAACATGTCGGCAGGAGGCAGCTGACGGAGGCCAGTTTGTCAGGCAGCTAGTCGAGCTGCCCGCCCGCCAGTTGCAATATAATGATATTAGGCTAGGATAATGTATGCAAGCTCCCTAATAAGCGCACTGCACATCATTAGTTATTAATTAGTCGGCCAGCCAGGTAGGCAGCTGCCAGCTGGCAGGTGAATGTGTGTCTGTATCTGTGTGTGAGTGTGTTCGTGGCAGCCATTGTTGAACGCATTGAACTACACAAAAATGGCCGCTGGCAACAAGTGCAGCGCAGCATTGTGAATTATTAGCGACGGAACTAATTGAAAAACTCTGTTAGTTAAAAAGCCACAACGTTACGTAATTACGTCATTATTAGCCTACCTGACTGGCTGACTGGCGGGCTGTCCTTTGGCCATGCCAGAGTGTAGCTTCGTGTTTGATTGAAACTTATTCCATGGGTCAGATCAATCAATGCGTCTGGCTGCATTTCATGCAGCGATATGTGCAGACATAAATGATTTACATATTTACAAGTAAAGCAAACAATATGACCTGCCGATCAGCCAAATAGTTACCCCAGATGGAGAGAACACAAATGTATCTGCAATATCTAAGGTGAATTGCAAAAGTATCTGTCAGATACAAGACTATGAAATTGAGAAAAGTATGAATGAAATGAAATATTTTCAATTCAATTCAATTTATTTCACTCTTTGTTATAGTTATAGTTTTGTGAATGGTATCTTACAATAATTAAAGAGTTTAGACCAAGGACTATGCCTTTTCTGCTTAGATATTTTTTTAGGAGTATGACATGGTATATAAGATGACATAATTATTGGGGGAAAAATCAAAGAAATAGAAAACCCCAAGGTAATTTAATACAAGCTAACTTAAACACTAATAGTACTTAAAACTAAATGGCTATGCCAGGTCATTTATATGTGGATATGTTGATTCACAACATTTGGTTATGAAATTTTGCGATAGTCGCGATAATCTAATATCTACCAGTTCGACATTGGCTCGACAGTGTAGAATGAAAGGAATATCAATAGTATATGTTAGCTGCAGCTATATTGAATGGAAGATGTGAAGCTCAAATATATCTATAAATAAAACCGGCAGAACATGAAAGTATCTGCAAGATATAAGCAAGTAGTAAGTAGTAGTTTTTTTTTGTTTTTTTTTTTTTTAATTGTTTTTTTTTTTTTGGCAGCTTATTGTCTGTGACTCTATAGCGCAGATATAATTAAACCTTAACCTATATATGGGCTAGAAGTCAGTATTTACATATTTTACATTTACATATTTATTTACATTAATTATTTAATTATTTAATATTCTGAGGTGCAGAGAGTCGAAATGAAACACTCCACATTTGCCGAATTCAAAAATTGAACTGTTTATTCCTTAAAATCCTAGTGCTTATATACCTTAAAAATACTTCCAGGCAGTGGAAGGCTACAATTAATTCCATGCACAGATGTTTGTCAAGTGTCCCTTTTCCATCGCTAAGCCGTTCTCCCGTCTCACGTTACATATTTATTACTTGCTGCGTTGATCGCTGCATTAAAGGGATGACATGTTTATTCCTTGGCTTCAGATAACGCGCAGGTTATCGACTATTGCCTATTTTTAATATGTTTATTTATGAGGCATGTTCATGCTTGAACAAGCCTTTTAAGCCTTCGCCTATTGGTGTTGTGTGCCAAGTCGGATGCGCTAGGAGTCTGTCCGCGTACAAGTAATTGTTAGATGGACGATCTACATGAAATTTTCTGAATACGGTCGAGTCTCGATTCGTATTTGCCGCTAAATCGAAAACCTCAAGAAAAAACTTTGTTAATTCGTAAAAATCCCATACATTTTGGTTCCCTCGTAAATTCGCAATTTTTCTGCCTACTCGGCGATGATCTTGCCTCTTTGAATTCGTTTCGAAACCTCTTATAATTCGAAATTCTTGACTTTGCTGCAAGTTAAACCTCTGTTAGGTCTCGTCTTTTTGTGTGAAATTTCGTTGCTCTCTCATTGGATTCATCATTTTATTTCATTTTATTATTTTTGTTTTTTATTTATCATTTTATTTATAATTTTTTATCATTTTATTTGAAGCGTGAAGATGATTCCTAAAAATGTCAATCAAACGTTCTCATAACACGTTTTTTCCATTACATAATGTTCCGAATAATGCAATTTAATAAGCTTGTTAAACACAATAGAAAAAATAATTATGAAGAACATGAAACCATAAAAAATTACAAATTACAATTTAAATCTTAATTTTTCGTTAATATGATTTTGCTTATGTTTCATTTTGTTTTTAAATACATAATATTGAAATAAATGAGAATTTGATTTATTTTTAATAAGTTAAAATTGTTGAAAGGACGTGAAATATAAAAACCCCTCATTGAAGGGGGTATATTGATTTTTTAAACCCCGTTAAATGGAAAACCTCTGTAATTCGTAAAAAATTCGGCTCCCTTGCCATTACGAATTATATAGACTCGACTGCATATCGTTATTTAAGACAGACAGAAATTGTGCATACAAAAAATATATTCAAAATTACATTGTGCGTTAAGCGATATTTATTTTCCCCATAAAATGTGAAATGTTCATTATATAGCCAAGATATACACAAGTCAATAGAATGAGTCAGAATGAGACAGAAATGTAGCTAAGAGAAATAGATGAGGATTAAGCTATTGAGACAAAGCTTTGTCTAAGCTTGACTACTTGCTAGATGTAAGTAATTATACATATACATATGTATATGCAATATATACTGCCAATATGTTCGATTCGAACTGTAAATTGTTATGCCCATAATGAAAGCAATAATAATGGCAATGCAAATATATATCAATGCTCACCTGCTTCTTCCTTTCAATGGCAACAAAATGCAAATTGAAATAGATATTGATGCATGTGTCGAGGCATAGTTAAGCCGTTGCCCAACACTCGCAGTGGCACTTGTGCAACACTAAAGGAGTGCATGACGTGCGTGACGTAATGGCGACATATGGCAAGCAGTTGCGTTACGTAAGTGGCAGCGTTAATTGCCATTACGTCTGCAGCGCTGTTGCTGACTGCGCTCGACTTTGGCCGCTGCCACAGCAGATGGCGATGCCACGCCCCCCGCACTAGTCGGTTGCAGTTGCAGCTGGCTTAACGGGGGAAATTTTCAGCTTTTTATATATATTAAGTCAAGTTATAATGACCTTTTTTCCCTTGCAACAACAGCAACTGAGGCAAGTTCCAGCCAAGAGCAGGAGTATCTGCTGCGACTCCTGCTGCTGCTTTAGCTGCAGCTTAGCACATTATTTTCTATGAGTGAACGAATCCAAATCCACAAGCGGTCCCCAGACGAGCCACCGTGGCTGGGGGCTGCCCACATTCAGTTGTCGCTTGTCGTTGATGGCAGGAGGCAGGAGGCAGGAGGCAGCGTTGCTGGTGGTGGTGGCCATGCTCATTGTCAGAGTCCGAGTACCACCTTTGGCGACGAGCGCTGCCTCAGCTTTAACTTGTTCCTGGGCCATTTCCATGGTGCAACTGTCGCATATTGAAACGTTAATCGCATTCGCATTCGCATTCGCTTTTGTTATTGCCTCGGCTTCAGCTCAGCTTCAGCTTCAGCTCCTGCTCCTGCTTTTGCTTTTAGTTTTGCTGTGCAGCAGCACCGTGGCTCGTTGGCTTCTGGACAACGGCAGCTGGAGGCCAAAGGCCGTCATAGTTTCGCCACACAGTTGGACGCCAGCCTCTGCCTCTGCCCCTGCCCCTGCCCCTGCCTCTGTCTCCCCCTCTGTCGTCGTCTCATCCGCTGGCATCCTGCAACGCAACGCAATCCACCCAAACAAGTTCACCGACAACGTTTGCGATGATTACTTTTGGTGGTTGTTGACTGCGGCTCCCCGTTCGCCTCGCCCACTCGGCCAACGCCTCTTAACCGCCAGACCGTTTTGGCCCATTGCAACGCCCCTTTGTTGTACGTGTGGATTGTGGAGTGCGGTATGTGGCAGGCGGCATGCGGCATGCGGCATGCGGCGTGTGGTCAATGACATTTGCTAGAAGGCAGCATCAAAAAGGACAAAAGTGAAACAGAAGAAGAAAATCAATGCAGCGACAACTTTTCTCTTTAGCGCAAGATCCTGCATCGAATGATGCTGAAAGCAGCAACTGAAGAGGGCAGGGAGGAAGCTGGAAGAGAACTTGGCTGATCTTCTGTAAGAGGAAATGTTTTGGGAGTTGAATAGAAACTGAAACGAGAAATGAATGAAAATGAAATATAAATATAAATATAAAAGAAATGAAACTATTTGAAGTGATGGAAGTGGAAACTGGGAAGGAATCTGGGCTCACCTGGAAGGGAAACTGAGAGAGAGAGAGAGAGAGAGAGAGAGAGAGAGAGAGAGAGAGAGACTGAAATTGAAACTGAAACTGATTAAATGCAAGTTGGAAGTAAAAGTAGAACAGAAACAGAAATGGAAACGAAAAGAATGCTCTCTGAACGGTAGAGAGAAACGACAGCAGTTGGAAGAGCAGCTGGAATGAAGCAAATCAAGGGGAAATAAAAAGGAGAATTCAAGATCGGATTGAGGGAAAACTCGAATCTCTATAAGCTGTAGAGGCAAGTATATCAACAAGAGCAGCCAGAAGAGGAACTAACAGAAAAGCTGTAAGAGGAAATATATAAAGAAGTGCAACTAGAATAGAAGCTGAAAAACAAAGGGGAAAAAGAACTTGAAGAGAATTGGGAGGCAGAACTGTAAGAAAGAGAGAAGCAAAACGAGAAGTGAAACGTAAATCGCGCTGGATCATGAGGGAAATGAAAGAGAAAGCGGAATGATATCTGAGAGAGGAAATGGAAAAGAAACAGAAAGTGTAGCCAAAATGGCAACGGAAGAGCAGCTAAAACTGGAATGGACAGAGCTGCCATAATGAGAAATGCAGCAAGAACAGAAAAGAAAATGAGAAGTGAAACTAGAATGGCAACAGGTCAATAGCATTCAGAGATGCAGAACCATCAATAGAGATAATAACTATATGAATGAGAAACTGGAATAAACAAAGTGAAGATCCATATTTGGCTGATGAGCATAGAATGGTCTGACGAGTAAAAGCGAAGCCAGGAGACGCGTCTCAACTCATAAATAAAGCTAGAAAAGCCCGCTGAAAACTGAAACAGACTGGAATTGAAATTGAGAGCTGAAATATGAAGGGAAAGTGACTAGCTGAAGAACGAATTGATAAGGTAAGAGTAACTAAAGGGCCAACGAAAAGAGCAACTGGAAGAGGGGCAAGAGACGAAATGAGAAGTGGAGCTGAGTCAACAGAATCAACAGAATCTGGTGTTTCTCTTATAACCAATTGCAGCTGCAACTGAAGCTGAAGCTGAGGCTGAGGCTTGCTTTGGGTTTCTGATTTCTGGCCAGGCTTTGTTACCACTGCTCAGTCCGTCGTCCATCTTCGATGCAAGGACACGTTGTCTGGGCAAACTCGATAAATGCGTCGCATGCGTTTTGTGGGACGTGCTAATTGCGCTCCATAATTGGCTCTGGCACTGGAAGAGTGTTGCACTTGGGTTAGGAATTGGGCTTGATGCTGGCTGGGATTGCAACTGAAACCACTCATCGGAAGTTGTGGTCGGCCAGCCGTAGGCGACGCTGCACTCACTCAAAGCAAATGCCAGCCAAGATGAAAGCCACAAACGACGTTGCTGCAACAAATTAGGCGCACAATTACCGAGCTGACGCCAAGATGGTAAGGGCGGGGGCAGGTGTGGGTATAGGTGCAGAGCTGAGCTGCGCCAGTTGATGTGTTGGCATTCGCTCATTAATTCCATGTAGATTTACTTTTGCTCTGCGCTAATGAGGCGACATGTTTCCAACTAATTTCATTTAGCCCGAGCCACGCACTCGGCAAATGGGCATGCTCGGCTCTGCTGTGAGATATGTAACAGCTGTAGCCAGGCGTATTTATTTATTCATATAATTTTTCTCTTAATTTCAATTAATTTTTCATTTTGTGTTGAAAGTGTGAAATTTTAGTTATTTATTTTATTTTAATTTAAAATATTATTATTTTGTATTAAATTATATATTTATAGTTGAATTTAATAGTTTTAATATTTATAATTTATTTATAATTATAATATACCATTTTTTTTTTATTTATTTTTTTTTATTTTATTATATAATTAGATTTTGATTGAATTGTTTTAATATTTATTATTTATTATATTAATATATTTATTTATTTTTGTGCAGTTTTGTTTCTTGTTATTTAATTTATTTTTGTATTTAATTATATTTTTCTATTATTATTTACTTTTGTTTTATTATTATTTTATTTTTTATATTCACCATCATTATATACATTTATATTTATTTATTTGCTTTTAATTTATTTTTGCGTTTAATTACTTTTTTTTTATATGTAATTCATTTAAAAATATCATTTGTTTTTAAAATTATATTTTGCTTATTTACTTTTTATTTAGTTATTTCATTATATTTTTTATTTATTAATTAATTAATTAATATATTTTTTTAAATAGATTTTAAAATTATATTTTGCTTACTTACTTTTTATTTATTTATTTTATTGTATTTTTTATTAATTAATTAATTAATTTATATTTCATTAATTGCCTGAAGGCCTCTGTCGCTCTGGCTTAAAAGAAAATTGTTATTTGGAATTTATTTTTAGCAACAATAAATAAATAAATTAATAAAAATTTCATTAATTATTTATTTTTTTATTTTTTAGTCTTTTGCTAACTTAATTGTGAAGTTTGAATATATTTCTACAAATAAAATCTATGAATTATAGCCTAACAATTTAATGATCATACGCCTCCTAGTCAGAGTAAACTTGTAGCTCGCAGTCCAATTGGAACACGTCCCAATTAGACTTGTTTTATGCACCAGTTAGAGTATACACTCTTTGTAAAATAACGTTGTTTCCTTTTCTTTTTCTATTTGCGCCCGAGTGGACGATGCTCTAGTCAAATGCCTAAGCTGCAGCTGCCGTTCCGTGCTCCGCCGTCCGTCCGCTGTCCGTCGTACGCCGTGCTTCAGGGCCCTGTTTGGAGCCCGCCTTGCGGTTAAAAGCAATTAATTTTGCAGGTTTATTATTGCCAGGGCACATCTTTTTGCCTGTTTGTCATTTAAAACGATATTTATCATTGTTGCCCGCTCGAGCTCATTTGCATACTCCAAGAGCGGGCCTCGCTCTGAGCGGAAAGTGGAACTGGCAAGGGAATGGAATGGCAACTGGAACTGAAACTGAAACCGAAACTGAAACTGAAAATGGGAGTGTCATTTGCCCGATAACTTTTACTACGTATTTTTAGTATTTCATTTCATTTCATTTCTCTTTTTTTCATTTTTTTTTTCTTCTCTTTTTTTTTTGCTTTTGTTTTTGTGGTGCGGATGGCTGGCAGCTTTTTCACTTCATCAATTAACCAAAGGCAACAGAAATGTGTTTTTGTCTCTCTAATTAGCATGCACATAAACAGAGTGAATCCTATTAGGGATCCCCCGGCCGCACCTTCGCCCCGCGGCGACTCCAGCTCACGGGCCATCAGAGTTGTAAAAAGCTGAGCGATAAATACTTGGCAAGTGGGCGTCGCTCGTCAGCTCTGCTGCTCGTATTAATCACGAGCTCACGAGCTACCTCTCTCTCTCACTCACTCACTCGCTCTCTCATTCACTCTCTCTCTGTCATTAGTAGCATGCAGCGCTTAGCTGAAAAGTAAATAAGCAGAGGGCACCTCGGCCAAAGAGCGAGAAGAGGTTAAAGGGGTTTAAGCCAAGGCATTAGCAGTAAAGCTATATCCACATTACGATACAAATTTTGATTACAGCTCTATCTCGCTCTCTCCCTCCCTCCCTCTATCTCTAAATGAGGCATCTAAGTTACTCCGCTTTTAATAGTCCCGATGCTCAAGCTGTTTCTTCTACTCCAATTTAGTGCGAACAACTGCGAATGCAGCATCAGACTTTGATTGAACTCTTCTTCTTTTTTTTTGCAATTAAGCAATTGAAATACATATCTACATATTGATCGAGTCACATTCATATTAATATATTTACATATGACTCTTTCCATTGGTCCAGATAGAACTAAACGCGGCAAACACTTGAGTTACTAAATAAATATTCGTGTCTACCTTACGCTTTTTGAAATGTTCTTGAGTTTTCGACATTTTATTGAATTTATTTAACAATAAAGCAAAAGAAATGAGACTTGATTAAATATTTGTTTGCGTTTTTGATTACCTTTTATCATTGCATCAAGAATGAGCAGGAGTTTGTTTTAAGTAGTCGAGATTGAATCGTATATGGATAGTTTCTGTATGAGTATTTTTGTACACTCCTTGAAAATGGGAAATCAGGGTATAATGGTTGACTTGTACATATATTATAAGCATCTATATGTGTGTAGGGTCGGACATGCCCGCCTAGCGCTCTCCTACTTCATGTAATTCCATTCAAGCCCTGTGCTCCTCTAGATCTTTGGATGATCCGTCTATCTCTTTTATTATTTCTCTCTCGCCTTCTGTCTTTCTCTCTCTCCCTCTTTCTCTGTCTTACACTCTGTCTGTCTTTCCCTCGCTCTTCCTCTTCCTCTTCCTCTTCCTCTTCCTCTCTATGTCTATGTTTGTCTATAAATTTCATTATCACTCTTTCTTCTTCATATATTTATCCCTTCATATTCAGCTTCTTCGTCTGAGAGAGAGTGAGTGAGAGAGGAGAGGGGATAGAGAGAAGGAATGTTTACATACATATGTTATGTATGTAAACATTCCTTCTCTCTATCCCCTCTCCTCTCTCACTCACTCTCTCTCACTCTATCTCTACTTCTCTCTCTCTCTCTCTCTCTCTCTCTCTCGCTTTTCCTCTCTATCTTACTTTCTTTAACTCTATCTCTCCCTCTCCTTCTTATACATGTACATATACATATTTATACATATAAATCTTCCTGCCTTGCTCACCTTTGCCTAACTAAGCCCAACAAAAGCTCTATTTGTTGGGGTGCAAACATGATCAGCTCAGCTGCCCATTCCATTTAATGCACACTGCGCTTCGAATCCAACATGTGGAGCGAGTGCAGCAAACTCAGTTGGCAATTGAGTCGGCTGAAGGGTTCATTAGGTCAGCTGTACAGCTGTAGCAACTGTATCCTTGGCGCTGCCCACCACAATGGGGGCGCCTGTGCGTAAATGCTTTTTGTGTCCCTCTCGCTAAGCCTCCCTCTCTCACGCCCCCTCTCTCACTCTCTCTCTCTCTTTCCGCTTACCCTTTTTTGCATTGTTCTCGGCTGTTGTTCGCAATTGGGCGGGGGATTGGGGCAAGTGGATGCGTATCTAAATGACAAGCGTATGCTCGAGATACGAATATGGCAAAGCCAATTACCTGACTCGGCCGCACCTGGCACATGTGTGCCGTGACCACCCCGATTCCATCTCCCTGCCCACATTGGGCCCGCGGCTGCTTGGGGAAATGCAAAAACTGGCGGCCGCCGTCTCCGTGGGCCATGCGACAAATTTGACTTTTATGCTTTTGAGAATTGCCTCTGACACAGATGCAGCAACAGAATGTGCTCCAAAGAGAAGCAGAGAGAGTGGGAGGGAGATAGAGAGTGTGAGTGCGAGTGCGAGTGAGAGAGACACAAGCATAGCCACAGATTCAGATACAGTTGGCGCTCGACAGCTCTGCAATTACAACAGGTATGAATAGCCCCAGCGAGCCACTTGACTCTGGCTATGTCCATGACGCGAGCAGCAGCTCCGATTCAGTTTGAGTTTCAGTTTCAGTTTCAGTTTCAGATTCCGATGCGAATCTGGCCACAAAACGAATAGCTATCCGTGACGGCATGCGATTTGCTGAAAACAGTGTTTCGCTGGGCAAATGTAAATGCTAAATGCGAGAGAACTTTTTGATGATGAACAACGTGTTTGGTCAATTGCCGAGTGGGGGCTGGCTGGAGTCGGGTTCAGTTTCTGGTAGAGGTGTCATGGCTGACGGCAATTGCCTGCGTGTATCTGTATCTGTGTATCTGCGTATCTGTGTGTGTTTGTTGGTCAGCAGCAGAGAATTAAAATTCAAATTCCAATTCATCAAGATAATCGCATTTCAGAACTTTTATTTGCCAAAGCGCGCAGAGAAGTCACATGTGTACTGTGCGTGTATCTGTGTGTGTGCGTGTGTGTGCTTGTTTGTTTGTATAGCCCGGGCAGCGGATGTTGTAAATATTTGCAAATAGCCGTTGCTGCGCCAACTTCCCTCACATACCCAAACGTCCCTTAACGGACTGCTTGTTTGTTGTAGCTGCTAGCTGTCCTGATGTAGTTGTTGTTAAGCACACACACACACACACAGACACACCAGGCACACTCACACACACATCAGGCACACACACATTTGACAGAGAGTGAAAAGGGGTTTTTAGGGCCAATTATTATTAATTGCTTTACAGATACAAACAACGAGCCCGCAGCGCATCCAACACCCAAATAACAACCCACACACACGCACACACCAACACACACACACAGGAGATACACTCAAAGCATAAAAAGTCAAAAGAGCTTTAAAGTCCATTGCAATGGCAAAAATGAATTTTATATTTTTATAGCTGCAGCATTAAAGCCAAAGCTGATTATCGCTCGAGCTGAAACTGAACGTATATATATATATATATATACATATATATATCATATCATAACAAATACATATATACATAGATTTGAAGTGTCGAAATTTGAGTTAGGCAAACGCAAACTCAAACGCAAACGCATCGCAAATCGCATCATAACAATGAGCAGCTAAAGTTTTTATTGCATAGATAAAACGTAGCTATTCTTGAGTTGAGTCAAGCGGATTTTCCAGCCAGTTGCTCGGTTGGTTGGCCCAGCTGCAGCTGCTGTTGAGCCGTTCAAGCGATAAATTGATACGATTTAGCCAAAAACAATTTAATTGCGAAAACTAGCAGATACAAATCCAGCTTATGCAGACCGGGCCATATGACCAGGCCAGCGCTGCACTGCCTACAGCAGACTATCCACTTTCAAATTTTGAAATGTATTGTAAAATTTATTTTGATTTTGATTTTATGTGCGCGCCCAAAAGTATGCTGCGCCTTAAAGTAGCTTCAATTTATGGCGCCGCTTAAAAGTATGCTGCACTTATTTTGTGAAGCAGCCACCTGTGAAACGTCATGCCGCTAAATGGTATGCAACACAACATGTTGCCAGCGGCTTGCCAACATGTTGCGTTCCACACGGCCCTTGCACTGTGGAACGTGTTGGACAGCCAACGCGCTGTTAAGGCGCTGTTACAGCAACAGCAACAGCAGCAACAGATCCTTGCGAGAGTTTTTTTTCTAATTTCAATTGAATAAATATGAAATAAATATTTTTTGTTATTTAAATTTATTTTTATTTGTGTCTCATCAATAATGAATATAACGTTACTTACAGTTCGCTTAAATTATACAATAATAATCATAATTTAATGACAATAAAGTGCAAAACGTTTCATTTGCTTAAATAATGCCAGTTTCTTGTCAAGTGTTTACAGGTGTGAGTGTGTGTGTGTGTGTCTGTTTAGAGTTGCTTATCTCTGTCTGTGTGTGTGTGTGCTTAGACGGTTTCTCTTTTGCTTGCTCAGCTGTTTACTCTGCGCTCTCTTGTGGTTTATAGTTTTATAAAATATCACATTTTAAGCTTTTTTTTTTAAGAAAAAAAAATACAAACATAATTTTTATACATATTTCTTCATACATAGCGCGAAAACTAAGGTTAAGAGAACTATTAATTACAACTATATATTTTATAGCATTTAGCAATAAACGAGCTCAAAAAAACTTCGGCTTAAATCATTCAATTTTTTAAGCTTTTTTCTTTTTAATTGTGTTTTCTTGTGCTATATTTTTTGTTTTCTTCCTTTTTCGTTTGTTTGTTAAAAGTTTCTGGGTTTTGGAATAGTTACGCTGTAATTCTTTTTCTTTTAATATTATTTTATTTAAATCCAATATTTTTATGCATTTCTTTATTTTTGTATTTTTTTTTTTTAATTTTTGTTATTTTGCTCTTTACGTTTATTTTTAGACATTTAAAATTCTGCAAAGTGCAGTTGAGAATTTAAAATTTGATATATTCGTGTGTGAATGTGTGTGTCTGTGTGTGTGAGAGTTGGAGTGGGTGCCAAAAAGTATGCAATGCTCTTTGAACAATGCCCCAATCCATGGTAGTCCTTGTGGTCAAGCAGCTCGGCGTGAGATGCTTTCGCTTTCGCTTTCGCTTACTGTTTAGGTCTGCCTGTTTAAGCTTTACTTGATCTCATTTCACTTTCACGATTGCCCAATTTAAATGTATTCTCTTTTGTTTTGTTTTTAACTTGACATTGAATTTGTGTTTTTTGTTTTTTTTTTTTTTCTTAGTTTGAGTTTGAGTTTGAGTTTGAGTTTGAGTTGACACCACATTTAGGGAATGCTGCTTAGAAATACAATAATGACGGCTTTACAGCGTGCTCTCTATTTACGTCTGGAATACATATACTAACCATCGATAATACACATATACACATATATATCTGTGAGTCTACACACACCTCTGTATGTATGTATGTATGTGTGTATGTGCATGCATTTTATTTTGTTTGCTTTGTAAGACACATTTTATGAAATTTTCTGTTTTAATAAGTAACTCGCTATTTCTCTCTCTGCCTCTCTGCTTCTCTGTCTGTCTGTGTGCAAATTATGTTCTTTGACTTTGTTTTCTTCTTCTTATTTTTCTTAATATATGTATATATGTATATATTTTTTATTGAGTCGCCGCTTCTTGCTGCTTTCCTCTTGGCTGTGCGTCAATTCAATTCAATTCAATTTAATTTATTTACATTTGTTTAACACTCAGAGCTAAGATCGTGCTAAGAGTTATCTACATATATCATAATAATAGTATTTGAAAAAAAAAATCTTGTTTTTCATATATGTATATATTTATTTTATTATTAAAATGTTGCCATCAAATATGTTTTTAACTCTATATACAAGCATTTGCAATATTATAAATAAAAAAAAAAATATTGTTAGTTTTTTTTATATATATGTATTTAGTATACATGCATATGTATGCGTACATGTATATAAATGTACATACATATAAATATATTTAAGTTTACAAATTAATGCATATATGTGTGTGTTTATATATATTTATGTATATATTTCTTTAGATTTATATTCGTTTTATTTTTTAAATAAATGCGCTTAGTTAAGACAATTTCTGGGCCAGGCCAGGCCAGATCCTAGATCTAGTCTATTATACCAAAAAATTTATTATTTATA